>OZ022256.1:45652989-47108097 GCA_963978905.1 Trichostrongylus colubriformis | reverse complement strand
CGAAACTGACATTGCAAGAGGGATGCCGGAGATAAGCAACTAAATGGTTAGCGGTATCATTATAAGGATGTATCTACCACTTATTTATACGTCTTGTCTCCGGGCATGAATGCAGCATAAAGCTAGTAAGCTATCAGTAACATTCTGTCATCTAATGTGAATGGTCAGAATGAGGGTCGCCACTGCCTCCTGAACTTCGCCTCTGCGATAACTCTCATATGTAATGACCATACTTCTTGATTATAGGAGGTGGAGGGACTCGTTATAGGAGCTTCACTGAGAAGCTCTGATCGAACGCACTGCTTTTAATATTGTAAAGGTAACGGAAAAGTGGCAGCCCTCTCTGTCCAACTCGTTCAAATGAAAAGAATGAGATTAGCATTGATTTATTGTGAATACATTTCAAAAGCAGGACAGCTGCTTCATTAATATTGCATCATCTCATGTTCCATCCATTGATGAATTCGCTATATCCAAATGCTTATGATAAGGAATTCGAAATATGATTCAAAGACATTTACTGATGTTGATCGCATCTAAATGCTTGTATTTACATTTTGATGCGCTTAGAAATGAGAATAATTAGAGCATGCTAATCGAGCATCATACCATTGATGCGCTGCCAGTATAAAAACAATGTGAAAATTAGATGTCTGTCTCTGAGAAACGCACCGTTGATTTTTTCTATCAAGCTCCTCACATATGCATTTTTCACTCAGTGCTGTGCAGTGAGCCTTTCCTTCTGATGGGTTTTTCGCTTGTCCTTTGCTCAGAGCAGCTATCTCTTCTTTTGCACGGGTACATAGGAGTGTGGAGGTTGTGCTCGTGTTGGTAATGTTACCAGCCTTCTTGGTATGCCCTATAGAAATAACTGCACTGCACTAACCAGTGAGGGGTTTCGACTTTTTGAGAACCTGGTAGATGGCCTAATACAGTCCATTTCCCGACGCCTGGCAGGACGTGACCTACGGACTTGGGTGAGTGGCGAAAGTGAAAGTACGTGGCGAGAGTGGGAGTGTGTGGCGGGATGAATGAGTTCGATACACGTCCATCAAAGACCGTAGGCCTCGCCCTAGCTCGCGTTGAGAAATGGATTGTATGGTGCGTAGCAGATCAGGGACCAGTCAGAGATACCTTGAAAACTATCGTTGATTTGCGCTTGCCACTTGCTCCGAGCACCTAATTCTTCTTTTGCAGGAGTATTCAAAACGATGAACGTTCCGCTCGTGTTGCTGATGTTAACAGCTTTTCTGGTATGCTCTGTGGAAATTTAAAATTGTGAATTGAAAGTAAAACTGTCAAAACATAATGCTCGAAAATTCTAGGAAGGATATTCCAGATGACTTCTGCCACGAAAGTCTGGCAAGCTCGACCAAGAAACGGCTAGAAAAGGGAAGAGGAGTCAGATAATCAATGACATCAATTTCCAGTGGACTATCCTTGTGTAGTTCTGATAAATTCCTTGGAAGTTTGTAGAATCTACGTTTGCGAATTGAATTTGTTCTCATGCTTGCGAGAAAGCAGGCTTCAGTATACTCCATGTCCGACCCTTCATTACTGTCGGCATACACGTCAGTGGTACGCTTGTGCTTTCGAGCCTTTGAGATTGTCCTGATATTCATATAGGTAATACAAACCGTCGAGTTCCCTTTTAAAATTACGGTGAAAAATTAGGGGAGAATCAATCCTCAGTGACCTAATGAAACCAGCGACCTTATAAAAATGTGGAGCTGTAGTTTGACCCCTTGAGCTAGGAATTTTACGATGGTGCTTATATATATGTTTCTGAGTCCCCAACATCAGGTCAGATCTCCGGGTGCTGATATCCCCTATTCGCGTGCTAGAACATGGTCTCAACATCAACGTCGACATTGGCGTAATTGCAAAATTTCCTGCATGTTCCATTCCCCCAGTTCGTGACATGGCAATAGTAATTTAATGACAAATGAGTGAGTATAATTCCAAAATTTTCAAATTGTGACGTCTCGCAGACGTCAGCTTGCATTAAGAAATCTGAACTTTGCGATCGAACGAGGTTAATTGGTCGTACAATCCATATACTATCTACAGTCATCTTGCGGAAATCCAAAATGCCCCGAGCACCTTTTCGGCAGAATCAAATACTGCACTTCACATCAAGTCGTTTTCACCATGCTCTTCGATCATTTGTTGCAGAAATTACTGTCAGAGATTAAAGGTAAGCACACGGGACCTTATTCAGAGGCGGTGCACTACGATGTTCAGTGTGGATTCTACTGCTATGTACTGGTACAACATAGCCATTTGATGTAGCTATGTCAGGAGCTAGACGTATAGATTCTCGCTGCAAATACGTTGGATCTATGCAATCTGTGTTAAGAGAGCACAGGGTACGCTGCCATGAGAACGCATGTGTGCAGTGGCCGTCACGATACTAACACGTAAGCCCAATATTGCAGCGCGCAGCTCCTTAGAGGAATTCTGAAACACGGCCAGGACCTCTAAAACCATTAGAAACGAGGAAGGCGCCAAGAACTCGCACTCTTAGCGGCCCTATGCGGATTTTAACCTAACAGATTATTCCCTACGAAGCCACGATTAAAACAGTAATGGATAAGGTTGTGAGATAGTTTTGGTGACACACTAGAAGTATTTCTGCTTCCGGAGAGATTGAAATGAATCCTCTCAGGGACTTCCTCAGGCAAGGGGTTTCAAAACTTTTACCTATTTAAACCGCCCTCCTACTAGCATGGGGTGGCAGGTGGACCTCTGTAGTCAACACTCCAAAGATTAGTCACTGATTCTCTGGGTATCGTCCCCTTATTTTACATCCCCTATGAGCTTTTTCTGTGAGTTGCAATGGCGTTTGAATTAGTAGTTTCCATGAAGGATTTGTTCGTCGATACTCTGAAGAACTCGACGACGCCGAAACATCTGTCGATATGAAATTACCGAACAATAATTGAAAAAAACGTGTCAAGAATCATCGAAGCGCACATGAACAATGATCGTCACCACCGTTTTTTTTCGTGTGCGAAGCACCGTGATCTCATCTATAGGAAAAATGCTTTACACGTTCTTTTGAAATGAAGAATGGCCGCAAGCTGCATCATGGCACTGTCGCTCGCAGCATCCTTCCTCGACATAGGCTCATCAACCGATGCAACCTTTTTGTGCCTTTGACCTTTTCCGAAGACTTTGTTGAGGATGTGGAAATTTCCGATCTCCTAGTGCCTTTATTCGTCCTATTGTCTTGATACTCTGAGAACTGTAACTCTGAAGACTTTCAGGATTAAGAACAATTACATATTTAATGGGGAACAACTCCCGCAATCGACAGACCATCACGCCGCCGTGAAAAGAGTTTCCTTGTCGCTTCCCATACCAAGATCCACGATAGCACTTTGCGTGGTTCAGGTATCCTATCGGCTACTCGGCCATGCCTGACGATATCGAACACTCGGTTTTTGAGGGTTCAGTGTCGGGAACAAATGTTTTGGCATGATTCCTTGATTTTTCCCAGCATATCTACCGCTCGTTTCCTCTGAAACCTGGAATAGAAAGTAACTCACCGACTTCAAGTGGTTTTCAAGAGCTTACAAAGACGTGGTGTGGTACATATTATATAACAGTGGCTCATCATATCATAATGAAACGAGTAAGTTCTTACATTCGAATTGGTTGAGATGGTCTCGCTCGATGGACTGGTGATACAAGCCACAAAATTAACAATCCTCGAAACGACATTGACACTGCTTGTAAATACACGTGCTTTGCGTGGAATGAACTGGGCGTTTGTGCGTCGCTTTAAAGGCACAATTCACGATAATTTTCGTGCGTCGTCGCGCTCCATAAGGACTCTGGAGGTGCTGAAGAACACATTAGTGAAGAAAAAGCTGACTAATCCTTTCAAAGACCATGAAAATTAGGTGCCCCTGATCTTTGGATTCGACGAGCCTTCAGACCAGAGGCAATAGGATAGGAACATTTCGACAAGTTTCTGCGTGATAGTATCATCCGATAAGATTGTTGTTCCTATGGAAATTTTCCCAATATCATCTTATCGCAGTCGATATCATGCCTCTTATACACGTATATGCCACCGCTTCCCTGCTGGCAAATCGTAAGATGGGTGTGGGTCATCTTGAGACGTTGGCCGCCATCTCACTTACGGGTTCTTTACGCGTTTAGCACTCACCCTCGCGCCGCGGTGATGGCACACATGTTGCTCTTGTGGAAGCGGCTATCTACTTGGGGATGGAATCAAGATAGTCATATTATAGTGAACTGTGCCTTTAAATCAGCAAGCGCTTTTCTATTGTGAAAAAAGCTCGAATTGGATGATCACAACCCGAACCTTATCACACCTGAAGGAATCGATATTGAAGACTATTTCAGAAAGGTCAATCTCATTGCAGAGTATTTTAAATCCGTACATGGGAGGCCTTGTTCTACTAACTCCACCCTGTCCGCAATAACACCCGATGTCCTGGATTGCGTACACATGTCTAGCGATGTCACCTTACGCCAGCTCCCTAATAGAGTTTCCACTTCTACAGACAATCTCCCACATATTTTCTTGCAGAAAGCTGCTCTGAGAATCTTCGCTCCCTTATCGATACTTCTTGATAGAATTTTACTGCATGGCGACGTCTCGAAACTGTAGAAGATCGGACTTGTTGAGCCTATTTTCAAAAAAGGCAGTAGAAATAGCGTCATGAACTATGTACGCATATGTCTAACATATGTCATGGAGGGCTTGGTGTGTAGGAAAATTACCAGTTTCTTGAGTGAAAGAGATCTACCTCATAAGAATCAACATGGCTTTCTAAAGCGAAGATCTACCATATTGGCCTTACTATCAATTATACCACTATGACAAAAAAGAAGTCGACAGAGGACACTTATTTTCAATTGGTTATAGACTACGCCTAGGCCTTTGACTTAATATCTAGACCGCTGTTGTTAAATAAGATAGAAGCTTATGGCATCCTCTTTTTCCTAAGATCCTCTCGAAGCGGTAGAGAGCAATCAGTCCTCATTAAGAGGATAACAGCAGAAACGGGGTGCATCCTCAGAGCACATGCATTGGACCACTCATGTTTATCCTATACATTAATGATGTATGCGACTCAATACCCCAAGGTGCCTTCTGTAACACCTATATCTCGAAATTTTTCATTATTAATGATTGCGATAGACTCCAGATAACTTCGAATTGTGTTTTAGCTTGGTCGGAAAGAATGGAATTCAGACACTTCTCTTCAAAAGACGACCATTATGGGGTTAGGGAGAAACCACCCAAGTTCCACATTCACTAATGGTAAAAATCAGCTTGTTCGTGTAGATGGACATCGAGACCTTGGCGTTGTATACAGTGACAAACTTGATTGCGAAAATTTTTTCATTTTTAGAGTAACCGTCGCCAATGCGGGTCTAATTTCATTTTTAGAGTATTTGATGTGCGTGATTCAGATCTACTCTTTTGTCTCTTCAATCTTTATGTCAGATCAATTTTAGAACGATTCACGTATATGGTCACCACACAAAAAGCTTCGGATAGCATCTTGAGAAGCTTCAGCATTCTCTTGTCTTGAAGCCTCTGGTTGATCTGCATATGTATTGAACAATGTGAGGCTTGCAAGATTTATCTCAAAGGACTCAAAATGATTTTCACAAAATTGATTGCAAAAAGTCGTTGTGAAAGTATTTTGCACTCTTATTGGCAAGCTTTCGGCGCGTTGTTCTGCTCCACTACCAGGAACCCCCCAAGGGAAAGGAAAGTATCCCGGTGGCAGCAGTAAGTCGGCATAGTACAAATAAACAAGAGCGGCTCTGAAATAGAGTCTCTTGGAAGGTTTTAATTTTCACCATTTCAGGCTTGAGAATGGTGCTGTGCGCCAAAAGCTCGCCAATAAAAGCCCAAAGTACTTTTACAACGAGTTTTTGCAATCACTTTTATAATTGATGATACACTCAAGATGTCTCCGTCCATTGGAATACCGAGAGGGCACATCCCTTCCGCCCGCGACCAGACAAACCTAACACCCGTGCCTATGAAGGATCTTTGGCTGTTAGAATAGTATCGGTTTGGAATAAGATTGATGCGAATTTTTCAAATGTAGACATTCACGAAATTTTCAGAACGAGCTAGCAGCTGCCTCAAACATCAAATGACTGATACTGACTAAGTGTGGTTGTATTAAAAATTTTGTGTGACATTATGCTTGCCTTCATTATCCATCCATGCCCATTGATTGAAATCTCTCGCTGGCCAGGGCGTGTGCTCGCTGGGCCAGCACAAGCACTAGATAGGATCGAATCCCTCGGTGCCCAAAAGGTTTGCTAATCCTCATATAGTTGCATTTACCGCTCATAGCGCACTTTGTTCTCCTGCGCCATAATTGGTTGCCTTGTAAAACGCACTCGCCGCGTTCCTTTACCAACAGGGTACACCCCTTCCGCCCACCTCCCCCAACTCATTTCTCATGGATGTCCACATCTTGGAATATCTCCTCGAAGCAATCGTCAGTCAATCCGATTATCCACTCTCCTAATGAACCAATGTTTTCAATGTAGAAAACGTCCTATTTCCATCACCGACATTTTTGAACGTTCCATTTCTGCATCAACAATGACCTCTTCCTTTGTTTCTATTTCCTTCTATGTTGTATACGTATCTTCCTTTCCTTTTCTTTCCTAACCATTTTAAAGGGCGCAAGCTTATTCATATTTTTATATTGTATCTGTTTTACCTCTACTTAGCTACCCTTCTCTATTGTGAAGTAGTTCTCACTCCGGCACTGGCACGGCACCACTTTGTAATAACAGTTTCAAATGATTATTAATTCAAATGACCGTCCATGGAGATTTCGTGATTATTATTCCTCTCCTATTATGAGCAGAAACACGTGAGAACCAAGAAATTTTCTGTGTTCTAATGCAAGAAAGACTCGTAAAAGTGGAATAACTGCAACTTAACTATATTTCCGTCAAACACTTTTCAACAGCCGGTAGCCGCAGCTCAAGTCTTCGCTCCCGATGTCGGTTTGCTACACACTCTGCGCCCCTGATCGCGCGACCGCCGCCGCCTGCTCTCAGAGCTTTCGCGGTCTCACCTTCACGACAGTGCTTTCGCGCCGACCATGTCTTTAAGGAGCTGTATCTCAGCTGGAATTTTGTTTTTTTTTTTTGCGTGAAACTTTGCAAATGACCCCTAGAAAGCAAATGCAAGTTATACATGGGTAACAAATGAACTAGATTTGCACGGATGATTCCCCTAAGTACTACACATATTGTGCCATAAATGACGTTGAAAAGTGTGGGGCCAAGAAAAATTGAGAAGTTTGGTGAAATTCATCTAGAAGGAGGCTGTATATATGTAATGGGTAGTCCTTCAAATGATTCTTCCCCTCCTACATATAGTACTCGTGCGACGGAAAAACCGTTGATTCACCGCTGATTTGATTTGATTTGATTGGACTCACCGTTGATTTTTGCCCAAGAGATGAGCCTAACTTCTTTTCCACTAACTACAGTTCTGCTTATTAATTTAATCACGAAACTCCGCCCTGCTCGAAGAACCAGATAGTTTTGCTTTTGTGCTATGATGATGTGCCTGGAATCTCCGCATGAAATGTACGCCAATTCTGTGACATTTCCCTTCATTCTATGGCAACTTCTAAAAACTTGAAAACGTTTCTGTCTTTCAGCCTCAGAAAAGGAACACGCATTAGCGTCGACCCTTTTGCGACACTGATCCTCATCCTCATCTAAGTCTTTCGCTCATCTATGCTGTCCATAATGCTCCATTATGGTGATGTGATGTTGACATTTTTTCACATTACATTACATTAACTTCCTTCAAATTATATGATTCAACTATTTATCATTTTAGCATTATCGCAATTTTACTTCATTAATTTTTTGATCATTTTTTACAACTGCTACTTATTTATTTATTTATTTACTTGCAGGACACGGTACACTAGAACAAAAATAGAAGTTGGATGAGAAATACAATTAGTACACACGAATCAAATTTAGCTAGCGAATCATCTGAGGCAACACAAGGATCAAGAAGAGGCCTTCTTGGGGACATAGGAGTAGTAAATTCCTCAGCAGAGAATGGTTGTTCAAGTGAATACAGCCTGCTTTAGAGCACGTATGTAGACAGTAGTAAGAAAATTGCAGGAAGGGTGAAAATCTGGGCAGCCCGGTTGAGTGTCTTGTAGATAACCATTCCCGAGGCCGCAGCACGTTGGGCAGGTGCAGGTAAGCACCTCATTGACTTAAACAAGGACCCGATCCGCTGGTTCGGTGGTGCTCACAAAGCAACCAACTGGGCGCATGAGTACCGATTCCCGCTGAGTTGAGGACTGCAGGGAGCAGCACTATGATGAAGATAATGTGCCACAGCATGTCACAAAAAGAACCAATTACTATATAGGATAAAAAGAATCATCTGAGAAACCTCTTTCCGTCTGGAGCCCGTTGATATGCACCACCGTGCGCCGTCAATGAACGGTCTTAGTGTCAATGTCCATGTGCGACTTTCGATGAATCTTGGCATGATCTTTCAATAATGGTTGTTCCGATGTTTTAGCTTCAACCAAGATTGTTAATCACGTTTCGGCGATAAGCATCGTTAATCAGCATATGGATCTACAATACCGCTCGCGTCGCGTGAATAATATTCGCCTTGCGACGGTTTGTTGGCGAACAAACCGTCGCAACGTCATAACATCGTTCAAAGTGGATAAACTGGAAATTCTTAAGAGCGCTGGATTCGTCTCAATGCGACGAGTTCAGTAGTGTATAAAATGTCAAGTTTTGATCAGCAACAGACCTGCAAATCGCGCGAAAACGCGTTTTCGCGTTTTTCCGCTATAAATCAAAAGTTTATTGGTTTTTTATCGGACTTGTATACATTTTCGTAATCAGCTCGTTGAGCTCTACAAGAGGATGCTACAAGTTTTTGGTCTTCTCAGACTCGATTTTTTCACATTCTGAGATATGGAGGGAAATTTTCTTTGGAACCTGATTAGTTGAAGCTAAAATCCTTTCACAATCTCAATCTGAACTCACAGAATTGTAGAGATTTTAAAGTTTCGAGCCTTTCAGACCAGCCCCTACTCGTTTGTGTGGCCCTAAACAGCGCCTCCGTGTATACTCTGCTAAACAAAAACCATCCCTTAACTCATCTGCAGACGGGGATCCCCTAATGAAATGTATGCCGTTCGATTCCTCTCAGAAAATGCTATCGAACGAAAACGACATAACATACACGAAAACGACATACAAAAAGCTTTGTACTGATAAATGTCTTATTTTCCTATTTCCAGCCGATTCCTTTTGTGGATCGACGTCTCAATCTCCTGTCGGCCGTTGCAATTCACGTGCACGCCCTGGGAGAGCGGTCACGATCAATGGCGCCACCGCCAGCTCCTAGCGCTTTCCCACGGCCATGCACGTGAATAGTGCGATGGCGCCATCGATCGTGACCGCTCAGGGCGTGCACGTGAATTGCAACGGCCGACAGGAGATTGAGACGTCGATTCACAGAAGGAAAGGGCTGGAAATAGGAAAATAAGACATTTATCAGTACAAAGGTTTTTGTATGTCGTTCGATAGCATTTTCTCAGAGGAATCGAACGGCATACATTTCATTAGGGGATCTCCGTCTGCAGATGAGTTAAGGGATGGTTTTTGTTTGGCAGAGTATACACGGAGGCCCTGTTTAGGGCCACACAAAGGAGGAGGGGCTGACCTGAAATGATCGACACTTCAAAATCTCTACACTTCTGTGAGTTCAGATTGAGATTGTGAAAGGATTTTAGCTTCAACTTATCAGGTTCCAAAGAAAATTTCCCTCCAACTTCTCAGAATGTGAAAAAATCGAGTCTGAGAAAACCGAAAACTTGTAGCATCCTCTTGTAGAGCTCGACGAGCTGATTACGAAAATGTATACAAGTCTGATAAAAAACCAATAAACTGTTGATTTATAACCGAAACGCGAAAACGCGTTTTCGCGCGATTTTCAGGACTGCTGCTGATCAAAATTTGACATTTTATACACTACTGAACTCGTCGCATTGAGACAAATCCAACGCTTCTAAGAACGTTACATTTTATCCACTTTGAACGATGTTATGACGTTGCGACGCGAACAAACCGTCGCAAGGCGAAAATTACTCACGCGACGCGAGCGGTATTGTACCATCAATATGTAGGAAATGGAAAGGCCCTATGGAGACCTCGGCCGCATAGCTAGGAGCACCGATGAAGACATGGTTAAAACAAATAAACCATTTTTTCTAAAGCATTTGACAGGGTTGATCATGCGAAACTTTTATTCAAAATGGAGCGGCTTGGATTCCATCCATTACTTCTACAATGGATGGAAGAGTTTTTATCTGGTAGAACGTTTTAGGTCAAAATTGGTTCGACCTTCTCGACAGTGAGAGATGTTAAAAGTGGTGTTCCCCAAGGTGGTGTCCTATCTCCCATCCTTTTTGCCACATATAGCTCTGATCTTCCCGGTCTTCTAGAGGAATAAGGTGTGATCTGCAAGCAATATGCGGATGATGTCAAAATATACAGAAAAGTTGAAAGCTATGATTATACATGAGTCATTCAGAAGGCGTTAGATTTGATTTTGAATTGGTCGTATGAATGGAACTTACCCCTAGCCCGCGACAAAACAGTTTACATTAGGATCGGTACATCTCTGTTGTACCCCTATTGTCTGGGCCGTCACATTCTTGATAAAGTTTCCTCTGTTAAGGACCTTGGCTTCCACTATGATTATAAACTCAATTATTCTACTCACTTTCAAGCTCTGTTCAGAAAGGTCACATTTCGCACTTATCAATTTTTCAAGGGACTGACGATAAAAGAGTGTGATATTCTACTGAAGGCTTGTAAAACTTACGTCAGACCTATTGCAGAGAGTGGAACATCTGTATTTTGTCCTCATAAGAAAAAAAGATATTCGATTGCCTGAGAGAATTCAAGATAATTTCACCAGAAAGTTGGTCATTGAGTCAAGATTGGCTTTCTATTCTGATCTACCTAATCCAACCAGCAAAAATTGCCGTTTCAAATTATACAGCTTATATTCCCGCAGAAAAGTATACGATGTCTTAAGAGCGTCAAGATAAATTGGTCGGGTTGATTCTTTGAAATTTAATGTTAGGGCCAACTCAATAACTAGAGGTGGCTCGGTTAAGATTTCACATGCTACACCACGAACCAACTTGAAGCGATATAGCTTCAAGTGTCGCGCTGGTACTACATTCATCAATCTCAAATCTAAGGTGGCACCCGTCTTCCTTGCTTTTTCACTTTTTAAAAGCCGTGTTAAGAAGGAATTGCTGAGCTATGGTTAACTGAGGTGTAATGTGATCATTCGATGTTGCTCTTTGTATATTTCTTAAGTCTGCCTTAAAGGCACCGGGAGGGGGGCAAGGGCGGAATAACGTTTACAAAACAATGTCATCTGAAAACAAACATATGGGTTCGGTAGATACAATGTGTAACGAAACCGGCGTTGAAAAACGCGTCAAAGGGCGCTATTTGCTCCCAGGGCGCGCTTCCGTCCGAACTGCAAGCTTCCATGGCCGAGCCACGCTTCGTTCATTTCAAAGCTTGTCTTCGGCCTGATGTAGCCTTATTTTTGCATTATTTCCTCTTTAGACTGTTTTCTAGTGACATATTTTACTTGTTTACTTATGGATCTTCTTAATTGTGCATTTCTATACCTGGAAATCTCAGAAGGGTCAAATAAAGTCGGGGGGAGACGCAACTTTGCGTCGACGTCGAAGCTCCTTTCCCTTACTAGGCTTAGGCTAAAATTGATACCCCCTCCTCCCACATTAAAAAGCATCTGTCGAAGCATAGGTCTCATCTGCTTTAGCCCCTAGGAAGGGAAAGAAGCTTTGACGTGGGTGAAAATTTTGCGTCTCCCCCCGACTTTATTTGACCCGAAAGTACATCTAGAAACAATATTAGAAAGAACAAAGTAAAAACTAAAAGGAAAAAACAAATCTATAATAGAACCATCTTCTTTTAGCACCATGCCAAGGCGTCAAATTGGCGAGTTTGTGCAATGGCGGCCACTCAAACTCGTCCACACTACGTCTGTTCTACAGTAAGCCAAAATTACCCCCTCCTGGTGTCTTTAAGCCAATATTGACCACTCCAGCCGAAGGGTAAACTGATTAGTGGATTGAGTCATGTGAATTCTAAACATTGATCGTTGATATCATCATAACAAAAGCTATAGACCGCTAAATCATACGCACCTTTGAAAAATGGTGACCTTGCTTTGTGGTGATATCTTTGATATCGATTAATATCTATCACATACATGTAGAAAATAGATGCTCAGCAAAAAGTCCCGTCGACCATTCTCCTTTTACATATTTCTATTATGTTATTCGCGCAGTATTGTGCGATAGTCCAACTAGTAAATAAATAAATAAATAAATAAATAAATAAATAAATAAATAAATAATGCGCGGTCTAAATGTTCGCAAAAAGTCATCAAAATGACGCAGACGCATGAATTCAACTCCATGCATCCGTGTGTAATAAAATAGCTTCCTTGGAAAAAATACGGCAGAACCACTGGTTTCGTAGATATGCTGAATGTGGGAGCGATACACACCGATGCATTTCAACAAAACTTCGAGCTCTGGCTGTCACACCAATTTAAGTGGTAGGCGTTGCCAAACTATGGCCTGTGCACTTTTTCGGAAGCAGCGAAAATGGCACAATTCCCACAGCTAAGAGCTGCATACGTCCACCACCAAATAAACGATCTTTCTCAAAGGTGATGCTCTCGCGAGGAAAGGATCCCATGTCGAAGTGGCCATTTGCTATGGGACACATGTAGCTTGACACGTGTCCGGACACTGACTTTAAATCTGCATTCAAAGACTTTTATAGCGTAGTTTATCGTGAAATCTACCCAACGTGACCAAACGTCTGGAGGCAGTCTCGACGTCCATTTGAGGGACGAAAAATCCAAAAATTTGAAGGGTGGAGACGAGCCTTTTCATTCAGTATCTTAAACGCAAAGAATAAATCTGATAGGATTCTTCTGTGGAAAATACTCTTCGAATTAAACTTCCGTAGACGAGCTTGGTATGTTGGCAAGGTATCGGGGTAACTTGGGCTAGGGAATAGTCTATAGTGCAAAATTCTAGTAAATGTTTTCTGAACTTTTTCAAGCTTTTGTATGTCTTTGACAAGATACGGACTACAAATGGGGCTACAGTATTCTACGACGGGGAGGATGTACGATTTGAAGAGCCTGGTCGATACGGTGACATCGGCACAATGAACGTCTCTGTAGAAGATGGATCTACCTGAGTGCTTTATCACAAACTTCTTGAACTCGCAGACTCCAGCTTAAATTTTTAGTCAACTTGATTCCTAGGTCCTTTACTTGTTTCCTATTTTGTAAGGGAGTCATATCAGGAAACTGAATTTTTAGAGGGAATTCTCCGAGGGTGAACAGAGACGTTTTACTAGTATCAACTACCAAACTCCGGGAAACAGTCCAGACAAGCATTTTCTCTACGGACCTATTAAGAGCTTCCTGAGCATCACACCTTTCTTCCTCTGTGTAGGTCACTGCTACTTTGATATCATGAGCAAAACCGGCAACAGTAATTTTGCTATTGCTCTTGAAACCGTTTAGTAAATCATGCGTATAAATAAGGAAAAGAAGCGGTAATAGCACGTCTCCTTGAGGAACCCCAGAAGAGCATTCCGTTGTGGTCGAGATGTACTCTCCATAACGTACATTGAAGCTCCTCTCTTGTAGGTAGGACCTGAATAGCTGCAGTGCACTGCCTCTGACATCGATGCTCTGAGGCCTAACCAGAGGCTTCGAGTGACACACCATATCAAAGGCTTTGCTCAAATCGAAATAGACAATGTCTACATTTTTGCCGCTATTTTACTTCTACCCATGCATGAGTACACTCAAGTAGCTGCGTGCAGGTAGATACTCTAGGGAGAAAATACCAGAAACCATGCTGTAAATCATGCTGCTCGGGAGGAATTAGATGATGTCGAGTTACCCAACCCTATAATTGTTCCTTAGTTATTTTCTCGATGATTTTCAATGGAATAGGCAGAGTGCTTATAGGCCTGTAATTGGAATGAGATTACAATTTCCGGTTTCTGGTATAGGTGTGACGAAGGTTTTTCCAAATACCTGGAATTTGACTCTGCTCTATAAAGATATTGATTATGTGTGCGAGAGAAGCTGCAAGGTATTTAGAAGATTCTTTGAAGAAAATTTGCGGTAAATCATCCGTCGTGGGTGAAATTGAGGGTTTAAGAGACTTCAAATACTTCAGTACCATATTCGCTGATATATTTGACAGTATAAAGCAATCAGTACAAATAGTAGCCAAAATAGTTTTGTTATCACTTGATTTATCGTACACGCTTGCAAAATAATCAGCGAATGTCTCAGCTTTTGCTAGGTCTGTGGAGAGTTTTTGTCCCTTGGAGTTCTCTAGTAGGTGATTGAAGCCGATGCTTGTTTTCACTTCTTGATATAATCATAGTCCCTTCTCATATTATTTGTTGTGGCCATTTTTCATTCTGTACGTTAGGTAGCGCTTGATATGGTGATCAAGCTGTTTAGAGACCGCAATGAAGAGGCCGTTTATAGTTGGTTGTTGCAATTCCTGAGAAGTCGTTCGCGCTGTTTGAAAAGGTCTACAATGTGCCTGCAATATTTGCCAAACAAATGTTTCCCGAAACAACGGAGGGGGACGTGACGGTTTATGATATCCAGCAAGATGGCCATGGAGCGGCTGTAGACATCATCACATTCACATAGTCGGTAAAAATACTCAACCAGTCGATGTTTGATAGTTCATGTATTATTTCTTTCTTGACTGCAGAATTGAAATCTCGGTAGGAAACCCTCTCATCTTCGAATTGAGAGATGGATAAGTTATAGGAGATAATGAAGTGATACGAGGTTGATAAAGGTGCATGAGGAGTAACACTTGAGACACAGTGAGAATTAGAGCTGATGGGGTCAAGGGTTGTTTTCTGCTAGGAAATGTTGCATGTTGTTGAAGGGACAACTTTCAAACGATGATAAAAATTTTGTCCGCTGGGATTAGTAGCTGTTTTCGTGCCCCAGTCAATGTCAAGATTGAAATCACCCAGCACCGTTGTATATAAGGTGTAGCTGAGACCATATCAGCTAAGACCGTAATATGCCGAGCATCCTGAGCAGCAGTAGAACGGAGAGGGCAATATACAAGCAGAAGTCTCTTTTTACAGTAATAGGGCCGACAAAGATCTAAACACAAAACATCAGAACTTAGTGAGGTGCGATCAAACACCACTTTTCCAAATAAAAAAATGTTGCGCCGGAATACACATACACTTCCTCCGGCTTTACCCAGGCCCCGTGTCATCTTCGTGTCGCGTCATGCATGATACCATACCAAAGGCACGCATAATTTAAAAAAGGGTACTTGACAGTTTGTATCACCTGTATGTTTCAGTGAATATCATGACAATCTCAAAGGCTCAACTCAAGCGTAACGTGGAGCCTGCTATTTTCAAGGACTTTATTAGAGCTACACAAGGATGGTTCACTGGGGATTGGAATCGTTGGTTATCTGACTCCTTTTTCCTCTTCTAGCCGAAACGCAGGAAATGTGGCTCAGCAGGGTTTCTTGGTGGAGGGCGCCAGGATTCCACGACAGGACTCACCTGGAATAACCTTCCAATAAGTTTGGAGCATTACGGTTTGACAGTTTTACTCTGAATTTCCAATTTTCTATTTCCAAACATACCAGGAAAGCTGTTAACAACACTAACACGAGCGGAACCTTCATAGTTTTGAATACACCTGCAAAAGAAGAATTGAGTTCTTGGAGCCAGTGGCAAGCACAAATCTGTTAAGGAAATAGGAAGAGAAAGATGAATGACAGTAATCTGCGACTACTGCTAGCAGATCTGCAAAAATTATGCATATGGAGGGATATTGCAGCGATCTTGAACGATAGTTTCCAAGATACCTCTGTCAGGTCTCTGATCTGCTACGCACATATTAGGACATCTACTTAGTTTCCTAAAAGTTGGAACTTTCTTGGTTAGTGCAGTGCAGTCATTTCTATAGGGCATACCAAGAAGGCTGGTGATATACCAACACGAGCATAACCTCCACATTCCTGAGTACCCCTGCAAAAGAAGAGTTAGCTGCTCTGAGCGAGTGACAGGCAAAACCCTATTTGGAGGAAGGACTCATTGCGTAGCACCGAGTGAAAAATTAGGCATTTGTGAGGAGCTTTATAGAAGAAAACCAACGGTACGTTTTCTGAAAATGGAGATCTAATTTTCACTTTGTTTTTATATTGGCAACGCATCGATAATGTGATGCTCGATTGGGATGCTTTGCTTCTTTGAATCTCATTTCTAAGCACATTAAAATGCAAAAGCAGGCATTTAGATGCGATCAGCAAGTGAATGCCTTTTGAACCTCATTTCGAATTCCATCATAACCATTTGGATTCGGTGAGTTTAATAGCGGCTGGAACACTGGACGGTGCAATGTTAATGAAGTAGCTATCTTGTTTTTAAAATGTATTTACCATGAAACAATGCTATGCTAGTCTCAGTCTTGTCATTTTAACGGGTCGAACAAAGAGGGGTGCTTTTTCATCTGTTACCTACGCAATATTAAGAGCACTGCGTTCAATCAAAGTTTCTTAGTAGAGCTCCTATAAGGAGAAAAAGGACAAGAAGTGTGGTCTACATACATGTGAGAGTTATCGCAAAGGCGAAGTTCAAGAAGCAGTGGCGACCCTCATTCTGACCACTCACATTAAATGACACAATCTTAATGATAGCTCACTAGCTTTATGCTGCATTCATGCCCGGAGACAAGGCGTATAAATAAGTGGTAGATACATCCTCAGAATGATACCATTAACCATTTAGTTGCTCATCTTCGGTTGTTCTCCTCTATCGACTCCCTTAGCATAATCATTCATACGCAGGCACACAGACAAGCTTATATGCGTGCATACCGGCAAATAGGCACACGAAACTGAAGGACATACATATACAATAGAAGGACAGCTTAGCAGCGCTAACATTTTTCGAGTCAGATGGCCAATAGCGACATCGATCTTGTTGCTAGCTGCTTATTTTCACTTTGACATACTACATATAGCACTCGCAAGCCGAAATCCAGTCTTGCGTACACATTGACGGATTGAATGATTTGGTGTTTGTCCAACATACAAGAAAAATGCATCATACATGACACATCACGTGATTAATGACATGATAATGCCATGGAGCGCTAAAGCAATACTTCCTTCTTCATCATAAAGCCACTAATAAAAGGGGTAGTTTATGTGTCACTAGTGGGCGAAGCATGGTCTAAGGAAGCCAGCCGACTGATGGAGACATTTTTAGAATTTGGAGTGCGTCTTTCGACGGGATTCCAGCACGCACCGTCTCATTAGACCTCTCCTCTTCCATCTGAAGGAGAAATTTCATCCTTTCTCACAATAACATATCTCTGTCTCCTGAGCACTAACTGTTCTTCGTGCCTTTTGGATTGCAAGAAGATTCCAGAAGCACCTCTATGTTTCTCATATCGCTGTGGCGTTCGTTATGGTATCGCAACAGCGGCTCCGTCAGCGTACTTATTCGGAGCGCCAAAAACGCTTCGGTGCGTTTTTAGGACCATTCGTACAAGAGAATGGTCATGCCCACCTGCTTCCAATACAATTTTCTTGCGATTCACCCACAACCATCTCTGTTATACCAATCAAGGAATACAATATGGGTTCGAGTCCTTTCCGAGGTTAATTATTTTGTCTGTAATGCGGCATCCCTCCAGCAATATCCGGATCGCCGTCTACGTCGAAGATCAGCAGTTTTCGATCAAACCAAGAATGAGTAGTGCTCTCATTACTTGGACGGTATCCCAAAATCTTGCAAATATGATGGCATAAATAGTGGGTGCAGGTTCTAAATCAGAGCGATGAATGAAATCTGCAGCTGTGAACTACCTCCAAGATACATGTGGAACAAAATTGTCCAAGCTTCTTTATCATACACTACATCACACTGTTAAGCTTCACAAATGGGTTGAAATGAAGAAGGAAGAAGAAAGAATTGTTCCAGCGCTCTATGTCATGCTTTGTCACGTATGAGGCATTTGTCTAGCTTGTCAGACATTGACAACTCATTCAATCCATGATGTGTACACAAGGCTGAACAACGGCTGACGAGTACTACATCAAACCGAAAATCAGTAGCTAACAAATTGCTCGATGTCGATATTGGTGTATCGGCTGAACACGTGTCGGTGTTACGGGTTGATAAGCTGAATACGGGTTGATAAGCTATCCTTCTATTGTATAAATCAGCAATTTTGTGTCTGTTTCTCGGTATGCAAGTATATAAGCCTGTCTGTTCGCCCGCGTATGAATGACGGTGTTAAGAGAGTCGATAGAGAAAAATATCCACGCATGGAGATGAGCAACTAAATGGTCAGCGGTATCATTCTAAGGATGTGACTGTATAAACTACTTTTTTATACGCCTTGTCTCCGGGTATGAATGCAGCATAAAGCTAGTGAGCTATCATTAAGATTGTGTCATATAATGTGAGTGGTTAGTATGAGGGTCGCCACTGCTTCTTGAACTTCGCCTTTGCGATAACTCTCACATGTATGTAATGACCACACTTCTTGTCCTTTTTCTCCTTATAGGAGCTCTACTAAGAAGCTTTGATTGAACGCAGTGCCCTTAATATTGCGTAGGTAACAGAGGAAAAAGCACCCCTATGTTCAACTCGTTAAAATGAAAAGAGTAAGACTAGCATAGCATTGTTATATGGTGGATGCATTTTAAAAACAAGACAGATATTTCATTAACATTGCACCGTCTAGTGTTCCAGCCGCTGTTAAACTCACCGAATCCAAATGGTTATGATGGAATTCGAAATGAGGTTCAAAAGGCATTCACTTGCTGATCGCATCTAAATGCCTGCTTTTGCATTTTAATGTGCTTAGAAATGGGATTCAAAGAAGCAAAGCATCACAATCACGCATCACATCATCGATGAGTTGCCAATATAAAAACAAGGTGAAAATTAGATGTCCATGTTTAAAAAACGTACCCTTGATTTTTTCTATAAAGCTCCTCACGAATGCCTTTTTCACTCAGTGCTATGAGTCTTTCCTCCGAATAGCTTGTCGCTTGTCACTTGCTCAGAGCAGCTACCTCTTCTTTTGCAGGGGTAATCAGGAGTGTGGAGGTTATGCTCGTGTTGGTAATGTTACCAGCCTTCTTGGTATGCCCTATAGAAATGACTGCACTGCACTAGCCAAGGAGAAGTTCCAACTTTTTGGGAACTAAGTAAATGTCCTAATATGGTGCGTAGCAGATCAGAGACCTGACAGAGGTATCTTGGAAACCTTCGCTGCAATGTGCCTTCATATGCATAATTTTTGCAGATCTGCTCACAGTAGTCGCAGATTACTGTCATTCATCTTTCTCTTCCTATTTCCTTAACAGATTTGTGCTTGCCACTGGCTCCGAGCACCCAATTCTTCTTTTGCAGGTGTATTCAAAACTATGAAGGTTCCGCTCGTGTTAGTGTTGTTAACAGCTTTCCTGGTATGTTTGGAAATAGAAAATTGGAAATTCAGAGTAAAACTGTCAAACCGTAATGCTCCAAACTTATTGGAAGGTTATTCCAGGTGAGTCCTGTCGTGGAATCCTGGCGCCCTCCACCAAGAAACCCTGCTGAACCACGTTTCCTGCATTTCGGCTAGAAGGGGAAAGAAGAGTCAGATAACCAACGATTCCAATCCCCAGTGAACCATCCTTATGTAGCTCCAATAAATTCCTTGAAATTTGTAGACTGCACGTTTGCGAATTGAATTTGCTCTTATGTTCGCAAGAATGCAAACGTCAGTTTCCTCTATGACCGACCTTCCAATATTCTCGGCATTTTCAACACGATCCGTGTTACGCTTGAGTTGAGCCTTTGAGATTGTCATGATATTCACTGAAACATACAGGTGATACAAACTGCCAAGTACCCTTTTTTAAATTACGGTGGAAAACTAAGGGCGCATCAATCCCAAGTGACATAACGAAATCAGCTCACCTTATGAATATGTGGAACCGTGATTTGACACCTTGAGCTAGGAATTTTACGGTGGTGCTTATATATGCGTTTTTGACCCCAACGTCAGGTCACATTACTTATGGGAACCCCCAAGGATTTCACTATTCAAAGCTATGCCAACGGTTAACTATCCAAGCTGATTGCCGCCAGTCGCCCTCCTATCACTGATATCCATGTTTAACATCGAACCTCGCGTCCCGTCTACCCATTGATTTTAGGGTTTCGAGATCGTCGCAGCGTCTCCGTGGAGCGCGAATCCGGAAAGTTGTCAACTCTCTAATAATCGCCACGCGTTCTCTTTGCTATTGATCTTAGGGTCCCTTGCCCAGATCCACAACGCTCCGATTCTGCGTGCTGATATCCCCTATTTGCGTGCTGGAATAGTGATCTCAACATCAACGTCGACGTTGACTTAGTTGCAAAATTTTCTGCATGTTTCATTCTCCCAGTTCGTGACATGGCAACAGTAATTTAACGACAAAAGAGTGAATATAATCCAAAGTTTTCAAATTGTAACATCTCGCACACGTCAGTTTGCATTAAGAAACTGAAATATTCGATCGAACGAGATGATGCGGAAATCCAAAATGCGTCGAGCACCTTCTCGGCAGAATATCAGTCTCAAATACTGCACTTCACACCAAAGTCTTTCCGCCATGCTCTTAGATCATATGCTGTAGAGGTTATTCTGTCAGAGATTGAAGTCATGCACAGGGAGACGTTAATCAGACGCGGTACACTACGGTGCTCAGTGTGAATTCTACCGCAATGTCCTGGTACAACATAGCCTGGTACAACATAGTCTGATACAGCTATATCAGGAGCTACACGTATACTCGCCGCTCCGTCGGGTCTGTGCATACATTTGCAGCCGTCTTGAACATGTTCATAACCGCGTGCTCTAAAGCAAAGGGATGTGCAGATGCGGCGTGAATCAAGATGTTTTTAGAGCTAGCTTGTCTGTACCACTTCACACTGAGCATGCCATCGTACACCTTCACCTAGGTGTTAGGTAGGTGAGCCAACCTTATCGTGATTCCTCTCTTGTGAATTTCTCTTGTGACTGCACTGCGACTGCTGGTTGATTAGGCGAAAACACCATTTTTCGGGTTGATCCTAGAGCGCTTACACTCATAGATGTTTTGAGGGGTGGGACGGGCACATCATTGGTGGGTGATCCAAATTGATAACGGTTGATTAGATTCGATAAGGAGCCTCGAAAGGCGAATGTCGCCATTTTCGTTTCGCCTTTCGGGTCGATCCTATAGCGATCTTGAGCTGCAATCCTACTATATATTATCGGCTAAGTGTGTCTGTTGGTGTGTGTTTGACCGGAAATTCATATCTCGCGTCGCAGCAAAGATGAGATCCTGGATTTCAGATATGATATAGGGGGTGGTAAAAGAATCTCAGTGGTGGTGGAGCGAAAGTGATAGCAGCTGATAAGGGCTGGTAAGGAGCCTCGAAAGGCCAATGTCGCCGAATTCGTTTCGCCTTTCGGGTCCATCCTAGAGCGTTCACAGTCGTAGGTGTTTTGAGGGGTGGGACGGGCACATCGTTGGTGGGTGCTCTAAATTGATAACTGTTATTTTGAACTATTAGATCAATCCCCACGAAGTCAAGATCAAAATAGTAATAAATAAGGTTGTGAGATAGTTTTGGTGATGCACTATGGGTATTTCTGCTCTCGGAGAGATTAAAATGAATTCTCTCAGGCAAGGGGTCTCAGAATTTTTACGTATTCAAACCGCCCTCTTAGTAGCACGGGTGGCAGGTGGACCTCTGCAGTCAACACTCCAAAGATTAGTCACTGATTCTCTAGGTATCGCTCCCTTATTTTACATGCCCTATAAGGATTTTCTGTGAGTTGCAATGGCGCTTGAATGAAAAGTTTCCATGAAGGATTCGCTCGTTCATACTCTGGAAAGCTCGAAGACGCCGAAACATCTGTCGAAATAAAATTATTTCCAAAATAGGTTGGAAGGTAAAAGTCGGAACAACCATAATTGAAACAACATGTCAAGATTCATCGAAAGTTGCACATAAACAGTGATCGTAATCACCGTTTTTTCCGTGTGCGGAACACCGTGATCTCCTCCATAGAAAAAATGCTTTATACGTTCTTTTGAAATGAAGAATGGCCGTGCATTGCATCATGGCACTGTCACGCGGAGCATCCCTCTTCGACCTAGTTTCGTCAACCGATGCAACCTTTTTGTGCCTTTAACCTTTTCTTAAGGCTTTGTTGAGGATGTGGAAACTTCCGACCTCCTCCTGGCGCCTTCATTTGCCCTGTTGTCTTGATACTGTGAGAAGCGTAATTTTGAGGACTTTCAGGATCAAAAACAATAACATATTTCGAGTCGGAACAACTTCCGCAATCGAAGGCCATCACGACTTCCTCCACCATGAATACCGTTGCCTTGACGCTCTCTGGACCAAGGTCCACCATCGCCCTTTGCGTGGTTTCGGTATCCTTTACCAGCGCCTCGGCTACTCGGCCATGTCTGACGATAACGAACACTTATGTTTTTTGAGGGTTTAATGTCGGGTACGAATTCCTTGATCTTTCCCAGCATATTCACCGATCGCTTCCTCTGAAACCTGAAATCGAAAGTAACTCACCAGCTTCAAGTGGTTCCCAAGAGGCTTCCAATGACGCTGTGTGGTACATCTAACAGTAGCTCATCATACATTCACGAAACGATAAGTTCTCATATTCGAAATGGTTGAGATGATCTCGCTCTGATGGACGGTGGTACAAGCCACGGAATCAACAATCCTTCGAAACGACATTGACACTGCTTGTATAAGATAAACATAAGTGCAATCAGTTCTCATTAACGGGGCCCGCTTCTATTCTTATCCTACGCCCAGCGGACTCCTTCAGGGCACATGCATTGGCTCACTCATGTTTATCTTATACGCTAATGATTTATGCGACTCGATTCCCCAAGGTGCCTCCTGTAGCCTATATGCCAACGACGTATTTTCACTATTAATTATTGCGATAAACTCCAGATGGCTTTGGCGTTAGGGGTGGGGTTAGGGAAAAACCACCCATGTTCCTTACTTACTATTGGTAACAATCAGCTTGTTCGTGTAGATGGAGCCCGAGGCCTTTGCGTTGTATACAGTGACAGACTTGATTGCGAAAATTTTATCCACAATAGAGTAACCGTCGCCAATGCGGGTCTAATTTCATTATCAGAGTATTTGATGTGCGTAATTTAGATCTACTCCTTTGTCTCTTCAATCTTTATGTCAGACCAATTTTAGAACGGTTCACATATATGGTCGTCACACAAAAAGCTTCGGATACTTCTTGAGAAGCTTCAGCATTCTCTTGTCCTGAAGCCTCTTGTTGATCTGCATATGTATTGAACAATGTGAGACTTGCAAGATTTATCTTAAAGACTTCCACAAAATTCATTGCTAAAAGTCGTTGTAAAAGTATTTTGCGCTTTTATTGGCAAGCTTTCGGCGCGCTGTTCTGCTCCACTACTGACCCCACCAATGGTAAGGAAAGTATCTCGGTGGCAGCAGTAAGTCGGCATAGTACAAATAAACCAGAGCGACTCTGAAATGGAGTCTCTCGATAGGTTTTAATTTTTACCATTTCATGCTTGAGAAAGGCGCTGTGCGCCAAAAGCTCGACAATAAAAGCCCACAATACTCCTACAACGAGTTTTTGCAATCACTTTTATAAAAGCTCTTTGAGTCTTTTGAATAAATCTTGCAAGTCTCACATTGTTCAATACATATTGAGATCTTGAGAAAGTATAGAAGAGTGTCACGTATCGCTGCTTCATGCAAAAGGACTTACTTCTCTATTGTATGAAGACAGGTTCAGAAAGCTTGGTGGAGAAACGCTCGAATTCAGACGTAAGTTAACTGATTATGGGTTGATGTACAAGTTAGTTACAGATGAAATGGATCTGAAATTCGGCGACATTCTCAGGATGTCTCCGTCCATTGGAATAAAGACACATCCCTTCCGCCCGCTGCCAGACAAGCCTAACGCTCGTGCCTATGAAGGATCTTTCACTGTTAAAGTAGTACCGATTTGGAATAGGCTTGATGCGATTTTTTCAACCGAGAACATTCACTGAATTTCCAGATAAAATCGAATTTTTCGGAGCCCAAAAGGTTTGCTAGCCCTCATATAGTTGCATTTCTAATGCCTACCTAATTTCTAATCATAGCGCACTTTATTCTCCTGCACCAATTGATTGGTTGCCTTCTAGAACGCACTCGCAGCGTTCCTTCACAGCAGGGTACACACCCTGCTCCCCACCTTCCCCAACTCATTTCTCATGAGTGCCCACATCTTGGAATATGTTCTTGAAGCAATCGTGAGTCATTCAGATTATCTGCCCTCCCAATTAAACCAATATTTTCGATGTAAAAAACGTTCTATTGGCAGCATCGACATTTTAGAAGATTCCATTCCTGCACCAACATCGACCTCTTCCTCTGCTTCCGATCCTTTCCTTCGTATACTTTCCTGTTCTTTCCTATTCATGTTAAAGGGGCAAGCCAATTCATATTTCTATATTGTACCTGTTTTACCTCTACTTCATTACCATTTTCTAGTGTCAAATAGTTTTCACTCTGACACTGGCCCGGCACCACTTTGTAACAACAGTTTCTAGTATATGAATAAAATTTAAAACATCTCTCAACGAGATTGACGTGTCAAAAACCTGTTACACTACTGCTGGCACCACTCATTGGCATACGCCATATCATTGGAGTTTTGTCATATCACATCTAGGATATGCATATCAGAACTAACAAGGAAGGCCCATCAGGTCATGGTGAGCTTTTTCAAAACGGTTTTTTGCATTTTATAAGGTCTCATACATGAAGCAAAAAACCGGTCTCGAATTCGGCTAAATGGTTTTAGAAGGCCCAAAAAATGAATGACAAAGTTGCTTAGAAAGAAGCAATTTTGACCAATTTGCTGCAATGCTTTCCAGCTGCGGCGTGCAGTATATGCATATCAGATGACTGTCTTCAAACCTACGCCAAAACCACTGCGAGCTGGTTCAAAAATCTAGAATCTCTTATGGTAACTGCTAAGCGAATCAAAGAAAACTCATAGGGGATGCACGGGTGTATGTCGATTCTATCGTGACCCAGATCGGGATGCTGACGCTGGGCTGCCGGGTCACAAATGAATCAGGCGTCCCTTTGCAGCAGGTAATGACCGATGCTTTTCCATGTTGATGGAGAGTGGTATGAATTTAGTCGAAGCCCGGCGAAATGCTAGAATTAGAAGAAAGTGAAAATGAAAGAAAATGATGCAAGAACATAATGATGCAGTCCGATAAACTTATTCCGTGCGACTTGTTATACATGAGATGTTTTACCAATTAGTTCAGGCGGTAAAACACGTGAAGTAACTTTTGACCTTCTACTTACAACATCTATCTACAATAGCTAAAGCGTTAGAAGCTGTCGCTCCTTTCAGTCGAATCGTTATTGGAACCCTTTTTTCTTTACATTTTCTCCATTTTTTTCTGTGAAATTTGTGATTTCTCCTGAAACTATTGAAAGATAAGCAAGTTAATCCCCGTCTAAACGTGACTCGACGCGTTACCTGCCGCGCAGTGTGCCGCACGCGACGCACTGCGCGGTATCGCGATCTGGGTCACGATAGAATCGAGCGTCTTTCGGGGATGCACAGGTCAGGCTTTTCACAGTGGTTGGATGGCCGAATGGATAGTGGGACGGACTGCCATTGGCACGATGGAGGAGGCGTTTGCGGTTCAATGCCTCTCGTGGTTTCTGCTTTTGCATCTTCTGGATTTTCTTTGTCCAGTGCTATACTATTTGCGCACATGTAAAATGACGACAATTTTCGTCGCTGGTGCACGAAAGTGACCTCATTTACAAGCTTTCAGTGGTCAGCGTGTTTGGACGCTTCAGCGCTCCTAGCACCCCTGCCAGGCGTTTCCGTGCGAAACTAGTGTGATATTCGTGCATAGGAGACCCAATTAGCCCTAGGTACAGGGCATTATCCAAATTGAGATTTCGACCCTAACTCGAGACAATGGGATGGACATAGGCAAACAGTCACTGCACTACTTGTACAGACGAACACCTAGCAGCCTCGATTAAATGCGATGGAGCAGTAGCAAAATCAACGCATTCCAAGTGAACTGCACTCAGCAATACTATGCGTTGGAATAAGATAGCAGACGTTCCCTTATATCGGCTACCGACCTCCTTTCGTTGAGTGTTCTTACTATGGTAGTACTATGTATTGGTCACCCTTTCCGAGTTTGGGTCAATACCACGATCAGGCTGAATACATGTTACCCAGAGTAGTTCGACCCCCTGAGCATGAATATCACACGTGCTTTGTGGGAAAACCCCTAGTTTCCTTGTTATGGGCGTTGGTAGGTCCAAACGAATCACTCGCCTAATACGCAAAATGCTGAAGATAGCGCTTCCCTGGCAGGATGAAAATTGATTTTGCACACATTTTGCACGTGCGGTCACACATGAGCACAAATGGATGAAAACTAGATAAATGCAAAAATTTGGCCTCAAGGGGGATCGAACCATTGACCATTTTCTAGGCCCCCCAAAACCATTTAGCCGAATTTGGAACCGGTTTTTTGCTTCATGTATGTGATCCTATAGAATGCAAAAAACGTTTTGAGAAAGCTCACCATCATCTGATGGGCCTTCGTGTAAGAACTACGGACAAAGGACAGTAACAGAATTCGTTCTCCTAAATAAGAAATGGCCAACTACAAAGGCTTTCACTACTTGACAATCGGAAGTGGGAAAACCCTTAGGATCACATACAGGATCAGCGACCTGCTGGCTGTAGATTTTTGTTCAATGCATAAAACGAGTTTTTTTCTCGGGATACAATCCTGGATTCCAGAGGGGTGCGTGTCTGAAGTGGCCAGCTAGGTCACCGCACCATGCGAATTGCTGGCCCTTTTGTAAGTGATCGCGCAGGGAAGCGGTCGCCTTCTCCTTGCGTGACCTGACCAGGTTGGACGTCCTCACCAGGCGTGGGCCTCTATCAAGGGATCTTTGACGGGCGCTGTTATTTTGTGTGAAAACTGGAAGGTTTGTTTAACATAAAATGACCGAGAGGGCCGTATCGGAAACTGCTTTTGAGGGTGGAGTCGCATTTGACAATTCCTCGACGCCGTGCTCGACTCCGGTCTTGACGCCCTCGTTTACTAGCGCAGAGAAGACCAAAAGGCACACCCTTACGGTGAGGTGAGGAATCCTTCTCCCAACGATAGCTCATGCATGCCTTCATTGCAGGGCTATCATTTTTGCTCCCCCACTGATAGAGTCCTGTACTCAACCCACCCCTATATCACTTGCAACATTCAGCGTCCCATCACTGATCTTACGCGAGATATGAATTTCGTAACAGAGAGACGGACATACACACAGCTATACTCTTACGACTTCCTGCCATTGCTCCACCCCTCGCGGCTTATGCCGATTGTGATCAGTGATGGGTAAGCCCTGTGACAAAAAAACCTAAGCTCTACGCACGAGGAACAGGTTGTTAGTGGCTCATTTTGAGCGGGCACAGAAGCAGAAAAATTGGTATGAACCGCGTCATTGAAGATCGACTTCAAAATGCCCGTCATTCTCGTTACGCTGTTGTGCCACCTCGGTCATGAAATTTCGATCCCTAGCTTATCGTCAAAACTTAAATAAAAAATTTCGATCCATAAAAAATGATAAGCTACTAATTATTGGACGTATGATTAGAAATTAAAGCAACCTAGAAGGTTTTGAAAGTCCCGTCGATAGAAACTCAAGCCATTAGTGATCCTTCGCACAGAGGGAATTTATAATACAAACACTTCCATCGCTACAGGCGGAAAAGTCCATCAAATTGGGTTTAGTTGAATGACGGAGGAAATCGTTTCCGATGACTCTCAAGACAGTATGTATGGGCACATCACAGCTGCGCGGACACCATCACCTATCCACGCCGACTTGAGCTCGGAAGAGACACACAGAGTAGTCTGGCAGAATGCACGTTTTTTCAAATACTTAGATGCAATTGCTTTTGCTGCTGCCTTGGCCGTTATAAGCTCTGTGTGCACAAGATCTTAGGTCGCAAGATTTGAAGGCGATTCAGCGTCGGAGACGTCAGTGAAACCATTTACGTTTCAAAAACTGATTGGCCAGCTATGCTGTCCGTAAGCTCCGACTGACGTCTCGAGTATTTTCGCTGAGAGAAGAGGTACCAATGAGAAGGAGCATGACGGGGGAAGATCAAAATGTTATTTGATCAGAAATGGCAGCATGACGTCTAGCAAGGATGGCTCGACCCCTGTAAAGAGCGGACTTCGACGTATTGACGGTATTCTACCGAATTCGTGCTTTTTGTATGTGTAAAGCTCTGAAGTGGCAGTTGGAGCAACCGAATGATCGTAGTATTGATGAAGTAGTGAAAACTTTTTATGTATGATTGTGCTATCACACAAGTAGGCACTTACTTCCTGCTCTCTGCATGGACAAAACAACTGGAGATCAAAACAACGACTTCGAGGACCTGCTGTCGTCATCGTCACGAAAGGACGAGGCGCTCCACACAGGGATCCGCTTACGATGATGGCAGAACGGCAGAACTGGAAAGAATTAGTTTTTTTAAGGGACTATTTTTTCGTTAAACTCGGGAATGGGCGCATACTGGGTAGAGTGGCGCAAACTGGGCGCATGCTGGGTAGATTTGCTGGATCGACGGTCAGGCCCCTAAGCGTTTGCACCCCCCCCCCCCCCACCTCAGGTACTAGTGATGCAGAGGGAGCGAGAGCATGTATTCTGTCAAAACAATGGCTCTGGATTCCTGAGTTTTTGACCGATTTATTCCGTTCTTTGGCTGCTGTTGCAGTGTATTTCGCTTTCATACTCCACAGTTATCCCGGAATCGGCTAAAACTTTATATTAATTATCAGAATTATACCCTTGATGGTATATGTAAGGAATGCTCGTTCTTTACTTGGTAATATAGCCTGTCGCAGTAGTAGTCGCAGAATTTGGGTGACAGAAACTTCCAAAATGCAGTAACCTGTGTTGCTAAAGGCACTGAGGAAGAGGCAAGCGAGGAAAGCGTGTTCCGAAACACTGTCCTATGTAGGCGAACATCCTAACTTCGAATAGATAATACGCAGTGAAAATCACGTTGAAAAAACGTGCCCTGTGGCGTTACTGCGATATTAGCGTGCTTCGCGTGTGTACCCTTATGTCAGCAATTCGCACGACGACGAGCGGCGTGTGATGCAGTGTGTGCAAGCTATGCGCGTCGCGGTAGTTGCGTCTTGGTACGATTACACGATAATGATAGGGGTTCGACACGCAGTTGACTACCGATCGCTTCGGGATCCAACGACATGGCACCTTTAGCTCTTCCACAATGCTTCGCTTGCAACATGATGCGGTGCGAAATCCTGACATAAGTGTACACACCCACGTGCTTCACCTTGAACTGCTCGCTTCAAGCGGGCAACACCACTGTCATTTGATGCCGAGTATGGCAAATAGATTACATTCATGATGATGTCAAACTTGTGAAACAGCACACAACAAGAAACAAGTAAAACAGTGAAAGGGAGAACTAGCGACCTCTTGGTAAGGTGTTGTGTGTGAAAGGTAGCGACATGCAGACCACCATAGGCCATGCCGCAAGCCAAAATTGCCACTACCGGTGTATTTAAGCGACTAGAGGTTTGTGAACAGGCCAGAATGGGTGTGTCCACTTGCACATAAAGAGCACGGTGATCTTTATAGATTGTTTGTGTTTGTTGCCCTCAGTGTGTGTATGTTTCAAAGTCAAGATGAGGGGAAGACAAAGCGACCTTCGCTCTCGTATTGAAAGTGTATTGCGAAATGCGGTGGTTCAGTGGGGTTGGCTATAATGAGGCAACTTCACGCACAACAAGCAACACAGAATCAACCGATAGTCTTGGCTTCAACACATTGACGGCACCCCAAACTTGGGTAATTAAACTTTATTATCAACTTCGAACGAATAATACGTGAGCAACACGAATTCAATTAGGAAATACTTCGGCACCAAATAATACAGAGTGGCGAATAAATACGTGCGCCATAAGCATCTTCAAATTTTATTTTTTTGCTAACGAATTCTTGTGGGAATTTATTTTTATATAACAGTAGGCGATAACATTCTATAATTACGAAGAATTTTCGAATTGGCCGCCACTACTTTGATACAAACTTTAATTCGTTTCTTCATGAAATCGACGGTGTGGCACGCGTAGTTATCGTCCACACCGTTCTGCTATTTTTCTGAAATAAAAAGTTAGCAAGGAGCGCGATGAAGATGAAAAGGCAAAGAGTAGGATGAAGAAAAAAATGAGAAGTTGGCAAAGAGTGGGGTGAAGAACTCAGCAGGAAAATGCTGAGTTTTTCGTCCCACACTTTGCTTACTGTACAATCGCTTCGCGGCTTGGGCAGGTCCTCGTCATGCCAGTAAAACAAAAAAATTTTCTTACGAACCAATAACAAGAAGTAAATGATACTCTAAATCAGAAAAAGTATGGACAAATGCATTTTACAGTAATTAAGACGGATGGAAATGTAACGTCCACGTAATTATTCGCCACCCTGTATGAGGCACTTCTGTAAGGCATGAGATAAGATGAGAGATCGATGAATAAACAACCGTCAATTAAGTGAATTAACGATATGAATAAACTGGACGTTGAAATATGGTCACTAGCATTTGTGTGCAACCCTATGTAGTCACTATCGGCAACAATGAACGACAATGATAGCAACATCCGTGAGAAACAGAAAACAACTCTTAAGGTACCAGTATGCTCACGCTACTACGTTAGCTAACATTCGTGCGGATCTTCTTATCCCTTCACATACGGTCAGGGCGAGCACCAAAACCGATATCTCTATATGATTGAGCCATATGATCGAGTGAATGATGAGGACAGGTGAACGATTAGCGTAGAACATGAAACGACAAGGTGAGCAAAATAGCATACAGCCATGAATAACAGGCATCAAATATATGGAGGAGTGAACGATTAGTGAATGGCGACGATTTCCGGCTTATAATCGACTCCTCTCCCGCCTTTAGCGCGCGATCATGTATTTAGACCGTAGATCTAATCGATGACTCATCAGCGGACGAAGGTGCAGTATCGTCAGCACATTGGGGCCTGCCAAAAGCGTCCGACTCGTCGGTCGACAATGATGAGATGTCTTCTTCGGTGTGTGGAGGTACTCCAGGGAGTTTCCATTGTCTTACGATTTTGAGGCATCGCTTCTTTTTCTCGGGTAATTCACAGATTGCCGTATTGTGGTCGATTACTTGACAATATTCGCAAGTGGTTGCGGCGCATGGTTTTGGACAGAGCTTGAGGCACTTCTTGCATAGAGCAGCGTTTGCGAGAACTTGTCTCCGTGCTGTTGCGGTTTCGAAAGAGTGGCATCCATCGGATTCGTGTTTACCGACTGTTTTGCAGAAGGGGCATATAAGTGAGTTGTGGTCGAGACGATTGAGTAAGGTCCCCTTCCTCGCGAAAGTCCTTGTCTTCGCGTGTTTAAGTCCCAGCAGTTTTCTTCGTGCTCGGGTCACTCCTTCTGATCGGCTATGTCGTTCCCGTTTTTGTCAACGTTGATATTGTTTATCGCCTTTTGGACTTGAACCATTGTATTGATTTGCGCGTCTCAGCCCAGTATTCTTTTTTTGCTGGACGGCAATTTGATCAAGTCTCTGCACCGTGGTTTGCATGAACATAGCGATATCTTCCATGGTGATTATTTTAGTGTCTTCCTTATCTTCCACGGAGATCCTTGAACAGGAAATCATAGCTTGTGAATACTCTAAAATGTTGATTTCGTACTCGTTTTTGTTGTAGGGGTATTTCTTATTCATGGCCCCCACTCGCAACCCCTGTTTGGCTGATGTTTGCGGAGGTTCTGCGACGTGTGCGTTGTGGTGTGTTAATGGTTGTGTGGAGCCGAGGGTGTTTCGCTAGCACGTTCAGTGCGCGATTGTTGTGTGTGTGTTCGATAACAAATAAACTAATAAATAAGACAATATACATCCACGTCGGAATCATTTCCATGATTGCGCTTTTAGCGTATCCTGAAATCTTCCAAGTAAGATATCTAGCGGCTTTTCTGAAGAGTAACGTGCAATATGATCTGGAAGAAAAACCGGAGTTAAGTTTTCTGGCAACCTTCTCTGCAATTTCATACATCTCTTCTTGATAGTGAATGCCTGATTGTGATCTGGCTAATAATAGAATATAATCATCAAAGTTGGATGGGTCACAGTTAGATATCCGATGTTTGCATCCAGTTGCAAGATCGCACGATAATTTTGAATTCAGCTGAAATACCGCATGGGGGTATGATTCGAGACTGTCATTTTTAACACTCACAATCAGTCGAGTGATGATATCTAGATGTGCGTGTTCTCGTTTGGACTTGTAAATGTAAATGATAGGCCGATATCGGTGAACTTCTTTAGCAGGAGTGATACAATAATCAGATATCTTGGTGAGAGGACGCAAACCCATCCACCCGAGGCTATATGATACTACAATGGGTGTCATTGGTGTGATCCATTCAATTATTGGTAGCGAAATGGCGCTGCAGTGAGACATTGACTCCCGACTTATCATATTCATTCGCACCAATTTCGCTTCAAGCTCGGTAAATCACAAGTCAATATCCGACAACAACGTTCTAAATGCAGCATACAACTTTGCATCGAATTCATCACCAATTCTCGAATTCGCCACATGTGCCTGTCCGAATAAGTATGCAGAAATTGTTTGTGCATCCCTATCTTTTTTGAATTCGATATCGTCGATCGAAATAACAATGGATTGGCCTGTGTCGAAGATTGGCTTGTCCCATGATGAGCAATTTGGAAGCGCCCATTTTCCTGACACGACCGAAAAAGAGAGTCTGGCTGCATGTGACATCCGAATACGATTTCTTCAACTCATATCGGCAAGGTATGGGGTATGCGGCTATGAATGGACATTGGAATGCGGTTAATTCTTCAGGGAAGTGATATGTCAAAGAATTGAACTTGCACCATTTTGCTTTATAATAACAGTTTTTGTCATCTGTGTAATGTCCTGTTTTGTCAATTGCCCGATCTAATTTTAACATTGTTGTTCTTATCAATGTTCCTGCACGTCCAAAACAAAATCCACAATCGCCAATGTCGACTATATAATCGTCCCCGGAATATGATTTTCCATCCCATTCATTGTTAGTACACAAACTGGTACACATGGATAGGGCATTGGAGTTGACAGACTCGGTCATTTGAGTTACTGGATTGCCAAGATTAAGCACTTTGTGAGCGCGTGTCCAAGATAATACTTTAGTGGTACAAATGCATGTTTGTATTGGTGTATACGGATCATCCGTATGTAATACTCGAGTCATCAATGCGAGACCTGGTGTGAGATCATCCATGCTTTTATGTGCAGTTTGGAATCCGTAAATCCGTGAAGACCGCTGTTTCTTTACTAGATATATGGGGTCTGCACTGTCTCCAGTAACTAGACATTCGGTTAGATTAAAACTTGCCTGTCTCGATATGACTTGGATAGTGCTATTTACCAATAAATTAGCATTTTTAGATCCACTAGTCGTTTGTACATCATATTCGGGGTCGAGAAAGCTTGTTATAGATGAAGTTTCTACTGGTGCGGATCTACCTATTGTGCCCAGTCAACACAAGACCCTAAACCATCGAATACATAAACAACCGTCAATTGAGTGAATTAACCATATGAGTAAACTGGACGTTGAAATATGGTCACTAGCATTTGTGTGCAACCTTATGTAGTCACCACTGGCAACAATGAACGACAATGATAGCAACATCCGTGAGAAACAGAAAACAACTCTTGAAGTACCAATATGCTCACGCTACTACGTTAGCTAACAATCGTGCGGAACTTCTTATCCCTTTGCCATACGGTCAGGGCGGGCACCAAAATCAATATCTCCATATGAGTGAGCCATATGATCGAGTGAATGATGAGGACAGGTGAACGATTAGCGTAGAACATGAAACGACAAGGTGAGCAAAATAGCATACAGTCATGAATAACAGGCATCAAATATAATGGAGGAGCGAACGATTAGTGAATGGTGACGACTCCCGGCTTATATCGACTCCTCTCCCGCCTTTGGCGCGCGATCATGTATTCAGACCGTAGATCCAACCGATGACTCATCAGCGGACGAAAGTGCTGTATCGTCAGCACATAGATGAGTAATTCGTGAGGTGAAGTTTTGCTCTGAGCTGTTCTGACTTCAGGAAACGAGAGGTGACAAATCTTAAGAGGGTGTAAACCAAATGCATTCCTTGTTCCAGAGCAGTGATAGGTCTGATGATTCACCATACAAAAGTTTCGCTTTCGTCATAACGACACTTTCAGTCCCTATCATGATGTGAAATGATCATTCGTGTGCTGCTTTGTCAAACGAGGTTTTAGAGTGGATCAGTGTTATAACGACCTGACGTTTCGATCCTTTTGTCGTCTTCAGAGGCCAAGGGTCAGCGACTTTAAGGCCATTTATTAGTCCTCTGAAGACGACGAAAGGGTCGAAGAGTCAGGCCGTTAATAATACTGATCCACTCAAAAACCTCGTTTGGCAAAGCAGCACATGAAAAATGTGAACAACATGCCGAGGTTTCAAGAATAGAGAATTTGGAGATGTGGAATGAATTATAAGACTGCCCATTTCTACATAACTGTGGGTACCAGTAGTCTCAGTTGACGAGAAGGGGTTGAAATAGTAGCGGTACAATGCTGTGCAGACTAGTCATTTCAAGCTTCGACTGCCTAATACATGTTTTTTATCGTCCAATCTATATTTATTCTATATGTAAAAAGACAGAGAATATGCTTCAATTGATCTCTTTTGAAATGCGACACGCAACCTGGTGCGATTCGGAATCGTAGTGACACGTGAACGTCGGGTGATATTCAGGGGACAAAGTACAAGTCTGTGTTTTTCTTCGATTCAAGCAATCCCGGTACCAGCTCACCTACCCCAGTTGGAAGGAAAGCTTTTTCGGAGTGACTTCATCCCCAATCGACTGGACCGACATCTGCTGCAATCCGTCGGACTTTCCCGGTTTCCTTGTCTTTTCGTGCCTCATTTGCGTGTAATTCGCTTCACTTTCCCTGTACTGCATCCAGACATTCTTAGCACTATCAATGGAGATGAAAACAAATTAATTTTGAGGAAATGCAGATTCGTATGGAAGCTGATACTTCTACAGTTTTTAGAGCCTTTGAAAATACGACATTATAGACAAATTCAGAAAAAAACAAATACATTACTTTGGAAGGGCGATGGAGAATCAGAGATGTGCGACTGGGAAATAAAGAGCATGTCATAAAAACCAGGAACTATAATGGAATCGATTCCACGGAAGGACCGGCGAGGATTCTTTTGGATGTAATGAGAAGATATATCCAAGAGCAAAGACTAGATTGCAAAATAAGACTATGTAGATATTTTGCGCTATTTTTAGACAAATATATATATATTTACACGATATCTCCCTACTTGAGAAAAAAAGAGTTTCTTTGTTACCCATATTTTTTGTTCTTTCTGCTTACTGAAGGCCGCACGCAATGTTTCTCGCGAAAAAAATACAATCCGGCTGAATTATGGCTCCTTAAAGTCTTGGGCCGACGGGGTGTGGCGTCCAGGTGGCTGTCGGCCATGGAGAGCTAAAGAGCAAATGCGCGATGGGGGACGGCGGTCGGAGACGCAGACAGCAACTGGGCGTGTTTTTTCGCGCCCAATCGCTGTCTGCGTCTCCGACGTTAAGAAACCATTTGGTCATCGGTGACTGCTGTAAGATCTTTTGAAGGGAATTCAAACGGTCTGCATCTTCTTCATATTTAAGATTTAAATCGGAACAAAAGCAATTTTTCACTTTTTGTGTTCTCCTTGAAGTATTTCATTTAATTCACCGATTTTGAAGAAGATTAGAATAACGGAATTTTCGTGGACGATTCCTTCAATGTCATCCACAGCGATTTTGTTTCTGAAGTAATGTCCGCTTGGGTGAAATACTGCTTCACTCTTGCCTGGATAGTAATAACCGAAGCATATTAGAAAGTAGTAGGATAATTTTTGCGAAATTTTTTAAGAGATTTTACGAAAGCGTCTGTGAGTGGGGCACGTAAGGAGGAGACCACACAGTGCTATTGAACAGTCCATTTGGATTACTTCTTTCTCTACGCCTGCGATAAAAACACCTGTTTCTGGAAGTGGATTGCGGTTGATCGCGTACCCAACGTGAACGACGAGGGTGTGGCAGTCAACATCACGATAACTAAATTTGAATAATTTTTGATTTCCTCATATAATTTGAAAAACCACCTACTTTTCAAGCCTTACTCTTCTTTTCGAACCTTCCAACTTCCCAGTTCTAAATATACCTCTATGTTCGGAATGCTGATGAAAAAAGATAGCTAGACTATCTTTTGAAAACTCAAGCTTGAAGGAATCGTCCACGGAAGAATGAGTTTCGATGTTAGCCATATATTTATGTTGTATTTGACTAAAGTGGGTCGCATGCGAAGTGTCATGCGATAAAATCAGAATCCCATTAAGATACAGCACCACAAAGTCGTGGCCGGGTGACCGAGGCCTCCGAGCAAGTGTCCACCCCGTCGTTCGTCGCAGTAGGAGACGCATCGTAGGAACAGAAAGTTACGTAAACAACCCCCTTTCCGTTTCCAACCGAGGCGGAAGACAGGACGGGGTGTTTACTCGAAGGCCCCGCCCACCCGACCAAGAATTTGGGGAGCTGCATCTTAGCCGAATGATCAGCCGATTTTTTAGCGTGAAACTTTCCATGCGGCCCTTATGAGGCGAATACAAGGGTAACAAAGGAGGTGATTTCTCATGAACGATTCCTTTAATTTTCAATGCAAAAGATGGATGTAAGAGTAAAACTTACAAAAGCGTTCCCACAACGCCTCGTTTCCACATCATCGAAGTCCTTATTTATTCACTCAGGTGTTCGCCTAATGGATTAACAACGATTTGAAATTTCTAGGAAACAGGTATTTCCAGTACACCTCGCATGACATTCCTAATAGCCTAAACATGGCACACCCAATTGTCGAGGAAAATGACCGCTTTAGTACGACGCCCCTCCTCAACGGGAACCTACGACCCTTCTCTCAACATCTACATAGCCTACGCGGGATCAGTGACTACAACCCACTGTATAGTATTGGTAGCTCTTTTATTAGTGCAGATTTCGGGTAGATCACCCAACTTCAGTCATATTTCCAAAGGCAGTGATAGGGGTGATGTGGGTGATAACTCCCAAAGTGGGTCATGCCAATGAAAGCTACAAAGACTATACGTAGCGAAATTTCCGATAAAAATAGTGCCTACGGACTTTATAAATGCCGCCTTTTTCATAGCTACCACCTATTTTATGGCAGCCCGCCCCTTTTTCAGGGCGATCCGCCTCTTTTGAGATAAATGGCGGGAAGAGGGTATTATTTCTCGGGTTTTTGACCGTTTTATTCGGTTATTTCTTCATTTCCGTACTAATGACCACCTCAATCTTCATATTTAATGATCCTCCCATATTCGGCCAGAATTATCACTGCCTTTAACATAACCGGGTCGGCTGACGGTACGTTCTGCTTATCATGAGCCTGAGATCATGGCTCACCACTGCTATTACGACACCTCCCCCCCCCCCTCCCCCCTCCCCCACCATCCCATGTACGTCCCCCTTGCCGAGGAATCCTCGACTCCAGGTCCCACAATCTATCGAATACCTCTTCTGGCCTGAACCCGTTCAAGGTCCTTGCATTAGTCTAACAATGGAATCACTTCAGCATAACGCATAAAAATAAAGTTAAAGTTTTTGGCGTTAATCAATCCCTTCCTGGGATGCGTCGCACATACTAGTTCCATTCAGAATCGTAATGGCTGGTGAATGTGATGTGGTCCATACAATGACTTGCGGTGGCCAACCGATGTACATGTCAGTGCTTTCATTCTCCCAGACGAGTCTGGAGCCAATTCACCGACCCCGGAGGGATGGAAGGCTTGGTTGGCCTGGGGGGACGTTGATGCGCGATTTGAACCCCGCACAATGAGAGTAAGGTGTGCGCCACCTGTCACTACACCCTTCCGACGGCACAATGCATATGTAAAGATAAACAAGGATAAATAACTGTCTCTTGTTATGACCACCGTAGATCCATACAATGACCACCGCACAGAGGAAGAAAGTGCAAAATCTCGTAGCTTGTAACCCGAGCATGAGCGCATGACGCATAGCATATCGGTCCCTGTCATCTGGTACGCCACGGCCGTTCTGGATGCGTCATCATCGTGCGAGAGGTTTGGCTTAAGGCTCTGTACGGCTTTAGCGAAAAAATCAGACATCTACGACGGAATGATTTTGCTCACCGCAAACCTCACCGAAGCAAGTTTCGAGCTCAGAGGAAACAAGTTCTAATGAAGGGTGTGTAAAAGGTATAATAAATGCGCTGGCGTTACATTCAAACGCGTGCAAATAGCCTGCCTTACAAATAGCTAAAAAACAGGTAACATCACTACTCGAATAATCTCGCTTACGATACGGTCAAAAGTGATGAAAATCAAAGCTGGTTTCGCACAATGTACTGGATTCGTTGGAGGTGCAGCACATTGAATGAAATGTGATTCGAAATAATATAATAATGGGACATTATTGAAAAGTTATTCGAAAGTAGTGGGCACAGTTTGCAAAGAAGCAAGCATGAACATCAACTGAGAGCCAGTGCTGCTTCGAAGCGCCTTACGTCCGAGGGGTTGGGGCGTCCGCAGGGGTGCAACTACGGGGCTCTAGGAGTAGGAGGAACGGGCAAAGAAGCAAATCAATATTGGACGCGAAAATTTGAACTGAGCTCTACCCGCCGACGGCTATTCAGATGGTGCTCGGAAGAATTGCGACGGACTTGCTGTTCTTCGATTTTCCATTTCTGCACTGGAACAATGGAAATTTGGCGGTTCTTTTCGTGTTACGATTCATCAATGTACCAGTAGAGTGATTCTAGGAGGAATTAGAATTATGGAATTCCTGATGACGAATTCTTTGAATAACAGAAGGTACTTAACGTATAGGTCAACCCGCCCTAAGAGAGCTGTAAGTCTGTCAGTTACAACATTAGTCAAGCAAAAAGCATGCATAGACCAAACCACCCACGCGTCATAAAGCATAGTCTACGCTTTATATCTATGCTCTACCACTTGCTTATGCCGTCTACCGCATTACCATACATGAAACCAGTTCGGGTATGACAATGTGACCGATTTAAACGTTACCTGCATTGAAGCGCTCACGCCGTTTGATTTCACTCGCGAAGGGACCACATTAAAGCCACAGGTTGGGGGGGGGGAGTTAGAGGTAGAAGCGCAAATGATAGAACAACCCTAGGGATTTCTGGACATCCTTCAAGCGTAAAGGAGGGAGTCTGGACATACTTTCAGCATAAAGGCACCATTACTCAGACGTCGACTCGCGCCATGCATTGGCCTTGTGGAAGAATCATGTGTCTGAGTTATTATTATTATTATTATTATTTATTGCATGCACAACAGGTACATGAAGCATGAGCTACTAAAATAGAATAGCACCAACGAGCAACATAATCCAGAGAAAGAAACGTCATCTTGCTAAAAGTCACAGGAATGTAAAACAAGGAATTCAGCAGCATATGAAAATAAGAAGAGAAAAATAGTTCCGATTTGTCTCAGTGTCAGATGCGAACAAGTAATCGATAGCACCATTACGACAAGTAATTGCGCAGTGCCTTTTTGAACTGAAATATGCTCCCTGGCAAGCCAAATCTCTTGGCAAATTTACAAAATTCGGAAGCAGCCCGACTGACAAAAAACTTGGCTCTGACATCTGACCTTGACCTAGGAAGACCAAGTTTGAACTTTCCGCCCGGAGTAGAAGACGGACAAAGGGTGAGAGCGCCTTTAAGGTCTACCATTGACTTTCCTAATAGTATTTTGAACAACATTATTAGATCTTGAACTTTTCTTCTACGATGAAGTGAATCCATTTCCAGCATCTTATTTCTGACTAAGCCTCTCGGAATAGCATTATAACTGAAACCTAGCGCCCTAGTAAAAACTTTCCTGGTGAAACTATTTTGGACCGCTTCCAGTCTAGCAGTGGCTTTTTTAGTGTGAGGGAAAAAAAACTATAGATCCATACTCAAGAATAGGACGAACATATGCCGTAAAAGCTCTAATAAGTGAGGAAGGATCACTAGTGTGCAAACTACGCAGTAATTGATAAAGTCTTTTTTCTGCTTTATTAGCTATAGCCGTGCAATGTGAATCGAAGGTCAGTTTATGATCAATAATGAAGCCTAAATCTCTTACTTCTTTGACTTTCACAAGTTCTAAACCATCAATGGAATAATTATAATTATTCCGAGAGCCTCCCAAGTGTAGGACCGACGTTTTATCATAAGCTAATGGAAGCATCCACACTTTTGACCACTTCACAACGGCATCAATAGCATGCTGTATAAGTCTTCCATCATCATCACCAGTGACGGCCTTGTAAATTTTAACATCATCGGCAAAAACTTTACAACAAACCCCTATGTCTTCCACAATCCTAGGAAGTTCATAAGAGTAAATGCAAAACAAAACCGGTGAAAGGACTCCACCTTGTGGAACTCCGCTGGGTGCGGCCCTGACTCTAGAATAGGAACCATTTATTCGTACTTGGAACGTACGTCCTTGAAGAAAAGACTCGATCCACAAAACTATCCTTTCATGAACACCGATATGCCTGAGCTTTCCTACGAGATTCCTATGATTCACTTTATCAAAAGCTTTTTGGAAGTCGAAGTACACTACATCCACATCCCTCTTATTATCAAGGGCAGTCGTCCAATCATTCAACGATTCCAGCATTTGGGTTATGGTTGACCTGCCTCTCCTAAACCCGTGTTGAGAGTTTGACAAAATTTTATTATTCTCCAGATGCTCAAGCAGAACTCTCTTTACAAGTTATTTGAGTTATTGACAGAGGTTGTGCAAACCTAATTTCAATCCAGGTATCATACCCTATATATAAACCAGGAGTTTGGTATGTCTATGTGTCTGTCTATGTTGATTTAATTACCCAAATTTGAGGTACAGTCCATCGCGTGGCAGGGCTTGGGTGAGTGGCGAGGGTGAGAGTGTCTGGCGGGGTGAGAGAGTTCTATGCACGTTCATACAAGTCCGGATGCCTCGCTGTGCCAGGCGCTCCGAAAACCTGTAATTCTATTGTGTTATTCGCGCAGTAATGGGCGATAGCCCAACTGGTTAGCTAGAAAACCAAGAATAGGCTTCTTGGCTCGATTATCCTATTTCAGAAGTACTTTCACCTGAATAACCACATACTGTCCTTTGTTAATGAACATATTGATCAAGGGCGCAGTTTGTGGCACGACAGTGCTAGAAGGGGTCCTGAAAAGAGCTCACGGATATTCGAATTTCTCTGTTACCCTGATATTGGGTTGTCCCAAAAGTCTTGTAGGATTTTTCCTAAAAAATCTGTAACTCTTGTTTACTTCGAGGCAGGCTAGGGCGGTTCAGGAATATGGTAGAAGGTTCTCTAAGCTTTCTAACAAAATATATATTGACCCACCAGATTCCGTGGAGAGAGCCAAAGTGCCTGTAGTCGATACCCACCCAACACGCAGTGTCATCTTCTATGAGTGGCCTTGCGGCACCAAAGCGACGGAAGCCGGCCACTCCATCAACGCTGCATTGGGCAAGGTATGTGTGAGCTACGAGACCGTGCGCCGCTGGTTCATCAGCATTAGCAACGGCGAGATTGACATGGAAGACAAACCAGGCTCAGGACTGTGTACCTCTGGAATGCGGAAAGAATGCTCCTCCAAAAGGTGCTGATACAAGACGAGACAGTTACCGCAGCCAAATGCATCCACCAGCTCCAGCAGCTCGCCGTCGCTGTCCGAGAAAAGCGAAGGAGAAGCTTCGCGGTCACCCTACTTCATGTTAACGCCAGCTTCCAAACCGCGAAGAGTACCCGACCAAGCTACACGAGCTCGGCTGGGATGTCCTGTTCCACCCGCCATACTCTCCAAACATTGCCTCTTCTGACTATCACCTTATCCATCCTCTTGAATCATCCCTGGCCAAGAGAAAATTCGTTGATTATGATTCGCTTGCAAAGGCGATCGCTGACTTCTTCGACTCTCAGAACCAAGAGTTCCGGGAAGAGGGAATCAACGATCTACCTATGAGGTGGCAGAGTGTTGTCGATAACGATGATGAATACGTTGTTGCTCAATTGCTGTTTGTTGGAAGAAAAAATAATAAAAGTGATGATCAAAAAAATCCTACAAGACTTTTGAGACAATCTAATATTTGCATTGTATCCACTTACAACGGGCCACATGCGAAGTTCCACGTAAAAAACACAAGATACCGGCTGAGATAGAGCCCCTCACAGTGACGACGTACGGATAGCGGCGTTTGAGCGTGCGCAGCCACGAAGGCTCTGGGGGCAAAGAGGCGCCGGTCACATCGTCAGGGACGCGGAGTGAGGAGCCAATCGACATTGAGCGCAAAAATTCAAAGTGCGCTGTGCCGCCGAAGTCAGCTCAAATGTTGCTCGGCGGGAAATCAAAGAATTTGCTCTTTTCCAGTTTTTGTTTGTTTCTACTTTGGAAGAGATTGAATTTCTTGATTCCATCTGTGTTATTCTTTGATACCCTAATTTTCATAGTGATTTTAAGAGGATTTGAAACATAGAAAATTCGTGCATCATACCTTTGGCCTACTTTTCAAGACCCTATTACAATATAGCCGCATGAGTGGCTGTGTCGGCGATGCGGAGGGAGCGACACCTCCGATTGACGAAACAATGGTTGATGATAGGGTCCTAGATTGTAGCCGTTCCAGTTCGCTTGTCCAGTGTTGTTCTATTAGGAGTGTGCAGAATCCAAAATAACTGGCCATAAGTTCGCTCAGACACAACTTTACTTGTCGAATTAAAAAATATTTGAATCTACACAACTTTGCCAACGATCTGGTGACGAAAATATGCCATCATGTTGAGATTCTGGATTACGAGAATCAATAAAGTCAACAATGGCATTTTCAACTTGCATCCTCTCGGCGAACTCCTTCTGACGCAGGTTTGCATCGAGAACCTGGAAAGCGTAATACGGATAGGTCTGGGGAATCAGGAGGTGAAGGAGAGCTTCGACGCCTAATTGCATCAGTTCTTGCCGGGTTGCCGACCACAACGCAAAACCCCGCACTCGCAAGTCACCAGGCAAAAACTACTGCGGTTAAGCATTGAGACTCTTCCTCACCCCCCTTACTCCCCAAACCTATCCCCAACGGATGACCACTTTTCTCGGGTTCTCGATGCAAATCTGCGTCAGCAAGTTGAAAATGCCATTGTTGACTTTAATAATTCTCGCAATTCAAAATTTTATCATGATGGCATCTTTTCGAATGGCTTATACTTCGACAAACAAAGTTGTGTCTGAGCGAATTTATGGCCAGTTGTGTCTTGGCCATTTATTCTGCACACACCTAATACTTACATATTAGTACTTCTATCTTGATATTCAGCTCCCCGTGCTTTCAAAGGTGCCGTGTAGGGGGGGGGGGGGTTAAGGAAGAAGTGAGAACTCAAAATACTAGTTCTCTGAACAAAGCTTTCACTTCAGACGAAATGATCTGTAGCGAAATTCGGCACTATTGACCCAGAGCTACCCCATTACCTTTCCAACCGATGTGGTTGAAGAGGTGATATTGGGAACTTTTTGATTTGGCTGCAAACTTCTGCCCAGGGGTAATTCGACCCGTAGAACACGAAGATGACATTTGTTTGGCGCGAAACTGCATGGTGCCTGCGCCATAGGCCATTCCATTTTGGCGCCGACGCCTATGGCCCAGGCGCCAAGCAGTTTCTTGCAAAACGAATGTCATAATTGTGTTCTACGGGTCGAAATACCGCTTGGGACAAATTTTGAGCGAGTTTGGCGATCTATCCCATTTTGGCGCCGGCGCCTGTGGCGCAGGCGTCAAGCGATTTCGCGGCAAACGAATGTCCATTCGTGTTCTACGGGTCGAAATACCCTGGGTAGAAGTTTGCAGTTTGCTGAATCGAAAAGTTTTTCAAAAATCACCTCTTCGACCGCATAGGTTGGAGAGGTAGTAAGGTAGCTCAGTGTAAATATTGCCCAAAACTCGCATTGAGAAAGCGCGGCATGGGCCTCCTCACAATCCCACAGACGTGTCGTTCTGCAGCTCACAAGCCGGGTGAGTTGCCGGCGAGGGCGGGCCAACGTTCGAGTCGGCTGATTTCGCCTCTCCGCTCGTCTGCAGTCTGTACCAGCTAATGACGCAGAGGAGCACGAGGAAAAAGAGGTTCTCAGGTTCCTATTTCTCGTTTTTTTTTTCGCCGCTTCATTTCTTTCTTTCTCTAGTTACACTGCCGACCCTCCCCCCCCCCCCTCATACTCCACAATCTGCCAAATTTACCCCCTCTCCCGGTTTCTTTACCAGGTACGATTCATGAACACGTAAGATCCTGCAAACGAGAGATTCTCTTACTTACTTCAACACTCAACCAGCCAGCTTAGGAATAATTAGCGGATTCGCTGATAACAGGTGGAAATATTGGTGATCAACGACAATAATGCAAAGACAAGTATGTGGAAATCCCAGAATCAATCAAAACCGGTACGATAGGAATAGAACATCTATGGAATACCTTCGGAATACCTCATATCAAATGCATAAAACTACCCTAAAGTCTGATAGATAAGTCCGCCCGCCCGCGGTGTCGCGCGCGGCACAGGCGACCGCAGTCTAAGAACCAGAGATGAGGGAATTTGAGATTGTGGATTGTATTAAGAACGAGTTTATAGTGTATTTATATTGTATATGTTAATATAAAAGCGAGTAGCAAGTAAAGTTGGGATGGTACGAAAGGTGAACACAGAAATTTCCCAGTTAACAGAGAAAAGTGAACGGATGAGAGGAAAATCGTTGTTCAACGGGGATTTTTAATGCAACGATGGTTCTGGCGATGAAATAGCAATTGAATAAGAACTTTTCCTTATTCCTGTCATGATAATGGTGCAAAAATCCTCGCAAAAAGCGTCTTTCACCTAATTTTTCCCCTGCTAAACGCGATCCTTCACCCGCGTCAAGTTTTTGCACCTGATGTAAGCTCTCCTTCTAGTCATTGAGCCCTCTGAAATGCCTGAACAACCTATGATCAGCAGTAGGCGGGAGGAATAAAAAAATTGTTGCCGTAAGATTTCATTTATTTATGTAGAATTTTGATGTTATGAATGTTTGTGACGATGAAATGGGGATTGCGTAGAAAATTTAAGATGAATGATCATTGTTACACGGGTAAAACGATGATTTTGATAGGTGGTATTTTTAGATATTAGAAATAAAGTTGAATAAATATTTTCTACCATTCTGTAGTTCTTAATAATGAAGGTTCTGAAGGATGAAGGTTCAGTTCTTAATAATGCATCGCGATCCTTTGTTCTTTGAAGACTGCGCCTGCGTTCACCGCTGCCGCGCGCGACACCGCGTGCGGGTGGACTTATCTATCAGACTTTAGGGTAATAAAAAATCGCCTCATATCGAATGCATAAAACTAATTAAAAATCGCTATAGAAAGTTAAAAAGTAATATTCCAATAAAGCCATCCGAAAGAAGCGAAAAGACAAGGAGTACTGGTATATAAGTCAACTCAAAATACCAGGTACAAATGGGTAGTAGCATTACCTATATATAATTAGCACTTATTATTTCGACTAAAACCTTAGATTAAAATCTGCAGATTGTAGAAATAAAGCACATCGATCAAACACCACCGGAGCCAACTTTTCTAGCATACACGAAAGCACCGAGTCCAGCAAGCCCCGCAACGGCAGCAGCTGTGGCAGCACAGCGAACCTGAAAGCAAGAATATTTCCATCACACAAATATTTTGCGCATTATAAGTGAGAGAACAGACAATTAGCTGCCATAACTTCATTTTCCGAGCATGTGATCAGAAATACCGCTGTGGCACGTAAAGGAGTCGTCCACGGAAAAGTGAGTTTTTTGTTACCCATATATTTATGTTGTATTTGCTTAGTGAGGGTCGCGTGCAAAGTTTCACGCGAAAAAGGGAGAATTCGTCTAAGATACAGCTCCCCGAATTCTCGGCCGGTTGGGCAGAGCCTCAGAGAAAAAGCCCCGTCGCGTCATCCTACGCGGTTGAGAACGGAGAGTGGGACTGTTCACGTAACTTTCTGTTGCTACAGTGTGTCTTCGACCGCGGCTGACGGCGGGGTGGGCACTTCCACGGAGGCCCCGCCCACCCGTCCGAGGCTTTGTTGTGTTGTATCTCAGCCGAATGCACATTTTTCGCATGAAACTTCGCATGCGGCCCACATTAGGCAAGTACAACATAAATACAGAAAAAATCATTTTTTCGTGGACGATTCCTTTCAACCATGGGGTGCTAGTAGCAGATTGAATGTCACAGCCAAAACATGCTTCATTGAAATCCACTGATATCTGTTCAAAAGGACTGAGAGTTTCGTTAGCCCTCAGAACAAGAAGGAATCGGTCACGTTTCCATGCGATCCCACATGGGTTGAACACCTTAGAAAAGACAACTTTCCCGTTGATCGATCAACTTTTGTGTACGCCACGCATTCCATTTCTCCCATGAGGAATCGCACATGTTCGAATAAGACCCGGTAGTGGACAAAGCAGTGTTTTTATCCCCACACCCTGTTGCAATCTGGTAGCAGCTCACTGAGCCCGTTTGTAGAGAAGGCTAGGCTGGTGAGCAGGAACTGATCCGAAAAAAATGATGCAAGCAAGGAGCATTCCTAAGTGCTCCCTGAAGGGCTACTGTTCGAAAATGGCACCATATTGCCACTGAGTGTTTTGAAAAAGGTACTCTCGTTGCTAAAGATATGTAAACGAAAGATCGGCAAAGGTGGTGACTATCACTAATCCATTTACCAGCTGATTTTCGGCATAGATAATACACAAAAAATGTAAGTAGTTTCAGATTTTATGAAAAAAATACCGCGTTTGGATTCTGATCCATCCAGTTAAGGAGGCTTCCATATGGTGATTTATGGTCATGTTCTTTTTTGGCTGTTCCCGTGGCCGCTCAACCTCAACTTTCTCCTCTTCAACCTCCTTCCTTTCGTCCTCTGGCGTCAATGGGCTAACAGTTGCGGTCGGAAGCTCCTGTAGTAAAAGTGCAGTCATTTTGAAATAGGATAAGTAGGACAGAGTTTTACATACATTGCTCTCAATGACAACAGTTTGCTCTTGTCCAAGGGATTTAGCACTATCAGGCACCTCTTCCTGAAATACGTAAAAATATCTATGTTTATTAATTTTAAAGGAAAAAAATGCAATACCTTTGCTTTGAGAGCACCAGCATGCTGTTCATCGGAGTTCCCATTATCTGCATTGTCAATATGTAACGAACAAGGTCCTTCCAAAATATCACGCAAACAGTGGGCTTGATAATTGGCTATTCAGAGGAGTGAAAATTTTAAAATATTAGGAAATGAATATTAATAAGATAAACGTGATGGATCAAAGGAAGACGTTATGTGGTGCTGAAGTCCGATTAGGGTGAGAAGAGCACACAAAGACAGTGATAGGGATGATGTGGGCGATAAGGGATCCCAAAAGGAGTCACTCAAGGAAAAGTACGGGTCTGAGAGACCTATGTACGGCGAAATCCCCGCGGAATGCGCCCCCTTGAGATGTGCGGAGGCGGCATCATCACAGCAAGCCGCCTTTATCATGGCAGCCCTGCTCCTAGGGTCGACTTTGCCGAGGAATGATCAAAGAGTAGAGGAGTGTCGGTAAACGGACAAACGTCAGAGGGAAGACCCACCGCGACGCATGAGCTCGCGTGTCGCGGCCTCCATTATGGGGCGCGTTGGCGTGCTTGTAAGCTTTATGGGGAACTACGGAACCAAGCGTCCAATAGATTGGTCTAAGAAAGCTGTTATCAAAACAGTTTACAGTACTTCGAAAGATGGAGGCTAAGTAAGATGTTGAGTATTCCAAAAATTTTCAAGTAGTAGTAGTAGGTATTTATGGAAAAGATACCGCGCTCTATCTGATCGCCGTGTCGCTACCGCAGTAGCGACGCGGCCATTGCAGCGGAGCGCATCACATAGCTCCTATTTAGTCTCTAACTTTCCTACCTGTTTTTTCATCTTTGTCCGTGCCGCATAACCTGCATGACTCTAAGACTTCTCTTTTGTCATCAGAGGACGAGCACATTACCCAAAGTCGGCGACGCTTTCGTTCCGGAATATATGTAAGTACTTAATTTTATTAGGTTATTATTTCTCTTGGACGCTTTTGTTTTGAAATGTACTTACTGAGTTTTTTTCACAGGTTCTTATACCTCTTATTTTGTCAGGATTATTTGGCCTCTTTTTTTGACCGCAGGCTCTCGATTTCCTTGATGAATAGCATTGGCTTGGTAGAAACCACAGAAATAGTGGAACGTGAAGAGGGGGAGGAGGTGTCGTATGGAGGCCTCCTTCTTGGGAAGAGGTCGTTTTTTAAAACTTTCCTCGACGCCGCGCTTCCCTCTATAGGACCTCCTAGCACTTTCACTTTCATGTCCAGCGATCCACCAAACTATCTTACCCACTATCTCCAAGGAAACATAGTACATATAGAAGAAATATTATGAGTTTCACTTTTACGAAGTCTTCTGGACCGTGATCGACACCCTGCCGAAGGGCTTTGGGCGTAGACTCCACCTGAAAAAGTGCTGAATCGTGTTTTCCTGAGCATTTCGAATGACTGTGATTTCTATGAAATACGATAGCATGAGACAACGGCGCAATGAATACACGTATGATGTAACATTCTCGTTGCATACATAGTTAGTTTGTATTTCACAGTTACAGTTCATCAAAACTTTTTAGGGGATTCTTAGGCACTAGAAAGACCGCAAAACCACTCGAATTGGAGGCCAACTCTAGCGAACATAGCGTAGAAAATAAGCTCGATGCTCTTAGTCAGTTCATGATCTTCTCTTCAGACCTATACTAGTTCTGCCAAACGAGAAAGTGAAAGCACAACAAAAAAAACTAAATGACTCTTTCAAAATGATATTCTATTTTTTTGAAGTTTTTTAAAACCCTTTCACCCCCCCCCCCCCCCCCCCAGTCCCAAGCCTTTATCCAGTTCGCGTGCAGCAAACACATTCCACCCTCATAGGGTCGGCATAGCCTACTTGTTTATTAACGAGGAAATCTGGATTTTCAAAAGCTTTGCAAGTCTTCTTTACCTTAAAAACACCGGAAGGGGGTAATTTTGGCCTACGGTAAAACAGACGTAGGTGAACGAGTTTAAGTGGCCGCCATCGCACAAACTCGCCAATTTGACGCCTTGGCATGATGTCAAAAGGAGATGTTTCTATCATAAATTTGTTTTTTCCTTTAACTTTTTACTTTGTTCTTTCTTATATTGTTTCTAGATGTATGTACTTACATGAATGCTGATGTAGTTGGGATGGTCACTCCATGCGCTGGCAGTCAGGTGCTACAACTAACGTTGGCTCGCGGCCCGCCTCCTACAGCGGACAACTCGGAAAGTCAGTGTTGGATGCGAATGGGATGCGAATACACACCGCAGCGTCGCGCTTTTGAATCCGGAATTTTTCGCCTATTATCGCTTCTAACCCTCAGTGTTCGTTACAAAATGTTCATTTCTTTGCATCTTCCTCTTGTTCGGACCCCTTCCGGTTCCTTTAATGTGCTCCACTGCAATCGTCGCGTGGCTATTGTGATAGCGACGCGGATTGAGATTGAGCGCGGTATCTTCCCCATACTAAATTTGGACATTTTTTGAATACCTGGAACTTTACTAAGACCCCACCTTCCGAAGTACTGTAAACTGTTTTCTTAATGATTTCCTCAGACCAATCTATCTGCCACTGGATTTCCCTAATGGTTGCGCAGTGTTCGATATGAGCATCCAGTCGAGGAAAATCCCGAAAAATTTCAAAGTGTTACTCTTCATATAGTCATACCTTCCTTCAAACTCAGCCATATGAGTGCGGCTTGTTGTTCGGAGTCTGCAAAATTGTCGCTTCAAAATAACCACCTGAACAACCCATAGCTCCAAAATGAAAGAAGGTACTTTAAAGGAAGTCAGTCGAGAAAAATTTTTTTCGTCGAAGTTGCGGGATCTTCCCACGAATCTTTGACCAAAATGATCCATTGTGCCTGTTACGCCACCAGTACGCATCTTCTGCTCTCCGGAGACCAACGAGAGTGTGGATGGCCTCGGCTGGCCTCGTTGCGGGATGCGCCGTGCATGAGGATTTCCTTCCCATTCTCAGTGAATACAAACGTTTCTCCGGTCCGCATAGTGGCTCGCTAGCACCAGAACAAGTACTCGCAATCGTAGCAGGATATGAAAGAAGTCCATATCAGCTAGTTTTTCGTTTTCATCCCCCAGTTTCTGGAGTATTCATCCACGGTGGTACTCGTGGAGAGATGTCGCTTTCCACTGTTAACCCATTGACGCCCGCGCGCATTTCAGGCGATGTCACACATATGATATTGGCGCATTGCGCGCGTACGTGTCTCGCGACTCACGAATGTCGTTTGTGTAACATTTTGTGCAGATGCATCACCGCGCGCCAATTTTTAACGGTTTCGCGCGTCTTTTCGATATGCTCACTTTTTTTTCTTTTGCTTTCTGCATGTATCTAATTATTGGTTTGTTATCTTATTTCTAGTTGTATTTTTAGAAAATTTTCAGATATTTCCGATCTCTCGAGACTGAGCAACTGGGCGAGCTCGAAAGGCGGATCGGTTGGCTTTACTACTCACGACAGCGACGAAGTCAGTGCTAACGTTTTATACAGAGGTGAGTCTCCACTTATGGATAGCATATAAGATCGGAAATCCTGTTCCAGATTATGCCTTTTTTTTTGGAATGTCTCCGAAGAAGGAGCCAGATGTGAAGGAGGAAGCTTACAATGACGTGACGCTACGCAGTGACGTGATGAATGAACCATGTCAATGATTTCCATGATCAACCAATGATTTTTCATTCCAGTTGATTATAGATTGTTTATTTTATACATACAATGAGTTTGAGTTTAGTTTGAATTACACTCATTGAATTTGGGGTTGGTTTGAAATGTTAGAGATGCACCATCGAATTTGATATGTATTTGAGTTAATTTCAGCAAATGAATCGTATTCAGTGAGAAAGATCTTGGCCACCAGAATCAAGCGTAGACGTCGCGAATATCTGATAAAATGGGAAGGCTACCCTGACGAAGAGGCTACGTGGGAAGTCGAGGCTGACTGCGTGAGTTACAAACATTCATGTCATTTGTTTGGTGATTTGTCAAGAATGAATGCACCATGAGAGGAGCCTTCCGGGGTAGGGCAATCAGTGCTGAAACGTGGTGTTGTGTATGAATTTTTTTCGGGAGTGTGTCCAAGTTCAAAACGTGTGCTTTTGAAACCTCGCATGAAATACCATATACGACGGCTCGTAACATAATTTATACACTGAAAGCGCAATGAACTTCTGAAACTTCCTTAAATAATAAACTTTTTCAGAGCATCACAAAGTCGCCTATAGACTGCTCGAAACAAGTCCAAATCCCAGCAAAACGCCAACGTCACATGCTAATGCCTGGTGGGGAAGGTGCTGGGCGCAAAACACGTCGTCGCTGCGTAAAATGTTATGAACATATGTCCGCTGAATTTGGCTGTTACGTAGCAAAAAAAGGGCTAAACAAGTTTCAACCACATGCAGTCGCTGTGAAAGATTTTTCTGCTTAATTTGTTTCCAAATGTACCATTGGAAATGTGAAGGTAAAAAATTCGGTAAAAAACAATCAAAGCTGTCGAATATTGTATTGTCGTAATGCATCAGTTGTTCTGTTCGCGTTATCTACAGTCCAGTTCCCGTAGGCTGACGGGGCGTGGCCCACAGAGTTGGGTGAGAGTGTGTGGCGGGGTGAGGGAGATCGATACAAGTCCGTAGGCCTCGCCCTGCCAGCCGTAATTGAAATGGACTGTACCTCTATTGTTGTTGTTCGCCGATTTTTTTTTGTACCAGGATTGTTGTAATTGTTGCCAAGTTTGTGTAATTTTAGGGGCGGAGGTGGTGTAGTGACAGGTGGCGCGCACACCACTCTCATGGTGCGGGGATCAAATCCCGCATCAACGCCCGCCCAGGCCAACCGAGCCTTCCATCCCTCCGGCGTCGGTAAATTGGTACCAGACTGGTCTGGGAGGATAAAAGCACTGACTTGTACATCGGCTGGCCACCGCAAGTCATTGTATAGGCCACATCACATTCACCAGCCATCACGATTCTGAATGGAACTAGAATGTGCGGCGCATCCCACAGAAGGGATTGATTAACGCCAAAAACTTTAAACTTTAACTTTTGTGTAATTTTGAAGTATCATAAATCTGTTGAAGTCACAGATGTTGATTGACCATATGTTCTATACAATCATGGGGACAGTAGAAATGTATGCCCACAAAACGAACGAAGGAGGGTTAGTGGGAGGTCTATTATTGAAGTGTGTACCCAAAGACTCCCAAATTCCAGATGTGGGAGTTTGGAGGTGAGCAGCCGGTGTCTCATGCGGGCGTCAATGGGTTAATCGGTGAATTTCGGAAGTGTCTCTGTACGTGGTTCCGGTACCAGCGGACCAATGAAAGGGTTCCCGGCATTGGCTGGCTTCGTTGTGGATCGTGCCATGCATGAGGTTTCCATGATGATTATGTTAAATCAGTTCCGGGTGCGAACCCAGTCAGTCACTTTTATCACATCTCCCCCTTTACAATTTGGACCCTCGGCCTGAGAAATTCCGTTGATCACTGCCTACCTTAACGATGAGGACAACCCTCCCCTTCCAGCTGACCAAATACGCCCCCCCCCTCTCGAGGATTCCTCGAAGGAGCTTGACCCTGCCTAAATCAACGTTTCCATACCAATCGAGATCCTGACTGAATTTCTGAAAAATCAACTAGCGAGTGTTTGGTGGCACAACCAACGAAGGGTGGTCCTTAATCCTTGTCGAAGAATTCTCTTCTTTGGCGGTTGTTACACATATTTGCTACGATAGGCACCTATACTAGATTTGCTTTGCTTGTCTCTACCATGGTCATTGCCTTTCCATTAAAACAACGGTCAAAATTACTACTTATTCAACGGCCACCCTGGTTAATGGCCTAGAAATAACAATTCGACTCTCTGAGCACGAATATCATGCACGCTTCGTGCAAAAACCGCCTGATTCGTGCAATACGTGGGGATGCTTCCCATACATAAAAAGGGAGGCCGCATAAGGAGCGGAAAACTTTTCATGAATATACCAACCATGTCCTTACCAATGCGAAATCACGCAGCCTGCCACTGGGCTTTATGCTCCTGGCTATCATGGCCTTCATGTGTACTTTCCTGTGATATGGGCATATAACCAGCACATGCATAAAGGAGAGGTGCTTTCAGATGAACCACAACTCCATTCAGAGATTCGTTAGACAGATTCTGAATATAAGTTCGACATCAGCGTCGAAAAGCGCATAGGGTGCTTTCTGTCTAATTTCAAATGGCCCCTTCCACATGAGATCCTTTTCAGCACAAGGTTTTCACCTGTACGTCCCTGTCAGAATATATATCTTTCCTCTGCTTGAATAAGAAGCTCACAAGAATTATTGTTGAAATGGCATGCAGTAAGGTTGCTAGCAGTGGTGCTACATCGTACATACGTCCAAGCTTTATAGACAGATTAGTTCCAAGAAATATCTACAACTAACGGTAGCATGTACTACAGTCCACGAAAAAGGGAACTCAGGATGTCATTCAATAAACGAAGAATACATCGACGATTGGGGACAGAAGTTATTCGACAGATTGCGTGAAACCGCTAGTCAGAACCGGGCGGTTCAGTCAGAAATTTTACAGTCTATTCATCACAAAAGCAGAACGATCGGATTTTGATTTACTGCTTCGAGGACATTCATAATCACTAGTCAAATGAAAATGTCGAAAAGTGAAGCCAACACCTCACTTTAGCGTCCAGATACGTAGACATTTACTGACGATTCGATCTTTTAACTACTACTCGTGTAAAAGATGATTTCCGGTATTTGTCCATCTTCAACGCTTGTTCCGTTGTTATTGCCAGCCGCATAGGTGAACTGGAATGTGACGACACCTCCAGCCGCTGATTGATGTACTATACGTCGCAAGCCCTTGGTACCATAATGAGAGTCCATACCCTGTTGAAAAGTCATTACTATGACAAAGTAGAATTGTCTTGGGCTACTCTAACAGCTAATTGAATTGGTACCTCTACTTTCATGTTCAATAATCAACGGAAATATCACTTGTAAGACTTTTAGAAGTAAACCACCAATCTATTAGCATATAGGTTTAACCCCGATCAATTTCGATTGTAGCTCGAGCTGTTTGGGAATTGCATTTCATCCACAACTCACTTTCAAACATGCACTGGCTATGTACGTGACCCCCGGAGTAATTTCCACTGGTACACGAAATGACACTCGGCAGGTCGATGAAGACCCATCACAAACGAAGGATGTATCGTTTTGTGCTAGTACTTTTCCTGTGCCACAATGAATGATCTGAAAAAGCTAAATTGTTACACAGTGACAAGGAATAAACGTAAAATTATTGAAAAGCTTACTTGAATCACACACTGATACTCATGAGGACCATGAATGGCGCCATACAGACCAAAACCCACCACAAAGATTTTTCTGTCAACTGTGAACCTAGACAAAAACCGGTGATAACTCACTCATCTATAATAATCTGACAACGAGTTACGTACTTGATTCTGTCTGGTGTACCGCTATACCCCCATCGACCTTCGATGCGTTGGAAACGACTGACAACCAATTCCTTGCCAGCACCCGAACACCGTGGGCTAAAATTGATAGCAAACTAGAACAATATGGAGTGCATGAAGCTTCAGCTGGGTAGCGAGCAGCCTCAGTTGTTTGCATTTTTCACCTACTAAACCACCTACGAGCGTAAGCGCAAATGATAGACTTCATGACAGACGTCATAAAATGAAGCTCATGTGGTCGACGTAAATCTCACATATATTGCTGTAAGAACCAGAAAAACTTATTGAGTGATACTCAAACCGACTCATTTCCTTGCCTTTATCGTCAGGGCCATGGTGTGATGTTAATAGCAGGCACAAGAAAACAACAGCTATGAGATGGGAAAAAGCAAAATTGGAGCACCGTCCTCATGAATCGCATCATCAAACACCGTGTTCGTGATGCATAGAGTCTGTGTCGCGGCGAAGGGAGGGGAGGGGGGTAGGAGGAGGAGGGAGGGGGGAGGGTTGATACTTCTTAGCATTGGCAATAGCATTCTAAAAACCGTTGCTGTGGCTTCACTAGGAACCCTAGCGCACTAAAGTCTGAAGAACTAAAGACATCTTGGAGATCAGTTAATGAAACACAGTTTAATATAATTATCAGAAAACACCATTCTCATCAATTAGATAAAAAACCACACTGGGTTGTCACAAAGCTTCAAACACTCCAACATATAAATTTTTGATTATATTATACTATTCGTAATTATATTGTTATTATTTATACATATTCAAAAAGCCGTATAAATCACGACTGTCATTTTTCAAGAGACCCACTTGTCGTTGAAGCCAATTGATGGTTTCGGATTCACGGTGAAGTAGAGGAACAAATTCACAACTTCACGATCAGTCAGAAGTCCGGATTGAGCTAAAAAGAGAATATCAATAACTAATGGTCCCCAAAATTAATAAAACATTAAACACTGATTTTATGGTGTTTTACTGCACTCACTCGCTTCCTTCAAAGCCTACAGACCTACAGGGTAGAATGTTTCTCAATCAGAAATACATCCCGCGAGTGGCCAGTATCACACTTCGATGCTCACCGCAGCCGCTTCAGGGCTCCCTGACTACGTAGTACGACTACATAGGAAGCTAAGTCTTACATCTAGTTGAACAGAAATAAAAAGCACTGGAACCCTGTACTGAACAACAAAGTGTCTACAATATGGTAACCCACCAGCCGATTGTGCGAATTCTTCTACTGTCATCAGAGGAAAGCGGATTAATTGCACAGCACGTCCGAGCACAGCGCGTCGATTTTCCGTAGTTGGTTCAAGGCCCCGACGAGCACATTCTTCAGTCGACCAGCGAACAACAGCCTAAAACTAAGCCGACTATTAGAAGCACAGTGATAAATCTAAACAAAGGACATACCTGAAACAGTTGTGCCTCCTTGACTCGCAGCGTGTCTCTGGCAAGAACAAGGCATAGTGCTTCCAAATCGATGTCAGTGAAACCTGTAATGATAGAAAATGTCAGGTTCGTCCAGTGAATATGTAAATTTCATCTACCTTCGCCATTCAGCGCTTCCGCCGTGTTTTTATCAATGATCTCTAAACACAACTTCGCCAGCTGCGGTTCGTCAAATAGTCTCGCCTACAATAAAATCGTTCAGTAAATTACCACATGCATCCAATGGATAGATTAAGAATCGCGCACGGAACAATGAGTTTCTCTGTTCTCCACTTACTTGAGTTGTATTTGCTTAGTGTTAGGGGTAATGTGGGTGATGAGAATCCCTAAGAGGAGTCATTCACTCGAAAACTAAGGGGTTTGGAAAGCCTATTTGCGACGAAATCCCCCACGAAGGACGCGCCCCCGAGCTGTGGCAGAGGCGGCCTTTCCTGCTCGAGCCGCCTTACTGTGCTCGGTCCGCCTCCTAGCGACTGACTGGCTGGGGTGGGAATAGAAGGTATCGCGGCCCGCTTTCTCAGGTTTGGCTTGAAGCGCACTCCAGAAAAGGGATGCTTACTCATTCTCGAACTTCTCTTCTTGTTTACAGCATGGCAATACGCCAATGGAACACTCGTCCGGACCTAAGCCTATTCACGGTGATGCTCCACATCGAGGATTAACGGTGGGGAGGGGTCTTTTCTCGGGTTTTTGGCCATATCCATCCGTTTTTTATTCACTATCCTGTTACTAGGCATCTCGACTTTCACATTCACTACTTCTTTTACTTTTCTGCCGAATTTCCCCAAACACTGCCTTTAATAGGGTCCGCATGCAAAGTTTCACGCGAAAAAGTGAGAATCGGCCTCCTCAAAGTGGCGGATGGCGGGAGGGATGGTGCCCCCAGGTAAATGCCTGCCTCAACGACCTCCACGGTCAGAGACGAAGAGTAGAACTGTTTATGTAACTTCGCACGATTCCTACCATACCTGCGTTAGCAGCATAAATGCATTATCAGCTCCAAGACTCTGCTTCAAAAACTCAACACATGCAGTTTCCATAGCTGGCACGGCATACTTCTTCGCTAAAATAGAGTGCTTCTGCGAACTCTCATACGGAGAATATCAAGGTTTCAAACGAATACCTGTATATAATGTAGTCATAACACTTTCTGGTCCAATTTCAACTTCATCAGAATAAAGGAACCGCAAAAGTGCACGGAATGCCGGTACTTCAACATCAGGAAGTTCAATCTCCAATGGATCTGGAATATGTCTAACTTTATGACACGTGTAGGCATCGAATGACGAGCAGTTCTCATCAATGTTGAATATCACCATATCATATCAACGAAAAAAGAAAGCCAAACGTTATGAACTTGAAAATTTGAACAACCTCTGGAGTTTTGTGGAGTGAGGCCACCATTGAACATTGCATCAAAGACAACAGATCCTATGGACAAAACAAACTTGTGGGCAGGTATTCGCTGGAAAGTCCGGATATTATTCCACTCAAGGACAAACTGACAGTTCGTCTTCGACATCACGACATGTCTCACCTGTAACCAGTTTCAGAACTACCCTTACCTGCCTCATGTCATCTTTCCCAACAGTGAAGTAAACATCAGCAAGAACGTCTTTGCAATACATATAGCTTATTCTCTCCTTGAGTGTGGTCTTCGCACCTTGCCATCCAAGCGGGTTGTCGTCCACAGCATTTGCTGCACGACGAGACATTCCTTGAAACGTTTTCACATTCCCAAAGTTTAAGCGGAAACTCTCAAAATAGAAGTGCAAAGCATATCTTCGCCAGAAAGTTTACCTCCAAGACTTCTAGAACTTCGAGACTCCGGTGCAGGACTTGTGCGCCGTCCTGTTGCGATTACACTATTAGCAGGATGTTCAAGATGATTACTGACTAAAAATAACCATACTAGTGGAAGTCATCAACAAAATGAACTAAACGAGTGATCAGCAAAGAACAAAAGAGATGCAAAGGTACCTGGAGCAATGTTCATGGGTCTACTTGACAAACCAGATGATGATGGACCTGCTTCCTCGGGTTCTCCAATGCTCGCTGCTGTGTTTGCGTTACTCGCTGGGTCTAAAAAGGAATAGAAGAAACACCTACATTTTCAATACTATATTGAAAATATTTAATATCTAAGTGTATTGAAATAAATAGATAGATAGTACTATACTCAGAACGCACACCTGCATATTTTCGTACCATGTAGTTGGCGATCGCAGCTTCCACACGAGGTGTAAGGGAGTCTTCGCCACTTCTGAAAATTACGTATGTTACATCAATGTCGAGTGCACTTTTGATTAAAATGACTAGCTGGCACATTTAAACGAAAAGCCTCCGAAAACAGAGGAATGGCTCTGCCGAACTAACTATCTTAAAAACTAAATGAGCCTACAAACCTCCATAGAGCACAGTGGAAAAAACTTTTTCCAAGCTTAACAGTTTAAGAATGAGAAATATATTAGTAACACAAATGATAGGAAGTATTCGTTTCCAGTTGTAAGCAAGTATATTTATGAATAAGATAAGAAGGAATGCAAAAAACCACTTCAAATACGCTGAAACGCCATAGTTCCAGATCATTTTTTTTTTTCAGGAGCATCCGAACAACACGGGGCACGAGACAAAACAGTGGATTTCGCGTAATCTGGACTCCAAAAATTGGGATAAATCCAAAATCATGTTAAAGACAGTGAGCAATCCTCCAAAAATCCCAACTTATTTCTCTTAAAAAACGTGGGAACGTTCTAGTTGATGATCGACCTTCGCAGCCTCATGAGAGGCCGATAGTCGAGAACGTTCTTGCCCTGCTAATTGTTTTCAGACAAGTAGTCCAAAAGATATGAAAAATGAATAACGCTCGCTTCAAGAGGATGCGATCATACGCAATGCTCACGTGCAACGCTAAGCCGTTGCCTCGCCCTCTTTGCTAACGGAAAATCCAAAAGTTTCGGAACAGTAGTTTTTTTTACTGGCACTGAAGCAACCCTTACTTTAACAAACTCATGGTACTCAAATATCTTTAGGACTAAAGAATCAAAAGAACTGAAACAACAATCTACAAATACATGCTTTGACCGAACTAATACACTTTGATGAACCAAAAGGTCCCATATGAGAAAAATTCCTCCAACTCAAAACATGGAATCACTTTACACATGTCAAATTCACAAATACATAAAGAAAATGATGGAGTCAAGCAAATTCACCAGATCGCGCTATTGACACACAGTCTCACATGTGCGATGGGTAGCTCAAAGATGTTCCAGTGCGAGCTTACTTTTGCCGAAAGGCTCATTTAATACATCTGGACAGGATTTTCCAGACATGTTCTGGCATAATCAAATGGATCTATGTGCTTAAACAAGGCATGCTCTCTGCAGTTAGCCGCAGTGACCTCATTATGACGTGGTTTGACCTGAGAGCAGGTTCTGAGAAGTAATCGGAAGATTGCGCGTCCACTGAAAGCTTCGAGCGGGTAAATCAATCGAATAATAAGCTGAAATGATCGAAAAGATAAGGGAAAAGGTATCGAAAAAATATCGACCCCAAGAAACATCCCGTGACCCTCAACCAACGGCATAAAACGCTTCAAAGAAATTAATTGTTAGAATACTCCGTTTTTGCTCTCGAAAGCTTGAATATTGGAATTGAAATGATGTTTGAAGACCAGACCATTTTTTGTACGCCTGCTTCTTTCGTCAGGAATCATACACCATTGAAGTACTCGGTGGAGGAACAGCGACTCGAAGAATTTTGCACTTGCAGCGGGAAGACTAAACTTGTTAATACCTGGACCAGGAGAACCATGGCATACTGATCGAAATCGATGCAAAACGTGACAAAAGTCCACTGCGAACAGTAAAAATTACTGAGTACTGAATACAAGTAAAAGATGGGATGATCACGGACTATAATATCATGACCAATGTCGAAATCTCCTTTATATCTCTATAGAACCTTAAAAAAGTCACCAAAGCGCTCATTAGTATTCGGCCATTTTTACGAAATCCCGACCTTGGAACTGGTCTAGAAAACTGAAAACCTCAAATTAACATTATTCGAAATAGAGAGCGATGGCTGCGGAAAGTGCAGAGGAGAGCGAAGGTCAGAAAAAAAAGTAAATCCTCAATAGGTTCTGCTCTGAAACTTCAGATAGCTACATGTTTGTAGCTGATTACGATTCTCGCGTTATAGTTCTCAAAGTATACCATAGAGTTATATTCACCTCCAGCGCACATATAGGTTGGCGATTTGAGGCAAAAAAACACATGTGTTCCCGCAGGGGCTCACAGTAAATGATTGACTGGACACAGGTAAAAGATGGAAACGCACGAGATGTATAACAAAAACATACACAATTCCATTTGCTGTGGCTCTTCGCCTCATGGCAGCGTGCTCAGCATCCTCACCCTCTTCTATCTCTTCGAATACGCGTCTCATGTTGGCACGTTCCAACTCTTCAATCACGTCCTGCACCAACGTAACATATTAGCAAAACTTCAACAGAATCGCAGCTTTTTGAATGAATATTCAAAGAGGAAAGAAAATAGTCACTTGATCGAAAGCCTGGTCTTGAATCACCTCGTCGATGAGGCGCTGACGAGCCAAACGTGATTGGCGTTCGCTAAACAGACAGATCAATAACGACCAGTACGACCGGAAAATCAAGCGACCAAAGGATACTATTATAGATTCTCACCTTGTTCCAAGGTCAACAACAAGCGGATATCCGTCATCACCCATCCGATCATGTTCATCATTGCTGTTTTCTTGCAAAGAATCTTCCATTTTCCTGTGTTCTGAAGTAGGGTTGCTAAACAAAGGAATAAGAATCTTCGTGCAATAAATGATAGATTGCCTATATCGCACTTTATAGCAGAGAGGGTGGTAGAAAGAAGCTTACTTCTGGGATCAACTACTGGAACCACCCACGTCATTTACGTTCACCCCTTTGGGCTGCTCAATTCACAAATAAATTCACCGATCTGTCTATTGGTCTGCTCGCGAACCATTGTACGGGCCGAATCATTGCACTGAAGTACCACTAACAGTCTGAACTGCACATTGGTAAAGAAGGAACTGGTCAACGGGGATCCTCTTTTCCCTCCCTTATTTTTGACATAGTTAAAACACACATGATCATCGGATATAATCACAAGGAACTGCACTGCAAATAATCAGCTTTTTTTGTATCCAGGAAGAAGATAGACATTATTGACTGCTTCGAGGCAATTCAACCATTTACATGCTTTGGTCGCTGTTGAAGGTTAACTTTTTTAAAGACGAAATTCAGTGAGTGGGTCAGCTAAAAGATTGCATACCACGGCAATGCGACAGTCAGAAAGTAAAAACCCAATCTAGTGAAGAATAATTACTAAACTATAGCAGTGCTCGACCCAGGAGCTTCGACGGCTCTAGTAATTTGGAATAGATCACAACATCTCCCGAGAAAAAAGAATAAAACGGAGCTCTTATAATGTCATGTGAGTGCACAGTTCGTCTGCAGTATGCAGAGCAAAACGATTGAATACCACATGTTAAATGTAATGATTCCAAGAAAACTCATAAGAAGTAGTCGGAGACAAGAGAATCCCACTAACCGTCGAACTCGGATACCGTAACCACATCTATGTTAGCTGGACGATCCAATGAGTCACTCACGTTATCAGCCTCCTCTTCCACATCACCACTGATGTTAAGGTGCCTGTAAGATGAAAAACGCGTGTCGAATGTCGGGCTACACTGGTGTTGCATACAAAGGAATATCGCATGACTTACTTGTGGAATGACTGAATGAGATGACTAGAAGACCCTGACGCTCCACTATCCTCGAAGGCATCTGATGAAGATGGCGAAGTATTCTGACTGCTGACAACAGCTCGTACCTTCTTATGTTGCTGAAACTTTCAAAGAATTTGGAGGTATCATGAGATACACTGCTTGCACAGCAAAATGCAGCGCATGTCGCCCTATTCTACTTTCTACCACAACATCCCCCACGTAAATACCTCCGCCCGAACGGCTCTTTCAAGTTCCACTACCTCATATGGAAGAAAATGTCGCTTCATAAACCTCCAAACCCATTCGAGGTAGTACCCTACCCACAGGATCACCGGTGGGTCTCGAGGCATACATCCAGTATTTATCAGGGCTTCACTGTATGACCATAATACCTGCCAAGGAAGAATATTAAATTTCTAACCAGGTCTCGTATAAAACACTGGTAGGGGGAAAGGATAAAATGGAAAGACAGCGAAAAGAGAAGTGTTCCCAAATGAGCGCGCAAGTTTTAATGGACCATCCATATTTCAACCTGGGTTAAAAGGAGCCCCTTCAGCCTCTTCTCATGGCCATGTCACAGCCAGCGGTATGGCTATGATCAACCGTTGTCGGCTGAGTAACGGTCAGAGCTCGGTCGTTTTCCCTTTCGAGTGATGTGACGCGGAGGACGCAAGAATCCGTTCTCAATGAGAATCATTGGTGAACCACCTCCCCACTCCTCGGGTTTTTGATCGTTTATTCCAGGCTCTTTTCTGCACCACTTAGCGCTTTTCTGCAATTTCACATTCGACAATCGGCTAATCACCCTTCCAGTAAATTTAAATACATCAGCTCAAGTAAAGGCCACACAAAGAAAAATAATGAACATTTGATTCACAGCTCATATCGCTCACCCCGAGTGTACGTGAAAAAGGAAAAGCATCTTGCATTGCAGTGCAACTACCAAAATGCATCGACCCACAAAATTGAAAATGCCTGAACACAATTTCCCTAAGTAAAAATGGACCCCTAGAGCATTTAGGGATGAAGCCCTTACCCCTCCCCCTAAAATGAAGCTCAGGCCTACTTTAGTGTTTAATTGATGACTTTATAATGGTATCGAGTGAGGAACTACGACGCGACAATGGCTGACTCCTTCATTAGCAGGAGTAGGTACGTATTGATTGGGCGAAGAGACAAATGGTAAAAATGATGAAAAATGTGTCGATTTTGTAGAATTCACCCCAATTCTGAATAGGCCAATAAGGAAATGCCTAAAATTAATGCGTATCCTTTTTCGATTACACGTCTTTGGTCCATTCGAAAATATACCACCAATTACACGTATAGCCCTCTATCCGGTTGTAAAATCAGCTATATGTGTGAAAAGGCGTTACACTACACGGTAGCCTTTCTACATCACACTTAGCTCTAATGTCGCCACCAATCTAAATATCTTAGAACAAAATAAGGGTCAATCAATTTGGGGGGAGGGGGCTCGCAAAATCTCACCAACATCAAGCTCCTTTCCCTCCTCCCCCCCCCCCTAAGCTTAGGCTAAAGCACATAAGACGACAGATGCTTTTTCATCTAGGAGGACGGGATACAAATTTAGCCTAGAAAGGGAAGGAGCCTCGACGTCGGTAGTTGTGTATTCCCCCCCCCCTCCCTTCCACTTCGAGTGGCAACTCAATATCAAAAAAAAATTACTAATCACCTGCTTCGATCCACCGCCAGATGTTCTAGAAGATGAAGCACTACCACACTTCTTTTTTCGACTGAGATCCATTACGCTAATAGAAAGAATCTTAGGTCATCCTGCAATGAAAAATTACAATAATGGTGAATTAGCTTCAACATTCATTCAACTTGAGTGGCATTCAACTAGAGTGTTTTTAAAATCCAAATGTTCTGGCAATCCGCCACAACCGACACTCTTATGCCATGGAGTTGATGCACTCGTACAATATCGATGAAAGTTATTGTATCGAACACATATTGAGATACTCGCTGATTCTGTGAGTCACGCCCAGAGATCAACATAATACGCACACATTCTACCACTACCACTTTGATTGAAACAATCTGCGAAAGAAATACCACTTCCTACGACCCAAAAGCGCCACCCTTCCGCGCTCTAGGCTCCAACCAAACACGACAAAATAAATGATGAATGTGACAATAACTTCAAGAGGAAGTTGTGAGGACCACACTGTAGCTTACATGTGGGCTTACCCGCAACGAAAAGCTACCACAACAAGCATGTGCCGGAAAACAGCTGGACGAGATCATACCTGCGGCGCAGTTCACAAGCTCCGCCTTCACATTTAGTACCGTCATGTAATCGTGCTAGGAGTCAGCTATGCCTAACCTTTATGCTATTTCGTCCCGGTTATCAGCTTCGATTGCAAGTGGCTTTTTTATTCAGGTTTTCTCACTTAGTATTAGTTTTCTTCTTTTATACTGGCAAGTTTCTGCATGCTAACTTGTCAGGATCACTGTCATGCATCAATCTTCCTTAGTTCTTACACTCTTCAAGGATTTCCTCAAGCTTGAATTGCTGCTAGTTTACCTTATTTCTCTCCATGTTTTCTTAGTCATTGCATTTAGCCTCTATCTCACAAACATCATTTCGATCACAGCGTTTATCAATTCGGTTTGCTCTTTGTTTTGTCATCGTCGCTTTTCGCTTGTAAGCCTCACTTTTATTGTTCTTTAACGTTCGCTGATTATTATATTCATTTTTCCTCATTCTGCCTTGGGTGTGTTCCTTAGATCTTCATTAAGGTGCTATCGTATTTGGAGGAGGAGCATCTTATAAAAAGTTGTACACCTGAGTCCCTGAAAGATCTTTGTGGGGTCACTCTGCACATCCAAGTGTATATTTTTGCCTCAGCCTCAAAGGTAGAAGGAATTGGTTCCTTCCACTTTTTGACACGGTTAAAATAGCGTCTGAGTGGGATGCCCATCCCCCTCTCCTCGTTGAGATAGCACCGTCTACATTTTCAAACGAGAGTCAATCCATTATACCGTGGACATTTGTTTGTTGCACTTTATTTGCAATCATCCCTATTAATCATTTGAAGTTGCATGCATATTAAAAGTTGAAGCGATGCAGAAGAGGGAAGTGAGTATTCAAAAAAATCCATCGAAATTTTTATTGGCTCGGTACTGCTGTTGAAATGTAGCAGGGGTCAACAAAGTCTTTAACGGCAGCGAGAGCAATATTACTGCACTTTGAAACTGAATGTGGGTTTGTAGCAGTGAAGAAAGAACGGAATGGTAGGGAAAGTGGTGGCATGTTGCGCGCGCTTCCACTGTCATGGGGTGGGCCGCGAATTTCGTTTTTATGCCCGCCTAGACCAACCAAACCTTCCATTTCTCCGATTTCGGTGAGTTGGTTGCAGGCTCGTCTGGGAGGATAAGGGTACTGACTTGTACATCGGCTGACCTCTGCATGTCATTGTGTAGGCGAGATGGCATATGCGTGGCGCATCCCAACAAAGGATTAATTAGAGCCAAAACTTCATCTTTTTGCTATTTCTCCGTTTATGAAAAGTGAAAGAAAACAGACGAGAGCGATGTTCTCTGTAAACGAAATATTGGACCGGACCCACCCTGGGGACCTGAGGGTTACCCTCCTAAGCTATACCCTAAGTGATGTATACCTTGGCCAACCGTCCATTCTTATGCCCCTTTGCATACACACAGTTGACCAACCTACCTAGCCCTCGAGCTCTGAACGTCACATCACTGGCAACCTGCACGACAGCTATCATAACATACACAGTAGAGCACAACATGAATATATGACACACACATTTATTAAGCAATAAACATCGCCATAACACACCATACCCGACCTCTATGTCGCCTTCCATAGGGCGACTCCTGACAATCGACAGACGCAGCACACCCACATCCGGGTGATAGCCATGCGGTTGACGGTGTTTTTCAGAAGTCAAACACATGGCTGCTCCCAGTCGGGTAGCAGGGGTAGACACCGGCCAACTCATACGCCAGCGCTCCGCTACCGGTCACCAAGAGTGCGTGGGCACCCCTGGTCCTTTATAGCATCACGGCATTAAAGGGTATAATGTTTTTTGGCGTTCATTAATCCCTTCTTGGGATGCGCCGCTTATTTTAGTTCCTTTCAGAATCGTGGTGGCTGGTGAACCATTATGGCATTACTCGGTGAAAACCAACCGGCAGTTGGCAGCTGGCTTTATATACCGGTACCACAGTTGGCGGAGCCATCGCACGCGGCGAGACGCGGCAAGCAGGAGCTGCCTAGCGCGGATGGGGCAGGGAGTGCGATGCTCCCGAGGCCATCGTCGCAATCCGAGACAACCCGCTTAGACCGCAGCTATGCCCCGAGACTGCCGAGAAGCGGACTTTGAATTGCTCGAAAGGTTCAAGTTTAGTATTGTTCAGAGTCCGCGATTCAGGCGATCGCGCGACCGATTGAATCGCAACTATGAACAATGCCTAACAGTCTGATAACATAGGTTGTGATTCTGTGGTTCTGTACTATCGTGGCGTCACAATTTCAACTCGCGGCCCTGATGATCTGCAATGCGGCGTCTTCACGTGCGGGGTAGCGATACCGAACAGTCGAAAAGTCTGACATAGGCTTTGACATACGTCAAGAAAATCAACGGAAGGGTGTTGCCCATGAGAACCGTCGAATGGGATTTGACACGTACCGATTGTCCATAAATTCGGTTCTTTAAACCTATGTTTTCTCGTATGCGCGGGTTTTCCGTGGTACAGTTACTGCAACTTTTAATGCAGGTGAAAGATTTTCTATTTCAGGGTTTTTGGCACTATTCAACTTTCCTACGCCAGATACCACGAGTTGGGTCATAAAAATAATTTCCGCTAACTTCGCCTTAAAGACACCGGAAGGGGTAAATTTGGCAAACTGGGGAATCACGAAAGTAGAGGTGCTCAGCAATATATCAGTAGAGAAAGAACGACATAATACCGTGAAAAAACCGAGAAATAGCAACCCGAAAACCCCCCTTCTCTCTCTCGTCCTCTGCGTCTCTAGCCGGAGTGGACTGAAGACAGGCCAGAGTCTGAACCAGCCGGCCGCGACTGTTGTCCCGCCCCTCCACGGCGACTCCACCGGCCGCATGACCGCATAACGACATGCCGTGCTGCGGGGTCGTCATAGGACCCCAAGCCGCGTTTTTTAATGCGATTTTCATCACATGTGACCTATTCCGAAGTGGAAGCTTCGTTTTCAGAGAACATGTACTCCCAGATTTCAGTTTTCCCTTACCCCTAATGGTGCCTTTAAGGGGTTATCCAAAATGCTGATCACGAAATGACATCCGTTTTTGGCGTTTGCGCCAATTTTGTACAATTGCACCATGTTGGTGCAACAACCCGTTTCCACCAAAATCGCTAAAACTTAGCCCAGGGAGCTTATTTGGGGTGCTGACCACCTATCAAATCCGTTTTTGGTGTTTGCGCCACTTTGGTGCATTGCACCGTGTTGGTGCAACAACTCGTTTTCACCAAAATCGCTAAAACGCTGCCCAGGGGGTATTTGAGAAAACGGATGTCATATTTGTGATCAGCACCCTGAATAACCGTTAAAACGAAGTTTCAGCGATTGTGGTGAAAACGAGTTGTTGCACCAACATGATGCAATTGCACCAAATTGGCGCAAACGCCAAAAACGGATGTCATATTCGTGATCAGCACTCCAAATGACCCCCCCCCCTGGGCAAAGCTTCGGCGAAAATTATTTTTTTGACCCAACTCGCGGTACGTGGGGTAGGAATAGTTGAATAGTGCTTAGTTTATTTTTTGTTCTCGCTAGGAACTGGGATTTCTGAAGTGAACTTAGTTTGAGCGGTTGCTACGATTTTCGGAAAACACGCGGCGATTCTTATGAGCCAGGCGTCTACTGTGCTGACCTTACCACTAGTTGTGAATACTTTCCTATTCCTACTATTATATTTCAATTTATTTTGTGGTTACGAATCATGCGCTTCACATGATTACTCTTCTATCTATGGGCCTAGTGGGCATAGTGACCTCCTGTGACGTGCTAAAAATACATAGGCTCAACATTGCTCGAGAGCAAGAGCAAGTCATTCGTAGGATCATTCGAAAATATTACGATAGGTCCGACGACTGTGCGATGGTCGATAGATGAATATTCCGCCAGAAGCAGACCCAACGGTCTCCACTGAATCACTAACGTGTCTACCGTCTGACCTTCGGTGCCTTGACCAACGTGGCACTGTCCCCGATCAAGTATCATCGGTTGAGCTATGATGTTTGGTACATTTTTTTTCGCCGATTTTACTGGTTATTGGTAATGTAGGTACTAGTGTAATGCTAACTTCATTGTTTTTTCTTCGTACACTAGTTCCAAAGTTGTGATTCAAATGGAAAAATTGTGGAATCGAGTGGCCTGTGGAGCCGATCTTTTCGCTTAACAGTTTGATACTGTTGAGCTGCTGGACTATTTCGTATACGGGTTTAGAGTAGCTAAGGAATTTTACTGGGCGCGATAATGTGCCTCAACTCGTGGAAAACATTTGAATGCCTGCGGGTGGTCCTGAGTCAAAATGCACTGGTGATGCAATCGAGTTAGCATCCTTACGACTAACTTTCGCCACAATTCGTACTCTCGCTGGACTTGAATAGACTCTCACTATTTTGCTGTGCATCGAATTGGGCCGTATACTGGATATCAGGATTTGTTTTTCCAGACTTACCTCTAGGTGACATTGAGCAAACTAGTACACGGTCGAATTTTCGACTGCGAAACCTTAGGCCGTTTGACTGGCATGCTTATTTGACATGTCTCCACTGTTAAGCTCTCCTTTAAACATCTTATTTTACGCTCTGTAAGAATCCGAAAGCTCGGTCGCTCCCCATAGTAAGTTCAATTTCGCTTTGTATTCCTCAGCTCATTTTTTTCATATCTACGCAGGCTGTTTAGATCTGCCGAAACACTTGTAAGGCCAGTGTATCAGTTTTTGTTCTAAAGTTCTGTAAACGCCTTCGTTGTCAATCCGTCAGTGTATAGTCCGCTTTGGCGTGCTGAGCTTTTCAACTGACTAAATTGATGAATTTGCAGCGCTCTCATTGATCTAGTTACACTTTGTAACTAGTTTTATTCAACTCACTCGAAGAGATATGGGAATGAGGTTGGAGTCAGCAGAAGTTCAAGAGGTTTGTTTCATCCTCAAGGAGGGGAATTATTCCATTGTCCCTGTGATATGTTGTTCGTTATGTTTCCAAATACATGTTTCAGGTTTTGAAACAGTTTGAAATTAGTGACGATGATTTGCACGTAATCAGCTGTAAGATAGAAGCCGAAATGAAAGCTGGTCTTGCCACTGTAGACGGGTCTTCAATAGCCATGTTGCCCTCTTACGTTCCTGCCTTACCTGACGGATCAGGTGAATTGTTGCTCATTTCCGTGCCATTGACTCGGTGCTAATGTAGTTGGGGGGGGCACTCAGTGAGCTCGGCGTCCGACGCAATTTTTGCCTACGTTTTTAGCCTAAGCCTTTGTTTAGGAGGAAGCCCCTACTCCCCTAAATAACACTTAGGCAAATACAGTGCTCTGCATAATTATACAGCTACCTATAAATTGTCCAAAAACTCTGTTCGCAGAGTGATTCAAAAAAAGTCTCTAAGTGAAAGATGTAGCCAGTGTGGACGCGCATTCGCTCGCGCATCCATACCAAAGTTTAGCCAAGAAACGTAGAAGATTCTTTTCTTAATTTGTTTCGAAAATGGTGCTTATACCATTCTGCAAAATTATACAGCTACTGAACAGATTGACGCATTCGTCAGCCGAGAAACAACGAAAATGGGAAAAATGCTGATTTTGCGATCATTTAGTCTTCCATTGCTTCGAATAGCCACAAATTTTGGTGACATAGGTCGATATTAAGATTTTCAGGATGTTTTTAGACCACATGATGACACGCTTCGATGACAACGTCTCTAAGCTCCCTGACACCTTCCAATCGGTCTGAATCCTTTTATCCATGAATCCCTAGATAATGTTTCATCATCTAAAGATCGGAGCCGTTCGTTATCCGGGTCAGAAGGTCCCTCCGGTGACGGCTTCACCATGATCGAGTGTTCCAGTTGACATGGGATGGTCCATTGACTTACAAAAAACAAGGTTTTGGTGAAGATTTCGAGACGCATGACAGGAGAAGGGTACGACGCACAAAGGCTCGGTAATCGGATGGTTCATCCTTTCGAGAACGAAACAAAAATTCGAATGATTATTTTATCCCACACCCTGACACCTCCTTCTTTGAAGTTCTTCTTGAAAACTTAAGTTTGTCCCTTGTGCGATAGCGTCGGTAGCCGTCGGGGACGTCATAGCCGAAACCTTTTTTTTTTCATTAGACAGAACAATCTGGAGAAAAAACCAAAGGGGAAAGGTGTACAAACTTGAGGGAATTTTCGGAAATTTGTCATGGTGTGGGACCAAGTAATCATTCGAATTTTTGTTTCGTTCTCGAAAGGATGAACTATCCGATTACCGAGCCTTTGTCCGCCGTACCCTTCTCCTGACATGCGTCTCGAAATCTTCACCAAAATCTTGTTTCCATGTAAGTTAATGGACCATCTCGTGTCAGCTGGAACACTCGATCATGGTGAAGCCGTCACCGAATGGACCTTCTGACCCAGATAACAACGGCTCCGATCTTTACATGATGAAACATTATCTGGGGATTCATGGGAAAAAGGATTCAGACCGATTGGAAGGTGTCAGGGAGTTTAGAGACGTTGTCATCGAAACGTGGCACCATGTGGTCTAAAAACATCCTGAAAATCTTAGTATCGACCTATATCACCAAAATTTGTGGCTATTCGAAGCAATGGAGGTCCAAATGATCGCAAAATCAGCATTTTCTCTCTTTCGTTGTTTCTCGGTTGACGAATGCGTCAATCTGTTCAGTGGCTGTATAATTTTGCAGAATGGTATAAGCGCCATTTTCGAAACAAATTAAGAAAAGAATCTTCTATGTTTCTTGGCTAAACTTTGGTAGGATGCGCGAATGAGCGTCCACACTGGCTACATCTTTCACTTAGAGACTTTTTTTGAATCACTCTGCGAACAGAGTTTTTGGACAATTTATAGGTGGCTGTATAATTATGCAGAGCACTGTATATACACCGGAGTATACAAACTGATGGTTGTGGAACAGTTTCCAGTGAGGAACGACAGCTGACAAAGTGGCCTCCCAATTACAGTAGCACCATTGACTCTGACTAATGTGTAATGAATATCCCCAAAAAACTAATATTGTCGATTACTCTTTGGTTTTTTGCTTTCATAACCATTGTACTCTGAAACATGGGAAGAAGGGCTCGACTCGTAAATTGGGGAAGAAGTTTTTGGAGTAACCCACCCCTCGTAACTAGCATTTTATCTTTCACCCACTTTTTCGAGTCGGTAGATGGAGTTTTGTTTGCTCAGATGGCGAAGTATTGCACGCTGAATAAAGTTTGTTTAAGAAGAAGGTCAATATGTGGCAATCGATCTTTCCGGCAAAAATCTACGTATAATGTTACTCACACTCAAAGGATCTGGTCGTGAACCTGCTGCTGTTAATAACAATTACATTGTACCTAACCATGTGATGAAAGGCACTGGTGATCAGGTTAGTCTCAATGTTCACTTCCAAACGTCATAAGGTTCTCACTAAGTGGGGACCTGCTCTTCAGCCGTGGCCGGCGTCACTGCTTTATGTTACTGGGGAATTTAAAAGTGACCCCTTTCCTGTTTTTCTTAGTTTAGTGGGTTCAGCTTGCGAGCAAGGTTCGATGTGTATTTTATATCATCCAATAGCACACTGAGGAATGTAAACGCTTAAGTAGTTATAAATGGTATGTCATCTGGTCTACTTAATTAATTTTCGAAGCTACGCTCCCCATAGATGTTTTTTGGATCAAAAGATCAGATTAAACGGCAAAGTACAGGCTTCCTATGATTTCACCGTGTACATTGCAGCTGTTCACCTTTATTGTTAACTGTCTGCAACGTTTTCTGCAGGAGTTTGGTCTAGTCGAAGCAAACTTACCCATTGGTGGGTGAAGATCGCTGAACGCATTTATCGCTCGTGGTTAATGTGATCCTCAAAGGTTGCGGGTTTAGGTTTCGTTTTTTCATACCCATGCGAACTGCTATCCATTCGGTCCGCGCGGCTTCTGTGGTGGACAAAAGGTTTCGATATCAAGGACTGCCTACGGAAAGACGTCGTTCAACTTCTGGAGGAAGCTCTAGAGATGAATATGGCAGGTTTTTTCAGTACTCTCACAAATTTCTCAGTACCCTTAAAATTTCGTTTTTTCACTGAACAAAGTATTTATCGCACGGTCGGACGCTTCGCGTGCGAATTGCGACACCGCAAATGTGAAGTCGTTAGTAAGTGTCAGGGGATTTCTGAATAGTGTGTGATTGTAGCTGCTTGGGGGTTTTCATTGAGCAGTACTAGGTTCGATCATCCCTAAGGATGTGATATGACGAGGGTGAAAAGCATCATGAACTTCCATAATATGCCCCAGCAGCGTGGGTAGTCCAAACTGATAACGGTTGATAAGATTCGATAAAGCGCGTGAGAAGGGCAGTGTTGCTGATCCGTTTGTCTTTTCGCGCTGCCCCCTGGAGCGCAAATACTCATAGGATTAGTGCGGGGTTGATCAGAGACATCAATAATGGGTGACAAATTGATAAGGGCTGCTAAGATTATATAAGGAGCATGAGCGATATAAATGCTTTCCAGATTTATAATAGCAAAGTAAGTGAACCGTTTCCCAATGCGGAACCAGGAGCAATAAAGCGTATCGCCCGCTATCTGTAAATCCAAATAGTGGTGTGTGCAGATGATAGCCATCGGCATCTGACAACTGGATCTATTCCAACACATAAGAATCAGATGCTCTAAGCAATCTAAGTGTTACCAGCCAATGCGATTGAATCCAAAACCAGCGAGCGTTCATCTGTTCAACCTCCCACATTCTTCCACTACAGCCCAAGGATTGAATAATCAAGGGTGAACAAAATTCATTCCTGATTCGACATCTGTTGTAAGTAAAGATAGCAAGCGCTAAACCATATGGACCTCTGAAAAATGGCAGACGTGATATGCAAACCATTATTATTATCAACCAAATATGAGCTCAAGCACTAAATGCTTTGGTGAACATGGCTCACTCTTTGATATCAGTAGCAATGACCTAACAGTTGAGCTGTCGCTTAGTACTATACCTATCACAGTGTGTAATTATAACCACATATGTAATCGGCTTGGTTTGTTTGTCTGTAAAGACCTGTGTCTGCATAGGCTATAGATCTCTTTGACATGTGTTGGTCAGTATCAGTCAATTCCACATCACTTAATTCAGTCGTCATTTTGCTGCGCGATATCTCAATTGGTATCGTAAACGTGGCTCTAATTAAACCACCGTTGGTAATTACATACTCTATTATTTTTTGAAAATTCGCTGTTTTGCTCTTCTTAATTTTGAAAAAAGTAGTCCGTAAGTTATGGTTGTAATTATGGTCTTTGAATTTTTAGTCTACAAAAGCACAAATCAAGGCCGTTATGAACGATACAGTGGGACAGCTCGCAGCCGCTGGTCACAAATATGGTCCTGAGTGTACCATTGGTGTTGTCATAGGATACGGGTTAGTATTATGAAGGAGTATAACTCTGTTCTTGTGAACACTGTAAGTTTAAAGAATGTACAATTTTAATTTAAGATGTAACTCGTCTTATTTGGAGAAAACTTCACGTATCACGAAATTCGATGCCAAAGCTGTTGGTTACAAACATCCCAATATGGTTGTTGTGACTGAGTGGGAAGAGTTTGGTTCAAAGGTGAGTCAATTGATAGATGTTCACAATGAGTATACTGTAATGAGATATTCTTCCTATTTTTTTCTCTCTGCGAAATCCCCCTCCTCTCCGTCTAATATAGGAAAGGATTATTTCCGGGATAATCCAGTATGCAGTTCGAATACATTGCTGTGCTCTGCTTTATTGGCAAAGGGCTTTCTGATTTCCATTATCCGTGGTTTCTAAGCGCAGAAATCCCTTTTGTTCATGGCCAACCTAGTTTTGGGTAGCTCCTTACGTCAGCAGGTCAAGTTTTTTGCAATCACATCCATATCGTTTTCCTAAAAGCGCGTAACAAATTCAATACTCGCTAGCGTGTAACTAAAAAGTAATCCGGAGGAACCCTTGATAAATTCCGGAGGTTTCATGAGTTTTGTATGCTGAAAGATTATTAGCTTATAGGGATATCTTTGCAATATTTTCGTAACTTTTCTTTTTTTTTGGTAACTTCAAATATCTTTCAATCGAAAAATCGAACTCCTGTTGATCAACCTGCTTTACATTGCCATCTAATTGTTTTCGTATGTGAGATGTGTTTAGCATCGAAAGATAAAAGAAGTAGATTTTCAAATAGTAGGGAGGTATAGCAGAATGTAAATTTAAAGTCGCTCTGTCGTAGCATCGATTGCTGTGGTCCTATCTTGTGTGTTGCTCGTGCTCGGTGTTCACGCGGTGCCCGTGAAGGAGGAACAGCTGTAAGCATCTCAATAATTCGCCATCTTTATCGCACGCGTAGAGCTTTAATCAGTGGAGGTGAACCGTTCGATTGTGCTGCGCCTTCCATCCATGGAAGTACTTTGAAGCTTCAGACAAATTTTGAAAAAAATATCTCGAATTCTCCTTTAATCATGGTTTGAAGTTAGACGTAAGACAAGCTCAAACAGAACTTTATTAAACCATTTTGTTCGCGTTGTTTAAATATAATAGCTAACGCTGATATACGTGCCAGATTAGATTGCGTATCTTGAACACCTCATCATGCATTTTTTCCTCGTGTACTAGCATTGCTCGAAGGGTGAGCTTGTTCTGATCGTGAGATGACACCACAGATCTTGATGCGCAAGAATCGGTTTGAGGTAGTGAGTCGATTAATCAGGGGTTTGTTTCATGGCGTCATCTTACGGCTTCATTGAGATAAGCTGGGTACAGTTCAGATGCAGTATCGTTGAACAATAGGGAGCTCATTCACGAGAATTTCTTTTGGGGCAATTTCTTTTTTTTTTGCCTATTATGAAGCAAATGGCGCTCGGTCCTAATAAGGGTAGCTCTATCGCTGTAACTTACACGCCTGCAAGCTTCCCTTTGTTGGTGCTTTTGGATTATTGCTTTTGCATTGGGTTTTTTTTACATCCATATCTGCATAGTATATTCTGTTTGCGGCACGCCAAGGTTCGAGGAAAACTGTTCTTTGCTTCATCTTAGGTTGAATATGTGGTTTTGAATGTAGTGCACTTTAGTCAAGTGTGTGGGCAAATTTCAGTCATTCTTGTTGTTCTAGAAATTCAGTGCGGGTTTTATATTTGAATCATAAAAGCGATGTTGTTGAAACACAGAGTCGTCAAGTTGGTGTAGAAATTCTTAAGAGCTATTTTTAATAGTAATTTAGTGGTAGTGGAATGCAAGTATGTGCTTGGGCTTGGCAGATTCGAACTGAATTTTCTGCAAGGTTCACCCGCTTAGGCGTACGTCTTTTGTGAACAGATCAAGAAAAAAATCCAAGATGTGACCGAGCGACACTGCACTATGTGTTGCATCTGGTTCGCTACCACGTGACTTGTGTGTTTTGTCGAAGGAGTAATGTTGACAGCGGCTAATGGCAGATGGCAGACTTAATATGAAGTATAATCGGTCTTCGCGTGGATGTTTTTGCGGCTATCCATTTTTACAATTTTGACGTGCAAGTACGTCAGGCATTTCCGCTGTGTAACGTCCTCTTTTTTTGAATTCAACCAAGTGGTCGCGCTCTTCTCGCTGAACACTTGCATGACGAGGAAGCCTCGTACGTGTTACGAGTTTGCACATACATCATCAGCGAAGTAGCTATTGATCGTTATTCCTATCTGCTAGCCCTTGAGGAATGGGTTTCGGGAGAGGAGAAATAGAAGCACTTGCAGGGCCTATTAGTGAATTGCAAAAAAATGCTTCTTAACGTGCTTTTCGCCTATTCGGAAATGCGCGCCGGCTACGTTCTTCTACCATTTCTCACTACCTGTATCAAATTTCCCCTCTTGGCCCATGCTTCACTTGTAGTAACAGCTATTACTTATAGCTACAACCTCTCCCTGTACATGCCTTGTAAACTTTTCCAGAATACCATGTTTGGTAATAATGCCATCCAGCTGTGTGCCAATAGGACAGAAAATCGGTGTTGGCACTCGACCGATGAGCAGGGACTAGAGCCATCACATCAATATCCTAGAGCGATTACGCCTAAAATAATACGTGGAGCACTGTTTCCTCTCCAGAACTTAAACAATACGGCGCGCATAGCTCTCACCTATCGCGTCAATTTGGTAGACAAGCGAATTTTCTGTCCCAATGGCTTACATCCAACAGTTTCACGCTCGTAAAATACTTGATTTCAACGCAGTGCTTCCGAAAGCAATGTGTGGACGTTTGTCCTAAGTGTTTCCACTGAGCAATTTTTAGCGCGGCTTCTGTCTCGATCCACTTTACTATCCAAGTGATTGAGGTGACCAACTGGAAAAGGACGACGGCACAGTTGCATTTCCTCTTCTGTTAGCATCCATCTCATCTGTGTGTATAGCATCACGTTCACTACTTGAAAAACCAAAATGATTCCTAAAGTGGTATTTGCTGAATTGCCCAGCTTTGTACCAACGAAGGGGTGAGATTAAGTTTGAGCATTACATATAGAACTAAACTCAAAGTTTCCAGGGCGAACTCGATTCCGTTCTTACACAGTTTGACAAAGAAATTGATGCAGCTTCGGTTCATCAAGGGAAACAAATGTACGCTCTTCAGTTTTCTTTATTTCAAGCGGTTCACCATAAGACGGATGTAGTTGCTCTGCAACAGAGGAATTTATATGATCTATCACTCTCATATTTGCAGCATCGACAAATTAACTGGTGCATTATATCTGGGCGATTTGGTTCGACGGGTGTTGTCCCAGTTGGTGCTCGACCGCGTCCTTTTCGACGGCCAACCTTGCGAGAAATTAGATGAACCAGACACATTCCCCACAAAATATATCAGCGAAATCCTTGCGTAAGTTGTAACTGTTACGTTTTTATTTTAGCTTTCGGTTTCTACTTAATTTTTGGTAGACTTTTCGAACCAGATTGCTTCTTTCAGTGAAGAAGAAGGCAGCTACAAAGCCTGTCGACGCATATGTGATGAACTTGATGTGCCAATGCATGGCTCTAGCGACTATCACATAATTCGCGGGGTTTGCTATGCTGTGTCGAACCGCAGTGCGGCCATAGTAGCTGCAGGTAGCTTCTTGTACTTTTTTGAAATTTATGTACGTAGTTCTCTTCCCTTCAGTTGAATGTTGCTCTTCTGTTTCCTTGCCAAAATTATTAGATCTCGCCGCATTCCAGCAATCAGCGCTTTACTTCGCCATCTGGATGTGTCAAAAGTGAAGATTGGTGTTGGTGGTGCTTTGATTCAGTTCCATCCTATTTACCACAAGCTGCTCGAAGCAAAACTAACTGACCTTGCTCCACTCTCAACGGAGGTACTATTCAACTTTGTTTTTACTTGTGAAGAATTGTCATCGTGTCCTGTTGCCCTATAAATGTAAAAAAGAGCATGCCAGGCGGCTGGTGAAATTTGCAGTGTTTTTAGAGGATTGGTTTCGTTAAGCGGCATAAATAGCAGATTTGAGGTGAAAGTCTAAACGGAATCAGAAACGTATCGTCACAGTAACGTAGGGACGTGATGAGAGGCACTTCGTCCCTCAACTTTGAGAGCATGTTGCGTGCGATTGCGCCAAAGCAGAGCAATGGAAAAAATTATCTTAAAAGACACTGTTGAAGATTGTTTCTATAGCTGAACTTAATTCTACTTCGCTCCTGGTGGTGTGCTGTGAACTGACATAACTATGTGCGACCACAACTACCGGCGCCTTCTGGTACACTATGCAAATTTTCTCGTTCCAACATCCAGCACCAGAATAAGTCATAGTCTTCCATCGGCAGCTATTCTACTTGCACTAGGTGGTACGACCACTATTTTTAGAGGAGTGTCCTTGATGAAACTCCTCGAAGCAGGTGTGTACGTTCAAATGTTCCCCTCGGCCAAACGAAGCTCGTTTTCAAGAAACCGCGTCCTAGCGTTTGACTGCGGAATTGTTCTCAAATTCATGAGGTATGGGAAAGATGGCTTTATTCCCCGTTCGACCACTCACAACATTAAGCGCGGAACTCACGCAGAAGTCGCTTTCGTACAGCTTTAACTGGTGTCATCCACACTCCGTAACGGAACAAGCATCGTATGCGAGTCGATGAGTGCCGGAGTCTCTTTAACCGTAGGCAAGGAAGACACGGGCATTCTCATGACCATAAGGGATATCGCATGAAAATCCAGAAGGAAATCGGGGTGGCTATAGTGAAAAAGCCACAATTCGTTCTAGAACGAAGCGCCCACGTCAAGAGGAAAATGACCTCGTTCTTTTCCAACTCCACCCAAATGTGTATCGTATGAGATCTTAGCTATAGTGTTTGCAATGGTATTGCGCGAATAATCGCGAGCGATAGCGTCTCGAGCCCCTTTCTCACCATTTACGGGGAAAATTCGACTGAGATAGGCAGTGCTCGACCACATCACGCGAGGACCGCGTCGGTGGTGGAGGAAAGACGTAACGTCACCTACCCTACTCTCTATGTTCACCTAACATGAGCCCTTGCAACTACCGCTGCAGATCCACACAAGGTGAAGAATTCAAGAATTGTTCGGAAGTCGAGCGTGCAGTGGATAGGTGGAATCGTGCCTCTCTTTTCACGAGAAAAAAATGCAACGATGTTTCGCGCTATCGGGGGAGGGAGGGAGGGGGAGGGGTGACGTCGCTGCTCAAGGAGAGCCACTATTTTGGGCTAGACACCCTACATTTTTGTTGCAGTGGTTTTCGTTGGATGAATCGACCGAATTTTCTCAAATTTCTTAAACAGTAATAGATCACCAATGTTCCCGGTTTCATTTAGGTGCTCACCTGTCTCACCTCCATAAATTGACACTTCGGTGGTTCAGTTTTTTTGCCACGCTGTTCCACACCACACAGCAAATACCACGGTTTATTGCCACACCAATCCAATCGACCCTCAAACTTGGGTAATTAAACTAAGAAGCCAAGATTACGAAAGAACACAAAGCGGAATAGACTGCTCAAACAAGGAAATAGAAGGAAACATCAGGAAATTAGATAAACTGCAATGGATAGATGAGATAAATGGAAAAGATGAAATAAATGGAAAAATATATAATGAGAAAATAAACGGCAGCTCAGCTGCCTGTGAAGCTCAAGAACAAAGATGTCTTCGAGCTTCTCGCGAGGCGGAGACTGTATGTTTTTAATAGAGAGATAGTACGCCGCCGCGCGAGACGCTCGAAGCTCGCCTACATACCAACATGAGACAACAAGCCCATAGCTGAAACTAGGAGTGAGCACATAAATGAGCAAACCTGAAAAGGATAAATCGCGATTAGTCGCGATACTCCCCCCGGCCACAAAGGATAGGGAATGTATGACTTGTAACAAACGATCAGCTAAACCCAAAACAAAGAACAAGGATAACATTTACAGTTGCCCCCAGCCACCTCGAATACGAGTTACCTTCACTCCATGTGGCGAGTTACCTTCACTCCCAGTGCCGTACAGACGCATCAACCTTTTTCCTCCGCCGGTCATGGCCGACAGTAGCTGAATGTCGCGATCCTCGGAAATATCTGGCTCTCGGGCCAGTTCTTGCATAATCGTACGCAAATGGGCGAGCATCAGTGTATTTGGCACTCGGGCCAATCGTGTACAATCTCGTACAGTACACGCCGGACGGTTGAGCGTCAGTGTCTTGGGCACTCGGGCCCTTCGTGTACAATCTCGTCTAGTACACGCCGGACGGTTGAGCGTCAGTGTCTTGGGCACTCGGGCCCTTCGTGTACGATCTCGTCTAGTACACGCCGGACGGTTGAGCGTCAGTGTCTTGGGCACTCGGGCCCTTCGTGTACGATCTCGTCTAGTACACGTGGAGCGTATGAGCTTCTAAGCACCCGTAGGTCGAAGCGGGAACGGTACCAGCACTCTTTGGCCAGTCGCGAAAGCCAACGGAATGGTTACTTCTGATAGCTCCGCGAACTGCCTGGTTCTCCAGATTGATTTATGCTGATTGTCAGTCGGTTTATCCTGAGTTTGTACTCGTTTATCCTTCGATTGAGCTCCCTTATTTCCTTGTTGATTTGTTCGGCTTGCTCTGGCGCGCCGCACAAAGCTGCGTGATGGTCCATCCTTCCACAGTGTCGGCAAGGTGTTCCTAAGCGAGGGCACACGTTGTGCTGATGCAACGGGAGTAGACACACTTCGCACCGATGATCTTCTCTGACCAAACGTCTCCGGGCGTGTGCCTGACGGTGTTTAGGGCATGCATCCGAGTAGTGTTCTCCTACGGCTTTGCAGAACACGCACGGCAAGCCTGATTGCGGTTTTTCTGGAAGGAACCTTCTTCTTGCAGTGGGTTTTCTTCTCCTCAGTTCGTTCACGCGTTGCTGAGCGCGGAGCTTCTTTTCCCTTGTGTTCTTCAACTGCTCCTCCAGGTTGGCGATGTCATCAGCGTGCTGAACTTCAGCGTGTTGCCCTGTGGTACGTCCAGAAGCTGGAGCCACCTGTCGAGTGACGGTGCGGGGATCAGCGAGAACATCTCCGGAAACGTTCGAAACCGTTACCACTATCTCCCGCTCATCCTCATCATCACTGACCTCATCCAACACAATAAGTCCTTCTTCCTGCTGCTCCCCCATATCTTGCGGGTCATCGATCTCTAGGGATTCTATAAACCCTTCGTTGTTCTTGATCGTCCTCTCCTCAGTTTCCCGCATGTCCACGTCTCTTTCCCTGTCATTCCTCAGCGTGCTCGCTTCCTCCGGCCTCTCCTGGTGGTCGATGGTGGGGCGTTTGGCTGAAACGTTACCCTCTTGTGGCCGTTCCAGGCTTTTCCGCAGTAAGCCGTAAATCGCCCTGATCCCGGTGATGATCTCGTCTTCGAAGGACCGTTGATCCGCCGCTACGGCTTCTTCCACTCTCCTCATGTCATCGTAATACTGTGCACTGGTCTCCTCTGCCATACTTCGTCGTATGGTTGCGAGTTGAGTGCTGTAGTTCCCGAGGAATTCCAGGTTATCCGAGATGAGCTGCTCTTGCTGCCGTGGATCGAGGTCTATTGGTTGATCTTCCGCGTCAAAATATCGCTCCTCGAGAAATTCCTCCCATGTTGCAGGAGATAGTTTTCCTGTTGCCAGGAGTCCATCATATTGCCTATGTAGGACTACAAGTCTCGTGCGCGTCAGATAAAGACGTAGCCTCAAGTTTTCTATCTGCGTTTCCAACGTTTCGATGCGTAATTGTTTGACGTACGGATGATCCTGCGAGCGTTTGAGAACGTCAATGTTGGTGTCCAGACGAAGGACATCTCTGCAGGTTTCGTTGAGGAAGCCGAACACTCCCAGGAGGTCGTCGAAAAGATATCGCGGTTGTGGGAGCTCTCCGAAGGCCTTAATGAGTCGGTGGTTTTGGCTTTGTAGCCCTTTGATTTTGAGCTGTTGCATGCGTAGTTTCAGCAGCAACTGTGCTCTCGGCGTGGTCGTCAGCGAAGACATCCTCGTTTTTCGCGCTGGAAGTGAAGAGATAGTAACACAGTAAAAAATAAGTGTGGTAGAAAATTTGTTCTTGATACAGAAACTAGTAAGGGAACTATCCATTATCCCCTCAAGTAGGTGTGGTGTGACAAAATTAAAGATATTTTTCGTGTGTCTTTTTCTGAGCATGGAGTCGGTGAATTTTCCTATGTAGGAATAGTGTGACACGAAATGGGTAGCATGCGAGCTTGAGAAAGCCTTTTATCAGCCCCCAAATTAAGCGTAGCCCTAGGGACTGTAAGAGCATATAAGAGATGAATAGTGCTATTGTTACCCCTAGAAGGCTAAACAGTAGGGTTTTGTACCAACTGCCCACAACTTCAGCGATGTGAAAGAAGTCCGGTAGTTTTAATTCATGGAAGTTGGTACTATTCCCTTCCAGCATGATCTTCAGTGTCTCGTGGAAGTCATGAGTGTATTTTAAGATTCCCGTCAAGGTAAAGTAGTTGAGTTCTTCACCGCATCGCACTGAACAGTTGATAAACTGCTGTGCTGAATCGAGGTGGAACAAGAGCGTCGACTGCACTGAAGTGGGTCCGCAGGGAACTAAAAATGCTTGTTGATTGCACAGGATTTCTCCGAGTACGGTGTTGGTTGAGTAGCAGGAGATTTTCGCTTGTGCACCTTTGGAACAGTGATAGCAACCTTCTACTTCACTATTTGTGACGTGGCACCTTCCACTAGTGACTAACTGTGTGGACATGTCGATGGTTTGGTTGAGTTCGACCGTAAAATCTGCAGAAACCATATGGGGGATTTTGGCTATGACTGAGTTGTCAGAGCGCTTTGACATTTCCCAAGCTGTGGTTTTGACTGGCAATTTATTACTGATTTGTCGGAACTCCTCCTCAAGGTCGTGGTCAGAACATGTGCATTTTGCACTGTTCTCCGCCCCGACACATACACAGTCATCCTGGAAGAGACATTTCATCTGCTGTGCGCGTTCCGCTGTTGAGCATATCAGACTCGGTTTTACGTGATTTCTCCATATAGCGATGTCTGTACCGTCCGTAATGAATTCATCGCTAAGTGCTGGAGTTGGAGGTAACGAAACATCTGTCATAGTGATGGTCAATAGTGGTAACTTCTTTGGTACGTTCGGGATTAATGACAGTATGTAGCTGCGTGTTCCTTTGAAATCTTCCGCGTTCTCGATGGTCATGTTGAGTTTGATTTCCTTAGTCCATCTAACGCATTCAAATATTTCGTATATTCGTTCACTTTTTGGGAGGGCATAAACCCTGAAGAACAAGCAGCCTGCACTTGGTAGGACACAGCCGCATCCTAGGCCCCCACATGATTCCATACAACCCGTGCGACCTGGGAAGTTATTGCCTTCTTTTAACTCCTCGATCAGGGTGGATGCGTTTACGCCCTCGCATTTGTTGTTGATACATGATCCCATCAGCGGGCACCTCTTGCTACTGATCTGCCTGAGCCTTGTTGCTCGTGTAAAATATTTTGTGCTGTGCTCACATCTCAGATAAAGCCCTTTCCAGCGGAGCTTCACGTTTGCTATCAAGGTGGAGTTCTTCGTGAGGCGCAGGCAAGCCTCACGGTGATATGTGTTAATTTTCATAAGCTCATTTAGAGCCACTCTGCAGGCCTCATGCGTGCCATTATGGAAACATGTTGTCTGGTGATGTTCGAGAACATCCACATGCTGACATGTGTGTACCTGATCTACCGTTGCTGCTATTATTATTGCTAAGGCCGCAAGTATCCTCTCTCTACGAGATCTAGCGCGATTGTTTCGGATGCAGTAGGCCAAAAACCGAATGAGAAGGTATGCGATGTGCCTCAGTGTTCGAAGGACTTTACACACGAGCCTGACTGTCATAGATAGGATAAGACGGAAAGGTTTTCCGATCGTAATCGGGACATACAGCAACACATAACAGAGAGCAACTGAGCTGTACAGTATTACTGCCACGATTGTTATGGCTGCTACCGGTCGGCATTCTGGGTTGAATAAGGTGGCCGCACACCACCAGCAGTCAAGCTGTTGGCAAAAGTTTTGCCTGGCACATGTGGTCTCCATTACGGCTAGTTGCTCGCCGACTTCCCATTTTAATGTTACCACATAGTCATGTAGGATTATGTGCGCAGGAAATTTCACTAAGAAGGGATTTGTATGGGTCTTATGAAGTGTGCATAACGTCTCCGCACATACTTGTATTGTTTCGTTCTCCGGAATGTGAATGAGTGCACCTGATGGTGCGCATGTTAGCCGCACATTCGTTGCTGTGGTGGTACATGTTGGTATAAGTAGACTCAGAAGCATGATGTGAAATAGGAACCACTTCGACGAGTATGGACGGGGCTTTCGAATTGCTTCAGAGTCCGCTTTTTTCTCCACAGTATTGACTGTCTTGCGAGGACGCAGATTATATCGTGGTTCTACACTATCTCGTGGTGTGTCTTGTGGACCTCTTTCTGCGTTTTCCTTGTCATCCGTGATGGCTGAATCAAAACCTCCGCTGTCCTCTAAATGAGAGCTGATCTCAAGAGGTATCAGTAGGTTGACTGGACGCCGAATTTTGCGATGGGTCCCTGTCACCAGTTCTACTTCGCGTATGGCTGCGTCGGTGCCGCTCCTGGTGCCCGTGATACGAGCCATACGCCAGCTGTTTCGTGGTAGGACTGGGTCGCAAAGTAGTACCACATCTCCTACTGTCGGAATTCTTTGAGCGTGTCTTTGACTAGTTAATGTCTTTTTGTGTTTTTCTCGAAGACTCGTTAGATATTGCTCCTGCCAGATTTTCCAGAACATGTCTGTGGTTTCGCATGAGGACTTCAGAGCATCTAACACTTCTATCCGTGTCCGTAGCATGCGAAGCTCTTCAGGAGGTAGATAGTCTGTGTCTCCGCCGATTTCACGGTCAGTGTCTAGGGGAATCGTCAGACTAATGCCTTTCTGAATGAAATCTATGGGTCGAATTGAGGAGAATTCCTCTTGAGTAGCACCCTGGTAAGTCAACGGTCTCGAGTTGAGGCATGCTTCCACCTCTGTTAACACTGTGCGCAGATGGTCTCCCGAGCGTTGCGCGGAGCCTCGCAACGCTTTGTATAGCGCATGTTTTACAGATTTGATGAGCCTTTCATAAAAACCCCCTTGCCATGGGGCGTAGGGCGTGATGTGTCTCCACTGGATTTCCTTACTCGCGAAAACGTCTTGGATTTCTGCCTTGAATTCGTTCCTTCGCGAGTCATCTGACAAGATCGTGGAACTGAGCAGGAATGTGGGTGCGTTGTCGCACGTTATAGAGTCCGGTACCCCTCTTCTTGCCACGAACCGCCTGAGAGCATTGAGAAAGTCTATGGTATTCATGCTCTGGACCATTTCCAAGTGTATTAGTCGGGTTACTGTGCATGTAAAAATGCATCCATAGCATTGCGTGTCCGACTGTGAGTTCGACGGGAGGTCGAAGAAATCGAGTCCGATGTGTTGAAATGGATGACTTCGAACCACCCTCCTTTCCGGTAAGTGTGTGGAATCGGGGTATTTGTAAGGTAGGCCATTGAAGCGCCTGCACTTAACGCACCTTTGGATGACCTTCCGAACGGCCTGTCGTATTTTTGGTATCCAGTATTCTTGCCGGATGGTGGAAATGGTATGCTCTGTTCCTTGATGATAGTTTTCGTGGGCTTCTTGGATAATCAAGCGTGCCAGATCTGTGTTAGGAGCTACGAGAATTGGTGATTTAGCTGCGTCACCCAAATCAGAACACCCGAGACGTCCCTTCGAGCGCCAAAGTCCATCAGGGTCCATGAAAAGTCTCAATGAATTTTCCATGGATTTCCGATAAGATTTCGCTACGTGTGTCAGTTGATGATGCCGTATGAGTGATATACGTGCAGCGCGTATATCCGTCGCTTGTAGGCTTTTTGAGGCGCCAGAAACGACACGTAACTCAGGAATGCTCCTCCAGATCCTCCTTTGTGACTCTTCTGATAGTCGACCCAAAACCTTCTTGACAAAAATCAACGCTAGCGCTGTTACGCGTTTTGCTCTTGTTAGTGAACTAAAGCGTTTTAGGTCTACCCATGAACTTTCGTTGACTTCAGTCTGAGATGTCATTACGTTCATTGTTGTTTCCTGTATCAGTTCTCCTGACTCGTCTAGGTCGCAGTCATAGAAGGTGGTAGTCCATGTCGAGATCGGATTACGTAAAAATTCCGGCCCCGACCACCAACTGTGTCCCTGCAACTGTTCGCGTGTTAAACCTCGTGTTCCTGCATCTGCCGGATTTTCTTTCGTGTTCACATAAGCGAAGCGTACAGTGATATCTTCTTGTTTAAATGCGTCAACAATGCGACGGATTTCGGTTAGTCTGTTTGATACGAGAACTCCTGGGTTGGATTTATTTGATGAGCGCGATAACCAACCTAGTGCGATTTGAGAGTCGGAGAATATGAATATATCATTCAGCGTGTAGGGTGTTGACGTGAGGCGCCGTATTATTGCCTGGTATACCGACCACGCTAACCGAGTCGCCATCGTCAATGCGTTCATTTCCAGTTTTGGTATGGTCGTCACCGTTTTAATGGATGGTAGCTTACATTTTGCCATGACCAGCGCTGAATGCTTCTCTGTGAATGCGTATGCGCACGTGGCCATTGCAATATCGCTTGCATCAGCGAATACGGCTAGGTTATATTGGTTACCCTTTTGAAGGAGCCGTCTCGGTATGTCGCACTGGAAATCGCCTGCCTCCAGAACTAGCTTGTTCCATGTGTCTTTGAATTCTTGGGGTAGAACTGTGTCCCAGTCTAAGCCCTGCTTCCACAAAGCCTGTTGGAAGTGTTTCACTGGAGTGAGTAGCGGGACCAGCCATCCTAATGGATCATATACCGAGGCAAGCTGTCGAGCTACTATCCGTTTGGAGGGATTTTCTACGATTTCCAACTTACAAGCGATATGAAGTTTGTCTTCGGTTGCGTTCCATTGTATGCCAAGTACCTTCTGTTTGTCAGATTTGGCACAAGCGTCTTCTGCGAGAATGGATTTGAGATCCACTTCATTCGCAAGGAATTCACGTAGGTTCATGTTCATGTCTGCGAAAATTTGGCGTGATGCAATTACCTTCCTGGTGAGGTCTTCCTGTGTGTTCGCAGATAATATGAGATTATCTACATATAAGTTCTCGCGTATTTCCTGCGCTAGATGTTGGTCCGTTACACCATTAGCGAGGTGATGGTATATCGTCCCAGCTAACAAAAATGGGGAAACGTTTAAACCAAAGGTAACACGGGTGAAACGGTAGGTGACGATGTTGTCATCTATGATTGGTCGATTGATGTCTTTTATCCACAGAACCCTCGTAGCGTCCCTGTCCAATTCATGGAGACGCACTTGTAGAAATGCTTTTTCTACGTCAGCAGTTGCTGAATAGGGTAATAACCGAAATCTGAGCACCATCGCGTAGAGGTCTGGGAGGACTGTGGGTCCCTGATGCAAAATATCGTTCAAGGATGGACAATTCTTATAATGCGATGAGGCGTCAAATACGATCCTCAGCTTTGTTGTCTCTTTGTGCGGCGTGAGAACTGGTTGATGCGGAATGTAATGTAGGACTGGACCTTCTCCTGGTTGATTGTTGGGAATCTCCTCAATGATTCCCTTTTCCAGCTGTGTCTGGAACGTATTGTCGTAGTCATCGAACAGACTTGGCTTCGTTTGCAACATGTTTACCACTCCCTGTAAACGTTTGAGGGCGATCATTCTGTTATCCGGTAATGGTGGGTGGTCGTCCTTGTAGGGGAAGCGAACGTAGTAGCCATCCTGGCGGCGTTCGATAGTGTTCTTGAAGAACGTTTCCACTTGTGCATTAACCGATGCTTTCTCAGCATTTTTGGTTCCTGTGAACTCACATACCCCCGCTGAATCCATTGTCCAGTACCTGTCCCACCTGGTGATGTCATCTTCTAAGTCTGCATCCGTGTTTATAACAGAGACAACGTATGCGTGAACGTTACTCTCTTTTACAGCTCCTTCCTGCAGGGATTGCTGTTTGCCAGTCAGCAAGTACCCAAGCTTCGAGGGGATGAGCTGTAGGCCCGAGGGCAGTCTCAGTCGTGGAAGTGGAGCTTCTAGCAGCTCCCATAGCTGGTCGCAACCAAGCAATATTTGGGGCTTGGAAGTAGTTTTCTCTTTTGATTGTGATAACCTTATGTTGTGACGTGACACAAATGCAAGGTCCTCCTGTGTTAACTGGGTTGTTTGTCCCTTACCAGTTAATACCGGGGTCGTATACAGACGCACCCCATGTTTCCTCCCTTCCTGATCCCAAATATCCAATGTTGTGCTCCCGCATGTAGTGGATATGGGCTTTTCCGTGCCGAATGTGTACATCAGAAACTCTTCCTGTTGTGTACAGGTTAATCCCAATTCGTTCGCAAGCGCGAGCGTAATAAAAGATTGATCGGCACCAGTGTCGAAGAGGATTTCCACCTCTTTCCAGATCCCGCGTCCTTCGTCGCGTACCCGTGCTGTTCCCGTTAGTAGTAGTACTCTACCACTGTTTGATTCGGTCACATTGTTTTGGAAGGTCATTTCCTGAAGCGTTTCCCGAATAGCCTCTGACCTGCCTTGCTTCTCTACCAGATTGGGTTCTACTAGCACCGGATGTGCCTTGACCCTGTGACCGGATCTCTGACTTTTTACGGTCTGTTTTTGAGTGTCTGGTGCGGTGTGTGGTGATTTGCCTTGATATGGTGTAGTATGTTGCTTCTCTTCTCTAACCCCTGGTGTGCTTTGAGTGATTCTATCGCCTTGTCTTTTTGGGCACAGGGTATGATGGTGTTTCAACCCTTTACAATTCCTACATCCGTCGCTCGAGCAGTCCTTTATCCAATGTCCCTCTTTCCCGCAGTTGAGGCATTTGTTTTGCCTCTGCATTAGCGAACGTCGCGCAGCAATGTTTGTCACTTTCATACAGTCAGATGACTTGTGCTGCAACGAATCGCAAAACATACAGCCTGATGATCTCTTATCTGGCGCATTTATCTTGGAAGGCGCGCCGCGTATGTTATTGTTGTAAAGATTTTTCCTGTGACCGAGATTACTGTAAGATGGCTGATCAACTGCATCCAAAATTTGCTCTTCCATGGTGATGAAGTTATCCAGCGTACATAAAATGTTCTTCATAACCCAGTCACTATCCCTTTTGTTCAGAGGGAGATAGATACTGAGAACTTTCCGTTGCAGTTCAGGTGAAAATTTTGCCAAAAGTTTCCGCGTGAGGAACGAGCCATTGAGCGAGACGTCCAGTTCTTCCAATTGTGTCACGACTGGGAGAATCTGCTCCAGAAGATTGCGTTGGGCCGAAATTGTTTGATTTTGCGCTTTTACCGTTTCCAATCGAGACTGCAGCTCGTTTATGAGCGCAGATTGGTTACCGTATTTGTCCCTCAGCAGTTGGACTGCATGGTCATAATTAGCCTCCGATATTGGGAATCTCTTCACTAACTCTCGGGCGCTTCCACGTAGAGCATTGATCAGATAGTTGAATTTAATCAGTTTGCTAAAAGGCTGACTATGGACGTTGGCCTCATACAGCGTCCAAAAATTTGTGAAGTCCCCTATCTTACCCGTAAAGGTTGGTATGGGGATTGCGGGGAGGTAGGCATTAGGAGCCTGCGTGAGTGTGACCGGAGTATTTTGTATTTCGACCCCCAGCTTCCCTTTTTCCAGTTCAATTACGAGCCGTTGTGCGCGGTCGAGTATCGCGAGCGATGATTCAACGTACTCGTCTGTCTGCTTCGCTTGTTCCTCTGGTAGATTCTCGATGGTGTCTAGCGCGTCCGTGAACTCATTCAAAGCATTGCCAAGAATGCCAGCTGAAGCGTTGAGGTCGATAATCAATGCGTCCGCGCGGGTTGATCGAGATGAGTCATGCGTGGAGCTCCCTTGGAAGGCTTCTGCCTCTTCGAGTACCCTATTGAGATTGTTCGTATAACGAGTAACCAGGCTCTTTTTAGATCTTAGAAATGTGGGTCCAACCATTTCCTTTTCTTTTTACGTCACCAATGAATGATTACGGTAAAGCGTTTGAGTAGAATAGAATAATAATGTGTAATTGAAAGATGTACTGTGAACAAAAAGAAAAAAATCTGGCTCTGGCTCGCTGAATGGATGTTGAGATGAAAAGAATCAGAATGAATGCGTGGAGTCAGATGACGAATGCGTGAATCGGTTTTGGAGCAAAATCTTAGGGATTTTGCAAAGTTTCCAAAATGTCAAGAAGAAAATAAATAAATAAATAAATTTTTTTCGGCAAAATCTTAAGGATTTTGCAAACCGCGAAATGTGTAAAAGGTGTCAGAAAGAATGGCGGACGTCGCGACCTCAGTGATTAGAGATGATGATGATAAGATACTTCAGCGTCCAGCTACAGTGCCAGGAATACAGAATCTAAAAAATTCCCGTACCTTCTGGCGATCCGTGTCCTCTTGACAGATGCACCATAAATTGACACTTCGGTGGTTCAGTTTTTTTGCCACGCTGTTCCACACCACACAGCAAATACCACGGTTTATTGCCACACCAATCCAATCGACCCTCAAACTTGGGTAATTAAACTAAGAAGCCAAGATTACGAAAGAACACAAAGCGGAATAGACTGCTCAAACAAGGAAATAGAAGGAAACATCAGGAAATTAGATAAACTGCAATGGATAGATGAGATAAATGGAAAAGATGAAATAAATGGAAAAATATATAATGAGAAAATAAACGGCAGCTCAGCTGCCTGTGAAGCTCAAGAACAAAGATGTCTTCGAGCTTCTCGCGAGGCGGAGACTGTATGTTTTTAATAGAGAGATAGTACGCCGCCGCGCGAGACGCTCGAAGCTCGCCTACATACCAACATGAGACAACAAGCCCATAGCTGAAACTAGGAGTGAGCACATAAATGAGCAAACCTGAAAAGGATAAATCGCGATTAGTCGCGATACTCCATATTTCGAACCTTAATTCAAATTTAGTTGATGATGTGTTGCTGTGAAATCTCATATACTGCGAAACCTTATAATTTATATTTTTATACATCATGATTGTTTATGTTGATCTGTGTTGATCTTTTCTCCCTTCAGTGGGAGCTAGTGCCGGCAGACGAAGGAAGTGCTCGTGGTGCTGCTCTTATCGCTGCGGTGGCCGAAAAGATGAAGCTGTGAAGTGTCATCCGCTCAACATCAAAAGTGCATTCGGCCCATGTTATCGGTCCACCGGTTTAAAAGTAGCGCTGTCTTCTGCACTAATTCCACATTTATTCTATGGACATCATCTATGGTTCACGTGTATTAGTGCTAACGTGTTCCATAACTATGGGCGCAGGCGCTGCTGGGTGCTTGCAGACTTGAAAAGAAGGTGTCCGATTTCCTCACATGTTCCTCTTTGGAATAAATTTTGTTACACTGGTTAAGCCATCGGTTTTGACGTGGAGCAGTGTCTGCTGCCTAATGTTGTGGGCATGTAGAGTAACTAGTGAATTTCTAGGATAGAGTGGTAGTAGAGTATTTGTGATTTTGTATTCCACTGATTTCTGTTCTACTTTATAATCTCCCACGCTAACAACGTTAAAGCTAGCAAGTAGCACCACATTTTCCTTTTGCGGTCATGGATGCATCACGTGCGTTTGTTTTCTATCAAAACATGTTTTTGCCCTTGCCTGCAGTCTGAACTAATCTGTCCACATTTAGTCTCTCTATTACAGTCACGTCTTCAGAATTTATCTTTATTGTGTTTGTGTTGATAACTTGTACGTATTAAAGCACTATTTCTCGGAACGGCAAAATGCTCGCTTCATGTCATTATATTTTGTCGGGCATTTGATCTATCTCTCGTTCTCTCTATCGAACTGAGTAACTACTATGATGATGATGATGACGACGGTGTTTTATTTTGGATAGGTTCAGAATCAGTTGCCATAGCCTATTTGTTCGTTCTTTGCATCGTTCATGTTGTAAGTCGTTTTGTCTAGTTCGCAATTTTGTGAGTTTATATTAAGCGTAACGACGTTTTACCGTGCTATTTCCGCTCAGAGTTCTCTTCAAATGATAAATTGCTGAAATACGTATTCTTATAGATCTGATCTGATTGTCTTGAAGGACTCGAGTATTTAGGCTTTTCCTAGTATACCGTAGGTAAAGGATTCTTACAGATGTGGTTCATCATTGACCACGGCAAATTTTCTCTTAAAAATCAGTCACTTTTGGCTGACATGTATGTTTGTGGTGCATGATCCAAGCGAGTCCACGGTATAGGGTGTGAATATTATGTCTTAGTAGTGTTTAGGGAGATGTTGGGATGTGCCAGCAGATTATTTGGCCGGAACTCGATAACAAAGGTAAGAGTAGTTTTTGAGTTCTCTCTGTTTATCTTCTAAGGATAATATCATCAATGCAAACAATTGCAAAGAAGAGCCCTCCACGAAAAAAAAGCGGGAACATGCGAAGTGGAGGGGCGTTGCTATTAGTTTTCATGGCCATCGGCCGAAGCTTAGGCTTCTGTAGCTAAAGTAGCTGAGGAGTTTTCCACGCCGATCTCCTCTTCTGATAGCATCGCTTTGTAGGCTCAGTTTGTATTTTCCCCAAGCCACCTGAATGGGGTTCCCCGTTAGGTGAAGCAAAAATTGCACCGGACACCGAGCACGCTAGAGTGGCTAATACAGTAGCACCGGCTTCGGTTATACCCTGCGAACATTTTGTAGCTTGCTCGCTGCTAAAGTGAAAGTTGGATACATATCGACTTGAGGCGATGCGCACTGAGTGAACAATTCTGTGGAATTGCAAGAATGAGCCGATCGGCGTGGGCTTTCATTCAGCCAGCCTTTGTGCCTTAGTTCGCAAGGCATAATTTCGTAACTTCAGCGAAGGCTCTTCGAAGAGCAAACTTCCCCTTCTTTAACTTTCCGGTGCTGCGGCCTTTGCATGCGAATCTGCAGGCACATGTGACAGCTTGAGCATGAGTAGTAGGGTGTATTCGAGAGAATTGTAAGCATCTCCCGCCGGAATTTTTCTACTTTGCTTCCGGTTGAGCTGTTTTTCTCACAAGTTTCTGAACTACGGTAGTCTCTTTTTTTCGGATTTTCTTCTTTTTGAAAGTTGTCGAAAATTTACCTACTAGGGAAGGACCCGAGGTCGAAGTGGCCGCTTGTATAGGATAAATGTGGTCCGGCGTATTTTCGGACACAGATCTCGAATTTCGAAATTCGTTAACGATTCTCTGAGCAGAGTTTTAAGTCGTAGAATGTCGGCTCGACTACACCATAGAAAAGTGGAACATTAGCAACCGTCTGGCAAGAGGTAGGTGTCACTGCAGACGTCATAAACTGCAGACGTTGGTTCAGATCTTTGGGAGAGGCTGTTTTGCATTTGTTGAGCTGCTACTGGCTACCGAAGACATTTCTATTCTGATATTACCGGATTTCGGTGCTTTCCGCATCTATCATGATAGCCTTGAAAGCGTCAGGGCAGTACATTTCGGAGCGCCTGATAGGGCGTGGCCTGCGAACTTGGTTGAGAGTGTATCAAACTCTCTCGCTCAGCCACACATCTCACTCTTGCCACGCACTCACTCGCCACTCACCCATGTCCGTCGGCCACGCCCTATCAGGCGCTGCGAAATGGAGTATAGTTTCCATGGCCAGAAATGATCTACAACGTTTGAAACGGTTAAATATTCCCCCATGCTTTCAATTCGGTTCAGTTATGCCTGAGAGATTGCATTCATACTCATGGTATGCTGTTGATTACTTGACTGCCCACCCGTGGGATTTGAAGGTGTCTTACCTCTTCTGCGTAACAGTTGGCGAGTGTTTGTGAAGCGACAGAGTGTGACGAAATTCATTCATTTAGCCATCGTGAGAAGCTTTTACGTTCCAATTTTCTAATGGAGACATTTGCTGCCCATGAAATGTTGAATTCATCCTGATTCAAACTTAAAGTACAATGGGACATGATAGTTGCGAAAAGTGTTCAGCTTACCATTTGCCCATATTGTGTATTCCAAAAGGAACATCAAAATACGGTTACGTCATAATACGAATATCTTCCGTAGCCACTTCAACAAAAAGCAAAAACAGCATTCCCAAAAGGATATGAACCATCATCCCCAATCCGTGGAGCGTAACACTTACCTCTCTGCCAGACGGTTGCAGCGAGCACTTTTTCCTATGATGTATTTGAGCCGACGTTCGTCGCAAGAAGGTCTTGTAACTCCTGCTCGAGAATCGTTCTGCTAATTTTGAAAGCGGATTCGAGATCAGCGTCTGAAAATACGTCGAATGTGCCCTTTCACAGACACCCCTTCGACCTCAAATCGTTCCCTTGATAGTGTCAGAAACGTTGAGTAAAAGTTCTCAAAAAGGATCATCATTGTTTGACCGATTATCTTGTGCTTGGATAAAGTAGTGTAGTTCTTCATAAAAACCGCTCTTTCACCCACTTCCCCGTTTTTTTTTTCACCGTCTGTTAGAGGTACCAGGCATTCGTTTGATAACCATTATCATGGTCCGTGAGTGTTCTCTGGTGGTGTACTCACAACAGGCCGGCACCACAACATCCTTATCTTTTGGCTGAACTTTGTGTTTGTCTACAGACACTGAACGAAGCAATTCAGTCATTATTGGTTGTTTTGGGTTACAATCAAGTCATAGCCAGCACGAAAGGGGCGCTTTGTGAGAATGGTGCTTCATAGCGGAACAGTGAAACGGTTTCCTATAGGCCTTGAAGCTACTTCGATTTGCACTTTTTTGAAGGATCTTAGGTTACTTCGCTTCAGCTACTTACAGTCATTTATCTGAATTTTGACATGGTAGGCGCAACTGCATGGATAAGCTTCTTTTCTCAGCACCTCCAGTCTCATATTTTAAGCTGGTTTCAACATCACGCTCAAAATGTGTTGATGCGTATGCACAGAGATGCGGCTAAGTGTGAATGCGGTTGAGCTATTAGTGATTGAACACAGCTATTAATGAACATACACGCAAACCATGCTATAATGCCGTCAAAATTGCGCTCTTTGTCATGGAAGACAGAAATCAGCGAAAAAGTTTCAATCATTCTTCTTTTATTACAGCTTCTAATTTGTTCACTCTCAGTTTGTTATTTGTTAGTAAGGCCTTACAGCCATCCACGTAGCTATATTTCATGCCATTCTTTTAGGCTGGTCAACTGCGTTTCCTGAATTTACAAGAGTATCAAAGCAAACAGCTGCTTGGCAAGCATGGCTGCACTGTTCAACAGTTCATTGTTGCAACTTCTAAGAAAGAAGCAGATGAGAGAACAAAAGCCGATGGTCGGTTTTTATGAGTTCGATGCCTCCTTGGAATACTATATATTTCTTTAACTAAAACATATTTGTTGATTAGGTCTTGTGGGAGACATCGAATACGTGGTGAAAGCTCAAGTACTAGCTGGTGGTCGTGGAAAAGGTCGTTTCATCAATGGAAAACAAGGATTGGGTGGCGTTTTCGTAACTATGAAGTCAATATTTCAAGTCTCTACTTTTCGCCTGTATTGGTCTCCATATTGGTCCATTACGTTATATTCCACTGAATCTTGCGATGATATTGAGACAATCTTCATTTGACGTTTGAGCAAGTCTCGTTTGGATTCTTTGGCATTTCAGCAGGCACGAAGCTCTGGACGCGGCAGGTGAAATGGTTGGGAAACGGCTCGTCACGAAGCAGACTCACAAGGAAGGTGTGCTGGTCAAAAAGGTACGCAATGTCTTTTGCAGACATTCTCCAAGTATTATACTGTATCACCTGTCGTCCCGTTGTTCATCGAGAGCCTCGAGCGGGCGCCAGCAACGTCTCCATTCATCCCTGTCGCGAGCCAAAGCAGTCCAGTGAACGTTTCTGGCTCCAGGGACAGTAGCGTCTCGTTCCTTTCGCGCAGAGCTTTCGTGAAGAAGTCTGACCATCGGGCCGGCGGTCGTCCAGGTGTTCGTTTGACGTCCCGAGGGATCCAGTCGGTAACCGCTCTGGTCCAACGGTCATCACGATATCGCATGACGTGTCCGGCCCATCTAATCTTCGATTCCTTGGCAAATACGACGGCGTCCCTGATCTTTGATCGACGACGGAGTTCGGAACTCCGCATTCCCCCCCGCACTTGCGTGTATCGGGATACTCCGAGCATCGTCCTCTCGATGGCGCGTTGGATGACGCCGACCGCATGCTCCTCCTGCTTACGTAGAGTCTAGGTCTCTGAGGTGTATGTTAGGGCAGGAAGGACAGCGGAATCGAAAAGATGGGCGCGGAGCCGGATGTTCTTCGTCTTCTTCATTACTCCCTCGATGGTCTTGAAGGCTCCCCATGCCGCTCTTTTCCTCCTGCTCAGCTCTGGTGCTAAGTCGTTCATCATATTGACTTTCCGACCTAGGTACACATAGCTGAAGCATTCGGTGACGTTCGTTCCGTTGAGCGTGAATGGGTCGTCAGGTACCAATCCATTTCTCATGAACATCGTCTTCGTCAGGTTCAGCTGTAGACCGATCTTTCCACACTCGCAGTCGAAATCGGCTAGCATCCGTTCCGCTTGCTGGATTGTCGGTGTTATTAGCACAATGTCGTCAGCGAAGCGGAGGTGGTGTAGATGCCGGCCATCGACCTTCACTCCCATTCCTTCCCATTCCAGTTGACGCATGACGTTCTCAAGAGCGGCGCTGAATAGTTTAGGCGAGATAGTGTCGCCTTGTCGAACCCCTCTCTTCACGTCGATGATGACTTCCTTGTAGAATGGCGAGATCCTGGTCATGAAGCTGCTGTAGAGCTCACGAAGTACTCTTATATACTGAGTAGGCACACCCTGCTTTCCCATGGCTTTGATAACCGCTTCTGTCTCAACGGAGTCGAAGGCTTTCTTCAAATCGATGAATGTGAGACATAACGGCATCTTGTACTCTCGCGATACTTCGATGAGTTTAGTGACCGTGTGGATGTGATCGATTGTACTGAATCCTCTCCGAAACCCTGCTTGCTCGCATGGCTGTCCTTCGTCTAAAGTTCTACCGATCCTATTCAAGATGACACAAGTGAAGAGCTTGTGAATCTCCCTTCTTATACAGCAACACAGTCCTGCTAGTTTTCCACGATGTGGGTACCTTGCATTCCGACAGGTAGCGTGTGAAGAGTCGGGCCAGTGTTTTGAAGATAACTGGCGGAAGATTCTTCAGATGTTCCGGTCTGATCCTGTCGGGGCCGGGTGCTGTACCATTCTTCACCGACGAAATGGCGTGTCGTATTTCGCAAGGGAGAACTAATGGTACGACATATCCATCCTGCTTCAGATTGCTCCTAGGCAGTTGGACATGGCTATCGAAGAAATCCGAGTAGAAGTCGTAGATGACCTTCTCCATTGCCCTTCGGGAAGCAGTAACTGTGCCGTCCGGACGCCGGAGACTGGTCATTTTGGTCTTATAACTGGCGAAGCCTCGGCGGGCATTGCGAATGCTCCTCCCATCCTCTGCTGCTTCAGCCAGCACTGCTGCTCTTCTCTCCTTGAGACCTTCTTTTATGGCCTCTGTGCATCGCTTCGCAAGTTCGGACGTCAGTTGGTAATCGCCTGCGGCTCGTACGGCTCCGCGTTGGCGTATCAGCTCGAGAGTTTCCGAAGAGAGACGCCTCTTTGTGACTTTCAAACTCTCTGCCCTCCTGGCACAATCGTGAAGATGCTCAACGAGCCGGTTGTACTCGTCGTCGATGTTTTCGATAACGGAATCCTCCCATACACCAGCGAGAGAAACGAAGTGTTCCCAGTTGATGACGGTCTTGGGTCTCCGCTCTTAAATTTCGCGGCTCTCTCTCCACGTATCGAAAAGAGGAATTGTGCGCGGATGAGTCGATGGTCTGATCCCGTGTAGAACTTCGGAACAACAGCGACGTCGGTCAGGCAAAACCTTCGATTGAAGACGTGATCGATCTCATTATGGAATTGTCCACCGGGTGACTCCCAAGTCCATCGCAGATGAGAGGGCTTCTGGAACTGTGAGTTACCATGGATGGAGTTGATCGACATAATAAACTCAGACAGCCCTCCACCCTGCTCATTCCATTCCGTTCCGTGAGTCCCGATGTGAAGCTCATTGTCCGTTCTTCTAGGGCCGATCTTGGCGTTGAAGTCGCCGACGATGACCTTGAAGAAGGTGTGGTCTTCCTCGTAGAACTTCTCCAATTCCGCATAAAAAGCTTCGAGCTCGTCCTCGTCGTAGCTTGATGTTGGTGCTTAGGCGACGAAGATGGTCAAAGCCGGGATTGAACCGCATCTTTTCAATCGCAAACGTCCGATTCGGGTTGTCAGATTTTCGTACGAATCGATGTTCATGGCCAAGTGCGTGTTGACGAGAACGCCCACACCGCCAACGCCTCTCCTGTCGCATGTTCCGAGGAACAGTTCTTCACCAGTCTTGTACACGGCGTGTAGCGGGCGATGCCTCCTCGTCTCGGTCAGTCCGATGACGTCGTACTTGATCTTCCTGGCTTGCATCATCAGATCTTCGATACTCGCTTCCGATGCAAGAGTTCGTGCGTTGTAAGTACAGATCACCATCTTAGTCCTTCTCGATTTAGGCAGCCTGTTGTAGCCCTGAGATTCTAGCAGCCTCTCCCGAGCGGTCCTACCCAACGCTGCCGTATTGGGGCCTCCCTCAGGTTCAGGGGAATGAGGGCCATTCTTGTTGCTATGTTTTCAGCAAGATGGAGACCCACGAGTAGCTTGCCGGGCTCTGTCGTGGGGGCTAGGTATACTCCAGGTAGTTAGCCAGGCTATCCCGAAGTGGACATGGGGTTTATTTGTTGGAGGCGACCCCGGACCGCCTCCCATGTACCTCCCAGTCGTTAGAATGCAAGCTTTTGGCTGGACCGAATGCAGGATACCAACTGCCCCATACAGAACGCCCCCACACGTATGCAAGAAACGTTTGCACGGATACAGAGGGTATGAATCAGCCCAGCGCAGCAGAAACAGGGAGTCCATCCCCTGGATCCACCTGCGTCTCAGGGCAGGTACATGGTGGCTTTTGGTCCGCGATTAGCCCCCTGTCCGCCACCTGGGGTCGTGCCACGTAGCCTTGCCACCTAACGGCTCGAGATCCTTCAGCGAGAGAAGTCCCTCGGTGAAGGAGATCCGTGGAGTATTATGCTGACAATTGCATTTTACCGACAAACGATTTTTCTTCATTATCATTTTTTTCAGGTGATGATTGCCAAAGGAGTGACAATTAAGCGAGAAACGTATGTGGCAGTTCTTATGGATCGTGAATCAAACGGCCCAGTAGTGGTCGCCTCTCCAGCCGGAGGAATGGATATTGAAGATGTGGCTAAAAGCACGCCGCATTTGATATTCAAAGTCAGTATTTGGTGGTGACATGGAACTTCTGTAACTTTGTTTAATTCCTGACTTATGCGGTCATAAGCATGATATAACTTCAGTGGTATTACCAAAAATATGTCTAGGAACCTATCGACATCCTCACTGGCATAACTGATGCGCAGGCCATGAAAATCGCCAAGAATTTGGAATTCAAAGGAGATCTGGCTAAAAATGTGAGTCGATTAGCTTCCGTGATCTTTATGCAGCCTTTTATAGGCTAGTTTTTACTCTCTTACTGGAACTTGCCATGGCCAAAATTCGGAGTAATTATCTCCTAAAAAAACCTAGTAAAGAGTTACAATTGTAATTGAGGCGTCAGCACTGTGTTTGGGTCGGCTTTTCGTACGCAAATCGTTACAAGCATTTATTTGGCAAATCCACGTTCCGTGTGTATTCACATTGATATGTTTGACTTAACATCTTCATTAACTTTCAGGCCGCGAATCAGATTAAACGCTTATATGATCTTTTCCTTGCTGTTGATGCAACTCAGATTGAAATCAACCCATTTGTTGAGACTGAAGATGGACTAGGTAAGTTACTCTATGGACTTTCTCCTGCATAGTGCATTTTGGGAGTTCCCCTGGTTTCAATTCGCTATTTTACAGTTTATTGCGTTGATGCGAAGATGAATTTTGATGATAGCGCGGAGTTTCGACAGAAGGAAATTTTCGCGATGGAGGACACATCGGAACAGGTGGGCTCTTGTTTGGCCCTAGATATGTTGATGTGAATTCAATTACTGTGAAATTACTGATCCCTACATTCTGATATTGACTTCCACACTCCCTTTTTGAAATCATACAAGTTGAAGAATTCAGGAACCTAGAGAGGCAGAAGCAAATCGACATCATTTGAACTACATAGGCATGGACGGCAATATTGCCTGCTTAGGTACGCCTTGTTCCTAAGAAATTCGTTCTCTGCTTACAGATGAATGAAATATTCGAAGGCATCTGTCTAAGCTGCGCACTTTGTATGCAGCAGCCCAGTGTTTTGTTTCATAAGGCATTTTGCTGAATGTGAACTCTTCAGTAAACGGTGCTGGGCTGGCAATGGCAACAATGGATATCATCAAATTGAAAGGAGGTGAACCAGCAAACTTTTTGGATGTAGGAGGTACAGTTACCGAAGACCAAGTATTCCATGCGTTCCGGATAATCACAAGTGATCCTCATGTGAGTACATATACCTACTTGTGGGTCTAAAATTAATGACAGTTTACCACATCGCTATTTGATACTTGTTTTTCTTCCATTACCGAGATGATGTTGCAGGTTAAATGTATTTTGGTGAATATTTTTGGTGGAATCGTTAACTGTGCAACCATTGCTAACGGAGTAGTGGCAGCGTGTCGTAAGATGAGCTTAAAAGTTCCACTTGTTGTCCGACTGGAAGGTACGTTCTCATCATTCCTCTCTTTCACTGGGTTTCAAATGGATTGTTGGTGCTGATCAGAGGGGCACCGTGACCGATGATATCCTATCAGTATTATTGAGTATTTCAAGAATTAGCGTTTAACGCTAAGATAGGAATTTGTTCTATGATCAAGCGAAAAGTACAATAAACATTGAAAAAATTGGCACGCAAGTTTATGCACCAGCAACTGAAGATAGAGTTACTCATACCGCTCATAACGGGGTGTGTATAATAGCCAAACCTGGCGTCGAGAAATTCTCTTGGAAATACAACCCATTTCCGGTTGACGCATACAAGGCGTCTGCTGTGCATGTGCTCGAGCTTTCTTTGAGAAAAGGTAAAAAGGCGGTCAATTGGAAATGGATGGGAGAGGGGCCTTAGTCGAGATTGAACTTTCACACCTTTTATCTCGTATCCTCCTTGATTACTTCCACCTTCCCGAATTTGCCTATGGATCTTCCTTCTATAGTCCATTTCGAAAAAACTGATTGGGCGTGTCCCACGGACTTGGGTGAATGGCGAGCGTGAGAGTACGTGGCGAGAGTGAGAGTGTGTGGCGGGGTGAGAGAATTGGCAGAGTTTGATACACGTTCATACAAGTTCTGTAGGACACGCCCAATCAGTTTTTCTGGAATGGACTGTAATTGCTTTCGTTTACGACTATCTAAAACTTCAGCTCCAAAAATAAGAAGTTCGAATTGACTAGGAATTGCTGGAAGAGATATCCACAAAAATAATGAAAAATGCCCAAAATAAATGAAATTAAAGTAAACAAAACTTCTCGCGCAATTTTCTGACACTGCTTCGTTTTACGTCAACGTAAGCAGACATCCAGTTTGTTGTTCACAGTTACAACCTCTTGACTACATATAAATGTCATGCAGGATGGTCGGTAATTTTTGAAAGCGTTCAAGATTCCCAGACCTGAGGTAGAGTGTTCTCTGGAACCTTGAATCCAATGTAAATGTGTTCCTTACTCCAGAAAATTTCCAAGATTTGAAGATGAAGCTTACATTTAAGGTGTTCATAGGTTTGCTCTTTGCAAAATGTTTATTTTTCTTTCTGTTTCTTCGATATTGGTGTGAATATAGCAAAGCATTTGAGAAAAGAACTGAGCAACATTTTGGTCATTTTTCGGAGAGATGTACAAACACCCATTGTTGGCATTCAGTTCAGATATTGTGCTATGGAGTGTAGCACACTAGGCCAACAGTATAGATTTGTACCTAATCGTAAACAAGGGGCTCTGGTTGAACATACTTCTTCGCAAGAATAGGGACCCTTATTACTGCTGAAGTGGTTCACTTACACAGGACCTCCTTTCCACGTTGGCCGAGTAGATCTCTCCTCTTCCCAATGCCCGCGGCGCGTAAGACTTACTGACTTATTGATATGGTAAATGATTAGTTATGGTAATGGTCATAAATTTGATATTATTTTAGAGCTTGGTAATAGGGAAGAGTATTTTCGTGTGACTGGTTTAAACCACTTGGCGATCACTTTTCGATAGGGTGTGATATAAGTGAGGGAAATAATTGGATTGCATAGCGGCAAGAATGCAATTACTGTTTGTGAAAAATATTCGAGTATTGGATGGTTCAGCAATTGCAGTTGTCCAATGCTGTACATGATCACCATGGCGATTAGTAGTAGTGGCGTGCATGACTGTAGTGTGAGCACCTACAAATATTCAAAATTGTGAATCTTTCGGCTAAATTCCATGTGACGAGAAAATATAGTAGCCTGTCCTGCTGGCAGCGCAACGGACTTCCAAGCATAAAGCGGGTTGTATGGATTGTTTTCACTGTGTCGCAGAACAACAATTGATTAATGCCGCCATATTCTGCGAAGCAGTCGGTGACGACAGCTGCGTGCACTCGATTTGATTTATGATCTGGTTGTGTTTCACATTGTATATTTCAAGTCGCAGCGATGAAAATAGCGAAAAAGATGAGACATCGAAAGAGGTAGCAAAAAACCCGGAAGTTTGATGTGTTTGTTTGTCTGTCTGTGTGTGTGTCTGTCTGTCCGCTCATCGCATAATGCATTCTTAACTGAACTGCAGCCTGGAGAGGTCGGTCAAGTTGGAATTGGGTAGGGACTGACCCAAGCGTACAGAGCGCATAAGGACTAAGCCTAGCTCCGCCCATTGTGGGCGAGGCATGCGCGGAAATCCGATCACCGCATAATGCTTTCCTAGGTGAACTATTGTCTGGAGAAGTCGAGCAAGTTAGAATTGTGGGGGAGCTGAAGTAAGCGTACAGAGCACATAAGAACTAAGCCTAGCTCCGCCCACCGTAGGCGGGGTTTGCGCGGAAGCTGCCGGTGCTCAAATTCAAGTCCTCGCTCAGGAACCAGAAATCAGGAAAGTTAGGAATGGACCTGTAGAGGTCGGGCAAGTTAGGGATGGGTTGGGGTAAGCCAGAATGTACGAAGCGCATGAGAGGCAAGTTAGGAATGGAAACAAGTCCATACTCTACATATAAACCAGAAGTTTGGTGTGTTTGTGTTTGTGTGTGTGCGTGTGTGTATCTCCGTTTGTTTGTCACATAATCTACTCTCAATTGCAATGTGGAGAGGTCAGGCAAGTTGGGGATGGTTAGGGACGGACCAAAGTGTAGGGAGCACACAAGAACTAAATTAGGAACGGGCCTGTAGAGGTAGGACAAGTCAGGATGGCTTAGGAGCCAACACGTGAACGGAGCTAGGAGCCAACACGTGAACGGAGCACATAAGTTCTAAGCATAGCTCCGCCCACAATGGGCGGGGCCTGCGCGAAAATCGATGGGTGCACAAATTTAAGTCCTCGCCTGTGTGCCAAAAATGGGGAACGTCAGGAATGAGTCATAGAAGGCGTACGTGTAAGGACTGCGTAGGGACTGACCAAAGTGTAGGGAGCACAAAAGAAGAAAGTTAGGAACGGACTTGTAGAGGTAGGACAAGTCAGGATGGCGTAGGAACCAACACGTGAACGGAGCACATAAGTTCTAAGCATAGCTCCGCCCACCACAGGCGGGGCTTGCGCGAAAATCGATGGGTGCACAAATTTAAGTCCTGTGTGCCTGTGTGCCAAAAATGGGGAACGTCAGGAATGGGTCATAGAAGGCGTACGTGTAAGGGCTGCGTAGGGACTGACCAAAGTGTAGGGAGTACAAAAGAAGAAAGTTAGGAACGGGCTTGTAGAGGTAGGACAAGTCATGATGGCGTAGGAACCAACACGTGAACGGAGCACATAAGTTCTAAGCATAGCCTTGCCCACCACAGGCGGGGCTTGCGCGAAAATCGATGGGTGCACAAATTTAAGTCCTCGCCTGTGTGCCAAAAATGGGGAACGTCAGGAATGAGTCATAGAAGGCGTACGTGTAAGGACTGGGTAGGGACCGACCAAAGTGAAGGGAGCACATAACAAGCAAATTAGACACGGGCCTGTGGAGGTTGGGCAGGTTAGGATTGGGTAGGGGCCATGTGCACGGAGCACATAAGTTCTAAGCCTCTAAGCTTGGCTCCGCCCACAATGTGCGGGGCCTGCGCGAAAATCGATGGGTGCACAAATTTAAGTCCTCGCCTGTGTGCCAAAAATGGGGAACGTCAGGAATGGGTCATAGAAGGCGTACGTGTAAGGACTGCGTAGGGACTGACCAAAGTGTAGGGAGTACAAAAGAAGAAAGTTAGGAACGGGCTTGTAGAGCAAGTCAGGATGGCGTAGGAACCAACACGTGAACGGAGCACATAAGTTCTAAGCATAGCTCCGCCCACCACAGGCGGGGCTTGCGCGAAAATCGATGGGTGCACAAATTTAAGTCCTCGCCTGTGTGCCAAAAATGGGGAACGTCAGGAATGAGTCATAGAAGGCGTACGTGTAAGGACTGGGTAGGGACCGACCAAAGTGAAGGGAGTACAAAAGAAGAAAGTTAGGAACGGGCTTGTAGAGGTAGGACAAGTCAGGATGGCGTAGGAACCAACACGTGAACGGAGCACATAAGTTCTAAGCATAGCTCCGCCCACCACAGGCGGGGCTTGCGCGAAAATCGATGGGTGCACAAATTTAAGTCCTCGCCTGTGTGCCAAAAATGGGGAACGTCAGGAATGAGTCATAGAAGGCGTACGTGTAAGGACTGGGTAGGGACCGACCAAAGTGAAGGGAGCACATAACAAGCAAATTAGACACGGGCCTGTGGAGGTTGCGCAGGTTAGGATTGGGTAGGGGCCATGTGCACGGAGCACATAAGTTCTAAGCCTCTAAGCTTGGCTCCGCCCACAATGTGCCGGGCCTGCGCGAAAATCGATGGGTGCACAAATTTAAGTCCTCGCCTGTGTGCCAAAAATGGGGAACGTCAGGAATGGGTCATAGAAGGCGTACGTGTAAGGACTGCGTAGGGACTGACCAAAGTGTAGGGAGTACAAAAGAAGAAAGTTAGGAACGGGCTTGTAGAGCAAGTCAGGATGGCGTAGGAACCAACACGTGAACGGAGCACATAAGTTCTAAGAATAGCTCCGCCCACCACAGGCGGGGCTTGCGCGAAAATCGATGGGTGCACAAATTTAAGTCCTCGCCTGTGTGCCATAAATGGGGAACGTCAGGAATGAGTCATAGAAGGCGTACGTGTAAGGACTGGGTAGGGACCGACCAAAGTGAAGGGAGTACAAAAGAAGAAAGTTAGGAACGGGCTTGTAGAGGTAGGACAAGTCAGGATGGCGTAGGAACCAACACGTGAACGGAGCACATAAGTTCTAAGCATAGCTCCGCCCACCACAGGCGGGGCTTGCGCGAAAATCGATGGGTGCACAAATTTAAGTCCTCGCCTGTGTGCCAAAAATGGGGAACGTCAGGAATGAGTCATAGAAGGCGTACGTGTAAGGACTGGGTAGGGACCGACCAAAGTGAACGGAGCACATAACAAGCAAATTAGACACGGGCCTGTGGAGGTTGGGCAGGTTAGGATTGGGTAGGGGCCATGTGCACGGAGCACATAAGTTCTAAGCCTCTAAGCTTGGCTCCGCCCACAATGTGCGGGGCCTGCGCGAAAATCGATGGGTGCACAAATTTAAGTCCTCGCCTGTGTGCCAAAAATGGGGAACGTCAGGAATGAGTCATAGAAGGCGTACGTGTAAGGACTGGGTAGGGACCGACCAAAGTGAAGGGAGTACAAAAGAAGAAAGTTAGGAACGGGCTTGTAGAGGTAGGACAAGTCAGGATGGCGTAGGAACCAACACGTGAACGGAGCACATAAGTTCTAAGCATAGCTCCGCCCACCACAGGCGGGGCTTGCGCGAAAATCGATGGGTGCACAAATTTAAGTCCTCGCCTGTGTGCCAAAAATGGGGAACGTCAGGAATGAGTCATAGAAGGCGTACGTGTAAGGACTGGGTAGGGACCGACCAAAGTGAACGGAGCACATAACAAGCAAATTAGACACGGGCCTGTGGAGGTTGGGCAGGTTAGGATTGGGTAGGGGCCATGTGCACGGAGCACATAAGTTCTAAGCCTCTAAGCTTGGCTCCGCCCACAATGTGCGGGGCCTGCGCGAAAATCGATGGGTGCACAAATTTAAGTCCTCGCCTGTGTGCCAAAAATGGGGAACGTCAGGAATGAGTCATAGAAGGCGTACGTGTAAGGACTGGGTAGGGACCGACCAAAGTGAAGGGAGTACAAAAGAAGAAAGTTAGGAACGGGCTTGTAGAGGTAGGACAAGTCAGGATGGCGTAGGAACCAACACGTGAACGGAGCACATAAGTTCTAAGCATAGCTCCGCCCACCACAGGCGGGGCTTGCGCGAAAATCGATGGGTGCACAAATTTAAGTCCTCGCCTGTGTGCCAAAAATGGGGAACGTCAGGAATGAGTCATAGAAGGCGTACGTGTAAGGACTGGGTAGGGACCGACCAAAGTGAACGGAGCACATAACAAGCAAATTAGACACGGGCCTGTGGAGGTTGGGCAGGTTAGGATTGGGTAGGGGCCATGTGCACGGAGCACATAAGTTCTAAGCCTCTAAGCTTGGCTCCGCCCACAATGTGCGGGGCCTGCGCGAAAATCGATGGGTGCACAAATTTAAGTCCTCGCCTGTGTGCCAAAAATGGGGAACGTCAGGAATGAGTCATAGAAGGCGTACGTGTAAGGACTGCGTAGGGACTGACCAAAGTGTAGGGAGCACAAAAGAAGAAAGTTAGGAACGGGCTTGTAGAGGTAGGACAAGTCAGGATGGCGTAGGAACCAACACGTGAACGGAGCACATAAGTTCTAAGCATAGCTCCGCCCACCACAGGCGGGGCTTGCGCGAAAATCGATGGGTGCACAAATTTAAGTCCTCGCCTGTGTGCCAAAAATGGGGAACGTCAGGAATGAGTCATAGAAGGCGTACGTGTAAGGACTGGGTAGGGACCGACCAAAGTGAAGGGAGTACAAAAGAAGAAAGTTAGGAACGGGCTTGTAGAGGTAGGACAAGTCAGGATGGCGTAGGAACCAACACGTGAACGGAGCACATAAGTTCTAAGCATAGCTCCGCCCACCACAGGCGGGGCTTGCGCGAAAATCGATGGGTGCACAAATTTAAGTCCTCGCCTATGTGCCAAAAATGGGGAACGTCAGGAATGAGTCATAGAAGGCGTACGTGTAAGGACTGGGTAGGGACCGACCAAAGTGAACGGAGCACATAACAAGCAAATTAGACACGGGCCTGTGGAGGTTGGGCAGGTTAGGATTGGGTAGGGGCCATGTGCACGGAGCACATAAGTTCTAAGCCTCTAAGCTTGGCTCCGCCCACAATGTGCGGGGCCTGCGCGAAAATCGATGGGTGCACAAATTTAAGTCCTCGCCTGTGTGCCAAAAATGGGGAACGTCAGGAATGAGTCATAGAAGGCGTACGTGTAAGGACTGCGTAGGGACTGACCAAAGTGTAGGGAGCACAAAAGAAGAAAGTTAGGAACGGGCTTGTAGAGGTAGGACAAGTCAGGATGGCGTAGGAACCAACACGTGAACGGAGCACATAAGTTCTAAGCATAGCTCCGCCCACCACAGGCGGGGCTTGCGCGAAAATCGATGGGTGCACAAATTTAAGTCCTCGCCTGTGTGCCAAAAATGGGGAACGTCAGGAATGAGTCATAGAAGGCGTACGTGTAAGGACTGGGTAGGGACCGACCAAAGTGAAGGGAGCACATAACAAGCAAATTAGACACGGGCCTGTGGAGGTTGCGCAGGTTAGGATTGGGTAGGGGCCATGTGCACGGAGCACATAAGTTCTAAGCCTCTAAGCTTGGCTCCGCCCACAATGTGCCGGGTCTGCGCGAAAATCGATGGGTGCACAAATTTAAGTCCTCGCCTGTGTGCCAAAAATGGGGAACGTCAGGAATGAGTCTGTTGAGGTCCTGCGAGTGAGGAGTGGGTAGGGCAGACCAAAATGTAGGGAGCACACAAGAAGGAAATCAGGCACGGGTGTGTGGAGGTCGGGCAGGTTAGGATTGGGTAGAAGCCAACCCATGTGTACAGAGTACATAAGTTCTAAGCCTAGCCTGGCCGGAATTCCAATATTAGTACCACACTCACAAAGTAGCTGTTTGTCCTCGGTTGCCATTAGGAAGTGATGTGTTATAATCAGGTGTATCTCTCGGCATTCAGTTAAGGCCAATATTTCTTCTAAAACTGATACATGCACGTCCTCTCGAATTTTTTAATCTTCAAAAGTCAACTACTACGGAGCGCCTCCGAGCTCACGAAGAGACACCTCCAACTGCTGCCGCTCCCTTTAGCGTGACTGCCCCTCTTCGACTGTGCCTTACACACTTGGATCAATGTGGGGAGGGATCTTCTTTCTCGGATTTTCGACCGTTCCGCTCCATCTTCCCTACCTTGGTACTACTAAATGCTTCAATTCTCTTTTTGTGTTCGGATCGAATCCTGTCATTCTTTAACACGTTGACGACGATGTCGGTCAATGCTGTCCGACAGCCATTCTGTCCCACGGGACGGCGTCGGACACTGGTGACCTACAGCGGCGAAAGTTAGGCAAAACATAGGATTTCCGCATTTCTTTTGTTTTGATGATCATCACATGGTTTCAGTAACCTAAATTTGGCTTCGACCTGTGGTCCATTTTTAAAAAGTCGCTGCTTCATTTGTGAATAATTAACACTCAATCAAAATTCAACTACTACTCATTGTTGATTATTAGGTTGTACCAAAAATCTTATTGAATTTTTTTTTTGACCACCATTTAACAATATATACATCTATGACAACACTCTGCCACCTCATAGATAGATCGTTGGTTCCCTTTTCCCAGCGCTGTAGGTCCTAAGAGTCGAAGAAGTCAGCGATCACCTTTGCAGACAAGTCATAATCAACGAACAACGATTTTCTCTTGGTCAGGAAGGATTTAAGAAGATGGGTAAGGTGATATTCAGAAGGGCAATTTCGGGTGACGAGGCGGGCACGACATCCCAGCCGAGCTCCTGTAGCTTGGCCTATGTACTCTTCGCGATGAGAGAGCGAGCGTTGTTATGAAGGAGGATGCCCGCGGACCTTCTCCGGCGCTTTTCTCGAACCGCGATGGTGAACTGCTGAAGCTGTTGGGTGTATACGGCAACGGTGACAATCTCGCCTTGTACAAACACGTCGTGGAAAAGCATTCATTCCGCGTCCCAGAAGCAGCACAGTTTTGAGCGTGGCTTGTCTTCCATGTCGATCTCGCCGTTGCTGAAGCTGATGAGCCAGCGACGCATTGTCTCGTAGCTCCCACATCCTTTGCCCAATGCAGCGTTAATGGAGTCGTAAGTTTCCGTCGCTTTGATGCCGCGAGACCATACACAGTAGATGACACCGCGTGTATGGTGGGTATCGGTCATGGTCATTGTAGCTTACTACACGGAAATCGGCGGATCAATATATACTTCGTTAGAAAGCTTAAAGAACGTTGTACCGTATTCCTAGACGCCCATATCTGTCTCGAAGTAAGCAAGAATTATTGATGTTTATGGAAAAATCCTACAAGACCTTCGGTACAACCTAGTAATTACACATTACTGTATTATTGAAAAAATGCAAGACATGGTCTGTCTCGTGGGACGATGTCGGACACTGTTGACCGACGCTCGCTGCGCGGGAAAAATGCGCGTTGTCCCGCGCGCAAGACTAGTCAAAAACGCTCCCGTCGTCAACGTGTTAAAGGAGTTTCGCCATCAGTGGGCAGGGGTTATATGTAGATGGGTCTCTTAGTTTCAAGCAAAGCCGATGATAGTTGAAGGTTTGGTTACAATATATACAAGTCGTATATTATCCATTCCCTGCTGCAGTGTGTGCTCCCTATACACAGTGGGCTGCAATGCGCGCGGATCGCGCATGCGAAAGTCGGCTCGCCGCGCTAGCGGCGAGCCGTGAGTCGCTCCCCGCTACAAAGCAGAAAACCTAAAAGCCACCCTGCGAGGGCGGCGAAGCCGCTACGAGGATTGGCCGGCTGACGCCGGCCAACCCGACTGGTTTTATGATATTCCAGTTATGGGAAGTTTTGAAGTAAAAGGGGTCAAATAAAGTAGGGGGGAGACGCAACTTTGCGTCGATGTCGAAGCTCTTTCGCCTCCCTAGGCTTAGGCTAGAATTGAAATCCCCTCAACCCATCTGCATCTGTCAAAGCATAGGTCTCATCTGCTTCAGCCTGAGCCTAGGGAGGGAAAGAAGCTTTGACGTCGGTAAAAATTTTGCGTCCTCCCCCCCCCCCCTCCCCCCCTCCGACTTTATTTGACTCCCGGTAAAAGTTGCCTTGGAGGCGAAAATGCAATCAATACTTCGCGCGATTGGCGGATCCCCTTTCTAGCTTTCCATTGATGGTGTCCAACCTAGGTTGAATAGCGCTGGCTTTCTGACGCAGCGTTACCTTACGTCAGGTGTCTGTGCATTACTACTTCCGCGTCGATCCATTTGATCTAGTATCAGTACTGTCATTCAACTTCAAAATCAACGACAGGATAAGAGAATTCGAGGTGCTCAGTTGTTGGTTACATTTCGGAACCAATTCCACCCTTTTTCATCGAAAACAAACAGTATTCAAAAATGTCGTACTCACTGATATCAAGCGACTGATTTACACGCGTTATCATGCGTTTCAAAAGATTAGCAGATGCGTACCAGTTATTTTCAAACTATGGGCTGCTGGTAAAGTGAGGTCATTTGAGAGCATTGTGTGATTAATGCTATCCGGAAGCTTGCAGCGAAAGTAAAAACTGCGCATGAATAGCGAGAGATGAGATGTTATTCATATGCTGTTTATGTGCTCCTAGACGACGGCGTGTTTCTAGGGCCAAGATTTTTGATTTTGTCACCCTCCTCACATTCATTATATTCATCTACATGCGGGTGCAGTTGCGAAAACTAGACGTTCCGGATGCCGCTCTACTTCATTGGATGTGGACACGATCATAGACAACGTTGTTGCTACAGTTCTGCCAACCACGTACGACAGGTGGTCACTTGGGCAGTTCTAGGTTTGAATGACTTGTCGTGCCGCAGTGAGGATGTACCCCTCAGGCCGTCGTATCACTCAGCGATTTTCGATTCGTGCGATTTTGCGGCGTCTCAATTTCGCCCGATACCACGGCTGCCTTAGCTGCTGTTTTTTGTAGGGCTGCATATGAAACGCTTTGGCGGTGGTATCAGACATAGCATATCACAATGAAATGTGTAGCTTTCTGGCTACGTTCCCTTGCAGCGCAAGAGCTCAAGCAAGAGTCTTAGCCATATCGCGATCAAGTGAGGGCGACCGAAAGATTCCCCTTGCTCCAGCTTCATATGTATTCAAAAAGCTCACCTTCATGAGTTGCATATGAAGGCGTCGGTTACACTTGCTCAGTCGCACAGAAGAATTTTTCAGTATACAATATGTTTTCCTTCGGAGCACGGTTATCAATATATACAGGGGTATATTCGGAATAATGAGATAAAGAATGATAGGAAGCCTCTCGTTGAAGGAATAGTAGCCAGATATAGTGTATTCCTCGACATTATAAGTTGCATGGTGCCGCAGCACCATCTCTCGCAGCACTTCAGGATCAGTGTTTTGAGTGATATAGATGACCTGAACAGGGAATGTTAAAGATCATGACACTTCTAATATTCATTGGGTATAAAAATAACTTTCGGAATGAAACACTGCTGCCAACATCTCAAGCATTATAATAAAATTATGCCTAGTCTGATGAGGCGACCTGTAACATTTTCTTTTATTTTGTCGCACGTACTTCTGAAAATGTGCGATTATATTACAGCAAGGTTGTTTGGCCGTTAATGGGATTTTATTTATTGTGACAATGAAGTTGATAACTTATGTAGAAAAATGAGCCGTTGAATTTTTGTACTTTAAACAGAATACATTTCTTAAAGGACAGGTCTGAAAGAAGAGTGGCTCGTTTGAATCCCTGCCACATTTTTCGGCACAACATTTGAATACCGTCAGTGGCCAGATCGCTGTTCAAATTTCGCGCCTTGTGTTGATTTGTTCCTCTCTCTGCGTCCCTGACCACGTGACTGTTGCCTCCTTCCCATTTCTCTAGCATCTTAACCCACTCAGCCGCTCCAACCCATCGGCCGTCATTTTTGAGAGCTCTATTCAATCGGATCATTGTACATGCGCGTGAACCTTTCCATGAGGCCCTTGGTAAGCAATAACGTAACCAGATGGCTGACAAACACTACTGCGCGCGATTCATGGCGATGTTATGCAAAACGGATTTGCTCGGCACGTTCACAGTTGTGTATGGATTGAGTGGAAATTTCCTCTTCTTTGTTTCCAGCTGAGTTCCGAATTGTACGATTAGAGAAGGTGACGTGTAAAAAAAACATTTTTTAATGATTCATTCAGTCGCTTTGCGTCGCACCCATTTTGCTCGTCATCGACATGAATCGCGCGCAGTAGTGTGCGCCAGCCAACTGGTTTAGCTGAGGTGGTCAATACTGGGAGTTTGGATAGTTCAGGGATCGATACTTTTGTATTCGATTGTATCGATTGATAACAATTTCTTCACTTGCTGAGCATCTAATTCCCACACATTGGTGGTAGATCCATGTGCCACCTATCGATGATTATCGTTTCTGTGAACATACATCACTATTTGGGATTTTACATACTCTAGCGGTCAATACCTGCTATTGTTGCTAGTACCGCATCAGAAAATGACAAGACCGCTTTATTTGCTATCACAAATCTAGGTCGAACCTTGCTTATCAATGTAGATCACAGTATCAAGAGGCATGCACTATTATTTGGAACGCTAGTCAATTTAGTGGTCGATACGTTGGAAACTGATATCAGAGCATAAACAAAATATTCACGCAAAAGCGCCGAGCATCAGACGCTTTTGCTATAGCGGTCGTATAGTGGTAGCAGGGGGTGTACCGGACGCTCTTCCTCCACTTCGTCACGGCTCTTATCAGCCCCTGTAAGCTGTTATCAGTTTCGGTAAGCCATCATTAAGTAGATCCCCATACCTCACGCCGAATCTTACCAGCCGTTATCAATCTAGATCATTCACTATTAATGTCCCTGTCGCACCCTGCTGCACACCTATGAGTGACAGCGGTCTGAGATCAACGCGAAAGGCAAAACGGATTTGACGACATTTGCCTTCTCGCGCACCTTATCGAATCCTGTTAACCGTTATCGACTTGGATCACTCACTATTGATTCTCTCGTCCACTTCCCCCCCCCCTACTAGTGAATTGGTTGTTTGCTAGAGGGCTTGGCTGCCACCGTCTTGCGTGACTCGACGTAGTTGGATAATCCTAACACGTACCTTTGTAAAAGAGCATGGGGAATGCAGAAATCCATTCCGTCTCCCGTATCTTGTGCTGGATATCTTACATAATGATTTATTTAACTGGTAAATTTAGTGTTATAGTAGAACGACTTTAACTAATCCGGTCTCGCGAAATCTGTTAATTTGTAAAAAAAAATGGTGTTAATCGATATAAAAGCAACGTACGTAAAGAAGGAATGAAGGCACGTAAACAAGTAAGCAAATAGTGGTCAGCTGTAGCCGTGTCGGTATTTTGGTATTCACCAGAATATAATAACGGTAGGAGAATGAAATGAACTGTGACATCAGTCCATGTGCCAGGGCATGTATCAAAGTCTCATAGACCACCAGACAAAATCTGGAGCCGACTCGAGCACAAGGTCCGTTTGAGACGAACACTATAGCACATCCGGAAGGAATTAACCTAAAATTAAAGGTGAAGTATTCAAAGGTAATAGTGCGTTGCAAAATTATGATGAAATTACTAGGTAGTTTGGGGAAGTTCTTGCGGTTTCGAACTTTTCTCTTTACCTAGTCTTTTTAGTTCTTCGGCAGGGTTCTCTATACCATGTCAAAGCGCGCTTCTCGCTCTATCCAATCATTGTAACGCTTTTGTCCTCAAAAGAATCAACCTTTTCTTTAGTTCCCATAACAAAAAGGACGGACGGTGGATCCTCACCATTCCACTCGAACCCTCATGTTCTCGGAACGAAAGCGACTATTTTTCAATTGCATCGTGACATGTGATGAGAACTTGATTCTGTAGGACAATCGAGCACTATCTTCACAATGTTTGGGCAAAGGCAAAATTTGTAGCGGTCAGCCTGGCCAGCACGTTAGCGGTATGGTGTCTGCGACTGGTGTAATCCATCATAACTTCATGGATCCCTGTGAAGAAGTCGGCGGATGCATCGCAAACCGCAAATCATGAGCTCAGTATCAGTTAATAGGCAGAAACGTATCTTTCGCTATAATGCTTGGCCCTAGGTTGCCTAAATGGCCCTGAAGAACTTGAATGAGCGGTGCTACGAAACTCTGCTGCCTGCGCTATGCTCACATAACCTCGCTCTACCGTTTGCCATTTCTTCAAGCATCTGATTAGCTTCTTCAGAAGAACTTCAGGACCCAACATGATGCTGAAGTGACTTCCAACGAATTGGCGCCTCAAGATATCTAGGGTTCTGAGCAACTGGAGTAAAAAAAGACTAGTATCATGTTGACGAAACGAGCTGGAATATGCTCCTCTTTTCAGTCAGAGTCTCTAAACCGCGATAACTTTCTGAGCTACCTAATATAAAATTATTTATAGAGTATTGTTTTGTTCTTCGAAATTTTCTCCATTCGTTCTCTATGTACTTGGTACAGGACTTTCATCAGTGAAGGAGCTCTGTGGAGTGTTCCATGTACGTGGTACAGGACTTTCATTCGTGGAGGACTTCATGGAGTGTTTGACTTATTCAGTTAGCCATGAAATCTCGTAGTCATTCTAATCAGTGGTCTTTGTGGTAAATTGGTAAATTGCGATAACTGTAGAAAAACTAGTGGAAGAGTGGCCGATGTTATGAGCAATGGAAAAAGGTACAGTAGGAAAAATGAATCGAGGCTACTTTATCCAGTATGAATTAACCAGCGAAAATGGAAGTAGAGGTGTCAGCTAGCACTGCAATATTAAAAAAAGCAAAATAAGTAGCAGTGACCAGAGAAAGGTGCCCTTCTCTTACACGTCGCAGTGCCGCAACTCTGACATGTCGACGGAGTTGAACGGTTCTGTGATGTGGGGCACCGACGAGTATTGGAAGTGGCCATGGTTACCACAACTTCTCGTACAGTCCATGAATCGATTTGCAGCTTCACTGCTGATTCGAGTACGTCCTCTATCTCAGACTCATATACCTTGATGAAAACTACTTGAGGCGCATGAACAGGAGACTCTTTCAAATGTGCAAAGAACCAGAGCAGCAACAGGACGCATAGCGCACATTGTAAGGATGACCTGAGCCAATTAGTTGGCCTTTATTGAATTTATCGATCAAACGTACCGGTTAGAAGTGAGGAATCCACAAAAAGCGATCACAAAGTCAGCAATATTAGTGTTGATGATGAGCACCGAATAGGTCCGCATTTTTCGAGGAGTATGCCTCCACACGACATACAGTAAGACGCTATTGAATATGATACCCAGTAAGTTGATAAAAGTGTCGAAACAGTACAAAATGAGATCAACTGTGACTCGCATCTGAAATTTCATCTTGGTTGCGAATAAGGCGAAGGCATGTTCACAGGCAAGCGATTAGCGACTTAAAATGTGAGAGTTGGAAAACCGGATTCGTTGAGTGAGGTGCAGATGTTAATGTACCCTAAACATACGCATTTGTAAGGTTTGGATGAGATTGGTTGTTCGGATCTAGTGAGCGGAACTTTATCAACCGCATAGAAGGCGCCCTAATTTGCGATGGACTTCTTGTTTTTTGGTTGAGCCTAGTCCCCTTTCCCATTTCAAACAATTCCCAGTGCGGAATGCGAGCTAGATGCGCCATTTGTGCGTAGGTTCTGAAGCGTTGACTTTGTCCTGCGCCAACCGTTTTGTGGCATCTTTATCACTTCAGGACCCAGTTATTTGCGGTATGCGGTCTTGACCTCGATAGTATTGCATCGCACAGTGCATGCCGCGTTGTGAAGTCTTGTTCTAGAAATACACTCTTCATTTCGGAGGATTATTCAGCATTTCAGCCTAGATGCGAATATGGTTGCGAGTGGCTGAGAGGTGTTGTGACTTAGTTCTGTGGATGAAAATATGCCCATGCAATCCAAAAGTAAGTTGTGTCACCTTTGCGAATGTCACTGTAAGGACTAAAATGCCCTTGCGCGCGGCGTCATGATCGCTCTCATTAGCTGCAACCATCGCGAAAATGCCACGCAGGGTCGTCTTATTGGCCGTGACTTGTTGTCATTCCTAATGTTTCTAATGCCATCCACAACGAGCGATGGGGAGTTATTTGCGGTGGCATGCGGTCCATGGAATCACGAAGCGGGTACGGCCACACTTTTGGAATTCTACAACATCATGCATCACCGATCGGTATCAACCGAAAATATCAGTGTTTTTGCCGAAGGTTGGAACTGACTCATGGATCATTCCAGGATCAAGCTAGTATGCCCCAAAGATGAAACTTGGCAGTGTCACGCTTGATCGGAGGATATCGAATGAAATTTTCGGTTGCTGGGCTGAGGGCTGGAAACGGGTAGTACGTAGGTCGCGCCATTGGGTTGGCAAAGTCAAAAAATCAAATATTCGATGGTAATAAGCTTCTGTCCATTTGCTCGCAGTATCAGTTGAACATTACTGAATGAACACATATGACAGATGAAATGGAGCTACGCATATGAGAGATGGAGATTCGATACTGACCGAAAATATCGGTTTTTGTGCGAAGGGCTCAAAAAGATTCAATCATTATACCACTGGGTGAGAGCAGTTACGGAATGTGAAGTTACTCAACAGCATATGGCACCGAACATTATTGATCGAGAATATCTGTTTATGCCTGGATGACCGTGCAATGTGATGGACTGCATATTGAGCGGCAAAATTGCAGAAATGAGCATTTGATAGAGCAACCAGACCACCCATTGATACTTATTGGTATGCAGTCACAATAAGCACCGGTGTGCAGATCATACCTGTGAATGAGTCCGGTGTGTCCAGCGGAAAACTTTGCATTTGCGCGCTATTGTCACTAAACCACGTCGTTTTGTAGTTGTTGCTCATATTGATCAAGTATAGACCGATTTCACACCTAACATGTGAGCGCGATCTACATCGCGCAGGAGCCGGTTATAATGAAGATCTATTCACCATTTTTGAATTGGGTCAGAGAGGGCTTGAAATGAATTGGAGTTTTGATACTCCTTGAATTCTATCTGGAACAGCACTGCAAGTGATGGTGGCAGAGTTTACTGCTCCAACCGCCACAAGCTGCTCAGGGTTCGTTTCTATGTCAGATGCTGCTTTTGATAAAGGATGTTTCAAGGAATTGTGGTGTTAGAAAACAAAAATAGGAATAAAAATAGAGTAGAAGATAGCTATACAGCTTGCTACAATTTGATTAAGTCATTTGTCCATTGCCTGACTATTAGACCGCCGTGAGATTTTGCGATTCTGCGACTTCGATTTCGTGGATTCGCACTGTCGCACGCAGTACTGCAACTTTGAGTTCCTGCATTGCCGCAACTCCGCATGCGGTTAGGCGCGACACCGCGAAATCGCAGGATCGCAAAACCACGAAATCGCCGGCGGCCAAATGTAGGATTAATCGTAGCACTTATTGCTTATGCCTTTCGAAGCAGTCTGAGCGAATGGAAAGTATCGGTGGAGCAGACGGTCAGTTAGGGCTTCTCGCCTGGTACAAGTATTGCTTTGCAGTGGAGTATGAATCCGATTCATTTCGGCTACTGGATTTTCTGTTGAGTGTTGGGGTATGAACCACACATGTTGTGCAGTGAGCTTTCATACATTACAGGGAGAGCGTGGTTGCAAACGGTCAGCATTAATCAGTTACTTCCCAGCGCGGTAGGCTTTTTTCCATTCCGCAATGATATAAAGATGGAATATGGTTTAGCAAGGGGAAGAGGCGCCGTTGCAGTACTGCGGTCAAGGATCAAAGCAAGCCATTCGTACTTGTTGTGGTCTTTTAAAGAGGATAGCAAAGACCCACACTTCTAATTATTTACTCATTTCTTGATTTCGCAGATCATAATCGCAGTCCATAATGAAGTCAAAATGATGGAATTATTAAAATTAAGATATGATCTAAGATCATGAGTAATTGTTGCTTTACGTCCTGATATTAAAAATGGGAATTGAAAATGGCGCTGAGCAGGTACCTCAGCTGATGCAGCAGTGACAGAAAACCATTGTGTTCGCCTCGGCCGATTGTTATAACGGCGCGATCGGATTTGCATCACTTATAGCTTCATTTTGCAATGACGTTTTGACGAAAATTCAGTAGGCATCAAATTTTGATTAGTTACTCCTCTTGAACCATTGAGGTAAACATAAATAGGTAATGGTATTTTAATATGTCAAATAAATGCAAGCTAAATGAACTTGGACACTTGGCATTTCTATAATAAGTACTAAGATCTTGACAGTGATCCGGTTCCATGTGAAGGCAGTGTTTTTGTGGATCGTCTTGTTAAAATGGCTTCCCTTGAAAACGTGGCTTGTGCTTGCAACGAAGTGTGCCTTCAAGTCTCTTCGAAGTCAAAGTGCGCTTATTTGATCAACCACCGAAAATCAAGGTAGAATTATGGGCACCGTGAAAATAGAACAAATCAGAAAAGATGACTCCGACTCATGGATAACTCTGTTCCTTCCATTAGCTTCAGCAATGAACTTATTGGCGGCCGTACGGTATCATTGACCTGTTCATCGATGCCAGACGGATCTATTCTGTTTATCATATCCGTCTGGTTTCGATAAACACGTCAGTGATAACGTTGACACAGGATGTGTTGCTTATGACCGCCAAACATCATAGATTCCAGCTGTCTTAGCAGTGATCCTCCGTGCGGCTTTGCTAAGCTGTATCGAGTGCGCCTTTACCAGAAAAAACACCTCGCAAAATTTTGTCGAACCTTCAGCGCTTTTTCCAATTCAAAATAAAATTGAGATTTAAGGCTCCTCCAATTTTGAGGCGAGCAATCTCACACGTTGGCTTTGATTACGGTGACAGCCACCCGGGTGTGTGGTGACTGGTCGAATTTTCGCGCGGTCGCCCGCGGCGAGTGCGAGTCGTCTGCAGCTTTATCTTTCGAAACAGCATCAACAACAATAACATAGGCGAACTTCCGGAGCTTCCTCTTTGCAGTCTTTGAGGACCCTCCACTGTACCAGCCCATTGCGTCTTGAGCGGAATTCCAAACGACTGCAGCAAGTCGCACTGACGGCGCCACGAGTGCGACGCCGCGAAGCGAAACTTCGACCTATTGCCACACTTCGACAACCACCCACCCCCCTCGTCTTTACTGATCCCTTTTATCTTAGCTTGTAAAACGAGCAAGGCAGATACAAACCTACTGTACATATGTGACGCAGCGGTACGGTTGATCTGGCAATTCTAAGCAACTTCGTGATCACAAGGGAATTTCCCTTTCAGTTCTTGGAGCGCATGGAGATATTATTGTGTATAACTCGCAGTCACTGTATTACATCCTGTTATGCGGGCAATGTGTATTTTGTACTACTTTCGTAACATATTAATTTGCTTTGAGGTACGAATGTGGTGGAGGCTCGTCGTATCATGAAGGAATCTGGCATGCCTATTATCACCGCTTCGAATCTGTCAGATGCTGCAGAGAAAGCAGTAGCTGCTCTTTCCTGAACACTTTCAATCACATGTTTTTTTTCAGATGTAGTTGGTGTTCAAAGAGCATTTCTGATGCGGAAATCATACTATGATTTGTTTTTTGAAAATTTTGTAAGTCTTACTCTCGGAAAGGATACGCTTTCGATGAATGGAGTTGCTGTCTGTATTGCCAGTGGAGGGTGCCATCGTTGAGATTGATTTAATAATTTCCCTTTTCGAATTTGGAACTGGTGCTCTAAAGTGTCTCCCTCAATTGCTTTTCATTTCCTGAGTTCCTGTGAATGATCTGCTGGCACTATTCGAGACTGTGACTCACTGAGTGAACGAAATTCCTCATTCCAGCTTAGATTCCGTTGGTTTCTTTTCCGTTGTAGATCGCTTCTTATACCTATTGAAATATAATAGGGAATTATCACGGCGTTTTATCTTCTAGTTGAGATCCACTGTTATTGTTAGGATTTTTCAATTTTTTCTATAAGATTTATTTTTACATTTCATACGCCATGTGATGTAAGTACATTACATTTTTCTTTAACTGGTTGTGAAGATCTTAGCCTGTTTGGTTTACAATGAATAATTGAAGTTACGAATAATATGATTAGTGATGTGATGTATCAGTGATGGCTGTAAGTGGGACAGATTCTCGTCAGTCTTATCGATAGGGCAGTGATGAGACATGCTGGTAAACATACTTTCCGTAAAATCAATGGCCATATGAAAGTGGTTATTGACAAGTGCAGTTTCCAGATTGGCGTAATACCTGCTTTGATCTGAACGGTTCAAGCCACTGGCAAACCGCGCCCGTGCGCTTGGACCGGCCCATTTGCGGCAGGTCTGGTCTGAACCGACCGACTAGCTGACATGGTCGCGAATGTGTTAAAAGCACAACACGCGACTATAGATTAGTGGATTTCATTCTTGAGGTGAATAGGTCCTTGGACAACTGCTCAAACTGCGACTTTGTTGGGGATGCAAGGTGCACCCTCACAGCGCTGTGTCCGCTTGAGCACAAACAAGCCACGCCCTCCCAATCAAATCACACCTGGCCTTAGACGAACTAAACGAACGATCTTTCTCAACGTAGCGTTCACATTGAGGGAGAAGCTTGAGATAAGAGAAGATAAACTAAGGATATCCTATTTTTTGGTTATGCGTATGATTTTCCCTCTAGACTAAAAACCCACCCCTCAGTTGGAGTGCAAATATACGCTGACGATGTGAGAATTTATGGGACTCATAACAAAGGTGATTGCGATGAGATACGCTCATCTCCTACCCTGTCTATCTCGCGTATGGTGAACTGGGGAACAGCTAATGAAATAGCTGTAATTTTAGCCAAAACATTACTTCACATCGGACACGCTAAATATGGAATACAACTTCAACGGATACGTTCATCGATCTTTCGAGGAGATACGAGATTTAGGAGTCCTCTTCAAGGATGATTCGAAATCTGACACTCACCGAGGCGGTTACTAAACTACCATCTGATATTCTGAATGCATCCAGTGTATCCGTATAAGAGAAAGGTTGAAGCTGATTGATCGTTTTTCTATTTTTGATAGAACAGATTATTGGGTTCTCGACTTGATTTTCAACAGCTTGTGTGATGTCGTGCGCAATCTGCTTTAGATCGACGTGGTGGAACAGAAATGTAACACCTACTGAATGCATTGGCCCGCCGCAAAGGGATTTTTCCCTTACATTCTTCCTGTAAAAGCTACCACTTGAGTTGTTAATTCATTGCAGCCAATACGACTTCATAAACTAGACAGCATGCACGTTTTCGACCTGTCCTCCCATAGTTCAATATGGTTCGTATTCATGCTTGCTGCGGATTGTTACTCATAACACTTGCGTCATGGACAGCCTATCATCAGCACCCGACTACGCTTCTTCTCAAACCTGCGTCTACTTCCCTTCCTAATGGGTTATATAGTGTTTATCTAATGTTGCACCTGCAAAGTTGGTCAAGCTGTTTTATGTTGGTTCACGTCTTAACTTCAGCTTTCTCGAAAAAAGTTTCCTTAAAGTTTAAGCGCTATGCGTATGGGTTCTCTTTTTTACTTTCTTTTCACAGAGTTGTTCTGACAATATCGTTTTTCACTCGATTGTTTGTAACAGCTACCGTCATGTTCATGTGTTCGTCTGGTCAAAGGACTCTCGCTTCTAGCTGCCTCTTTTTTTTTCTGTTGTTTGGCACATGTAATCAAGCTTGTACTGCAATGTAAATGGCGTGTTCCTTTGAAATGCATATACCTACCGACTAGAGGGTTCTCCTCATCCCCATCTGAACATACCCTCCGCTCCTCATGTCTACGAGCCTGGGTGTCTGGCTTTTACGTGGTCTGTCTGTTTGACGAGAGATGTCGGTATACTCGTGTATCGGAGTCAGACAGACTCCTATGACACCTGAGGTGGAGTAAGGGTACCGTTACCGAATATTGCAGGTATAAAACAAGGATTTGGCTCGTGTTGCGTCTGGTTCGAAAAGGGGACCTGTTTCCCATCGAGAATAGTGCTCATTTTTTTGGTTATTGAATGCTACTCTGATCCGATGGTTAAACGACTAACAGCTATGTTAACCTTATATACAACTGCTCGTAACTGCACGAGAAATCAGGCGTCGATCCTCCGTACCAGTCTTAGTATTTTGTTCCAGTCACATTTCCTGTTCCTTGGCGCGTCTTGCGGTACATACAAATAAATAATTAATTAAGTGAAACAGCCCTTCAACGATGGGGGCAGCTTCCACATGGAAATTCATTCGGCTAAGGCCAAATGTGTTTGGTTGGGAGGGCGTGGCTTGATTATGTTCAAGCAGGCGGGATGTGAGGGTGCACTATGAGCCGCAACAAAGGTGCAGCCAGAGCAGTTACTTGAGGGCCTACTCGTTTCAGGAAAGCAAGCCGCTAATCCGATTATCGCGCGTTGTGCCTTTAAATACAACTCATAGGTATCGTTCTCAAGACATTATTCACCAATGGTCGTTGTATAAAGGGAATTAGCATCAAAAGTTGTCATTCCGGAAAGTTATCAATTCCATTCAAACTGTTGCATAATGAAGTCAAGGCTTATTAGATACTGCACTATGCTTTTTCGATGCAACTGCGAGCCAGCAGGTGCGATAATATGCTGTTCAATAGGGGTGAATGTGTCTACTACTTCGAAGGAAAACGGACCCGAGGCCAGGGTCAAGCTTGCGTCGAGGAATCCTCGACAGGGGGTGCTGGGAGGGGGGAGGGGGGTCGTAATCGTTGAAAGGCAGTTTAACGGAATTTCCCAGGCTGAGGGTCCAAAGTGTAAAGAGGAGATGTGATAGAACCAACCAACTCGGTTCAAATCCAAAACTGATGTTCGATTCAATCTTCACTTAAAAACTCGAAGAACAGATAGCAGCACCCCACAAATAGTAAACAAGGTGAGGCACAAATTGTTTAGGATAAGTTTAGGACAACACGACATTGTAAGAGAGGGGAGCGCATGGACAACGGAGAGAATAGACAGAGTCAACGGTTAGGCTTTTCCCTTGGTCCTCTTGGAATTGTAGCCTGTGATTCACAGGCTGTGAATGAGATATCAAGCTCTAGCAATCAAACGCCCATAATTTATACTGTAGTGCGAGCTTGTTACTTGATACCTCGTTCACATCGCATAATTCCAAGACGACCACGGGAATCGTGTCCCCTTTGACCTGATGGATCGTCGATGGATACCCCGTGCACGGCGCAGTCCACAACGAAGCCGGCCAACGCCAATAGCCCTTTCGCTGGTCCACTGGCACCGAAACCACGTACACAGACCTCCGAAATTCATCGCTAGCTGTGGGAAGCGATATCTCTCTACGGGTACTAGCGTGGATGCATACTCAAGAAACTATGGGATAAAAAGGAAAAATTAGCTAATATGGACTTCTTTCATGTATTAATACAAGTACAGGGACGTAAACTGGTACTGACGGGTCACTATAGGAACCGAATAAGAGTTTGTATGTATGACCAACGATGTGGACGACTTTTTCATGTGTAACACATCCCACAACAAGGCCGGCTAACGTCAGTCGCTCTCCCGTTAGGCCTTTCAGAGCAAATGATGTGAACTGGAGGCATTCTGGACAAAATGGGTCATTTTTTTTCAAAGATTCGTAGGAAGATCTCGCCACTTCAATGAAAGGACCTCGACTGGCTTTCTTCACAATAACATCTTTCGTTTTGGAGATATGGTGTTGTCTAGGTGGTCATTTTAAAGCGGCAACCTCGCAGACCCCGGACAATAAGACAAAAAAATCAGTGATAAGAGGGCGACGGGCGGCAATCAGCATGGATCGATAACCGTTGGCATAGTTCTAAATAGTAAAATCCCATAGGTTCCCATAAGTAATCTGACCTGCCGTTCTGGACTCAACAACACGTATATAAGCATTACCGTAGAATTCCCAGCCTAAGGGGTTAAACTACATTTCCACAGAGATTAATGGAGAGTCGGACATGGAGTATACTGAAGCTTGCTTTCTCACAAACATGAGAACAAATTCAATTCGCAAACGTGGAGTCTACAAATTTTCTAAGGAATTTATCAGAACTACACAAGGATAGTCCACTGGAAATTGATGTCACTGATTATCTGACTCCTCTTCCCCCTCTTCTAACCGAAACGCAGGAAATTCGGAAAATTTGGATCTGGATATCTTGGCAGATCAGGATACTGGCGATGGGATCCCACGACAGCCATCATCTGGAATAACCTTCCTATAACTTGGAGCATTATGGTCTGACAGTTCTACTTTCAATTTCCAATTTTCAATTTCCAAAGCATACCAGGAAAGCTGTTAACATCTTCAACACGATCGGAACCTTCATGACCTTGATTACCTCTGCAAAAGAAGAATTAGCTGCTTGGAGGAAGTGGCAAGCACAAATCTATTTAGGAAAGATGAAGGGAAAGATGAATGACAGTAATCTGCGACAACTGTGAGCAGACCTTTGAAAATTATTCATATGGAAGGACATCGCAGCGATTTCGAACGATAAGTTTCAAGATATCTCCTTCCGGATCTGCCACGCACCATATTAGGCCATCTACTTAGTTGAAACCACTTTGGTTAGTGCATGCAGTCATTTCCATAGGCCTACCAGGAAGGCTGGTAACATTACCAACACGAGCATAATCTCCACACTCCTGAGTACCCCTGCAAAAGAAGAGTTAGGCCGCTTTCATACTTTGCGCACCGACGCTGTCAATTTGACGCCGTCACCGGCGGTGACGGCGTCAAATCGACGCAGCTGACAGCGTCAAACTGACGCCGTCGCCCCGTTGACGGGTGTATATCGCTAGGACAGAAACGTCGCGTGGCCGTGTTCGGCACGCGACGGTTCTGTCCTAGCGATATACACTCCCCCCCGTTGACGGCGTCGGTGCGCAAAGTATGAAAACGGCCTTAGCTGCTCGGAGCGAGTGACAAGCGAAAGTCTATTGGTAGCAAAGGTTCATTGCATAGCACTGAGTGAAAAGTGAGAAGCTTAATAGGAAAAAAATCAACGGTGCGTTTTTAGAGATGGACATCCAAATTTCACCTTGTTTTCATATTGGCAACGCATCATTGATATTATGTTCGATTAGGATGCTTTACTTTTTTGAATCTCATTCCTAGAGCATTGAAATGCAAAAGTAGGCATTTAGATGCGATCAGCAAGTAAATGCCTTTTGAAACTCATTTCAAATTTCATCGTGAGCATTTTGATACAGTGAATTCACTAACGGATGGAACATTAGACGATGCTATGTTAATGAAGCAGTTGCTTTGTTTTTGTAAATGTATTCACCTGCTAAACTCATTCTTTTCATTTTGACGAGTTGAACAGAGAGGGATGCTATTTCTTCTGTTACCTTAACAATATTAACAGCAGTGCGTTCGATCAGAGCTCCTTAGTGAAGCTCCTCACGAGAGCAAGATCAAGAAGTATGTTCATTACATACATATGAGAGTTATCGCAAAGGCGAAGTTAAAGAAGCGTGGCAACTCTTATACTGACCATTCACTTTAGATGACACAATGTTAATGATAGCTCACTAGCTTTATGCTGCATTCATGCCCGGAGAGAAGGCATACAATTAGGTGTTGATACAATACATCCTCAGATTGATATCTCTTACATTTAGTAGATCATCTCCCTTTTTTCTATTGACTCCCTTAGCACAATTCATCCGCGGGTGCACAGACAAACTTTATCCGTACATACCGACAAAACAGGCACACGAAATTGCTGACCTATACAATAGAAGGATAGCTTGTTAGCGCTAACACGTGTTGACGGCCAATAGCAACATCGAACTTGTTGTCAGCTGCTGAGTTTCCCTTTGGCATACTACATACAGCACTCGCAAGCCGTTATCCATTCTTCCGTACACATCACGGATTGAATGATTTGGCATTTGTCCAACAAACAAGAACAATGCATCATACGTGACACATCATGACATGGAGCGCTGGAGCAATACTCCCTCCTCATCATCAAGCCACTAATGAAAAGGGTAGGTCATGTGTGACTAGTGGGCGAAGCATGTTGCATGTAGCTCGGTGTCGGTATTGGCCAACTGGCTCAATACGTGTTAGTGCTGATAAACTATTCTTCTATTGTATAAATCAGCAATTTTGTGCGCCTGTTTGTCGGTATATAAGTATATGAGCTTGCCTGTCTGCCCGCAGATGAATGATTGTGCTAAGGGAGTCAATAGAAAAAAACAACCGCGCACAGAGATGAGCAACTAAATGGTTAGCGGTATCAATCTAACGGCGATTGTATCAACTACTTATTTATAATCTTTGTCTCCGGGCTTAAGTGCAGCATAAAGCTAGTAAGCTATCCCTAACATTGTGTCATCTGATGCGAATGGTCAGTATGAGGGTCGCCACTGCTTCCATCTTCGCCTTTGCGATAACTCTCATATGGAATGACCATAATTCTTGATTTTGCACTCGTTATAGGAGCTTTACTAAGAAGCTCTGATAGAACGCAGTGCTGTTAATATTGTATACGTAATAGAGGGACTAGCATCCCTCTTTGTTCAACTCGTTTAAAGGCATATTCCAGGATTATAATCGCGTGATATTTCGCTCGAATATGAAGTCAAGGGTCAATAGTGTTCGCTGCAGTGTCCTTCGATATGCATAATTTCAACAGATTGCTCACATTAGTAGCGGATTACAGTCATTCACCTTTCTCTTCATCTTTTTTAAATAGATTTGCGCTTGCCGCTTGCTCCGAGCACCTAACTCTTCTTTGCGAGGTAATCAAAATCATGAAGGTTCCGCATGGAAATGGAAAATTGGGATTGAAAGTAAAACTGTCAATGCTCCAAAATTATAGGAAGGTTATTCCAGGAGAGTTCTGTCGTGGAATCATCGCCCACAGAATCTAGCACGAACTAATGATCCAAATTTTCCAAATTTTCTGCGTTTCCGCTAGAAGAGGGATAATGAGTCAGATAGTTGTCATGATATTCACCGAAACACATAGGTGATACAGAAGGTCGAATACCCTTTTTTAAATTACAGTGGAAAGCTGAGGTGAATCAATTAAGTGACATAATGAAACCAGCTGGCCTTATGAGAAGGTGGAGCTGTAGCTTTACATCCTGAGCTAGGATATTTACCGTGATGCCTATGTATGTGTTTTTGAGCCCCCAGGAGCCCTAGGTGATTTCGCTTCAGAAGATCTTGATGGATCGGCTCAAGCATAGGAATCTCTCCTACTACGGGCACGTAGCATCATATATTGATGATAATGTTTAAATCTGCTCTGCTCAGGCTTCGTGTTGTCTTAGGAAAAGCTACCACAGAAAATAATATATGGCACATGTGGTTAAATGGACACACCGATTTTAGATCGGCGATATCGTGGCTGGTAACTTGTTCCAGCTTGCAACTTGTGCGTTGATTGTAATGCTCTAATTGTACCTAGATTTTCACAATGTACATAAATAGTTCAAGGACTAAAAATAGTGGTGCCCACCAAGATTAATAAGATTTGCGAAACTGGCTTTAACCAAAAATTGAAATTTGCGACTATCGCTCCATTAGCGGAACGAGAGTGAAGCGCATATAAGGCACATTGAGGTTGGCGCTCCCACTGGTCATATTCTGCCGAGCACTTTGTCTGCTGTTGATTCTGCTCATATCTCATTCTCTTAGCGGACTAACCAAAAATAACTCGACAGATAGCAAAACCTCTTTCTTCGTGCAAACACTTTTTACTGACAGAAAATTCGAAAGTTTGGATTTAAACAGGTACTTCAATGTGTTGCTGATGATGCTTAGATGATTTTTAATGTCTTGATGTTCTTTTATTTATTTATTTATTTATTTAGCACGCGTAGATGCGCTTCTACAATCGGCTAAGAAATCATAGAACTTAAAACAGACTTATGAGCATAGTCCGGTCTATAGTAACAACCAGAAAGAGGGTACACAGAAGTGTAGTCAAATTTGTGAGATAATCAGGAGAAGATAGAACCACTCTGGTAATTATATAGAGGCTAGCTCGTTTTAAGTGCTTTATGGTCCATAGAGCTGTCGAGTAAGCAATTCAGGCGGATGGCGCTAGGGAAAACGCCACTCTAAGACAAATCAAAGTAGTAGAGAATCGCCTGACAATTCAGATTCAGACCCGCCAGATAAGATTTCTCTTTCTGCTTGATCAAGTAGTCATATGTTCCGGTTAAACGTTATGAAAGTACTCAAGCATTGTTTTGTCCCAAAGCCTCATGTTGATCTGAATGTGTGTAAGACGATGTGAGACTTCCAAAATTTATTCCAAAAGACTCAAAACAGCTTTCACAAAAACCGGTTGCAAAAATGGTTGCAAAAGATATTTGAGCCTTAAAGACGAGCTTTCGGCGCCTTGCGCCTTTGTCAAGCCTGAAAATGTACAAATAAGATGTTATTTATAGACTCTGCTTGGGAGGCTACAGGCGTATTTGTACCACAGAACCACTGTACTTACCGCCAATGTGTGTCCCTGGTACTAGAGCAGAAATGGTTGACCCACCCTGACTGAACAACACCGCGCGCTAGCCATGGGTTTGCGTTATGAAAGTAGTCTTAACCTCTAATACCTCACTGGTTACTTTAGACCAACACTCCTACCACAAAGAGCATAATCAAGGGGAATAACAGAAATACGTAAGAAAAATACACTGAAAGAAAAGAAATTAGCAAAACATATCGCGACGTATCCTCCACCGATCAAGCGAAAAAACGAGTAGCTGTAAAAATGCACACGAGCAGCTCGCATTCACTGGGAGTAAAATATACATTTTAAGATACTTTTAGAAGTCTTCAATGCCAAGAACATCCAATAAATCCACTTTCCTTAATCTGTTTTTAAAGATGTTGACACTCTGAGCTTCCAAAATATCGGCTGGCAACCACTTAAGCCACCTCGCCCCACGGAAGAGAAGGGAATTGGAGATCTTGGATCGCTGTTTTTTTTGCCAATGTAGTACATTGCAGAGATAGCTTTTGTACGCGACCTCTGCAAGGTCTAAACCGCCAGTACTTACTGTGCTTGAGGTTCAATTCTTCCTTCATTAGCTGAAAACAGAATACAACATCATTAAAAATCCTACGATATAGTAGAGATTTAAGTTCAAGGCATTTTAGACGTTTCTCACAACTGGGCATATGGACAGGATAAGCTGGATTTGGATAACACCGATACACCAATATTCTAATAATGGTTTGCTGGACCTTTTCAACTTTTGCTTGAAGTTTCTTTGTATGGGGACTCCAAATTTGTGATCCATATTCAAGAATTGGTACTACATAGGTCTTGTAAAGTTTCACTAGTAAAGACACATCGTTGCAGCGAATGTTTCTGAGGATGACAAATAGAGCATTAAATGCTTTCTGTACAGTGGCACTTATGTTTTGACCGAAATCCAGCTCCCTGTCCATATGGAACCCAAAAACTTGAACACTCTGTGAGGTGTGCAGTACCACGTTTTTGTATGTGTATGAGACTTTTATCCTAGAACTGGTGAGATAAATCCACGTACGCTCATAGTTGGTCATTGTCTAACTCAGGGTCAAGCCTCTGTCGAGAAATCCTTGATAGGGGGGTTGTATTTGGTCCGCTGGGAGCGGAGGGGGGTCGTAATCGTTGAGGTAGGCAGTGATCAACGGAATTCCTCTAGCCGGAATCCAAAGTGTAAAGGGGGTGATGTGATAAAAGTGACTAACTAGGTTCGAACCCGAAACTAATTCAACTGATCACCATGGATGAATACTCCAGGAACTATGTGATGAAAACGAAAAATTAGCTGAAGTGGACTTGTTTTATATCTTACTACGATTGCGAGTACTTGATCCGGTGCTAGCGAGCCACTAGAAAGGCATTTGTATTCACTAAGAATGGAAAGGAAAACCTCATGCGTGGCGCATCCCGCAACGAGGCCAGGCGAGGCCAACCACCCTCTCGTTGGTCTTCTAAGAGCAGAAATGCGTACCTGTAGACTAACAGGCACAACGAATCATTTTTTTCAGATTTGTGGAAAGATCTTGCAACTTGACGAAAAACTTTTTTCCTTGACTGGCTTCTCTCAAAATAACTTCCATTTTGGAGATATGGTGTTGTCTAGATGGTCATTTGAAAGCGGCAACCTAGCAGACTCCGGCCCGCATTCATATGATTAAGTTTGAAGGAGGTTATGACCACTTGAAGTGAGACACTTTGTATTTTTTCAAAATTTTCCTCGACTGGATATCAAGAACGACGCAACCATCAGGGAAACCAAGCGGCAGATAGATCGGTCTGAGGAAGTAATCAAGAAATCAGTTTACAGTACTTTGATAGGTGGAGTCTTATTAAAGTTACAAGCATTCAGAAAATGATCCAGTTTAGTATGGGGAATGTACCGTGCTCAATCCGATCGCCGCGTCACTACCGCAACAGCCACGCGTCGGTCGCAGTGGGGGGCATTGAATGGCTCCTATTTAATGTTTAAGAACAATTGCGACTCCAAAATATTTATTCAAACAACCCGAAAGACCCCTCAAAAATCTCAAAAGTTTCTTGAAACGTTTTTGCAATATTTCGGCGTTTAACGCCTTTTTCAGGCCTGAAACTGTGGTGGCTGACTAATTATATATGATATAATTGCTTACGGCCCCGTATATAAGTACTTAATTGTTATATTCTTACTTCTCTTCGACGCTTTAGGTTCTTATTTCTCTCAAATTTTCAGAAGTTTGGCCTCGTTTCAATTTACGCAGACTTAATTTACTTGGTAAATCGCATTGGCTGGGTAGAAACCACAGAAGTAGCGGAACGTAAAGAAAGAGGGAGATCGTGCGGTGGCTCCTTTTGTCGGGAGAGGTCGTATTTTTTAAAAATTACCCTCGAGCCACGCTTGACTCTGCTCAAGATATGATATGTGCTTTTTGAGATGAAAGTCGCGGTCATGGCGTTTCAGTAAGGCCCTCCGAGTGCAGGACATTGCCTCCTTATAGGCTTCGCCTCTATATGAGAGCATCGTGTGCTGCACCAGCATTTCAGGTACAGACATTCGCGTGGCTCCGGTTGACATCTCGGTCACAGAAAAATACGTCCATCTCCGAAACCAGGAATAGATCGTGTGCACCGTTTTGACGTTTCCATCTATTTCATTCCGCTTTTCTCTATTGCCGCACTACTTTGCATTCATGTCACATTTTCAATAGTCGACCTGATTGTCGTACTCGCTGCCTTTGAGGTATCGCCAATATGTAAACAATCAAAAAAGCCACATGTGTTCTACAAAGAGTCATTTCGGTCATCAGTGTGCACATACGAATTGGAAAGGTTATGTGGCATAAACATAATGTGTTCGTGCCACGCGGTTAAAGGCAGTATTAGGGAAAATTCGACGAAAAGTAAAAGAAGTTGTGAATATGGAAGTCGAGATGCCCAGTAATAGGACAGTGAAGAAAAAACGGATGGAATTGGCCAAAAAACCCGAGAAATAGGACCCCCTCCTCAACGTTGATTCTTGAGGTGGACGACCATTTCGTCAACAGGCGGGTGGCGCGGACGAGTCTGCCATTGGCATGTATCCAGGTAATCAATGCAGAAAAACAGCGTGGAAATAATACAAGAACCTTGAAAGGCATCCATCCCATCGTTGACTGCAGACGAGAGAAGACAGTAAATGAGAATGAAAGGAAAAGAAAAGAGGAATAGAAACGAAAATCTCGCGAAGTCTACGGGTAAACAGCAAAAAGCAAAAACACTAAAACGGATAATCAGCTATCAGAAAAGGGTCTGCGACGCTCTGTTCGAAAGCGCGCACGATCGCTCCAGCCGGCCGCATCGCCTTGGCCCCTCCCACCTCAGCCATTCATGGGGAGCTCGTCGCCAGGAGGCGGGTGCCCTGAGCAGAGGCGGCCTGCCCTGATGAGGTCGCCTCAGCCACAGCTCAAGTGGGCGCCTTCTGCGGGGGCTTTCGCCATGCAGAGGCCTCTCAGACCCGTAGTTTTTCACTAATTGACTCCATTTCGGATTCCCTGTCACCCACATTATCCGGAACACTGTTTCTAAAAAATAAGCATCCAGTCAAATGTGCACAATTCCTTCCAAATAAAAGGGAACCGTTTCAGCAGCGAGTGACCTCGTTGGGGTAGTATGAGACTAACCGGAAAGTTTTCAGCGTTTTGAGTGTTTTACTTTAAACGATCATAACTTTCTTGATACTCATCGGATTTGATCGAAATAAGCACCGTTCAAATCAGCGTACTTTTGCCAATGTGGCACCTTTCAAGAAATTTATCAAAAAAAAAAAACTGGGTAGTCGAAAAAATGAAGTATTTTTCAGCATGAAGCTTCTGAAAATATTTGAAGAGGTGATAGTCGGTGAAGGGAGGTTTGGCGAATATGGTGGGTGAGGTACGTTTTCAACCCCAATTCGATCAACTTATGGATAGTGATTTGTGAAATGTGTGGGCGGGTGTTGTCATGCAAAATAGTCGGACCTCTTCTGTTGACTTGCTGGCTGCAGCTGATGCATTTTTCGTTTCATTTCGTCGTTTCTTCACAGTAGGACCCCGCTGTGATGGTCTGGACTGGTGACAAAATATTATAGTGGATCACACCAGCCAATGACCAGCACAATGTGGTCATAATCTTTTTTCGTGAGGGTTCGGCTTTGGGAGTTGCCTCGGTGGTTCGGGCATTCAACCACTGTCCGGCTCCCTCCTGTACGTACATGGACCACTTTCCTCACAGGTGACAACGCGGTCCTAAAACGGGTCGTTTCTGTTGCGCAAAAGGTGTGAAAAAGAAACCTCGGGACGTGCCCATTCCTACCGGTCACTCAAATTGTGAGGCACGCACTTGTCGGGTTTTTTCACCTTCCCAATGCGTTTCACACCATCCGCACTAGTGGTTTCGCCAAAGCCTAGCTTTTCTGCAATTTCTCGAGCTGTTTGGGATGGGTAGCCTCCACAAACGCCTTCAGATTCTCGTCAGGTATTGCAAGTCGACCGCTACGAGGTTCATCTTCGAGAAATCTCTAGAACGGATTGTGCTGAACCATTATCGCACAGCGCTTTCTCCAACACTATTGAGCCCCACACTTGGTTAATTTGTCGAGCTGCCTCGACTGCGGATTGACCCAATTTCTAGTTGAAGAAAAGTATTGTCCGAAGTTGCTCTTTTGTCATGCTTCAAAAAGTCTTGGGAAAAGAGGATCGATCAAGCAATGGTGAATTAGCACTTATACCATCAGTTAGCGCAGAAAGTCCTCTTCAGGATGTACAACTGAAACACAAAGGAGAATAAGTTTTCAATCAGCAATGAATGTACAAAAAATAGCACCACAAAACGCTGAGAACTTTCCGGACAACCTAATAGTTTCTGCTGTATGCATAAGTCCGATCCTGTACTCGTGCTTCTTCAAAGACACCGGGTAGGGGTGATGAGCTGGCCTACAATGTGATTTCATCGTTTTTTTTTTTCATTATAAACAACCTCTTCCACTTAATCGCTTATTCTCCTTTTCATTGTTGTACTTGTTTGACACCATTATGGATGAAATCAAATCCGCCTCACGCGACACCAAATGACCGTGGGGTCATCGAGGTGATTTGTAATAGTCCTAAAAAGGTGCGTTTTTCAGTGCGATTTTCATCACACATCATCTTTTCTGAGTGCGATCGAGTGTTCGTTTACAGAAGGCAATGATTAAAATACGCCTTCCTTTCTTGTCCCCTCCTGGTATCTCTAAGAGGAGAAGGTACCCAGTCCTACTTGACCATCCTCACTTCCTTGGACACTGTACGAGTGATGCTTCATTGAGGAACCACGATTTGGGGAAGAAGCTCGGCAAAGCTCCATTCCTACGCTACATCACTTCTAATTTCATTGAATCCACCCGCTTTTCAAGCGCAGAATGGAAATCATCTGTGTCACGTTGACCGTCGCTTGCGCCTTTTCTTTCCTCTTTCAGATTTAGCACTAATTTTGCAACAATGGGCTCGGAGAGCCCAATACCACCCGGCTGTTCGTCCGGCGCACTATGAATTATGAGCTGCAGACTTTCACCATATGAGCTCTATTAGATTTCGCGTTGATATCAAAAGTTTCTTTTAAGTTCCAGAATATTTCTCACGGAGCCATATTGGCGCAACTGGACTGCGTAATAACTGGATATGCCTGCCTAAAATCAAAGCCAAAACGAAGGTTCTAGCTCGCTTCCTTCTCTTCGAAATCGTAATCCGTAAAGGTTTGAATGGAATGACTAAATGGTAGTGTCACACGCTGCACTACTAAACCATCAACAACCACCCCACATTCTTATGCAATCCTTCTATTATAACAACCACTAACTTTGCGTGTCGGTTTTGTGCGTCGTTTTGTTTGTCGGATTATATGTCGGTCTGTATGTCTATCGTCTGCAAGTGAATGATTGTGATAGTGGATGATAAGGGAAATCGACCGCTCAATGTATGGGGATACTAATTGGTGTGTATCAATCTAAGGCCACATTATCGTTGTGATAGCACTTCCCACTTATATACACCCACCACGTACATCCGCAGCCATTCTGCAGTATGCTGAATCGCACAAAGTGTCAGCATACATGGGTGGTATGCAAGTATGTTCGGTTGTCGAAGGAGCACTGCCGTTCGGACTAGACCCATCAAAGAGGGTATCTGCGTAAGCCGGACAGTGTAGTAAGCTATCATTATGCAAGCAAAGGGGCGAGGATGGATAGTGGATCTTGCGATCATGGGGTGCAGTCGCAAAAGTCTGATTACTAGAAGTAATGGGTGACCAAAGGATAATTTCAGCCGCATAGATGTGAACCTAATAAAACTATACGTCCTATCCTTGCTAAAGTAAATCGAGTCATTCCTGGCGTCAAATTGACGCCGGCACCGGCGGTGCGCAAAGTATGGCCGGCCTAATTCTCGCAACTTAGTCTACACTCTTACACCTAAATTCTTTCTGGGCTTTGTGAACCGTCTCAAAGCTTTCGATTGATTTGACAATTCATGTACCACATGTTCAGATCAGGTAAAAGTCAATTCTTCAACTTCTTCCAACTCAACGACAGCAAGGCATTTTTCGGCTTGAATAAACCTTCTACCAGAGTAGTTTATAATGAAATACGCAAAAGAAGAGCTACTTCTCCACACGAATTTTGATTCTTCTGTTACTCTATATTTATGTTGTACTTGCATAATATGGATCACATACAAGATTTCATACGAGGATCGAGAATCCAGCTGAGATACACCCTACTCAAAGTAACGTCCGACGAGGAGAGGCTCTCACGGGCTCTGGGACAAGAGATGATGCTCAACTGGTGGAAGACATAGAGAAGGTAATCAATATCGGGCGCGCGAACTTGAACTGCTCCATTCCTGCCGGCAGCTGTTCGAATGTTCCTCGGCGAGAGTTCCAACGAGCTGCTGTGCTACTAACTTTTCAATTTCTGCATGGGAACAGAGAAAATTTCTTGATTCTTCTCGAATTTCTGATTCTACAGTGTATCCACTAGTAGGATTTGGAAGAAAATCGTTAGATTTCCGTGAACAATTTCATCAATCAGTTTGGGAAATCCATACTGTTTCTAAAACAGTGTTACAAACGTACGTAGTGCACGGCTTTGAAATGATAAGAATATTTATAGGCACGCTAATACTCAACAACTAAAAGCATTTCAAAACACAGGAGTCGTTATTACCGGTATATGGAGAAATCACGACAGAACAAGCACAAGTAAGAAGTTTTGAGATACATGGGTATGGATGCGTACACACATTTGAGAACACTACAACAGAAGTTCCCGTATTAAAGAAGGAAATTACGAAAAGAACAGAGGGAAATTAGTACGCGCAGCTACACTGCAGCAGTGGACATGTGCATTGCATCAGTGGCCCATCGGAACACGAGTTCTCGGTCAGGATTCACCATGGAAAAATCCAACTGTGTGGACTTCTGAAACTACCATATCAACATGATTTGGAAGGATACTGCACATTTCAGACCTTCAGCAACTATAAGAAAAAAAAAAGAATGAGTAAATAGCAAATGGCAATCTTGCTGTCCTCTTTACTTGTGCTACAATGCACTTCTGTTTCGCATCGCGATGCAGGTTGTAGGACAGAAAAGTTCGCAAAGACTTGGGCCAACATTTCACAACTGACGATAAACCGTTTCTGATCTAACCATGCGAGATCCCATGCTACGAGAGGTTTCTAGATCTGAGACGATACCTCAATGCCTCTCGAATAGGGCGAAGGGACGTAGTGGACCCCTAGCCACTTTGACACCCATGATAAAAAATTTTAGGCTTATGAGAAGTTAATTCCGTCGTTCCCAAAGTAAAATGGCCGGCATGCAACATTGGTCACCTAACCTGTCGGAACACTTTCACATCACCCGCGCACCACAGCGAAGTAACAATCACCCCTTTTAGTGATGCAGAGGACGCAAAAGCACGTCCTCGATAAGGATGATTGGTTGGGAGGGGGGCATTTCCGGAGTTTTCAGCCGTTTCGTTCCGTTCTTTCCCTACGTCCCACTACTTACATTGGCATCTTTTCTGTCATATTCCAAATTAGCTAACATAAACCTTGACAGTGTCTTTGAGCGATAAATAGAAAATATGATACAACGAACTTGTGCAAAGGAAGCGACGACGGAGATCAAGTGAGCGGCCAGTATATAGTTACGAGATCGCAGGGCATTCCGTATAGAATCGAATGCACGTCCGCCTTCTACAGGACATGAGATGGCGAAGTAGAACCAACGCTCAAACTCATCTTTACGCTCTTCGTTGATGTGTTCTGCAATAATGCATAAGACAAGTCCAGACGAAATATGGTAGAAAGATGAAAACCTATGCTGCCAAGCGACCAGTCAGCTGCTCTTGCCCATAACATAGCGAGGTTTCGGACTCGGTGGAGCTTCTTTTCTTGCCTGAAATTCACAAAGTAATTCCGTAGAACAATGTGCTCTCCAGCAAATAGAGGTAGTACAAATAAAATTTATGGTGTGAATGATGGAGCTCAAAGATACTATTTATCCACACTGTTACAGTCAGGGTACATCGGCAGTCGAAGATTCTCGGTGCACTCTGACTGTAACAGAAAGGGAACAGTACCTGTAGAGTTGCAGAGATAAGTACTAGAATCTAAACGCAAACAGATGAGAGGCGAGGGGTTCACAGCGGATCCAGATCACGAGTTGTGAGATGAATATATTTATGCTGCACGCAAGAATACACAGCAATGAAACACATTGCAATTATACAACCCGGCAACGGTTACTGGTATTCTAGAGATCGAAAGAGGGGTCGTACCGAAGCTGCTCTTTTTTTCGACACCTGAGATCCCTAGTTATGGGAGATCAGACTTGAGTCTACGGTAGCATATCTATTTCAAATTTTAGTCCATAGCCTAGCTCCAAAGAAAGTGTGGTAAAAATTTGTCTGTGACCATTTCCACTTACCGACAGAATGAGAGAAGAGTGACAAACATTTCTCGCTTTTGAGCGGCTTGTAAACGATTTAACACCACTTCTACTACAGAGCGGTCAGCGATATCATTGTCGACTATGAGTGAAGCTACCAAGAACGTTAGCTGAAAAAGAACATTTGGAGGAGCAACTGTTAAAGAAAGAATAACTTCAATTACGAATGTTACACGCCCTTTTCCAGTAGGAATAAAGATGTTGAAAGGCACAGTTAGCGGTGAACAGATTGGCCTACTCACCTTCTTGGAACACTAGATCCATTAGTAACTATTCGCGCAGCCATTTAGGTGCTATACCCGCTCAAGACCACGCCTCGCCTAACCTCTGCTGACCAATTAAGGAGCTCAAACGGGCGTGGCTAGCGTGGTGAATCGATTGCGTGAAGCGCTGTGATAAGCACCGTGGCAACGCAAAAAAGGTTATCCTTGATAGATGCCCAAGAGGTAAGTAGACTGCCTGATCACTGCGAAGTAAGCCTTCTGCGTAAAGCGCAATCGGACAAGCTAGAAGGTATCACTCGGTAACCCACGTTGGTATCAGCACACACCAAACATTAGGTGTACAGTCCACTATTATGCATGAAACCTAATACGGCTCACAGGATAACTCACTTTTTTACATGTCAGGAAATAACAAGAAGCCTGTATCAGCTGAAGGCACCTACAGGGGATGAATTTGTCTACTGTTAGATAACAAGGTGATGTAATAGTTGTGCCGCAGTGGAGAAAGAGCAGAGTAAAAAACGCCAGAAACCAGTTAGATGGCCCCATTCTCGCGCTGATTCCGACAGCGGACGCGTATTTGAGTCCGCAGCGTCAAAACAAGTAGAGCAGCGGTCAAGCTAACAAGGGAAGGATTCTAGGTCGAAGTGGCCATTCGGAATGGGATATATATTGTTTGACGTATTTTCGAACGCTGATCTCGAACCTGCATTCCAAATTTGCCGTCCGATTCTCTGAGCAGAGTTATGGAGGTTTTTTTGAAAAAACAATGCTATTATATGGTAGGTTTGAAAGCCCGTAGCACGCGAGCCAGACGTTCTCGCGCAAAACTAGTGCGATTTTCGCGTTTAGGGGACAAAACTGCCCTGTGGAACATGTTTTTAGCCAATTCGAGGCCTATTGGGTAGGCCAAGAGTTCTTCCGAAATTTGGTCAAATTCTCGGTAAGCCACGAATTTTTCCGAAATTCGGTGAAATTCTCGAATTGGCTAAAAACATGTCCCATAGGGCAGTTTGGTCCCCTGAACACGAAAATCGCACTAGTTTTGCGCGAGAACGTCTGGCTCGCGTGCTACGGGCTTTCAAACCTACCATATAATAGCACTGTTTTTTCAAAAAAGCCTTCATAACTCCGCTCAAAGAATCGGACAGCAAATTTGGAATGCAGGTTCGAGATCAGCGTCCGAAAATACGTCAAACAATATATATCCCATTCCGAATGGCCACTTCGACTTAGAATTCTCCCCTTGTAAGGTGCGATCGTAGCCCACCCACACCTCCCATGCACCTAGACCATCCGCGCCATGGTTGTTCCCCCCACTGGGAACCCTACTTACCCCTCCTGGATCCTTTACTATCTCCCGCTATCCCAAGCCTCGGCTTTAGGACAGCTTGACTCTTACTTTGTGGAAGAAAGTGTACGCTAAGATAAATGCTTTCAAAGTACCTGTGGTGTCCATCGTACACCAGGAGCAACTAGGCCGCGAACCACAACAGATTTCTCCTGACGCCGGAACGTATCAAGAGGAATGTCAACATGGGCCAGTTCGAGCAATCGTCCATATAACACAGCATCCAAATCAACACTACAGTGAAGGACATTAGTATGGTAGAACAAGGAAGACTTTGGGGGTCCACCGACAAACACGAAAAGAAAAGGATAGACAGTGCAGACAATGCTTGGATCATTTTGGAATTTTCAATGTCAGGGAAGGAGTTACTTTGAAATGATTTTGAATGGTTGAACCTATTTGGTGACATAGTGCAAGAGAATGTTTCGAGATACAGTAGTTGGAGAATGGGTTCAGCTTATAGTTGCTTCAATGTAATACGATGACAGATGGAGGGAAGAAGATATTTCGCGTAAATGGAACGGGGAGGAAATAGATCCTTACCAGATTTTCAGTTGATCGTAGTTGGCTTTTTTCAACTGGTCATCTGTGTAAGCGCGTAAAAGGACACAGGCTGCGCGTACAATTGTCCTGAATCCTCCGGCGACTGTAGATGGCTCCTTCATAGAGAACACGTGACTTTTGCACCACAACTTGACAGAAAATAAATAAAATCACCGCACTTTTCGCAGATAAGTGATAAGGTCTAGCATGATCTTTTCCATATTGATCAACTTGAGCACATGAACAATTCTGGAATTAAAAAATTACATGTCGTCCACAGCTGACATCTGTGAGCATTTTTACCTGTCGACCGCGACATCGAAAAACGGCAACAGAAAGATCTCGTTTTCGTCGACAGCGCTCATGCCCACTTCCACACCACCGTTGCCCATGGTCTAGAAGTAACCATACTCATACGTAGAGAACTGAACACATGAGTGATGGAATTCTCACATCATTTGGATCCACGGCATAGGCATCATCAGCTTTGTCAGCAATTAACCAATTCGTTATCAACTCTTCTTGGATCGACTCCAGATTGTTCATATGGTTGGCTTTCGCGAGTTGTGTGATCACAGCCATTTTATGCTCTGAATGCAGAAGTAACTGAAGATTGTGACAAAATATGGGGGACAAAGTACTTGACTAAAATAGGAGTACCTCTTTCTTTCTCACATTTCCAGTCAATGCAGTTCGAGTAGATATATCCTACCAACTCTTCAGGAGATTCTGTTAGATCGCATGTCTTCTCATTGTAGAGACCGGACTAAGGAAACAGTAAACTTAGAGCGAAACCAACTAGCAAAAATGTGTGTAAAAGATACAGATTGTTTACAATAGATCAGTCGGAGTTTACATACATTGGGATTAATGAATTTTCATTTCCTTCGAGGGGACCTTCAATTTTTGATTGCTTTCTAAGTGAACCTTTAGAAAAGCAGAATAGACCGCCAGCTTTCTGCGGGCCTAAAACTCGGCCGGAACGCTGCTTTTCCTCCATGCTTTCACCGTAAGTAGAAGTCACTCGGCGAAGCATGCGACCGTACTCTCTTTTCCGGCTGTTTTCCCAATAAGTAAATGAATGATCTATTAAAATAACCGTCAACTATCAGCACAAAGACCACAGTACTTGATGCCATCACCAAATGGAAAGAAAGGTTTTCGACGATGATCAATCTTTAGTGGGGATGCCCCACGCATTCTCGTCCCGTTCAGAATGAGGGTCGCAGGTGAATGCGATTTGGCCCATGCAGTGACTTGCAGAAGGCAGCCGATGTACAAGTCGGTGCTTCTATCTTCCCATACAAGTCTGCTACCGTTCCACCCACCCGGAAGAATGGAAGGATGGGTGGCCTAAGCTGTCATTGTCGCGAGATTCGATTCCTGCATCAAAAATTTCCATGTTCAGGAATGGGGAATGTACACACACTCCTAATGAACAAAGGGTCCTGGGAGATGGTATGTAGCCTATTTTGAGACGAATGGTGTACTTTAAACGACTAATATAGCACACGCTAGCTGACAAGGTGAGCGATCCATCTCGCTGCTTATCAATGTCACGGATCGCAGATCCGTGTCCGTTGAGCGATAATCACCGACGCGCTGCGCAGCACAATTCAAAAATCATCCAGAAGGATGAGGGTCTTATTTCGTGAGCTATGGTGATTTCGTTTTCTTCATTGTCGCACTATTCAACTTCCTGAATTTCATTTTCCTCACGTCCATTTTCCACAACAATAAAACAATGTTTACAATCACCCCCATGCTTGGTTTTGCTGATTATTTACGGTACTACCGCTCCCTTGGGAGGCAGTCAAATTTCCAACTGTTGTATTTGAATAGCCTCTAACGGCAGCGCTTTCACGATTTGAGAAAATGCAGCTGCACGTGTGATCCACTAGTCTCCACCTGCGCGCATCCATCATAGTAGCGATGGATGTCTAACATTTACCACTACAGAAGTTCAGATTCCTTCTCACAGACATCTCTTTTTCGAAGCTTCCCACATGAGATAGGGTGCAGCTCAAGTGATTAACATCCGCACCTCCACTGGAAAAGCTCATGTGTTTCATTAAAGATGGATCGGAGAAATACCTTCTTGAGGATTAATTCAGTATTGTACTTCTCGATGGCGAGACCAAGACGATTCACCTGTTCCTCGATTGCGAGCCGCTCAGCAGCGTCCATTGGCTAAATAAATTGCTATTAATCGGCTTGCCCTGGATGACTCAAAAGGCTTCTTTCAGATCTCACCGGATCAAGGTCAGTAGCCATCAACCACTGTTGCGCAATATTTCTCCCTATCTCCATCAAACGAATCTTCGTCTCACCTTAATCATTGTCAAATACCAAATAAATATAAAGAAACAGAATGAGTTCAGGATTTTCGTTAATTGGGCTTCAGGTTTCAGCTTTTGTCCCATGAGAAATGGTGAATGATATGCTGTAGGCAAGGGTCTGATCGCAGCCGCGAATACCGCTGGTGATGAGGCAATTACGTTCGAGGTTATGCTAAGCACTCGATGATTATCACGTGTTTACTTGACGTCAACTTTCTCTCGGAATGTCTGTCACCAAGCATTTCCTTCAAATGGTAGCTGGGAAACCAAAAGTATGTCAAAGCAGAGCTAACTGTCACATGCGCGGTTGTTTCCGAATTTCATAGAAAGTAACGCTTGGGCCTACTATGTAGAAATTCGCGTTCATACTTTGCGCCGAGAGGGCGTGGTGGTGTTCACAGGCAACGAGGCAAAGTAACACGGGGAGGTGCAGACTACCCAGGCAGAGACGCAGAGCTATGCAGCCACGCCCTGCCGCCGGTACCGCAAAGTATAAACCCGGCCTCAATAAGATCCGTGATAACACACTAGTGACACCTACACAGAGGCAACTTCTTGAAGCACATTGCGACGCAATTCACAACGGCATTTCTGGATGTTGTTTGCGTGAGCAATTGTTCGATAACTGTCACCTCTTCCGGAGAAAGATTTTGACCCTAAAGATTCATGACATAAATATAATACAGAAGTTTGTTTTTTTCTTTGAACAATGACTTCAACATTACTTTAGCGATGACTTCGGCGCTTATTTTCCCCACAGCTACTGACAGTAAACGCGATCGGGAGAAATGTGGGCAAGCTCTCAGCCAAGCTACACTTCGCAACACAGTTTGCCAGCACTGAAAGCAACGAAATAGTTAGGAATATTGATAGAAGTACGAACTGATTCTGAAAAGCTATCAAGGACGCTAAAGTGTTCAATTGTGAAGAAAATAGCCTCATTCAGCTCAAGTCAACAAAAACCGGGAACTATCTAGACTCGTAAACGATTCACAAGTGATAATGTCGCAGCAGTGTTAATGAAGAAACTCACTAGCACATTGTAAATGTCAAGCTCCTTCTCCACAATCGGAACCAAAAAACGTTCAACATTGCCAGCAGCCAAATAGAGGAATGGGTGGAAAGGCAGTCGCTGTTTTGCCTCAAAGTTCCCCATTTAAGTCATAAAAATGAAAATACCGAATTCACTCTCACCATTTGCGGCATTTCTACTACCAGCACATCACGCTCGTATAAGTTACTCTCGTTGCCATCTTCAGAGAATGAAGAAGTACGCGCATTGAATGACGAAGACTGAGTACCTTGTTCAAAGAAGCATCGGCAGTACGCACCGAAATCTTCGATGTTCGAGTCCTGGTGAAGAATTTTCATTTTCCGTCCCCGAAATGCCACTCGAAAAAATATCAAAGAGGAAAAATTTTGAAAAATACTTTTTTATCTGTCGCCATTTGTTTCTCTCGGTTAGTGTACCACACAAGCTCGTCTTTGCATATGGCGTTTTCACGTCGCCGCTCCATAATGAAGTTGAGAATCTATAACTATACACTACCTACAACACCAGAGTTTATATCACAAAATAATTACCGAAATCATTATCATTAAGCACAAAGTGGGAAAATCAGAAAAGAAGGACCAACCGAAACACATCCAGTCACGAAAGACTGATTTTCCTCAGTACATGTCGATGAAAGATGCGATACAATGAATTGTATAGTCTGCAATCGATTTTCAGAGATGAATCGGTCAATATGGAAAGAAGCTTACAGAAGCCATGTATTATCAAAAAGCAACATACAGGATAATTGTATGGACACACGGTATATAGAATATCACGAAATGCAGAAAAGGATTTTTCGGCGAGTATTTTAACTTCATTAACCTGCAATTCTTTGAAATTGATGAATTCAGTTTATGAAAAACGGTGTTTTAGATTTATAGGTCAAGTGCGGTGTATACTATAGCCACCCACCAACCATAACAGCGCAGTTACAGTAATTCTGCTGCAACGTACGTACCACTCTCGCGCACACGGCAAACCCTTCTAATCGCAAATACAGAGCGCCTCCACATCTCTTATCTGGACTTTTCCCTTTCTGGAGAAGTCCATTCACGGCTTCAACGGTCGCATCTTTGGGATTTATATTTCTGTAATTTTCTACTTCCTGGAAAATTTCTAGACAGACACCCCTTTTCGAGTGGATTTGGACCGATGAGGTGATCTCGAATCTATAAAGAGATCAGCAATCGACAAGCATGTTTTTACTAGGTGACAATGCTATGATCATTGATTGAAACCTTTTCAGAGATACAGTTTGAGTACTATGAGAACAGTTGGCGTCGGAAGAGGCGATCGAACAGTCGGCGTACTCTCGACACCACACTTGGCCCTCAATCCCTCAACATTTGTCCCACACCGGCTTCTTCACCAGTAACTCGTTGTTTTCTCAACGGTTGGCTCTCGCTTGTACCTATGTTCTTATATAGGCAATCAAAGAATCAGTGGCTGGGTTGAAATGAGAAGGTCACTGTAGCTGCGACGTTATGGTAGAGCTACGGTAATTGACCGTGCACCGCATATAACGTAGTCGAAAACACGGAGCTCAACAAAACATGTTTTGAAAGTGCAGCATTATGTTCACCTTCAGAGCCTGATGAGCGATTTCAAGGAATCTAGTAATTTCCAGTTTGTCTTCAGCGGCAGAAGCCAATTGAACTAGAGTTATAGCGTAGCTGAGCAATTTACCTGGCAGTTCGTTCACACCGCAGAATTCATCCACATATCTAAATAGTGGTTGACGTTTTCCGTAACACCAGAAGCACTCATGAAGTATGGAGCTCATAGTGTAGAATATAGCCCTAGTATACGTTTTGCCGGCATTATATATTAGGTCGTCCCAAAAGGCTCGTAGAAATTTTTCAAAAAAATCAATATGTTTACTTCGAGGCAGGTCTAGGCGGTTCAGGAATAAGAAGGTTCGCTGAGCTTTCTAACAAAATATATATTGACCCACCAGATTCCGTGGAGAGAGCTACAATGCCCGTAGTCGATAACCACCCAACACGCGGTGTCGTATACTGTGAGTGGTCTTGCGGCACTAAAGCGGCAGAAGCTTGCCACTTCATCAGCGCTGCATTGGGCAAAGGATGTGTGAGCTACCAGACGTTACGTCGCTGGTTCATCGGCTTCAGCAACCGCGTGATTGACATGGAAGACAAACCACGCTCAGGACTGTGCTACTCCAGGAACGTTTAAGGGAGGCTTTTCCACAAGGTGCTGGTACAAGGCGAGACAGTCACCACTGCTTATGCACCCACCAGCTCCAGCAGCTCGCCGTCGCTGTTCGAGAAAGGCGTCGGAAAAGGTCCGCGGTCACCCTAATTCATGACAACGCTAGCATCCACATTGCGAAGAGTACCCAGGTCAAGGTACACGAGCTCGGCTGGGATGTCTGCCCCAACCGCCATTCTCTCCAGACATTGCCCCTTCTGACTATCACCTTTCCCATCCTCTTGAATCTTTCCTGGCCAAGAGAAAATTCGCTGATTATAACATGCTTGCAAAGGCGATCGCTGACTTCTTCGACTCTCAGAACCCAGAGCTTTGGAAGGGGGGGGGGGGGGGGGAATCAGCGATCTATACCTATGTGGTGGCAGAGAGTTGTCGATAACAATAGTGGTTACGTTTTTGCCTAATTGTTAATTGTTGGAAGGGAAAATAACAAAAAGTTATGATCGAAAAAATCCTACAAGACTTTTGGGACAACCTAATACATAAGAAATTCCAGTAAATAATGCCACTGTCATGGATTGTGAAGTTTAAACTTCCTCCTGGTCGTGGATCCCATTCCTTCTCTGGAAGGATGGAATCTCTGACTTTAGATTGGATTGACTTGCAAGGATTAAAAAGAAAGTACATTAGTGAAGATACCACATGTAACCATTTTGACCGAAATAGAAACAAACTAACTCGGTGACAACATTTGGATCCACTTTATGTTTAGCGAATTCTTCAATAGCAAGCTCGATAGGCTTTCGTGGAAGCGCAGGGGACAAGCACGCCTTTCCAAGCCGTTTGGCCCATAGTGTTTTGATGAAGGTATCCTTTAAAAAATTATGATAACTAGGAAAAAGTGTCTTTTATAGTAACACCAGTTGGCTGGCGCACACTTCTGCGCGCAAATCATGGCGATGCCGTGCAAAAAGGGTTTAATAGGCCCGACCACAGTTGTGTATGGAGTCGAGCGGAAATTTTCTTTCCTCTACTTTCAGCTAAGCTATTGAATTGGAAAAAAGCAGAGAATATGGCGTGATAATAAAGCATTTTGGTGTTAACATACTTCAGTCGCTTTGCAACGCATCCATTTTGCACCTCACCGACATGAATCGCGCGCAGTAGTGTGCGCCAGCCAACTGGTTTACGTCATCATTGGGAGTTTGGATAGTTCAGAGATAAACAGTTTTGTATTCGATTGCATCGATTGGTAACTAACGTTCACTTGCTGAGCATCCAATTCCTACACATTAATGGTATAATGGTGGATCTATATCTTTATTATCGTTGTTAATCGTTTTCGTAAACATGCTTCACTACTTGGAATTTTACATAGTCTAGCGGTCGATACCAAGTGTTGCTACCAATACCTAATTAAAATGATTCCGAGTGAACCGCTCGCTTCGCTATCACAGATTAGGTTGTATCACAATTATCAAGTAGATCACAGTATCAAGAGTAGTGCACCATTTTTTGGAACGCAAGGCAATTCAGCGGTCGATGCATCGGCCAGCCATATCAGGACATAAACAAAATATGTTCATCCAATGGCACTGGGCATCGGACGCTTTTGCTAAAGCGGTCGTATAGTAGTAGCAAATGATGTAAATGATTTCATCCTATCCAATCCTAATGGTTCCTATCAGCCACTGTAAGCCGCTATCAGCTTCACTGAGGCCCTGTACCCAACAATACCATTGAGTCCCCCGTACCCTACAATACCTGCAAATGTGAACATTTAACTGTTAGCCGCAAAAGCGAACCGGCCTTGGTGACATTTCCCTTCTCACGTTTCCAATCGAATATTATCAACCATTATCACTTTGGATCACCCACTATCAATGTCCCGTCCAACCCTGCTGAACACCCATGAGTGACAGCGGCGACATTTGTCTTCTCATAATCATTATCAAATCTTATCAACCATTATCGATTTGAATCACCTACCATCGAAGTTCCTGGCCCACCCTGCTAAACATCTATGATGTGTTAGCGCTTTAGGATCAATGCGAAAAGCGAAACAAATTTGACGACGTTTGTTTTCTCATATTTATATCGAATCTTATCAACCATTATCACTTTAACTCACTCACACTAAAAGTCCCTGGCCCATCCTGCTAAACACCTATGAGTGTTAACGCTCCAGGATCAATGCCGAAAGCGAAACGGATTCGACGACTCTAGCCTTCCGACGCTCCTTTTCGAATCTTATTAATCGTTATCAATGCGGGTCACCCACCGTTAATGTCCCTGTCTCAGGACTTAGAACACCTATAAATATCGGCACTCTAGAATCAACGCGAAAGGTGAATCGAAAATGACGACATTTGCCTTCTCATGCTCCTAATCTAATCTTATCAACCGTTATCAATGCGGATCACCCACCGTTAATGTCCCTGGCACACCCTGCGAAACACCTATGAGTGTTAACGCTCCAGGAACAATGCGAAAAGCGAAACGGATCCGACGACTCTAGCCTTTATACGTTCCTTATCGTATCTTATCAACCGTTATCAATGCGGATCACCCACCATTAGTGTCCCCGTCCCACCCCGCAAAACACCTGTTAGTATGAACGCTCCGGGACCAATGCGAAAAGCGAAACGAATTTGACGACTCTAGCCTTTTTACGTTCCTTATCGTATCTTATCAAGCGTTATCAATGCGGATCACCCACCATTAGTGTCCCTGTTCCACCCCGCAAAACACCTGTTAGTATGAACGCTCCGGGACCAATGCGAAAAGCGAAACGGATTCGACGACTCTAGCCTTTTTACGCTCCTTATCGCATCTTATCGAGCGTAATCAGTGCGGGTCACCCTTCATGAATGTTCCCACCCCATCCCGCAAAACACCTGTGAGTATGAACGCTCCGGGACCAATGCGAAAAGCGAAACGGATTCGACGACTCTAGCCTTTATACGTTCCTTATCGTATCTTATCAACCGTTATCAATGCGGATCACCCACCATTAGTGTCCCCGTCCCACCCCGCAAAACCCCTGTTAGTATGAACGCTCCGGGACCAATGCGAAAAGCGAAACGGATTCGACGACTCTAGCCTTTTTACGCTCCTTATCGTATCTTATCAAGCGTAATCAGTGCGGATCACCCACCATTAGTGTCCCCTTCCCACCCCGCAAAACACCTGTTAGTATGAACGCTCCGGGACCAATGCGAAAAGCGAAACGGATTCGACGACTCTAACCTTTTTACGCTCCTTATCAAATCTTATCAACCGTTATCAAGGTGGATCACCCACCATTAATGTCCCCGTCTTACCCCGCAAAACACCCAAAAGGGTCAGCGCTCTAGGACCAACCTGAAAGGGGAAACGACATTGGTGACATTCGCCTTTCGAGGCTCCTTATCAGCGCGTATCAGCTGCTATCACTTTCGGTCCACCACCGCCTGGGTCCCCTTACCACCCCCTATATCATTTGTAAAATTCAGCGTCCTAGCTTTGCTGCGACGCGAGATATGAATTTCGTGACAAACAGACGGACACACACACACACACACACACACACACACACACACACACACACGCACAGACATACTAAGCGAATTATATAGAGTAGGATATTTCACTGCATGTAAACAAGCGGAAGAACTACTGCATTCCGGATTACACCGCCAGACACTCCATCGCGGGAGTGTTCTCGCCCTTGCTGCATAAAGGGGGAGACATAGAAAGGCTTGAAAGTGTTTCAAATCAGATGTTCAGGAGTTGAAAGGGCACGTACACTGCAGATAAAAGCGCCCACACTGAATAGATGATGTGCGGCGCCACTGGCATACTAAGCATGCCTTGGATTCTTTATCATAGCCCCTTCGTGCGCGGTGGTGCAGCCGGTTGAGGAGCCGTCGTGGGCGGGGCAACAGCTATTCAACTACTGTGTTGTTGTACATTTACGAAAGCACGTTCCGATTATAAACGGAAAGTTAGGGAACTTCATTTTACGGGTAAGGGTCGTTTCATAAGTACCCTCACACAGGAGTATTACTTGACATCTCTATTTTTACCCAAACTTCATTTTCTTTCTGGAAAAGAAAGAGGCAATTTGCGTTCCATAAACAACGACAAAGGGCATACCGTCAGCATCTTTGCAGGTGCATAGTTTCCTGTCAGAATCATAGCAAACTGAACTACACGCAAGAAATTTATCATGGTTTGAGGTGATTTCCTATTTGACACGACGTTTCGTAGCTCTAACACCACCTGAAATTGAGCTCAAACTAATACATATACATTACACCACAACTCCACCACAACTGACTTCTTCAATCGTAGATGGTGGCAGAGACGAGAGAAGTGTGCATGGTGTCCACAGATCACACGGATGTGCCTGCAGTGCACGAAGGCAGATATTACGAACGGAAATTCGTAATCCAACATCGCTTCGCCTTTCTTGCTCTCTCCACCAAGCTGGAACCGACCAACGATAAAATTTCATGGGATCCTGTGCCGCTACAAGAATAGAGGATACTGTTTTCGCCAGTCTAGTCCACTTTAATGTTCGTGGGAAAAATTCTCAGAAGATTATGACGTGACACTCAAAAATTCAAGTCCATCTTACGCAGCCTATTGAAAACTCAGATCCCGTCCTCATGTGAGGTGTTTTTCGAGGGGATCTTGTTATTTCAGTTAATGACACCACGTTAAACAAGAAGGGCTAATGAAAAGGGGCTAAAAATTGAAATGGGCAATTTGTATACGGTAAGCACAATGTCGGTCACGAACATTATCTATACGGAAAAGTGGCAGGTTAGGTGAAAGCTCACAGGAAGGCAGCAGGGACGTCAATAGATACCCATGCTGTGCGGATATTGGAGCGTGATGGTTCCAGAGGACCACTACTCTACCGTTTGTGCTCAAACAGATACGTCGGCTTCATCCATTCCTTATTGAATTTTTAATTGTCAGGATATTTGTCCGTTTGTCTGTTCTCTGATCACTGCAGTTGACCTTATAGGAATCGTCCGCGGGAAAATGAGTTTCTTTGTTACTCATATATTTTTGTTGTATTTGCCTAGTAAAGTCTGCATGCATTTTGCACACGAAAAGTGAGAATTCAGCTTAAAAACAGCTCCCAAAATTCTCGGCCGGGTGGGCGGGGCCTCCAAGTAAAAGCCCCGTCCCGACGTCCGCCGCTGTTGGGAACAGAGATTAGTACTGTATGCGTAACTTTCCGTCCCTACAATGCGTCTCCGAACGCGGCGTACGACGGGGTGCGTACTTACTCGGAGGCCCCGCCCACCCCGCCAAAAATTTGTGGTGGTGTATCTCAACTGAATGTACATTCTTTCGCGTAAAATTTTGCATGCAGCCCACATTAGGCAAGTAGGCACATTAGGCCCACAACATAAATATATGGGTAACAGAAAAACCTATTTTTCCGTGGGCGATTCCTTTAACTACGCGGTTGAGGGAGTTACAAGACTGAGGAAATAAAAAACGTCAAACTCTCATACGATGGAGTACCTTGCCATAACAATCAAAAAGTTCCCATAGCCAAAATGTGACCCAGTACAGAGTATGAACCGTTCCACTGCACAATACAAGACACAAAGATACGCGACAATGACTCACGTAAGGATGCAGCATACACACGAGCTTGAAATTCCAATAAATCCTGATTGGAAAGCGAAAGGAAGTTGAACAGATCATTCCACCTCGTTCCCTGATCGGTATGAAGTGTTCTTTTCGTTTCTTCACTGGAATAAACAAAAGATAAATTCTTGGCTCGGATTAATAATGCTTCAAGCAAGTAAGGTAGAACAACGCATCCTCACTCGAGTTTTTCTGTTCCAACAGCACTTTGTGCCACTGAAGCAATATGGGCAATTGCCTCCATTCGTGCAAAAAGAGGTCCTTCACTTCGCATTTGGTAGACGCCAACACGACGTCGTACACCGTAAATACGCCTTAACCGCGGAATAAGAACATCAACCAAATCAGGGAACATGCATGAGAAAAAACTCTTTCAAAGATACCTATCGTCGTTGAAAGCGTCGTCCTTAACAGTGGATTGTTCTTTCTCAGTAGAACTATCACTTGTGGTGTCATCTAGCATACACTGCTTAACAACTTGAAGAAAAAGACCCACGTAGCCGTGCATCTTAATCGAATTTTTATTGGAGCACATCATTTGCTTTATATCAGTTGATATTGTTATCTTCAAATGCATAAATCGTAACACCTACTCTAGCAACGGCTTCCTGTAGACATAAGGAGTGTGAGGTGACTGGTTCAAGAATCCGAAGAACTCTCGACAAAATGATAATTGATTCAACAGACTGAAAGTCATCTCATTAAAAAATGAAATAAACCATAACTGAAGTGCTGAAAGAGTAATCCATCCCAAGCAAATAATCACCAAGGGGAGCTTTACAACTAAGCTACTCCCTTGGAATGCGACAGGCATTCACTTTCTGAAGGCACATTGTGCCTCTGAAGGGGTGTACGGTAGCTACAACGTAAACGCTAGAATGGGTGGAACTTCTCGCAAAGCCCCATGTGGGCGAGCTTCGCCCACACGCAAGCGTTGTGCTTGGCCGCCGCACATCACAGATTCTCACGCGATTTTCTACCATTCGTCAGGGATAGCGCGCGGCGTCATATGTGCAGCGAAGAAGGCGAGATACCACTCTCAGAGTTTCGATCATATTTCGGTTTTTCTTTACTTCCTGCTACTTAGCACCCCTCCTTGGTTAAATTATTCGTATAAACGTTCAGGATCCACTTTACGAGCGCAGATGCACTTAGTGCCTGTGTTCTAAGCATTTAGCAAATCACACGTGACAAAGTGATTGCTCCCGACGCAGTGAGCGACCGATTGATCTCCAAGTATGTTTGGCAAGCTTCAAGCGGAAACTGAAAGCTGTAACACAACTTGCTCAGAGCTGGCGTTACCGTTACCTCTTTACACCTCATTTACCGCTCTCGTTTCTGACCGCAGCCGTAGTCTCAGAAAATCTACACCTTGTCGGACAGCAGCACATGAGTGAGCGAGCACCCATCCCCAAGCAATTTGTGTGCGAGCACCGACCCCCAAGAAATTTGCGTAAGTCCATGGGTAGAAACATATTCTAATTTGAAGGATAATTTCTTCGAGTGAATCACCTGTTCCACAACTTCCGTGTCGGCAGGTGCTTCTATTTTTCCCACAGCTTCCTGCAGATTCCAGAGTACGAATTCGCATCCATGAACGCAAGCCTCTGCCAAACCAGCTGATGCATTTGGAACATTGCGGAGAGCATCTCTTCAAAAGGTTTCTTGGAATCCAGTCATGACTTTGGTAAAATGGTGAATTTTACGATTCTTTTTAAAGTTTTCAAAGTAGTTTCGACGGCATGAGCAAAGTTTATCTTTGAAAGTAACAGGAGACCTAAAATGATGCTAACCCGCCGGCGGGAACTGGACAAATAACTTCCCTTCTAGAGGAAGAAATCATGATGCACTCATTCTTTCGGACTCAATGAAAGTGAATAAATACCGTGACACCCGAGAACTCATCGTATCTTTTCTCCTATTAGAACACGACAAAGAAGGATACCCGAACACCCAAAACCAGAAAAGAGAAATTATGTAGCGACCATTGCTGATAGTGAGTAGATCATGCAAACTGCAATGAAGCTTTTGTAGAACAGTGGCCTTGGAAAAATCACGAGTTCCCTCAGTTTCAAAGGAACAACCAATGTTGAAAGACGCCATACTCACCGTGTAATTAGTAACCAACCTTATTATAGTGAGAGTCCCCATAGTGTTTCCAGAATCAATCGCTAACTTGATAGTCAACCGGCTGGCCTCATCTCTTGACATTCCCAGAATTCTAGAAAAGGCGAACACCTGCAAGTTCATAACGTCATTCGCATATTCGTCAGACGATTACAGTAATCAGACACACTTCAAGCAAGGAACGTTCTTCGCGTTCGATGAAGTTCTTCAGGGTTGCTTCTCGCCATTCCTGCATATCGAGTTGCGGAGTTGTGGCATACAGATTGTAAGATTCCTAAAACCCCAGTGAAAGCTCATAACTGTAGAAAAACAAGTATGAAAATGGATAGATCACCTGTAGTGTCTCAATGGAACGTAACTGCTGATAGAGTCGCATATAATGCGGGTCCTGGTTCATGAAACGTAAAATCACGCTACTAGCAGATACAACGAGTTGCTTGCGTTGAGCAACAGACACCTAACGGATAAGATCATCAAAATGATTCAAAATGAATAAATTGGTAGGTCATATCATTAAAACCATACACTACCATGAGTGAAAAATTCATTGAAACCAGCACCTCTGTCCATATGCTGACAGCACTGTCAATTTCTTTAATCATGGCGTCCACGAGACAAGAAGCTACGTCACTCAAAAACTGATCACCTTTATCTGCGCGCACCTCATCCAGGAACTGCAGCACTGTCAAATCCTGAAACAGTTACTGTCTTCAGATGCCTACACTCCTGAAATCATGAGAGCTACTAATCAAAGTGCCAGGAGGATTAATTTGTGGGTTCAGGGGTGAACGATATATTTACTATAACAAACGCTTGCGGCCCATACAGTGCGTGGAGCAGATCGCAACAATCGGCCGAATCACACCGTGATTACTGTGAGTATGAACGTCTCGAAAAATCGAACTGATGCTGAAACTTTGAACTGTACCGATGAATTGGCTCGCTGAAGATGTTCCGCGTACATGGCGTAGATACGTACAAGAGAAACCAACGGTGAATGCTTCTCATTCAGCTTGCAATAGATACTAACAACCTGGAATTTGGCAAAAATGATGTTCTGTGCCGACAGTGGCTAATTGAATGTAACCTTGACAGCATCCACGAGACGCTGAGCAATGCTGTATCTGTCGTATTTGAACATCAAGCGGATAAATTTGATCAGATTGTGCTCTGTTGCTAGTATGGAGTCCAACATTCCTGTTGAGAACGAGTATGACATAAGCATTTTGCCCAGTTCAGCAGAATGGCACACTCTCCCCAGAGACCTTTTGCTGAAACCAACAAAATAGGAATCAACAAAATAAGAAACATAGAAACGAAATCAATGGAAAATCGAACGATTCCTCAGAGACCTTGAAAGATCTTGAAGATTTCTCAAGGATAAATAAATTACACTGCCATGTCAGTAACAGCTGGAAATCAACGCAGCCAAATTATCCCGACTTTATATAAAACGCTTCGTCTATCTGTTTGTACGTCCGTCGGCCCGTCCCTCCGTCCGCCTGTCGCGAAATTAGGTATTGTATGAAAACGAACTTTGGAGATGGGACAAGCGTAGTATGGGTTGGGCATAGGACAATAAGTAAATACCACACATAAACATGTCAAGCCGCACCCTTGGTGGGCGGAACGTGCACTGGAATGTTTCGTTTTCACATCGAAAGTTATTGAATGGGTTCCGACAAGATCCAAACGTGTGAGAAAGGTAAATTAAGGTCAGAGGTAAGTTTTTGAAAGTCATGAAAGAGCCTAGGCACAGCGGGAGCAGCACCTATAGCGGTGAGCGGAGCTCAGACACTACCCGAAAAAAATCCTGTGGAGATGGGGACAAGTCCGGGATAGGTAGGCCATGGTACAAGAAGTAAAGAGCAAACATGGACCCAGTCAAGCTCCGCACACAGTGGGCGGGACGTGCACTGAAACGTCCGTTTTCGGACCGAAAATTGTTAATTGGGATCGAATGTGCCCCAAACGTGGGGGAAAGATGGATTGAAGTCAGGGATGCGTTGCTGAAAGTCATGAAAGAGACCTGGATATGGTGAGTGGAGCACTTGTAGCGGTGGGCGGAGCTCGGACACTACATGAAAAGCATTCTGTGAAAAAGGGGACAAGCTTGAGATGGGTAGGACATGGTATAAGATGTGAAGAGCGAACATGGACCCACTTAAGCTCCGCCCACGGTGGGCGAAGCATCCAGTGAAACGTTCGGTTTTTGGATCGGAAATTGTTTGCTCGGTTCGAAAATAGTCCAGACGAGTGGAAAAGATGAGTTAAGTCAGCCTTGAGGTCCATGAAGGAGACCTAGGTACAGCAGGCTGAACGCCCCCTGCGTGGGGTCCGTACAACGAAAATTCATAACTCGGTTCCAACGCAGCCTTGAGACCAGGAAAAAATTGGCAGAAGTGACCAATGTCCAAGTTATTTTGAACACGCTTGGAATGGGAGGAAACCCGCCCCAATGGGTGGGGCGTGATGTGATAGCGGGTACTGAGCAAATCGATAGAAAAAAAGCAATTCCGATTTAGTCGCTGACCCCCATTATTTTACGCACACAGTAGTGTGCGCCAGCCAAGCGGTCAAGCTATAGTTCGATAGGAATGTACGCGGAGCGTAAAAACTCCCTTTCTTCATTTCCATCATCGCGGCGACAGCGTATTTGGTTAAGAAGCGACTCTGACTCAGCTGGGTGCGGGCAAGACTCTCGAGCTGGGTCAATCTCAGGAGCTCGCGACGGCCACTCCTCTTGCAGGCCATTCCACAACAAAAGCAGCAAGGCGCTTATTGCGCGCAGTGACGCATTACTTGGGATGGTGACCTAGCTGAATGCCCTTGCTTATACCTGACGTACGGCTCACGGCTACGGGCTACGACTAAGACTTTGGCAAGAAGGGCTCTCTACTCTGTCACAATTACACAGAGGGGGCACAAACGAAGACAGAAACACAAACGCTCTTCGCGCGCATATTTCAAATGGAGTCCACAAGTTTCGTAGGCTAGGAATTCAGAAGTTCAAAGAAATTCACGGCTCTAGAATCATTATAGTACCTTCGGAACCCCTAACTGGAACCTGTTCATCGCTAAACCTCTGCTGAGAAAGGGCAAACTGAGATAAAATTGTTAAATTGATGAGATTACATGTCTTGATCCACTTGTGGGTTATTCAGCACCGACTGCACGGCCTCCGACAGACGTTTGTTCCACGGGAGATTAGATCCTTTTGCCACCATGCAAACCGCCTTGGACCTCGAAAGAGTTCGTTTTTTTTTTCTTTTACAGTACAATTTAAACAACTAGTGCAGCTACCTTATGGAAAGATTAGCAATAGTTTCTGATATCATAAGACATTGATCGTGCCATGCGCTTGTAATTCCGACCATACCTCGAGATCGCGATGACACTGCCTGCAAAAATGGAGGGAGACTTCGACACTACGAAATGTCCTGTGTCTTTAGAAAGCTGAAAACTAATCCTACGAATTCTTTGGAACGTGGGAAACATGCGCAGGATCCTACACATCCTGTCCGGGTGGCGAAAAATCTGGGTTTTCTATAACTTAAGTGGTGCTTCCCAGGGAGCTGCCTAGTGGTAGCTGAAACTAGAACCCGAAAGGTTACGCTGCTGCAAAAAAAAAAAAAAAAACTGGGAAAGGGCGAAAACCACACCTATCAGCTGAACCATGGTAGTTAGGTACACAATCTGGATACAGTAAAGGATTGAAAAAAGGCTTCTGTTTGTTGATAAAGAAGATTTTAGTGATATTTGATCCTTGGTATAGCATCCATCTCGCCATTCTAAGTGAAGTAAATTTCAATACGTGAAGTAGCCCATGAACAAAACGACACCTTTCGTACTTACTGTTCAATCATTTTGTAGGATCAAGAGCTGACCCTCACTGTAACAAATCCACTGGAAAAGGCCGCACGATTGCTCAGGGAGTCCGAAGGTCGAATCACACGGGCATTAAAGGAATCGTCCACGGGAAATGAGTTTATGTTGTATTTGCCTAATGTTGGCCTCATGCAAAATTTCACGCGAAAAAAATGTGAATCTGGCTGAGATTCAGCACCACAAAGTGTGGTCCCAGTGGGCGGGGCCTCCGTGTAAAAGCCTCGTACCGCGTCCGCCGTGGTCGGAGACGCATTGTAAGAACAGAAGGTTACGTAAACAGTCCCACTCTCCGTTCCCAACGGCGGCAGGAGACGGGACGAGGCTTTTACACGGAGGCCCCGCCCACTGGGACCGCACTTTGTGGTGCTGTATCTCAGCCAGATTTACATTTTTTCGCGTGAATTTTGCATGAGGCCAACATTAGGCAAATACAACATAAACATATGGGTAACACAAAAAACTCATTTTCCGTGGACGATTCCTTTAAGCTGCATAGAAGCGGTATTGAAACTGTGGAATTCTCGGTTGAATTGAAGAAAGGGCTCTTCTCTGCTTTGCTGCATGTTAACCATTCTGGTCATGAGACCGTTTGGGGGACGGATCCCACTCCGCTGTGATTCTCCTTTTACCTCACCAGAGAGTATATTCAAACCTAAGGAACCCTTTTCCCACCTCTTCTCCCAAACAGTCCGGCGGCACTCTAGTGCCCACAATGTATTCAAAAGTACTCGAACAAACGTCAGAACTCTCCCGTGAGTCGAATATATAGGGGGCCAAAAAAGTAATTTTTGTCCTCCACTTTCAACCCCACATTAGTCGAACTTCGGCAAATTCCGACCAGGTATTTTCAACCCTGAAGTAAGAGCAGACCTCACTCTATCATTGTTCTCCGTTACAGCCTTCTGCACGAGCAAGGACGGCTGCTTGTTCCAAGTGAACAAGATGTGTCACCTTCGTCGCCCTCGTTCACAACCTTGCTAAGGTCCGTTCACTCTGGGTACCTGAGGGGATTCTCACACTGGGTGGTGTTCTTGAATATTCCGTTTTTTCCGGGTTCCCAACGCCCTTCGTTTCCAAGAGCCACAACGTGCCATTACCACTGAAACCCCTCCGGGGGCAGGTTTGAGGCATAAAAAATGATACTTCGGATCATAGCAGCCTTGTCCATACAGCAAGGGCTCTGTGACTTCCATGATCCGAAAGGCCAATCCTTAGGAAGCTTTCCACCAAAGACCTACCACGGAACCTGCCTTCATTGTTTTAAGGGGACCTTGATACCGTGGGTGCTCTGAAGCCCGACTGCGCCGCTTGAAGGCTCCATATTATTATGAAAGTGAAAGTAGTGGACCATTTCGGGAATATTTTGCCCTAATACCTTTATCTCTTTCGTTTCCCTATGTTTTGTATAATAGGCGAATGTGGGCCGTGAGCAAAATTACTTCTTCGGCACCCCCTATACATGGAAAATCCACCCGCTTACACGTGGACTACACTTGATCCCCTTTATTCCTAGGAGTTCATCCGCATACCCGCTTATGTCTCCATGGGCCGCTGGAATCCAAATCTGCCGAAAACCGTGTAAGCTCGACCCCCCTCCCCCTCCCCCCAATGGGGGTTCCAATTTATCGTCCTAAGAGAAACTCTCGCTGAGTTTTAATCGACACTCCGCAGCTATCTCTATTCCTTCCGCAAATTTGAAAGAATAAAAAATCTGGGAAAACGCCCATCCAGTACCCCACGGAAATGTCCCTCTACTGAAGGATGGCATCACCTGTCATGCTGGAGCACGAGTTTTTTTTAAATCAAATTTCAAAAGGCGAAGAATCCTAAACGAATAGGGCTGGCAGGCGCAAGCGTCGGCTTGACGAAATGCACATCTATGCTTTCACATATTTATTGTGGCATGAGGATGAGTGCATGAAGTGAACTATGGATATTGACCGATTCCTGAGAAGCTGCTCTTCCAGCAGTCCCAATATAGCAATCCCAGTCACCAAACAGGGAGAAGGGTCATGGTTCAAGGAATTTCTGTGAATGGTCATTTTTTTCTCCAAGATTCACCGAATGATTTCGATCGATCACCATCTTTTTTATTTTCAGGCCGATGATGATCTTTTTATTAGGTTGATTCATAATAAATCGGACAAATGGTAGTGATGATTTCTAGAGATCATAACTCAGTAACGAATTAACGAAAATGGACGCGCGAGGTACCGTTGGAATGAGTATGAAAAGCTCTTCAAAGTACCGCAAAATAATCACTCCAAAGTAAATTCATTCCGCCACAATGCCGCACGATTTCAAGCGGTCCAGAGACCACATCCGCAACGTCATACTATTTATATCGCTATCTGGTTAGGAACCCGCGGATATCAGCAGACGTCTGATAGAAGTTCACAAGGAGCATGCCCCCGGCAGAAGTACACTGTAGTTGTAGCATTCGAAGTTTGCGTCAGGCGACTATTCCATCGAAGACGAAAACCGCGGTTGGTGGAGCGTACACGGCGTAGAGTACTGGGAGCTGCTCGATGAAGGTACCACAGTATCCGCCGACGTCTACGTTCGTCAATTACGAGAATTGAAGGCCAATGTCCAAAGTTCGCTACGGCGGCGGTCACATGTCTACTTCCAGCACGACAACGTGTCTACTTCCACAGACCGCACTTCGCAAGATCGACCAAGGCCGAGCTGCTGTCGTACAGTTAGACCGTACTTCTATACCCACCGTACTCCCCAGACCTGGCCCCTTCAGATTTCCACCTTTTCTCCCACAGCCAACGCCACCTGGACGGCCAAGACTTCAAAACTCGCGACGAGGTCAAGGCGGCACTCGGCAACTTCTTCGAGCTCCAGCTTCCGGCCTTCTGGAGCAAGGGCATCCATGATCTGCCTATACCGTGGCAGAAGGTCATCGATAAAGATGGAGTATATTTCAAGTGAATCCCTGTTTTCGTAAAAAAGTTGTACGACAATGATTAAAATTGGTCAATTTGTCCGATTTATTATGAATCAACCTAATACTAACCGCGATTTTTACTATGTAGCAATATTAGTTCTATCTTGATCATAAGTTTCCCCAGCGCTTAAAAAACACAAAGTGTATACCTCGATATAACGGTAGAGAGTCTCATCCGGCTCCAGATTGTGTTCAGCCATGAATTGCCGTGCGTATCGCTCAACGTTCTTCTTCATTAGGTTTGGATTTTGCACAGATTCTTGCAAAATTTGATGACATATTTGCTCCGAGTTCAGTCCCTGAACGAATTCATGTAAGAAAAGATCACATCAAAATGAAAATTGCCTCGAATACAAGTAAGGGAATCTCTAATTCGGGTAAGGCAGTCTTTACCTCTGGTGTCCCAATGCCAGCACTAAAGCCGATAGGGAAGGCTCGGTAGAGACAGTGGAGCCTCGCATTCTGTGTCTATCAGAACAGGGTTTGTTCGCCCTGCAGGCGTTATGTGTCGGCATTAGCGCTGCAGAGTATGAAGGCAGGGCAGGTCAACTCACCACATAGGTGTTGTAGCTGAGAGGACAGTTATAGACTGTCTTCAATCTTTCGATCATCCTAAGATTAGCACTGTACTCATCGAGTTCCGTCAGCCTTGAACGCTTCCCATGAGCATCAGAACGGAGCAAACATCCTACATACGCCAACTCTGCCTGCAAATCTATCCCTATCTTCCCTTGGCATAGCCTTTTGCTAGGAATTGTACCTGACGTGTTCCCGTGATCGTCTCAACAACCTGCTTTTGAAGGATACGTTCGAAAGTTGAAGTTGCATGCAACGCATTCAATGGAAAGCGCTCCACATCCTGCGTTTCCAGATTCCTCGCAAGTCCAAGCAGAAAGTCGACAAGCAAAGCACACACCTCAATAAAACTTGTTCTGAATGGAAATCTGCTCATATTACTGAAAAACGGAGATACCCAGTCGGACACCTTGTTTAGCTTACGATGCTTTCACACTACCGAACTATTCTAGGAACTCTTCCACGCGCACTCTTTCTTCTCCTGAGAAAATTCTGTAGCAACTACATAAAATTGTGTCAACACCCCATACCAGTCTACCTATTTCCTTTTAAATGCTTACGAGGAGCAATTACTGCAGCCCTCAGATCTCGAGATCAGATTCGGGAGCCCGCGTAACCTAACCGAGACTTTCATCCCTCCAGGATCGTTAAGTTGGTATTAGACTCGCTCATGAGAACGATAACATCAAATTTAAAAAAGTTGACCCCCACTAGTCGCTATAGACGACTCATATCAAAGTTAACTTTGAATGACAAAATGAACTACAATAATGCCGAGTTATGGGCAAAAGCTTCGGTGTAGGACGAGACTCGAACCCGCACTTCATCCTTTCCGGGGATATGTCCTAATTCATTACACTACCGACACCCCTTTCACCTCAACTCAGCTTTTGAATGGTATATTTACCATAGCTTATCAGCACTCACACGTATGTGTTGAGCCGGTTGGCCAATATCGGCATCGAACTGTGAAGCTGAAAACTTTAATATTGATTTTGATATTTTTGATTTCAAAATGGATTAGCACATATCCCCGGAAAGGATGAAGTGCGGTTTCGAGTCCCGTCCGACACCGGAGCTTTTGCCCATAACTCAGCATCCTTGTAGTAACCTTCGCATCGCGAGCTGCGGCGTTAAAAAGCAGTTATCAAAAATCAAAAACAACAAAATGAAATGTTTGGCGCTTCGCAAGGCTGGACTGCCCACCATTTTATGTCTTTCCACGCTTGCTATTTGCTTGGTAAGATTCTCTTGAAACTTGATATTACCGATATTACCTGCTTAGGCATTTTCGATAGACAAGTCGGAATGAAATCGAACTCCAAAAACGCTATAATATCACGCCAGCAGTCAATGTCTCCTAAAAAGTAAGGTGATTTTTGAAAAACAAGTGAAAGAGGAAATGAATCTTTCATATAATTTCTGCTATCATTCAGACTAACAACCGATCGCAGAGACTTGATGTCTGCATATCGCGGGATCTACAACTTGTTACTTGGTTTGAATACCTCTGCCCACTTTGTCCCTGCACCATATCAATGAGCGGTCGCCAATGTTCCGTTTCGCACCTGCGTAAGCAGGTTCGAGTTATCTTTTCGGAGATGTCTTTTCAAGCAGTATTCCGAGCAACTTCACTCGAACAGTGTCAGATGATGATTAAACAGTGCTCTTATTTCTTCATGTTTAATGGGTTGTGTTCTCCGGCATAAGCCCTGCACAGCCGCGCCCTTTGCGACTGTGCCTAGTGTACATAATGTTAATGACGTACATGCACCAGCGTGCAGGATGCTCACATACGAGGTACGCCGTCATACCGTAACTTATGGCATAGCTTTTTCGAATGTATTAAATCTGAAGGCGAAACCATCAGCATCCGTTCTAAAACACAGTAAACTAAGTTTATGTCACGCTATGTTCGGAACTACATATCTCGGCGTTTGTGTTGTGTCATCTATTATTGGCCTCTGCACAAGGATTCAATTTTTTTTCATTTTAACGAAATCGTATCATAGCCACACTCATACATAACACTGTAATGGCGAGAGAAGCAAAACCCATGCGACTCACTCAAAAGGGCCAGTCGTAACACGTTGAAAAACTTCTCCAAATTAGCTTCCGTCACATCCTCACAGTCGACATTACAAAAGAATGGTGTGATAGAAGCTATGTGACGGTTCCACAAAATCCGCGCTTCCTGCAACATATGAGAATGCTCACACATATGTTCTTAATTCATGATTTTCGAAGAAGGACATGAAATCACAGACGCTCCAGAAGACTCGGCTCAATTATTTCGAATTCCCTTGCTAATGCTTTCATAGACTTTTTGAACCTATGAAATAAAGGTCCTCAACCCCATATGGTTCAACACGGGCGCTCACCGAATCTAGCGCGATACGGTGCGCTAGCAACTGACTGTGCCGACTGTTTTAGAGATGTTCGATAACTTCATTTGAGAATGTCGGTTGCTCTCTTTTTTTTCTATTGGTCTCATTGATTACTAAGGACCTAACTGTCTTCTATAACAGCTTTCAAACAGAGATATTTGAATGCTTTTTTAGAAGCATGATTCCATTCCCAAAATGCGAACCTCACTCGTTTTTTGGATTCAAGTTTCACATGGATTTCACGCCACAGCTAAAAGAGGTCATTGCCTTGGGAAAGTTTCAAAGGATTCAAGTGTGTGAGACCTTGCATTGGTCGCGCCATCTATCGTGCGCGTGACTAGCCCTTATGGACCGGAGAAAAAACGCCCGCCTCCCGTTAAAGACACATACAGCCCATTCAACACTTCCGGAGGGCACACAAACTACTGCGCATCACATCACGTCATCAGACGACCGATTAGAATTGCTCGTTTCTGTGAACATTATGCAATTTCGATTACCGCTGAAACAGAAAATCACTGCTTATCATCTTCACCATGTGGCCTCATAAAACTTTTTTGTCTAAAGCATTACCCACCCATTGGGTTATTCATCAGGCATATCTGGTAATGAATAAACCCCATTTCATTATCCAGACCTTGCTTTTTGTTGAGGACCCCGGCAGGAGATCGATGGAATCGATTTTTGGGAAGTTTGACAGACTCCTCGGAAAATGATGATTTCGGACAGATAGGTCGGCATCACTTTTGTAAAACGTCACGCCTCTAAACTCACCAAGTGTTGTTACGGAGTACCAGTGCGGCCAATGCTTAATTGGCCTAGCAGCGTGTTCTTCATGTTCGCATTCCCGTAAGCTTTGCGCCGAAATCGACGGAAACCAACAGCGTGCCATCATTGATCTCCGAATCATTACTGAGTCCCGCTTGCCTGCATCCAAACATCCTATCGGCATGGTGTTCCCCCCCTGACGTTGTTGGCCACGATGGGTTGCCTTCAACGGTTCAGCTCGTGAACGTTTTTCGTTTTGACAAAAGTACGATCGGGTACGCGTGACCGTCAGGAAATGACCGCGAAGCGCATTCGAAGATTTTCCAAAATCTTAAAATATCATTAACTTCACCCCGAGAAGAACGCACCCCAGTAAAAGATCCTGCGCATCCACTGCACAGAAAATGAAAGAAAAGGAATGATACAATTGATAGAGGAATACAAAGAGACAAGAACTCAGGCGTCCATAATTCTAGGACACCCTGTGTACAGGAAGCGATAAAAGTATTGACCGCTTGACAAAGCCCTGCCATACTAAAAAAGAAGGTATCGACATGAGTTGTACTCGAGAATGGGGGATTAACAGGCATTTCATGTGTGTGTAAACTCTGATAAAATTGCCTCTTGCTGGTACACGGTGACAAAGACGCCAAGGGAGAGCGTATGCCGTCGGACACAAGTGATTGCAGTGCCAATCCTCCTAGACTCTCGTTAGACTTCAGAAATCGGATAAATTGTGGAGAAATGCAAGCTTCGCTCTCCGAGATATCTCACAAGGAATAGTCGCGCGTATCGATCCAGCATATGCGGTGGTCTTTGTCGCGAGATTGTGAATTCATAGAAACCAATGTTGTCCTGATCACGCCTTGTAGGCCGCGGCTGCTTCGTTCCAAAAGTCATCCGAATTGAGTCCAAGGTGAGGTATTCTCTAAAGGCGTGCATGTCTCCTGACCATCTGGAGAAGTTATTTCCACTACATGGTTTCTTGACTCGAATATCGTCGGATTTGCGGAATTTTATACTCCGCTGCACGGTCTTACAACAACGCTCCCCCAAACTGCGTAAATATCAGATCGCTAAACTATTTCGCTCCGAGGAAGCTCAAAGCCTGCGCTACTGTCCATAACCCGCTCGCTTTGTGACTACGCTTACCGAAGTATGAGATGATCTGCATGGCGATCACTTGCGAACCACGCACATGTTTTCCTCGTCCTCTTCGTCGTTGTTCCCGGTCCAAGGCATTCCTATAGAATTCTGGGGGCATCTTATGATGTGTTACTTGGAGCTGTTTGTTGATTGCATATACCAATAAAACTCATGCTGATACTTTTTTCTTCCTAGTATGGCAAGACTTTGTCAGGCGGTCAATACTTTTTCTGCATCTTACAGTAGGATAGGAATCATTTGTGTACGCGACTACTAATTTGCTGTCGCTCAATGAGATAGAGATCGGAGCGGTTTCCAATGTCTACATGCAGATGGTTCCCTACATTCAGGTCAAAACAGACCGAAACGAAACCACACCTTGATCAATCCATTTCCCAGAGTTTGAATGAATAGCTCGTGCCATTCACCTTCTCCCAGTATTCCAGCAACAAAATTCTGCCAGAGCGAGTTGGAATCGAAATTCGCATCTTCAGGGCCGTTCATTAAACGATACGTAGCTAATACGTAAGATGCTTGAGACAATCGATCAATGGTATCAGAATCTGAAAACATGCAGCAATCAAATGATCTGTTTAACTTTCACTTAAGTGGATAACGTAACCCAAATAGGTGTTCCTCACCGGTTATGGCTCTCTTCTTTGCATACGTCAACAAGTTAGTTATCCTGTCGTAGTTCTCGAATGTTACTGCACCGGAGAAGCAGATTTCTCCCACCTGGAAAAGATTTCACAGCAAGTTTTCTTTTTCACGATGTGCAACATCGATTGTGTGGTTTCGGAGTTGACGTCTACATGAACGAATGCTCTAGTGCTGTAATGACGTCTACATCGGCCGTCCCATGCAATCACTGATGCAGTCTGCTTGCAGTATCAGAGAATGATGGATTTGCATGAAACCACGACTCGCTATTCAGCAGAAATCGCGGAATCATTTGCTTGATAAACATATAATATTTGCCGACCGTTCAATTGTTCTTATAACATAACTAAGACCCAATCGAGCGTCGCACAAAATAAACCTATAGGGGGAAACAGGGGTTTGACACCAAGCATGAATTACAGTCTGAAGCAGCTAGGCAGATAATACAGCACTCCACACTCACAACAAGCCGTTGGCAGAACATTTGCAGCTGTGTCCAGATGTACTCGAATGAAACACATCTGACTTAGCAACACAGGCCTCGTTTCCGCAGTAAAGCTTGCATCATCTGCCTTTTTCATCAGCAAGAAGGAACAGGGCAAGGCTTCCTAATCTTCTAAACTCACATTAGTTTTGAATAATATTAGTGCAACCATTTCTGTCTGCTTAGCTTTGAGTGAAGTTGTACACCACATCATAATGGTGATGTATCTAATAACTACGTGCAGATAGCGTTGATGGACGTAAATACCTATGAGCGCAAATGGGATATTAGGAACTGAAGGATTAGTTCTGACACTTAACAGGAACATCAGGCCAGATGTCAAAGACTAGAGAATGTGCCATGAGTCCTCATAGTCCCGTATATATTTGTATAATATATTTAGCAATCGGCTTCTCCACTTGTATAGCCCAATTTCTACCACTCATAAGCGATTCCGCTTTAAGCCGCGGTCATACTCACCGCCGGCAGGGCGCGGCTGCGTTCACAGGCAACGAGGGAGAGTGGCACGGGGGAGGTACAGAATGACGCAGCCAACGAGGCAGAGTGGCAGGCGGAGACGCAGAGGTACGCAGCCACTCCCTAAAGCCGGCACCGCAAAGTACGACCACAGCCTCAACGTCCAAAGCGTAAAACAGCATTCGATACGTTTGCACGACAGAGATGACAAGAAATATAACAGGAAACTCTATAGGAACGATAAAGCATATCACATGTTAGAAAGCTGTGAGTCAGAACTACCCGAACAGCCGAGTTCCTAACTGCAACCTTTTGGCTGATAATGTTAATCATATGGAATCTATCGAACATAGCTCCGAACTCAAGAATAATAATAATAAGATGTGCACTCACACTGGCACTACATAAAAAGAAAAATCAAACTAAGCAACTAACCAAGTTGTGGTCTTTCACATTCTCAAAGGATTTCATCAACCTTGAAAACCCATCATCAGAGTCGTCCATTGTAGCTTGTGTGAAAAGATAGTTCATTCTTGCAACATGGACTTTCTATAAAATAAGAGATGATTAGCAGAAATCCAACAGCAAACTAGAAAGAGATCAGTTTCTAGCCTGAATTTCCACGTTCTCGTTCCATTTATTGATGATAAATCAAATTTAAGAGAATTGTCCCTGTTTAAAAACGGCGTCATAAGTCTCCCAGTATATTTCGACTCATAAGTCTCTCAGTATATTTCCAGAAACAAAACGTTTCCCAAGAAGGCATTTTCTGTCTTGAATTATGAATCATTTCATCTATAACAACGAGAGTTCTCGAATTTCAGTGTCGATGAGTTGCATCAGCTTGAGACTGAAGTTGAGCGAGAAGAGGAGAACAAGAGCAAAAGATCTTCCAAGTGAAAAGATGTTTATGCAAATCACACCTGAATATCCAAACGAAATTGGGTAGCGAACTGTTCGGCTTGATCGAGCTGATTTCGACTGATAAGTCTTTGAAGCTTCATTTCTGGCTGAGCTTCTACTATTTCGCGCACTTTCACCATATCACCATCATTTCTAAAAGTCGTTCATTAATTTGAACGGCGAAAGTAGAATAGAAAAGATTATGTTGATGGTTAATAGGTTGATCCACAAGTTCCGGACCACTTTACATTCAATGTTGTATAATCACTTCACTTTCATGTTTTATAAATTTTGTGGGAATACCAAGGTCCGGCCAGTGAAAACATGGCAAATACCTGCACCATTCCAAGTAGCTAACCAACTCACCTAATCGTCGCTTGTCTTGGCTGTTATATCAGTTTTACGAATCGAAACTAATTTTTCACAAGACAATTAATATTCCTGAAGGGCAATGCTGTCGACAGGATCAGCTATACCACGTTGGAGTGAAGGATCTCTCAGCTGATCTCGCGTGACACCATTTACTCATGAATATTTTTTCGTTCGAGGATTGTACACACCCTGACAACCGGATGACATACACCAGCCAAGCCTCAGGCTCAATCTGCGTAAGCAAATTTGGCAGTTGAGCTATCGCGTGACATAGCACACCCTGCGCTGCAAGCTGTCTTCACTGAAACCACGCAACAGCTCCACCAACTCGACTCGATGAATGTAGGTTTGTTTAGAATCAACTTCCCACTGTTCAACAAAACTAACACTGCATTGGATGAGAACGACTCTACAAGCAAAATCACACGGTCCGCTGTTTCCGACACTGGTAGCAACGCTGTTTTCTCATTAACAGCAACGCAGTACACTACTTCCAACGATGCCAATGAGCGGACTTGCATCTATAAAGTAAAGGTGAATGTTCTTCCACAAAGTCAAGAATAACAACGCACCTCCATGCGATTTTCAGTCTTCACTATGAGAGCAATCGTGCCCACTCTGGGATTTACTTTCGGTTTGTTAACAAACATGAAGTCAGCAAAAACCTCCTCCTGAAAAGCGCAATTGCTTCGAAAACCGCTTATTCAGTGCAAAAAATGGCATGTAGAGCTCAGTGCGGCTTGTCCAATGAATATTTTGGCGTGAAACTAACACAACTTGGCCAGTGCAAGATCTCAAATTAGCAAAAAATGAATAAACACCATAAATTATATAGTTGTTGCACACTGTAGATGTGTACCACCAAGAAGCGTCTGATTGATCGTTGCTTGCTGGACTAACATGTCAAAAATGAACCCCACTGAAGCCGCATTATGAGTCACGAAGGATTTGCAGTCTGCTTGCATTTCACGCGAACAGAAAGCATGATTCGATTCAATGTCCTGCTGTTTCGAAAGATCGCAGAAACATTGGATCCACATGCATCTGCATCTAATCTACACTCGAACTTTGAGCAGACTGCAAGCTGCACGTGAAGTGTTTATAACTGCGCCATTCTCGATTCGGTATTGTGAAGGAATTCGAGTTTCATGAGTTTGCCTTCACAAGACAGCACTGCCGTATACTATGTAATGTGTACCTCATTCTTGCAGAGATTCTTTTCTAGAACGGTAGAGAAAGTCCAGAGGTCACTGACAGCAAGGACACCATCGAAGGTTAGCCCCATCAGAAAACGATTATTACAACAGGAGCGAAACCGTATAAATTCCATAGCTGAAATACTTTTCTTTCGAAAAAAAAAAAATCCTGTCAAAATATAGAACTACCTGAATAGGCATCGCCGAGGGCTTCGGCGCCAGTGCTTTCTAGTTGACATACTTGTAATGGCGATTTCTGCGCAGGAGCCTACAAACTCTGGTATTTTTTTTTGATGGAGTTCATTTGTAGCAAGTCGGACAGTAAAGGCGCAGTCAGACTTTGCGATCTTGCGATGTGGCAACTCACACACGATGCTGAGGCAAAATGTCAAGGTAGCACAATTGCGTGCGAAAGCGGCAGCGTCAATTCGCATAGTCTGGTGGCAGCCTATTTGACGGATAAAATGCAGGTCGAAATCATGATTCACCTGTATTAAAAGATTGCCCGTGCAGACCAAATAATTTATTGACCATTTGCTCACTGCTCGTGTGATTTGAGCACCTTGTAGCGACTGTAATCACATGCTCAATGTATGGCTAGTTACACCAACACAACTCAAACTCATCTGAACACAGTAACCTCCAAAATTTACGAGCAAATGTCGGAAAAAGTACAGAAAATGGCGGGGATCTGCATCAAATGAGGAGGAGTCAAGCATGTAATCAGGTAGAAATGGACTTGTTCTTTCTATCCATCTCACGTTCGTGAAGTTACTCCATGGTACTGCGTTGATTGCTAGTGTTCTTGCCTTCGTCAAAAGATTTTTTTTTGATTGTTGGAATTATTGAAAATTCCTTTCATAAGGCCGTTTGCTAAGAGGATGCGCTGCATCCAAATCATAATAAAGTTTTATTATTCCACGGGATAAAACTGAGCTAAAGGGCACACCAGGCATGGTATACAGCACTAAGTCGTACCCGACCTTAACCTATTCATCCGTATAGCAGCAGAGGATGCGATTTTTACGGAATTAAGATAGCGTCCACACACGAGATTAACCTAAGCAGATCTCAAACAGCTGGGAAAGAACTAACCTCCTTGCAACTGGCTAGTACGGATTCTTTCGAAGGTCCCGTCAAAACAGACCATTCAGGAATTCGAAGTGTTATAATTTCTCCATCTTGTCGAGCAACTGACAGACAGCATATGTCGTCTAACACATCCGAGGAGACGAAAGCACGTTTGCACGGTGTCGTCGATGGGAAGTTCTGAGAGTTTCATCGGAAGAAACACATTACGTAACATGGAGAAAGCACTATATAAGAAATGTCACGGAAAGCTCACCAAAGCCGTAATTACAGTCTGCGATTCAGCTGATAAAAAGAGTACATCCATGGAAGTCGTAACCACAGCTAAGATGTGACTATCTCCTAGCCACCCGATTCCGCAAATGCATGATCCAGCTGAAGTGCAGCGAATATAGGAATTGCGTGAAGTAATCAAAATACCAAGAAATGACTAACGAGACGTAATATAACTCAGCTATTGAAAAAAAGGGATCGGGGCCACGTGAATACGGCAACAGAGCACTTCGGCCCAACGTATCCGTGTCCACTTCCCATTACAATTACAACAACTAAACAATTTGAAGGGGAGGCGATGTAGAGAAACGATCATTGGTGGGGGTGTAGAAAAAGGAACTACACAATAAATCAAAGGTAAATCACTCGTGCACACAACAAACACACATGTTCAATGAATACTCTTGAGTTTGCAAAGCATTCACTCAAGATAACGTTCGGAAAGAAAGCGGCAATTTTCATTTCTCTTGTTGTCAGTTTACTTATCGTTGGGAAAGTAGCGTATTGTGCATGGTTAAATCTGTATTTTGCGAATAGCACAGATCATAAGGGCTCACCTCTGAAAGGTTGTGTGAAAAGGTGCTGCAAATCGAAGCTGATTGCGAAAATGGAAACATCATCTTCCACAGCGATTGCAAGCCATTTTTCATTACTCTCAGCGAAAACTGGTGGCGGTGCACACTCACCGACGGGATCTTCATTTTCGGTGTTTTCAAAATCCCCTCAAACGACGAGAATGATCAAACTTTGGCGGTAAACATAAATAAGAAGAAAAGAAACCAACCGGATATTGTTGCCAGTGTTTTGATTTCATATAAACTGGTTAAACTGACGAACTCATCGCGTTTACCGAAATTCTTCGTTTCTTCATCCCCAAAATCCGTTTCCACTACAGTGTATCGCATCTAAACATCAAATTCAGAGGCCACAAGCTGTGCATGTCACAACGATCCCACACGAGACTGAGTGAAGTGCGATATGTCAAATAAAAGGAAAACCCTAAACTGCACGTTCTGATTTGAAAGGATTCAATTGGCGCCAGAACTGACTGCTCGATTGGAGCGCTCCAGTTCCCAAGCCACTAGTCCCAAGGACTGATATTGACTTTCAACTCTTCATAACTTTCTTAAATCGTAGTCGCCTATCATATGATGGATGCGAGGGTGTATCCAGCGAAATACAATGTATTTTAAGCCCATGCAAACAATTTGCCGGAGTACAATGAAAACAAACGCAGAAGTGAAGGTGGAGGGGGAGGGGGGAGGGGGTTACGAAGGTGATTATGAACCAAAGGTGCGCAGTTGGCGCTACTGAGTTTGGCTGAGGTTATACCTCGCGATTCTGCGATCCTACGGATCACGGAATTCGCGCGATTTCATAACCGCAAATGTCGTTTAGCGCACTCTCTCTGGGGCGTGTTATTTCTGCTCCACACGCTGGTCTCTTTGGCTGAGGTTATACCTTGCGATTCGTCCGGGCAAATCGCACGGTCCTCACCATCAAATTATCGCAAAATTGCGGAGCGCGACGCACGCTACGGTAGTGCGCGCGCACTACTCTCGTGCAGTTTTTGAGTGCTTCACTGCATCTGTGTTGTGCACGAATCACAGGGGGTGCAATAATTCGACAGCACAGGTATAGTCCATCTCCCGAAAACTGATTGGGCGTGTCCTTCGAACTTGGGTGAATGGCGAGAGTGAGAGTGTGTGGCGGGGTGAGAGAATTGAGAGAGTTTGATACACGTTTATACTAGTCCGTAGGACACGCCTACTCAGTTTTTGGGAAATGGACTGTAATTTACGGCTGTGGTAACGAAGTTGACATGCTCTTGGCGTCGTAGCCAGGACTAAGTGTTAGTCCCTTATTTTTGTGGGTTTAATAGTCACTCGAACAACTGCTCAGAGTCCACCTTTTCAGCTCTTTTATGAATTATTGCCAAACACTTTTCAGGTCCTTCTCTTTTAGTCTCACTGCGTTTTCCGAAATCATAGGTCACCTTTTCGTATAAAGACGAAGTTACCAAAAAGCTAGATAATTATTTGTGTATGCCTCGGGCACATCGCCAATCATACCCATACTTACCAGTATACCTAGAAAAGAGTGGACGCTCGAACTGGTTGCAGTTGGTAAGCTCCAAAGAAGGGATTTCATCCTGTGATGGGAACGCCGGTGATCTTTCCCTATTATTTTTTGTCTCTATTTTTGATTGATAACTAATTGATGTTGTCGGAGCACTTCGTTGTCGCGATTCCAACAATCTTTAAATGATTTGCCTAACTATGTAGGACAGCATCCCATCCCCGAAAGCATCACTGGGATTTTCTGTGCACTCTCAGCATAGTCCATAATCAAATGTCTGAACGACAACAACCGATGACTGAAGGGGACGGTGGCGCTTGCCCATCCCGACCAAGTTATGCTTACAACATGATGGCAATGGCGTGACCCTTTTATCCGATTTCTGAGGGCGTTTCAAGAATAAATTAGACTCACTAACACATTTCGTGATTTATTTATCTATTTATTAATGGTAGCTGAAAGATGCCGTACCCAAGGCGTGCAGCAGACAACACTTGCCTTCTTTTCCAAGTACTACGAAATCCTAGCATCACAAAATAATATTACAGATGTACATACCACAAAGAATCATTGTTCGCGTTCGCGTTCGTACTTTGCGTTCCGATGGCGGTGGCGAAGTCGGTGCGCAAAGTATGAACGGGGGCTGAATTGTCTGTTTCATGTGATGCACACAGCAACGTGCGCACGCCCAAGTGGCACAGTGGAGCCGAGAAAGACACAGTTTTTGACTTTCACCAGTCGGGCGGTCACTCTGCAATGAACTTCGGTAGATGCCTCTCTCCTTATGCCGTAAATCTTATTCTTGGCTATGGAACAGAAGGGCTTGAGCCCCCGCTGTGCCATTAGTAGCTCTGGCCGCGCTGTAAGAGAGTTTTGAAAACACAGTTCTAGCGTGTATTAGCCAGTAGTTTCCCAAAATCATGGTAAGAGTTTCAAAAGTTGCCAGGGAGCATTTGGATGCAGTGAATAAGCAGCTACTCTGGGCGGTCAAGATATCGCAGATCGTCCGATGCAGTGGATTCGTTCACGTTGGAGTGCTCCACAACCTTCTTCTGCTTCTCTCTGCAGATTTCTTTGTGTGATTGGTTCAGTCTAATCGAAGATAGACTCTTTGGTTCAGTCTAATCGAAGATACGATATGTTCTTTTGTTAAGACGGATCCATCCTTACAATCATTAGCTGATTAATCGTTTATTTATTTAGAATTTAGCCGAAGCGGTATGCCATCTGCTACGGCAAAATCGGAATTTTCTGAAAAGAAAATAGCCTGAAAAGGGAGTAAATAAGAAAGTATAAGTCAGTAATGAAGAAATGTAATAGCTTGTTCGATGCCAACTAGGGCGTTATAATAGCATGGTCGCAGATCATTTACAGGATTCGAAAGCTGATCTGTAACACCTAACAAATAGGTGCCACTTCAAGTAGCTTCAGGAAGAAGTTTATCGAAGGGATAACTGTAGAGTACTGGGTCCGGTGGTCCATGCATGAATCGAACAAGTCCTATGCGGTTTTCTTCCGCTCATGACCTATGTTATAAGTAAATATGCGAGATCGAATGTTAATCAGTTGTTAAAAAAATAGCAAAAATTAAAATGGCTCATTCCCCCTCATAACCTCATGCGAACCATTGTTTTCACCAATACCCGAGCCTCTCAGTGAGGTGGAATTGCCGAAAAAAAAAACAAGTTGTGATAAGATATGAAGTGGCTCGAACGTCAGTGTGCTTATAGGGAAAGACTGGTGCCAGGAAATCGAATAGATAAGGGATGGGAAGAAGAGAGTTAGAGTCAAAGCCTGTTGTAGTCGTCTGCAAATGCAAAAAAAAAATTCAGGAAGCTCTTGCATCAGCCGGCTAATTTGTCCTTCGCGTCGGAGACACGGAAATTGCCGAAACTTTGATACACGAGTTTACCGGCCACCCACGTAGAGCTTGGTTGTGGTTATGTGGACGAAAATAATTGCAATTTGCCAAACGCTATAGATCAATATTAGATCCACTTATTTGCCTCGTTTAATGGCGATCTGAGCAGTAACCATAGCCTTTCTGAGACATGCGTAAGGCCGCGGTCATATTTTGGGTCGACACAGTCATCAATCACCTGCCTGCCGCCGTCAGCGGCGTCAACGGGCAAATTAGGTTGTTCCAAAAGTCTTGTAGTATTTTTCCAAAAAAAGATCAGTAACTCTTGTTCACTTCGAGGCAGGTCCAGGCGGTTCAGGAATATGGTAGAACGTTCCCTAAGCTTACTAGGAAAATATATATTGACCCACCAGATCCCGTGGAGGGAGCTACAATGCCCGTTGTCGATACCCACCCAACTCGCGGTGTCATCTATTATGAGAGGTCTTGCGGCACCAAAACGACGGAAGCTTGCCACTCCATCAGCGCTGCATTGGGCAAGGGATGTGTGAGCTACGTGACCGTGCGCCGCTGGTTCATCAGCTTCAGCAACGGCAAGATTGACATGAAAGACAAACCACGCTTGAGACTGTGCTGTCCGCGAGGTGCTTGTACAAAGCGAGACAGTCACCGCTGCCGTATGCACCCACCAGCTCCAGCAGCTCGCCTTCGTTGTTCGAGAAAAGTGCCGGGAAAGGTCCGCGGTCACACTTCATCATGACGACGCCCGCTCCCATTTCGCTGCTTCCATTTCGCGAAAAGTTCCCAGGCCAAGTTATAGGAGCTCGGCTGGGATGTGCTACCTCACCCGCCATACTTTCCAGACATTGCCCCTTCTGGCTATCGTCTTACCCATCCTCTCGAATCCTTCCTGGCCAAGAGAAAATTCGTTGATTATGACTTGCTTGCGAAGGCGCTCGCTGACTTCTTCGACTCTCAGAACCCAGAGTTTTGGGAGAAGGGAATCAACGATTCTCCCATAAAGTGGCAGAGGGTTGCCGATAACAATGGTCAATACTTGTTGCCTAATTGTTATTTGTTGGACGAAAAAAAAATAAAAAGTGATGATCGAAAAAATACTTTAAGACTTTTGGAACAACCTAATATGACCGCCGCTTAACATATTTTCGAGCCCTCGCAAACTGAGAGAAACTCTGTGATCTATTTCAGGCCGTTCGAATTACTCTGTAAAGGATACCGAAATATATAAGATACTTTACCATATACAGCGATCTGTCTCCAAGAAGTTATAAAGAATTTTGGGTTTCTCAAATTATTTCGTTGTGGTAATTTTGTCCTATTTCCTTGTTTTTTGTATGGTTTGCATTCAAATGATTTGTGGGAACTTGTCGATTTTTAAAATATAATACATCATGAGGAGTGTAGTTGTTTTAAAAAAGCATCTCCAATCTGTTTTGAGAAGCACTTCCATTCGTATTGGCTTTGGATGGCCGCTCAAGTAAAGTCGCCTACTACAATGTTTCATAATAGTTCACAGAGCACCGATATCATTTACTGCTCACGAGCAAAGCACTGAATGGCGTGCTCCATCAATAACAAAGGGATATGACGATCTTTTTATGAGCAAACTGAATCGGTGTCACTAATTATTCGTAATCGCCTTATGAGTCAGTCGTATCACATAGTATTAAATGATGTTTAGCGAATGCAATGATCTTTCGACCGTTGTAAACTTGCCACGAATGGAGCCATTCAAGGTCATACTCGAGACATTAGACATGTGATAAATGGTCGGTGGTGCAGATGAAAACCTTTATTATTAAACGCCTATAAAAGGTGTCTGGAAAGTTGCTACAGCAGCATCTCCTTGCTGCCAATATGAAAACGTTCCTAGTCATCCTGGTGAGTTCTTGCAGCATCACATGCCGTGCTGCTTTTCATCTTTCCATTTGAGCACTCGAGTACTTCTGTGTGAGTAGAGCTTCCAATTACCACTCGATATCCGATTTTTCTGTTGATCCAGTTTTTCAAGATTCATGCGAAAATTAACGCCTTGCCTTGGCACAAGTAATTCTCCAGTAATGATGGAGGCGGTAGGTATGCACTTGCAAATGCAGCCCGTAAACTAAATCCTCTTTTAGTTTTTCAAAGCTGTTCTTATTTCTTCACCGGAAAGGTTCCATTAGGGGTCCTAATGGGGCGCATGTTTTTGTGTGCGACTCCTTTCCATGGAAGAAGTTCATGTCGCGGTATCGTGTCACCTGGATCAAACGTTCTTCTACTTAACAAGAAAAGCACGTTTGCTACTCGCATGACACAAAAGCGAATTATCTTTCACCACTCGATAATACTCGAGAGAAGCTCAGGACTGAATTAAGCTGAAGAAAATTATAAGAAAAGAAAAAATGCAATAATTTTTCAGGTCCTGTGCCTCGTCGCACTTGCCTCCGTACAAGCTCAACGTCGTGAAAAAGTTGAACGAGGTAATTTATTGTCTCATTAGCATAGTAATTATATATGTATTAGTATCGGATCGTAATGGAAAATTTATTCGGCTTACAAAGCTATGGGAGAGGAACAGTTCACCAGAGTGATTTTTGGATCTTGATTTCCGTGAGTGGCTGTGTGACCTTTACTATTCCTCAGCAATCGGTAAACAACAGCATAAGCGACTAATAGCTTCGAAACTAACGCGCATTCTGTGACAAATTGCACTCCACAATCCCGCTCTGAAGGCAAACAGATCTTTCTGAACTATCCACGCTGCCGGCACGACGCATGGCCATCAGGCAATAGAGACTGCTCACAGAGCGACCACATCCCCGCTTGACGTGGTCGTTAGGAGTAGTGGCAGCCTGCGTCCGTGCCGCTGTCCCCTTCCCCATGTGGGTGATTCCTTTCCTCTTTCAACAGGTTTTTCGCCCTCATCAACTCGCACAATAGTACATGTTAAGGATAGAAAAAAGAATCCAGTGAAGTACGATTTCAGTCCCATCTTCACTATTTGGCCACTTAGAACCTCTGTATTCGTTATTAAAGGCGATAACTTAACCAAGACTGCCACTAATGTGTCTTGAATGGTCAGTGTTTTGATTACTTGCTAGGTGACAAATACTAATGCAGATAGGAATGGCAGCAAATTTTCACAGCCGTCTCTGATGTGATGATCACAGCTGAGTTCCGTTGTCCAAGCAGGCGAACAGCAGGCTTCCACCAAGGCCAGAAGGATAAGCTTTCTTTGGGACGCAGCTTATCTATTCGTTTCTACCGCCAGCGAAGTGCAGTCAAAGCCAGATGTGAGCGTAAAGCATGATAGAAATATAAGCAGACACGATTAATCCACGCACTTTGGTTTTTTACTGAAACAGAGGAAAAATTCTGTGCCTTCTTAAAAGTGATCGAGATTCTCGAAAATTGCAAACTCGTAAGACAGACAGGCACAGAGCAAGACGGGAGTTGGGGAAGCCCCAGATTAGTACGAAATAAAGTTTACAAAATTGCTTGAAAAAATGCCTGCATGTGACATCATCGGCAATTATAGATTCAGCGACACCGATATAATAATGAGAATAATAATAGCAGCAAGCTTACGTCTGTTTACTTTCAGTCCCGATGTCCTTCCGAGGAGACGTCTGCGACAAGGTCTGTAGCAAGCGTGATGGCTGGGAGCGATGTGAAAAGGAGAAGAAGCGTGGCGACTGGGAGGTAAATTCATATAGACTTCGTTTACTACGCATCTTCAATTGAGCATTACTTTCGGAACTTCTAACTGGGACTTGTTCATCGCTCAAAGGAATCGTCCAGGAAAATGAGTTTCTTTACTACCCATACAGGGGGTGCCAAAAAAAAAAAGTAATTTTGTCTCCTCCACTTTCGACCCCATTTAGGCAAACTACAGTAAATTCTATTGAGGTATTCTCATCCCCAGAATCAAGAGCAGACCTAACTCTATCACTATACTCCGTGGCAGCCTCCTGCACGAGCAGGAACGGGAGCAAGGAAAGACTGAACAAGATGTATCACCTCAACTGGGCAAAATCCGAAATTTCTTCGCCCTCTTTCACAACCTTGCTGACGTCCGCTCAATCTGGGTACCCAAGGGGATTCATACCGGATGGTGTTCTTTAACATTGCGTTTTTCCCGGGTTCCCAGCGCCCTTCGTTTCCAAGAGCCAAAACGTTCCCCTACCACTGAAACCCCTCCGGAGGCGGATTTGAGGCATGAAAATGATACTTTGGATCATAGCAGCCTTGTCCAAGCAGCAGGGGCTCTGTGACTTCCAAGAACCGAAGGGCCAACCCTCAGGAAGCTTCCCACAAAAGACCTACCATGGAGCTTGGCTCCACTGTTTTTAGCGAATTTTTAAATGTAGGTACTCCAAAGCCCGACTGCGCCGAATGAAACCTCCATATTTTTATGAACATGAACGTGAGGAGCCACAGCTTGTTCCTGCTTTTAGAGGAACATTTCGGGAATGTTTTGCCCCAATACCTTTATCTCTTTCGTTTCCCTACGTTTTGTAAAATTGGCAGATGTGAGCCGTGGGCAAAATTACTTTTTTTTTTGGCACCCCCTGTATATCTGGGTTGTATTTGCCTAATGTAGACCGCATGCAAAGTTTCACGCGAAAAAATATGAATCTGTTCAAGATACAGCACCACAAAATCTTGGCCGGGTGCCTAGAGAACAGAAAGTTACGTAAACAGTCCCACTCTTTAAGCCCAACCGCGGTGAACGACGGGACAGGGCTCTTACTCGGAAGCCCCAACCACCCGGCCAAGAATTTGGGAAGCTGTATCTGAGCCTAATTCTCACTTTTTTTGCGTGAAACTTTACATGCGGCCCGTATTAGGCAAATGCAACACAAGTATAAGAGTAACAAAGAAATTAATTTTTGCGAGGGTGACTCCAACCAACTGATTACATTATCACGCTTACATACTCGGCAACCCATAGCTGGTTGTCAGCCGGGGTCGAGGCGCTGTAGAGGAATCCTCAACAGGGTTCTGGGATAGGGTGGGAAGGGTTGTAATCGTTGAGGTAGGCAGTGACAACAGAATTTCTCGGGCTGACGGTCCAAAGTGTAAAGAGGAGACGTGCTAACGAACTGGGTTCAAACCCGAAACTGATGGTTAATATAATTTTTACTTTGAAATTTCGTCCGAAGGATATACAAAAAAGGTCGCTGCGCAAATAGGAAATAAGGTAAGACACATGAATTTTGATACCCATGCTTAAGACGGTATTGTAAAGAGAAAAGCGCATGGACAACACAGAAGCTTATCAGAGTCAAAGGGTACTCTTTCCCTTTGTCCTCTTGGAATTATGGGCTAAGCGAAGTCGATACTTGATAGCTTGTTCACAGTTTTCTATGGGAATAGTGTATACTTCGATTTAAAGGATTCTCGATGGAAACCTCATGCATGGCGCGATTCTAGAGCTGAGCGCTACCACTTAGTCACTGCGACCCCTGTTGTGTACACGCTTAGCCGTTGATGCATCACTCCGAGCGAACTTTGAATCCTCTTAAGTCGCTTCAGAATGGTATATTGCAAGTTTGGTTGCAATAACTGTAATCAGCATCTGAGACCCTGTTGACCAGTTCAGGTCTCATTTTGAAGTTCATAGGAATTTGAAAGCTTTCCCTGGTAAGATAATTGAGACGTGCTAATGTGTAATTTTAAGGTGACATGCACTGATACCAGCTCGGGACGAGGAGGAAAAGGAGGAAAGCGTGGTGATCGCGATGGTCGTCGTGATTGAACACACGTGTAGAGTGTCTGAGACTAGTACAATTTTAATAAAACATTTAATTACTATATGCAGTCTCTTTGTTCACATCTGTAGCATCTAACGCACACACTGATTAAGGGTGCTGTATTACCGATCGTGAGATCCTTGACTCATATATACCACATAGAATCAAATACATGGAAAAACAGCAAATAGCTCGCACAATCGCACGGTCGTACATGTCGTCGTGCACACCCTCACTTGAACGTGCTGTTTGCTCTTCGCAACGCCGATACCGTAACATACGGGCCGTGCTTTGCACAGGGTATTTAGCACGCCTAAGCGATAGTGTGCACAATAACGCATGAAAAACTACTTTTGAATTGCTCAGTTGATTGCTAAAAATGCAAGTTATGTTGCCTCATTGGTAGCGCCTCATAACTAAATCAGTCAATATGAATATGATACGCTTTTTAAGATTTTGATATTTTTGCCTTTTGATAGCTGCTGATTTTCGCCGTAGCCTATGATGCGAGACCGAAGGTAAGAACTGTTCAAAGTGACAGCTTTCAGCGAGATTTGCACAATTTAAACTAGTTTTCTGCTGGTAATGACCATATAAAAAATGGTGACCATATAAAAATTGAGAATCTGCATGATGATTTTGGCTCATTACGAGGAAATGGAGCCAAATGATTTTGCATCGAACATTAACATATGCAACTCTAACAAAGCATTCACACTCAATTTATAGTGGGTATTTTCACCTCTCCTTCAGGAATACAGCAGAGTTTCTTGCTTTAAATCGTCTACACACTGCCAATCAGAAAAGAGAAAAGATACGCTGGTGAACACGCGTTGCTACATATACGCCATGGTATGCAATACGTGAATCTTTTACTTTGAATAGTTGAGATAGCTGATCGCCTGAACAATTCAATCAATATTTACAATTACATAAAATCTGAAGCAGGCCGCTGAGACTAATCCCAAATGTGAAAAAGGAGGAAGGTGCAACACCACCACGCGATTCCCGAGCAGTTACACTGCTCATTGCCAGTGCATTTGCCGCTCTTTTGATCTCTGCTCACAGACTGTTCAACACCAGAGGATTTGTTAAGTTCATGTTTTATTTTCTTCTTTTCTCATACCTTTTTACTACGATACCATGAGAAATTCATGAGGTTCAAAATAATGTTGTGGAATATTCAGACCATGGAAGAATTTGGGTGAAAGAGGAAAACTGTCTACCCAGTTTCACCCCTCAACTCGGCTTTTTATTCAGCTTTCAGGATAGTTTTAATAACACAAAGAAGGAAAATCCGTGGAGATTCCAAAGAAGTTGTCCACGAAAATTCAAGTTTTTCCTGTTAATAAATAATAATTTATGTGGTATTTGCTTACGCAAGGCCGCATGCAAAGTTCCATGCGAAAGGTTAAGAACACGGCTGAGATAGAGCGCATCAAATTGACGTTCGACGAGACGGGGTGTCCGAGTGGGAACGGGCCCGGGGCTCAAGAAGCCAAGAAGCGGCTATCAGGTGATCATGAACGCAGAGTGAAAAACATATCAACTTTGGGCGCGAAAATTTGAACTATGCTGTGTCCGCTGACGGCTATTCAAATGGTGCTCGGCGGGAATTCAAGCGAATTGCTCCCCTTCCAGTTTTTCCATTTCTGCTCCGGATCAAATCCGGATCTTTCCTTGTTTCTATTCATTTAATGTATCCAGCAGAGTGATTTTAAGGGGAACAGGAATCATGCTATTCCCATGAGCGATTCCTTTGAGAAGTCACCTACAAGCCCCATGTACAGTGAATCATAATCGGGGTTAAAAGGGAGTGCTGAGCGTTTGGAACTTCACTTTCAAATTCGCACTGCTATCGATATTTGTCTTGGAGTAACGTTCTCTCCAGCTTTATTCGTCTACTGTATACCTTGTACGAGCATATCGGGAATCTGGTAATGTTTGAACAAGCTCAACAGCCTCGACAAAAAATTAATTGTGATCCCTGTCTTTCTCCTGTTTTCTTTGAAAAACGTGACTGGAATTCTCCCACCGCATTTTTTACATCATTGCAGTGGGTAATTATGCTTGTATTCGTGCGTGTTTGTTCGCTATCACTGTCTGATAAATAATAATAAATAATAATAAATAGACAAATAATGTACGTGTATGCATATCCTAAAAGTCGGGTGATGCTGGAAAAACAGTTCAGACAGTTTTTCATGCGCTGTACTAAACACCTTTGAAGTTGCGTGGTTACTGTAACGGCGCCGTGAAACGAGCGAAACAATCTTTTTCCAGTGATCTTTTTTGGTCGGTTGTGGTTGCCGTGTTGTGCCCTTGAACGGCTGATACACCTTAAACACATTTCGGGTTGCAAGTGTAAGGTCGCTCAAAGTGATGTCTGGTGCCAGTATGGGTCCAGTCCATTACAGGTCGCTCACCTGTCTTAGATTATCTCATCGACTGACATGATAAGCGTAGAGCATGTATTCATGGCACGAGGCCATAAAGTATGAATGCACAGACCACGTGGAAATGTAAAAATTGGGTCTTTTCATAAGTGATGTGGTTTTTTTTCAAAAAATGCTTTCTGTACAATACAAGTTTGTGTAGCATGTCATAAATTACTCGGAAGAGATTTTCGCCCTTTAAAATGACCTACTCAGTTCCTCTACCCTCATGAAGAGGCCGATTTTCAGGCTGGCAAAGTGGTTGGTCTAGTCGACAAAAACTGACCACGCCGGTAATTAATTAAGCATTATCTTTTACTTAGGAAAAAATCGAACAAGCATGTGTATCGTACTTGACTCCGACCTCTTCTATATGTTCCACCAATGTTGCTCGAAAAAAAAATTCTTCGCTCACTTTCCAAAGGGTCGGAACCCAATCAAAATGAGCCAGAAAATACGACGTTCAAAGTTCAAGGATATTGAAAGAAGGTCCTTTTGACTTGGTAGTGGAAAGCAGAAGAATGCACTGTCAGTTTTCTCTTTGCACGTATTGTCTCTGCAGAGACATGGGTGCATATAAGCAGGCATGGAAGCATATAAACAATGTAGTCAGTCATTCAGATTCTGCTTTTTTATAGTGATGCTCCTTGAAGTGAATGTTACATGTATGGAATGGATGTACTAACTGAGCGTAGCGTTGCTAGCGGAGGAATTTAAGGTGGGCCCAACGTTAAGCTTCTCAGGTTTTGCGGATGCTTCTGATACAATGTTAGAAGTGCTCAAGGGGAAGAGTCGTTTGGTGGTATAGTGCGCACTTCTCGGGACGTCGAAACGCTCGAAACATTAGCCGTAATGAAAGATTCCACTTAAAAACCTCGTGGCTGAGATAATACAATCAAAAGGAAGTAATCGAAACACGGTGAATCCAAATTCTCAAATTAGACTGTCATGAAGCTGATGAATTAGTGCGAAAGTAAGTGAAGGAGTAGGACGACTGTCCACAAATCCACACGACAGTATTATTATATTAGGTTATCCCAAAAGTATTGTAGGTTTTTTTCGGTCATCACTTTTTATTATATTTTCTTCCAACAAACAAAAATTAGGCAACAGGCAACATCGTACTCACCATTATTATCCACAACACTGCCATCTCATAGGTAGATCGTTGATTCCCTCCTCCCAGAACTGTGGGTTGTGAGAGTCGAAGAAGTCAGCGATCGCACGAATATTCTCTTCGCCAGCAAGGAGTCAAGAGGACGGGTAAGGTGATATTCAGAGGGGGCAATTCTGGAGAGTATGGCGGGTGGGGCATGACTTCTCAGCCGAGCTCGTGTAGCTTGGCCTGGGTTTCTTAGCGATATGGGAGCTGGTGTTCTCATGAAGTAGGGTGACCGCGGACCTTTTCCGGCGCTTTTCTCGAACAGCGACGGCGAACTGCTGGAGCTGGTGGGTGAAACGGTAGCGGTGACTGTCTCGCCTTGTAGCAGCACCCCTTGGAGAAGCATTCCTTCCGCGTCTCAGAAGTAGCACAGTCCTGCGTGTGGTTTGTCTTCCATGTCAATCTCGCCTTTGCTGGCTGATGAACCAGCGGCGCACGGTCTCGTAGCTAACAAATCCCTTGCTTTATGCAGCGTTGATGGAGCGGCAAGCTTCCGCCGCTTTAGTGTCGCAAGTCCAACCACAGAACATGACACCGCGTGTTGGGTGGGTATCAACTACGGGCATTGTAGCTCTCTTAACGGATTGCTAGAAAGTTTAGAGAACGTTCTACCATATTCCTAAACCGCCTTGACCGAACTTTCCCGACAACCTAATAATATTGGGGTAATTGGTGTAATATGGGGTGTTAATATTGTAAAGTTAATAGAGAAAATAGCATCCCTCTTTGTTCAACTCTTAAATAAAAGAATGAGACAAGCATACCATTGTTTTATGGTGAATGTAATTTAAAAACAAGACAGCTACTTCATTAACATTGCACCGTCCAGTGTTCCAGCCGTTAGTGAACTCAATGAATCCAAATGCTTATGATGGAATTCGAAATGAGGTTCAAAAGGCATTCACTTGCCGATCGCATCTAAATGCATGCTTTTACATTTCAATGCGCTTAGAAATGAGATTCTGAGAAGCAAAGCATCTCAATCGAGCATCACATTATCGATGCGTTGCCAATATAAAAACAAGGTGAAAATTAGATGTCCATCTTCAAAAAACATACCGTTGATTTTTTCTGTAAAGCTCCTCACAAATTTCTTTTTCACTCAGTGCTATGCAATGAGCCTTTCCTTTCAATAGTTTTTTGCTTGTCACTCGCTCAGAGCAGCTAAATCCTTTCTTGCAGAGGTACTCAGGAGTGTAGAGGTTATGCTCGTATTGGTAATTTTACCAGCCTTCTTGGTATGCTCTATGGAAATGACTGCACTGCACTAACCAGAGAGGAGTTTCAACTTTTTGGGAACAAAGTAGATGGCCTATTATAGTGCGTGGCAGATCAGAGACCGGACAGAGATATCTTAAAACTTATCGCTCAAATCGCTGCGATGTCCTTCCTTATGCATAATTTTTACAGAACTGCTCACATGGGTCGCCGATTACTGTCATTCATCTTTCCCTTCATCTTTCCTGAATAGATTTGCGCTTGCCACTTGCTCCAAGCACATAATTCTTCTTTTGCAGGGGTATTCAAAACTATGAACGTTCCGCTGGTGTTGGTGATGCTAACAGCTCTCCTGGTATGTGTGGAAATAAAAATTGAAAATTGAAAGTGAAACTGTCAAACCATAATGCTCCAAAATTACAGGAAGGTTATTCCAGATGAGTCCTGCCTGGAGCTCTCCGCCACGAGGAAACCCTACTGGACCTCAATTCCTGCGTTTCGGCTCACGAAGTAACCCTGCTCAACCACATTTTCTGCGTTTCGGCTAGAAAAGGAATGAGGAGTCAGATAATCAATGATTCCAAGTTCCAGTGAACTATCCTAGTGTAGTTCTGATAAATTCCCTAGAAATTTGTAGACTCCACGTTTGCAAACTGAATTTGCTTAATTTGCGAGAAAGCAGGCTTCGGTATACTCCATGTCCGACTCTCCATTAATCTCGGCATTTTTAACACGATCAGTAGTACGCTTGTGCTATGCCCTTGAGATTGTCATGATATTCATCCAAACATGTAGATGATACAAACCGTCAAGCACCTTTTTTAAATCTCAGTGGAAGATAAGGGTGAATCAATCTTAAGAGATATAATGAAACCAGCCGACCTTATGAAAATGTGGAACTGTAGTTTGACACCTTGAGCTAGGAATTTTACGGTGGTGCTCATATATGTGTTTTTGAGCCCCCAACGTACATATATATGTACGGAAGAAATTACTGGAAACCAGTTTTGAGGGGAAAAAGCAAGTTTTTAAAAAACGAAAGAACTTTACCGACAACCTAGTACATACTGACTATAGACCTTAGATGACACAGTGTTAATGATAGCTCATTAGCTTTATGCGGCATTCATGCCCGGAGGAAAGGCATTTAAAGGCACAGTTCAGGATAATATGATTATCTTGATTACATCCCCGAGTAGGTAGCCGCTTCCCCAAGAGCAACATGTGTGCCATCACCACGGCGCGAGGGTGAGTGCTAAATGCTTGAAGAACCCGTAAATGAGATGGCGGTCACCGTCTCAAGATGACCCACACCCATGTTACGATTTGCCAGCAGGGAAGCGGTGGCATATACGTGTATGAGAGGCATGATATCGACTGCGATAAGAAAAGATAGGGGAAATTTCCATAGAAACAGCAATCTTATATGATATTATCACGCAAATTTTGTCGAAATGTTTGCCTTTGGTCTGAAGGCTCGTAGGAGCCAAAGGTCAGGGGCAGCTAATTTTCATGGTTTTTGAAAAGATTATTCCGCTCTTTCTTCACTTATGTGTTCTTCAGCACCTCCAGAGTCTTTATGGAGTGCGACCACGCACGAAAATTATCGTGAATGTGCCTTTAAATACGTAGTTGATACGATCACATCCTTAGAATGATACCACTGACCATTTAGTTTCTCCTCTCCAGTTAATTATTTTCTATCGACTCCCTTAGCACAATCATTCATCCGCGGAAAACAGTCAAGCTTATATACTTGCATACCGACAAACAGACACACAAAATTGCTGATTTGTACAATAACAGGATAGCTTATCAGCACTAACACGTATTCAGCCGATAGGCCAATATCAACATCGAGCTGTCTGTCAGCAACTGATTTTCGGAATGACATACATGTGGTTCGACGTATTTTCGGTTGCTGATCTTGAACGTGCATTCAAAATTCGCAGTGCGATATTCTAAGCGTAGTTATGGAGGTTTTTTGGAAGAAATAATACTATTATATGGTAGGATTGGAAGCCCGTAGCACGCGAGCCAGACGCTCTCGCGCAACACCAGTGCAATTTTCATGTTCAGGAGACCGAACTGCCCTATAAGACATGTTTTTAGCCAATTCGAGAATTTGACCGAATTATTGGGCCTACTGTGGGCCAAGAATTTTTCCGAAATTAGGTCAAATTCTCGAATCGGCTAAAAACTATCCTATAGATGTCCGTTAGGGCAGTTCGGTCTCCTGAACACGAAAATCGCACTGGTTTTGCGCGATGGTATTGTTTTCTCGAACCTTCCATAACTTCGCTCAGAGAATCGTTCTGCAAATTTAATATGCAGATCCGCGATCAGCGTCCGAAAAGACGTCGGACCATATGTATCCCATTCCGAATGGCCGCTTCGACCTCGGGTCCTTCCCTTGTAAGGCACTTTTATCACTCTCATATTGCATTGCAGATCACAGGCCTTCGGTGCAAAATCTTGCCTCAACGGCTCGTATGCCGGTGAGGTATGCAACGAATTCTTTTAGCGTTCGGCTGAATATCAATATATTTGTGTTTGAATTTATGTAAAAGATGAAGACTAAAATTTTTGGACATTCATCACCCTTTTTTGGTATACGCCGCGCATTCCATAGTTCCAGTCATAATCGTGGCAGCACGTAAATACGATTTGGCATGTACAGATTTGCGCTGGCCAACCGATGCGAGAGTGAGTGCTTTTGTCCTCTCAAGGAACTTTCATCACATCACCCATCTCAATCTGTCCGGTCAACAAGTCTGGTCCCATCTCACCTACCCACGGGGGAGGAGGGCTTGGTTGATCCTAGTGGACGGTGATACGGGATCTATACCCCTCATCATGCGAGTGAGCGTAGGCGCTTATTTGACACCACCTCCGTCTCTCAAATCATTCAAATAATTTCGATACTTTTGATTTTTGATAGCTGCTGATTATCGCCCTAGCCCGTTGTGCGAAAGTTACTACAAGGATGCTGGGTTATGGGCAAAAGCTCCGGTGTCGGACGGGACTCGAATCCAACACAAATGCGGGTTCGAGTCGAGTCCCGTCCAACACTAGAACTTTTCCCCATAAATCACCATCTCTATAGTAACAATCAAATAATATTATTTTTAAGCCACTGCCCTTCCATTCTTTGGCATCTTCATGCGCTCGTAAAATTTCGCCCACAAAAAACCGATGCTGACAAGCTCACTACTCATCCTTGTCACTTCGTATGAACTTAGTGATTTCTTACAAAAGCTAGGAAATATAAAAAACCACACTTTGCATCAATTTTGCGTTAAAACTATATCGTGAGTCAGTATACATCAGCGAATTCGATTGTGACAGTAGCACAAGCGGACCAGGCCAGCTGTTTGAAGAGATCATCAGAATTATAACCCTGATGCGTTAAATTTTCCGAGAACATTCCGAATGCCACCTGCACACTACCAGTTGTTAAACCATAGGATTACTGCTATTTTTGAGCGGGCGCGACGCTGTGGTTGCTAAGCAACCCAAAAATCGCCCTAGCCAAAAAAAGCACGTTTACGATCGAGAAAATCAGCAGGTTCCATCAAATAGCTTCATAGATCACATTGAACTGAATCTTCGATTTTGCGTTAAAACTATATGAGTCAGTACACATCAGCGAATTCGATAATCTGATCAACACAGTGCTCTATCAGGGGTGCTCCACGGTGGTTACTCCTCTTCAAGATGACTTTGAAGTGGGCAAATGTCATAGAAGGCTCCTCAAAGCTTTACATTTATTCGTAGTCATTGTTAGGAGGGCAAACACAGAGTGTAGACTGCTAGAAAACCGCCGTTCAGCTCCATCAATTCTTTTTACGGTTATATTACGAACAATTTGCATATGTGCTTAGCCCATCTTTCACTATAATGAAACATTCCTAGCCCAGACGACCGGAACCTTCTCCGTAGCGGCAGAGTCAGCAAATGGAATGGCAATTATCCGGTCCTCCTACACCGTACCTCGATTGTGGGCGGCCATTTCCGGTTGACGTACGTGAATTAGGCTCATCGGTCCCTCAACGTTCCTCACTGGCCGACTGCGTCATTTTCTCAGTCACAATCCTTATCAAGCCTTTTAACGATGCGATTATTAGCTTAACCTCTAGTGGTACTCCTGCTCAAATGATTTTTTTTAAATTTTGAAGATAGGCGAATTGCCAACAACTTTTAAGACCTTGGCCTTTGAATTTTTCTTTTTTTGTCTTCAGCTGTTAGCATAAATGAGCATTTCAGATCTGCGTGGCACATCCAGAATTATTAGCCATTGTTCCGAGTTACGGGCATGGAATCGTGGTTGCCATTCGTGTTGTTCTCTCTCGCTGCTGGGTGCGCTCCACCCGGCTTTGTTCAAAGCAATGATCCAGGTAATAACCCCACTTGCGTTTCCTTTTTTACTGTTTCCTTTTTTATTGACAGCAAACATTTATTTTTGAGGGCTAAGCTCAGAAAGAAAGTAACCGGTTTCAAGTTGAACGAAATAACGTTCACGGGACCCCACAGAGCAAATAAAGAAGAAGGAAATGAACAGCCCCCCCCCCCCCCCCGCAAGTTTTGCTAATCGCCCCGAATTCCAGGGAAGAATTATTTAGTTGCACCAATCACTAGTAATGACTTCCATTTCAGGAATGGTCGGCGCGCGATGCTCCGATCTCATTCTCTATCCAGTTTCCGCAGTCGATCAGAGTGATCAATATAGGTAATTTTGAAAATTGGTCTAGTTAACGATAAATTGTCACCGCGAAAAAAAAACCGGCTCAAACTATGTGGGTTGAAGCCGGTATTTTTCAGCTATTTCTTATTTCTCATGAAAGGACTTCTTCCTCGCAAGGGAACAGAAAAATCCAAAAGTTCCGTGACCCTTTTGAAAAGCAGTACTTACGAAATTCAGGGTTTGCCAGAAAATCATGGAAATTGATTACACATAATTTTGAAGGTTTCGTCTTCTTTGCACAAGGTGTAGTCAATATTGAAAGTTCATTTCGCGTCAGTTGCATGGTTACTGAGCTTACTTACTGAGGACGAGGAGTTCATATGTGAATTTCTAGTGAAGGAAAAAGTACTTCATTTTCCTCGATAAGAGCATTCAAATGTGGGCTTTCGTAGCGACCTTCAAAGCACAGACTGCGATAATTAGCACAATAAATTAGCAGATAGCCCTTTCCGCTACTGCAAGGAGTATAGCTTCATCACGGTAGTGGGATGAGTAGTATGTAGGCGCGTGAAGAACTCGTGAATCAGATGGGCCGCCGCCTCAAAATGGCAGATACCATCCATCGGTTTGACCAGCTCAGCAGCGTCAGCAACTACGTGGCGAAAAAGGTTCTCTATCGGTTGTGATAAAATAGAACAGACGATACTGATAGCAAAAGCAAGGTTATTACGGAAAAAGGTCGTTGGCTCACTTTTGGATTATGACATCGAGTAGGAAATCTTTTTACAACAACTTAACTTGCCTTTGTGCACTGTTTTCTCGCCAAGACAAATGTGAGATAGGCCTGTTTTCTAGGTCTTCGAAGTTTTGTTTGTTTTTTTCCACTCATTTGTTCGTCAGCAGTCCCAAAATCTTTACTAAGCGCGATAACCCATAAAAATAATCGTAAATAATGCCTTTGATATCCGCTATTGGACGACTTCACGAAAGCGTTCGAAGACGAGAAAACCACAGACAAAAGGGGCGAAGGAGAACAGGGAAGCAGAGGTCAACCGTATTGCAGATGCAGTCCTTGAATGAAGGGCTTGGATTGGCCTCATAGGCTCTCGTTCTCGATAACTACTTTGGGCAACGGTGGACGAATCATATCTGTTGTTGCGCGCCGATCTGTCTCTGTACATTGAGGGGAGTGGAAATATTCAATTATCGTAATCTACGCGTTCAATAAAGGATTATCGGAACAACAGTGGACTTTTTGTCACCAAAGAGAGTAATGTGGGGTACTTCGCAGTGATCAACGAAAAAAAATTGCCAAGTTGTAGCCTGAGTGAAGTTTTTAATCAAACACACTATCCTTCAGGCATAATGTTCACCAAAAGGGGGCCAAGCATGTATGTGTGCACTACAATTATTAATTAATAGCAGTATACTTCCTCTTGAAACTTAAAATTCAAAGATAAATAGTATAGAACGTCAATCAGTAAGTGTTTTAGTAATAAAAAATTGTTCAAGAAAGAGTGATTACCGTATTTTTTTCCAGATTCGACTACAGCGATGTCAGTTTCGGTAACACACATGCACAAGGTGCAACTGTAGCAATCACATGCACGACTGGTGGGCAGCCAGCTACCGTTGAAGGCTACGATCAGGTAAGATTCCATGTCATACCAGAGAGTTTGCGGCATTGATTTCCATTTTCGAGCATCTGTATTTACCATTTAATTTTATGCAAAACTTACTTCATTAAATTCCACGAACTTGTTGACGCAGGGACTCTTTAGGTGCTCCCCTTCCCAATAATCGAAGAACATGGAAATATTGCACATTTTTGAATATAGAGACATTCCCCCATTGATTAGTTCACTGCTACGGTAGTAGTTCGCTTAGAGGTGGTGATAGGTGTACTGTGGTTGATAGGAAATTGCTAAAAAGGCCCGTTTAAAGCCCTCAGGGAAACCTTCTACGGTGGAGTTCCCAGCGAAGAGCACGCCCGTGAGCTGTGGAAAACTCATAAAAAAACTCGAAAAAATTCGCTCGAAAAGGAGACGTTGAATTTGGGGGGAAGGGGGGGGGGGGGCGGGGGAGGAAGAAGCAGAGTAGTTCAACCTCCGTCTAAGGGCACATGCGAAGTGGAGGGTAAAATACTTCTTTGGTTCCTCCCGCCAAAGTTATTAAAGACGACCTCTCTGTTAATAATTATTTATTTCTTTGAGATGAGATATAAAGAAATGATACAAATGAGTTACTTCTATTCCTATCTCCAAAGATGACTCTAGATAGAGTCACGAAAATGATAGAATAATGTCGAAGGTAACGCCGCGTTTATGATAGTTGAATCGACGGAGTCATGGATTAAGCGGGTGAGAACAGATTGCTCTCGACTGGAAGAATCGCTGTATTAGGGGAAAAGATGGTATTTGACTTTTTCACGCTCGTGTCAGTTCTAGTGATTCTTTCATCAATTCCACCACTGTGAATTCCACTACTCAAAACAAATGTTGTCAAGCAAATCCGCTCTCTTCGAGAAAAGAGCCATTGGAGTTGCGCATTTCCTCGACTGTCGAGTTGTGCTTGAACTTCTACCGGGACAGTTTCGGCAACAAGCATGCAGTACCTGTGCATTAAACAAAAAAAATAGTCCGCTATAACACTGGCTCACAGAATACGAGAAATTTCAGAAAATAGTGAGGTAACTCTGCGGCAAAAACATCCATATTCTATTGTTCATACATACAGGAGAATGGTACATGAAATCTGCGTGCGATCCGCTCGAGTCTAAAGCAATCGCGCACAAGATAAGCATAGACATTTCAGACCGTCAACGCTTTGAACACAACCTTCACAGTACCTCTATCTCGCACACATCGCTTCGCACGCCAGATGCCGCGCCGCGATTCCTTTGTTCAATGGCGTACATAACTCAGCAATGCCGTCGATGTTGGCCGTGGCTTTGAACCCGAAGAACGTCAATCCCGCCAGTTACATGTGTGGCTTCGATCACAATATCTCAGAGATCTCACAATCCATTCACACTCTGAAAAACGCTTCGTGTTTAAAAACCCTAATTGTAAAAATTGATTCGGCTCAATGGAAGCGCAGAATCTACGTCAACATGCAGTTATTACCAGTATTATACAGTACTCGTGGTTTAAAAGTCCACAGCCATGAAGTAAAAGCCGACAATAGCATTTCCATCTCAGCTAGTGCGCAGTGTTAGATGTTGCTCCTCAGTTCTAGCCTCGATTTGCAGAGTGTGCGACCGCCATTCGCTTCAATTGAACTGCTGGGGCAATCTCTGAAGGCCTAATGATGAGTAGCGGAATCAGATTTAACTCTAATCAAATAATGCTACATCGACTTTACACCATTCAAAGCACTTGTAAAGTGGTTACGCAAAATACGAAGTTGCTTGGCCCTTCAGAAATAGGCCGTGCGCAAGAACGAGTAGTAGCACTAGTAGCACTCATCGGACTTGGTTTTTTTCTTACGCCTTCATCCTGGGCTTTTATTGGCATCTCGTTGGTGAAATGGAGTATGACACCACCAGGCACCAATTCGATTTCTACGTGGATTTTATACGAGAACGGTTTAACTGAAGCTATGCATTGAGGTATTGAAGACCAATGCAGTACGGGTCAGGGCACGGGAGTAGGCTTAGAGGCCGCTGCTGCAAAAGTGAAAAACCGTTCTCACCTAACAATAAGCGAGATGGATTTCAGGAGAGAGCCCCCACAGTAATCTCCGTGTCTGCCTTCCTTTGTGCTCTTCATAGTTATTACATATAAAGCTCGCAAACAGTGACACAACGGCAGATCTTCTCTAAGAGTTCAAAGCTCAAGCTTATTTGTAGTGGGCTTTGTAAGTTTGCAGCTGAAGTTGGGTAATAGGCCTCAAATAATTCATACAATTGGGACCCTAAAAATCCTGACATCCACGAGACAAGTAAGAATTCTCTGGATGGCTCTTGCTACTTGGACGCAAGAGTGAGCCCGTACACGCCTTGTGAGAATTCTCTGGGTGCTTGACTAGAGCAGGACACTCTGTGCGAAGTGGCGTGAAGACGAGGTAGCTTTCCCAGAATCGACATTGAGTGCTTTTCATCCAGTCTGGTCTGCATTTTGTGTCACAAAAATATCGTCGATGCCCTTTCACGAATGAAGAAAGGAACGAATGTGTGGACGCGTTATCTGAATATCAAACGAGCGGTTGCGAAGCGTTAAAACTGGACCTTTCGCAATGATGCTGGGGCTAAAGCGTTGGTCTCCAACGGGACCAGAACCCGCACTCTATGCTTCACGGCCTTATGTGCTAATCCATTTCACTACGGAGATTCCTTTCACTTCCTATTCATTGTCGGCTTCTTAATCGGATATTTACCACAGCATACATAGCAGTACTCGCACCAATAACATGTTAACTTGGTAGGCCAATATCAGCATCAAACCGTGAACCTGAGAGTTTAGAGGGTTATCCCATCTGAATGAGCACAATTTCTCAAAACGAAATGAGCGGCATGTAAGACCGTTTCAACAGTCGTGGGTAACGTCGGTGGCGTAGTACATTAGTGCTTTTATCATCTCAGTTTGATCCTGGACTTGCGCCTATGCAAGAAAATGAGGAACATAAACGCACCCATTCCCGACCATCCACATCTCTTCGTACACGATTCGGCTGGCAGTTATTTGAAGAACGCCGGTCACAAGGCTTCAACTTCTACGCTCCACCACCCAAAATCTGATTCAATCCACTAGTTCTTCAGGCGCAGAATTAAGGCATAGGTGTCACCTCGTTCACCAGCTGTGTCTTTTCTTCTCTCTTTGAAATTCCGCGTCCATTTTGCGATAGCACTACACCACCCAAATGTTGGTGCAGCTCACTACGAGTTTGAGCTACCCGCTTTCTACATTTCTTGGTAGATCCTCGTCAATGTCAGTGAGCGGAGTTTCTTTGCAATCTTTGAGTGCTTTGTTGCTGCCGTGTTGGCCAGATTCGATATTGTTGTAGCTGGACGTAACAGCTTCAGATCGAAGCCACAACGGAAGTTCTAGCTCCCTTACTTTTCCCACTGATTTGAATGACATGACTTATGTGTTGGATATTGTTTTTTGATAATTCGATTTTTGTAAAAAAAAAACCTTCGCATCGCGCGCTGCGGCGAAAATCGCGGCTAACAAATATCACAGTAGACGGAAACGGACGTGATACATATCCACCGTTTGAAACACCTCAACTAGCTTTTTGACAATGCTGACGGATTTCATCAAGTGACTTTGCGCTTTCATACATCTACTGTAGAAAGCCTCTGATCCTCCCTCCCTTATTTTTTTCGGAATTTTGATGGGAACTTCAATTAGTGCGACTTTTTCGTTTTAACTTCATGTCTACCTGTTGTAGCAACGAACATCGATTTCGGCGGCTCCAAGTCTTCTAGCCACTTGTACGAACGTCGGAGGTAGTCAATACACATGGACGATACTGGGACGAATACTTCAGTTCGTGGATTGCCGGTTTTGACTGGAAGATCGCTGTATATTCTAGGGAATGGCTTCAAGTCACATTATAAAAATCATCCTATTTATAAGAAAATGAGGTCAACTGACGCCAGTTCCTTCATTTCCTCATCAATACTCATCTGATCGTCGGTTTACAATATTGGTCTCTAGTTTCAGCACAGTTACATTACCCTTTCGGTGAGTTACTCAACAATTCATGTAAATTATAGCTTGCCACCTGCTGATTTATTCACTTTGTAAAAAGCTCTTTTCTAGTCTTTCTAACCTCCATTTTAATATAATCCGGGGTGCATGACTGTCGAAATGCCCTTACTCCGATAGTCGTCGTCGCTCCACGGCGCATTATACGATTACGCCACATTCATACTCCGCGTCTCAAGGCCGCCTGCACAGGCAGCGAGGCAGAGCGGAGCAGGAGAGGTGCAGAAACGACGCAGGCAATGAGGCAAGGTGGCATAGGCTCAGACGCAGAGACACGCAACCACGTCTTTCCGCCGACACCGCAGATTACGAACGCCACCTAATGAGCATTTCTCGCTGCTGTAATGTGTAAAGTAGCAATGGTGTGTATCGGAAAGGCACGACTCCGCAATCCGGCGTGCAGTGCGATGCATGCAAGCTAGAAACTCTCTAGATAAATTTGTTTTAAAGAGATTCTCGTGTTCTGCGTCGTATTTTAACTTGGCAATGCCCTAGCACTCGAAGGATCGTGCACGAAAAAATGGGTTTCTCTGTTGCCACTATGTTTATGTTGTATCTGCCTAATGAGGGCCGCATGCGAAGTTTCACGCGAAAAAGTGTGAATGCGGCTAAGATAGAGCTCCTCAAAATGGCGGCCGAGGGGGCGGGGCCTCGGAATAAATGTCAGCCGGTCGTCCACCGCGGACGGAGACCGTGGGAGCAAAAGATCACGTAAATAGCCTCACGCTTTGTCTCCGAACGCGGCGGACGACGGGGCGAGCACTTACTCCGCGGCTCCGCCTCCTCGGCCGACACATTGGGGAGATGCATCTTAGCCGGATTTCCACTTTTTGCGTGAAACTGCATGCAGCCCTTATTAGGCCAATATAACATAAATATACGGGTGACTGAGAAACTCATTTTTCCGTGCAGGATTCCTTCAATTACATACGACGACGTTAGCTCGTACGCATCGCTTCGCAAGTCGGGATAATTCGTTCTCACCATACGAATCCGAGCCATGGGGATAGCCCATTGATCAAAACTATCAAGTAAACATGGTAAACGTGGGAGAGCGTATTGATGGCAAATGTGCTATATGTCTTCTGTGGCTGAAAACTAAATAGGCCCACCCGGTGAACACCATTACGATATATGAATATCAAACAGTTAATAAAAACCCGCAAAAAACCTGCAAATGTCTCGGGCTGGGGTATACTAGCGGCACGAGATTCCGTTTCGACTAGGTCACATTTCTACTTTGCTATGCAGTTGCACGACGGCTGCTTCTCGCGCTCCACTTTCAATACTGACAAGATCGCATCGCACGTTATTAGTGCAACTTAATACTCCTTTCCTTTCATTCTTCTCCCTTTTAGCTTTTTTCTTGTTTTTGAAACTACTCATAACTCTCCAAGCTTTTTTTGACGATTATCTCTAAATTTTGTCACTTCTCTGGACTCAGTCGCCAGTACTCTTGTCAACGAGAACCAGGATTTTCGTATTTTATGATTTCTCATGTACTGAAGATTTTATGCTGTCAGTGTTCTTGCTTTATCTGGATGTATCTGAGTTGCATTCGTGAATAAATTTTAATCATGTCATTCACTATTGACTGTGGGTGATAGAATTGGTAGCCCCATATCAACAACGTAAGGCAAATATAGGTACATATTACGTCATCGTCGTTACATCGCGCTCTGTTTCAGGTGAAGATTTTCCGCTGACTCCACTGCTGGAACTACCTCTGGTAATCCTGGGTAGTCAATGTTTCCGGTTAAAGCGAGCGACAGCCCTCAGTCATCGCGTTTGACAATTTTTGGTCAGCCGCTGATACTGGTCACTGAATTCGGCCGGGCAATTGTTATGTCAAATTGGGGCAAAATAATTGCTGCAACTCTGGCGCTCATAATTGGGTCTATTTCCCACTGCGTTTCAGATACCATTAGGGATCCACAATGGTCAAAACTGCAATGAATCGACAAAATCGTCACCATTTTGTTGCCGCCAGTCAGAACAAACCTTTGTCACAGCTTCCCGTGGAGTGTCCGCACGAAGTACCAGACGGCATTGATAGCTGAATTCCTTCGAAAACGATCAGGATCAAGAGATAGTCAGGAAAATCTTAGAAGCCCATCAAAAAGATAAATTCCCTAACACCTCTTGGAATGCCTTACGTGCACCTGAGATGCCACCAATCCCTTCCCAAGCTCATATAGTGCTCGTTTTTCATTTGCCAAAATTTACATTTTTATGCTTATGATTAGAGTCATGGTAAAATGCGACGACTACAACTACAGTCGCCAGTATTTGAACCTTCTTAGCGGGTTGAAGCAGCATACAACCCCATGATGTTTGAAATGAGCCACTGTCTTGTAGCTACTAATGAGCTATGAGCACGTTTTTGTTAACTGGTAAACAAAATTTTGGTCACCAGAAAAAAAACATGGTAGACAAGAACAACTTCTGCTCAAAGCTGTCACACTCAACAGAATGCACTCAAATCTGAATTTTTCAACCTCCAGTTCTTCCGCTGTCAGACACGAAGACAAAATCTTCTGACAATGAGGCTAATCAAGCAGTACTTGGAGCCAGAGTCAAACGTGGCGTCGAGGAAAACATTTAAGGAATACGACCCCCTCCCTAAGAGGAGACCTCCATACGACCTCCCCCTTCTTTGTTTTGCTATTTCTATGGTTTCTACCTGGCCAATGCGAGCCAATGCATCAAGGAAATTAAGAGCCTTCGAACAAAAAAAAAAACACTGAGGCCAAACTCCTGACAAAATAAGAGAAAAAAGAACCTACAAAACTCAGTACGAGAGCGTCCAAGAGAAATAATGACTTAACAAAATTGAAGATTATATTCCGAAACGAAAGCGTTGCCGGCCATGGGTAATGTGCCCGTCCTCTGATGACAAAGGAGAAAGCTTAATAGTCATGCAAGCTATGGGCAGAGATAAATGGTGAAAAAACAAGAATAGAAAAGCTAAGAACCAAATATTACGTTGTCGCAAAATTAATTTCGAAAACGGACCGCATACTTCAAACTACTATATCTCATCTTAAACACAAGTTTATCAATCGAAGTAAAAACTATCAGAATCTACACATTTTTGCCGACAAAAAGGTAATAATTTTAAGCCTTCATTATGAACACTACTATCACGAGAGTCAACGAACTCAAGGAAGGCACATTCAACATCGCCTAAATTAGTAAATTGTTTCTGAAGCAGATGAGAATTGAGGGCTCGAAAAAGTGATTTTCTGTGGGGGAGAGGTCGGGAGATTACGCTGGGTTAGGGAGAAGTTTTACACCCAAGTGGGTCAATTTTGGCGGAGTGATTTGTGAGGTGTGTGGCCTGCGTTGTCCTGCAACAGGATCGGCCCTCTTCTATTCACCACCGCCGGCCACAATCTTTACAACTTCCTATACATTTGCTCCTGATCACAGCAGTGAGACTTTGCTGTGACTGGCTGACCATGTTGCAGGAATTGATCATGGATTACACCTTTACAACACCACCACACAGTTATCATAACCTTTTTAGGGTGAAGGTCAGGTTCAGGAAAAGTTTTTTGATTAGCATCCTTATCCAGACTAATCCTCGTTTCCTGTTATCATAGAGAACCCATTTTTCATCTACAGTTATAATATGGTTTACCAGTGGCTCATTTTTATAGCAAACTAGGGAGTTGGAGCAGGTGTCGAAACGTGCCAGATGCTGCTTATCAGTCAGCTTCACCTTGCCGATTTCCAACAAGTGTCTGGCCACTGTAGAGTAATGTCCTGGGTCTTCTGCTAACGTACGAGTATTCGTCTCCGGGTTTGCTTCGACGGCTTTCCTTGAACCTTCATCATTAAGCGACGACCTGTGGCGGCGACCCGACTTCTCTTCGAGATCAAAATCGCCAGAAGCAAATTATTCAAACCAGAGCTCCACTGTACGTTCGCAAGGACAATTCCTCCCAAATACACCGCTGAGATTACGGTCTGCCTCCGCTGCGGAGTTTCGAAATTTAAATTCGTAAAGCATGATGACTCGATAGTCGCGTCGGTTCATGATTATACGCAGCCCTGTAAAAAGCCGGCTGGAGCAATTATAGCGCACTCATAGAAGTTTCTTAAAGAGCAGAAAAAAAAGTCTACCTAATGGAATGCTTGGCTTCCCTTGAAGTGGAATAGTTCAGGATAAAAAATCTACTTATTCATACATACCTTGAAATCGAAATTAATTTTGCGACAACTTAATAGGAGCCATGTAATGCGCTCCACTGCATTTCGTGGACAGATCCAAGAAGAGCATCGAAACCACGGTCTAAATTGAATGATTGTGAACTTAAATTGCAGCTCTGCATTTAGAGAATGAAGAATAAGAGGGTAGTGGTGATGCTCGCAGAATGTGAATAAAATGCAAGTGGAATTGTGCGCAAACGACTAATAGTGATGAGAAACAAGTGCAAATTCATTCACTCGCTCAGAAGAGATCAGCTGCATGTATCAGGACCTACCAAAAAACACTTCAATTTGGATCGGAATTCCTCTTCCTCCTACCAGCATAATCAACATAGTGCTTCCTGAAAACCATCTCCCCAGATCGCTGTAGCACAGTCCAACTGCTACACGATTTGAAAAATTGGAGGAGTGCAAACGTAAACGTGGTTTCAACGCTTCGAACAGTTTTGACTCGACGGTATGATCAAAGTGTCAGAAAGATAGATGGAAGAGGAGGGGTCCATGAGACGGTGCGTGCCGAATTTCTGTTAAAAGACGCGCTCTAGATTCTAAAAATGCCTCCATTAGCCGGCTAGCTTCCTTAGAACATGCTTCGCCCACTAGTTACACATGACCTACCCTTTTCATTAGTGGCCTGATGATGTGGAAGGAAGTATTGCTCCTGCGCTCCATGTCATGATGTGTGACGTATGATGCATTTTTCTTGTTTGTAGGACAAATGCCAAATCATTCAATCCGTGATGTGTACGCAAGGCTGGATAACGGCTTGCGAACGCATATAAGCTTGTCTGTGCCCCTCGTGGATGAATGATTGTGCTAAAGGAGTCGATAAAAAAAAACAACCGGAGATGAGCAACTAAGGTTAGCGGTATCATTCTAAGGATGTGATTGTATAAACTACTTATTTATATGCCATGTCTCCGGGCATGAATGCAGCATAAAGCTAGTGAGCTATCATTAACATTGTGTTACCTAATGTGAATGGTCAGTATGAGAGTCGCCACTGGTTCTTGAACTTCGCCTTTGCGATAACTCTCAATGTAATGACCATACTTCTTAATTTTGCACTCGTTATAGGAGCTTTACTGAGGCTCTGATCGAACGTAGGGGTATAATATTGTAGTGGTAATAGAGGAAGTAGCATCTCTCCTTGTCCAACTTGTTAGAATGAAAAGAATGAGACTAGCAGTGTTTTATGATGAATACATTATAAAAAACACGACAGCTGCTTCATAACATCGCTCCATCTATCAGTGAATTCACTGAATCCAAATGCCTATGATGTGGAATTGGAAATGAGATTCAAAGGCATTTACATGCTGTCAGCACCTGCGTTTACATCTTGATGCGCTTAGAAATGAGATTCAAAAAAGTGAAGCATCCTAATCGAGCATCATATCACTGATGCGTTGCCAATATAAAAGCAAGGAGAAAATTAGATGTCCGTCTCCAAAAAATGCACCGTTGATTTTTTTCTATGAAGCTCCTCACAAATGCCTTTTTCACTCAGTGCTATGCAATGAGCCTTTTCTTCTAATAGATTTTCGCTTGTCACTCGCTCAGAGAAGCTAACTCTTCTGTTGCACGGGGTACTCAGGAGTGTGGAGGTCAAGCTCGTGTTGGTTAATGTACCAGCCTTCTTGGTATGCCCTAAAGAAATGACTACACTACACCAACCAGGAAGGGGTATCAACTCTTTTGGGAACTAGGTAAATGGCTAATATGGTGCGTAACAGATTAGGGATCGGACAGAGATACCTTGGAAACTATCGTTCAAAATCACTGCAATCCCCTTCCATATGCATAATTTTTACAGATCTGCTCACGGTGGTCGCAGATTACTGTCATTCATCCTTCTCTTCATCTTTCCTAAATAGATTTGCGCTTGCCACTAGCTCCGAGCACCTAATTCTTCTTTTACAGGAGTATTCAAAACTATGAAGGTTCTGCTCATGTTGGTGATGTTAACAGCTTTCCTGGTATGTTCTGTGGATAAAAATGGAAATTGGAAGTAAAACCGTCAAACCATAATAATCCAAAATTATAGGAAGGTTCTTGCAGATGAGTCCTGTCGTGGAAGCTGGTCTGCCAAAATATCCGGATCCAAATCGTCCAAATTTCCTGCGTTTCGGCTAGAAGAGGAAAGAGGAGTCAGATAATCAACAATTCCAATCCCCAATCAACCAACTTTGCGCATTTCTAATAAATTCCTCGGAATTTGTAGACTCCACGTTTGCGAACTGAATTTGTTCTCATGCTTACGAGAAAGCAAGCTTCAGTATACTCCATGTCCGACTCTCCAACTCTCCATTAATCTCGGCATTTTTTAACACGATTAGTGGTACGCTTGTGCTGAGCCTTTGAGATTGTCATGATATTCACCCAAACATGTAGGTGATACAAACCGTCGAGCACCCTTTTTTAACTTACAGTGAAAAACTAGGAGAGAATCAATCCTAAGGGACATAATGAAACCAGCTGCCCTTATGAAAAGTGGAATTGACACCTTGAGCTAGGAATTTCATATGTGCTTATATATATGGTGCTTATATATGTATTTTTGAGCCTCCAACGTCAAGTCAGATTACCTATGGGAAACCTCAGGGATTTTACTATACAAAACTATGCCAACGGTTATCCACCCATGCCGATTGTCGCCCGTTGCCCTCCTATCAGTGGCAATTTTGGTGGTCAGCCGCTGATACCGGTCACTGAATTCAACCGGGCAATTGCTATGTTAAATTGGAGCAAAATAATTCTGCAACTCTGGCGCTCATAATTGGTTTACCTCCCACTGCGTTTCAGATACCATAAGGGAGCCACAATGTCCAAAACTGCAATGAATCGACAAAACCGTCACCATTTTGTCGCCGCCAGTGAAAAACAAACCTTTCGATACATCTTCTCCGCACAAAGTACCTGACGGCATTGATAACCGAATTCCTTCGAAAAGGATCAGGATCAAGAGATAGTCAGGAAAATCTTAGAAGCCCATCAAAAAGCTAAATTCCCTAATACCTCTTGGAATTGCTCACGTGTACCCGTGAGCCAATCAATCCCTTCCCAAGCTCATATGTGCTCGTTTTTCATTTGCCAAAATTTACAATTTTATGCTTATGGTTAGAGTCATGGTAAAATGCGACGACTACAACTACATTCGCCACTATTTAAACCTTCCCAGCGGGATAAATAGCATACAAACTCATTAGGATTGAAATGAGCCACTGTCTTGTCGCTACTAATGAGCTATGAGCACGTTTCTGTTAATTGGTAAACATAATTTTGGCAATCACAAAAAAAAACTTAGTGAACAAGAACAACTTCTGCTCAAAGCTGTCACACTCAACAGATAATGCACTCAAATTTGAATTTTTCACCTCCAGTTCTTCCGCTGTCAGACACGAAGACAAGTCTTCTGACAATGAGGCTAATCAAGCAGTACTTGGAGCCAAAGTCAAACGTGCCATCAAGGAGAACTTTTCAAAAATTCGACCCCATCCCTAACGAGGAAGGTCTTCCAACTCATGACGCGCTTTTTGAAAGCTGTTCTTTGCATATATGGGGGTACGTACAAGAATCATATAACTGGTTGGTTCCTTCACCAATCAAGTATCAAGAAATCGTGACTATTTCTCTCGCATGATGCTTGGTAGGTGAAGTTATAGTGATAGACATCCATGCTGTGCATATTTCTATTGATTTTCATTGACTTTGTTGGTTATTCGCTACTAGTAAGAAGGGGCACCATGTACCCATGACATCTTTCTCGAAGTTAGGGTCAAAATTTGGAATTGGCTAGAAATGTGCCCCTAAGGGTAGTTTAACCCCCTGAACACGAATATGGCACTCATTTTGTGCGAAATCGCGGATTTCGAGCGCTACGGGCCCTTATGTGCCCAAAAAAGTCAGATCACTAGAATCACTGAAAATTCGTAAATAGTCATTTTGGCATGCTGTCAACGAAAATCATAGTCATTTGGCATAAAGACAAGACATATCTGAAGATGAAAAGCGAAGGCAAAAACATTTGCAAAACTCCAGCAGGGCCGGCATCTGAACTACCACCCCATGCAAATCGTCCGTTTGAGAGTCCATCATCGTATCCAGTAGGCCATCCGATCGCTGCACCCTACAATCATCGGGGAACCGTTATGAAACCGCTACACACTTTCAGTACATGGTGGAGATAAGATTTTATTTTTTTTCGTATTTGACTTTGTTTTGGATATGAAATGGAAGAACACCTTTGGATCTGCACATGATCAAAGCTACAAGGAATAAGTCTTACAATAAGTGGGTTAAAATCGCCTTTTTGAAAAAAATTTTTGTTACTCCTTTTTGGCATTCGTGGGGCCGCTCAGCAAAAATGGGGGTCAGCAATATGTTTCATGTAGGTACCCCCGTATAATGGAAAAAACCGTTTTCCAAAAGCGCGTCATGACCTGAAAGACCTCCCTTTTAAGAGGAGACCTCCATACGACCTCCCCCTTCTTTGTTTTGCTATTTCTATGGTTGCTACCCAGCCAATGCGAGCCAATGCATCAAGGAAATTACGAGCCTTCGAATAAAAAAACACTGAGGCCAAACTCTTGACAAAATAAGAGAAATAAGAACCTACAAAACTCAGTACTTATATTCCAGTACAAGGGCGTCCAAGAGAAATAATGACCTAACAAAATTGAAGATTATATTCCGAAACGAAAGCGTTGCCGGCCATGGGTAATGTGCCCATCCTCTGATAACAAAGGAGAAGGCTCAATAGTCATGCAAGCTATGGGCAGAGATAAATGGTGAAAAAACAAGAATAGAAAAGCTAGGAACTAAATAGGAGCCATGTAATGCGCTCCACTGCATTTCGTGGACAGATCCAAGAAGAGCATCGAAACCACGGTCTAAATGGAATGATTGTGAACTTAAACTGCCGCTCTGCATTTAGAGGATGAAGAATAAGAGGGTAGTGGTGATGCCTGCAGAATGTAAATAAAATGCAAGTGGAATTTGTGCGCAAACGACTAGCAGTGATGAGAAAAAATGCAAATTCATTCACTCGCTCAGAGGAGTTCAGCAACATGTACCAGGACCTACCAAAGAAAAACCAACTTGGATCGGAATTTCTCTTCCTAATACCAGCACAATCAACATAGTGCTTCCTGAAAACCATCTCCCCAGATCGCTGTAGCACAGTCCAGCTGCTACACGATTTGAAAAGTTGGAGGAGTGCATACGTAAACGTGGTTTCAACGCTTCGAACAGTTTGACTCGACGGTATGATCAAAGTGTCAGAAAGATAGATGGAAGAGGAGGGGTCCATGAGACGGTGCGTGCCGAATTTCTGTTAAAAGACGCGCTCTAGATTCTAAAAATGCCTCCATTAGCCGGCTAGCTTCCTTAGAACATGCCTCGCCCACTAGTTACACATGACCTACCCTTTTCATTAGTGGCCTGATGATGTGGAAGGAAGTATTGCTCCTGCGCTCCATGTCATGATGTGTGACGTATGATGCATTTTTCTTGTTTGTAGGACAAATGCCAAATCATTCAATCCGTGATGTGTACGCAAGGCTGGATAACGGCTTGCGAACGCATATAAGCTTGTCTGTGCCCCTCGTGGATGAATGATTGTGCTAAAGGAGTCGATAAAAAAAACAACCGGAGATGAGCAACTAAGGTTAGCGGTATCATTCTAAGGATGTGATTGTATAAACTACTTATTTATATGCCATGTCTCCGGGCATGAATGCAGCATAAAGCTAGTGAGCTATCATTAACATTGTGTTATCTAATGTGAATGGTCAGTATGAGAGTCGCCACTGGTTCTTGAACTTCGCCTTTGCGATAACTCTCAATGTAATGACCATACTTCTTAATTTTGCACTCGTTATAGGAGCTTTACTGAGGCTCTGATCGAACGTAGGGGTATAATATTGTAGTGGTAATAGAGGAAGTAGCATCTCTCCTTGTCCAACTTGTTAGAATGAAAAGAATGAGACTAGCAGTGTTTTATGATGAATACATTATAAAAAACACGACAGCTGCTTCATAACATCGCTCCATCTATCAGTGAATTCACTGAATCCAAATGCCTATGATGTGGAATTGGAAATGAGATTCAAAGGCATTTACATGCTGTCAGCACCTGCGTTTACATCTTGATGCGCTTAGAAATGAGATTCAAAAAAGTGAAGCATCCTAATCGAGCATCATATCACTGATGCGTTGCCAATATAAAAGCAAGGAGAAAATTAGATGTCCGTCTCCAAAAAATGCACCGTTGATTTTTTTCTATGAAGCTCCTCACAAATGCCTTTTTCACTCAGTGCTATGCAATGAGCCTTTTCTTCTAATAGATTTTCGCTTGTCACTCGCTCAGAGAAGCTAACTCTTCTGTTGCACGGGTATCAACTCAGGAGTGTGGAGGTCAAGCTCGTGTTGGTTAATGTACCAGCCTTCTTGGTATGCCCTAAAGAAATGACTACACTACACCAACCAGGAAGGGGTATCAACTCTTTTGGGAACTAGGTAAATGGCTAATATGGTGCGTAACAGATTAGGGATCGGACAGAGATACCTTGGAAACTATCGTTCAAAATCACTGCAATCCCCTTCCATATGCATAATTTTTACAGATCTGCTCACGGTGGTCGCAGATTACTGTCATTCATCCTTCTCTTCATCTTTCCTAAATAGATTTGCGCTTGCCACTAGCTCCGAGCACCTAATTCTTCTTTTACAGGAGTATTCAAAACTATGAAGGTTCTGCTCATGTTGGTGATGTTAACAGCTTTCCTGGTATGTTCTGTGGATAAAAATGGAAATTGGAAGTAAAACCGTCAAACCATAATAATCCAAAATTATAGGAAGGTTCTTGCAGATGAGTCCTGTCGTGGAAGCTGGTCTGCCAAAATATCCGGATCCAAATCGTCCAAATTTCCTGCGTTTCGGCTAGAAGAGGAAAGAGGAGTCAGATAATCAACAATTCCAATCCCCAATCAACCAACTTTGCGCATTTCTAATAAATTCCTCGGAATTTGTAGACTCCACGTTTGCGAACTGAATTTGTTCTCATGCTTACGAGAAAGCAAGCTTCAGTATACTCCATGTCCGACTCTCCAACTCTCCATTAATCTCGGCATTTTTTAACACGATTAGTGGTACGCTTGTGCTGAGCCTTTGAGATTGTCATGATATTCACCCAAACATGTAGGTGATACAAACCGTCGAGCACCCTTTTTTAACTTACAGTGAAAAACTAGGAGAGAATCAATCCTAAGGGACATACAGGGTCAAGCCTCCGTTGAGGAATCCTCAACAAGGGGTCGTATTTGGTCCGCTAGGTGGGGAGGGGTCGTAATTGTTGAGGTAGGCAGTGATCAGCAAAATTTCTCAGGCTCAGGTTCTGAAGTGTAAGGGGAGAAGTGATTAAATTGACTAAATGGGTTCGAACCCAAAACTAGTTTAACTTAATCATCATGGAAACCTCATGCATGGCGCAATCCACAACGAAACCAGCCAGTACCAATAACTCTTTCGTTGGTCCGCTGACACCGAAACCACGTACAGAGACACCTCCGGAATTCACCGATAAGCCGTTTAAAGCGATATCTATCAACGGGTACCACCGTGGATGGACACTCCAGAAACAATGGGATGAAAGCGGAAAATTAGCTGATGTGGACTTCTTCCATATCTCACTACGATTGGAAGTACGTAATCTGGTGTTAGCGGCCACTATGCGGACCAAAACGTTTGTATTAATTGAGAATGTGGATGGAATCCTCATGCATGGCGCATCCCACAAAAATGCTGACCGACGCTTCTCACCTTCCCACTAAGCCTTCGAGAGCGAAGGATGCATACTGGAAAAATTTCAGTAACAGTGAATCGATTTTTGGGAAGATTCGTGGGAAGATCTCGCAAACTCGGCGAAAAAAAAGCCTTCCTCATCACCCTTCCCTCACAATAACTTTCTTTGTTTTGAAGATATGGTATAGCTCAGGTAGTCATTCGAAAGCGACAACCTAGTAGACTTTGCTTCACCAAAAAGAACTCATATGGTTAAGTTTGAAGGAAGTTATGGCCATTTCCGTGAAACACTTCGAAATTTTCCTCATCAAATCCTCATCAAAAATCCCATATCGAGAACTAAGCAACCATTGGAGCAAGCAAGTGGTCAATAGATAGGTCTAAGGGAATTATTAGGAAAACAGTTTACAGCTGTTTGAAAGATGGGCTCTAGGTAAAGTTTAGAGTATTTTTGAAATGTTGGAATTTAGTATGTGGAAGATAACGCGCTCCATTCATCGCGACGCAGCCGCACCTATTCTTTTCGCGCATAATTGTCGCGATTCGTTCCTCTTTTTGTTTTCTTGTTGTTTTATAATGTTCTCTCGGTGTCTAGGGACGTAGGGTGGAAAAAGTAGTATGCTGCGCTCTATCCATGGCGTTAGAGACGGTCTCTAACGCTATGGTTAGAGCGCAGGGAGGCCGTAGCACAAGCCGAATTGGGTCCGAATTTTGCAATGAAATGATTTTGATGAAGCAATTCGAGTTTTTCTTATCCTGTGTTAGCCGAAGCCTGGGGGAAGGAGATTTCCTCTGCTTAGGCTTGGGCGAATATGCATAGATGGTTGTTTAGTTCAGTTGAAGCAAATTTCTTGTAATATATCGATAAAAGAATATTTTGTTCATTATTTAATGCATTTATTTATTATTTATTGCAAAATGAAAACTAACAGTAACATAAGTGAAGGGGGGGGGTCGTACTGAGGCCCTTTTTGGGGGGGGGGTCGTATTTTTTGAAAATTTTCCTCATCTGAACGCTTGACCCTGGGGACATAATGAAACCAGCTGACCTTATGAAAATGTGGAATAGACACCTTGAGCTAGGAATTTCATATGTGCTTATATGTATGGTGCTTATATACGTATTTTTGAGCCTCCAACGTCAAGTCAGATTACCTATGGGAAACCTCAGGGATTTTACTATACAAAACTATGCCAACGGTTATCCACCCATGCCGATTGTCGCCCGTTGCCCTCCTATCAGTGGCAATTTTGGTGGTCAGCCGCTGATACCGGTCACTGAATTCAACCGGGCAATTGCTATGTTAAATTGGGGCAAAATAATTGCTGCAACTCTGGCGCTCATAATTGGTTTACCTCCTACTGCGTTTCAGATACCATAAGGGAGCCACGATGGCCAAAACTGCAATGAATCGACAAAACCGTCACCAATTTGTCGCCGCCACTGAAAAACAAACCTTTCGATACATCTTCTCCGCACAAAGTACCTGACGGCATTGATAACCGAATTCCTTCGAAAAGGATCAGGATCAAGAGATAGTCAGGAAAATCTTAGAAGCCCATCAAAAAGCTAAATTCCCTAATACCTCTTGGAATTGCTCACGTGTACCCGTGAGCCAATCAATCCCTTCCCAAGCTCATATGTGCTCGTTTTTCATTTGCCAAAATTTACAATTTTATGCTTATGGTTAGAGTCATGGTAAAATGCGACGACTACAACTACAGTCGCCACTATTTAAACCTTCTCAGCGGGATAAATAGCATACAACCTCATTAGGATTGAAATGAGCCACTGTCTTGTCGCTACTAATGAGCTATGAGCACGTTTTTGTTAAATAGTAAACATAATTTTGGTCACCAGAAACAAAACTTGGTAACTAAGAGCAACTTCTGCTCAAAGCTATCAAACTCAACGAATAATGCACCTAAATTTGAATTTTTCGACTTTCAGTTCTTCCGCTGTCAGACACGCAGATCAAATCTTCTGACAATCAGGCTAATCAAGCAGTACTTTGAGCCAGAGTCAAACGTGGCGTCGAGGAAAACTTTCAACAAAAAACGACCTACCCCTCCCCCCTCCCCCACAAAATAAGGTTCTCTCAAGATCTTGAAGCTCTAAGTCAATGGGTCGACGGGACGCGAGGTTCGATCATATTTTGCAAACGTTACTGTCAAGAATTGAAGGTATGCAAAGGGAGACCTTATTCAGACGCCGTACACTACGGTGCTTAGTGTGTATTCTACCGCAATGTCGTGGTACTACATAGCCGTTTGAAGCAGCTATGTCAAGAGCTAGGCGTACAGATTCTCCGTCGGATCTGTGCATGCATTTGTAGCAGTCATAGCAGTCATAATCATGTTCTTAACAACCGCATGCTTTAAAGCAGTGGGATGTGCAGATGTGCCGTGAATCAATATATTCTTAGAGCTAGCTTTTCTGTACCACTTCACACTGAACATGCCATCGTACACTTGCACTTAGGTGATCAGGTAGGGGAGCCAACCTTGTCGTGGTTCTTGTGAGTTTGATGTGCTGCGACTTCTGGTTCATTAGGCAAAAACACTCATCCATTTTGGACTGCAATGATGTAATATCGAAGCAGTCATCTATGTATCTGCAGTACATCAATGGCAAGCGTTCAGTAGTGGTTCTTCGATTCTGCTCATGAAGCGGATCGCAAGTACTGGAGCTAAGCTAAGCTAACGCACTGCGAGACCTCTAATTCGCCAGCAATCTGCACCCGACCACTTGAAGATGACCCATTGCAACATCCCTTGTTTAGAGTCATGATGTGCGCCTTACTGAGTCTAAAGATCTCTATGGTTCTAAAGTGTCTGTCAAAAATTTCAGAAAGTGCCTGTGAGGCTTGATCGTTTTGGACAGTGGAAGGGAATTAACATCAGACGGCTCCATTACGAAACCTCTCAAAATTTCCAAACGTAAATGACGTGATTGCTCAAGGAAGTTCATCGTATTAGTCAGGTGAGATGGTCAGCGGCTGGCTCACAATACAACTGAGCAACCGTGAAATCCGATCAGTTGGTCCGCCCACACCAATTATAATCGGTCGTATTTTGAAAGTGTCTGCTGACGTTGACCGCAAATCCGGAGAACCAAGTTTGTGGATTTTGACAAGGCTATAAAAGACAGGGCAGTTCGGAGTGTCAAGTCCTAATCTACTAAGAAACTTTTTATGGAGACCCACGGACTGACCTTAAGCCATACGAGCATTGCTGATATGCTTACATTGAATCAGAAATATTACTTGCTCTGTCGCGTGGCGATAAACGAAGGTGTCTGAATGGAGCAGTGTAATTCACGATCAAGCGTTTGTGACATGATCACAACTACCTTTATCACCTACAAAGACACATATAGTACCGTTTGATGTTAGCTGACGTAGCTCTTTGAAACCTTGCTACTGGCCGTATGTCAAATTGCTGCTGCGTATTCGTCTGTTCTGATTCTAAATGGATAGCGCTTCAGCAGACAGACTTCTCAATATGACTTCCACTTCTAGTTTTGAACCAGTTTCTTTGTAGAGCGCACGTGGAAACGTATAGGTGGAAGCGGTTTCTGGTTTGTGACGGCGGCACCGCTGTCGCGACTGTGCTTTAAACGCATTAGATCTCGGAGCCTCTGCAAGCGTCTCAGAGTTTTACAAAAAAAAATGAAGCATTGATGTTATGCGTAGGTGAGAACGATGAGCCGAGTCTGAGGAAATGAAGTATATTGGACGAAATGTTAGTGTTATCCAAAACAGTGACGTTTGTCACTTTCCCACTACTACTAGCGCTAGTGTCAGTGGTGTAACTTAGTGTGAGCCCTTCTCAACACTACGAAAGCTTTCGCGGGATGCTCCGAAAAGTCGGTCATATTTCGAACAAAAGTGAATCCAGTCCTGAACCGTATAGAAAAAAAGCAGTTTTATTTTTACCCCACCTTCAATTATCCTCCATGTCACCTTCTGGAGAAGACGCCGGCATCCTTGCTTTTTTGCTTTACAATTAACGTTAATCGAAAGGACCAACACAGATACTCTGTCGACAACACTTCCAACCAGTTGACCATCTATTGAGTGCGCAATCTCAAACTTGGGTGATTGAACAACAAGACATGACTGGAATAATAACGAGCAAACATCACCTCAAAACAGCAATCGACATCCAGATGACAAGATGAGGTCGAGTACTGCCACCCCTTTAAGAGAGCACAGGGTACGCTGCCATGAAAACGCATGTGTCCAGGTGACCGTCACGATACCAACACGTGAACCCAATATTGCAGCGCGGAGCACCTTAGAGAAATTCTGGAACACGGTCAGGACCCCTAAAACCAATATAAAGGAGGAAGGTGCCAAGGAGCTCGCGCTCTTCGCGGCCCTATGTGGGTTTTGACCTATTAGATTAATCCCCACGAAGTCAAGATCAAAACAGTAATGGATAAGTTTATGAGATAGTTCTGGTGATGCCCAGAAAGCTTTTCTGCTCCCGAAGAGGTTTAAATGAATTCTGTCAGGGGCTCCCAAAGGCAAGGGGTCCCAGAACTTTCATCTATTTGAACCGCCCTCCTACTCTTACGGTGGCAGGTGTACCTCTGAAGTCAACACTCCAAAGATTAGTCACAGATTCTTCGGATATCGCTCCCTTATTTCACATACCCTATAAGCATTTCCTGTGAATTGCAATGGCGTTTGAATGGATAGTTTCCATGAAGGATTTGCTCATCCACACAAAACTCGACGAGGCCGAAACATCTGTCAAAATAAAATTATTATCAAACTTTGTTGGAAAGTAAAAAAAACCGAACAGCCATAATTGTAACAACATGTCAAGATTCATCGAAAGACGCACATGAACAGTGATCGTCATCGCCGTTTTTTCCGTGTACGAAGCACGCGATCTCTTCACAAGAAAATGCTTTATACTTTCCTTTGAAATGAAGAATGGCTGTAAGCTGCATCATGGCACTGTCAATCGGAGCATTCTCCTTCGACATAGTTTCATCAACCGATGCAACCTTTTTGTTGCCTTTAACCTTTTCCGAAGGCTTAGTTGATGATGTGGAAATTTCCGACCTTCTAGTGCCTTCATTCGCCCTATTGTCTTGATACCCTAAAAACTGTAACTCTGAGGACTTTCAGGATCAGAAACAATCACATATTTCGGGACGGGACACTTCCGCAATCGGTAGACCATCACGATTTCCGCCGCCGTGAACACCATTTCCTTGACGCTCTCCGGACCAAGGTCCACCATAGCCCTTTGCGTGCCAATATCCTATCCCAGCGCCTCGGCTACTCGGCCATGCCTGACAATAACGAACACTTAGGTTTTTTGAGGGTCTAATGTCGGGTAAGAATGCTCTGATTCCTGGATTTTTCCCAGCATATTTACCGCTCGTTTCCTCTGAAACCTGTAATAAAGCAACTTACGGACTTAAAGTGGTTCTGAAGAGGCTTTCAAAGTCGTAGCGTGGTACATTTAACAGTGGCTCATCATATCATTCACGAAACGAGTAAGTCCTTATATTCGAAATGGTTGAGATCTCTGGTGGACTGGTGCTCTGATGGACTGGTGGTGCAAGCCACGAAATCAACATTCCCTCGAAACGACACTGACACTGCTAGTGAATGCGCGTAGAGCTGGGCATTTGTGCGTCGCCTAAATCAAAGTGGTTTGGGTTGAGAAAGGGGGCGGCCACCGTCCGAGCAATTCCGTCGGAAAATCGCTACCTTTTTCATTGATTTAAAAGATTGTAAAATGGTCTATAAGAAAGGTCGTCGACAGTATTCACACTCTGTTTGTGGTAGGTAATGTTACCTTTGATTATCGATCCTGGACTTTTTTGGGAACGCAACACAGTAGGAACTCGTAAAAGGGGTCATATTTCTTAAACTTTACTCAACGAAGAGCATGAAATAAAGACCTATTCCGACTGACTGAGCCACTGCATGTACACATGTCTCGTTTTTTTCCTCAATGGCATAATATATCTTCAAAAACATCACAACCTAACAGGAAAAAAGGGAAAAGATCTGAAGAATCCGGTGAAGTTAGAAGATTTGTGGCTACACTCTTAACCATTTACACAAATTTCTAAGTACCGTACATACTGAGGGAGGCTAAGATAAGCCCCCTGTCACCGCAATAACATCCGATGTCCTGGATTGGGTACACATGTCTAGCGATATCATTTATAGCACCTTACGCAAACTTCCTGCTCGAGTTTCCACTTCTCCAGACAACATCCCATCTACTCTCTTGAAGAAAGAGGCTCCAGGAACCTCCGCCCCTTATCGACACTATTTGATAGATTACAGCATGGCGACGTCCCGAAGCTGTAGAAGATCGGACTTGTTAAGCCTATTTTTAAAAAAGGAAATTGGAAGCATCATGAGCTATAGACCCATATGTCTAACAGTCATGGAGCGCTTGGTGTGTAGGAAAACTACCAGTTTTCCAAGTGAAAGGGGTCTATTTCATAAGAATCGACGTGGATTTCTAAAGCGAATATCTACCACACTGGCCTTACTATAAGCAATCCCCTTATGGCAAAAAGAAGTCGACAAAGGGCACTTCGTTTCAGATTGTTATATAGACTACGCCAAGGCCTTTGACTTAACATCTACTACCCTTTCTAAATAAGATAGGGGCTTATGGCATCAAGGGTCGTCTCTCTTCTTCCTGAGATCCTTTCGAAGCGGTAGGGAGCAATCAGTCCTCATTAACGGAGCCCACTGCTACTCTTATCCTACGCCCAGAGGAGTCCCTGAGGGCATTGGATCACTCATGTTTATCTTATACGTTGATTTATGCGACTCTATTCCCCAAGGTGCCTTTTGTAGCCTATATGCCGACGACTTGAAAATTTTCACTATTAATGACTGCGATAAACTCCAGATAGCTTTGGATTGTGTTTCAGCTTGGTCGGAAAGACGGAATTCAGATATTTCTCTTCAAAAGACGACATTATGGGGTTAGGGAGAAACCACCTGAGTTTCACATTCACTATTGGTAACAATCAGCTTGTTCGTGTAGATGAAGTCCGAGGTCTTGGCTTGTATACTGTGACAGACTTGACCTTGAAACTTTTATTCATAGTAACCGTCGCCAATGCGAGGTCTAATTTCATGTTCAGAGCATTTAAAATGCGTGATCCAGACATACTCTTTTGTCTCTTCAATCTTTATGTCAGACCAATTCTAGAATAGTGTTCACCTATATGGTCGCCATACAAAAAGCTTCTGATAGATGATCTTGTGAAAGTACAAAGAATTTCACGCATTGTTGTTTCACGCGGAAAGGAATTCTTTCTGTATCGTATGAAGACAGGCTCAGAAAGCTTGGTAGAGAAACGCTCAAATTCAGACGTAAGTTAATTGACTTTGGGTTGTGTACAAGTTCGTTACAGGTGAAATGGATCTGAAATTGGGTGATATTCTCGAGATGTCTCGGCTTATTGGAATATCGAGAGGGCATCCCTTCCGCCCGTGGCCAGACAAGCCTAACACTCATGCCCATGAAGGATCTTTCGCTATTAGATTAATCGACTTAGAATAAATGCGAATTTTTCAAATAAAGACATACACAAAATTTCCAGAACGAGCTAGCCAACTACCTCAGACATCAAATGACCGATACATCAAACGACTAGGTGAGTTGTATTGAAAGATGTTTTTGTGACATCATGCTTGTCTTCATTATCCACTCTTGCGCATTGATTGAAATCTTTCGCTGGCGCAGGGCGTGTGCTCGCTGCTCGCACAAGCACTAGGATAGGATCGAATTCCTCAGCGACCAAAAAGTTTGCAGCCCTCATATGGTTGTGTTTCTCATATCTACCGCTCATAGCGCACTTTGTTCTCCTGCGCCACTTAACTGGTTGCCTTTTACGCACTCGCCGCGTTCATTTACCAACAAAGTAAACCTCCACCGCCCACCTTCCCCATCTCATTACTCATGGGAAGCAATCGTGAGTCATTCAGATTATCTGCTCTCCTAATGAAACCAATATTTTCAATGTAAAAAACGTTCTATTTTCAGCACCGACATTTCAGAGGGTTCCATTTCTGCACCAACAATGACCTCTCCCTCTGTTTCTATTCCTTTCCATGGTGTATACGTATCTTCCTTTCCTTTCTCTCCTATTCATGTTGAAGGGTGCAAGCCAATTCACACTTTTATATTGTAACCGTTTTACCTTTACTTAATTACCGTTTTCTATTGCCAAGTAGTTCTCACTCTGGCACTGACACGGCACCACTTTGTAACAACAGTTTTAAACAATTAAATAAAATTAAAACATCTCTCAACAAGATTGATGTGTCAAAAACCTGTCACACTACCGCTGGCACATTCCTAAGCCACATCATTGAAGTTTTGTCATATCATATCTAAGATCTTGCCAGAACTAATAACTACGGACAAAGAAAAAACAGAATTCGTTCTTCTGAATAAAGAAATGGCCAACTACAGAGGCTTTCACTGCTTGACAATCTGAAGTAGGAAAACCCTAAGCGTCATCGATCTGCTGACTGTAGATTTCCGTTCAGTGCATGATACGAGTTTTTTCTTGGGATGCAAGTCTGGATTTCACAGAGGTGTGTGTTGAAAGTGTCCAGCTAGGTCACCGCACCACGAGAATCGCTGATCCTTTTGTGAAGTGGTCGCGCAGGGACGCGACCGCCTTCTCCTTGCGTGACCTGATCAGGTTGGACAGACCTCTCCAGGCGTGGGCTTATATCAAGGAATCCTTGAAGGAGGCTGTTACTTTGTGTTGGAAATTGGAAGGTTTTTTCACATGAAATAGCCGAGAGGGTCGTATCGGAGACTGCTTTTGGGGGTAGGGTCGCATTTTTCGACTAATTCCCTCGACGCCGGCCTCGACTCCGGTCCTCGTTTACTAGCGCAGAGATGATCCCAAGGCACATTCTCACGGTAAGGTGAGGAGTCCTTCTCCCAGATAGTTCACGCATACCTTCAGTGCAGGGCTATCATTTTCGCTCCCCTACTGCTAGTGTCCTGTTCTCAACTCCCATCACTGATTTTACGCGAGATATGAATTTCGTGTCGGAGAGACGGACTACACACAGACAAACTCTTTCGACTTCTTGCCATGATTCCACCCTTCCCGGCTTATGCCGATTGTGATCAGTGATGGGTAAGCCCTGGAACAAATCTAAGTTCTACCCATGGGGAGCAGATTGTTAGTGGCTCATTTTGAGCGGGCGCAGACGCAGAAAAATGGATGTCAACTGCGCAATTGAAGATCGACTTCAAAATGCCCGTAATTCTCTTCACGCTGTTGTGCCTCATTAAAACTTCCATAAAAAAATGATATGCGGCTAATTATTGGACGTATGATGAGAAATTAAAGCAACCTAGAGGGCTTTGAATGTCCCATCGATAGAAAACTCATATGCTCAAGTAATTAGTGATCCTTTATACCTGAGGGAATCTATAATACAAACCATTCCATCGTTACTGACGAGAAAGTCCATCACATTGGATTATTGAATGACGGAAGAAATCGTCTTTGATGACTTTCAAGCCGGTATGTATAGGCACATCACAGCTGCGTTGATACCATCACCTACCCACGCCGAATTGCTCGGAAGATACACACATAGTTTGGCAGATTTTATATACCTGTATCTAGATGCAACTGTCTTTGCTGCTGCGTTGGCCGTTATAAGTTCTGTGTGCACGAGATCTTAGGTCGCAAGATTTGAGAGCGATTCAGCGTCGGAGACGTCACTGGAGCCATTTACGATTCAAAGAAATGACTGGCCAGCTATGTTGTCCGTAAGCTATAACCGACTGACGTCTCCAGTTTTTCGCTGAGAAAGAGGCACAAAGAAGGAGCAAGACGGAGAAAGATCAAAACGTTATTTGATCAGAAATGGCGGCATGACGTCTGGCATAATACGTATTACAAGGATGGCTTGACCCCCTGTAAAGAGCGGACTTCGACGTATTTAAGGCATTCTATCGAGTTCTTGCTTTTTTGTATTTGTGAAGCTCTGCAGTGGCTGTTGGAGCAACTGAATGATCGTAGTATTGATGAATTAAATGAAAACCTTTCATGTACGATTGGGCTATCACACATGTAGGCATCAACACGTGCTCTATTGCTAGTCTAAGTTGTGTTGTCATGCCTTCCAATAAGGCTTCCTGCTCTCTGCATGGACAAAACGACTGGCGATCAAGAAAACGAATTCGAGGACCTCGCTGTCGTCATCGTCACCGAAGGACAAGACGCTCCACACAGCGATCCGCTTATGATGATGGCAAAACGGCAGAAAAAGATGTCGAAAACTAAGGCCACAGCGCAGGAGTCTATCTTCGACAGGATATCGAAAGAAATGGAGAGGCTTTCTTCGATCCTGATCAAAATGGCTGCTCTAGTCTATGGTGCAATTGGCACGAAGAGGTCTTCGAAATAGACCGTAAGAAAGTGGAAGAGAAAACGAAGACTCGCCTGATCGTCTCTGCACTAGACGTCATGAGCCAAGTCACGAGTTTCGTGTTGAATTCTTTCTGAAGAGCCTAGCGATCTTAATTGGATGGATACTCTTGAGGTATTGAGAACACCCCTGCTCTCTGCTGACCGGAAAGGACACAACAGTGGCGATATAAAATGAGCAAACTCCAATAGAGCTGCACTTGAGCCAGTATTCTGGAGTGGAAATTGAGCCAGAAGAGATTACACTTATTCGAGAATAAGCGGTTAACACTGCAAACGCATTATTCAATGTTTGTCATGCATAAGAGTCCACGGAAATCAGGGCCACAAAAAAATAACAATATCCCCACAGCTTGCTCTCCTCTGCTAAAGCAGTGTGAGCAGGGTCAAGCGTGGCGTCGAGGAAATTTTCCGAAAAAAATACGACACCCCCCCCCCCCCCAATTAAAGGGGCCTCCATACGACCCTACCCCCTCCTTGTTAAGGGTGGTTTCTACCTAACCAATGCGAGCCAATGCATCAAGGAAATTAAGAGCCTATGGTCAAAAAAAAACATTGAGCTAAACCCTTGACAAAATAAGAGAAGCTATGAGGCAGTGATAAAGGGTGATAAAACAAGAATAGAAAAGTTAGGAACCAAATAGGAGACATGTAATGCGCTCCACTGCGATCGTCGCGTGGCTAATGCGGTAGCAATGCGGCGAGCAAATGGCGCGCGGTATCTCATCTCCTCTATACTAAATTTGGACATTTTTTGAATACTTGAAATCTTGCTTAGACTCCACCTTTCAAAGATCTAAATCAATCTATTTACCGCTTGGTTTCCCCCACGATTGCGCATTTCGAAGTGTTTCACTTTAAATGGTCCTAACGTCCTTCAATCTCAATCGTATGAGTGCGGTCTTGTTGTCCGGGGTCTGCGAGGTTGCCGCATCTAATTACTACTTAAACTATAAAATATCTTCAAAAAGAAAGAAGTTATTTTGAGGGAACCTAGTCGAGGAAATTTTTCCTCGTCGAAGTTGCGAGATCTTCCCACGAATCTTCGAAAAAATGATCCATTGTGTTTCTGTTACGCGTTCGGTACGCGTCTTCTGCCCTCAGAAGACCAACGAGAGGCTGGTTGGCTTCGGCGGGCGTCGTTGCGGGATGCGCCACGCATTAGATTTCTTTCCCATTCATAGTGAACACAAACGCTTTTTTCAGTCCGCATAGTGGCTCGCTAGCACCAGATCAAGCACATGCAACCGTAGTAGGATACTAAAGTAGCCGTATCAGCTAACTTTTCGTTTTCATCCCATAGTTCCTGAAGTATTCACCCACGGTGGTACCCGTAGATAGATGCCGCTTCCCATGGTTAATCGGTGAATTTCGGAGGTCTCTGTACGTGGTTCTGGTGCCAGCGGATACGAAAGGGTTATCGGCATTGGCTGGCTGAGTTGTGGATTGCGCAATGCATGAGGTTTCCATGATGAGTAAGGTAAATCAATTTCGGGTTCGAACGTTAGCTAGTTTTACCACATCTCCCCCTTTACACTTTGAACCCTCAGCTTGAGAAATTCCGTTGATCACTGCATACCTCAAAGATTTCGACCCACCTCCCCTCCCAGCGGACCAAATACGACCCCCCTGTCGAAGATTTCTCGACGGCTTGAGCTTCCAGAACCAGGTCCTTCCTCAACTATCACGTTTGTTTGAACGTCTTAAAAGTAATGGTTTCGATGTCAATGGCAACTGATGCGCAGGCCCGGTAAAAAATGAGACAGTGAACTGCAAGCATTGCTGGATGTGAGCACGGTGACGAGTTTGAAGTTGCTAAACTGAGCGCCGAGAAGGCTTACATGTTTTTGAGACTTTTAAATGAAAGGAAAATGGCTGCCACACAAATTGTCTGCAACCGCTGTCACTGATTGATTAATTGCAGGATCATTTCTTGACGTATTTTGACTGTCAACCAAATTTATATCTATTGTAGCGATTCCACACACAACATTCGTGGACAGACCCAAGATGAGCATCGAAACCACAGTCTAAATGGAATGATTGTGAACTTAACTTGCCGCTCTGCATTTAGAGGATAAGAAGAGGGATTTAGAGGATCCTACTATATATATTCCGCTAAGTAGGTCTGTCTGTCCATGTGTGTGTCTGTGTGTGTCTGTCTGTCACGAAATTCATATCTCGCGTCGCAGTAAAGCTGGAACCTTGATTTTAGCAGGTGATGTGGGGGGGGTGGCAAGGGGACACTAATGGTGGGGGACCGGTTCTTACAACAGCTGATAAGGGCTGATAAGGAGCCTTGAAAGGAGAAGTTGCCAAATTCGTTTTGCTTTTCGGGTTGATCCCAGAGCGCTGATATTCATAGCTGTTTTGAGGGTCGGGACAGGGACATTAATGGTGGGTGACCCGCATTGATAACGGTTGATAAGACTCGATAAGGAGCGTAAAAAGAGTAAAGTCGTCATATCAGTCTCGCTTTTCGCATTGATCCTGGAGCGTTCATACTCACAGGTGTTTTGCGGAGTGGGACGGAAACATTATTGGTGAGTGATCCAGCTTGATAACGGTTGATAAGATTCGATAATAATCGCCAAAGAACAAATGTCGCCAAATTCGTTTCGCCTTTCGGGTTGTCTCTAGAGTCCCGACACTCATATATGTTTTGAGGGGTGTGACGGGGACCTTAGTAGCGGGTGTTTCAAATTGATAACGGTTGATAAGATTAGATAAGAGGCGTAAAAATCTTAGAGTCGTCGAATCAGTTACGCTTTTCGCATTGACCCGGGAGCGCTCATACTCACAGGTGTTTTGCGGAGTGGGACGGGGACATTGATGGTAGGTGATCCAGCTTGATAACGGCTCGATATGAATCGTCAAAAGGCGAATACCGCCAATTTCGTTTCGGCTTTCAGGTTGTTTCTACAACCCTGCCACTCATAATTGTTTTGAGGGGCAGGATGGGTACATTAATAGTGGGTGATCCAGCTTGATGACGGTTGATAAGATTCGATAAGGAGCGTGAGAAGCGAGATGTCTCCAAGGTCCCTACGCTTTTGCGGCTAACAGTGGAATGTTCACATTCTCAGGTATAGGATACGGGGACCTCAATGGTACTGTTGAGTACCGGGGCCTCAGTGAAACTGATAACGGCTTATAGTGGCTGATAAGAATCGTTAGGAATTGGTTGGGATGAAATCCTTTACATCGCTTGCTACTACAATACGACCGCTTTAGCAAAAGCGTTTGATGATCAGTGCCATTGAGTGTACATATTTTGTTTATACCAGTCGGATCGCCAGCTGCCGCCCGGCGCTCCTCCTTCTTAGGAGAAGCCCGGCTTCGCCAGGCTTCTAATTTTTTTCTGCCACTTTTTCTCACACTCCTGACATGCACTGCACTTGCTATTACTGATATCGATACCGACGCTCGGTAGTGTATGGTTCTTGTCTCTTATGGTTACACTGTTTGAGCCGTATGAGAACGATTTTACATAACTCAACTGTATAAGCAGTGAAATAGAACAAATTATGGTCAAATATTTGATCAGACATATATTCAATGATACATCTTTACATTACTGTCGCAAAATGTTTTATCAAAAATGTATTCAAGACTATTTCTCATTCTCTTAGCATTATCAAAAAAAAAAGATTCCAAGCCCTTCTTCAGATGTCGCACCGAGCTTCCTGCATTAGACCGGAAAAGCGACCGAAGATCTCATAAAACATTTCGGAACACAATATTTCGAACCTTCTGTCTAGGAGACAGCACCTTAATTGAATCTATACTGCGAACTCTCGACAATGCAACGTACAGTTGCCCATGAGAAAAAACGTCGTCGGGGAGGTAAACGCCAACTTTAGATAGTGTCTGTCCCTGAGCTTTGTTGATTGGTGGCGAAGGCTAGGCGTATTGGAAATTGACGTCTTCGTAGGCGAAATGGCAGGTTGTCGGTGTAGTTGTCGATTCGTGGAAGAAGAATGGATTGTTCCCTGCTTCCTGTCGCGAAGCGACAGCCGAGAACAAACCTACCACAGTGATCGACAATCAGCCTGGTACCATTGCACAGGCCTTTGGAAATGTCGAGATTTCGAAGCACAATGCATCCAGGCTTCAATTTGAGTTCATGGGGCGGCATTCCACTGGGGCTCAGTTTATTCAAGAATTCAACCTGGTAGTTGAGAGCCTCTTCTGAGTCGGCGTATTCTGCTTCATCCACGCTTTTGTAAACTTTCGTTTCCAATTGCTCAGACATCCGCTGAAGTGCCATTTCGTTCATGTGTTCAACATGGATGTTTTTGGGAGCGAGAATAGCCTTTTCGGCAAGATCTGCGACCTTATTAATGCCTATTTTTTCACCAAAGATTTCTGTTATTAGATCTCCATTACTTCTTATTGCCGCCGGTAACTCGATAGAGCCATCTTCATCATTTGAGTAAGTTCCATTGCCGATCTGCAGGAGCATTCTTGCCCAATCAGCGCTTTCTGGAGAAGCTCTCATGTTAAACATAAGAGGACACGTAACAAAATACTGCCACAAATGAGAGCTTTTGACGCAGGCTCCTTCTAGGTCCTCCTGTCCACCCCTTTCGATCACTGGAAGAACTTGTCTGAAGTCTCCTCCAACAATCATCAGTTTCCCTCCAAATGGGAGATTACTCTGCATGATGTCTTTGAGGAAAAGGTCGACGGCTCCAAGGGTCCACTTAGGGACCATAGATATTTCATCCCAGAAAATGACACAAACGTTACGGAGAGCTCTCGCATCCGCAGATTCCCTCTTCATGAAACACGATCTGTTATTATCGTGGATGTTGAGTTTGAAGGTGCTGCTTGCTGTCCTTCCGTTGGGCAGCAGATTAGCTGCAATTCCTGTCCATGCCACACAAATCACACACTTACCCATACCAATAAGAGTGTGGTACAAAGCCGTGTACAAATATTAGGTTGATTCATAATAAATCGGACAAATGGTAGTGATGATTTCTGGAGATCATAACTCAGTAACGAATTAACGAAAATGGACGCGCGAGGTGCCGTTGGAATGAGTATGAAAAGCTCTTCAAAGTACCGCAAAATATCCCTCCAAAGTAAATTCATTCCGCCACAATGTCGCACGATTTCAAGCGGTCCAGAGACCACATCCGCAACGTCATACTATTTATATCGCTATCTGGCCAGGAACCCGCGGATATCGGCAGACGTCTGATAGAAGTTCACAAGGAGCATGCCCCCGGCAAAAGTACACTGTAGTTGTAGCATTCGAAGTTTGCGTCAGGCGACTATTCCATCGAAGACGAAAACCGCGGTTGGTGGAGCGTACACGGCGTAGAGTACTGGGAGCTGCTCGATGAAGGTACCACAGTATCCGCCGACGTCTACGTTCGTCGTTCGTCAATTACGAGAATTGAAGGCCAATGTCCAAAGTTCGCTACGGCGGCGGTCACATGTCTACTTCCAGCACGACAACGTGTCTACTTCCACAGACCGCGCTTCGCAAGATCGACCAAGGCCGAGCTGCTGTCGTACAGTTGGACCGTACTTCTATACCCACCGTACTCCCCAGACCTGGCCCCTTCAGATTTCCACCTTTTCTCCCACAGCCAACGCCACCTGGACGGCCAAGACTTCAAAACTCGCGACGAGGTCAAGGCGGCACTCGGCAACTTCTTCGAGCTCCAGCTTCCGGCCTTCTGGAGCAAGGGCATCCATGATCTGCCTATACCGTGGCAGAAGGTCATCGATAAAGATGGAGTATATTCCAAGTGACATTCCATTCGTCTACCCTCACCGCGGACGGTTGGTTTCCTGCCTACGATGACATCGCCGTCAAAACCAGCAGGCAGTAGCGACTCCCGTGCAAGAACCTTCATGAAGATAGCCACTGTCAATGTCCGAGGCCTGCGCTCTCAACAGCGACTCGCGGATTTCGAAACCAATGTCAAGAATGTCAAGTTTTCTGTGCTCGGACTGGCTGAAACTCGAAGACCTAACCGTGAGTGCACTCATCTTGGATCTGGTTTTGTGCTCTACAACAGAGGACGTTGTGACAGTGTCCCCACATATGCTGGTGTATGGCTGTATATGTCGTCACGTATGCACAAAAAGCTTGTTGGTGTACGTTACATGAGCGATCGCGTAATCCAAGCCGAATTTATTATAAAGAGAAGACGTCTTAGCCTCATTCAAGTGCACGCACCGACCTCTGCAGCCCCAGACGATGAGTTTGAACGATTCCTAGAAGAAATAGAAGCTGCAAGACTAACCACAAAAAGCACAGTACCAGAAATCATATGTGGCGACTTTAATGCAGTTGTTGGGCGCTCGAAGAACAAAGAAATTGTTTGTGGTCCTTTTGGAACTGGTAACCGAAACGACCGAGGTGTTTCCCTGCTTTCCTTCTGCGACGCAAATAGTCTAATTGTTGCCAACACATTCTTCAAAAAGCGATTTGGTCGAAAATGGACATGGAGAAGTCCAAATGGGAACACCCGCAGTGAAATAAACCACGTGTTGTGCAAGAATCTTAAGTACGTTCGCGACGTGTCGACTCTTTCCGGATGCAACGTTGGGAGTAACCACCGAATAGTGCGAATAACTCTGGCGATGTGCATGAGGCCTACCCGTTTCCCGCAAAAGCCGAGACAATCACCTCCACTGTTCGACAAGCTAAAACTACAGGCTGCAATGGCAACCCAGCCGCGTCCGGTGAACGGCTTTGACATCTCAAGTTTTGTGCACGCTGCGCTCAGTTGCATGGCCATAACACAAACACGGCAGGAAATGGTGGGGCGAATCTCTGATAGAACACTGGCACTAACGGCAGAGAGAAGAAAGCAAAAGTTTGGACTTGCAAATGGATCAACATCTATTGTGCTATACACGCTACTGTGCAAAAAAGTTAGGTGGTCACTCACCGATGATCTCCGCAAGCACAACGACCGTGTCATGCAAAACGCAATAGGAAAATTGAGATAAGGCATGCACGACATGAGTTAGCCTATGAACGAAAAATAGCCCAACTCCGATATCCTGATGGTACCCTATCATCGACCCTTCACGAAGCCATGGTCATTGCAACTGCATTCTACAACAACCTCTACAAATCCCACAATAGTCCTTTCGTTTTCTCAGCGGGCGGCTCACTCAGACGCCCGATCACAGCAGACGAACTTCGCGAAGCATGTAAGGCCGCGTTCAGACTTTGCGATTCTGCGTTTTTGCGATTTTGCGATTCTGCGATTTTGCGATTCTGCGATTTTGCGATTTTGCGATTCTGCCTTTCTAGCAGGATTTCCTTTAGTTAGATTTATGTTTGTTTTGTGTTTTATGTGTGTGTTGTGTGTGGGTTGTGTGTTTTGGCGTGCATGTTGTTCATAGTTATTGATTTACATTTACTATGATGTTGCCAGTTGCTGTATAATGTTTACTACCTTCTTCTAACCCATATTTGTTCCTTTTTCAGAGTCGATACCTTCCTATTCGATGTGATTCAATTTGCTGGAGATGTTATTTTGTAATTTTTTAAAATGTGGAGATGTTATTCATTATCCCACGTAAATCCGGTAAGTTTATCTGAATTCTTGCTGATTCCTAGTGATTTAAACCTTCTTTCTCTATTTGTAAGAGCTTGTTTGTGTTTGTAGCTGTCAGCTTGGGCCGAATTTGGGTGACTTCATCAATACTACCCCACACTTTTTACCTTGCAATCAAAATGTTACAGAATTGCGCAGTATTTTCAAACCGTTGTTTCAGTGATGTTTCGAAAATATTGTCTTCTGACTGTATGCGTAACATCATGACAGTTGCTGTGAACAGATATGATGTTTTTCAACGAAGGTACGTGTTTTCAACTACGCTTTCATATGAAGTACAATAATATCTCCATCATCAGTATTCTTACTTTTTTGCTTCGCTTTATTTTCATAATTCCCGGTGAGTGCCTTTTTATTGCAGGTTGACGCGTTTTCACGTTAATACGAGTATAGAAAATGTGATATTCAAATTCACTGCTAATAGAACCCCAGATGGGAAGTATGTACAGCGTGACTTTGCTTTTGCTTCATTATTGCACATTAATATTTCTATCAAATCGTAGCCTGACGACATTGCAGGTTGATCATGTTGATGTTGTTGTTGTGTTGATGTTTCTTGACGATGTTTTTAATCGGTGTGACTTTAATTGATGTTTTTTGTTGTTGTGTACATAATTGAAGCTATATTTGCAAACATGGAGAAAATGCACCTACAAATGTAAAGAAAATGACTCAATAAATTGTTGTCTATCGTCCACTTTGCAGTTTTGCAGCGAGTACGTCAGTACCAATGAGGTCAAATGAAAAAGGAACAAATATGGGTTAGAAGAAGGTAGTAAACATTATACAGCAACTGACAAGACCATAGTAAATGTAAATCAATAACTATGAACAACATGCACGCCAAAACACACAACCCACACACAACACACACATAAAACACAAAACAAACATACATCTAAGTTGAACACGCTCACAATAAACAAAATACTAAAGGAAATCCTGCTAGAAAGGCAGAATCGCAAAATCGCAAAATCGCAGAATCGCAGAATCGCAAAAACGCAAAATCGCAAAAACGCAAAAACGCAGAATCGCAAAGTCTGAACGCGGCCTAAGAGAATCCGTGGAAATACTGCACCTGGTGCTGACGGAATCCCATCTGGAGTAACGAAGTATCTGATGCCTCTATGTGCGGATGACCTTGCCAGAGTACTAAACCAGCATTTCGAGTCCAACAAGTTCCCAGAAAACCTTGTCAAAGCCAAAACCATTCTCCTCTACAAGAAAGGAGACCCACTAAATAGTAGCAACTACAGACCAATCTCCCTACTATCAACTGTCCTCAAAGTTCTTACCCGTGCACTGGCCCGCCGAGTAGAAGAAGTGGCTTCGGAGTTCATCCCGAATGAACAAGCTGGGTTCAGACGTAACTTTTCCACCGTGATCACATCATGTCCGTCAACTTACTGATTGAGAAATGTTGTGAATGGAGAAAGCCGCTACATATGGTCTTCATTGACTACCAAAAAGCTTTTGATACCATCGAATACGAGATTATTTGGAAGGCACTGGAAAAGTTTGGAGTAGATGCTGCACTGTTCGAATGATAAAACAACTGTATGCTGCTGGACGATCGTTTTTGGTCCTGGACTCGATGGAGATGGAGATTGATATTCAGCGAGGTGTCAGACAAGGCGACTCATTATCTCCACTCTTGTTTTTTTTGACTCTCCAATCGTGTCTTGCTGACGTCGACTGGGGTGACCAAGGGTACCAAATCGAACGGTATCATCTGAATTATCTTGCCTACGCCGACGACATCTTTCTATGTTCATCAACCGTCGCTGGACTACAAACAATGCTCAATAAACTCATCGATGCGACCAAGACGGCTGGGCTCGAAGTAAATGCAAGCAAAACAAAGTGGATGTCGAGCAATCCTAACGGACAACAACTCAGAGCCAATGGCGAAGAAATTGAGCTGGTATCGTCTTTCGTATATTTGGGCCAACTTGTATGTTTCCCCCAAGATCGTCTACAAGAAATAAGTTGAAGGATAAGTGCCGCGTGGAACATTAACAGAAGAGTCCGAACATTGCTGAAAAGTCGAATGACGTCACTTATGATCAAGCGACGCTTCTTCCACATATGCGTGTTAACCACTCTCCTGTACAGATGTGAAACGTGGGCCTTGACCAAGACAGCCGAGGAGCGTCTGAAAAAATGTCAACGACGAATGGAGCGCCAAATGTTAGGCCTTCGACTTCGCGACCGTGTATCGAACACAACACTGCGAGCAAGGACTAAACTAACAGACGCTGTCGTCGAAGCCAGAAAACGCAATTGGATGTACGCGAATAAGTTGATGACAAGAGACCACACACGGTGGGAAGTACGGCTATTGAACTGGAAGCCCAATGGAAACAGATCAGTTGGACGACCACGTATGCGATGGGAAGATGACTTCAAGATGTTCGCTGGAGTAGATTGGAAGAACATGGCTACAACTTCTGAATGGTTTGAGATCATGGCCCGTTTCTCTGTTTATGTCAGATGAATAACGGAAATAAATGTAAATGTAAATAAACTAACAGACGCTGTCGTCGAAGCCAGAAAACGCAAGTGGATGTACGCGAATAAGTTGATGACAAGAGACCACACACGGTGGGAAGTACGGCTATTGAACTGGAAGCCCAATGGAAACAGATCAGTTGGACGACCACGTATGCGATGGGAAGATGATTTCAAGATGTTCGCTGGAGTAGATTGGAAGAACATGGCTACAACTTCTGAATGGTTTGAGATCATGGCCCGTTTCTCTGTTTATGTCAGATGAATAACGGAAATAAATGTAAATGTAAATGTAAATATTTCAAGTGAATCCCTGTTGTCGTAAAAAAGTTGTACGACAATGATTAAAATTGGTCAATTTGTCCGATTTATTATGAATCAACCTAATAGGTTTTCCCACTTCCTCCATGACCATCAATGAAAAAGTGTCTGTTTTCTCCACCGTTTACAGCCTGCAGAATACTATCAGCAGCTCTTCTCTGATACTCGTTGAGATTTTCCATCAGTTGTCTCCCATTAGCACGGTGTTCTGCTTCATTGAAAATCTGTTCATCGGGCTGCATTGGCCTTCGATGGGAAGGTGGCCTTATGAAGCTCATTAAATCGGCGCCACAAATCGTCATCCTATCCAAGATGTCAAAGTAAGCATAAACTACAGCTTCATCAGTATTCACACCACGATGAATGTAGTCTTCTGCCATAACTCCCTTGAACTTGTCCCAAAGTCGCTGAGGCTACTTGATAGTACAAAAGCATAGAAGGCTACTGAAGAGAGATCGAAGTTGTGCTGGCTCGGATGCTTCGTTCAAACAGCTATCGTAATGAGAGTCGTCATTCATCACTCCTAGAGCCTTAGCTGCCTCCTTGAACGTGTTATGAATTACTCCATCGACAGTCTTTAAATCGTTGAACGACTTAGGTCCTCTCCTATTCAAGAGGAGTATCCGAAGACTGTAGCGTTCTACGTCCCGAGGATTTGCAGTGTACATTCTTCCAATTTGACGATTCTGTCTCCTCCTCGCCTTCCACTTCCTTGTTTGCTGATCAAAAGAAAAAAACTCAGGCAACTGAACCTAGAGCAAAGATCGAGCATCTTTCTCCCCTTCAGGCACTACACCTTCACTGTACAAAGCTTAGTGTTCCTCGTTCAGCTTGAAAAAAGCAGTTAGTGTAGTGTCCTTTTCCTCTGCTCGTCAAATTGCCTCTTCTTCTCGACCCGCCTGAAAACTTAGGCCGCTTCCATACTTTGCGCACCGACGCCGTCACGCGCGTGCCCGCGTCACGCGCGTGCCTGCGTCACGCGCGTGCCGGCGTCGGTGCGCAAAGTATGGAAGCGGCCTTACAATTTGGTGGTCCGGGAGGTGGACCTGCAATCTGTATACCGTGTCCGATTTCGATTGAAGGTCAAATCCAAGTAATCTGTGCACAGCTTCTGGAGCACATACATATCTAGTGTTGACGAACTCGTTGATCTCATCAATCGTGCCAATTTCTTCGTTGCCGCTTCTTCTGAGCATGCGCAAAGCAGCTCGATCGGGATCTTTATATACATACTTGTACAGGTACTTAACAGCGTGAATCATTCCACAGCTTTCGACATTCAAATGGCCGTTGTAACGGAGGGCTAGATATTTGTTGTACGGAACAACGGACTTGTTATCCAGTGTTTCCCCACCGGAAACGACAGTTCTGCCGTCATCAGGTCGTCGCTATTCCGGATACCCGTCGAGTTCTGTACATGTCGTATCACGGAACTGCTTCGGAAATCTTTTCGTGCATTTCCCGTGCCTCTTGCGCCAACCTTGCTTCTTTGCTCTTCGTTTTCCCGATCCCTTCGCACTCTAGCCCTTTCAGCGTCTTCCGCAAGGCGTGTACTCCTCTGCTCTTCATCCTCCATCTCTCTGCGACTTCGAGCTCTCTCAGCTTCCTCTGACAGACGCGCTCTTCTACTTTCATCATTCTCCAGTTGTCTTCGAGATCGAGATCTCTGAGCCTCTTGCGCCAACCTTGCTTCTCTTTGCTCTTCGTTTTCCTGATTCCTTCGCACTCTAGCTCTTTCAGCGTCTTCCGCGAGGTGTACTCCTCTGAGCTTCATCCTCCATCTCTCTTCGAGCACGAACTCTCTCGGCGTTCCCTGGAAGCCGAGCTTCCCGCTGAGGCGCATTTTCTTGCCATCTGCGGAGTCTAGCTCTCTGAGCATCTTGTGTTTGGCGAATCCTTCTTTGTTCTTGCGACTCCTGCAATCGTCTTCGCCTTCTCTGCTCAGCCTCCCGTTGAAGCCTTGTTTGCCGCTCCTCGGCGCTTTCCTGTTCTCTTCTCACCCGTTTTCTGGTAGCTTCTCTCTCACGGCTTTCTGGATCTGTTTCAGACTGCCTTCTCCTGCTAGTAATTTTTATTAAAAATTTGATCAGCTTAGTAAGTCTCATCTCAAAGAGAAGAATGTAAATTTTTGTGAGCAGCATTGACAAATGGCTTGCCAGTCTAGACGCGGCAAGAGTGAGTAATATTTTACGGCAAATTTTACCACTCGATACTTCTGCACACGATGATTACTTTCAATGCTTTGTGAAAACGGCAAGAGTGAGCAAGAATCGTTCAAATTTTTCCTTGTCGTTACAAAGCGGTAAATTCTGCATTATACTGTGTGTGGATATTGACGTGTTCTGCTCTTTACTTGTTAGCGCAAAGTGTTGCTATGGAGGAGAACACGACGGATTTCCCAAAATCATTCACGCAGAAGCAAGATAGTTAATGCCATGCATTTATCTACTCGTGCCACTTTCAATATAGATAAAGGAGCGCTGTGAAGAGATGATTATTATTCTAAGGCGTAGATCTCGCCACGCCCTACTGCCTCCAGAGGGGCGGAGGGGTTCCTCCCAACATTCGGCTTTCAAGGACGATATCAGCGCGGCTCCCTTGCTTTGGCAAGCGGGTAAGATCTGTAAAAGCTGGGCTTACCGTCCTCTTTCTTGCTGCGATAGGCTTGATGAATCGCCGCCGTTCATTGTTTGTTCAATAAACGAATGAATGAAACGATGAGTAAAGCAATAGTCCGTTGGCAAATATACGTTCACTGATAGCTGATTTGCCAAAAAACCCCAACGTTTTATTACTTAGTTGGTTGATCGGCAAAATCCACCGCTTAGAGACGCACGCGCCGGATCGGAGGGATCAGCAACCTTGCACAGTGGCTGTAGGCAGTGGCCGTAAATGTACTGCGTAGACTTAGGAGATGCCACAATGAGAGAAACACGGCCCTACACTCCAACAGCAGGTAGTATCGCTTGCACTAAGTAGACGATTTCTTCTGTTGTCCCTTTAAAGACACCGGGAGGTGGCAGTTTTGGTCTACGGTACCCTTGTAGTTCGGACACTGCACACACGGCGTCTTGGCAACACTTTTTCGTCTACGTTTTATCGTTTCCACGGCGTTTCCGACCATCTACGCAAATATGATAGTCAACTAAGCCGACCATGAATTGCTAAAAACTTCATTTACTCAATTACTCACCCCTAGGTCGGTCTAGTCCCAACGGTACAGTTCCTCCAACTTCTCAACATACCTGCATGCAATCTCACCTTCCTGACACCTAGTGAGACGCCAGCACACCCCAGAATGACGGCGAGAGTACAAAATAGGTGCTTATATAAGTAGGAGGTGCTATCACTAGGATAGCATGGCCTTACAATGATACTTCAACATCCATCAGTGTCTCACTACTTAGAGCGGTTGCTTTGCTTTATCATTCCCTAATCACTATCATTCACTTGCGGGCGGACAGACATACCGACAAACCTACCGACAAACCTACAGACAAAGTTAGTGGTTTATATAATAGAAGATATATAATAGAAGATTCTGATATCACTGGCCGATGTATCGACCGCTGAATTGCCTAGCGTTCCAAAAAATGGTGCATTTCCCTTGATACTGCGATTTACATTGTTAGTCATGATACAACCTATATTTATGACCAGCTGACGGGCACACACTACTGCGCGCGATTCATGGCGATGCTGCACAAAATGGCTTTTTGGAAAGGAGAAGAGGAGAAGACAAAGGAGTATCGTTCAGGCTCAACCCGGAAACTACGTCTACCCTCAAGCGTGCAGTCGATAGAGCCATCTTTCAACATAATTTATTTCGTAAATACGCTTATTATAAATCCAAAAAGTACATTTTCACACAGAACAAGGACCATGTTGAAATCGCGAAAATGATCACACTTCTGCTTGTTCGAGATGAGGAGGGAACGAAAGATGAGCACACGGAGGCTTAACAACAGGGAATCCTGGCTTGTCAGGACGGAACAGCTCCATTTTCGTGCCCGTCTTGTCGATCGTTGCTAAGCGCACTACACCACCGGACGAGCTGAAAGTTATCTCTATAAGGCCAAGAATGCGTAGTCAATATTCCATTTCCATTACTTCGCACGCTGTGGAAAAACCCCACGTGACACCTTACTGCACTACATTATGCCAGAAGAGCACAGGTAGGAGATAGCGCAATAATAAGGGACTGGGGAAACCCATGGCAACCGTGCAGATGAAACCTTCGAAACCTCCGCTCCGTTGAGATTGAGTAATTTGATGCACTGGTACTATCAAGGTTCTACTATCAAGATAGAGAAGGTATTCACCCATCGCGGAATGTTGCTAATCCAACAGCCTGTTTTACAATTGCTTTGCACTCATCCCTCGTCAGATTCGGCTTCCATGCGTTGTCGAGGTATCCCTGAAATCAGAGCTCACAAAAAAGGAAAGAATGAAACAGCAAAATCACTGCGATCAATGCGCGCAGATAATTAGCGTAGTGAGGAGTGCACTACTGAAAACGTTAGATGTGCGAAGGGTTTACGTGACGTTGCAAAGCCAATAACGGAAGGGTTTCCACTCAAAGATACCGGAACCACAAAAATACGAAACACACCTGCACAAAAGTAGATCCCGACCCGGAAGCAGTTGATTTTTGTCGAGTCACGAAACCTCCTATTGGAAGAGCGTAAAGCTGAAAATCTCAGCTTCGGTCCAGTACGAGTAGTAGAATGCTCTTGCGACAGGATCTCTTACCTGTCCTCCGCACTTCTCATCCCAACCAGCCACGAGCATTGATGCGGAAAGTTGATCACGGTAGTTATATAGGAATTTACGGAAAATTTGTGTAGCTCGGTAAATAGAGACAGGCTCTTGCTCCAGCATTCTGAATTATGTATTTCTCTACAATGCATATCGCTGAGTAGAATGTGCGGAGGAATAAACAAGTAACAAAGTTAGCACGAAAGTGGGATTCAGAGAAAAATTCACTTACGTGTAAACTTCAAGGTGATACTTGACTATATCAGCGATAGCTTGAGTGTCTGCTGCGGTACCGGAACGGCATACCACCAAATGATCGGTGATGGGTGTAATTTTGTTTGTAGCTCGAGAAGCGATAAAGGATCTATAAATCTTCATCAACAAAAAAAAAGGTCAACTTTAAAGCGCAGATTCAAAACATGTAGCGGTAGAAAGCGATCACAAGTTTATGTAGTGGGGTATTTCAAGCACGATAAATAAATTTTTTGTTGTTTGTCACCCAATTTGAATCAGTGCTTGATTCCAGTGAAACATGTATTGACTTTTAAATCAAAGGTAGTGACACTGCAAAACCAGGGATGACTATTCCGTGATAGTTCCAATTCAAATAACATTTTCACGCCAAAGATTGAACCAAATAATCGAAATATATAGCCTAGCATAGCGAAATTTCACTCACCCTGAACTGGTTCTCGAGTCAGTTCCAACGACTACGCCACCATCAAATTCCATAGCAATAAGGGTGGTCTAAAGAAGTGAATTCGGGGAGATGGATTTGTCCTTATGCTACCATTCATTAGGAGCTTTCAACAGCAATCAAGTACAATCTATGCTGTGCTAGCCGACAGCCAATGTAGCTAACTTTTTCGACTACTGTAAACATCGTCCCTCTACCCGTACCACTGAGGCTTTAAAAAACCATATGGATTCGGTTGGGGAGAAAAAATTCAGTTTCCGCATTCTCGGCCCACAACATTTCTTCTTTTCGTCTCGCATCTTTATTGCTGTCGGCGTAGATGCACTGATCCAATAATGATGACAGATGCACAGGCATAATCGCTCCACACTTACTTGGAAAGATTATACCCGAGATTATGTCGTATGTTGGAGGGATCGAGAAGGGGGGGGGGGGTAGGGATCAAACCTAAAAGCCATCAATCGCTGTGAACAACAATCAGGCGTAGGCCCGCCAAGACTTTAGTAAAGAAATTCGTTTGGAAGAAATCATAAGTTCCTCATTCATGTAAGCATGGTCGATGGAAAAAAGTGAACTCATACGACACTGAAAATCCGAAAGCTCGCAAAAGCTCTAAAAATTCAAACTGACTCCAGTGCTGATGGGCTCGTGTGGATAGTATCCAATGGCAGGAATCGCTTCACGTTTTTCATCAGGCATAACATCCATTTCAGATCTAAAAGCTACTATGAAAAGCTGAAAAACCATTTTCAAAGAAAACATTCACAGAATGAGCCTAAACCCCATGAATTTTGTGGCGAGCTGCAAATGGAATAGAACGGAAATGGAATACCGTGACAAGAAATTGATAAATGGTAAAGGAAACAGCGGCAGAGGTGAATTTTGAGAATCTTCCAGAATACATTCCAGCAACGACTACAACAATGCTTTGTGATAAAAGTCGCCAAGAGGAACAAAAAAGATTAGGAACGGGTAAAAATTTACAATAATAAAAAACTATTAGAAAAGCTATCACAAGAAAATAACTACAAATTACCGTTTGACAAAAAGAAATAACTAGACTAATCCTAATATGTGATCGCAAGAAAGCGACCAAATAGATAAATACTAGAGTAACTGTTCCGTTGAAACATACAAACTTGGTGACACTTGGTGGCCGAGCATGACAATTCATATTTGAATTAGCGCGCCTACCGTACTATCTGCACATCAGAGCATGTCCTACGTTTGCCAAACTTGCAGAATTTTGGGATCATCATTCGAGCGGTCGTCATCCATACGGAGTGGTTAGGTCTGATTAATATTCGTTTATTTTGTAGGTGATGTCATTTCAAGCGTTGTTTCCTGAAGAAAATGGTTGTTCAAGTAGGGGTTTTCGCCGTGGGCCGGATCCAAGGGTTTTAGTTTTCCAGGCCGCGTGCTTGTTTTTCCCCGCTTTGCTTGTTGCGAAAACAGGCCAGGTGCAACGAAAGCTGTCAGAGTTTCGAATGCGATGTGTTTACCTCTTTTGATCACCTTTTCGTCGCTTGTTCTTCTTCAGGAGACCTTTCACAGTTTTGAATGACGTTTCACATTTTTACACCGCTGACGTTCGAGTTGGCCGCTTTGAGCCGTTGTTTCGTTTACGTTTTTTACCTGTATTACAACGATCAACTTCCAGGGTGTGATGTCGGACACGGAATGTTATAAGTGCCACGAAACCGGCCACATCGCTCGCAACTGTCCTAGTGGAGGAGAATCAGGCGGTCGAAGCGGAGGTGCTACTTGGTGGTGTTTGGGGTGTTGAGTACGCTTAGGTAATTCGATGTTTTCGTCTCCATTACCCCTCAAATTGTGTTGTCAGCAAGAACTTCGTTAAAATCCCTGGGATCTGCTTTTGTGTATAGAAAAGAGTGGCACTATTCAACTATAACTACCATAGACACCTTGAATGGGTCAAAAAAATTTTTTTGGTGCTAATGTAGTGGGGGGGGGCTTTTTGGGGTTTTCATCTACTGTGACTCTGTCGTTGACGTCGGCGCCAACATGGTGCAGCTGCATCTAATTTGGCAACATTTTTTTTCTCACCGATTTCGTTTGAAGTTGTCGTGTGGGTTGTTTGGAGTGGTGATCACGAATATCATATTCAGTCTTCGCGCGAACGCCGTTTGGGTCAAGATAGTCCTGTCCTTATTTGTACTGTACACAATATTCGTTCAGCTAATGTTATCCTCCCATCAATATTTGCACTAAAGCACATCTTTGGTTAAAAAAGGCGCCTTGGCGGAAAAGAAAGTGTCCTCCTCCCTACGGCCTCGGTAAAAGTAGCGGGAACGGTAAGTTCCCTTCTACTGATATATTAGCACCGGCGCTGTGGCAGTGAACGTCCCAGGGTCTCAAAAGGATGCTTCGTGATTCGTGATCAGCACCTAATATCCTTATAGGTCTGGTTTCAGCGAAATTGGCGAAAAGTTGTTGCACTAGTTTAATGCAATACAGCATATTGGCGTCAACGTCACGGATGCCATGTTGTAATCAGCATCCCAGATAACTTTTATTTTATGGGCGAATTTTTAGCGAAAACAATTTTTTTCGGAGCCGTGATACCGCAAAATCGCCAAGTCTGATGGCGGCCTTAAGTGTTCAGTTACCCAGATGCGAAGGAGAATTCACATGTACCCTTTTCTATTGACAGGACAGCTTTGAGTGTCTAGTGCTATGAGTTGAGTACGGAATGGGGGGTCTATATCCATATCTACATTCATCACAGTAATAACAAGCTAAACTTTGGAGGATATTACGAGGATAATGATCGTAAGCCAAGTGGTTGAAGTCGATGAATGAAGATGAATGCTTGAAGCCAGTTGATGAATGCTTATCACCGCATCTTTCGTCATCAGGGGTGAGAGGGCCGTTGGGTAGAGAATGCTAATGTAGGACGCTGCGGTTTTGTATCTGGGATAGTACTTTAGCTGATCCTGCATGTGTAGAAGTTGTACAACTCCTCATTGATGACGACTTGTTAGGAGGTTGATGTTAGACTTTCGCTCCTGCGGTGTCGCGATTTCGATTGCGATTCTGAGATGCTACGGCTTGGCGTGCGAAATCGCGTAATCGCGAGTTCTAAGATCGACAGGTCATCTCGTTTCATTTGGTGCTGAACGAAAGTCGCAACGCAATATTTTGGCGAAGTCTTGCTGACTACATACACATGATGTGGAGGACGGAGAGGTTTCGTGGATGACGGGGAAGTGGTAGTGACGATTATCAAATGCTGCCTGAACTTATTTTCTTTGCAGGTGGTGGTTCATGCTATAACTGTGGAGAGGCCGGGCACTTCTCGCGTGAATGCACCCAACAACGTGACGGTGGACGCGGTGGTGGAGGTGGATACAGATCTCGTGGACAGGAATGTTACCAGTGTGGAGGCCAAGGTCATTTCGCTCGTGAATGCCCTTCGGGAGGAGGTGGTGGCGGGTTCCGTGGTGGTCAGAAGTGCTACAACTGCGGAAAGCCAGGGCATATTTCCCGAGATTGCAACGAGAGTGGCTCAGCAGATGCGAAACGCTGTTACAAGTGCCAAGGATCCGGCCATATCTCCCGCGATTGTCCTCAACAGTAGATCTCGTCCCACATTTTCTCCCTCTTGTACAGTATGATGATGTGTGCCGATGGTTACGTTTTTTCTCTTTGTTTTAAACATTCAAAATGCATTGTTCATCGAAGGGATTTCGCGACGTTTGGAAATACTGTTATTGTTGATCTATTTGGTGTTGTTATAGAGGTGGGAGAGATGAAGAAAGAGATGAATTGTTTCGTTTACGTAGTGTTGGGTTTATCTTGTCCATGTGGCATGCATGTGGCTGTGCCTAGTATTGGTTTAGAATAAGAAGATCGAATGAGGCAATGCAAGGCTGTATGTAATACTGATGTTGAATCGTGGGCATTCGTTGAGCCATGCGCCATGGATTCCGCAGCTACACGTATTAGTATAAGCATTTGAATGCTTCCTGAACGCACACAATAAGACAATACGACTCGCAAAGACAGGCAAGGAGTCGCTGACACCATTTTGGGAGGCGTTGTGCCTTCGGCTCTTGTTAGATTCGTGTCTGCTTTTCAATGGGTCCTGTCGTTCTGAACCTAGAGGAGCGCTACAGAGGGACAGGGTTATGGAGAGTGGGTATCCTGAAGCGATATCCTGAAGGAGAATCAACTGGCATAGCCCTATTTTGAGCACCCCGAAAGGGCCTTCCGTAAAGGTATTGACTACGATTGACAGGCGTTGGCAAACAAATCCGTTTAGTTACGTTTCGACTAAGAGCACTTTGTGGACCCAATAAGCCACTGAGTGGATATGGAATTGAGCCGCTGAAAGAACAAGTTTTTTCGCAATCGGAATTTTGCGCACATTTTCCACCAAATTAGAGTTACACTATCAACAGAACACAGAATTGTCCAAAACTTGCTACTGTTTTGCGCGTAAGAGGACAACGAGAGTTTTGAAGGTGAATGTTGCCATGTTAATAGTAGACCATTCCCATTGTGGTGCTGATAAATTGGTGTGTAAGTGGGAAGGTTGCACGGTTAATGCGCATGATGGGACGCACGGTCATTGATAGGAAGCTTAGGCCGCGATCACTTTGCGGTGCCGGCGGCAGGGGGGTGTATATCGTTAGGACAGAAACGTCGCGTGCCGAACAAAGCCTCCGGCGGCAGGGTGTGTCTGCGTATCTATGCGTCCCCACCTATGCCACCCCTCCTCGTTGCCTGCGTCATCTCTGCACCTCTCCGTGCCGCTCTCCCTCGCTGCCTGTGAACGCAGCCACGCCCTGCCGGCGGTGAGTATGACCGCGGCCTAAGGCTGCTGAGAGGCTTGCGAAATAGACAACCATGTTGATCCTCTACGTGGGTAGCGGTGGTAACCACGTGGTCTGCGTCCTTTTCTCTTGTCTCTCCCTGGCTAGCCCTCATTTTTTTCTGGTCCTCTCCTTGTGTCCGTCCGTGAACTTATGCAGTAGCCGTTATTGTCGGGAGTAGAGTCCAAATTCAAGTGTCTGAGGGGTTTTCCTCAGTTTGTCCTTCACTGGCTAGCCGTTTAGAACCGTTAGTATCAGCTCTGACCTTGGTAACCCAGCCGTGATTTCTGTGCAACACGCCTCAAAGCAATGACAATTCGCATGTCGCTATGATCTTCTGGTTAATTTCCCAAATGAGAATTTTGTTACATTTGAACTCTGCCTCACTAGACATTAGGATACTCCTCTTTTTACTTTGGTAATAGAAAGCAGTATAATGATCACGAAATTAATACCTGTGGGACCAAAGCGCCATGCTATATTTAGATCTTAGACGAATTTTGGGTTGTGTGCTAAGGATATTTACCGTTTAATTTGTGACGGTTACGTGTGGACTATGACTGCATGAAGTTTCGTTTTGTTTGAAGGTGGCTTGGAAATGAAACGCCAGCACGGAGCATCTTTGCTCCAGTACTTACACAATTCACATGTATGGAATCAAAACAAGGCAGAAGAGATATTTATCTCTTCGACATCAGCTACTTGTCATTTTTTTCGTAGGATCATGAAAACCCTCAAAAACAGGGGGGGGGGTAAATTTGGCAGATTGTGTAATTGTTGGAGATTATGAAAGTAAGAGTGCTAAGCAGTGTATCAGAGGACAAAGAACGAGACGAAAACGGCGAAAGAAACCGAGAAATAGGAAGACCAAAACCACCCTCTTATTGTATTCCTATCTCGCCACTGTGCATCACTAGCCGGTGGGGTAGATGTAGACGAGCAAGGGCATAAGTCAGCCGGTCGGTAACGTTGTCCAGCAATACAGGTGATTCCCCTGGCGGTTGAGTAACACCGCCAGTCGCAGTGCTGCAGCATCTTGAAAGGATCTTAAACCGCGAGTTTCGCCACTCACCTCTTCTGAAGTGGAAGGTTTGTTTTAGGGAACATGTCTTCCCAATTCTTACCATCTCCTTACCACAGGCGTGCGATGTTGTCATGCACTGTTAAGGCCATGGTAACCCATACCTAGTGGGAGCGGGGGGGGGGGGACAAATTTGTGATGTATTCTGCGATAGACCGACTACGTAGAACCCTTTCCTTTTTATCAGCTGAGTCAGTAACGTAGGTTCTTATTTCGTAGTGGGTGATAGTAGCAGAGAGGGTGCTCCGAAAACGAAAGAACTAACAAAAAAACTAAATCCACTGAAGTAATTATATGCCCCGCAGATGAGTTTCGAGTGGATGACGCGTGTAAGGACTGTGAAGGAATGTAGCATTGTTGACTCGTTGAAGTTGATCGTCACCCCTTCTTGGCGCGCTACACAAAAACCAATAATTTCGATCGTTATCGATCGACAGTTCGGGTTCCTTGAAGTTTTCACCTTTGCAGCATTACCCGTCCGTCGGAGTGGTCCATTACACATTTCCGACCCTCTACCCAAAAAACTGATAATTTTGATCGATATCGGTCCGTACTTATAATCTATAGAATTTTCTCTATGCAGTTGTGTACACCTACGGTGGTGTTCAATATTCGTTTCCTCCCCTTATATACAACCAGCTGGCGGGCGCACACTACTGCGCGCGATTCATGGCGATGCTGTGCAAAATGGGTTTGATCGGCACGACCACAGTTGTGTATGGAGTTGAGTGGAAACTTCATTTCCACAGCTTTCAGCTGACTTATTTACTCGGATAAAAGCAGAGAAGACGGCGTGATAAAAAAGCATTTCGGTCATACTTCAGTCGCTTTGCATCGAGCCCGTTTTACACGTCATCGACACTAATTGCTGTAGTGTGTGCGAGGTCATCATTGGGAGTTTGAATACTTTAGACATCGATAGTTTTGCATTCGATTGCATCGATTGGTAACAATGTGTTCATTTGCTGAGCATCTATTCCTACACATTGATAGTAGATCCGAATCCCGATTTCGACGTATATCGTTTTCGTAAACATGCTTCACTATTTGGGATTTTACATAGTCTAGCGGTCGATACCCGGTGCTGCTGCCAGTACCGCATCAGAAAATGACTCCCAGTGAACTGCCTGCTTTGCTATCACAAATATAACTTGTATCATGATTATCAATGTATATCGCAGTATCAAGTGAAATGCACCATTTTTGGGAACGCTAGGCAATTCAGCGGTCGATACATCGGTCAGTGATATCAGAACATGAACAAAATATATTCACTCAATGGCAATGAGCACCACACGCTCTTGCTAAAGCGGTCGTATAGTAGTAGCAAACGATGTAAAGGCTTTCATCTCATCCAATTCCTGACGTCACTGAGGCCCCTGTACCCAACAATACCATTGAGGTCCCCGTACCCTACAATACCTGCGATGTGAACATTCCTCTGTTAGCCGCAAAAGCACCGGCCTTGATGACATTTTCCTTCTCACACTCCTAATCGAATCTTATCAACCATTATCAGTTTGGGTCACCCATTTATGAATGTCCCTATCCCACTCTGCTTAGCACCCATGAGTGTCAGCGCTCTTGGATCAACGCGAAAGGCGAAACAAATTTGACGACATTCGCCTTCTCATGCTGCTTATCAAGTCTTATCAACCGTTATCAAGCTGGACCACCCACCATTAATGACCCCGACTTACCCCGCACAACACCTGTGAGTATGAACGCTCCGGCACCAATGCGAAAAGCAAAACGGATTCGACGACTCTAGCCTTTTTGCGCTCCTTATCGAATCTTATCAACCGTTATCAAGCTGGATCACCCACCATCAATGTACCCGTCCCACTACGCAAAACACCTGTGAGTATGAACGCTCCGGGACCAATGAGAAAAGCGAAACAGATATGACGACTCTAGCCTTTTTACGCTCCTTATCGAATCTTATCAACCGTTATCAATGCGGGTCACCCTCCATTAATGTTCCCGGCCAGTCCCGTAAAACACTTATGAGTGCCAGCGCTCTTGCATCAACGCGAAAGGCGAAACGGATCTGGCGACATTTGTCTTCCGAGGCTCCTTATCAGCGCGTATCAGCCGCTATCACTTTCGATCCACCACCGCTGGGGTTCCCTTGGCACTCCCCATATAACTTGTGAAATTCAGCGTCTCAGCTTTGCTGCGACGCGAGATATGAATTTCGTGACAGACGGACAGACACACACACACACACACAGACATACTAAGCGAATTATATATAGTAGGATAGAATTTTTTCATTTTCAATACTACCTCACATAGTGTGGCGTACCTCTCGTTTTAGCTTCGTCCACTTCGATGCGGGCCTATTACTTGTTAGCACCGTTTGCCTTACACTTTTTATTTTTTCCCACTCCCAGATTTCGGAACCGCATTACGACATTTATTCAAGATCCGCCTACCAACGCAAGAGCTCCTCCCACCGTTGAGATTAATCTTCCTCTCATTGTGCTAGCTTCTACTGACTGTCAACATCCTCCGTTCGGTACACCGCTCTCAACTAAATGGCAATTTTAACGGTTACGATGAGCACCATCCGTTAATTTCATGCCTTGCCCACTGTGGGTGGATCTGTACTCTCTTCAAGTGTTTTCAAGATAGCTTGGAGTCGGTTCTGTACCGCTTTTTCCTGTGCTGTGCGGGAACCATGCATGGATTTTTGCTGTACTACCCATTCAGGGTGCGCTCTGTCCATTGCGTCCACTCCTCTTCCATAAACTTATAAGTTCATGACTGGCTCTGAACCATCTTTCTCCTTCGCTTTTGAGTCATATTAGAACACAATTAAGAATTTCCGTTACAAAGGTCAATCATTTCAGTGCTGGTCGTAGGCGTAGCTCAGCTTAGTTCATATGTGCTCTTTACTTCTTGTCCTATGCCCTCCCCATCCCATACTTCTCCTCATCTCCTCATGTTGTTCATCATATTATGCCTAATTTCGAGACAGACGGAGGAACGGACTGAGGGACGAAGGGACGGACGTACAGACAGACGAAGCGTTGCATGTATATGCAGGGGATGCCAAAGAAGAGTAATTTCACTCGCAGCTCTCATCCGCCAAATATACAAAACAGCGGATAATGAAAAAGATAAAAGTATTGGGGAAAAATATTCCTGGAATGCTCCTTTAGAAGCAGGAGGAAGTTGTGGCGCACTACTTTCACCATACTGTAAATATGGAGCCTTCAGCCAGCCTAGTCGGGCTCTAGAGCACCTATGGCGTCAAGGTCCGCCTGAAACAGCGCAGCTAGCTTCCGTGGAGGGTCTTTCGCGGGAAGCTTCATAAGGACTGGAAGTGTAATTTTTCATGCCTCAAACCTGCCTCCGGAGGGTTTCAGTTGCAATGCATGTTCTGTCTCTTAGAAACGAAGGGCTTGGGGAGCCCGGAGGAAACAGAATGTTTAAGAACACCACCCAATAAGAATCCCTCTAGGCACACAGAGTGAACGGAAGGTGACTCTGCAAGGTTGGGAACGAGGGTGACGAAACCACGGATTTTGCCGAGTTGAGGTGACACATCATGTTCGCCCGGAAGAAGCTCCCGATCCTGCTCATGCAGAAGGCTCTTACCTTGAATTTGGCTATGGAAATACTTTGTCTCGGAATCTGCTGAAGCTCGACTAAAATAGGTGAAAGTGGAGGAGGAGAGGGACACTTTTTTGGCATCCCCCGTATAGTAAGGATAACAAACTTTCAAGGCCTAACATTTTCACAAGGTCACCTAGCTAGTAAGATAAACTTTGAATACATCTGTTTAATCCCTTAAAAACTAATCCACTGGCTATGCACTGTACTCTCTTCGACTTCAAAATGCCTTTTTGCTCTTTTGCTTTTGCTTTTTGGAGTCCAGTTTGGGATAGTGCTTGGGGAGAGGGGGGGGGGGAGGGAGGTAAGGAAAGGGGAACAGTGGCTCTGTGCAGTTCTGAGGATTTCAGGCACTTCACATCATGCATTGCAAAGGATACTTAAAGGCACCATTAGGGGTAAGGGAAAACTCAGATCTGGGAGTACATGTCCTCTGAAACGAACCTTCTACCTCAGAGGAGGTCGTGTGTGGCGAAAACCGCATTGGAAAAACGCGACATGGGGTCTTATGGCGGCCCCGCAGCTCGCCATGCCGTTATGCCGTTATGCGCCCGGGGGAGTCGACGTGGAGAGGCGGGACAACAATCGCGACCGGCTGGCTGAGACTCTGGCCTGTCTTCAGTCCACTCCGAGCAGAGACGCAGAGGACGAGAGCGAGAAGGGGGAATTCCGGGCTCCTATTTCTTGGTATTTTCGCCGTTTTATGTCGTTCTTTTTCTACTATTATATTACTGAGCACCCCTACTTTCGTAATCCCCCAATTTGCCGAAATTGCCCCTAATGGTGTCTTTAAAGACAGTGGACAGTGATAGGGGTAATGTAGTGATAAGGAACCGCTAAAAGGAGTCATTCATTTGAAAACTAAGGGTCTAGGAAGCCAATCTGCGGCGAAATCCCCCGCGACAGGCGCGCCTCTGAGCTGTGGCAGAGCTGACCTTTTTAGCTCCAGCCGCCTTTCTTGGCTCGGTCCGCCTCGTAGCGACGAGCATCCCTGATTGGCTGGGTGGGAGTGGGAGGTATCGCGGTGCGCTTTCTCAGTTTTAGTATAAAGCTCACTCCAGAAAAAAAAGATGCTTTCTTTTTTCCGAACATTCCCTCGTGTTTACGACTTGGCAACACGCCAATGGAAAACTCGTCCGGGCTACCCACCTCTTCACGGAGAAGCCGTCCACGTCGAGAGTAAGCGGTGGAAAGGGGTCCTATTTCTCGGCGCTTCGGCCGTTTCCATCCGTTTTTTCTTCACTGTCCTATTACTAAGTATCTCGACTTTCTACTCAGTGTTTTTTTCAATTTTTGCTCGAATTTCCCCTATCACTGCCGTTAAAGGAGCGGTATACGCTAAGTTGACTCCAGGTCTAATTGAGCCCTAAATTTTCATGTGGAATGCATGCACACACCAGTATCCTTTAACGACATCACATCTTCTTGAAAGGCTACCATACGTGTTGTCAGTTACTATCATAATAGCAAACCCCGCTCCTTCTCCGAGGTGAAGCACACAACCTTATACACATCAACTCCTAAGTCGAGCTCAGATGCCCTAAGTGATAGTTTCGAATGGACCGCTTCAGAGCAACGATAAGGTGAACTTGTCATGGTGAACATTATGGCACATGCCATACCAGTTGGGCTATCGCACAGGACTGCGCGAATAACACAATAGAATTGTGTAATGAGGAAATGGTCGGTGTTGACTTTTTGCTGAGCATCAACTTTCTACATATAGGTGATAGATATTAGGTTGTAAGGAAAGTTTTGGCCGGTTTTTGGAATTTCAACTTCGGGAGATCATAACTCGGCTCCGAGTGCATCTTAAAAGTGCCATTTCCGCAGTACTTTAAAATTTCCCCAATAATTCGAAAACCTTGTGGCATTCGAAATGAAACATATATATAGATAGCGCAACTTTTTGTCTATCTAAGGAGCGTAAATTATCTTGTGAACGCGAAAAACCGGCCAGAAATTCCCTTACAACCTAATATTAACCGATATCGAAGATACCACCGCTGAGGAAAGTCATCATTTTTCAAATGTCTAAATGATTAAGCGGTCGATACCTTTTGTTACAATGATATCGTCGATCAGTGTTCAGGAATGGTATATGTCGCTCCCTCGCACAGGCGATTGCAAGCCGCCTGTTCGAGGACGCGACCCTTTCAGCTCCGCCCAGCCCCGACCCTCATTCCTTCGCCTATGCTGCACACTGTCTCGTTGATCGCTTGATAAACTTGATTACGCACATTGTACTGAACCACCATAAACCACAGACGGTGCAGCACAGTATAGGTAAATCCATTACATAGCCCTTCGGCTGAGGTGGTCACTACCAGGAGGTTAGATTGTTCAGGAATCGATATTCTTGGATTCAGCTGCATCAATTGGTAGCAATTTGTCCATTTGCTGAGCATCTCTACATATTGATGGTAGATCCATATGTTAGTTAATTTTTATCGTTTTTTGTAAACATGCACCACTATCTGGAATCTTACATAGTCTAGATACCTAGTATTGTTGCTGGCACCGCATGAGAGAATGAATCGCTTGCTTTGCTATCAAAAATCTAGATCATGTCTTGATCATCCATGTAGATCGCAGTATCAGGAGACATGCACCATTATTTGGAACGCTAGACAATTTAGCGGTCAATACATCGGCAGCAGCTATCAGAACATAAACAAAATATGTTCACCCAGTGGTACTGCATATCACGCATTTCCTATAGTAGTCGTGTAGTAGTAATAAGCGGTGTACAGGAATTTATCCCTCCCTCATTTCCTGATGGCTCTTATCAGCCCCTGTAAGACGTTATCAGTTCGAAAAGTCGCCATTGAGGTCCCCGTACTCTGTAATACCTGTGAGTGTGAACATTGCACTGTTAGCCATAAGAGCAGAACGGATTTGGCGACATTAGCTTCTCGACGCTCCTTATCGAATCTTATGAACCGTTATCAGTTTAGATCACCCACCATTGATCTGCCCGTCCCACCCCTCAAAACATCTGAGTGCCGGCGCTCTGAAATCATCCCGGCATCTCCTGTTGCATGTGATCTCAGCATCATCACAAAACCCATTTTTCACATCATTGGCTTCTGTTCTGGTATCCCACCAGAACCCCACGCTGATCGTTTCATCTAGCGTTCCTCACTTTTCCTCAGGCACTTCACGAGCACATCGCCTGCACTTATTAGCTGAGAGAGCACCTAGGGTGTGTCCTCGCTTGATACTGAGAGGCACACCCGATAATAAGCCCACTCTTCTACAATGCACTACCCAGGTGCACCCGCTGTTCACCCATAAAGCATTCTACCACCTACCGCTAACTGTATTGAGACGTATCAATAAACGTTCAACAACTACAAGTCCTACACATTTCTGGGGCCGGGAAAGGACCCATGGCAGGTAGTTTTCATTTCATTACCAATTGGTAATCCAATTGTTCACTCTACTTGAATCTTTTTCCAAGAATTTCATTTCTAATCCTAATTGCTCTAAGTTTCCAAATGACTTGTCTTGAAAATATCGCTCTACTTCATAAAGAAAGCAATTATCTGCAGCTCTAGGTATCTCTCAGGAATTTTAACAAGCTTTAGGGCCTACGACGAAAATACCGTATGCTCCGATAACTGTAATGCAGAGCTGCTTGAAAAATGCTTGGAAAATCTAGCTGAGCTCAACTGTTTTCTACCACGCATAAAAGCCGCAAAAGAAGAGCTCGAAAATAGAGCCAACCGCCTAGAAAATCACAACTTGTAGAAGCAAGAATCGCCTTGCGAAGACCGCAAGAAAAGCGAAAGCCTGTTACAGCACACCCTGTACAGTGCAATATACACCAGTATAGCAAGGAAGTAGCACATATTTCTAGAAAAGAGTGCACTGAATCCCTGTCTTAAGCACAAAGTCCATGTACTGTCATTGCAACGACTATCCCACATCTGGTAAATTATCTGTGCGATAAATCGACGCGTTGCGATACTAAGAAAGTACCGTTCGAAAGCGTTGATGCAGACCCAGTAAGAAACACAGGACAAACTGCTCCAACGAAAGACCATAAAGAACGCTTCAGAGTAAACAAAACCACCAGTGGCCAAGGAGCCATGTCCCACAGAATATCCTGTAGAAAACCTCAAAGAAGCACGTGAGATCAATGTAAGAAAGCCTGACACACCAGGTAGTCGTGCAAGAAATAACAGCAAGCGAAAATACTTTAGCAAAAGCAATCGCGGCAATCGATTTCACCCGGCTTCTGTCACGTTCACATTCAGTTTCGTACCTGATTGTGTGTGTTTTTTTACCGCACAATACATAGAAGGAGAAATTGCAGGAGCTTCCCAGTCCTCATTCATAGAAAAATTCAGGACAAGAAAAAAAAATCACCTAAATGTTGGCATACATTATCAGCATCTTTGAAAAAGATGGATAAATCAAAATTTGCCATTTCACTAGTCATTCCAAGTTGTTTTCAAGCTACATTTCAATCCACTGTGGTACGAGCAACGACTTGATCATTGTCATTTCATCACTTAATCTCATCCATTTCACTACGCTGTCAACCCACTTGATGAGGAAGATGTCCAGAACAACCACCATCAACCAGTCACCCACTATTCCCGAGAATGTTCAAGCTCCACCGAGGATAGTACACTGTGATTTATTTGCTCCATATAATTACTTTGTTAGCACCATAACGTTTAGCCCATTCGTTTGTTGTCATCTAGTTAACAATATCTCTCTTATAATTTCCATTATCCTCTTTTATCGCCGCGGAGTGTTCTGGTTTCCCACTGGAACCCTACGCTGATCGTTTCATCTAGCGTTCCTCACTTTTCCTCAGGCACTTCACGAGCACATCGCCTGCACTTATTAGCTGAGAGAGCACCTGTGGTGTGACCTCGCTTGATACTGAGAGGCACACCCGATAATAAGCCCACTCTTCCACAATGCACTACCCAGGTGCACCCGCTGTTCACCCATAAAGCATTCTACCACCTACCGCCAACTGTATTAGACGTGTCAATAAACCTCCAACAACTCCAAGTCCTGCACAGCTTTCGTTTCATATCCAACTCCTGTTTCCCTACCATCACTAATCTCTCAGGGACCCACATCTTCAACTGCAGTTCCTACTCTCCTTCAGTATGGACCCCTCGGCATCCCGCAGCTTCAACTTATGCTTCCACCTTTCTTCCAGAATTAGTCGCCTACCAAACCGGAATTTCAACTTCTGCTCAAACATTTATGTCTACTAGCCTCTCGCAAAACTCCTGATCCCATGTATGTTACACCCTCACCTTCTGCTCAACCATCTCATCGCGCCCTATGAATTAGATCCTCTTGAAGCAAGCGAGATGTTTATTAACCCCTAGTGTCTTAATTAGCTGACAAAGAGAATAGCTTTAGGCACACATGCGTTGTGCGATCATGAGGCACTGATAAAAAACTTGAGAGTTTGATCAGTATCAACGAAGTGTTACAAACTGGAAAGTATGAATGAATTCCTTTCTTTGTACACATTCACCTTTTCCCTGTGTACATGTGCATTACGTTTTGCATGCTGAAGGTCAACGGTCGGTAGAAGCAATCACATAGGGTCACCCTACAGGCAGGGCTAGGAGATGCGAGGTAAGGTGCGAAGTGATCTACAATATCACGTGATTCCTGTGTTGTGCGTTAGTTCAGTACTGCGGGCGCTTAATTCCATTCCTATTTTTACCATTATGTCCATGAAAGGCTTTCTGTCGACAACTGACCAAGGACTCTGACCTAATTTACTCCGGAATCTGTGTCGGTGGCAGTCGATCCTGTGGATCTGTGAAGGTACGGTATTTTTTCTAGTATCTACAGGGGTCCTAAGGTAACATTGAGTTTCTAGAAAGGTATGCCTGAGACATTCAGTCGAGTAAGTCGTGATTTGACTTTTTCCCTCTTTTTGGCTCCGAAGTAGGCGAAATCGCCGAAACGTAAGCCAATAAAATCTTGTTAACAACCTCCAAGCAGTCAAACATAGTATACAACAATTGAAGCAATGCCGAGGTTCATAGAGAGTCGAACGTGGCATCTCATCAATAGTATTTGTAGTGTTTCTGTTCTGTTTGGCTTTGTATTTATTAGAGCTCGTCATAGTACACATAAATAAATAAATAGTTCTGTGATTATCCTACGTATATGTACTTACCGTATACTTCATGGAGTGAAGAGCTCCACCCGACAACGCTTGGAAAGAATACGAGAACAGTGGTAAAATTCAGAACTATCGCAGTGAGATGATCTTCACATCATTGAACAGCATTTTTTACACTGAATACAACACTAAAAGTCTCGCCTGAAATTGTTTGATGTCTGTGCAGTTCCATACTTTCATGTGCAGTTAACACTCTTTTTAAATTCATGGTTCTGGACACTGTTTGAATGCCGCTTTCATTTTGGATATGTAGAATGCTATATTTGAGGACTTCATGCCGTTTTCATCGATCAAAAAGTTATTTTAGGGAATGAGGAAGGAAATTACACAGCATTCATAGCAGACTACCCAAATGTACATATGGATTAGACGGCATGATTCGCGCAGACATGCCATCACATATTCACTAAACATAGAGACTATACTGAAATGTGCATTTGATGTGCTCTTCACATCTGTCTGTTGCTGCTTACACGAGATAACAAACTATCCATTTCCTTGAAGAACTTCCGGCACTGCAACGTCATCTAGTGTAGATATGTGTGAGTTTGCAGGCATGAGGAGAAGCTTCCTTTTAAGGTTTACTACAAGTCGCTAAGTGAGACAGCAAAGCTTCAAAGTTATCTGAGCTCTTCCCCACTGCTTCCACACCATGCTTGCTGGTCCGCATGTAAGGTGGAGCAGCTGAAGTGACAGCGGACGCTTGCCGTCTAAGCTTGGTCAGTGTCGACGACCAATTAGATTAATCACTTTGTACTTATTGGGAAAAACTGATACCGTCTAACATCTCACTACCGGTGTCAGGAATGTCCAATCATGTCGCAGAGCGGTGCGAACAAGAACCTCGTGAGCGAATTTTCCTTGCTGGTCCAGTTGTGAATTGATCTAATGCGCAACGAAACAGGATCTGTTTACAGCGCGCAGAGACCCAGTTCGCATAGCTCAGTCACGTAGCTGGGCAGTCCTGGCACGTCCCCCATCTCACGACAGGCCCTGGAGACGGTTCGGTAGTGACGAAAATGAAGAACCCACTTTTGAAGCAGGCATATCATGGAAGTCTTGAGCTAAGGGGCGGCGCAGCATTCGGCATTCATGTCGCTACATCATTGTACGACTCTGTGTACAGAAACTTTTCAGTGTTTTAGAAGTGCCAAAAAAGGGTCACTTTCCTTTCGATGCTGATTTAAATAAACATCATCAAATTCTGACCGGGTGTCCCCACCTCCAAATTCAGGGGTGCACTTCACGGATTATTGAATTCCGTAAAGGCCTTCAATACAAACAAGATCGAGAGCTACAAATAAGACCGCGAGTTATTGCCAAGTTGATAAGATACGTCGATCCAGCTCCCATATCCGCGAATTCATATTCCTCGCACGCAACCCTGCAAAGGCTTACCCAGACTCTATAGTCGAAGGAAATGATACATGGTGTAGCACTTGAATATTCGGTTTATTCCACATATCCTTCGTTTCCAAGTGGCTAAGCGTGCCATATTTATTGAAACCACTCTAGAGGCAGGATCGGGACATGAGAAATAATAATACGGATATATGTAGCAGCGTTGTCCATGCAGTAAGACATCAAATAGTACTCCGAAATCGAAGAAACGTCATCAGAAGGCTGATCACCAAAGACACACCACAGAAATCGAGGCTGCTGCTGTATGAGCTAAGAGCAAATGATCCCTCTTTAGCACTCCTGTATGAGGCGAAAACTACGTGTTATGTGTGGAAACGGTTGACTTAGTGTTATTTGCCATGCGTACGCGGTGGTTGATTCCAATAATTCCTGGAAAAAAGAGCGTGAAGTGTGCCAGAAATAGTAAGACTTAATCCTGAATAGAAGCCACCGAATAACTATGGGGTTTTTGTCGTCCATGACATGATAACCTTTTGACGGCCTCCAAATATAGCATTTCTGAGAGCATTCCCTTTGCTAGAAAGTAATCTCTTCAGTACGGGCTTGTATGCAGCCCCAGGAAGGGTGAATCTAAAACAAACTAGTAGGACTACTTGTGAAATAGCATAGTAGTATTTTTACTTTTATTTGCTTTCGATGATTATTTGACACACTTCACACTGTCAGTCATGTCTCAGTGGACAAACAACCCTGACTTCTTGCCATAGTTGAAATAATCAATTGGACCAAGACTGGGGGTCAATAACTGAAAATAAAAAAAAATTTGAAATAGTTTTATGTAAATGTTCCTTGCTTCGAACCTATTTGGACTTACATTAGCTATGATAAAGGCAAGAAGATAAATGGCCTTCATGTTCCTGACTAAGCTGCAAAATTAGGGTTTTAGATTAGGCAATAAGTATTAGAGTTGTCTTAACATTTCAATAATTACTTTGACAAGAGAACAAAATCCCTTCATATGAGTGATAGAAAGACGATCAACGCTCGTAGTTGGAGGAGGCCTGGGTGGTAATTATTAATAGAAGGGTGCTGGGGTGCTTCCAAGCAGAGGGGTGAGAAGACACGCCCATTTCCCTTCTCCTGACAACAATCGAATAAGGTCCTCCTTCGTGCAACATCAAAGTGCTCTTTATTTTATTGCTACAACGCCAAGAGACCAGACAGCAGACGATCATAGGGGCAAAGAAGTCTAGAGAGATCGGGATTTTAGTCATATGGAGAGAAGAAGGCGCGAAAGCAAACCCCCACCACCGTTTTAAGATTGTAGCATTTTTGCTGTCTTTGCATGTAGGTGATGTGATGTGTGCACCAATACGTTTTCATGATGAAATGATCTTAGAAAGAAATTATTCAAATCTTTCATGTAAATGAACACTCAAGTTGAAACCATCTGTGATCTATTCCGTAAAAGCACCAAAAAGAGAGAGAACATCCACGTTATCCAACTGTAAAGAGGGAACGGTACAAAGAGAAGTCGTTCTCCATATACTGTAGTAACAGTAGATCTTTGTTTATCTGATGCTTATGAGATGCTTTTACTTTCTATTCTTGGGTCCACTGGATTTCATCAAAACTTCTACATTTGTTTTATCGCTTTCCCGTTTTTATACTTCTGTTACGCAGTTCAATGAAATAGGCGCATTATCTAACTGAAGCACTGATTCTATGAGATCCTAACTGCCCATGGTAGGGTTTCAACTTCCAATAGAACTTCGAACCAAGATCTAGGCGTATCGATAGGGTCTCGGACACTGATCACAATCATGGGAACCAAAATTACAAAATACTGCTCAGAGGCGAATTAGGAGAGATCAGAGTTTGGTTGCACTGACTCATTGGCTGGGTACTTTGCGAGAAGTAACTAATCTACGGGCCTAATTGTGTGGGTAGCAATGTTTGTCGTGTCACAGTGGTAGCGCTCTTGCTCAAGGGTGATGTACGGTAAGTCTACCATCTCGATCATACCTTTTGGTGAGTTATACCAAGCAGAGTAACCGATGAACGAGTCACTGTAAGCAATATTTGACCCTTCCTAACTCGCTTCGGAACGGCATTTAGCAATTTTGGTTCTCATACCTTAAATGCACACCACGCGATAATCACATTAGTGGCTTACTTTCTTGGGGTAACTAGGTCTTCACATAGGTGCTCAGGCTGCACCCTTGTTGCGGCTTAATTGCGGCGATAGGCGCGCTCTACCCCGGTCGAGCCGCGCCGTCAAAGCCGAATCACACCTGGCCTCAGACGAACAAATTTCCAACGTGGCTCTTACGTGGAGAAGGGAACTTGCGATAATACAAGATGAGGCAGCGATTTCAATAGTGAAGGCAGCTTCCACAGAGAACAACAGGTGATATTGTAGCATTTTGCGCTATATCATCGAGCAGAAGCTCTTCTACGATCTCCAATATTCGTACAAGAACTGAGGGCAGGGAGCTTTATTTTTGGTGGTTGTGAGGGTTTTGGATCATTTTTCTTCACTGATGGGTAAAGCAGGGCCTTTACGTTCTGTAATACGCGCGATAACTCCGTAATAGTTCTTCACCTCGGGGACAGCCTACCACCTGTTTATGAAATAAGCGGCTCCGTCTTGAAAACCTGTACTAATGTGAAGGATCTAGGAGTACTAATACAGTCGAATCTGAAGTTCAGCTCTCAGATTGACCATTTGGTAAAAGAGACTTTTTCTGTGCTTTTCGTAATTTTTCGTAATACTCAGATTAGAGATCCCAAAATACTTTTGCGATTGTACAATGCCTATGTACTACCTCACCTGAATTACTGCTTCCAGGTATGGAATACCTCCCTCAAGAAGGACGTGTCCAGACTGGAAAAAGTGCAGCGCACTCTTACCAGATTGGTATACCTCCGAGTTTATCCAGGAACAGCACTGTGTGACATTCCGACCTATGAAGAACGAATGGAATGGCTAGGACTGATGAGTCTGCGTGAGAGGAGATTGATAGACGACCTCACCTTGGGCTACCGCATACTAAGGCAGGAGACTAGACTCATATTCAGCAAATATTGGACCTTTAAACCCTGCAACAAACGCTCCGGAAGGTTTGGAATAATTCATGATAGAGCTCAAAAAAGATTCCACTCTCTGACGTTCCACTCTTATTTTTATCGCATGGCCAGCAGCTTTGAGAAGCTACCTCCTAAGTTGTTTGGATGAGTCAATGGTAAGGTGTTTGGGAAAAAAATTTAATAGAATCCAATGTTGCTCGTGCAATGATTACAGGGACCTAAATGTGAAATCATTCAGATATCTTGATAATAGCAGTCATCCTTCCAGCTTGGTGATTTGCTGTGTTTTGCGGACGCTGCAGCTTCAGGCTTCCCTAGCCGACTTCTCAAATGACATCTTCTTTGCTGTAAGGGAGCTGTATTGCAACTACTTAGTGCTGTTGTCTAGATTTGAGAGTAGTTTTTAGTCTTTTCTGTTTGTTTGTATTGTTTGTTTTATTTGATTGTGAGAGTCAGTTTTAATAGCTTAGCCAAGAGGACTTCGGCCTGTACCAATCCACCCGTTACCATAAGATTACCCTATTCCGCTATGCAGTCTATTCGAGAGATAACATACATACAAAGGACTTCATATGTTATGATATGATTTTTCTTTCAGGGCAGTCACCTTTCCTTTTCTAAACTGATATACTTTCTTTCCTTAAGTCGCGAGACTAGGTACCTAGCGTTTATCTGACCTGTCTGTTCCACGAGGGCGGTCGGTATACTCGTGTTCCGAAGCTCAGGCAGGTTCCTATAACCCCTTCAGTGGCGCTAAGGGCACCATTGCCGACTGAGGCAGGTAAATGACATGGGTGTCTCTCGCGGCATACTCCAGGCTTCAAAGGAAATGATAGATTCACTCTCGTGTCCTGAGTAACTCACTTATGATTTTTTCTTCGCTTTTTGGCATGTATAGTAGTTATGGTTTCCCTTCCACTCTAGGTTTAGTGCTGTGAAGGTTGTAGGGTTTTTCTACCGTCCTCTTGACTAGCTACAGTGGATAACTTTTTCTATTAATGTTCTGGCGCGTCACATGCACGCATAATAAATAAAAAAAATAAAATAACTCTCACAATTTATCGCGAGGTGTGCCTTTAACTAGCACTCGAGATACTGTGGATTCACCTGGGTCTCCTTTCAAAGTTCCATGGGAAGTTGAAACCATTTACTGGTGAGTGCCTCTTCAGGGGTTGCTCTTCTTCATCTTGGGCAACACCAGCTGTGTAACAGCCAAATCAACGTTAACAACAGATGGATAGGTGCACTCTCGATGAGAATAAAGAGGAAGGGAAAGGAGGGAGTTTATATGAGAGCAAATCGTGGGAAGATTTTCACTCAAAAGTTTTCGAATGAATGCAGCAGAAGAGGGCGTAAGCAAATTGTCATCGACCGAGCTCATGCACTCTACTCCATCTTACCATCAAGCATGCCCCAACAATGAGTTTGCTTCCCTACTTACCGTCCTCATTTTTCAAAACTATCACTCACATGAAAAACGTTGAAAAACTTATTAAGGATCGATACAAGAAAGTTCTAATCAAACACAGGGTTATTGCCATGAAAGGCACAGATCGCGATAATTTGACTTTTCTGGCTCCCACCGTTAGCAGATAGCCCTTCCCATAACTGAAGAGGGTGAGTAGTAAGCGCCTATAAGATTCCGTACATACATAATATGCATAAGAAGGCATACATACACGGACCCCCAGCGTTTCAGCACTGCCGACACCCCTCACTGATTTGACTATTGAAGAACCAGTGGCATCTATACTTGGCGAAAAAATGCGTGTCGTCGATTGTGATAAGATGGGATGGTCAAAATTCTGGACGAATACTACTGGGTGTTCGCAGAATAAATGGCCAAAACATAACTAGCCATAATTTCGCTCAGACACAACTTTATTTGTCGAAATAAAAATCATTTAAATCTACAGAATTTTGCCAACGATCTGGTATAGAAAATATGCCATCACGATCAAATTCTGGATTGCAAGAATTAACAAAGTCAAGAATGGCATTTTTACCGTGCATAGTATCGACGAATTTTTTCTGACGCAGGTTTGCATCGAGAACCCGGAAAAGTGGTAATCCGTCAGGGATAGGTTTGGGGAATAAGGGGGGTGAGGGAGAGTCTCGCTAACCGCATCAATTTCTGCTGGGTGCGCGAAACAACGCAAAACCCCGTACTTCGCAAGTTACCCGGCAAAAGCTGATGCAGTAAGGCGTCGAGACTCTCCCTCAAACCCCCTTATTCCCCAGACCTATCCTTGACGGATTACCACTTTTTCCGGGTTCTCGATGCAAACCTGCGTCAGAAGGAGTTCGCCGATGCCATGCATGTTGAAAATGCCATCGTTGACTTTATTAATTTTCGCAATCCAGAATTTTATCATGATTGCATATTTTCTTTACCAGGTCGTTGACAAGGTTGTGTAGATTTGAATGGTTTCTATTTCGACCAATAAAGTTGTGTGTGAGCGAAGTTATGGCGTTTTGAAAAAAGTGGTCCGTTTCGGCCTTTATTCTGCACACACCTAATGGATGCAGTGTTGCGAGGAGAAAATTGACATTCCTGAACTTTAGGTGATAATATAAAGGAGAAACTAGCGCAAACGTCTACTTCTCTGTGGTGTCCCAGCCGAGGATCGATAAGGCATTAATTATAGGGTATTTGAAGTTTTCTGGCGTTCTTATTTCACGTTTGGGTTAAAGAAAGTCGGGGGGGGGGGGGAACGCAAAATTTTCACCGACGTCAAGACTTCTTTCCCTCCCTAGGCTTAGGCTAAAACATATGAGACCTATGCTTTGACAAATGCTTTTTCATGTGGGAGGAGGGGGATATCAATTTTAGCCTGAGCCTAGGGAGGGAAAGGAGCTTCTACGTCGAAGCAAAGTTGCGTTCCCCTTCCCCCCCCCCCGACTTTATTTGACCCCACGTTTGGCTCCTTCAACATCTTTAGCAACTGTTTCACTGAGCGCCATGAATTATGAATATTATCGTGAATTATGCCCTTAGAAACAGTGGTAGAGATAACATGGTTCATGAGGAACTTCTGAGGTATACATATATATATATGAAAGCTAAGGGGCAAGTAGACTATCTGTGACGGAATAGACGGTGAAACGAGGCCCTGGGCAGTCACGAAGGCGTCATTTTCAATTGCTGCTGCTTATTTTATGGACCCGTCCCTTATCCGCCCAACACATTTACATACATTTGAATTATTAGCAAGGTGTTGTGTAATGCTGTATACATAAGTGGTAGTATCGCATACGATTGCTTGTTTCGAAGTTCAAAAGTTGCATAATGGGTCCGAAGAAGACAAAGGAGATCACAAGCGGATGAACAATTATTTTTTGCTCAGTGTAATGCTATGTATTTCTCACATGCGATTAAAAGTGTTCCAGAACCAGAATTCGTGTGAGTCTTCCCGCGAACCACGTTCTCCTTGAATGTGGACTGTGGAGTGCGCTTTCGTATTCTAGCTAAGGGACTCACAGTCTAACTGTTCCGATTTCTAGTAGAATTTCTCTTACTTATGATTAAGAAAATTGTGCAGAAAACTCGAAAATTTCCAACCCTCCGCCAGAAAGGGGGTTTTAGAAAGTACAATTAACAAGCTCAGCCCTGCAAGCCCGCTGTCTTGTCGTCGCCGTGGGAGGCACAGTGGTCACTGACAGCTGAAATGCACTGACTGCGAAGTACTTGCAGCTTGAAATGTGCGCCCACATTCGAGACAACTGACTTTGTCAATCTAGTAATTGCAAGGCGCAGCGCCTGTGAAGTGACACGAGATTCATAATCACAAAAAAAACAAAGGCATCATTGCTTCGTTACGTAAAGGCTTTCCTAATCCGCTTACAGACAGACCAGCTCACGCTCAATCGTCATACCTGACGTGAATATACACTTCACGATAATCTAGTGGGTCGACTTACCTGCTTGGAACAGTAGATTCTTGGGTAGCTAGTCAGGCTGCACCTTTTTCGCGTCGCCAAGGTACGTTACCGCGGCGCTACACTTGCTCGAACGCACTCCGACGTCACCCATTTTGCTCAGTTGACCAATATGGGAGCTCAAGTGCGTGGCGCCGAAGTGGGTCCGGGAATGGGTAGCGCCGTGATAGGGCACCGTGGCGACGCGAAAAGGGACAGCCTGACTAATAGTTACCCAAGGATCTACTGTTGGAAGGAGGCAAGTCGATCTATCTGATTTTTGCGAAATGTGCCTTCGAACTAGAGTTTGCTTCCTCCAGTCATTTTTTGCAGGTGTTTTTAGAACTATGAAGACTGGGCTTCTGTTGCTACTCCTGGCAGTTTCCTTGGTATACCTTCTGGCGAATTTAGAAGGCTATACAATAGCGCTTTGGATTATGGAAAGGTTATTTCAAATAATTACGGCCGTCGGAAGGTATGGGCTTAAAAGCCGAAATATTGGTTCCTTCGTTTCGGCTTGAAGAGGAATCGACTACATAACGCTCACTAAGGTGTCGCTGTGTATTTTCAACGATTTCCCTCACAGTAAAGTGAGATTCTCAATTTCGGCCTTGTCACTGAATTTGTCTCCATAAAAGCAGATCAATGACGATTGAGTGGACAAGGGTTCAAACGCCGGCTGATCTGCCTCCTTTGGCCCTGATGTTCATCCAAAAAGCGACGTGTGACATGGATCAGAATTTGCACAGAATCACCCTTCCAGGGTGCACTTGAGAACAGAGCGGCTCTAACCATCAAAAGCCAGTTTAAACGTACTCGAACTTTTGGTCTGGTGCGATACAACCTGAATCCGGTGCGTAGCGAGGGAGCTGTCGCGTCGCCGTGCGCGAGTGAGCGTAGCGAGGGAGCCGTATACGCCCCGTGACCGGAAACCGGGCCGATTTTGCTCCTGGGACCAGCTGCCCAATGGTCGATTTTATGATTATTTTCTATTCGCGTGGACGAGTTGTCTCGGATAAGACGAGTTTTGGTGGGCGGGGCATACCGAGAATGTCTTTTTCGCGAGATCTCCGTCCTCTATTCAGTATTACTACGTTTTTTTCCGGATTTTTTTCTCTGATTTGTCTCTGAGGCAAGTTGTGTGAAATGGGGTCTTATTCGGGCAGCGTTGGTCAATGGCATATTGAAAACGTGAGTTTCAAGATCCACGTCCTTTATTTAGTAGTATTCCATTCTTTCCAGATTTTTTGCGTGTCTTTGAGGCTACTTCTGTAAAATGGGGTTTTATTCGCTCCGCTACAGATCGATTCTGTGTCTGTAACACTCGCGTCCTTGTGTAAATCCTCTGTAGGATGAAATTTCCGCCGATTGGAAGCCAGTTATCGGAGGCGGGCGTATTAAAAAATTCAGGGGACGCATTTTAGGGGTTTTTGGAACTTTTCCTAGTTTTTAGGCTATGTTTTTGACGCGGAATTCTCCTTGTTTCTTCACCGGCATCACAGGAGTCTCATTCCGGCCTCGATAGGACACCCCTAAGCCAGAAACTATTCAGGGTTACTGTCGCCGTGCTATTAAATTGACCGCCGCGTACGCGATGCATTTGGATTAAACGCTGCCACAATAACCCAGTAGTTCGCTCATGGGGTCTTATTCCGATCGTATGGGGCACCCCTGGGGGTTACGGTGGCCGCGCTCAGTTATAAGTGTGTGCGCGACACCATCGCACGTCGCATACGCGGCGCTATTTTAACTGAGCGCGGCTACCGTAACCCAGGGTATTTTGGCCAGTAGGGGGTCTTATTCCGGCCGCGTGGGGCACACCCGCTCTAGCGTGCCACCGTACGCGCGACGTGCTTTCAACTGGGTGCGGCCACCGTAACCCGTCGTGCGCGACTCCCTCTACCGTGTTCACCGCCTGAGGGGATGGAGGACGCATTCCTCTCCAAGAGGGAGCTCCCCTGGGACCATTGGGCCGCTGGCCCCAGGGGCAAATTGGCCCGGTTTTGGACTAGCTGGCCCGGCGGACTTGAGTATTGCGGAACACATGACGGTGAATGTATTAGGTCGATCGGAAAGTTTTGATAGGGTCGAGATTTTTTTCTCTTTTATTTTATAACTCAGCAAACAATGCAAGCTAGTCAACAATATAATAACTATAGTTAGTCATAACATTGTCCCACCTAACGGGCAGGTCAGCGATTCCCTTCTCTCAGAACTGGGAAGATTGTGAGTTTAACAAGTCACCAACCACTTGTCCAAGGTGGTCATAGTTGACGAATTTTTTCTATGCTAGAAAAGCCTCGAGAGACCGGAACAAGTGGTAGTTTGAAGGGACAATATCAAGTGAGTATGGTGGATGTGGAAACGTGTCCCAACCCAGCTCCTCCAATTTTGCCCGGGTCCCTCTCATAGGTAAAGAGACCCGTGCAAAATTGGAGAAGCCAGCTTGGGACACGGTTCCACATCCACCCTATTCACCTGATATTGCCCCCTCAGATAACCAATTGTTCCGGTCCCTCAAGGCTATCCTAGGAAAAAAAAACAATTCGTCTACTATGACCACCTTGGACAAGTGGTCGGTGACTTCTTTGACTCACAATCTTCCCTCTTTGAGAGAAGGGAATCGCTGACCTGCCCGTTAGGTGGGACAATGTTATGACTAACTATGGTTACTATACTGTTGATTAGCTTGTATTGTTTGCTGAGTTATAAAATAAAACAGAAAAAAATCTCGACCCTAACAAAACTTTTCGATCAACCTAATATATCATATTAAGCTTCGTCTCAGAATCTGCTGAAGCTCGACTAAAATAGCGTTGAGAAAAAAGAAGGAAAGTGACTCTTTTTTGGCATCCTCCATATATTATATTAACCCATTCGCGACCGCGCCTGTTTCAGAAAAATGGCGCGTTCGGACCGGATCGATTGCGGCCGGGGGCTTGCTGTCAGCCCTATGTGGCTGCCACGGTCCCACGGGGGCATTTTATTTACTTTGTTTGTATTTCATGGGTTTTTTGTTCTTTTTCGTTTTTTTCGTCAATGTATTATAGTTAGGGGGGGTGCCTATTCAATGTACTTAAGGTCCACTAGGTGCTAATGTTGGGGAGGGGCCACTCCACTGTGCTCGCCATCCGGCGCTATTTTCGTCTAGGTTTTAGACTAAAGAAGTAGATCATTATTAACAACGAAAAGATTTTGTTTAAAAAAATTTTTTATAGGGGAAAAACAAGGAAGTAGTTCAACTTCCGTTTCGCACGGGCCCTTAGACGGAGGTTAAACTTAGAAATAACCACCCTCTGTGCTCATCAGTGAGGGAAGGGAGGCAGACATGTTTTAAGATAGCATTAATTTTTTAATTTAACTTATGAAGTAATCTACATGTGAAGATTCATGTAAATGTAAATTGAAAGAAGTTATTTTGTGTACAACAGTTGATAAATTGATTAAATATTATTAAATACTGTTTGCCTAGATCACTTTACCATTTGTTTGAAATTGACTCACCATACAAAAATTTTTTTCACTCCACTTCGGTGAAGATGGTAAATGAAAATGAAGTGCAGTGAAACTTTAGACTAAACTTTACTTTAGGGGGAAACCCTTACAACCCCTAAGTGAGGCTTAGGTAAAGATATATGCTTGAGTATATAAACTGATGACTATAGAACGATTTCGAGTGAGGAACGACAGCGCGATGCTCCGTGGCCCTCCAACTACATCAGCACCCTACGCTTTCGGTAATTGGGAAGTGCCGATAGGATAGTCATCACATACATTTGTTCTATGATCATCTAATTCTTTCGGTGAAGCATTTTCTAATTACTTTTTCTGGCACTATTCAACTATCACTCCCCAAACACCGCGAGTTGGTTAAAAAAATAATTTTCGCTGAAACTTTGCCTATGGGGGTTGCTTGGGGTGCGGATCACGAATATAACCTCAATTTGTGATGCGGACGCCGTCTGGCTCAAGATGACGCCAGTAATGTTTATTTATGGTGTAGTGCTGCTAATGTAACCGGGAGGCGGGGGCGCCATCGTCCTGCTGTCATCTTTTACCTAATACTATCATATAATCATAAATTTGCACACTCACGCGTATATTTTCGCCTAAGCCTCAAAGAAGAAAGGGAGGATTCCTTTCCTGTTTAAAGGAATCGTCCACGGAAAATGAGTTTTTGTGTTACCCATGTATTTATGTTGTATTTGCCTAATGTTGGCCTCATGCAAATTTTCACGCGAAAAATGTGAATCTTACTGAGGTACAGCACCACAAAGTGCGGTCCCAGTGGGCGGGGCCTCCGTGTAAAAGCCTCGTACCGCGTCCGCCGTGGTCGAAGACGCATTGTTGGAACAGAAGGTTACCTGAACAGTCCTACTCTCCGTTCCCAACGGCGGCGGAAGACGGGACGAGGCTTTTACACGGAGGCACCGCCCACTGGGACCGCACTTTGTGGTGCCGTATCTCAGCCAGATTCACATTTTTTCGCGTGAAATTTTGCATGAGGCCAACATTAGGCAAATACAACATAAACATATGGGTAACACAAAAACTCATTTTCCGTGGACGATTCCTTTAAGGCTTAAGCAAAACTTGCGCGAATAGTGGTGCCTCAATTATATTAGCACTTTAGTAGAACTAAACGACGCTAGCGCCTCAACGGATGTCATATTCTTTGTGAGCACCTCAAATAACCCATCTGGACGAAGTTTCAGCCATTTTGGTGAAAATGAGCTGTCACGTCAACTTGGTGCAATTGCACCAATTTGGCACAAACGCCAAAAATGGATGTCGTATGCGTGATCATCACCCCAAATAACCCTCCTGGGCAAGGTTTCAGCGAAAATTATTTTTTTTGTTTTTGGGGGGTCTTTATAAGGGTACAGACCCACTTCCTCCGGCCCATGGCTTGCATAAGAGCAGGAGGGTGCAGGCAGTTGTTTGACCCAAAAACCTTTCCTAAATGTCAAAGGGTGTTAGCAGGAGGTCCACGAAACGTCTGTCAGCCACATATGGCTAACACGGTCCGAACAGGCCGACTCGGTGTCAGCCACCGGTGGCTGACACGGTCGCGAATGGGTCAAGGATAACAAACTTTCAAGGCTTAACATTTTCAAAAGGTCCCCTAGCTAGTAGGATGAACTTTGAATACATCATTATCCGTTAAAAACCAATCCACTGTACTTCTTTCGGCTTCAAAATGCCTTTTTACTCTTTTGTTTTGCTTTTTTGAGTCCAGTCTGGGGTAGTGCTTTTCTTTCTTTGGTGGGGGAAGGAGGGAGGGAAGGGGGGGGGGGAAGGAAAGGGGGAATACTGGCTCTGTGCAGTTCTCAGAATTTCAGGCAATTCACATCGTGCATTGCAAAAGATACGCAAAGGAGCGGTATACGCAGAGTTGACTCCAGGTCTAATTGAGCGCTAAACTTCTATGTGGAATGTATGCACACACCAAATATCCTTTAACGACTTGCAACACACCCAACGACGTCACATCTTCTTGAAAGGTTATCATACGTTGCTTGTTACGATCATAATAGCGAGCCCCGCTCCTCCGAGGTGAAGCACACAACACTTATTCACATTGACTCCTAAGTAGAACTGAATGGTAAACTTGTCATGGTGAGCATCATCGCATTCGCTCTATGATTTAACACCATCAACTTGAATATGCACTTCGATGCTCTGGGATGGTACGGCACGTCAAGCATACGCTAGGAGAAGGCAGGATGTGAGGATTCTCACATAAACTCTGGTTTTGGAACAATTTTAATCGCATGTGAGAAATACATAGCATTACACTGAGCAAAAAATAATTGTTCATGAAGAGTCACAAACAAGTAGGGGATTTTGCTATAGTTCACTATTTCATTTTCAGTGTGATGTTCATTTGTGATGCTTTGTCTGCTTCAGACCCATTAGGCAACTTTTGAATTCCAAAGCAAGTTTCTTCTTTAGACCCATTAGGCAACTTTTGAATTTAAAAGCAAACAATCGGATGCGATACTTTCACTAATGGATAGAGCATGACACAACACTTTGCTAATGGAGTCAGGAGCTAAAACTTATGTTTCAAATGTATGTAAATGTGTTGGGCGGATCAGGGACGGGCACATAAAATGAGCAGCAGCAATTGAAATGACGCCTTCTCGACTGCCCAGAGCCTCGTCCTCTTCACCGTGGATTCCGCCGCAGATAGTCTACTTGCCCCTTAGCTTTCATATGGATGTATCACTTTAGGAGTTCCTCCCGAACCACAGTATCCCTACCACTGTTTTTAAAGGCATAATTCACGACAATTCTCATAACTCATGGCGCTCAGTTAAGTTGCTGAGATGTCGAAAGAACCAAACATGTAATAAAAAACGATAGAAAACTTTGAAAACCCTATAATTAATGCCTTATCGATCTCCGGCTGGGACATGATCACACCAGAGAAGTAGACGTCTCCGAAAGGTTCTTCTTTATATTATTACCCGTAGTTCAGGAATGCCAATTTTCTCCTCGCAACACTGCACTAGTATTCGTCCAGAATTTTGACCATCCCATCTTATCACAATCGACAACACGCATTTTTTTGCCAAGTATAGATGCCACTGGTACTTCATTAGTCAAATCAGGGAGGGGTGTCGGCAGGGCGGACACGCTGGGTGCCCGTATATGTATGCCTTTTTATGCATTTTATGTATATGTACGGGATCTAGAGGCGTTTACTACTCATCTCAGTACGGTAAAATACACCTTTTTCAGTTGTGGGAAGGGTTGGAGCCAGGTTAGTCAAATTATCGCGAACTGTGCCTTTCATGTCAATAACGCTGTGTTTGATTAGAACTTTTCTGTGTCGATCCCGTAACAATTTAATAAGTTTTTCAACGTTTTTCATGCCGGTGATAGTTTTGAAAAATGACAGTAGTAGGGTGGCGAACTTATTTTTTGAGCATACCTGATGGTAAGATCGAGCGCATGAATTCGGTTGATGACAATTCACTTACGCCCTCTTCTTCTGCACTCATTTTAAAACCTCTAAGTGAAATTCTTCCCACGATTCGCTCTCATATCAACTCCCTCTTTTCTCCTTCCCTTGAATCTTATCGAGAGTGCACTTACCCATCTGTTGTTCCAGTTGACTTTGTCTTTACACAGCCGGTGCTTCACAAGATAAAGAAGAGCAACCTCTAATGAGGTACTCACCAGGAAGGGGTTTCAACTTTCCATGGATCTCTGAAAAGAGATCCAGGTGAGTCGATAGTACCTCGAGTGCTGAATAAAAATATGAGAATCAAAGTGCCGTTCCGAAGCGAGTTAGGAAGGGGCGAATATTGCTCACCATGAATCACTCATCGGTTTGGTGTGACTCATCAAAAGGTATGGTCGAGAGGGTAATCCCACCGTTTAAAGAGCGCCACCACTGTGCCACGACAACCATTGCTACCCACACGATTAGACCTTTGATGAGTTACTTCCAGCAATGTACCCAGCCAACGATCAGTGTGGGCAAACTCTGATCCCTCCTAATTGGCCTCTGAGCAGTATTTTGTAATTTTGGTTCCCACGATTGTAATGAGTATCCCAGACCGTCAAATTCTATTGGAAGTTAAAACCCTTCCATGGGCAGTTAGGATCTCACAGAAGCAGTGCTGCACTTAAAAATAATGCACACATTTCAATGAACTGCGTAATAGAAGTAGGAAAAAACGGGGAACACATATAGAAGTTTTGATAAAATACAGTGGACCCAAGAATAGAAAGTGAAAGCATCTCATAAGCATCAGATAAGCAAAGATCTACTGTTACTACAGTAGATGGAGAACGACTTCTTTTTGTACCGTTTCATCTTTACAGTCGGGTGACGTGGATGTTTTCTCTCTTTTTGGTGCTTTTATGGAATAGATCACAGATGGTTTCAACTTGAGTGTACATTTACATGAAAATTTCGAATAGTTTCTTTCTAAGACCTTTTCATCATGAAAACATAATGGTGCACACATCACATCACCTTCACGTAAAGACAGCAAAAATGTTGCATTTTCAAAATGGTGGTGGGGGTTTGCTTTCGCTCCCTTTTCTCTCCATATGCCTGAAATTCCGATATATCTAGACTTTTTTGCCGCTGTGATCGTCTATTGTCTGGTCTCTTGGTGTTGAATAAATCGTGTAAAAGCACTTCGATGTTGCACGGAGGAGGACCTTATTCGATCGTCCTCAGGAGAAGGGAGCTGCGCGTGTCTTCTCGTCCCTCTGCTTGGAAGTACCCCAGCACCTTTCTTTCAATAACTAATACCCCAGGTCTCCTCCATCTAAGAGCACTAATCGACGTTTTATCATTCATGTGAAGTGATATTATTCAATTGCCGAAGTAATAATTGAAATGTTAAGGCGACCCTAATCATTTGTTGCCTAATCTAAAACCTTACTTTTGCAGCTCTGTCGGAAACATGAAGGTCATTTATCTTCTTACCTTTATCATAGCATATAGAGTAGGTTTATATAGACTCAAAGCAATGAACATTTACATAAAACTATTTCAAGTTTTTTATTTCCAGTTCGCACTGACTGGTCCATCTGAAAGGTATGCAGGCAAGAAGTGATCGGATTGTTCGTCCAGTGAGTCATGACTGAAAGTGTTAAATGTGTCGAATAATCATCAAAAGCAAATAAAAGTATAAAAGATGGTGAAAAATTCTACTATTCTATTTCACAAGTACTCCCACTAGTTTGTCACCATCCTGGAGCTACATACATATACAAGTCGGGTAGTGCAAAGATCACATTTCAGCCTCGGGAATGCTCCCGGAAATGCTATATCTGGAAGCCGCATATGGCTTCCAATTACAGCATTTCTGGGAGCATTAAAAGGTTACCATGTCCTGGACGACAAGAAGCCAACAGTTATTCGGTGACTTTTATTCAGGTCAAGCCCCAGTATATCTGGCACACTTCACGCTCTTTTTTCCAGGAATAATTGGAATCAACCACTGCGTACTCATGGCAAATAACACTAAGTCAACCGTTTCCACACATAACCGTAGTTTTCGCCCCATACAGGAGTGCTAAAGAGGGATCATTTGCTCTTAGCTCATACAGCAGCAGCCGCAATTTCTGTGGTGCGTCTTTGGTGAGCAACCTCCTAATAACGTCGCTTTGATATTGGAGTACCGTTTGATATCTTACTGCATGGACAACGCTGCTACATAATTATTTGTTGTCATTTTCGATGTCCCGATCCTGCCTCTAAAGGGATTTCAAGGAATATGGTACTGTTAGCTACTTAGAAATAAAGGAATGTAAAAAAATATCCATGTGCACCACCATGTATCAACTCTTTCGACTACAAAGTCTGGATAGTCCTTTGCAGGGATGTGTACGAGGATTGTGAATTCGCGGATTTGGGAGCTAGTACGGCGCATCTTATCAGCTTGACAGTAGCTCCAGATCATATTTAAATTAAAGGCCTTCATGAATTTCAATAATACGTGAAGTGTACCCCTCGGTTTGAAGATGGAAACACCAGGTCAAAACATGATGATCTTCAATTAAATTAGCATCGAAAGGAAAGTGACCCTTTTCTGGCACTCCTTATACGCTGAAAAGTTCCTGTATATCGCAACAACGGGATCGTACAATGATGTGTGCGCCATGAATGATGAAAGCTGCTCTCCTTGGCTCATGGCTGCCATGATATTCCAGCTTCAAAAAGTGTGTTCTTCATTTTACATATTTCCGAGATTGCAACCAGAGTTGTTCAGCAGAGGCGAAACGCTGTTACAAGTGCCAAGGATCCGGCCGTATCTCCCGCGATTGTCCTCAACAGTAGATCTCGTCCCACATTTTCTCCCTCTTGTACAGTATGATGATGTGTGCCGATGGTTACGTTTTTTCTCTTTGCTTCAGACATTCAAAATGCATTGTTCATCGAAAGGATTTCGCGACGTTTGGAAATACTGTTATTGTTGATCTATTTGGTGTTGTTATAGAGGTGGGAGAGATGAAGAAAGAGATGAATTGTTTCGTTTAGGTGGTGCTGGGTTTCTTTTGTCCATGTGGCATGCATGTGGCTGTGCCTAGTATTGGTTCAGAATAAGAAGACCGGACGAGGCAATGCAAGCTGTATGTAACACTTATGTTGAATCAAGGGCACTCGTTGAGCCATGCGCCATGAATTCCGCAGCTACACGTAATAGTATTAGCATTCTTGTGCGTCCTGAACGTACTAAATAAGACAACTTGACTCACAAAGACAGGCAAGGAGTCACTAATACTATTTTGGGAGGCGCTGTGCCTTGGGCTCCTGTTAGATTCGGGCTGCGTTTGAATGTGCCCGTCATTCTGAGCCTAGACTAGTAGTTTTACAGAGGAACAAAGCTATGGAGAATTGGAGTAGGCCGGGCACGGCGACGACCTGAAGGAGAATCGGCTGGCATAGACCCATTTTGAGGACCTCAGAAGGACCGCCGTAAAAGTATTGGACGGCGGTGTTGGCTCCTGTAAAACTGCGATTGACAGGCGTTGGCCAGCGAATCAGTTTGGCTACGTTTACACGACTGGAAGCACATTAGTGGAACCAGTTAGTCATTGAATGGATATGTAAGCACATTAAGTACATTGCGACTTATGTAGAAGTCATGTGGCGGCGCATCCTCGGGGATTTATAAGCGTTTCATCTTGCATCCGCATTTAGAACAAGTTTTTTACAATCAGGAATTTCAGACTTATTTTCCACCAAATGATTCAGAGTTGTAACAGTTATTAGTAAAGCCCAGAAGTTTCCAGAAGCTGCCACATTTAACGCATAAGAATTGACGAGAATTTCGAAAGTGAACATTGTTATGTAAAAGTGGACCAGAGTCAAATAAAGTCGGGGGGGGGGGGGGGGGAGGAGGAGTAAAAGACGCAAAATTTACCGTCGTCAAAGCTTCTTTCCCTCTCCTAGGCTTAGGCTATAGCAGACGAAACCTAAGCTTTGACAGATGCTCTTTCATATGGGAGGAGGGGATATCAAATTTAGCCTAAGCCTAGGGAGGGAAAGGAGCTTCGACGTCGACGCAAAGTTGCGTCTCTCCCCCCCCCCCCGACTTTATTTGACCCGTAGACCGTTCCCCTTGTAGTGCAGATAAATTAGTGTGCAAGTGGCAAGGTTGCACCGTTAGTGCGCACGATGGGACGCACGATCGTTATCAGGACGCTAAAGCTGCTGAAAGGCCTGCGAATAGACAAGCGTATAAATCCTCGACAGTAGTAGGAGCGGTGGTCAGGGTACACAGAAAATCGAGGATTCCTCTACAGGGTGCTCGTATTTGATCGGATAGGAGGGTGGGGGATCGTACCTTCAGAGGTCAGCGATTAGCACTAAAATCTAAATTTTGAATAAACAGATGAGAAGCAAAGGATGTTTCACCGCAGATCCGATAGCTTTAGAACACAACTATGCAATACAGCAAAAGAGTTACTGGTATTGTAGAGGTCAAAAAAAAAGAGGGGGAGGGGTCGTATTTGGTCGCCGTAGAGTTTGCTAGAGTTAGTTTCACCTTTACCCTGATAATCCAGCAGGGATTTCCGTGAAGCACTCCTTTGAAAGAGTGACAGTTCACATGCTGGTCCGATTTCCTGGTTAATTTTCCGAATGAGAATTTTTTTACACTGGAACTCTACCTTAGTAGACATTAGAATACTCCTCTCTTATTTTTGGTAATAGAAAGCAGCATAATGATTATGAAATTAATATCGTGACAAATGCGCCATGCAAAACTTATGATCTTAGAAGAATTTTGGGTTGTGTGCTCACCATATTTATTGATTCAGTTTTGTGACGGTTACGTGTGAACAATGACTGCACGAAATTTCGTTTTGTCTGGACTGGCTTGGGAATGAGACTCTAGCACGCAGCACCACTGTTCCAGTACTTGCACAATTCACATGTATGGAAACATAACAACACAGAAGGATATTTATATCTTCGACATCATCTACTTGTCATTTTTTGCGTAGGAACATGAAAACTCCTAAAAACACAGGAGGGGGGGGGGATAAATTTGGCAGATTGTCGAGTTGTGGGAAATTATCAAAGTAAAAATGCCCAGCAGGATATCAGTAGACAAGGAACGAGACGAAAATGGCCAAAAATCTGAGAAATAGGAACTCGAAAACCACCTTCTCACTCTATTCCTTTCTCGCCCGTGTGCATCACTAGCCGGTGGGGTAGATGTAGACGGGCAAGGGACTAAGGTAGCTGGTCAGGCACGTTGCCCAGCAATACAAGCAATGCGTCCGGCGGATGAGTAACATGCAGTGCTGCGGGATCGTGATCGAGGGTCCCAAGCCGCCCTTTTTCAATGCGAGTTGCGCCACACACACCTCTTTTGAAGTGGAAGACTTATTTTTGGAGAATATTTCTTCCCAACTCTTCTCCTTACCACAAGCGGTGTGACATCGTCATGCACTGTTCCAATCATGGGAACCCACCTAGGGGGGGGGGGGGGACAAATTCCTAATGTATTCTGAGGTAGACCGACTCAGGAAGCCCTTTCCTTTCTATCACCTAGGTCGGTAACGTAGGTTCTTATTGCGTAGTGGGAAGTATGTAGTAGCAGAGAGAGGTCTCCGAACGAAAGTATCAACAAAAAACCGAACCTACTGAAATAATTCAGTATGCCCCGCAAATGAGCGTTAAGTGAATGGGACTGTAACATGATTGACTCGCCGAAGTGGTTGGTCACCCATTCTTAGCACACAAAAACAGATAATTTCGATCGCTATCGATCGACAGTTCGTGTTCCTTGAACTTTTCACCTTTGCAGCATTACCCGCCCGTCGGAGTGGTCCATTACTCATTTCTGGCCCTCCGCACAAAAACCGATAATTTCGATCGATATCGGTCCATACCCATAATCTATAAAATTTTCTATATGCCGTTGTGTACACCTACGGTGTTCTTCTATATTCGTTCCCTCCCCTTATATACGATAGAATTTTCTCAGTTCCAATACTACCTCACATAGTGTTGCGTACCTCTCGTTTTAGTTCCGTCCACTTCGATGTGGGCCTATTACTTCGTAGCACCTGCTGAGAAGTAACTTTTTATTTTTTCCCACTCCCAGATTTCGGAACCGCATTACGATATTCATTCAAGAACCGTCTACCAACGCAAGAGCTCCTTCTTCCGTTGAGATTGATCTTCCTCTCGCTGTACTAGCTTCTGCTGACCACTATCAACTTTCTCCATTCGGTACACGGCTCTGAAAACAAATTGCAATTTTTACGGTTACGATGAGCACCACCCGTTAATTTCATGCCTTGCCCACTGTAGGTGGATCTGTACTCACTTCAAATGTTTTCAAGATAGCTTGGACGTTGGTTCTCTACCGATTTTTCCTATGCTGCGCAGGAACCGTACATAATTTTTGCTGTAGGTTCTATCCATTCGGGATGAGCTACGCCCACTGCGTCCACTCCTCTTCCATGTACTTAAAACTTCATGGCAGGCACTAACTCCTCTTTCTCCTTCGCGTTTGAGTCATGTTAGAACACAATTAGGAATTTCCGTTCCAAGGATCAATCATTCCAGTGCTGGTCGTATGAGGAGCTCAGCTCAGTTCATATGTGCTCCTTACTTCTTGTCCCATGCCCTACCCATCCCAGACTTCTCCTCATCTCCTCATGTTGTTCATCATATGATGCCTAATTTCGAGACGGACGGAGGAACGGACTGAGGGACGAAGGGACGGACGTACAGACAGACGAAGCGTTGTATATACAGGGGGTGCCAAAGAAGAGTAATTTCACTCGCGGCTCTCATCCGCCAAATATACAAAACAGCGGATAATGAAAAAGATAAAAGTATTGGGGAAAAATATCCCTGGAATGTTCCTTTAGAAGCAGGAGCGAGCTGTGGCGCACTACTTTCACCATACTGTAAATATGGAGCCTTTAGCCAGCCTAGTCGGGCTCTAGGCACTTATGGCGTCAGGGTCCGCCTGAAACAGCGCAGCTAGCTTCCGTTGAGGGTCTTTCGCGGGAAGCTCCCCAAGGGCTGACCCTTCGGTTCATAGAAGTCACAGGGCTCCCGCTGCTCGAACAACGCTGCTATGATCCGAAGTGTCATTTTTCATGTCTCAAACCTGCCTCCGGAGGGTTTCAGTTGCAATGCATGTTTTGTCTCTTAGAAACTGTAAGTGATGAAAAAGTTTTCTTAAGGCTCAAATCGATTCATTGTGTATTTCTCAGCTATTCTATTATAGATGCCGAGAGCCGATATGGCGGAGGGGAATGGCAACAAGGATGGGGCAATCACGAAGGAGCGGCACCGACGCCCGGCGGGGTTGGATAGCGACTCCGGCTCTTGTTGCATCTCTTGTATATTCTCGAATCATTCTCGGCTTCTACGCAATAAATCGTTTTGTTATGCTTCTTCGCGCACGCTGCCTTTTCTGGTAGCAGCGAGTAGAAGTCCCCTTTAGACTTCCTTTTCCGTCTTTACTTTACAACTTTAATGATAGTAAGATTGTCCTATCTGGGCAGATGCAACAGTCTCGGATTATCAATACGATTAATCGGAAGCTGCGTGCGGTCTGGCCAACCGTCATGTAGCGCCCGCCAGCGCTCATCTCCCACTCCGTCCTCTCCAGCCAAGTCAATCTCGTCGGTGGAGTTAGTTGCGCGCGCAGTTCCATTTTGACTCGCCTCCTATGTAAAACGACCAAACCAAAAGGAAAAAAGCTGTCGACCGTGCACGTTAAACGTTTGCAGTTTGTGTTCAGTGAATCCCCGGGCGAAGTGTTTCGCGGTATTTCGTGTGGACGAGGCTTATATACGCAGAGCGCTACGTTAGTTACGGTTGTTGGAAGCGGTATGAGCGAAATTTTGAGGTGCACCGGATTCCCTCGTCCGAATAGAGAATAGCGTCAGTATCCCTTAGTACGAACTCCAAAAGAAGCCCTGCTCATCTCTCAAGGTCTTCTTCGCCGTCTCCCTCGTACCTTCCCTTCCCTATTTTCGGTTGCCTTCTTGACCATTCCTTTTCTTCTGTCGCCGGGAGGCACGCAGGTCAGCCTTGCGGGTTGCTCGCATTTCTCTCAAAGGACTTGATCTATGAACGCGGGATTGCGAGCTTGAACCGCGCAACAGTATGTTTTGAGCAGCGCTCGCTTTATCTTGCTCACCATCTTTCTCGGCAGCGCTAAGGCATTTTCGCTTGCATATCTTCCGCGGCTCTTTAGATGACAAAAGATAAGACAAATGTTTATTTTAATGCTTTTATTTTCCGCTATGACAGCTTCGCTTTCGCGCATTCTTCTCATGACTCCTTACCCTCTTTCGTTCTTTCCCCCTCCCCCTCTTTTTTGCGGTATATAAGCTCATTCTGGAGACTCACAGGCATTCTTTTGCGGTTCGACTTGTGATTGTAAATCTTGTTTCGCGTTAACCGTCGTTGTCGTATCTCGGCAGAATTCACAGTTCGTATATTTGACCATCGTATTTCTCTCTCACACATAGAGACATCTCTACTCCACCGTCTCGTTTCGTAAAATGTCACGTCCATCCGGTCCGGTGACCCGCTCACAGAGTCGAGCAGCCTTGACCAGTGGGGAAACAATGACGACCCACGAGGGAGAGGAGCTACCTCCTACCCCACCCAAGTTCACGGCAGAACTTCGCACGTCCCTATTGGACCTTAGCGACACAGATCCGGTTCTCGGGAGAGACGCCAAGGAGCTTCGAGATGCTACCACCACAGCTGTTACTGAGGTTTGGCGCGATGCCCGTCACTCGACTTCTGCGTTAGCCCAGCAGATTTCAGCCAACAACGTGACTCTTCTCCATCAGCTAAACAATTCATTTGCAGCAGTTGGGGATCGCTTTCAGTCATTGCCCACGGTAGTGTCGTGCCTCCCCGAAGGGGCCTTTCCCCGGTTGGCGTTTTTTAGCGGGGATGGCGACTCGCCCCAATTTTCTATCTGGTTGCGCAGATTTGAGGATGTGATGCGCATGCGCACCGCGCCTCTGACATCGGAACAGAAGGCCAATTTTTTGGTAGGACATCTCGAAGGGGTGGCGCGTGAAAAGGTAGAAGAGTTGTCGGACGAGCAGAGAAAAAACTACGACGTTATAGTGAGCCATCTCAAATCGTTCTTTGAGAGTCCACAGCAAAGGCATTTAGCGCGCCAAGCTCTCTCCACCTGCCAACAGGGACCAGCTGAGTCCACAACGGCTTTTGCAAATAGGCTTTTGAACCTAGTTCGAGCAGCCACTGCCGGGCAGGACCCAGTAGCCCAGAAGGAGCGGGTGTTGGAAGAGTACATAGCACGCTTGCGTGGGGACATACGTTACTTTGTGCGACTTGAGAACCCCAGTAGCTTCGAGCAAGCCGTGGCACGTGCTCAAATGATAGAGCAACTACTGGCTGAAGCTGCCAGTGACAAATTGATGCACCCCGCTACACACATGGGTAATCAGCAGGTTAACGCGCTCGCGGCTCAAGTTGAAGGCGTAAATCTGGGGTCGCGCCAACGCGGAGGGATCACCCAGCCATCTTCCCCTAGCCAGCGGTATGGTAGACCCTTCTCGCGGCGACGGCAAGGTGATCGGCGAAGAACAAACGCTCCTTCCAGCTACCCAGGCGGGCTCAGTGGGAATTGTTTCAATTGCGGAGGGTTTGGCCACATGGCACGACAGTGCCCTTCGCCTCGCAACCCTTCACGTAGCGGGGGCAGTTCAGATCCGTCGCGAAACCCTCGCTACGCGCCGAATTCGCATTCGAGTCCCTGCATGATGGCTATCCACGACGCTGAGCAGCCGTCTTACCCCGAACGCGGCTCTGGGACCCCAACAGCAGTTGGTCAAGTTAGTCCCCAGCAACAGCAGTTGCAGATAGCCGCTTTGATCAAGCGTAACCATGAACTTTCCCAGTCCCTGCTTCACACTAGGTCTTCTGACAATTCCGTTTCTTCTTCACCGCGTTCTCCGACTTTTCCATCGGTGAGCTGTTTGTTTTTAGCCATATGCGCTCTGTCAGCAGTTGGAACGTCTGAAGCTAATTCTGCTTGGCTCTGTCCCTCTGATCCTCATGACCAAATACTTCGTTTACCGTTTTCATACAACTGTTCTAACATACTACCGTCTGCTACTACTAAGGTCGATTCCGTCTCGCTCAACATTTTTCGCCCTAATACAAAGCGCTACTCGTCTCCGGCTTTTTGGTGTAAGATAATTACCACTTCTGCCACTTTTTCTGTAAATTTCTTCGGGTCGCGATCTATTGTACGCACTGAGACCAGGCAAACGGTGACTCTCGAGCAGTGTCGTATGATGTCTACCCACCATCGCTGCGAGCACGGCAGTATGTCTCAAAACGATAACGTTTGGCGCACTTCTAATGACTTAGTCATAGAATGGCCGTCTGCCCCGTTTGGGTGCTGTAGTCCACACACCGTCTCTGTCACCAACTGTCTGCTATTTCCGACTACGGTATACGCCAAACATGGTGATGCTCATCCAGACGCTGTGGTGGGAGACTTGAGCTCCTGCAAGTATCGCGATGGCGCCTGCACCTTACGGGATGGCTCCGCCATAATTTGGACACCGAGTTCAGAGGAAGCGTGTCAATTCATCCCAGTGGGTAAGATGAAGGGTCATAGATTCGGGGACGTCTGGTTAAGCGAATCCCGAGAGTTCGCTCTCTCTTGGACATCCACTTCAGACGTGCTTTATGACTGCGGAAAATCTCTGCGCGTCACGGACCAAGGGTACGCTACCACCGTTGTCCGTCGCTCTGCCCGCTCTACCGCCGGGGCCGTTGGCATGGTAACATCAAACCAGCTATCCGCTCAGCTTCTCGCGGTTGAAGGATCTACGCAGGCGTCTCTATTAGCACTGTTTCGGCACGCCATTTCCTCTCTCTGCGATCGGGTTAGTCTGCTAGGATTGGCGATTCAAACAGCTCTTATCTCCCAGCCAACAATTACCATTCGTCGTCTCATGGGTCGCCAGGACGTATCAGCCACATACCTGGGAAACGGCCTTACTCAAGTGCATAAGTGCATCCCGGTTCCAGCGGCGAGCTGGCACTTTATCGGTTTTAATACTACTTGTTATTCGCAGCCTATGATAGGCATCTCCCTTTCCTCCGGCAGCACTCACCAAGCGTTCCTTAATGTCGACACTGCCGTTATTGAAAATACTGCCCGGGAGGTACCCTGTCATTCAGTGACGTACTTCTACGTCTCCGACGGCATAAGGATCGCTCGCATCGACGCCTTTTCAGGCAAGACCTTTTCTGTCCCGCCCCACATGGTCAACACCTTTAACGCCCTCGCGACTCCCATTTGGCTTAACACCTCTCTGCCCCTAACCATTTTCCACAACCTGGTCATCACAAATCTCAGCGAGATTGTGGATGGTCCCCGTCTGCAAGAATTTGGCAGGGCTCTGGCACAACAACGTATTGAGGAACATATTAAGGAACTGCAGAACAGAGAAACCCCTTTCACTAACCCTTCGCGGCCTCCATCCTTCTCAATCTGGTCACTGCTGGGCAATTGGACCCTGTTTGACATATGGGTCTCGCTGTGCGGATGCGTAGTATCATTACGAGTGCTTCGTTACCTGCTGCGCGCATACCTTAAACGGGAGGGTCTCGGTCCGTTTCGTCCCGCAAGAGCAGAGGGGGGCCAGGGCGGTCTCCCAGCCGTAATTTCCTCCAACCCGGTAGCTTCAACCGCTACGCCCATGGGAGCACTCCCCTTGCCCGAACTAGGAGTAACCCCACTGAGCAAACTGGTCATTGATGCACAGTCGGTTTGGCCGCCACGGGCTTCACTTGCACCGGCGAATGTTCTTGCTTTGGACACAACACCCTTCTTTGTCGCCCAAATCCCCGTCAGAGTCAATGATGTTGAGATGCTGGCGCTCATCGACACTGGTGCCGCCATCACCGTCAGTAGTAGCACTGTTACAGACCTGATAGGAGTATTTCGTCTGAACCCCTCTCGCATTCGGTCGGCGGTGGGTATGGCGGGGATTCCCGTCCCTATCGTAGGAACCGCCACTCTACGCATACAAGTCGGCTCCACTTCGTTAGCGCACATGGTGTACTTCACCAATGGGTCATGCATTCCTCGCCGCGTGGATAAATACAATATCATCTTCGGTAACGATCTCTTAGCCCGTCTGCCTGCGTGGCGCATTAACTACAGTCGCCGACGCTTTGCGGTGGGCCCGGACAGTGTCCCCATCCTTTCCCTTACGCCGCCGTTGTGCGGTGGGGAGTCGCCGGGTAAAGACATCAAAATCCGCGCGGCGCAAACGTCGGTTATACCGGCCCGGTCGGAGGCCTTCGTTTGCTGTTACATCGCGTCCCCTACAGCTCTCTCTGGCCCCGTAATGCTGACAACTCAATCGGCTGCTGTCTACAGTAAACACCTCTTCGTAGCGCCTGCCGTTGTCCAGGCAGAACGTGCTGTCTTACTGATCACGAACCCCTCGTCCCAGCCGGAGGTTTTGTACGCCAGACAACAAATTGGTACAGCGGTTCCCCTTATCACAGACGACCACGGGAATTTGTCGGAGCTCTTCTTCCGCGCCAAGGAGCCTGTGGGTGATTCGTCTCCCACAGTAGCGGTCACGGACCGCGAAACCACAGTTTCTCAGCCGACACTAAATGTTGATTTATCTCAGTGCGAAGTCACCGACGCCGAGAAAATTCAACTTCACCAATTATTTTTCGAATTTCGCGATCGCATTTCGCAATCGAGTTATGATCTCGGATCGTATACCCACACCCTGGTCAATATTAAGACCACCACTAATGCCCCTCCGACCCGGTTTCGGCCCCCTCGCATTCCTGTCAAGTTCCAGAAGGAGCTAGATGACCATATCAACAAGTTGCTCAAAGCAGGCCGCATCGTCGAAAGCGATACACCTTGGGTCCATAACACCGTTTTGGTAAAAAAGCGTGACGGTTCGCTTCGGATATGTTTGGATTTTCGCCCACTGAATGAAGTGACCATCCCAGACCATTACCCCCTTCCTCGCATAGACGATCTACTCGTGAAAGTAGCTGGGAATAAGTACTACACCACGCTGGACCTCGCCTCAGGCTATATGCAGCTGCTTATGTCGCCCGAGAGCCAGGAAAAGTGCGGGTGGGCCACCCACCGCGGTATATATCAGTTCGTGTACCTGCCTTTCGGGCTACGTAATGCAGGAGCATATTTTTGCAGGGCCATGTCCCGCATCTTATCAGGCCTTGAGGACACTTGCTTGGCGTACATTGACGATATCATCATCTTCAATAAGACCTTTGATGATCACTTGCGAGCTCTTCGAAATGTGTTTGAGCGGTTCAGGATTTTTAACATCAAAACCTCGGGTAAAAAGCTTACAGAAATCGCGCGATCCAGAATCACGTTTTTGGGTCACGAAATATCACACAGCACCTATTGTCCAGCAGACCGCAATGTCCGAGCGCTAAAGGAGTTTCCGACACCGACAACAGCCAAAGAAGTTAAAAGATTTATTGGCATGGCCAATTTTTTTCGACGTTTCATTCGCAATTTCGCAGGGTTAGCAGCCCCACTTTATGAACTCACGAAGGAAAACGCGAAGTTCGTCTGGGGCGAACGTCAACAGGAGGCTTTTCTTGCATTACGTGACTGCCTCATGAGCAAGCCGTGCTTAGCTTATCCTCGCGATCGGGAATTCATCCTTTGCACGGACGGGAGTTCCCTGGCGGTCGGCGCAGGCCTCTTTCAAACGGCAACTGATGATAGTACTAGGTTAGTTGCAGTCGGCTATTTTAGTAAAGCGTTATCAGAGTCGCAACGGCGCTGGAGCCCGACGCACATAGAACTATTTGCGATGATAAGCGCCTTACGCTTTTTCCGAGCTACCATATACGGGAATCTCACGCGGATATTCTCTGACCATAAACCTTTGACCTTCCTTCTGAGACATAACAAGATCCACGATAATCTCGCCCGCTGGATCGTTGAGCTTCAGAGCTATAACATCACTATTGAGTATCTAAAAGGTTCCTCCAATACAGTCGCCGATTGCCTTTCGCGAATCAGTCACCCTTCCTCTCAGTTCCAGGAGAACTCTCCTGAGAGTGATGATATTGTCGAGTTTCCGCGTTGCCTAACCAGCCTTCCTTTACCGGGACCCGAAAGTCCCCCGCTATTGCAGTACTCGCCTATCGCTATTCGCCCACATGACCTGGTGGTCGAGCAGCAGCAAGACCAGCTATGCCGGAACGTCATTTACTTCCTTCACCATAAAGTCTTCAGCGCAGACGTGCCTGACGACAGTAAACCATCTTTGCTTCAAATCGCAGACCGATGCCATATCAAACCAAACGGCTGTCTCTATTATCGACGCCCTTCTCCGGCCACCCCAGGTAACGCTCGGGATCAGATAGTAGTCCCCGAAAAGCTCAAGGAAGCGCTATTTCTGGCGTTTCATGAAAGCCCATCGGCCGGAGGACACTTCTTCTGGCGCAAAACCCTTGCAAAAATCTCGCGTAGGTACTATTGGCCGCATATGGCCGAGGACATTTACGCCCTATGTCGCACCTGCGACATTTGCCAACGGAAAAAGGCAGCCGCTCGCAACCGTGAAGACCTTCTACCAGTTGTCCCCGTGGCTATTTTCGATAAAGTGTACGTAGACCTTACTGGCCCTATGCATATTACAGAATCTGGTAATCGGTACATAATGGCCATGATCGACCACTTTTCAAAATACGTGATCGCAGTGCCGCTCGCCGACTGCTCTTCGATAAGCATTGCACGCGCTCTGATGAACGAGTGCATCCTAAAATACGGGGTTATGACAGAACTCATTTCCGACAATGCGTCTTATTTTCGGTCCGAAACGATCATGGAGCTGGGTAAACTACTTCGCGTGCACAGATATTTTTGTACACCCTACCACCACGAAGGAAATGGCGCTTGCGAACGTGTCTTTGCGACCTTTCAGCTCATGCTTCGGTCGTACATTGGCACAGCTCAAACTGATTGGGATCAGTTTATTCCAGCATGTACTTTCATGTACAACACCTCCACCCATAATAGCACCTTGAATACCCCTTTTTTCTTGATGTTCGGGAGAGATCCCACTTTCAACGTAGATCTCATTATTCGCCACCACGAGGAGCGCCATGTTCCCTCCGACTGCACCGTGGAGCCCTACGTAGAGCGTCTATTACCGGTTCTCCATTCCGCTTGGCAATTCGCGTACCGCTTCAATATGAAACAACGTGAGCGCTATAAGACACAATACGATAAAAGCCACTTGTCACCGTTGGAGGTTAAGGTTGGTGACAGGGTCTATCTCAGGAACTTTACCCCTTCCCCCGGGCTATCCGCAAAACTGTGCATGCCGTGGCTTGGCCAGTTCCGGGTGATTTTAGTGGAGCACCCGCACGTGGTCATCGTCAGTATTTCTTCTCCAGAGTCTCCCCCCAAAAAGGTTCATATGAACCAGGTCAAAAAATGCCATACTTTATCGGGACCAGTTTTTACGTCGCCCTGGCTTCCTGAACAAGAGGCGGTAGCGCTGGCTACCTGTCAGGCGGAAGATTACAGCCTCCCGGGCTACACACGGTCATCATCGCCTCCTAAAGACGCTAAGAAACAGGTCCCAACTCACCCTTACAACACCCGATTCAGAAAGCGAATGAACTCACTCTAAACGGTCCGCAAAAAGTTCCTTTTGTACATTACCTCCCCGCCATATCTCGACCACATTCATAGTTTTCCAGTGGACTCGATTTTTGGCTCCATATTGATTCCGTCGGAAGCCGCAAGGTTCACTGATGTGCCTCATTTCAGAGAGTGTTCGCCATGTCCGACCATGATCATGTGGAGGCCACCGAGGTCGATGGCGGTGATCAGTCAACAACAACGGAATCAGGTACCGGAGTGAGCTCCTTTTTACAACCTCTTGGTCATACCTTGGCCGACTCAACAGTTAGTGTGCCTCTGTTATCTTCAGGTCATACTCTGGCCGATTCCCCGATGACGGGCACGTCCGATTCCACACACACCAACTCTCTTTTGAAAACACCAGATTCGCATTCGGGCACTAGTGACCAGGATACTTCTCGAGGTTCGTCACTGTTGGCAGAATCCCCGAGCAATGGTGAGGACTGGGCCCCGGCCCCTTCCCCAATGGATACCACGGAGTACGGCTCACCACAACCCCTTCCTGGTCCTCAGCCGCTGCCATTGTTGGGCACCGTAGCATCGGCGGCAGCTCCCGCTATTCATCGGCCGTGCTCTCCACCATTATGGGCCACAGCCAGCGCCGCTTCTCGCCGACGATCGCACCATCTGCGATTCTTCAGCGTCGCTTCGGCCTCGCAACCCCTACGAGGTGCCCGCTCTTTTGGTCGGGGTACTCGAAACGCTCCACAGCCAGCCCTTGGTTCTTCTCGGACCTCTAATGCGCGGACCCGTGGAGGACGATCGTCAGGTATAAGAGGACCATCGAGACAGGAGTTCAGCTCTTCGAGGAAAGAAGACTGGCGTGACTGGAACCTTGATCTTCCGGAGGTAACCCCCGAAGGGTACACACATTACCTGGCACACCTGCACCCATGGGCCCCGTTAGTCCGCCCACGTCGACCCCGGTATGCGAATATACCGGATGAATGTGTCACAAGTGAGCTGCCAGAGGATAAGTATCGGCCGATTCCCCCAGCCGCCTATGAGGCCGCCCGTTGGGTCAGGTCACTCTTCCCTAATTTCATCAAAGACCCGCCTAGCCCCTCTAATAAAATCCCTATCATGGAGCTTCAGACACTAGAGGCCGCGATTCACTTCCGGGAAGAGTCTCTGTCAGTAATTCACGACACATTAAGCGGTCGCTATCAGGAACCCGTGCGTGAGAACCCACAAACCCCGCTCAAGTTTTATTCTTCGACACTGGCCCCTCGTCCCAGCAACATCTCCCAGCCGGTGCTATATCAAGTTGTCGCGGTAGGATACGGGAACGGCGTGTTACTAGAAGCTAAAGATTTCTTTGTCGTGGGGCCAGACAGGCGTGATCTGCATTGCATCGTTTTAGACCAGTACGCCGTCGACGTAACCACGAACATGCGAGGTTTCGACCGGTCGTTGGTATCAGTTCAGGACTTGGTTTGGATTTATTCGGTAACACCTACACGAGCTGCACTCCAAAATCCCGCTTCTATCCTGGATCGTTCCCGTATCCCCAGGGCCACGGCCATGGACCCTTCATCCGTCTATTTTTTCCGGGCGGATCAGTTCGCATTTGTGACACCCCACGTGCAGCACCAAACCAGCTTTGGCATGGTGGCCCATCTCGTCACCCGCGCGGGTCGTGTTACGAAATTTCTAGCGGTTTTCGAAGGAGCTCCGGAGGCCGCAGTCATCACTCCCTCCTTGTGCGACCGCGACCTTGAACCGGTCTATAAGTATTCGCTTATTCGCGCCGAGACCCGAGTCAACACGTCCTACGCTATGCGATTTTCGGAACCACCAGCCTCACAGCAAGCACGGGATGAGCTATGCCAGTTAGTACGTCGCTTCTTGCCTCTCAACTCACGAGAAGGAGTACTTCCCCTACGCGTAATGAATCTGCGCCCGGAGGATAAGGACTGGTTAACGGACCGCGTCAATAGCTTCACCTCCTATGCCACGGACACTGCACGAGCCAAACATAGAATGGGTCAACTCTTCAATGTCGCGTGTTCGACATTAGCCGCCTTAAACACCATGTTTGACGACACAGCAGTTCATTGGGTTACCTGCACCCAGCCTCAGGGTACCATGTGTCCAGTCCGTCTTGACTTCATTTTGGAAGACATGGCACAAGAAGCTGGTTGGAACAGGGGCCGTCTCCTGGATTTCTGGCTTATGGGAGCGGATCACACGATAAAAATGCGCGTGGAGTCGGTCTTCTTCAACATGGACAGTAAACAACTGTCCATTCGGATCTCGGGGTTCACCTGGAACCATGAAGGGCTAACTAACCTCATAGCGAAACATGGACGTCATCTTCGGGGTGAACGAATCGTCGATGGCTATGTTCGTCTGGCTAAACCCCCCAAATCGGCAAGCCCGGCTAATGAGGCTATCTCCAGGATGTTACATATTGTCACACAAGTAGAAACCGGCACAAAGGGGCATCGTATTCTCGACCTCGTCTACCGTAATCCACCAGCCTTACCAGCAGCCCCTCGAGGTTCGCAAGCTCAATTTTCCATTCCGGATACCTTCCGGCTCCGAAATCAGTATATCTCTCTGACGTCAGATCAACGCACTTCACTGGAACTCGGGTTAGCAAACCACCCGATCGCGGAAATTCAAGCCGCGTTCGGTACCGGAAAGACCGTTCTGGGTGCGATTATAGCAGGACTCCTCGTTCAACACCAAAAAGGTCCCATAATTGTTACGGCGACAACCAATAATGCGGTCGCCCATTTTGCGACAACGATGTTGGCGCTCGAGGAGTTCCGACAACTCCGACTTTTGCGATATATCTCGGAATCCGCCTTTCTGGACGAATCGCCTTCAACCACCGTTGATATTCATGAAGTTTTGAAATCACTTGGAGAAGAATTTGCTAGCACGTTGCGAGTCAACGACCGTGATCGGTGCGCCCGTTTCCGCAAAGGGCGACTGCTTTATGAACGCTACGCTAGGGATCCAGCCCACTCCATGGATATGACGGAGACGGAAATTGAAGAGTACATCTTAGCTGAGAAGGATGTGTCGGAATGCGTGAAAAAAGTGGTAAACATAATGTTCGATGTCCGCCCTCCAGATGTGCTCCTTTTGACAACTGCATCGCTTTTAAACACAACGGCAAAAGGCGGCATCTTCAGAAACCACCTAGCTGACCGTAAGATTATCATCATTGATGAGGCGTCACAGGTGCCCGAGCCTATCTTGGCATCGTTCATCACCCTATTCCCGGAGGCGCGCCAACTTTACATTGGAGATGTACATCAGATGCGTCCTTATGTGAAATGCCCCCACGAGGCGAATCCAGCACTGTTCGGCGGTCAAAGTGTAATGTCCATTCTCGCGCGGTCTCCCGCGGTACCAAAGGCGGCGCTAGTGACGACGTTCAGATGCCATCCCGCGCTTATTGAGTTGCCAAATATCCTCTCGTACGGAGGATCATTAATAAGCGGAGTGACAGCGAGCCAACGGCGCCTACTTCTCGACCGCGTAAGGTTCCCAAAAGCTGACCTACCGTTCGCTTTTATCGACATCAAGGGCACTTCCATGCAAGCACCCACCCACTCTTATCTCAATGAAGAAGAAGCCAGGACTTGCCTTACGCTGTTGGATCATCTGTTAGGATGCGGGCTCTTGCCGAGCCAATTATGTGTGGTCACCTTTTATCGAGAACAATTTCGACTGCTTGTCGATTTCGCTTCCGAACGGCAAGTCGAGATCGCGACAGTGGATTCGATTCAAGGTCGAGAAACGGAAGTAATCATCCTTCTGACGACTCGCACAAGTTTGGAGCCTGAGACCGCAGGATTTATTGATGATCTGCTACGTTTGAACGTTGCTATCACCCGTTCGAGGCAGGGTCAATTTATCCTAGGGCACGTGCCAACTTTGCGACCCCTACCCCACTGGGGACAAATTATAAGTTGGGCTGAAGGATCGGGAGCCATCGTCCCCTCGACCCAGCTGCGGGACCTCTTCTCTGCTCCTTGAAAAAACAAAAAAAATTAAAAAAAAGGAATCACTGCAACTTTTGTAAGCCATCCTTCTCCTCACTTCCTCCCACTCTCCCACCCATCCAAGACTAACCCCCGCCCTCGCCGGTACCTGCTCTGCTACACCGTCGCTCTCCGCTCAACAGCCGCAGGTTTCTCCTCCAGTTTTCTTACACAACAGAGGTAAGTACTCGAGTCCGGGACGGACTTTTTGCGATAGGGGAGGTGTAAGTGATGAAAAAGTTTTCTTAAGGCTCAAATCGATTCATTGTGTATTTCTCAGCTATTCTATTATAGATGCCGAGAGCCGATATGGCGGAGGGGAATGGCAACAAGGATGGGGCAATCACGAAGGAGCGGCACCGACGCCCGGCGGGGTTGGATAGCGACTCCGGCTCTTGTTGCATCTCTTGTATATTCTCGAATCATTCTCGGCTTCTACGCAATAAATCGTTTTGTTATGCTTCTTCGCGCACGCTGCCTTTTCTAAACGAAGGGCTTGGGGATCCCGTAGGAAACAGAATGTTCAAGAACACCACCCAATAAGAATCCCTTTAGGTACACAGAGTGAACGGGCCTCAGCAAGGTTGGGAACGAGGCTGACGAAACCACGGAATTAGTCGAGTTGACGTGACACACCATGTTGACACAGAAGAAGCTCCCGATCTTGCTCATGCAGAAGGCTCTTACGGCGTTTAGTCGAGTTCAAACCATTCGTGTCTACTTCATAAAAGCACCAAAAAGAGAGAGAACATCCACGTTATCCGACTGATAAGATGAAACGGTACAAAAAGAAGTCCTTCTCCATCTACTGCAGTGACAGTAGATCCTTGTTTATCTGATGCTTATGAAATGTTTTCTTTTACTATTCTTAGGCCCATTAAACTTTATCAAAACTTCTATATGTTTTTTTTTCCCACGCTTTCCCATTTTTCATACTTATATCATGCAGTTCATTGGAATGCGTGGATTATTTTTAACTGCAGCACTGCTTCTATGAGATCCTATCTGCCCATGGTAGGGTTTCAACTTCCAATAGAACTTCGAAACAAGATCTAGGCGTATAGATAGGGTCTCGGACACTGATCACAATCATGGGAACCAAAGTTACAAAATACTGCTCGGAGGCGAATTAGGAGGGATCAGAGTTTGCTTGCACTGACTCAAGGGCTGGGTACTTCGCGAGAAGTAACTCATCGACGGGTCTAATCCTGGGGGCAGTAATGGTTGTCGTGGCACAGTGGTAGCGCTCTCTGAACGGTGGGTTTACCCTTTCGATCATACCTTTTGATGAGTCATACTAAGCAAAGTAACCGGTGAGTGACTCATTGTAAGCAATATTCAACCTTTCCTAACTCGCTTCGGAAGGGCATTTTGCAATTTGGGTCCTCATACCTTAACCAGCACTCAAGACACTATCAATTCACCTGGATCTCCTTTCAGCGTTCCATGGGAAGTTGAACCCTTTCTTGGTGAGTACCTCATCAGAGGTTGCTCTTCTTTATCTTGGGCAGCACCGGCTGCGTAACCACCAAATCAACAGGAACAACAGTTGGATAAAAGCACTTTCGAAAATAGTATAGAGGACGACATAGGAGCGAGTTTATATGAGAGCAAACCGTGGGAAGATTTCCACTCAAAAGTTTTCAAATGAATGGAGCAGAAGAGGGCGTAAGCGAATTGTCATCGACCGAGCTCATGCACTCTATTCTATCTTACCATCAAGTATGCCCCAACAATTAGTTTGCTACCCTACTTACCGTCCTCATTTTTCAAAACTATCACTCACATGAAAAACGGCGAAAAACTTATTCAATTGTTACGGGATCGACACAAGAAAGTTCTAATCAAACACAGGGTTATTGGCATGAAAGCACAGTTCGCGATAATTTGACTATTTTGGCTCCAACCGATGGAGATAGCCCTTCCCACAACTGAAAAGGGTGTATTTGACCGCACTGGGATGAGTAGTAAGCGCCTCTACATAGATCCCGTACATACATAAAATGCTTAAAAAGGCATACATATACGGGCACCCAGCGTGTCCGCCCTGCCGACACCCCTCCCTGATTTGACTAATGAAGTACCAGTGGCATCTATACTTGGCAAAAAAATGCGTGTTGTCGATTGTGATAAGATGGGATGGTCGAAATTCTGGACGAATACTAGTGCAGTGTTGCGAGGAGAAAATTGGCATTCCTGAACTACGGGTAATAATATAAAGAAGAACCTTTCGGAGACGTCTACTTCTCTGGTGTGATCATGTCCCAGCCGGAGATCGATAAGGCATTAATTATAGGGTTTTCAAAGTTTTCTATCGTTTTTTATTACATGTTTGGTTCTTTCGACATCTCAGCAACTTAACTGAGCGCCATGAGTTATGAGAATTGTCGTGAATTATGCCTTTAAAAACAGTGGTAGGGATACTGTGGTTCGGGAGGAACTCCTAAAGTGATACATCCATATGAAAGCTAAGGGGCAAGTAGACTATCTGCGGCGGAATCCACGGTGAAGAGGACGAGGCTCTGGGCAGTCGAGAAGGCGTCATTTCAATTGCTGCTGCTCATTTTATGTGCCCGTCCCTGATCCGCCCAACACATTTACATACATTTGAAACATAACTTTTAGCTCCTGACTCCATTAGCAAAGTGTTGCGTCATGCTCTATCCATTAGTGAAAGTATCGCACCCGATTGTTTGCTTTTAAATTCAAAAGTTGCCTAATGGGTCTAAAGAAGAAACTTGCTTTGGAATTCAAAAAATGCTTAATGGGTCTGGAGAAGACAAAGCATCACAAGCCATCACACTCAAAATGAAATAGTGAACTATAGCAAAATCCCCTACTTGTTTGTGACTCTTCATGAACAATTATTTTTTGCTCAGTGTAATGCTATGTATTTCTCACATGGATTAAAATTGTTCCAAAGCCAGAGTTCATGTGAGAATCCTCACCCGAACCACGTTTTCCTAGAATGGGGCTGTGGAGTGCGCTTTCGTATTCTGGCTAAGGGACTTACACTCCGACTGTTCCGATTCCTAGTAGCATTTCTCTTACCTATGATTAAGAAAAATTGTACAAAGAACTCCAAAAATTCCAACCTTCCGCCAGAAAGGGGGTTTTAGAAAGTACAATTAACAAGCTCAGCCTTGCAAGCACCCGCTGTCTTGTCGTCGCCGTGGTAGGCGCAGTGGTCACTGACAGCTGAAATACAGCGATGGCGAAAAACTTGCAGCTTGAAATGTGCGCCCACTTTCGAGACAACTGACTTTGTCAATCTAGTAATTGCAAGGCGCAGCACCTGTGAAGTGACACGAGTTTCACAATCACAAGGAACAAAAGCATCATTGCTTTATTGCATAAAGACTTCCCTGATCCGCCTACAGAACCAGGCCAGCTCACGCTCAACCATCAAACTCGACGTAAAGACACACTCCGCGATAATCTGAAGGGTCGACTTATCTTCTTGGAACAGTAGGTACTTGGGTAGCTAGTCAGGCTGTACGTTTTTTGCGGCGTTACCACGGCGCTACACCTGCTCGAACCCACTTTGACGCCACCCATTTTGCTCAGTTGACCAATATGGGAGCTCAAGTGGGTGGCGTCGAAGTGGGTTCGAGCAAGTGTAGGGTAACGCCGCAAAAAAAACGTGCAGCCTGACTAGCTACACAAGAACCTACTGATCCAAGAAGATAAGTCGACCCTTTAGATTATCGCGGAGTGTGTCTTTACGTCGAGTTTGATGGTTGAGCGTGAGCTGGCCTGGTTCTGTAGGCGGACCAGGGAAGTCTTTATGCAATAAAGCAATGATGCTTTTGTTCCTTGTGATTGTGAAACTCGTGTCACTTCACAGGTGCTGCGCCTTGCAATTACTAGATTGACAAAGTCAGTTGTCTCGAAAGTGGGCGCACATTTCAAGCTGCAAGTTCTTCGCAGTCAGTGTATTTCAGCTGTCAGTGACCACTGCGCCTACCACGGCGACGACAAGACAGCGGGTGCTTGCAAGGCTGAGCTTGCTAATTGTACTTTCTAAAACCCCCTTTCTGGCGGAAGGTTGGAAATTTTCGAGTTTTCTGTACAACTTTTCTCGATCATGAGTAAGAGAGATGCTTATAGGAATCGGAACAGTTGGACAGTAAGTCCCTTAGCCAGAATACGAAAGCGCACTCCGCAGCCCACATTCTAGGAAAACGTGGTTCCGGTGAGGATTCTCACATGAACTCTGGCTTTGGAACAATTTTAATCCATGTGAGAAATACATAGCATTACACTGAGCAAAAAATAAAGGTTCATGAAGGGTCACAAACAAGTAGGGAACTTTGCTATAGTTCACTATTTCATTTCAGTGTGATGTTCACTTGTGAAGCTTTGTCTTCTTTCATCCATTAAGCATTTTTTGAATTTCAAAGCAAGCAATCGGATGCGATGCTATCACTAATGGATACAGCATTACACAACACTTTGCTAATTATTCGAATGTATGCAAATGTGTTGGGCGGATCAGGGACGGGCACATAAAATGAGCAGCAGCAATTGAAATGACGCCTTCTCGACTGCCCAGAGCCTCGTCCTCTTCACCGTGGATTCCGCCGCAGATAGTCTACCTGCCCCTTAGCTTTCATATGGATGTATCACTTTAGGAGTTCCTCACGAACCACGGTATCCCTACCACTGTTTCTAAAGGCATAATTCACGACAATTCTCATAATTCATGGCGCTCAGTTAAGTTGCTAAAGATGTTGAAGAAACCAAACGTGAAATAAAAAACGCAGAAAACTCTAAAAATCCTCTAATTAATGCCTTATCGATCATCGGCGGGGAATGATCACACCAGAAAAGTAGCCATTTGCGCAAGTCTCTTTATATTATCACCCGAGGTTCAGGAATGCCAGTTTTCTCCTCATAACATTGCATTTAGTATTCGTCCAGAATTTTGATCATCCCATCTTATCACAATCGATAACAAGCATTTTTTGCCAAGTATAGATGCCACTGGCCCTTCACTAGTCATGTCAGTGAGGAGTGTTGGCAGTGCTGAAACGCTGGGTGTCCGTTTATGTATGCCTTCCTATGCATCTCATGTTTGTAGGAATTTTATATGCGCATAGTACTCATCCCGGTGCGGTAAATTCCAATCCCAGTGCGGTAAAACACAACCTTTTCAGTTGTGGGATAAGCTATCTCTAACGGTTGGAGCCAGGGTAGTCAAATTACGCGAACTGTGCCTTTCATGTCAATAGCCCTGTGTTTGATTAAAACTTTCTTGTGTCCATCCCGTGACAATTTAATAAGTTTTTCAAAGTTTTTCATGCGGGTGATAGTTTTGAAAAATGAGGACGGTAAGTAGGGTGGCAAATTTATTCTTGGGGCATACCTGATGATAAGATTGAGAGCATGAATTTGGTTGATGACAATACGCTTACGCCCTCTTCTTCTGCCCTCATTTTAAAACCTGTAAGTGAAATTCTTCCCACGATTTGCTCTCATATAAACTCCCTCCTTTCTCTTTCTCTTGATTCTTATCGAGAGTGCACTTACCCATCTCCTGTTCCAGCAGATTGGTCGTTAATTAGCCCGTGCTTCACAATATAAAGAAGAGCAACCTCTGACGAGGTCCTCACCAGGAAAGGGTTTCAAATTCCCATGTAACACTGAAAGAAGACCCACGTTAATCGACGAGGTCTCGAATGCTGATTACAAATACTATGAGGACCATAATTGTAAAACGCCGTTCCGAAGCGAGTTGGGAGGGGTCATATTCAACTGGCAGTAACCAATTGACAGGGTACTTAGCTCTGTATGATTCATCAAATGGTCTCATTGAGAGAGCAAACCCCGTCCACCACTTCTAGAGCGAGAGCGTTATCACTAAGCTACGACAACCATTGCTGCCCATACGATTAGACCTGTTGGTGAAATATGTTCAGCAAAGTACCCAACCTGAGTCAGTGCACGCAAACTCTGATCCCTTTTGATTCGCCTCTGAGCGGTATTTTGTAATTTTGGTTCCCAAGATTGTAATCAGTATCCGAGACCTTATCGGTACGCTTAGATCTCATTTCAAAGTTCCATGGGTAACTAAAACTCTTCCCTGGTCAGTTAGGATCTCGTAGAAGCAGCGCTTCAGTTGGAAATCATGCACACATTTCAATGAACTGCGTAATAGAAGTAGGAAAAAACGGGAAACACATGTAGAATTTTTGATAAAATTCAGTGGACCCAAGAATAGAAAGTGGAAGCATCTCATAGGCGTCAGATAAACAAAGATCTACTGTTACTACAGTATATGGAGAACGACTTCTTTTTGTACCGTTTCATCTTATCAGTCGGATAACGTGGATGTTCTTTCTCTTTTCGGTGCTTTTATGAAGAAGACACAAATGGTTTCAACTTGAGTGTTTTCGTTCATTTGCGTGAAAGATTTGAGGTTTCTTTCTAAGACCATTTCATCATAAAAACTTTTTGGTGCACACATCACATCACCTTCCCGCAAATACAGCAAAAATGTTGCAATCTCAAAATGGTGATGGGGGTTTGCTTTCGCTCCTTCTTATCTCCATATGCCTGAAATCCCGATTTGTCTGGACCTTTTTGCCCCTATGATCGTCTACTGTCTGGTCTCTTGGTGTTGTAGCAATCGTGTAGAAAGCACTCCCATGTTTCGTGAAGGAGGGCCTTACTCGATCGTCGTCAGAAGAAGGGAGCTGGGGTGCTGGAAGCATCCCAGCAACCGTCTTTTAATGACTAATGAAATGTTTAGGCAATCTTAATTATTTGTTGCCTAATTTTTATTTGTTGTCTAAAATGTCTGTTGTCTGTCTGTTTGTCTTTTTTTTATTATTTGTTGTCTAAAACCTTACTTTTGCAGCTCAGTCGGGAACATGAAAACCATTTATCTTCTTATCTTTATCATAGCATGTAGAGTAGGTTTATATAGACTCAAAGCAATGAACATTTACATAAAACTATTTCAAAATTTCTATTTTCAGACAACCTACGTTCCAAAATTTGGAAAATAAGAAGTGATGGAGTGGTTTATCCAATGAGTCATGACTGAAAGTGTTAAATGTGTCGAACAATCATCAAAAGCAAATAAAAGTGTAAAAGATGGTGAAAAATTCTACTATTCTATTTCACAAGTACTCCCACTAGTTTGTCTAGTGTTAATTTAGATTCAACCATCCTGGAGCTACATGCGCAAGTCGGGTAGTGCAAAGGTCACATTTCAGCCTTGGGAATGCTCCCGGAAATGCTACATTTGGAGGCCGCTTACGGCCTCCAAATATAGCATTCCCGGGAGCTCAGCAGGGAGGCTTCTATTCAGAATTCAAGTCCCAGTACTTCTGGCACACTTCACGCTCTTTTCTACGCATAACAAATAACTTTCAGTCAACCGTTTCCTTACATAACACGTAGTTTTCGCCTCATACACGATTGATAAAGAGGGATCATTTGCTCTTAGCCCATACAGCAGCGGCCCCAATTTCTGTGGTGCGTCTTTGGTGAGCAACCTCCTAATAACGTCGCTTTGATATTGGAGTACCGTTTGATATCTTACTGCATGGACAACGCTGCTACATATATCTTTATTGTAATTTTCGATGTCCCGATCCTGCCTCTAAAGGGATTTCAAGGAATATGGTACTGTTAGCTACTTAGAAATAAAGGAATGTAAAAAAAATATCCATGTGCACCACCATGTATCAACTCTTTCGACTACAAAGTCTGGATAGTCCTTTGCAGGGATGTGTACGAGGATTGTGAATTCGCGGATTTGGGAGCTAGTACGGCGCATCTTATCAGCTTGACAGTAGCTCCAGATCATATTTAAATTAAAGGCCTTCATGAATTTCAATAATACGTGAAGTGTACCCCTCGGTTTGAAGATGGAAACACCAGGTCAAAGCATGATGATCTTCAATTAAATTAGCATCGAAAGGAAAGTGACCCTTTTCTGGCACTCCTTATACGCTGAAAAGTTCCTGTATATCAACGCAACAACGGGATCGTACAATGATGTGTGCGCCATGAATGATGAAAGCTGCTCTCCTTGGCTCATGGCTGCCATGATATTCCAGCTTCAAAAAGTGTGTTCTTCATTTTACATATTTCCGAGATTGCAACCAGAGTTGTTCAGCAGAGGCGAAACGCTGTTACAAGTGCCAAGGATCCGGCCGTATCTCCCGCGATTGTCCTCAACAGTAGATCTCGTCCCACATTTTCTCCCTCTTGTACAGTATGATGATGTGTGCCGATGGTTACGTTTTTTCTCTTTGCTTCAGACATTCAAAATGCATTGTTCATCGAAAGGATTTCGCGACGTTTGGAAATACTGTTATTGTTGATCTATTTGGTGTTGTTATAGAGGTGGGAGAGATGAAGAAAGAGATGAATTGTTTCGTTTAGGTGGTGCTGGGTTTCTTTTGTCCATGTGGCATGCATGTGGCTGTGCCTAGTATTGGTTCAGAATAAGAAGACCGGACGAGGCAATGCAAGCTGTATGTAACACTTATGTTGAATCAAGGGCACTCGTTGAGCCATGCGCCATGAATTCCGCAGCTACACGTAATAGTATTAGCATTCTTGTGCGTCCTGAACGTACTAAATAAGACAACTTGACTCACAAAGACAGGCAAGGAGTCACTAATACTATTTTGGGAGGCGCTGTGCCTTGGGCTCCTGTTAGATTCGGGCTGCGTTTGAATGTGCCCGTCATTCTGAGCCTAGACTAGTAGTTTTACAGAGGAACAAAGCTATGGAGAATTGGAGTAGGCCGGGCACGGCGACGACCTGAAGGAGAATCGGCTGGCATAGACCCATTTTGAGGACCTCAGAAGGACCGCCGTGAAAGTATTGGACGGCGGTGTTGGCTCCTGTAAAACTACGATTGACAGGCGTTGGCCAGCGAATCAGTTTGGCTACGTTTACACGACTGGAAGCACATTAGTGGAACCAGTTAGTCATTGAATGGATATGTAAGCACATTAAGTACATTGCGACTTATGTAGAAGTCATGTGGCGGCGCATCCTCGGGGATTTATAGGCGTTTCATCTTGCATCCGCATTTAGAACAAGTTTTTTACAATCAGGAATTTTAGACTTATTTTCCACCAAATGATTCAGAGTTGTAACAGTAATTAGTAAAGCCCAGAAGTTTCCAGAAGCTGCCACATTTAACGCATAAGAATTGACGAGAATTTCGAAAGTGAACATTGTTATGTAAAAGTGGACCAGAGTCAAATAAAGTCGGGGAGGGGGATGTGTAAAAGACGCAAAATTTTCACCGTCGTCAAAGCTTCTTTCCCTCTCCTAGGCTCAGGCTATAGCAGACGAAACCTAAGCTTTGACAGATGCTCTTTCATATGGGAGGAGGGGATATCAAATTTAGCCTAAGCCTAGGGAGGGAAAGGAGCTTCGACGTCGACGCAAAGTTGCGTCTCTCCCCCCCCCCCCCCCCGACTTTATTTGACCCGTAGACCGTTCCCCTTGTAGTGCAGATAAATTAGTGTGCAAGTGGCAAGGTTGCACCGTTAGTGCGCACGATGGGACGCACGATCGTTATCAGGACGCTAAAGCTGCTGAAAGGCCTGCGAATAGACAAGCGCATAGATCCTCGACAGTAGTAGGAGCGGTGGTCAGGGTACACAGAAAATCGAGGATTCCTCTACAGGGTGCTCGTATTTGATCGGATAGGAGGGTGGGGGATCGTACCTTCAGAGGTCAGCGATTAGCACTAAAATCTAAATTTTGAATAAACAGATGAGAAGCAAAGGATGTTTCACCGCAGATCCGATAGCTTTAGAACACAACTATGCAATACAGCAAAAGAGTTACTGGTATTGTAGAGGTCAAAAAAAAAGAGGGGGAGGGGTCGTATTTGGTCGCCGTAGAGTTTGCTAGAGTTAGTTTCACCTTTACCCTGATAATCCAGCAGGGATTTCCGTGAAGCACTTCTTGAAAGAGTGACAGTTCACATGCTGGTCCGATTTCCTGGTTAATTTTCCGAATGAGAATTTTTTTACACTGGAACTCTACCTTAGTAGACATTAGAATACTCCTCTCTTATCTTTGGTAATAGAAAGCAGCATAATGATTACGAAATTAATATTAGGTTGGCTGATAAGTTCCTGGACACTTCAAAACAGTTTGATCCACAACGCGTCGATTGAAAGCTCATCTTTTCATGTTCGGTCCTGTTGAACAGTGTTCTCGAATGTTCCACCACATAGGTATATAAGGCCCGGAGCTTGTCTAGAAGATCATTTCTGTTCAAAATGGAAAAGGTAGCTCGTCGGACGCTCTACTTGTACGAGTTCCGCCGTGGATGTTCTACGAGGAAGGCGGCCGAAAACATCAACGCTGCGTTCGGGCCACAAACTACTTCCAAGTTCACCGTTCACGTTTGGTTCGAACGCTTTCGTTCTGGAGATACGAGCCTGGCCGACCAACAACACACTGGACGCCCTGTTGAATTCGACGACCAGCGCCTCGTGCAAGCAGTTCTGGAGAACCCAACGGCAAGCACAAGACAGTTGTCTCAGATGCTTGGATGCACACACCAGACAGTTGAAATGCATCTCTCTCGCTTGGGATATAGGAATGTTCTGTCCACATGGCCACCCCACGTGCTGTCTGACAGCAACAAACAGGCAAGATTGTCCATTGCGGAATCCCTTCTCAGCCGTCTACGCAGGAAAGAATTACTGCGTAATATTCCAAATTGCCCGGACTTCGCCCCATCTGATTAACATTTACTCTCCCCTCTCAAAAGATATCTGAAGGAGAGGCAGTTCAAAAAAGAGGGGGACCTCAAAACCGCGACCAACGACTTTTTATCGTCGCAGTCTGCACAGTTCTGGATGAATGGAATTGAAAGGTTGCCAGAGCGATGGCAGAAGGTTATTGATAATAATGGTGGGTATATTGTTGATTCATTATAAGTTGTTCCAAAATAAAGTAATAAAATAAAAAACGTCTCGAAGTGTCCAGGAATTTATCAGCCAACCTAATACCTGTGTGACCAATGCGCCGTGCAAAACTTATGATCTTATTGTTAGAAGAATTTTGGGTTGTGTGCTCACAATATTTACTGATTCAATTTTGTGACCTTTACGTGTGAACAATGACTGCACGAAGTTTCGTTTTGTCTGGACTGGCTTGGGAATGAGACCCTAGCACGCAGCACCACTGTTCCAGTACTTGCACAATTCACATGTATGGAAACATAACAACACAGAAGGATATTTATATCTTCGACATCATCTACTTGTCATTTTTTGCGTAGGAACATGAAAACCCCTGAAGACACGGAAGGGGGGGGGGATAAATTTGGCAGATTGTCGAGTTGTGGGAAATTCTCAAAGTAAAAATGCCCAGCAGGATATCAGTAGACAAGGAACGAGACGAAAACGGCCAAAAATCTGAGAAAGAACTCGAAAACCACCTTCTCACTCTATTCCTTTCTCGCCCGTGTGCATCACTAGCCGGTGGGGTAGATGTAGACGGGCAAGGGACTAAGGTAGCTGGTCAGGCACGTTGCCCAGCAATACAAGCAATGCGTCCGGCGGATGAGTAACATGCAGTGCTGCGGGATCGTGATCGAGGGTCCCAAGCCGCCCTTTTTCAATGCGAGTTGCGCCACACACACCTCTTTTGAAGTGGAAGACTTATTTTTGGAGAATATTTCTTCCCAACTCTTCTCCTTACCACAAGCGGTGTGACATCGTCATGCACTGTTCCAATCATGGGAACCCACCTAGGGGGGGGGGGGGGACAAATTCCTAATGTATTCTGAGGTAGACCGACTCAGGAAGCCCTTTCCTTTCTATCACCTAGGTCGGTAACGTAGGTTCTTATTGCGTAGTGGGAAGTATGTAGTAGCAGAGAGAGGTCTCCGAACGAAAGTATCAACAAAAAACCGAACCTACTGAAATAATTCAGTATGCCCCGCAAATGAGCGTTAAGTGAATGACGCGTGTAAGGACTGTAACATGGTTGACTCGCCGAAGTGGTTGGTCACCCATTCTTAGCACACAAAAACAGATAATTTCGATCGCTATCGATCGACAGTTCGTGTTCCTTGAACTTTTCACCTTTGCAGCATTACCCGCCCGTCGGAGTGGTCCATTACTCATTTCTGGCCCTCCGCACAAAAACCGATAATTTCGATCGATATCGGTCCATACCCATAATCTATAAAATTTTCTATATGCCGTTGTGTACACCTACGGTGTTCTTCTATATTCGTTCCCTCCCCTTATATACGATAGAATTTTCTCAGTTCCAATACTACCTCACATAGTGTTGCGTACCTCTCGTTTTAGTTCCGTCCACTTCGATGTGGGCCTATTACTTCGTAGCACCTGCTGAGAAGTAACTTTTTATTTTTTCCCACTCCCAGATTTCGGAACCGCATTACGATATTCATTCAAGAACCGTCTACCAACGCAAGAGCTCCTTCTTCCGTTGAGATTGATCTTCCTCTCGCTGTACTAGCTTCTGCTGACCACTATCAACTTTCTCCATTCGGTACACGGCTCTGAAAACAAATTGCAATTTTTACGGTTACGATGAGCACCACCCGTTAATTTCATGCCTTGCCCACTGTAGGTGGATCTGTACTCACTTCAAATGTTTTCAAGATAGCTTGGACGTTGGTTCTCTACCGATTTTTCCTATGCTGCGCAGGAACCGTACATAATTTTTGCTGTAGGTTCTATCCATTCGGGATGAGCTACGCCCACTGCGTCCACTCCTCTTCCATGTACTTAAAACTTCATGGCAGGCACTAACTCCTCTTTCTCCTTCGCGTTTGAGTCATGTTAGAACACAATTAGGAATTTCCGTTCCAAGGATCAATCATTCCAGTGCTGGTCGTATGAGGAGCTCAGCTCAGTTCATATGTGCTCCTTACTTCTTGTCCCATGCCCTACCCATCCCAGACTTCTCCTCATCTCCTCATGTTGTTCATCATATGATGCCTAATTTCGAGACGGACGGAGGAACGGACTGAGGGACGAAGGGACGGACGTACAGACAGACGAAGCGTTGTATATACAGGGGGTGCCAAAGAAGAGTAATTTCACTCGCGGCTCTCATCCGCCAAATATACAAAACAGCGGATAATGAAAAAGATAAAAGTATTGGGGAAAAATATCCCTGGAATGTTCCTTTAGAAGCAGGAGCGAGCTGTGGCGCACTACTTTCACCATACTGTAAATATGGAGCCTTTAGCCAGCCTAGTCGGGCTCTAGGCACTTATGGCGTCAGGGTCCGCCTGAAACAGCGCAGCTAGCTTCCGTTGAGGGTCTTTCGCGGGAAGCTTCCCAAGGGCTGACCCTTCGGTTCATAGAAGTCACAGGGCTCCCGCTGCTCGAACAACGCTGCTATGATCCGAAGTGTCATTTTTCATGTCTCAAACCTGCCTCCGGAGGGTTTCAGTTGCAATGCATGTTTTGTCTCTTAGAAACGAAGGGCTTGGGGATCCCGTAGGAAACAGAATGTTCAAGAACACCACCCAATAAGAATCCCTTTAGGTACACAGAGTGAACGGGCCTCAGCAAGGTTGGGAACGAGGCTGACGAAACCACGGAATTAGCCGAGTTGACGTGACACACCATGTTGACACAGAAGAAGCTCCCGATCTTGCTCATGCAGAAGGCTCTTACGGCGTTTAGTCAAGTTCAAACCATTCGTGTCTACTTCATAAAAGCACCAAAAAGAGAGAGAACATCCACGTTATCCGACTGATAAGATGAAACGGTACAAAAAGAAGTCCTTCTCCATCTACTGCAGTGACAGTAGATCCTTGTTTATCTGATGCATATGAAATGTTTTCTTTTACTATTCTTAGGCCCATTAAACTTTATCAAAACTTCTATATGTTTTTTTTTCCCACGCTTTCCCATTTTTCATACTTATATCATGCAGTTCATTGGAATGCGTGGATTATTTTTAACTGCAGCACTGCTTCTATGAGATCCTATCTGCCCATGGTAGGGTTTCAACTTCCAATAGAACTTCGAAACAAGATCTAGGCGTATAGATAGGGTCTCGGACACTGATCACAATCATGGGAACCAAAGTTACAAAATACTGCTCGGAGGCGAATTAGGAGGGATCAGAGTTTGCTTGCACTGACTCAAGGGCTGGGTACTTCGCGAGAAGTAACTCATCGACGGGTCTAATCCTGGGGGCAGTAATGGTTGTCGTGGCACAGTGGTAGCGCTCTCTGAACGGTGGGTTTACCCTTTCGATCATACCTTTTGATGAGTCATACTAAGCAAAGTAACCGGTGAGTGACTCATTGTAAGCAATATTCAACCTTTCCTAACTCGCTTCGGAAGGGCATTTTGCAATTTGGGTCCTCATACCTTAACCAGCACTCAAGACACTATCAATTCACCTGGATCTCCTTTCAGCGTTCCATGGGAAGTTGAACCCTTTCTTGGTGAGTACCTCATCAGAGGTTGCTCTTCTTTATCTTGGGCAGCACCGGCTGCGTAACCACCAAATCAACAGGAACAACAGTTGGATAAAAGCACTTTCGAAAATAGTATAGAGGACGACATAGGAGCGAGTTTATATGAGAGCAAACCGTGGGAAGATTTCCACTCAAAAGTTTTCAAATGAATGGAGCAGAAGAGGGCGTAAGCGAATTGTCATCGACCGAGCTCATGCACTCTATTCTATCTTACCATCAAGTATGCCCCAACAATTAGTTTGCTACCCTACTTACCGTCCTCATTTTTCAAAACTATCACTCACATGGAAAACGGCGAAAAACTTATTCAATTGTTACGGGATCGACACAAGAAAGTTCTAATCAAACACAGGGTTATTGGCATGAAAGCACAGTTCGCGATAATTTGACTATTTTGGCTCCAACCGATGGAGATAGCCCTTCCCACAACTGAAAAGGGTGTATTTGACCGCACTGGGATGAGTAGTAAGCGCCTCTACATAGATCCCGTACATACATAAAATGCTTAAAAAGGCATACATATACGGGCACCCAGCGTGTCCGCCCTGCCGACACCCCTCCCTGATTTGACTAATGAAGTACCAGTGGCATCTATACTTGGCAAAAAAATGCGTGTTGTCGATTGTGATAAGATGGGATGGTCGAAATTCTGGACGAATACTAGTGCAGTGTTGCGAGGAGAAAATTGGCATTCCTGAACTACGGGTAATAATATAAAGAAGAACCTTTCGGAGACGTCTACTTCTCTGGTGTGATCATGTCCCAGCCGGAGATCGATAAGGCATTAATTATAGGGTTTTCAAAGTTTTCTATCGTTTTTTATTACATGTTTGGTTCTTTCGACATCTCAGCAACTTAACTGAGCGCCATGAGTTATGAGAATTGTCGTGAATTATGCCTTTAAAAACAGTGGTAGGGATACTGTGGTTCGGGAGGAACTCCTAAAGTGATACATCCATATGAAAGCTAAGGGGCAAGTAGACTATCTGCGGCGGAATCCACGGTGAAGAGGACGAGGCTCTGGGCAGTCGAGAAGGCGTCATTTCAATTGCTGCTGCTCATTTTATGTGCCCGTCCCTGATCCGCCCAACACATTTACATACATTTGAAACATAACTTTTAGCTCCTGACTCCATTAGCAAAGTGTTGCGTCATGCTCTATCCATTAGTGAAAGTATCGCACCCGATTGTTTGCTTTTAAATTCAAAAGTTGCCTAATGGGTCTAAAGAAAAAACTTGCTTTGGAATTCAAAAAATGCTTAATGGGTCTGGAGAAGACAAAGCATCACAAGCCATCACACTCAAAATGAAATAGTGAACTATAGCAAAATCCCCTACTTGTTTGTGACTCTTCATGAACAATTATTTTTTGCTCAGTGTAATGCTATGTATTTCTCACATGGATTAAAATTGTTCCAAAGCCAGAGTTCATGTGAGAATCCTCACCCGAACCACGTTTTCCTAGAATGGGGCTGTGGAGTGCGCTTTCGTATTCTGGCTAAGGGACTTACACTCCGACTGTTCCGATTCCTAGTAGCATTTCTCTTACCTATGATTAAGAAAAATTGTACAAAGAACTCCAAAAATTCCAACCTTCCGCCAGAAAGGGGGTTTTAGAAAGTACAATTAACAAGCTCAGCCTTGCAAGCACCCACTGTCTTGTCGTCGCCGTGGTAGGCGCAGTGGTCACTGACAGCTGAAATACAGCGATGGCGAAAAACTTGCAGCTTGAAATGTGCGCCCACTTTCGAGACAACTGACTTTGTCAATCTAGTAATTGCAAGGCGCAGCACCTGTGAAGTGACACGAGTTTCACAATCACAAGGAACAAAAGCATCATTGCTTTATTGCATAAAGACTTCCCTGATCCGCCTACAGAACCAGGCCAGCTCACGCTCAACCATCAAACTCGACGTAAAGACACACTCCGCGATAATCTGAAGGGTCGACTTATCTTCTTGGAACAGTAGGTACTTGGGTAGCTAGTCAGGCTGCACGTTTTTTGCGGCGTTACCACGGCGCTACACCTGCTCGAACCCACTTTGACGCCACCCACTTGAGCTCCCATATTGGTCAACTGAGGAAAATGGGTGGCTCCGAAGTGGGTTCGAGCAAGTGTAGGGTAACGCCGCAAAAAAAACGTGCAGCCTGACTAGCTACACAAGAACCTACTGATCCAAGAAGATAAGTCGACCCTTTAGATTATCGCGGAGTGTGTCTTTACGTCGAGTTTGATGGTTGAGCGTGAGCTGGCCTGGTTCTGTAGGCGGACCAGGGAAGTCTTTATGCAATAAAGCAATGATGCTTTTGTTCCTTGTGATTGTGAAACTCGTGTCACTTCACAGGTGCTGCGCCTTGCAATTACTAGATTGACAAAGTCAGTTGTCTCGAAAGTGGGCGCACATTTCAAGCTGCAAGTTCTTCGCAGTCAGTGTATTTCAGCTGTCAGTGACCACTGCGCCTACCACGGCGACGACAAGACAGCGGGTGCTTGCAAGGCTGAGCTTGCTAATTGTACTTTCTAAAACCCCCTTTCTGGCGGAAGGTTGGAAATTTTCGAGTTTTCTGTACAACTTTTCTCGATCATGAGTAAGAGAGATGCTTATAGGAATCGGAACAGTTGGACAGTAAGTCCCTTAGCCAGAATACGAAAGCGCACTCCGCAGCCCACATTCTAGGAAAACGTGGTTCCGGTGAGGATTCTCACATGAACTCTGGCTTTGGAACAATTTTAATCCATGTGAGAAATACATAGCATTACACTGAGCAAAAAATAAAGGTTCATGAAGGGTCACAAACAAGTAGGGAACTTTGCTATAGTTCACTATTTCATTTCAGTGTGATGTTCACTTGTGAAGCTTTGTCTTCTTTCATCCATTAAGCATTTTTTGAATTTCAAAGCAAGCAATCGGATGCGATGCTATCACTAATGGATACAGCATTACACAACACTTTGCTAATTATTCGAATGTATGCAAATGTGTTGGGCGGATCAGGGACGGGCACATAAAATGAGCAGCAGCAATTGAAATGACGCCTTCTCGACTGCCCAGAGCCTCGTCCTCTTCACCGTGGATTCCGCCGCAGATAGTCTACCTGCCCCTTAGCTTTCATATGGATGTATCACTTTAGGAGTTCCTCACGAACCACGGTATCCCTACCACTGTTTCTAAAGGCATAATTCACGACAATTCTCATAATTCATGGCGCTCAGTTAAGTTGCTAAAGATGTTGAAGAAACCAAACGTGAAATAAAAAACGCAGAAAACTCTAAAAATCCTCTAATTAATGCCTTATCGATCATCGGCGGGGAATGATCACACCAGAAAAGTAGCCATTTGCGCAAGTCTCTTTATATTATCACCCGAGGTTCAGGAATGCCAGTTTTCTCCTCATAACATTGCATTTAGTATTCGTCCAGAATTTTGATCATCCCATCTTATCACAATCGATAACAAGCATTTTTTGCCAAGTATAGATGCCACTGGCCCTTCACTAGTCATGTCAGTGAGGAGTGTTGGCAGTGCTGAAACGCTGGGTGTCCGTTTATGTATGCCTTCCTATGCATCTTATGTTTGTAGGAATTTTATATGCGCATAGTACTCATCCCGGTGCGGTAAATTCCAATCCCAGTGCGGTAAAACACAACCTTTTCAGTTGTGGGATAAGCTATCTCTAACGGTTGGAGCCAGGGTAGTCAAATTACGCGAACTGTGCCTTTCATGTCAATAGCCCTGTGTTTGATTAAAACTTTCTTGTGTCCATCCCGTGACAATTTAATAAGTTTTTCAAAGTTTTTCATGCGGGTGATAGTTTTGAAAAATGAGGACGGTAAGTAGGGTGGCAAATTTATTCTTGGGGCATACCTGATGATAAGATTGAGAGCATGAATTTGGTTGATGACAATACGCTTACGCCCTCTTCTTCTGCCCTCATTTTAAAACCTGTAAGTGAAATTCTTCCCACGATTTGCTCTCATATAAACTCCCTCCTTTCTCTTTCTCTTGATTCTTATCGAGAGTGCACTTACCCATCTCCTGTTCCAGCAGATTGGTCGTTAATTAGCCCGTGCTTCACAATATAAAGAAGAGCAACCTCTGACGAGGTCCTCACCAGGAAAGGGTTTCAAATTCCCATGTAACACTGAAAGAAGACCCACGTTAATCGACGAGGTCTCGAATGCTGATTACAAATACTATGAGGACCATAATTGTAAAACGCCGTTCCGAAGCGAGTTGGGAGGGGTCATATTCAACTGGCAGTAACCAATTGACAGGGTACTTAGCTCTGTATGATTCATCAAATGGTCTCATTGAGAGAGCAAACCCCGTCCACCACTTCTAGAGCGAGAGCGTTATCACTAAGCTACGACAACCATTGCTGCCCATACGATTAGACCTGTTGGTGAAATATGTTCAGCAAAGTACCCAACCTGAGTCAGTGCACGCAAACTCTGATCCCTTTTGATTCGCCTCTGAGCGGTATTTTGTAATTTTGGTTCCCAAGATTGTAATCAGTATCCGAGACCTTATCGGTACGCTTAGATCTCATTTCAAAGTTCCATGGGTAACTAAAACTCTTCCCTGGTCAGTTAGGATCTCGTAGAAGCAGCGCTTCAGTTGGAAATCATGCACACATTTCAATGAACTGCGTAATAGAAGTAGGAAAAAACGGGAAACACATGTAGAATTTTTGATAAAATTCAGTGGACCCAAGAATAGAAAGTGGAAGCATCTCATAGGCGTCAGATAAACAAAGATCTACTGTTACTACAGTATATGGAGAACGACTTCTTTTTGTACCGTTTCATCTTATCAGTCGGATAACGTGGATGTTCTTTCTCTTTTCGGTGCTTTTATGAAGAAGACACAAATGGTTTCAACTTGAGTGTTTTCGTTCATTTGCGTGAAAGATTTGAGGTTTCTTTCTAAGACCATTTCATCATAAAAACTTTTTGGTGCACACATCACATCACCTTCCCGCAAATACAGCAAAAATGTTGCAATCTCAAAATGGTGATGGGGGTTTGCTTTCGCTCCTTCTTATCTCCATATGCCTGAAATCCCGATTTGTCTGGACCTTTTTGCCCCTATGATCGTCTACTGTCTGGTCTCTTGGTGTTGTAGCAATCGTGTAGAAAGCACTCCCATGTTTCGTGAAGGAGGGCCTTACTCGATCGTCGTCAGAAGAAGGGAGCTGGGGTGCTGGAAGCATCCCAGCAACCGTCTTTTAATGACTAATGAAATGTTTAGGCAATCTTAATTATTTGTTGCCTAATTTTTATTTGTTGTCTAAAATGTCTGTTGTCTGTCTGTTTGTCTTTTTTTTATTATTTGTTGTCTAAAACCTTACTTTTGCAGCTCAGTCGGGAACATGAAAACCATTTATCTTCTTATCTTTATCATAGCATGTAGAGTAGGTTTATATAGACTCAAAGCAATGAACATTTACATAAAACTATTTCAAAATTTCTATTTTCAGACAACCTACGTTCCAAAATTTGGAAAATAAGAAGTGATGGAGTGGTTTATCCAATGAGTCATGACTGAAAGTGTTAAATGTGTCGAACAATCATCAAAAGCAAATAAAAGTGTAAAAGATGGTGAAAAATTCTACTATTCTATTTCACAAGTACTCCCACTAGTTTGTCTAGTGTTAATTTAGATTCAACCATCCTGGAGCTACATGCGCAAGTCGGGTAGTGCAAAGGTCACATTTCAGCCTTGGGAATGCTCCCGGAAATGCTACATTTGGAGGCCGCTTACGGCCTCCAAATATAGCATTCCCGGGAGCTCAGCAGGGAGGCTTCTATTCAGAATTCAAGTCCCAGTACTTCTGGCACACTTCACGCTCTTTTCTACGCATAACAAATAACTTTCAGTCAACCGTTTCCTTACATAACACGTAGTTTTCGCCTCATACACGATTGATAAAGAGGGATCATTTGCTCTTAGCCCATACAGCAGCGGCCCCAATTTCTGTGGTGCGTCTTTGGTGAGCAACCTCCTAATAACGTCGCTTTGATATTGGAGTACCGTTTGATATCTTACTGCATGGACAACGCTGCTACATATATCTTTATTGTAATTTTCGATGTCCCGATCCTGCCTCTAAAGGGATTTCAAGGAATATGGTACTGTTAGCTACTTAGAAATAAAGGAATGTAAAAAAATATCCATGTGCACCACCATGTATCAACTCTTTCGACTACAAAGTCTGGATAGTCCTTTGCAGGGATGTGTACGAGGATTGTGAATTCGCGGATTTGGGAGCTAGTACGGCGCATCTTATCAGCTTGACAGTAGCTCCAGATCATATTTAAATTAAAGGCCTTCATGAATTTCAATAATACGTGAAGTGTACCCCTCGGTTTGAAGATGGAAACACCAGGTCAAAGCATGATGATCTTCAATTAAATTAGCATCGAAAGGAAAGTGACCCTTTTCTGGCACTCCTTATACGCTGAAAAGTTCCTGTATATCGCAACAACGGGATCGTACAATGATGTGTGCGCCATGAATGATGAAAGCTGCTCTCCTTGGCTCATGGCTGCCATGATATTCCAGCTTCAAAAAGTGTGTTCTTCATTTTACATATTTCCGAGATTGCAACCAGAGTTGTTCAGCAGAGGCGAAACGCTGTTACAAGTGCCAAGGATCCGGCCGTATCTCCCGCGATTGTCCTCAACAGTAGATCTCGTCCCACATTTTCTCCCTCTTGTACAGTATGATGATGTGTGCCGATGGTTACGTTTTTTCTCTTTGCTTCAGACATTCAAAATGCATTGTTCATCGAAAGGATTTCGCGACGTTTGGAAATACTGTTATTGTTGATCTATTTGGTGTTGTTATAGAGGTGGGAGAGATGAAGAAAGAGATGAATTGTTTCGTTTAGGTGGTGCTGGGTTTCTTTTGTCCATGTGGCATGCATGTGGCTGTGCCTAGTATTGGTTCAGAATAAGAAGACCGGACGAGGCAATGCATGCTGTATGTAACACTTATGTTGAATCAAGGGCACTCGTTGAGCCATGCGCCATGAATTCCGCAGCTACACGTAATAGTATTAGCATTCTTGTGCGTCCTGAACGTACTAAATAAGACAACTTGACTCACAAAGACAGGCAAGGAGTCACTAATACTATTTTGGGAGGCGCTGTGCCTTGGGCTCCTGTTAGATTCGGGCTGCGTTTGAATGTGCCCGTCATTCTGAGCCTAGACTAGTAGTTTTACAGAGGAACAAAGCTATGGAGAATTGGAGTAGGCCGGGCACGGCGACGACCTGAAGGAGAATCGGCTGGCATAGACCCATTTTGAGGACCTCAGAAGGACCGCCGTGAAAGTATTGGACGGCGGTGTTGGCTCCTGTAAAACTACGATTGACAGGCGTTGGCCAGCGAATCAGTTTGGCTACGTTTACACGACTGGAAGCACATTAGTGGAACCAGTTAGTCATTGAATGGATATGTAAGCACATTAAGTACATTGCGACTTATGTAGAAGTCATGTGGCGGCGCATCCTCGGGGATTTATAGGCGTTTCATCTTGCATCCGCATTTAGAACAAGTTTTTTACAATCAGGAATTTTAGACTTATTTTCCACCAAATGATTCAGAGTTGTAACAGTAATTAGTAAAGCCCAGAAGTTTCCAGAAGCTGCCACATTTAACGCATAAGAATTGACGAGAATTTCGAAAGTGAACATTGTTATGTAAAAGTGGACCAGAGTCAAATAAAGTCGGGGAGGGGGATGTGTAAAAGACGCAAAATTTTCACCGTCGTCAAAGCTTCTTTCCCTCTCCTAGGCTCAGGCTATAGCAGACGAAACCTAAGCTTTGACAGATGCTCTTTCATATGGGAGGAGGGGATATCAAATTTAGCCTAAGCCTAGGGAGGGAAAGGAGCTTCGACGTCGACGCAAAGTTGCGTCTCTCCCCCCCCCCCCCCCCCCGACTTTATTTGACCCGTAGACCGTTCCCCTTGTAGTGCAGATAAATTAGTGTGCAAGTGGCAAGGTTGCACCGTTAGTGCGCACGATGGGACGCACGATCGTTATCAGGACGCTAAAGCTGCTGAAAGGCCTGCGAATAGACAAGCGCATAGATCCTCGACAGTAGTAGGAGCGGTGGTCAGGGTACACAGAAAATCGAGGATTCCTCTACAGGGTGCTCGTATTTGATCGGATAGGAGGGTGGGGGATCGTACCTTCAGAGGTCAGCGATTAGCACTAAAATCTAAATTTTGAATAAACAGATGAGAAGCAAAGGATGTTTCACCGCAGATCCGATAGCTTTAGAACACAACTATGCAATACAGCAAAAGAGTTAATGGTATTGTAGAGGTCAAAAAAAAAAGAGGGGGAGGGGTCGTATTTGGTCGCCGTAGAGTTTGCTAGAGTTAATTTCAGCTTTATCCTGATAAACCAGCAGGGATTTCCGTGAAACACTCCTTTAAGAGAGTGACAGTTCACATTTTTTTTCCTTTTCCGATTTCCTGGTTAATTTTCCGAATGAGAATTTTTTTACACTGGAACTCTACCTTAGTAGACATTAGAATACTCCCCTCTTATCTCTGGTAATAGAAAGCAGCATAATGATTACGAAATTAATACCGTGACAAATGCGCCATGCAAAACTTATGATCTTAGAAGAATTTTGGGTTGTGTGCTCACCATATTTATTGATTCAGTTTTGTGACGGTTACCTGTGAACAATGACTGTATGAAGTTTCGTTTTGTCTGGACTGGCTTGAGAATGAGACCCTAGCACGCAGCACCACTGTTCCAGTACTTGTACAATTCACATAAATGGAAACATAACAACACAGAAGGATATTTATATCTTCGAGATCATCTACTTGTCATTTTTTGCGTAGGAACATGAAAACTCCTAAAAACACAGGAGGGGGGGGGGATAAATTTGGCAGATTGTCGAGTTGTGGGGAATTATCAAAGTAAAAATGCCCAGCAGGATATCAGTAGACAAGGAACGAGACGAAAACGGCGAAAAGAACCGAGAACTAGGAACTCGAAAACCACCTTCTCACTCTATTCCTTTCTCGCCCGTGTGCATCACTAGCCGGTGGGGTAGATGTAGACGGGCAAGGGACTATGGTAGCTGGTCGGGCACGTTGCCCAGCAATACAAGCAATGCCTCCGGCGGATGCGTAACATGCAGTGCTGCGGGATCGTGAAAGGATCCCAAGCCGCCCTTTTTCAATGCGAGTTGCGCCACACACACCTCTTTTGAAGTGGAAGACTTATTTTTGGAGAATATTTCTTCCCAACTCTTCTCCTTACCACAGGCGGTGTGACATCGTCATGCATTGTTCAAATCTCGTAATACATTCTGAGGTAGACCGACTCAGGAAGCCCTTTCCTTTCTATCACCTAGGTCAGTAACGTAGGTTCTTATTTCGTAGTGGGAAGTATGTAGTAGCAGATAGGGTGCTCCGTAAACGAAAGTACTAACATAAAACCAAACCTACTGAAGTAATTCAGTATGCCCCGCAGATGAGCTCTAAGTGAATGACGCGTGTAAGGACTGTGAAGGAATGTAGCATTGTTGACTCCTTGAAGTTGTTCGTCACCCCTTTTTGGCCCGCTACAAAAAAAACCGATAATTTCCATCGCTATCAATCGACACTTCGTGTTCCTTGAAATTTCCACTTATGCAGCATTACCCGCCCGTCGGAGTGGTCCATTTCAAATTTTTCGCCCCCTGACAAAAACGGATAATTTTGATCGATATCTGTCCATACTCATAATTTATAGAATTTTCTCTATGCAATTGTGTACATCTCCGGTGTTCTTCAGTATTCGTTTCCTCCTCTTATATACGACAGAATTTTCTCAGTTTCAATACAACCTAACTTCGTGTTGCGTACCTTTCGTTTGAGCTTCGTCAGTTCGATGCGAGCTAATTACTTGTTAGCACCGCTTGCCTTACATTTTTATTTTTTCCCACGCCCAGATTTCGGAACGCCTTACGACATTTATTCAAGATCCGCCTACCAACGCAAGAGCTCCTCCCACCGTTGAAATTTATCTTCCTCTCATAGCCCTAGCTTCTGCAGACCACTTCCACATTCCTCTGTTCCGTAAACCGCTCTCAAAATAAATTGCAGTTTTTACGGTTGATGAGCACCATCTGTTAATTTCATGCCTTGCCCACTGTGGATGGATCTGTACTCACGTCAAGTGTTATCAAGATAGCTTGGACGTTGGTTCTCTACCGATTTTTCCTATGCTGCGTTGCGGGAACCATGCATGAATTTCTACTTATTTATTTATTTATTTAGTGGACATGTGCAAGCACATGCAACAACTCAAATAGTAAACACAACCAAAACAAACCAAGAACAACACCAAACTGTGTGAATTCAAATTACGTAAAATCGCCAACACGTTGTTTGGAAATGGTGTACTTCACCGGATACACATTTTTACGTAGCAATGAGTTAAAACCTGACCGTACTCTGTTTGTAAAAAACTTCAACCTGTACTTGGACTTTGCTGTATTTGTCGTAACTCTTTCGACGCTCCTCTTGCATTAGTTGGCAACACTAAGAAGAAGTTACGTGGATCTATCTTTACTAATTGTCTGAGAATTTCGAAAGTCATGAGTAGGTCATACCGTTTCCTCCTCCATTCTAGTGATTTTAGACCAAACTCAACATTTCTGACCAACCTATTAGGGATATCAGATTATTTTAGACCTGAACACCTTAGCATTAACTTCCGCGTAAAAAATATTCTGTACAGATTCCAGGGCCTGGATATCCTTTTTTGAGAATGGGTTAAAGACCGTAGTGCCGCACTCCAAAATAGGACGCACATAAAGTTTATATGAGTGTAGCAAAATGTTAGGGTTTTTGGTGCGGAGTGACTTGAATAAATTGAAAATTGTGCGAGTACATTTGGCCACTACTGTTTTGTAATGCTTAGAGAAGTTTAGCTTATAGTCGTAATGAAAGCCGAGATCTCGTACTTCTGGCACTGATCTCAGCTGGACATGACCTGCAAAATAGACGGGTTCGTGCGAATGTGAGCCTAAGCGCATTACTTGTGTTTTATCCGAAGATAGAACTAGACCATTGGCTTTGGACCACTCTACAACCTTGTCAATAGCAGCCTGAAGGGCTTTGTCAGAGACAACATCTTCCCACTTTGTACAACTTAATATCATCAGCGTAGATATTACACTGAACACCCAGACCGTGAAGCTCATATGGCAGATCTGCAGTAAAGATACTAAACAGTACCGGGGAGAGAACACCTCCTTGAGGTACTCCACTACAAGCCATACGTATTGTCGAAAAGGCATCTCCTACCAAGACTTGAAACGTTCTATTATCAAGAAAGTCTCTTATCCAGTTCACTACCAGAGCGTGAACGCTCAGATGTTTCAACTTACGAATTAGATCCTCGTGGGACAACTTATCAAACGCCTTACTGAAATCAAAATAAACCACATCCACATTCTTTTTTTTTGAGTCCATTGCTATCGTCCAATCATTCATACAACAAAGTAGTGATGTTTCAGTGGATCTGCCAGGGCAGAAACCGTGGTGCGATTGAGAAATTCTACCATGTTTCTCCATATGACTCAACAGATACTTTTTGATTACTTTTTCGAATACTCTGGCAAAAATGGAAGTCAAACTCACGGGTCTGTAATTATTGGGATCAGACAATGGTTCCTTTTTAGGAAGCGCTAAAATTATTGAGTGTTTCCACTTGCACGGAACCTCACCGCGCATTAGATTGAGATTACACAAGAACTCAAGGGGACCACTGAGTTCATGAATGCAGTGCTTCACAAACTTGAACGGTATATTCTCACTGTCAGTTGAGGCCGCCGAGGACCATTTTAGCAAAATGTCGGCGATAGAGCTCTTATCGAACCATGGGGACGATTCACAGGCAGGCTTACCGGGGATAGCCAATTGCGTCGAAGGAACGTTGTCAGTACAAAGGCGTTCTCAAAAATGTCTGCTAATACCTCTGCCTTAGCATCGTCAGTGATAGTCCTATCTGAGTTAACAGTCACCAGCGTACCTATTCTATGTTTGTCAGAAAGGCTCGTTCTGAGAATAGCATATAATGCTTTTAGACCACCTTTAGATAGTTTTTTACCCTCTACATACGCATAGTATTCATCCAGCTTCTTTAGCCATTTCTACTGAAGGATTGAAACTTATTCCAAAAACTCCAATTTTGAGAAACTACAGCCTTTCTCCATAAGTTTTCCTTTACTAGCTCCATTGCCCGCAGGTATTTTGGCAATTGAAGTCTCTTACTTTGAACTTGCTGCTTAAATGGTATGAGCAGTTCTATAGCATGGTGTAGTATTGCCAGGAACATTTCATACTTCCCATTTAAGCTATCAACGTTGTCAAAAGAACCCAGCCAGTCAACGCTTCTGAGGTACGCCCTCATCTCATCGAAGTTCGCATTCTTGTAATCTCTACGCCAGACGATTGTCTCCGACAATCCACAAGAAGAAGTACGACGAGGAGTGGTCGCTGGTGCCTAATGCTAGACCTTTCTGTACTGATGATACTGCAGAACTGTCACTGCAAAAAAGCAAGTCCAAAAAGAAACACCCCTTGTAGGAAAAGGTACGAGCTGAACAAAACTATGGGTACTAAACATGTGGAGGCCTGTGGAGTTATTCAAGTGAGACTGGAATGCTTCTGGGTCAAACAGCTGAGGGAGATTGAAGTCACCCGCAACTACGCTAATAGCATTGCATGAATCAAGTCACTAATTGCCTTGCTGAGCTGACCAGTTTTAGACGATGAGCAAGATGGAGCTCTATAAACCGCAATAATTCTGTATTCTGAAGAATGAAACATTATATCACATGCTAATATTTCGTACGAATCCTTAACCGACTCACAAAATATCACATTTGCCAAATGAGGCCTTCTGACCATAACCGCAACTCCACCACCTCTTTTTCGCAATCTGTCTGAGCGATAAACCTCATATTGTGTTGCAACCATACCAAGTAATGGAGCCGTGTCGATTTTAGAGTTCAACCATGTCTCCGACAATATAGCTAGGTCGAAGTCTTCCTTACAAATAAATGCAACGAAAGCATCAGCATTTCTAACCAACGAACGGATATTAGATAATAAACACTTTACAGAAAATTGATCAAACCGCATATTCACAAGTTTTTTGGCAGAGAGTTTCTCAATTCGTCATGAGTAGAACAAACAGTAGGGGCATTAACGGAATTTGGACTATTCCCAGAATTAACGAAACCCGAGTTATTTGCTCTGTTGGCTAGACGTGCTTCGCGCAACTGGTCTCTTTCTTCTTTCGACAAATATGGCCGGAGGAAAACCCCCTTATTAACGAAAGAGCGCAGGGCGGAGCCCGCCTGACCGCTAGCTTTTGCAATCTAGTTGCAGGCAGGACAACTTTAATGAGACGAGGCCGGTCAGGATTAGGCCGGCCCATGCGGTAAACCGTGACAGGTACACATTCAATTTCTATATGGTTTAGCACCGACTTAACTGAATAAAAATCGTGATTTGCCCTATCAATGGATGAAGTAGATATCAACTCCGGTAAGCGAGCAATAACAACAGATCTCTGTTTTTCTACATCACTTTCACTAACAAACGAACGAGATTCAGCAATAGAGGAATTTGCAAGATTGATTTGAGACTCCTTTTGCTCATTGATTTTCCTCAACTTATCAGTCTCTAATCTGAGATTCTCATTTTCTTCTGCAAAGGTATTACACCACCTCCTCATTGTGTCCATTTGGTCTTTAGTTTCTAGCAAGACATTCAAAAATAATTAAACATAGGCTGGCACTCCAGGCGCACTGCATTCAGCAAACAGCTTTGACCATTCTTCCGTTTTTTCCGGCGACGAGCAGTCAACGTGCTTCCTCTTTGTCGCTGGAACTGAGATCGATCGCAGTGGGCTGTTCATGATATGTGACCAAACAATCAATTTTGATAATGTGGGCTGAGCGGGTACAAAGTTCAAGATAGTGACGACCAAAATCAGCAGAAGAAACCAGAACACTGAGAAAGAGAGCTTCCCTAAGAACTCGCAAAAGTAACTCGTGAAAATACACCTGAGCTGGTGGCTTATTAACACGCCATTTCAATTCCCGCCACAAGGAATCTCGATGTCGAATGTCGAAGGAGCCAATGAGATCGATCGATGAAATTGAGTTTTCAGACCAGAACAGCAGGAATAACTCTTAGTAGTCCGATAGAAGAGGCACAGTCAGCTCAATGAATGGAATAGTACCGGATACAGAAAGTCTTGAAGCTTTCCTGATGTCCGTGACAAGAGAATACCAGCAAAGAAGTCTGTGGTGGCGATCAATACGAGAGCAATGTCAGCCACCGCCGCTCAGTACGGATGTTGGCGGGAGAAATGCCTGGAAAAAATATGGATTTTTGCTGTAGGTACTACCCATTCAGGCCGTCCACTGCGTCCACTCCTCTTCCATGTCCTTAAAACTTCATGGCTGTCTCTGACCCATCTTTCTTCTTCGCGTTAGAGTCATGTTAGAACTCAATCAAGAATTCTTATTCTGAAGATGAATCATTTCAGTGCTGGTCGTGGGCGGAGCTCAGCTTAGTTCATATGTGCTCCTTCTTGTCCCATGCCCTACCCATCTCAGACTTCTCCTCATCTCCTCATGTTGTTCATCATATAATGCCTAATTTCGAGACAAACGGAAGAATGAACTGAGGGAGAAGGGACGGACATACAGCCAGAAGAAGCGTTGTATGTATATACAGGGTGTGCCACAAAAGGGTAATTTCACTCGCGGCTCACATCCGCCAAATATACGAAACAGCAGGTAATGAAAAAGATAAAAGTATTGGGGAAAAATAATCTTGGAATGTTCTTCTAGAAGCAGGAGCAAGCTGTGGCGCACTACTTTCACCATACTGAAAATATGGAGCCTTCAGCCAGCACAGTAGGGATCTAGAGCACCTATAGTGCAAGGTACGCCTGAACCAGCGCAGCCAGTTTCCGTGGTAGGTCTGTCGCGGGAAGCTTCCTAAGGACTGACCCTCGGGTTCATAGAAGTCACAGAGCTCCCGCTGCGCGAACAACGCTGCTATGATCCGATGTGTCATTTTTCATGCCTCAAACCCGCCTTCGGAGGGTTTCAGTGGTAATGCAAGTTGTGGCTCTCGGAAACGAAGGGCTCAGGGAGCCTGGAGGAAACAGAATGTTCAAAAACCCACCCGAGAAGAATCCCTTTAAGCACATAGTGTGACCGGACCTCAGCAATGTTGTGAACGAGGGTGGTGAAGGCTCTTACCGAGTTTAGTGATAGAGTGAGGTGTGTTCTGGAATTTGAGGATGGAAATACTTTATCTCAGAATCTGCTGAAGCTCGACTAAACTAGGGTTGAAAAAGGAAGAGGAAAGTGACTCTTTTTTGGCATCTCCCGTATAGTGAGGATAACAAACTTATAATGCCGTATGTGAACGAAAAAAAAGTAGTCAGGGTCAAATGTGTAATCGAGGATTCTTCGTCCCCATAAAACTTATATTTAGACCACCATCAAATTCAAAACAGTTACTCACCTACTCTAGGCCTTACGAGGATAAATGCGGGAGGGATGGGTGCGGTTATTAGGGTGGGGTCCACGAGGTCGAATTTCCGCTTCGCGGCGTTTCACGCGCGGCGCCCCCGTACGACTCGCCGTATCGATTGCCCTTGATCGGCCGGCCGAGCGTGACTGCGTCACTTCTGCGCTTTCCACCCATACCACACTGCCTCGCTTGAAGTCTGCCATGCCCTGCCACTGGCACTCGCACCCGCTGTGCCGCTCATCGCGCGCGGCCGCGCGGAAATTCGACCTCGTGGACCCCGCCCCGGTTATTACAGTAACGATAAATTCTGTCAACTCCGGGGGTCCGTGTACCTGGTGACATGAAAATGATGTGGGTAAAAATATGTTGTGGAAACTAAAAGGCCCCTGTTCAAACGACCCGACGAACACCGCAGAGCCTTGCAATATCCGACATCATATATAAACAGTAGTTTCTTTGAACAGAGAGCTCAAAAAAGTACCCACGAAGGATCTCCCAACTTTAGTGTTAAAGTGCTGCACCGCTCCATTGAAAACACAGTGGACAGGAAAACACTGGAGGCCCTAGAAATAAGAATATTATTCCCAGAAATAAACAGCAAGGACGAGCTACATGACTCTTTCTTGTTAATCACATGACTGCAGTGATTTACACTGTGGAATGAATGTGATATCACATATCACCACAGTCATAGCACGTCCACGCTTAAAGGCATCATTAGGGGAAAGTCGGACGAAAAGTAAAAGAAGTAGCGCATACGGAAGCATGCGAGACCTCATCTATTCACGTGGGTCTTCTTTCAATGTTCCATGCGAATTTGAAACCCTTCCCTGGTGAGGACCTCATCAGAGGTTGCTCTTCTTTATCTTGTAAAACACCGGCTGTGTAACGACCAAATCAACTGGAACAACATATGGATAGGTGCACTCTCGATAAGAATCAAGAGAAAGAGAAAGCAAGGTGTTTATATGGGAGCAAGTGGGAAGTATTTCACTGAAAGGTTTCAAAATGAGTGCAGAAGAAGATGGCGTGAGCGAATTGTCATCAACCGAATTCATGCGCTCGATCTTACCATCAGGTATGCCCCAAGAGTAAGTTTGCCACCCTACTACGGTCATTTTTCAAAACTATCACTCACATGAAAAACGCTGAAAAACTTATCCAATTAATACGGGATCGACATAAGAAAGTTCTGATCAAACACAGGGTCATTGACATGAGAGCGCACAGCGCTTCGCGATAATTTGACTATTCTGGCTCCAACCGTCAGCAGATGGCCCATACCCCAACTGAAAAGGGTGTTCTTTACCGCACTGGGATGAGTAGTAGGCACATATAATCGCCGACGCTCCTCACCGACATGACTAGTGAAGTGCCAGTGGCATCTATACTTGGCAAAAAAATGCGTGTTGTCGATTGTGATAAGATGGGATGATCAAATTTCTGGACGAATCCCAAATGCAATGCTATGAGGAGAAAACTGGCATTCCTGAACTTCGGGTGATAATATAAAGAGACTTGCGCAAATGTCTACTTTTGTGGTGTGGTCATGTCCCAGCCGGAGATCGATAAGGCATTAATTATAGGGTTTTCAGAGTTTTCTAGCGTTTTTATCTCACTTTTGGTTCCTTCAACATCTTTAGCAACTTAACTGAGCGCCATGAGTTATGAAGACTATCGTGAATTATGCCTTTAGTAACAGTGGTAGGGATAACATGGTTCGGGAGGAACTCTCAAAGTGATTCATCCATATGAAAGCTAAGGGGCAAGTAGACTATCTGCGGCGGAATCCACGGTGAAGAGGACGAGGTCCTGGCCAGCCGAGAAGGCGTCATTTCAATTGCTGCTGCTCATTTTATGTGCCCGTGCCATCCGCCCAACACATTCGCATACATTTGAAACAACTTTTAGCTGCTGACTCCAAAGTGTTGTGTAATGCTCTATCCATTAGTGATAGTATCGCACCCGATTGCTTGCTTTGAAATTCAAAAAAAGGCGTAATTGTCTGAAGCAGACAAAGCATCACAAGTGAACATCACACTGAAAATACATAGTGAACTATAGCGAAATCACCTACTTGTTTGTGACCCTTCATGAAAAACTATTTTTTGCTCAGTGTCTTGCTATGTATTTCCCGCATGCGATTAAAATTGTTCCAAAGCCACAGTTCATGTGAGAATTCTCACCCGAATCACGTTTTCCCAGAATGTGTACTGTGGAATGCTCTTCGAATTCTAGCTAAGGGACTTACAATCCAACTGCTCCGATTCCTAGAAGCGCTTCTCTACTTATGATTGAGGAAAATTGGGCAGAAAACTCGGAAATTTCCAACCTTCGACAACAAAGGGGGTTTCAGAAAGTACAATTAACAAGCTCAGCCCTGCAAGCACCCGCTGTCTTGTCGTCGCCGTAGTAGGCACAGTGGCCACTGACAGCTGAAATACACTGATGGCGAAAAACTTGCAGCTTGAAATGTGCGCACACTTTCGAGACAACCTGATGACTTTGTCAATCTGATAAATTGCAAGGCGCAGCGCCTGTACAGTGACACTAGATTCAATCCACAAAAAACAAAGGCGTCATTGCTTCACTGCATGCAGATTTTCCTGTTCCGCCTACAGAACCAGGCCAGCTCGCGCTCAATCGTCAGACCTGACGTGAAGACCCACTTCGCGATAAACTGAAGAGTCGACTTATCTTCTTGGAACAGTAGATACTTGGATAACTAGTCAGGCTGCACCTTTTTCGCGTCGTCAAGGCGCGTTACCACGGCGCTACAGTTGCTCGGTCCCACTCCGACGTCACCCATTTTGCTCAGTTGACCAATATGGGAGCTAAGGAGAGGGGGGGGGGGGGCAGCGTAGAAGTGGGTTCGAGTAGGGGTAACGCCGTGATAGCGCACCGTGGAGACGCGAAAAGGTACAACTTGACTGCCCAAGAAAATACTGCGAAATGTGCATTTTAATTAGAGTTGTCACTTCCTACAGGCATTTTTTTGCATTTGTTCTCAGAACTCTTATTCCGGCCCCGATAGGGCACCCCTGATCCACAAATTGTTCAGGGTTACTGCCGCCGCTCCATTAAATTAATCGCCGCGTACGCGATGCATTTGGATTAAACCCGGTCACAGTAACCCAATAATTTGCTCATGAGGTTTTATTCCGGTCGTATGGGGCACCGCTAGGGGTTACGGTGGCCGTGCTCAGTTATAAGCGCGTCGCGCAACACCATCGCACGTCGCATACGCGGCGCTATTTTAATTGAGCGCGGCTACCGTAACCCAGGGTATTTTGGCCGGTAGGGGTCTTATTCCGGCCGCGTGGGGCACACCCGCTCTAGCGTGCCACCGTACGCGCGACGTGCTTTCAACTGGGCGCGGCCACCGTCACCCATCGCACGCGGCTCCCTCTACCGCGTACACCGCCTGAGGGGGGGACGCATCCCTCTCCACTAGGAAGCTCCCCTGGGACCATTGGGCCGCTGGCCCCAGGGGCAAATTGGCCAGGAAGACTTGAGCATTGCGGAGCACATGACGGGAATGTATATCATATTAAGCTTCGTCTCAAAGCTGCTGAAGCTCGACGAAAATAGCATTGAGAGAAGAGGAGGAAAGTGACTCCTTTTGGCATCCCCCGTATAATAAGGATAACAAACTTTCAAGGCTTAACATTTCCAATTTCCACAAACTCACTTAGCTAGTAGGATGAACTTTGAATACATCTACTTATCCGTTGAAAACTGATCCACTAGCTATGTGCACTGTACTTCCTTCGGCTTCAAAATGCCTTTCTAATCATTTGGTTTTGCTTTTTGGAGTCCAGTTTGGGGCAGTACTTTATTTTTTTTAAGGGGGTGGGGTTAAGAAAAGGGGGAACACTGGCTCTCTGCAGTTCTCAGAATTTCAGGTAATCACATCGTGCATTGCAAAAAATAGTTGAAGGAGTGGTTTACGCTGAGGTGACCCCAGGTCTTGAGCGCCAAACTTCTACATATTATATGTGGAATGTATGCACATACCAAATATCCTTTAACGACTTGCAACACACCCAACGACGTCACATCTTCTTGAAAGGCAACCATACGTTGCTTGTTACGATCATAATAGCGAGCCACGCTCCTCCGAGGTGAAGCACACAACACTTATTCACATTGACTCCTAAGTCGAACTGAATGGTGAACTTGTCATGGTGAGCATCATCGCATATGCCTAGAAGAAGGCAGGGGAGAATGGACCGAGCGCTTAGATAGGACTTTAGTCGATTGATTGACTCCCACCTTTGCCAATTTTTTAAGCTTCAATAGCAACATCATATCAGACGCCAGTACAAGACAAAATAAATCACATAAACCTATGTACCTTATCTTATAGCAACACTCCAGTCAAATGTCCACTAGATTGATTATGGTAGTGTATGCCATCATGAATGAAGAAAATACTCCTCCCTTACATCGCTACAATACTAACCAGGAAGGGCTTTTACTTCCCCTGGAACTTCGAATAGGGATCCCTACAGATCGATAGAGCTTCGAACGCTGATTACAAATGTGGAAGGTAGAAGTGCTACGGGGCGTTCGGAAGCGAGTTAGGAGGGGCCAAAGTTTACCTGTGATTTACCTGTGATACCTCGTTAGCGGGGCAGTTTCCCATCAGCACGGCCGTTGCTGAGCCAACAACGGGCAACGTGGCTCAGTGGTAGTGTCGCGGATTCGTAAGGCGAGGGTTGGGGGTTTGCTCACTGCCTGTGGGATTTTCCTTTGCATTTTGTGTTTGATGGCCAGAAAGTGCTTTTCTTTCACTTCTGAACGTTTCCTCGTACTGATACCTATCACACCCATCATTTACTCTGCCACTTTATTTATAACTACTGACAATACTCACAAGGGAAGCATATCAGGTCGAAGAGACTCCCATACACCACGAATTAGGCGTTGTTGCTCAAAAAGATTATGATATCCACGCACAGCGGGTCGAATTACCACACTGTGCAAATTTTCAGCCAGATCCGGTTTTTGGCCCAACTACGGAAAATTGGGGGTGGCCAAGGGGTGAAGTGGTAGTTTTTGAATTTTCTTTTACAGAAAACCCTGCAACCTGAACAAGGTAGCCTACACGTATTTTACACTTGCCCACGCACTAAATGTACGAAACAAGCGTCAAATGGGAGCATTTCCCAGGCAAGAGTCTACGACTTCTCCTTTGTTCAATGGGCTGCCACCCTATAGCCCGTGAATTTTTTTTTCGGAAATTTGGTTAAATTCTCGAATTGGCTAAATAGTTGTCCCCTGGGGTAATTTGATTCCCTCAACACGAAAATCACACTGGTTTTGCACGAGAACGACTGGCTCGCGCGTTATGGGCTTCCGAACGTACCATGTAATAATATTATGCATTCAGGTAAACGTGTAGAAAATGAGACACAAAATGCAAAAAAAAATCTTCACCGGCGGGGAGCAACCACAACACCCCTATGCTGCAGATCCGGCACTATCAGCAAGCCACGGTGGCCGTTGATAGCTCAACAACACCCGTGCCGACGGCAAAGTGCCTCGCCAATGAGACATCACAAGCAAACTTTGTACCCTCCTAACTCACTTCGGTGCAGCCAGTAGCACTTTTAGTTTCCCTAGTCGTAATCAGCGTTCGAAGCTATATCGATTGATAGGAGTCCCTATTCGAAGTTCCATGGGAAGTAAGAAGCTCTTCCTGGTAAGCAGCGGCTCGGTCGCTGCTCTCTATCCTCGATTTCGTTTCTATTGCATCTTTCTTTGCTCGTTTGTTCTTATTGATTACTAAATCACCCACTTCACTTTTGAAACAACCCTTCTTGCCTCACTAAGACTTCGCTTCTCTTTTAGCAGTATTTTCTTTTCATTTTATTTTCAGATGTCGATCCCCAGTAGTGGTTCTGACCTATCGATAGCTACCTGGCTATGCCCGTCAAAGTGACCGCTCAAATAAATGGAAGGTCTCCATTGTTATTCCTACCGATTCTACTCTTCCGTAGATGTTCGCTTGGGTGTCTCAAATGCAGCTCAAGGAGACGACATCCTCATGAAATTTTGAAAAAGTGAGCTCCGAAAAGCTCTCATTGAGCGGCGCAGCACTAATCCAATTATGATAGCTATTTTCTGCACCGTTGCGAACACATCTTTCTCTCTAGTTAAGGTGATTGATTATGGGTATTCTTACCTAGAGCGAAATACCTTGTATCAGTACATAGTATCGCGAGCGCTTATTCATTCCTGATGTACATATCCAACTAATGCTGAACTTTTTTGCCTCAGTTATGCCTGAACCCGTTACTTGTCATCCACGTTTCTATGTATTTATCCTACATCAGAGCTCAGTTCCATCAGTCAAAGTCAAGCGTTTGTTGACGAGATTCGAAGGGGTCGTATCGAGGTGGCATTTCTTGAGCGCTTGCAGTGGAATTCTTGACAGTAGGAGTTCTAGGCAATATGGGCTTGCGCTGGGGGCGAAATGGGGGCCGCTGCATCGATTGATGAACGGAGGAAGCACATCAAAATGATTAACTCTCTTCCGCTTTCGATGTTAGTTGGTGGACGTTGACAAGAACCAACGCTTGACCCTATCTTCGAGATCCTCTCGGAAAAAACATTCCCACGTATGCTGCTCCGCTGGGAATCTTGGGCCTCTAAAGAAGACGAGAAGGTCGAAACGTTAGGCCAATGAAGGTTCCACTTCTAACCTCGTGTTGGCATACAAAAGAAATAAATCGACAACTATGCCGAGGTTTCAACAACGGAGAACATGGGAGCTATTCCCACGTATTTATTTTGATCAACTTTCGGCCTAATACGAGGGCAATAATCCCCATAAATCAAAATAATCGATCCATAATTAACTCCTTGACGAATTATGCGAGATAGTCCCCGAATGGCAGATCACATCGCACTGCTCATCGAAATTCTGTTCAGCTATTGAATTATCGGAACGAGGATATTCTGTTTCTCCAAAATTAACACTAACTGCAGGTTGTCGTCCTAATTGCCTCTTGTCGATCGACGATGTTGCATGTCCGAAGTCGACGCCTACTCGATTTTACAGTTTTGCGGTATCGCAGCTCGCGAAAACGCAGCTTTGCAGAATCTCAACGCCGCATAATTGCGTGCGAAGAACGATACCCCAAAATAGTGGGATCACAAGACCACAAAATCGCAAATTCCGCCTTTTTAAGACATCACATAATTAATTTCTAAAACCTTAATATGATATACACTCACCGTCATGGATTCCGCAATACTCAGGTCCAAAACTTCGAGAACTTTTGAAATGGTTTCTGATGATTCTACCTGCTCTCTTCTCAAGTGCACCCTGAAAAGGTGATTCTGTGCAATCTGAACTATGCCATAAGTCGCTTTTTAGATGAACATCAGAGACAAACGAGGCAGACCAGCCAGCGTTTGAACCCTTTTCGACTCAATCATCATCGTTCTGTTTTCATGGCGGCAAATTCAGTGACAAGGTTGAGGTTGAGAATCCCACTTTACTGTGAGGGAAATCGTTGAAAATCACAGCGACACCTTAGTGAGCGTTATGTAGTCGATTCCTCTTTAAGCCGAAACGAAGAAACCAATCTTTAGCTTTTTAGGTTCACACCATTCAACGACAGTACCCATTCGAAATAACCTTATAATCCAAAGCGCTATTGTTTAGCCTTCTGAAATCGCATGAAGGTGTACCAAGGAAATTGTCAGGAGTAGCAACAGGAGTCCAATTTTCATAGTTCTAAGAACAATGCAAAAAAATGCCCGTAGGAAGTGACAACTCTAATTTAAATGCACATTTTGCAGTATTATCTTGGGCTAGTCAAGCTGTACCTTTTCGCGTCGCCACGGTGCGCTATCACGGCGCTACCCCTACTCGAACCCACTTCGACGCCACGCACTTGAGCTCCCATATTGGTCTACTGAGCAAAATGGATGGCGTCGAAGTGGGTTCGAGCAAGTGTAGCGCCGTGGTAAAGCCGCAAAAAAGGTAAGACTCTACTGTTCCAAGCAGATAAATCGAACCATTAGATCATCGCGAAGTGTGTCTTTACGTCGAGTTTGATGGTTGAGCGTGAGCTGACCTGTCTGTCAGCGGATTGGGAAGCCTTCATGCAATGAAGCCTCTTTTGCTCATTGTAATAGTTAATCTCGTGTCACTTCACAGGCGCTGCGCCCTGCAATTACTAGATTGACAAAGTCATCAGGTTGTCTCGAAAGTGGGCGCACATTCAAGCTGCAAGTTTTTCGCCATAAGTGTATTTCAGCTGTCAGTGACCACTATGCCTACCACGGCGCCGACAAGACAATGGGTGCTTGCACGGCTGAGCTTATTGTTGTACTTTCTAAAACCCCATTTCTGGCGGAAGGTTGTAATTTTTGGAGTTCTTTGTACAATTATTCTTAATCATAGGTAAGAGAAATGCTACTAGGAATCGGAACAGTCGGACTGTAAGTCCCATAGCCAGAATACGAGAGCGCACTCCACAACCCACATTTAAGGAAACCGTGGTTCGCGTGAAGATTGTCACACGAATTCTGGTTCTGAAACACTTTTAATCGCATGTGAGAAATACATAGCATTACACTGAGCAAAAAATAATTGTTCATGAAGAGTCACGAACAAGTAGGGAACTTTGCTATAGTTCACTATTTCATTTCAGTGTGATGTTCACTTGTGAAGCTTTGTCTTCTTTCATCCATTAAGCATTTTTTGGATTCCAAAGCAAGTTTCTTCTTTAGACCCATTAGGCAACTTTTGAATTTAAAAGCAAACAATTGGATGCGATACTTCCACTAATGGATACAGCATTACACAACACTTTGCTAATTATTCGAATGTATGCAAATGTGTTGGGCGGATCAGGGACGGGCACATAAAATGAGCAGCAGCAATTGAAATGACGCCTTCATGACTGCCCAGGGCCTCGTTTCACCGTCTATTCCGTCGTACATAGTCTACTTGCCCCTTAGCTTTCGTATGGATGTATCACTTTAGGAGTTCCTCACGAACCACGGTATCCCTACCACTGTTTCTAAAGGCATAATTCACGACAATTCTCATAATTCATGGCGCTCAGTTAAGTTGCTAAAGATGTTGAAGGAACCAAACGTGAAATAAAAAACGCAGAAAACTCTAAAAATCTTATAATTAATGCCTTATCGATCATCGGCTGGGACATGATCACACCAGAAAAGTAGACATTTGCGCAAGTCTCTTTATATTACCACCCGAGGTTCAGGAATGCCAGTTTTCTCCTCATAACATTGAATTTAGTATTCGTCCAGAATTTCGACCATCCCATCTTATCACAATCGATAACAAGCATTTTTTGCCAAGTATAGATGCCACTGGCACTTCACTAGTCATGTCAGTGAGGAGTGTTGGCAGTGCTGAAACGCTGGGTGTCCGTGTATGTATGCCTTATGCATCTTATGTATGTGGGAATGTTATATGCGCCTACTACTAATCCCAGTGCGGTAAAGTACACCCTTTTCAGTTGGGGTATGGGCCATCTGCTAACGGTTGGAGCCAGAATAGTCAAATTATCGCGAAACGCGGTGCGCTTTCATGTCAATAGCCCTGTGTTTGATTAAAACTTCCTTGTGTCCATCCCGTAACAATTTAATAAGTTTTTCAAAGTTTTTCATGCGGGTGATAGTTTTGAAAAATGAGGACGGGTGGCAAGTAGGGTGGCAAATTTATTCTTAGGGCATACCTGATGATAAGATTGAGAGCATGAATTTGGTTGATGACAATACGCTTACGCCCTCTTCTTCTGCTCTCATTTTAAAACCTTTAAGGGAAAATCTTCCAACGATTTGCTCTCATATGAACTCCCTCCTTTCTCTTTCTCTTGATTCTTATCGAGAGTGCACTTGCCCATCTCCTGTTCCAGCAGATTTGGTCGTTAATTGGCCGGTGCTTCACAGCATGGAACATTGAAAGAAGACCCACGTGAATCGGTGAGGTCTCGAATGCTGATTACAAATACTATGAGGAAAATAATTGTAAAACGCCGTTCAGAAGCGAGTTGGGAGGGGTCATATTCAACTGGCAGTAACCAATTGACAGGGTACTTTGCTCTGTATGATTCATCAAATGATCTAATTGAGAGAGCAAACCCCGTCCACCACTTCTAGAGCGAGAGCGTTATCACTAAGCTACGACAACCATTGCTGCCCATACGATTAGACCTGTTGGTGAAATATGTTCAGCAAAGTACCCAACCTGAGTCAGTGCACGCAAACTCTGATCCCTTCTGGTTCGCCTCTGAGCGGTATTTTGTAATTTTGATTCCCAAGATTGTAATCAGTATCCGAGACCCTTTCGGTACGCTTAGATCTCATTTCAAAGTTCCATGGGTAACTAAAACTCTTCCCTGGTCAGTTAGGATCTCGTAGAAGCAGCGCTTCAGTTGGAAATCATGCACACATTTCAATGAACTGCGTAATAGAAGTAGGAAAAAACGGGAAACACATGTAGAAGTTTTGATAAAATTCAGTGGACCCAAGAATAGAAAGTGAAAGCATCTCATAAGCATCAGATAAGCAATGATCTACTGTTACTACATTAGATGGAGAACGGCTTCTTTTTGTACCGTTTCATCTTTACAGTCGGATGACGTGGATGTTTTCTCTCTTTTTGGTGCTTTTATGGAATAGATCACAGATGGTTTCAACTTGAGTGTACATTTACATGAAAATTTCGAATAGTTTCTTTCTAAGACCTTTTCATCATGAAAACATATTGGTGCACACAACACATCACCTTCACGCAAGGACAGCAAAAATGTTGCATTTTCAAAATGGTGGTGGGGCCTTGCTTCCGCTCCTTCTTCTCTCCATATGCCTGAAATTCCGATTTGTCTAGACTTTTTTGCCCCTGTGATCGTCTACTGTCTGGTCTCTTGGTGTTGTAGCAATCGTGTAGAATGCACTCCGATGTTGCGCGAAGGAGGACCTTATTCGATCGTCGTCAGAATAAGGGAGCTGGGGTGCTGGAAGCACCCCAGCAACCGTCTCTTAATCACTAACGAAATGTTTAGGCAAACTTAATTATTTGTTGCCTGATCTAAAACCTTACTTTTGCAGCTCAGTCGGGAACATGAAAACCATTTATCTTCTTATCTTTATTATAGCTTACTATGTAGGTTCATATAGATTCAAGGCAATGAACATTTACATAAAACTATTTCAAAATTTTTTTTTCATTTTCAGACATCCTACGTTGGAAAATTTGGATACGAGAAGTGATGGAGTGGTCTGTTCATTGAGTCATGTCTGAATGTGTTGAATGTGTCGAACAATCATGAAAAGCAAATAAAAGTGTAAAAGATGGTGAAAAATTCTACTATTCTATTTCACAAGTAGTCTCACTAGTTTTCTAGTGTTGATTTAGATTCACCCGTCCTGGAGCTACATGCGCAAGTCTGGTACTGCAAAGATCACATTCCAGCCTCGGGAATGCTCCCGAAAATGCTATATTTGGAGGCCGATTACGGCCTCCAAATATAGCATTTCCGGGAGCACTCAGCAGGGAGGCTTCTATTCAGGATTCAAGTCCCAGTACTTCTGGCGCACTTCACGCTCTTTTCTACGCATAACAAATAACTTTCAGTCAGCCGTTTCCTTACATAACACGTAGTTTTCGCCTCATACATGATTGCTAAAGAGGGATCATTTGCTCTCAGCTCATACAGCAGCGGCCCCAATTTCTGTGGTGCGTCTTTGGTGAGCAACCTCCTAATAACGTCGCTTTGATATTGGAGTACCGTTTGATATCTTACTGCATGGACAACGCTGCTACATAATTCTTTGTTGTCATTTTCGATGTCCCGATCCTGCCTCTAAAGGGATTTCAAGGAATATGGTACTGTTAGCTACTTAGAAATAAAGGAATGTAAAAAAATATCCATGTGCACCACCATGTATCAACTCTTTCGACTACAAAGTCTGGATAGTCCTTTGCAGGGATGTGTACGAGGATTGTGAATTCGTGGATTTGGGAGCTAGTATGGCGCATCTTATCAACTTGGCAGTAGCTCCAGATCATATTTAAATTAAAGGCCTTCATGAATTTCAATAATACGTGAAGTGTACCCCTCGGTTTGGAGATGGAAACACCAGGTCAAAACATGATGATCTTCAAATAAATTAGCATCGAAAGGAAAGTGACCCTTTTTTGGCACTCCTTATACGCTGAAAAGTTCCTGTAGATCGCAACAACGGGATCGTACAATGATATGTGCGCCACGAATGATGAAAGCTGCTCTCCTTGGCTCATGGCTGCCATGATATTCCAGCTTCAAAAAGTGCGTTCTTCATTTCACATATTTCCGAGATTGCAACGAGAGTTGATCAGCAGAGGCGAAACGCTGTTACAAGTGCCAAGAATCCGGCCGTATCTCCCGCGATTGTTTGTCCATGTGGCATGCATGTGGCTGTGCCTAGTATTGGTTCAGAATAAGAAGACCGGACGAGGCAATGCAAGCTGTATTTAACACTGATGTTGAATCAAGGGCACTCGTTGAGCCATGCGCCATGAATTCCACAGCTAAACGTAGTAGTATTAACATTCTTGTGCCTCCTGAAAGTACTCAATAAGACATTGTAACAATCTCGGAGGCTAACCACAACGTATTAGTGATACTCAATAAGACAATTCGACTCCAAGTCAGGCAAGGATTCGCCATTACTGTTTTGGGACGCGTTGTACCTTCGGCTCCTGGTAGATTCGTGGCTGCGTTTCAATGTGCCCGTCGTTCTGAGCCTAGAATAGTAGTTTTACAGAGGAACAAAGCTATGGAGAATGGGAGTAGGGCCGGGCACGGGACGACCTTAAGGAGAATCGGCTGGCATAGCCCCATTTTGAGGACCTCAGAAGGACCGCCGTAAAAGTATTGGACGGCGGTGTTGGCTCCTGTAAAACTACGATTGACAGGCGTTGGCCAGCGAATCAGTTTGGCTACGTTTACACGACTGGAAGCACATTAGTGGAATCAATTAGTCATTGAATGGATATGTAAGCACATTAAGTACATTGCGACTTATGTAGAAGTCATGTGGCGGCGCATCCTCGGGGATATATTTATTTATTTATTTATTTGTATGCGCCAGAAGACGCGCTAGAGAACAGGAAAAAGAAAGATAATCCAAGCAACAAAAAAGTAAGGTTGGTCACGAAGACAACGCCCAATTTCTGTGCAAAAAAAAAGTACATAGTCTCTAGTCGTTTAACCATTGGATCAGGGCAGAACTCAATAACCGAAAAAAAACATGAGGATACTGCTCAATGGGAAACAGGTCCTCCTTTCGAACCAGACGTAACCACGAGTAGGATCCAAGTCCTATACCTGCACCAGTCGGCAATGGTGCCCTTACGCCACCATAGGGGGTCATGGGAGTTTGTCTGAACTCCGAAACACGAGTATACCGACAGCCCTCGTGGAACAGACAGACCAGGTAAAAGCTGGATACTCAGACTCGTGGACGTCAGGAGCGAAGGGCATGTTCAGAAGGGGGATGGGGGTCCCATTACTCAGTAAATATACGCATCTCCCAGGAACACGCTACTTATATTGTAGTATAGGCTTAATTACATTTGCCGAACAACAAAAGTGAAAGAAAAACAAGGCGGCTAGAGGCGAGGGTCTTCATGACCAGACCAGTGCAATGAACATGCCAATAACTGTTAGCAACGACCAGTTGGAAAGCGTGATATCGTTAGTACAACTTTGAAGTAATGGAAAAATAATAAGGAAAGAAAAGAAAACCCAGACGCTGACCGCGGATATTTCTCATTTTCAGAGAAAGCTAGAGCTCAGACATAAACCAACATAAATCAGCTTGATCAACTCGCATGCATAACACCATATAACCCTGAATAAGGAAGGGAAATAGAAGCTGGAAGGTTCCATGAGAGGAAGTGTAGTCGGTTGCTGGTGACAGGCCGTCCATGGCGCAAGCGTTACAAGTGATAACCCGCAGCATGCACGAATACGAATACGGACCATATTGAGCTGTGGAAGGAAAGACCGAAACATGCATGTTATCTAGTTTCGTGAAGCCGTTCTGCTGTAATGAAGTAGCCAATCAATTGATAATTGGTAACTTCTATAAAAAAAGAACGTAAGGAACCAAATCCTCTGCGGCAGAACATTGCATTTAGACTTTACATTCCTGTCCAACAGCGTCTATCTATAACGGACTGAAGAAGACACCAACGAGCTGTTGAAAATCAACGTTGGGGACTCAATAATCTGTAATATTAAGAACAGATAGAAGATCAATCCGCTTCAACCTTTCCCTGAACAGGGATACACTGGATGCATTCAATATATCCGATGGTAGCATATTAAGCCATCTAGTTCCCCGGAAAAATAGGGAGTTATAAACCATACGGTGTTACCTTCCAGTCACATAGGTGTTGTCAATGCCCAGAAAACTAGTACGCCCCCTGCAAGGCTTGAAAATCCAATATTTAGAGGCTTTCAATTTGGTCTCGTTTTTTAATACTTTGAAACAAAAGATAACATCATGAAATACTCTTCGATACAGCAAGCTTTTGAGATTGAAAAGTCCCAGTCTTTCGCGATAACATGGAGTTGGGCCTCGTTCGTTGGAGTTTGGAGAAATCTTACGATGTAGCACTTTGGTAAAAACTTGTTGAACTTTTTCTAATTTGGCCTGATATCTTTTGGTAAACGGACTCCAAATCTGTGACGCATACTCCAGTATTGGAATCACATATGCCTTGTATAATCTGAGATAAATGGAAACCTCATTAGAGCGAACGTTTCTAAAGATGACGAAAAGAGCTGCAAACGCCCTTCTCACCACCGCCTCGATGTGAATGTCGAATTTCAAATCATTCTTGAAAAGAATTCCTAGATCTCTTATCTCCTCGAAAGATCGAAGAACGTAGCCGTTGAATTTGTATTCCATATTTAAGGCATTTCCGATGTGGAGTAGTGATGTTTTGGCTAAATTCACAGGTATTTCGTTAGCTGTAGCCCAGTCCACCATACGCGAGATAGACAGGGTAAGAGCTGAGCGTACCTCGTCACGGTTATCGTAATCATAAGTCCCATAAATTTTGATATCGTCAGCGTACATTTGTATTTTAATTGAGGGGTGCGTTTTCAGCCTAAAGGGTAAATCATACCTGTAAGCTAAGAATAGAATGGGTGACAATACACCTCCTTGAGGCACACCACTCGGACAAGCATAGCACTTAGAGAACGAATTTTCAACTTTGACGCATATCTCTCGGTCACTCAAATACGATTGAATCCATGTCAGTAAACTTGAGTCGATGCCAAGTTCGACAAGTTTTGTGAGCAGTTTTCGATGATTGACTTTGTCAAAAGCCTTGGAGAGATCGAAATAGATGACGTCTACAAAGTTTCCTTTACTCAAGGCAAGATTCCAGTCATAGAAACAGTCGGCCAGCTGGGTTACCGTGGAGGCTCCAGCAGTGAAGCCGTGCTGCTCTATCGGTACAAGGTTGCTTGCGGACAACCAACTTATTAATCTATCCCTGATAAGTCTTTCCATAACTTTGACAGGGGTGGGTGTGATACTGATGGGCCTGAAGGCAGAAAGGATACAAGAATTCTTGGCTTTTGGTATGGCAGTAACAATGGCTTTCTTCCAAAGTGAGGGAACTTCTCCATAGAAAAAGGAAATATTAAACATCATCGATAATGGTTTGTAAAAAGCAAAAGCACATCTCTTGTAAACAATCTGTGGGACACCATCAAAACTCGCGGACACGGAATTCTTCAACGACTTTAAAACCGACAAAACGTCCTCTGGTTGGAAGGTAACGTTATACTGGGGACAGGGAATAGCACTGTGAATTCGTCCAAAACTATTGTCGGAGTTAAAAACTGAAGTGAAATATTTGGCTAAAGCTTCGGCTTTATCACCATCGCTCGCATATTTGGTGCCATCTTCATCCAAAAGCACAGGAATTTTGGAATATGATTTCATTTTGCTACGAACTAGAGAGAAGACAGACTTAGTATCAGATCTCACTAGAGCGCTTTTTTCTCTATTAGCCAAATATCTCCTTAGATGGTGATCTAACTCCAAGCATATCTTTTTGTACTCAGGATGTGACAGAGGATCATGGAACCTCTCAAATAAACGAGCTTTTTGATTCATCAAGTTAGAAATGTGTTTCGGATAACGCTTCTTCGATCTTTTCTGGAAATGTAAGGGGACGCACATCGCCATTCCAGAATATATAACACGACAGAACCTTTTATACAAGTCATCCATTGAGTGAAAACCCTCAAAGATTTCCCACCAGTCAATGGAAGACAGGTACGCGGATAGAGTACTATAGTCTGCTCTTTTGAAATCTGGAAATGGAATTTCTAGAGACGTTCGCGTAGGTATTTGAAATTTAAACGAAATGATATTATGATCGGATGAGGAGAACGGTGGGAGTATCGAGATTTCACTAATAATAGGAGCAGAGGCGAGTATGATGTCCAAGGTCGAGTTAGCCCTAGTCGGTTTCAAGACATGCTGATTTAAGGAACAGCATTTAAACAATTCCAAAAATTTCTTAGAGACAGCGTTTCTAGCAGTATACGTGATCCAATCGATATCAAGGTTGAAGTCTCCCAAAACTAGTAATGTCCTATTAGTTAGGCAAAGTTCTAGCAGGCAGTCAATCAAGGTTTCATCATCAGTGGCAGTGGAATTGGGAGGTCTGTAGACAAGAATCATCCTTAAGGGTGAAGACGACCGGGGATCGAAACAGTCTAAGCAAAGCACGTTCGATCTCAGACAACAGGGCGACGAAACTGTAAACAGGTTGATAAAATCTTTCGCTAGACAACACACACCCCCACCTCTTTTACTCTTGCGGTCAGAACGAAATATTGTGTAAGGGCAACCAGAAACGATTTCCTGATCACGAATATTCGGAGACAGCCAGGTCTCCGTGATGAAAAGTAAATCTGGCTTGAGACATTCCAGGAAATACTGAAGGTGGTGGATCTTATTAGTCAAGCTACGCGAATTGAACATAAAACATTTCATCCGAGTAGAATTACCATGCCAACTTAGACGTTTCCCGTAGAGCGACGGTTGGGGAGCTCTTCGACACGTCTAAGTTCGCCGCGGTAGACAACCCATATGCGCCCATCACATGTTTTATTGCGCTCCCTACACTCTTGTCTGAGATCGTACTCCCGTTTGCGCTCCTCCGTCGTCATACTCTTCCTCACATAGACATTAGCGAAGCTTGAATGTCTAAGCTTATAAGAGTTAGATAGGGCTATGGACCAATGTGTTCTGGAAGGCAACACTAGTTTGACAAGTCTTGGAGTGGCACTATTGACTCTACCCATGCGGTAAACCTCAACAGGCCTACACTCCACATTTAATATGTCCAAGATATCCGTTACCTTTGATTCCAGGTCGCGCTGCCTAGAGGACGGTGGGATATCTCCCGAAGACTCAGGGATACCTGAGAGCACAATGCTACGGCCCCTTTTGTCTGCTTCCACACTATCCGATACTTCCTGTGGCAATTTTACAATTGGGGCCTGAACCATTTTTTCAATTTCGGGATCCTTATTTCGTTCTGAAATACACCTGATTATGGCTGTCGCTGACATATTTATGTAATCTACTTCAACCGTGCTGGTTTTGTCCTCGACCTCACTAGTTTTGGCGGTAGGGATCTCAACTGGATTAAGGGTGCAGTCCTTACCTCTGATGTTTCGGCGGCCTTGTGATCGAGACATGCTAGTTGGACAGCGCAGGTAAGAGAAATCAATTGGACTTTGAACCAAGGGTGGACTAGCGACCAGCAATATCTTATATGAATAAAAATCAAGAAAGAACTACCGAGTAGGTGAGTAACGGACAATAAATACGCAACAGCAAAAGATGTAGTGAAACGAGGAAACAGAAACAAAAAAAAATCAAATACTTAACTCACTAACTGGCAACAAAGAGACGAAACCGAGAGCCAGAGGAACAGCAACCGTCTGCGACGCGAGTTTGAGATGAATGATATAGGCGTTTCATCTTGCATCCGCATTTAGAACAAGTTTTTCACAATCAGGAATTTTAGACACATTTTCCACCAAATGATTCAGAGTTGTAACAGTTATTAGTAAAGCCCAGAAGTTTCCAGAACCTGCCACATTTAAAGCATAAGAATTGACGAGAATTTCTAAAGTGAACATTGTTATGTAAAAGTGGACCAGAGTCAAATAAAGTCGGGAGGGGGGGGGGGGATGTGTAAAAGACGCAAAATTTTCACCGTCGTCAAAGCTTCTTTCCCTCTCCTAAGCTTAGGCTATAGCAGACGAAACCTAAGCTTTGACAGATGCTCTTTCATATGGGAGGAGGGGATATCAAATTTAGCCTAAGCCTAGGGAGGGAAAGGAGCTTCGACGTCGACGCAAAGTTGCGTCTCTCCCCCCCCCCCCTCCCCCGACTTTATTTGACCCGTAGACCGTTCCCCTTGTAGTGCAGATAAATTAGTGTGCAAGTGGCAAGGTTGCACCGTTAGTGCGCACGATGGGACGCACGATCGTTATCAGGACGCTAAAGCTGCTGAAAGGCCTGCGAATAGACAAGCGTATAGATCCTCGACAGTAGTAGGAGCGGTGGTCAGGGTACACAAAAAATCGAGGATTCCTCTACAGGGTGCTCGTATTTGATCGGATAGGAAGGTGGGGGATCGTACCTTCAGAGATCAGCGATTAGCACTAAAATCTAAATTTTGAATAAGCAGATGAGAAGCAAACAATATTTCACCGCAGATCCGTGTGACAGAATATAAAATAAATATTTTTTTCTCGGAAAGGATATATAGCTATAGAACACAACTATGCAGTACAGCAACAGTTACTTGTATTGTAGAGGTCAAAAAAAGAGAGGGAGGGGGTCGTATTTGGTCGCGTAGAGTTTGCTAGAGTGAATTTCAGCTTAATCCTGATAATCCAGCAGGGATTTCCGCGAAACACTCCTTCAAAAGAGTGACACCACATGCCGGTCCGATTTCCTGGTTAATTTTCCGAATGAGAATTTTTACACTGGAACTCTACCTTAGTAGACATAAGAATACTCCTCTATTATCTTTGGTAATAGAAAGCAGCATAATGATTACGAAATTAATACCGTGACAAATGCGCCATGCAAAACTTATGATCTTAGAAGAATTTTGGGTTGTGTGCTCACCATATTTATTGATTCAGTTTTGTGACGGTTACGTGTGAACTATGACTGCATGAAGTTTCGTTTTGTCTGAAATGGCTTGGGAATGAGACCCTAGCACGCAGCACCACTGTTCCAGTACTTGCACAATTCACATGTATGGAAACGTAACAACACAGAAGGATATTTATATCTCTGACATCATCTACTTGTCATTTTTTGCGTAGGAACATGAAAACCCCTAAAGACACGGAAGGGGAGGGGGATAAATTTGGCAGATTGTCGAGTTATGGGAAATTCTCAAAGTAAAAATGCCCAGCAGGATATCAGTAGACAAGGAACGAGACGAAAACGGCCAAAAATCTGAGAAATAGGAACTCGAAAACCACCTTCTCACTCTATTCCTTTCTCGCCCGTGTGCATCACTAGCCGGTGGGGTAGATGTAGACGGGCAAGGGACTATGGTAGCTGGTCGGGCACTGCCCAGCAATACAAGCAATGCCTCCGGCGGATGAGTAACATGCAGTGCTGCGGGATCGTGGAAGGATCCCAAGCCGCCCTTTTTCAATGCGAGTTGCGCCACACACACCTCTTTTGAAGTGGAAGACTTATTTTTGGAGAATATTTCTTCCCAACTCTTCTCCTTACCACAGGCGGTGTGACATCGTCATGCATTGTTCAAATCTCGTAATGTATTCTGAGGTAGACCGACTCAGGAAGCCCTTTCCTTTCTATCACCTAGGTCAGTAACGTAGGTTCTTATTTCGTAGTGGGAAGCATGTAGTAGCAAATAGGGTGCTCCGAAAACGAAAGTACTAACAAAAAACCAAACCTACTGAAGTAATTCAGTATGCCCCGCAGATGAGCTCTAAGTGAATGACGCGTGTAAGGACTGTGAAGGAATGTAGCATTGTTGACTCCTTGAAGTTGTTCGTCACCCCTTCTTGGCCCGCTACAAAAAAAACCGATAATTTCCATCGCTATCAATCGGCAGTTCGTGTTCCTTGAAATTTCCACTTATGCAGCATTACCCGCCCGTCGGAGTGGTCCATTTCCCATTTTTCGCCCTCTGACAAAAACGGATAATTTCGATCGATATCTGTCCATACTCATAATTTATAGAATTTTCTCTATGCAATTGTGTACATCTACGGTGTTCTTCAGTATTCGTTTCCTCCTGTTATATACGATAGAATTTTCTCATTTCAATACAACCTTTCTTCGTGTTGCGTACCTTTCGTTTAAGCTTCGTCAGTTCGATGCGAGCTTATTACTTCTTAGCACCGCTTGCCTTACATTGTTTATTTTTTCCCACGCCCAGATTTCGGAACGCCTTACGACATTTATTCAAGATCCGCTTACCAACGCAAGAGCTCCTCCCACCGTTGAAATTTATCTTCCTCTCATAGCCCTAGCTTCTGCAGACCACTTCCACATTCCTCTGTTCCGTAAACCGCTCTCAAAATAAATTGCAATTCTTACGGTTGATGAGCACCATCTGTTAATTTCATGCCTTGCCCACTGTGGATGGATCTGTACTCACGTAAGGTGTTATCAAGATAGCTTGGACGTTGGTTCTCTACCGATTTTTCCTATGCTGCGTTGCGGGAACCATGCATGAATTTTTATTTATTTATTTATTTATTTAGTGGACATGTGCAAGCACATGCAACAACTCAAATAATAAACACAACCAAAACAAACCAAGAACAATACCAAACTGTGTGAATTCGAATTACATAAAATCGCCAACACGTTGTTTGAAAATGGTGTACTTCACCGGATACACATTTTTACGTAGCAATGAGTTAAAACCTGACCGTACTCTGTTTGTAAAAAACTTCAACCTGTACTTGGACTTTGCTGTATTTGTCGTAACTCTTTCGACGCTCCTCTTGCATTAGTTGGCAACACTAAGAAGAAGTTACGTGGATCTATCTTTACTAATTGTCTGAGAATTTTGAAAGTCATGAGTAGGTCATACCGTTTCCTCCTCCATTCTAGTGATTTTAGACCTAACTCAACATTTCTGACCAACCTATTAGGGATATCAGATTATTTTAGACCTGAACACCTTAGCATTAACTTCCTCGTAAAACCATTCTGTACAGATTCCAAGGCCTGGATATCCTTTTTTGAGAATGGGTTAAAGACCGTAGTGCCGCACTCCAAAATAGGACGCACATAAAGTTTATATGAGTGTAGCAAAATGTTAGGGTTTTTGGTGCGGAGTGACTTGAATAAATTGAAAATTGTGCGAGTACATTTGGCCACTACTGTTTTGTAATGCTTAGAGAAGTTTAGCTTATAGTCGTAATGAAAGCCGAGATCTCGTACTTCTGGCACTGATCTCAGCTGGACATGACCTGCAAAATAGACGGGTTCGTGCGAATGTGAGCCTAAGCGCATTACTTGTGTTTTATCCGAAGATAGAACTAGACCATTGACCCACTCTACAACCTTATCAATAGCAGCCTGAAGGGCTTTGTCAGAGACAACATCTTCCCACTTTGTACAACTTAATATCATCAGCGTAGATATTACACTGAACACCCAGACCGTGAAGCTCATATGGCAGATCTGCAGTAAAGATATTAAACAGTACTGGGGAGAGAACACCTCCTTGAGGTACTTCACTACAAGCCATACGTATTGTCGAAAAGGCATCTCCTACCAAGACTTGAAACGTTCTATTATCAAGAAAGTCTCTCATCCATTCACTACCAGAGCGTGAACGCCCAGATGTTTCAACTTACGAATTAGAACCTCGTGGGACAACTTATCAAACGCCTTACTGAAATCAAAATAAACCACATCCACATTCTTTTTTTTGAGTCCAATGCTATCGTCCAATCATTCATAACAAAGTAGAGATGTTTCAGTGGATTTGCCAGGGCAGAAACCGTGGTGCGATTGAGAAATTATACCATGTTTCTCCATATGACTTAACAGATACTTTTTGATTACTTTTTCGAATACTCTGGCAAAAATGGAAGTCAAACTCACGGGTCTGTAATCATTGGGATCAGACAATGGTTCCTTTTTAGGAAGCGCTAAAATTATTGAGTGTTTCCACTTGCACGGAACCTCACCACGCATTAGACTGAGATTAAACAAGAACTCAAGGGGACTACTGAGTTCATGAATGGAGTGCTTCAGAAACTTGAACGGTATATTCTCACTGTCAGTTGAGGCCGCTGAGGACCATTTTAGCAAAATGTCGGCGATAGAGCTCTTATCGAACCATGGGGACGATTCACAGGCAGGCTTACCTGGGATAGCCAATTGCGTCGAAGGAACCGTTGTCAGTACAAAGGCGTTCTCAAAAATGTCTGCTAATACCTCTGCCTTAGCATCGTCAGTGATAGTCCTATCTGAGTTAACAGTCACCAGCGTACCTATTCTATGTTTGTCAGAAAGGCTCGTTCTGAGAATAGCATATAATGCTTTTAGACCACCTTTAGATAGTTTTTTACCCTCTACATACGCATAGTATTCATCCAGCTTCTTTAGCCATTTCTACTGAAGGATTGAAACTTATTCCAAAAACTCCAATTTTGAGAAACTACAGCCTTTCTCCATAAGTTTTCCTTTACTAGCTCCATTGCCCGCAGGTATTTTGGCAATTGAAGTCTCTTACTTTGAACTTGCTGCTTAAATGGTATGAGCAGTTCTATAGCATGGTGTAGTATTGCCAGGAACATTTCATACTTCCCATTTAAGCTATCAACGTTGTCAAAAGAACCCAGCCAGTCAACGCTTCTGAGGTACGCCCTCATCTCATCGAAGTTCGCATTCTTGTAATCTCTACGCCAGACGATTGTCTCCGACAATCCACAAGAAGAAGTACGACGAGGAGTGGTCGCTGGTGCCTAATGCTAGACCTTTCTGTACTGATGATACTGCAGAACTGTCACTGCAAAAAAGCAAGTCCAAAAAGAAACACCCCTTGTAGGAAAAGGTACGAGCTGAACAAAACTATGGGTACTAAACATGTGGAGGCCTGTGGAGTTATTCAAGTGAGACTGGAATGCTTCTGGGTCAAACAGCTGAGGGAGATTGAAGTCACCCGCAACTACGCTAATAGCATTGCATGAATCAAGTCACTAATTGCCTTGCTGAGCTGACCAGTTTTAGACGATGAGCAAGATGGAGCTCTATAAACCGCAATAATTCTGTATTCTGAAGAATGAAACATTATATCACATGCTAATATTTCGTACGAATCCTTAACCGACTCACAAAATATCACATTTGCCAAATGAGGCCTTCTGACCATAACCGCAACTCCACCACCTCTTTTTCGCAATCTGTCTGAGCGATAAACCTCATATTGTGTTGCAACCATACCAAGTAATGGAGCCGTGTCGATTTTAGAGTTCAACCATGTCACCGACAATATAGCTAGGTCGAAGTCTTCCTTACAAATAAATGCAACGAAAGCATCAGCATTTCTAACCAACGAACGGATATTAGATAATAAACACTTTACAGAAAATTGATCAAACCGCAGATTATTCACAAGTTTTTCGGCAGAGAGTTTCTCAATTCGTTATGAGTAGAACAAACAGTAGGAGCATTAACGGAATTTGGACTAATCCCAGAATTACCGGAACCCGAGTTATTTGCTCTGTTGGCTAGACGTGCTTCGCGCAACTGGTCTCTTTCTTCTTTCGACAAGATGGCCGGAGGAAAACCCCCTTATTAACGAAAGAGCGCAGGCGCGGAGCCCGCCTGACCGCTAGCTTTTGAAATCTAGTTGCAGGCAGGACAACTTTAATGAGACGAGGCCGGTCAGGATTAGGCCGGCCCATGCGGTAAACCGTGACAGGTACACATTCAATTTCTAAATGGTTTAGCACCGACTTAACTGAATGAAAATCGTGATTTACCCTATCAATTGATGAAGTAGATATCAACTCCGGTAAGCCAGCACACACCCAACGACCTCACATCTTCTTGAAAGGCTACTATACGTTGCTTGTTACGATCATAATAGCGAGCCACGCTCCTCCGAGGTGAAGCACACAACACTTATTCACATTGACTCCTAAGTCGAACTGAATGGTGAACTTGTCATGGTGGGCATCATCGCATATGCCATATAACTTAACTCCATCAGCTTGAATCTGCACTTTGATGCTGGGATGGTACGGCACGTCAAGCATAAGCTAGAAGAAAGCAGGGGAGAATTGACCGAGCGCTTAGATAGGACTTTAGTCGATTGATTGACTCCCACCTATGCCAATTTTTTAAGCTTCAATAGCAACATCATATCAGACGCCAGTACAAGACAAAATAAATCACATAAACCTATGTACCTTATCTTATAGCAACATTCCAGTCAAATGTCCACTAGATTGATGATGGTAGTGTATGCCATCATGAATGAAGAAAATACTCCTCCCTCACATCGCTACAATACTAACCAGGAAGGGCTTTTTACTTCCCCTGGAACTTCGAATAGGGACCCCTACAGATCGATAGAGCTTCGAACGCTGATTACAAATGTGGAAGGTAGAAGTGCTACGGGGCGTTCGGAAGCGAGTTAGGAGGGGCCAAAGTTTACCTGTGATTTACCTGTGATACCTCGTTAGCGGGGCAGTTTCCCATCAGCACGGCCGTTGCTGAGCCAATAACGGGCAACGTGGCTCAGTGGTAGTGTCGCGGATTCGCAAGGCGAGGGTTGGGGGTTTGCTCACTGCCTGTGGGATTTTTCTTTGCATTTTGTGTTTGATGGCCAGAAAATGCTTTTCTTTCACTTCTGAACGTTTCCTCGTACAGATACCTAGCACACCCATCATTTACTCTGCCACTTTATTTATAACTACTGACAATACTCACAAGGGAAGCATATCAGGTCGAAGAGACTCCCATACACCACGAATTAGGCGTTGTTGCTCAAAAAGATTATGATATCCACGCACAGCGGGTCGAATTACCACACTGTGCAAATTTTCAGCCAGATCCGGTTTTTGGCCCAACTACGGAAAATTGGGGGTGGCCAAGGGGTGAAGTGGTAGTTTTTGAATTTTCTTTTACAGAAAACCCTGCAACCTGAACAAGGTAGCCTTCCTGGTAAGCAGCGGCTCGGTCGCTGCTCTCTATCCTCGATTTCGTTTCTATTGCATCTTTCTTTGCTCGTTTGTTCGTATTGATTACTAAATTACCCACTTCACTTTTGAAACAACCCTTCTTGCCTCACTAAGACTTCGCTTCTCTTTTAGCAGTATTTTCTTTTCATTTTATTTTCAGATGTCGATCCCCAGTACTGGTTCTGACCTATCGATAGCTACCTGGTTATGCCCGTCAAAGTGACCGCTCAAATAAATGGAAGGTCTCCATTGTTATTCCTACCGATTCTACTCTTCCGTAGATGTTCGCTTGGGTGTCTCAAATGCAGCTCAAGGAGACGACATCCTCCCGAAATTTTGAAAAAGTGAGCTCCGAAAAGCTCTCATTGAGCGGCGCAGCACTGATCCAATTATGATAGCTATTTTCTGCACCGTTGCGAACACATCTTTCTCTCTAGTTAAGGTGATTGATTATGGGTACTCTTAACTAGAGCGAAATACCTTGTATCAGTACATGGGATCGCGAGCGCTTATTCACTCCTGATGTACATATCCAACTAATGCTGAACTTTTTTGCCTCAGTTATGCCTGAACCCGTTACTTGTCATCCACGTTTCTATGTATTTATCCTACACCAGAGCTCAGTTCCATCAGTCAAAGTCAAGCGTTTGTTGACGAGATTCGAAGGGGTCGTATCGAGGTGGCATTTCTTGAGCGCTTGCAGTGGAATTCTTGACAGTAGGAGTTCTAGGCAATATGGGCTTGCGCTGGGGGCGAAATGGGGGCCGCTGCATCGATTGATGAACGGAGGAAGCACATCAAAATGATTAACTCTCTTCCGCTTTCGATGTTAGTTGGTGGACTTTGACAAGAACCAACGCTTGACCCTACCTCCGAGATCCTCTCGGAAAAAACATTCCCACGTATGCTACTCCGCTGGGAATCTTGGGCCTCTGAAGAAGACGAGAAGGTCGAAACGTTAGGCCAATAAAGGTTCCACTTCTAACCTCGTGTTGGCATACAAAAGAAATAAATCGACAACTATGCCGAGGTTTCAACAACGGAGAACATGGGAGCTATTCCCACGCATTTATTTTGATCAACTTTCGGCCTAATACGAGGGCAATAATCCCCATAAATCAAAATAATCGATCCATAATTAACTCGACGAATTTTTCGAGATTGTCCCCGAATGGCAGATCACATCGCACTGCTCATCGAAATTCCGTTCAGCTATTGAATTATCGGAACGAGGATATTCTGTTTCTCCAAAATGAACACTAACTGCAGGTTGTCGTCCTAATTGCCTCTTGTCGATCGACGATGTTGCATGTCCGAAGTCGACGCCTACTCGATTTTACAGTTTTGCGGTATCGCAGCTCGCGAAAACGCAGCTTTGCAGAATCTCAACGCCGCATAATTGCGTGCGAAGAACGATACCCCAAAATAGTGGGATCACAAGACCGCAAAATCGCAAATTCTGCCTTTTTAAGACATCACATAATTAATTTCTGAAACCTTAATATGATATACACTCACCGTCATGGATTCCGCAATACTCAGGTTCAAAACTTTTAGAACTTTTGAAATGGTTTCTGATGATTGTAGCTCCTCTCTTCTCAAGTGCACCCTGAAAAGGTGATTCTGTGCAATCTGAACTATGCCATAAGTCGCTTTTTAGATGAACTTCAGAGACAAACGAGGCAGACCAGCCAGCGTTTGAACCCTTTTCGACTCAATCATCATCGTTCTGTTTTTATGGCGGCAAATTCAGTGACAAGGTTGAGGTTGAGAATCCCACTTTACTGTGAGGGAAATTGTTGAAAATCACAGCGACACCTTAGTGAGCGTTATGTAGTCGATCCCTCTTTAAGCCGAAACGAAGAAACCAATCTTTAGCTTTTTAGGTTCACACCATCCAACGACAGTACCCATTCGAAATAACCTTATAATCCAAAGCGCTATTGTTTAGCCTTCTGAAATCGCATGAAGGTGTACCAAGGAAATTGTCAGGAGTAGCAACAGGAGTCCAATTTTTATAGTTCTAAGAACAATGCAAAAAAATGCCCGTAGGAAGTGACAACTCTAATTTAAATGCACATTTTGCAGTATTATCTTGGGCTAGTCAAGTTGTACCTCATCGGGTCGCCACGGTGCGACGGCGCTACCCCTACTCAAACCCACTTCGACGCCACCCACTTGAGCTCCCATATTGGTCAACTGAGCAAAATGGGTGGCGTCAAAGTGGGTTCGAGCAAGCGCAGCGCCGTGGTAACGCCGCAAAAAACGTGCAGCCTGACTAGCTACCCAAGAATCTACTGTTCCAAGAAGATAAGTAGACCCTTCAGATTATCGCGGAGTGTGTCTTTACGTCGAGTTTGATGGTTGAGCGTGAGCTGGCCTGGTTCTGTAGGCGGACCAGGGAAGTCTTTATGCAATAAAGCAATGATGCTTTTGTTCCTTGTGATTGTGAAACTCGTGTCACTTCACAGGTGCTGCGCCTTGCAATTACTAGATTGACAAAGCTATCAGGTTGTCTCGAAAGTGGACACACATTTCAAGCTGCAAGTTTTTCGCCATCAGTGTATTTCAGCTGTCAATGACCACTGTGCCTACCACGGCGACGACAAGACAGTGGGTGCTTGCAAGGCTGAGCTTGTTAATTGTACTTTCTAAAACCCCATTTCTGGCGGAAGGTTGTAATTTTTGGAGTTCTTTGTACAATTTTTCTTAATCATAAGTAAGAGAAATGCTACTAGGAATCGGAACAGTTGGACAGTAAGTCCCTTAGCCAGAATACGAAAGCGCACTCCACAGCCCCATTCTAGGAAAACGTGGCCGTGTGAGGATTCTCACATGAACTCTGGCTTTGGAACAATTTCAATCGCATGCGGGAAATACATAGCAAGACACTGAGCAAAAAAAAAGTTCATGAAGGGTCACAAACAAGTAGGGAATTTTGCTATAGTTCACTATTTCATTTCAGTGTGATGTTCACTTGTGAAGCTTTGTCTTCTTTAAATCCATTAAGCATTTTTTGAATTTCAAAGCAAGCAATCGGATGCGATGCTATCACTAATGGATACAGCATTACACAACACTTTGCTAATAATTCGAATGTATGTAAATGTGTTGGGCGGATCAGGGACGGGCACATAAAATGAGCAGCAGCAATTGAAATGACGCCTTCATGATTGCCCAGGGCCTCGTTTCACCGTCTATTCCGTCGTACATAGTCTACTTGCCGCTTAGCTTTCGTATGGATGTATCACTTTAGGAGTTCCTCACGAACCACGGTATCCCTACCACTGTTTCTAAAGGCATAATTCACGACAATTCTCATAATTCATGGCGCTCAGTTAAGTTGCTTAAGATGTTGAAGGAACCAAACGTGAAATAAAAAACGCAGAAAACTCTAAAAATCCTATATTTAATGCCTTATCGATCATCGGCTGAGACATGATCACACCAGAAAAGTAGACATTTGCGAAAGTCTCTTTATATTATCACCCGAGGTTCAGGAATGCCAGTTTTCTCCTCACAACATTGCATTTAGTATTCGTCCAGAATTTCGGCCATCCCATTTATCACAATCGATAACAAGCATTTTTTGCCAAGTATAGATGCCACTGGCCCTTCACTAGTCATGTCAGTGAGGAGTGTTGGCAGTGCTGAAACGCTGGGTGTCCGTTTATGTATGCCTTCCTATGCATCTTATGTTTGTAGGAATTTTATATGCGCATAGTACTCATCCCGGTGCGGTGAATTCCAATCCCAGTGCGGTAAAACACAACCTTTTCAGTTGTGGGATAGGCTATCTCTAACGGTTGGAGCCAGGGTAGTCAAATTACGCGAACTGTGCCTTTCATGTCAATAACCCTGTGTTTGATTAGAACTTTCTTGTGTCCATCCCGTAACAATAGGGTGGCAAACTTATTCTTGGGGCATACCTGATGGTAAGATTGAGAGCATGAATTCGGTTGATGACATTCGCTGACGCCCTCTTCTTCTGCTCTCATTTTAAAACCTGTAAGTGAAATTCTTCCCCCGATTTGCTCTCATATAAACTCCCTCCTTTCTCTTTCTCTTGATTCTTGTCGGGAGTGCACTTATCCATATGTTGTTCCAGTTGATTTGGTCGTTACACAGCCGGTGTTTTACAAGATAAAGAAGAGCAACCTCTGATGAGGTCCTTACCAGGAAAGGGTTTCAAATTCGCATGGAACATTGAAAGAAGACCCACGTGAATCGATGAGGTCTCGCATGCTGATTACAAATACTATGAGGAGCATAATTGTAAAATGCCGTTCTGAGGCGAGTCAAGAAGGGTCATATTTAACTTGCAATAACCAGCTGACGGGGTACTTTGCTCTATATGATTCATCAAAAGATCTAATTGAGAGGGCAAACCCCGTCCACCACTTCTAGAGCGAGAGCGTTATCACTAAGCTACGACAACCATTGCTACCCAAACGATTAGACCCGTTGTTGAGTTACTTCCAGCAATGTACCCAGCCAACGATCAGTGTGGGCAAACTCCGATCCCTCCCAATTGGCCTCTGAGCATTGTAATTTTGGTTCCCACAATTGTAATTAGTATTTCAGACTCTATCGATCCGCCTAGATCTCATTTAGAAGTTTTATTAGAATTTAAAACCCATCCATGGACAGTTAGGATCTCATAGAAGCAGTGCTGCAGTTAAAAATAGTGCACACATTTAATGAACTGCATAATAGAACCCAAGAATAGAAAGTGAAAGCATTTCATTACATCAGATAAACAAAGGTCTACTGTTACTGCGGTAGATGGAGAACGACTTCTTTTTGTACCGTTTCACCGTTACAGTCGGCTAACGTGGATGCTCTCTCTCTTTTTGGTGCTTTTATGGAATAGATCACAGATGGTTCCAACTTGAGTGTTTCCGTCCATTTACATGAAAGATCTGAAGTTTCTTTCTAAATTCATTTCATCATTAAAACATATTGCTGCACACATCACATCACCTTCACGCATGGACAACAAAAATGTTACATTTTCAAAATGGTGGTAGAGGTTTGCTTTCGTTCCCTTTTCGCTCCATATGCCTGAAATTCCGATATATCTAGACTTTTTTGCCCCTGTGATCGTCTATTGTCTGGTCTCTTGGTGTTGAATAAGTCGTGTAAAAGCACTTCGATGTTGCACGGAGGAGGACCTTATTCGATCGTCCACAGGAGAAGGGAGCTGGGCGTGTCCTCTCGCCCCTCTGCTTGGAAGCACCCCAGCACCTTTCTTTCAATAACTAATACCCCAGGTCTCCTCCATCTAAGGACACTAATCGACATTTTATCATTTATGTGAAGAGATATTACTCAACTGCCGAAGTAATAATTGAAATGTTAAGACAACCCTAATCATTTGTTGCCCAATCCAAAGCCTTACTTTTGCAGCTCAGTCGGGAACATGAAGACCATCTATCTTCTTATCTTTATTATAGCTTACTTTGTAGGTTCATATACATAGATTCAAGGCAACGAACATTTACATAAAACTATTTCAAAATTTTTATTCTCAGACAACCTACGATCGAAAATTTGGAAAGAAGTGATGGAGTGGTTTGTCCAATGAGTCATGACTGAAAGTGTTAAATGTGTCGAATAATCATCAAAAGCAAATAAAAGTGTAAAAGATGGTGAAAAATTCTACTATTCCATTTCACAAGTACTCCCACTAGTTTGTCTAGTGTTAATTTAGATTCAACCATCCTGGAGCTACATACATATACAAGTCGGGTAGTGCAAAGATCACATTTCAGCCTTGGGAATGCTCCCGGAAATGCTATATCTGAAAGCCGCTCATGGCCTCCAAATATAGCATTTCTGGGAGCATTAAAATGTTACCATGTCCTGGACGACAAAATCCCTATAATTATTCTGTGGCTTCTAATCAGCACTCGAGTCCCAGTACTTCGGGCACACTTAACGCTCTTTTTCCCAGGAGTTATTAGAATGAGCCACAGCGTACGCATAACAATAATACTAAGTCAACCGTTTCCTTATATAACACGTAGTTTTCGCCTCATACAGGAGTGCCAAAGAGGAATCACTTTGCTCTAGACTCACACAGTAGCAGCCCCAATTTCTGTGGTGTGTCTTTGGTGAGCAGCCTCCTAGTGACGTCGCTTTGATTTCGGAGTACCGTTTGATATCTTACTGCATGGACAACGCTGCTACATATATCCGTACTGTCATTTCCTATGTCCCGATCCTGCCTCTAGAGGGGTTCCAATAAATATGGCACGCTCAACACTTGGAATCTGGAAAAGGATATCCGGAAAAAAACTCAATATTCAAGTGCACCGCCATGTATCAACTCTTTCGACTACGAAGTCTGGATAGTCCTTTGCAGGGATGTGTACGAGGATTATGGATTCGCGGATTTGGGAGCTGGAACGACGCATCTTATCAACTTGGCGATCTTATTTGTGAAGGCCTTTAATAATCTGTGGAGTGTAGCCCTAAATTTGGGGGTGGGAACAACCGGTCAAAATTTGATAATCAATGTTTAATTAAATTAGCATCGAAAGGAAAGTAACCCTTTTTCAGCATTCCTTATACACTGAAAAGTTTCTCGCCTTAACCTTCTAATTACAGGCGGGCGCTATTTCCATGACGAAGCCTCAAACATCCGTCAACAGGCGGCATTCAAACAATGCCAGAATCTTGAATTCAAAGAAAAGTGTCAGCTGCACAGGAAAGTATGAAAATGAAAGTGAATCCTGTAGTACGAGCCAGGAGTCTAACTACTCGATCGATTCTGACAAAATGAGCTCAAAACTTTCAGAAATGTCGTGAAAAGCTATTGCTGAACAGTGTCCTAGAGTTTCAAGATAATTTACTGAAAAAACGATGTGTGCGGAACATGGGCAAGCAGCATTTGAGCATGTGAATATAGGCTAAAAAAGTCGGAATGTTACTTGAGGGTAAAAAAGAGATCGTTGCAGCTTTCACCGAGAAGCTGGTGATCTACTTATCCAAATCTGACATTTTGAAGGTCGTTGATTCGTTGCATCAAGACTAATTTGAAGCATCCAAATTTTTACATTTTATCCACTCCAAACGAAGTTGTGACGGTGCGACGGTTTGCATGGAATAATCCGTCGTCAGGTGTCGATTTTTCAAAAAATATGAGCGGTATTGTATTTACCTTCCGACCTACCGGCAAATAAACGCATAAAGTCACTGATTTATACAATAGAAAGATAGCTTGTCAGCGCTAACACTGAGCCGGTTGGTCAATAGCGAACTGGACCTTTTTGTTAACTGCTGATTTTCGGTTCGACATACTACATACAGCACTCGCAAGCCGTTATCCATTATTGTGAACAAATCATGGATTGGCTGATTTGACCCAGCAAACTGGACGAATACCCTATACTTGACAAAGCATGACATGGAACGCTGAGGCAACACTTTCTTCCTCACCATCAAGCTACTACTGAAGCTCCACAGTGTGATATAGTGTAAGATGAAGAAGCACGTACAATTTTGTTCTACATGTATTTTGGAGGTAATTCTCAGCTGGAAATCTCATTACCATCACTATGATTTAGAATCTGCATCCGATATTTATGCCATCATATCTGCAATATTTTGGAATGCCATCCAAAAATGAGAGCACTACTCAATCTTGATTTGATTAAGAACTGCTGATCTTCCACGCAGACGGCGATACGAATGTTATTGAAGGGATGCCGAATTGAAGACAAAATAATTAACCTAGGAAAGGAGTCGAACCCATATCGTATGCCTCTGCGTAATGATAAGCCATGGTAATTGTGAGTCAATTCCTTGAATGGTATAACAAAGGTGGTTGTGAGACGCAACTGAACGCAAGAAATGAATTGAAAATAGGTGGGTATGACCACTCACTTACACGAAGGGCCTGAAAATGCACCGAAGCGTTTGTGGCACTCCGAATGAATGCGCTGCTGCAATGTCATGACGATCGACACAACGACACAAGAAACACAAAAGTGCCGCTGGAATCTGCTTGCAATCTCAAAGACAGCATGAAGAACAGTTAGTGTTCAGGAAAGAAAGATATGTTTCCTCTGGGTGAAGGACAGGGGGTCCAGTGAGACGGTGCGTGCTCAAATTCCGTTCAAAGTTTTAGAGTTCCCTCTTCTGGCCGGCTGCCTTCCCCTGACCATGCTTCTCCCACCAGTTTCTTTACGTGCTACACATGGCTTCTTCACGCCACAGATTCTCGGCTTCTAACATGTTACCGAGGAGATACGCCGGCAGATAGTTTCGCGGTTAAAGACACAGTTCACGAAAATATGATTATCTTTACTCCATCCCCGAGTAGATAGCCGCTTCTTCAAGAGCAGTATGCGTGCAATCACCGCGGCGCCAGGGTGAGTGCTGAACCCGTGAAGAACCCGTAAATGAGACGACGGCCACCGTCTCAAGATTTCCCACACCCTTTTTACGATTTGCCAGCAGGGAAGCGGTGGCATATACGTGTCTAAGAGGCATGATATCGACTGTGATAAGAAAGGATGGAAAAATTTTGAGAGGAATAGCAATCTTACCGTACGTTATTATCACGCAAAAACTTGTCGAAATGTTTGCCTCTGGTCTGAAGGCTCGTCGAAGCCAAATGTGAAGGACACATAATTTTCATGGTTTTTGAAAGGATTATTCGGCTCGTTCTTCACTTATGTGTTCTTCAGCACCTCCAAAATCGTTATGGAGGGCGACGACGCACGAAAATTATCGTGAACTGTGCCTTTAAAGAATTACCGGTCACTCTTTTCGGGTTATGCATGCTTTTCGCTAACCTCTTTCATAGTCGACAATCGACATAAGTATTCCTCATAAAGCAATGGAGCCAGCCTAGGCGATTCGTCTCTAAACCCACTGCCCCTGTTTACTTTTCACTATTCACTTCATCATTTATTGCGATTGATTTACTACTCCTACACACGTAGGCTGTTCACGTTCTCGATCTGGAGCTCTTTCCTCAATGATATCTTCAGGGACCCAATAGCTTTTAACATTGTATTATTTTGTATGTACCATAAATTACCGTTCCATCCTTCACTTTTTCTGAAAGTCCTTGACTGCTTACCTACCCTGCACTGCAAGCAAATTCTCCTTCACATCTCAAAAACAGCATGATGGATGATTCTGGCATTGGGGAACACGGAATATCCCAACTGTGATGGGGAGTAGGGACTCCGTAGAGACAGTGTATGTAAATATCGTCGCCAATAGTGGGCTTTATGTTTTCATCGAGCCTCACCCTGAACTGTGGATCTTCTTGCCTGTAGATGAATAATTTTTACAGGTGGACGCATCACGTGCTGCGCATAACCGCCATACAACACAGATCCACATGAGTCCGATCGAAACATGAATGATAAAGCTTGCAGGAAACGCCGAAGGTCAACGAGGAGAAAAGTAATCCTATCTTTGGGTTCTTTGGTCATTTTCATTACGTTCGTCCCTGACTGTCCTACTATCAGGGCGCCGCTACTTTCTATTCGAAAATCAACCAGATTACCTCTGTTGCTTTCCTGACTTGTGCAACGTTGAGCTGCAAAACCGTAACCAACAGAGAGAATTGTGGTGTCAAACTCATATGACGATGAAACTTGCGAAGCACGAGCCACATTTCACTTGCACATCCCTGGAGATGTGCTCAACAAAGTAAAAGACATAATCCAACGCAAAGTGACTTTCTAAGAATATTCAAAAAGTTATACGTCTTTCTAGCTGCTGCTACAATGAACAGTGTGTCTTCACACACAAATAGACGGGCTTTCCGTTGTGAAAACAACAAGTAATTGCCAATTGCTCTTATTATTACATCCTCCCTAATATCATTCACTGCGGTTAGTTGTCACCTTAGCTGCAGTGCAACCAAGTGGTGACCGGCCCATGGCGGCATCGCGTGCACGACGTCGATTTGTCGCCATGGTGACGGATGTGCCGGATGTGTTTTACCGTCGTCAGATTCGCTGATAAGTCTGATTAATCCCCTAGGTGAGCGTATCATCTAACACATATCTCTTGACTTTTCAACGCCGTCATGCCCTGGTTATGTTGTCATCGAAAGCCGAAATCGAAACGAGAAGATCAGTACAAGGTTATTGTGATTGATCCGTTGCAAATCGCTTTCTCTTCATTAGCGTAACTCTATGCAGGTGGCTGACGAGCCGGAGCAGCTGAACGTTGAGGAGCACCACGAAGAGGCCATGTTCTCATGGTAAGTACTAATTCTGAGAAGTATCAGCTAATATTGAGCTTTTTCTAACACGCCATGTTGCGTGCGTGCTAGGGATATTTGCCAAACTTTCTTTTTGTGTGAGCTGGAGTGTAGCGGTTTCATTTTCGGACACCAATATCTGGCTCTTAGTTCGAATTCCATCGCGTTAATGCATTGTAATTTCGGAATCTTACTTGTAATCGTTGTCATGCGACATAGCTTGGAATTAAATGGGAAAATCGCCGTGGGAACACCTTAGGCAACGTCGATCAGCTTTTTCCTCTCATTTTTCTACTGCTATGTATATATGCTATAATCTTTTTGCGTGTAAATATGTATATGTATAATCCAATACACTGAACTCTTCGCTGAAGAAACCGGAGTAAAATTTGGTTCATTTTTTATTGCATATCTGGTTCTACAAAAAATCGGGATTATACAATTAATTGGTGTCCCTGTCCAATACTCTGAGACTTGGATTCCTGAGATTCTGAGACTTGGATTCCTGAGATTTATGCTCACATCGATTTATCGTCCAGATAACCGTGGTGACACTTTCTGTTGTTTGAATAGATAAATTAATTAATAAGTAAAAATGAATAAGTATGTATGTAGATAGCATATGACTGGATTTAAGCTGTTAATCTGTCGTTGACGTCATTGTCCAAAAATTAAGGTTCGAACAAGGCTCACAATCTTATCGAATGCCTAGTCATTTGTTGTATTTTTGACATCATGTAATTAACGGAAGTTCGGTTTCGCTTCGGGCTGTCACTCAGTATCCGAACATCTCCAAAAAATTTGTGGAGTTTTGATCTAGAATCTTTAGCAAAAACAGCAGAAAATTTTGTGGGTTATTTATTCGAAGAAACTATGCCTTTCATGGCTCAACCCTTACGTTTTGATCCTGACTTTGACTTGGTGCGCTTGCATTGGAAGCGCTGCTTTAGTTTTTCTTAGTTGATGGTTAATTTTAACGGTAAAAATCCCTCTTATACAAATCACTTCTAAGGATGCTGAGTTTTGGGCAAAAGCTTGGTCTCGGAAAGGATTCGAACCTGCACATGTCTTCCTTGTAACAGCTTTCGCATATTGGGCTGTAGCGAAAATCAGCAGCTATCAAATAGCAAACACACCAGAATCTATATCGCTTCTACCACCATTCAAAGTCAAAATAGTTAGAGGAACTTACTCTAGGAGCTATGATGTGTTTTTAGCCCCCTCTGCTGCTAATTGCAGGCAGTACGGCCACCCAGTTGACTGTCAAAGCTCCTTTTCGAATTTGATCTCACCGAAAATAAAAAGTTTCATACTGAAGGAGAAGTGTTTGGATTACCTGTTTTTCGATTGCACGATTACACTCCGCAGCACCATCTACACGATCGCTCATTTTTAAGTCCATATGGAGGTGCGTTTGAGGAAACTCACTCCTTCATGAGGCACCGTGGAAACCGTTGATATGCTACAAATCCATTCTCTGTGAGCGTCGAAGCGGTTTACTTTACTGAGGGTAGCTGGCTGATGCACAATATTTCATACTTTTCATCCACAATCTACCGTCATTTAGTTCAGTTATTTTGCAATACTTGGCTGATTCTCACGAACTTTGATGTTTTCACTAAACTAAACCCCTTTTTGGACACCCACAGAGGATAGGATTTGTAGCATTTCAACAAGGGGCGTACCTCGGGTAGGTATGAGTTTCTAGAACTTGGGGGCCCATCTCCGCTCCTTTAGTATGTTATTTGAGAGAATCTCTAAAATGCTTTTGTTTCTTTTGGAACCATTAACAACTTTCTTTTTCGCCCCAGAATTCCATGAAGACCCCTTGTAAGCAAGTATCATTCCCTCGCTTATTTTCAGGACAAACATGTATATGAGCCTTCATTCAAGGTGATCGATAAATGAATCCATTGGATGATTTTCATCTCATGACTGAAGGACTCATTTGTTCCCGTGGATCACGGTGTTCCTTGGCTCGCGCACCCTAATAGAGCATATTAACGGAATGAAATGGTTGTGTTGGCTTGGAAGCTATGATCTCCTATCGCCCCAGCATTTCCCACTTCAAATCAAGGGCCCTTGATAGACATGGCATGGCTTCTTTTAGCGTCTACTTTCATCATGTGACAGACCTCTTTTGTTCTAAAGCTGATTACCGCTTTTTTCTAGGGTGTATATCGTTAGGACAGAAACGTCGCGTGGCCGTGTTCGGCACGCGATGGGATTGTGCGAGCTATGCGCGCCGTATTAGTCGAGTCCTGAAGCGATTACGCCTAGGATGAGGCGTAGAGCACCGTAATCGCTTCAGGACCCACCCGATAAGGCGCGCATAGCTCGCACCATCTCGTCGCGCGCCAAACACGGCCACGCGACGTTCCTGTCCTAACGATATACGCCCCTTTTTTCTATATGTCAGCTTTTGCTTTATGTATCACTGAATTCGAAAAGTATGAAAACATTAAAGATTCTCGATTATGTAGAACACTTGACTAGATAGATTATGGGTATGGCACGTATTTATGAATGTGTTTTGTGAGTACAAATTTCCGTCGACTTGACGGCATGGATTAAATGCACACTCCGCGACAATCAGACGATTTGCCATCCCGAGGCAACAGCTTCTTGGACAACTATTTAGGCTGCACCTTTTTCCTCCCTGAGCTCCCTTATCGTTCAGCTGAGCAAAATTGGTAGGATCGGAGTGGGTTCGAGCAGGTGTAGCGCAATGATGGCGCACCGATGTGGCGAGACAAACGGTGCAGCCTCGAAGGCTACCCATAAATCTACTTGCCCAGGAAGGTGAATCGACTCATCCGATAATCGCATGGTGTTCCTTCGAGTCAAGCGAAAGGGTGGCACATCTGAATAGTCTGCCAAACCATTATCTTGTACGAGCTTTATATGTACGACAGAACGAGCTCTTACGTGTACGAGACCTACAGCTTTAGGAACTTACTACTGCGGTTTATCAAAGGCAGCATTAGGGGAAAGTCGGACGAAAAGTTAAAGAAATAGTGAATGTGAAAGTCCAGATGCCTAGTAACAGGACAGTGAAGAAACAACGGATGGAATCGGCCAGAAACCCGAGAAGTAGGACCTCCTTCCTTTGTTGATTCTCGACGCGGACGACCTTTCCGTCGAGAGGCCGGTAGTCCCGACAGTTATCCATTGGCCTGTTACTTGTTGTAAACACAAGGGAATGTTTGGGAACACGTCAGCATCTATTTTTTAGAGTGAGCTTCAAGCTAACACTGCGAAAGCGCGCAGCAAAACCTTTGAGCCTGCCGCATCTCCTTGGCCGCTCCCACCCCAGTCAATCGGAAATTACGTCATCCGGAGGCGGGATTGACTTATCAAGAGGCGGGACAAATGGGTGGTTGCGACGTTTTGCGGCGTTTCTACAGCTCGGAGGAGCGCTTTTTCACCGGAATTTCTCCACAGGTAGCCTTCTTAGGGCTAGGACTACCATGTGAGTGACTTCTAGTAGGGATTTCTCCATTACCACATCACCCCTAATGCTGCCTTTGGCAATTTTACGGGCGCTAATCCGATTTTGAGATACCCTCCTCTTAGCCGCAAATATGGAATTTTTTGCAGTGCTCCATGGTCTGAAAATAATACTAGAGCCTTCCTCAATCTGATCTTGCTTTATTTTGAAACTCTACTGACCACCCTCGGTTTTTTGGGTTTTGAATGCCAATTTTTTTGGGAGATCATGATCACTGCGAATTCAGTGCACACTGATTAGATTCCATTTAGCCCTGCAGTAGTTCAAGTGAGGATCAGCAACTTCTTGTTCACTTTTGACTTCGTTTTTATCTTTTTGTCCTTTCTTTCTTTCTATCTCTCTTTTTTTCCTCTTTATCACCACCGGAGGCAGAGCCAACGCTCCGAGTGATGTAAAGGTTGAGCCATTCAGCCAAGTTTCTGGTGTCCTTTAGTAATGATCGTAAATGTCTAGTGCTTAGTGAAGTATGATTCTGATTGGACGAGCATGCCGTACTCGAACGACAACCACTTCGTCGTTTCCACAATTTGTCTCCCATTTATGAGAGCGAGATGACGAATAGTGATCCTTCAGAAATGGAAATAAAACGAGGAACGCTCCAGTTCGCCAAAAATAGACTTGTTTCAACCTAACTGTTGTCTCCGAAGTAGCACAACTTCTCACTTTCTACGGTTCAAACTTTCGAAAAAATAGAAACTCTACATAGTGGGACCAATATGTATAGTATGAACGTCAGATTGCGTAATAAGGGAATATTTAGGGATCGACGTCCGAAAATGGACATCGACAGGTACCGGATACACGATCTGGATGGAGCCACTGAAATTCGTCGTGGAGCAGGCGGGCAGCCGATGGCCATAGAGAGTTGCAAGGTATCTTCTTGATAGGCTTCAGCGAGACTTTAATTCAGTTACTTATGTCCTTATATCGAAATAACCTAGAATCGCGTCATTGCGCCAACACTGTTCGCCATGCTAAGCGATAGCTTAATGGGTATTCCTCTGCACGAAGTGTGTACACTTAAGTCGAAATTTTGCTTCGCGAGGTCGCACTCGCGGCGCCGTCAGCACAAGTTGCCGTGGTCTGTTGGAATTTTGTTCAGGGCGCAAGGAACCGTGGAAGTCTTTCGAGTAATAGCTGTTTATCTCATCATTATCTGAAAGCAATAACTGTTCTGCCCTAAAAAGACAAAATAGTGACATAAAAAGTAAAAGAGAGATAGCATTGCATGATAACAATCCTAATTAAGAAATAATTGATTAAGGCGTAAAACTCTGAAGGGAGTGTTGCAATGTACGCATATCATCCGCGAAGAAATCCGCGGCGCTGCTTGCCGCGTGCGGCAGCGCAAAAATTTGACATCAGCGTACACACCCCTCACGTGCAGCGCAATATAGACTTCGCAGTGAATTGCGATAGACGGAAACAAATTTAATTTTCGAAAGGTCATGTAACAAGGTCTCTATTGCTAAGTATTGGAAGTGTATTTCTCTTAATTGGCAGGTTCTACACTACAATTTTGCAATCATCTTTCAGCATCTCAAAAATTGGCTGGCTCTTATATGCTTTTAAGTTGCCCTCTTTAAATTACCTTATAATTCATCGGAAAATTGGGAAGGTTGCTGCTTTGAGCTGCTACAAAATCCGTAACTAACCTCTGTGTTTGTATGCCCGCGTTCCTGACTGACCATTTTCAGTTGAATGCTGACGTTAACAAGTGAGTGGGAAGTGGTACTGCTACCGCACAGTTGGTGCCACGGTCATATTTCTGTGTGGATTCACCAGCTAGTCGCCGTGAGACTGAAAACCAAGCGCCTCCTATCTCTCAAATGTCACTTACTGAATAGCTGGTGCGAATTGACCTGGTAGCGAAATGATCTTACTCGTACAGAGAGTTGCTCCGCTTCAGAAGCCGGTACGATTCCAAAAAGACACCACTTCCCGAATTACCCTTGCCAAGTTAATTACTAAACAGATCAAAACAAGTTTGAAGAAATTCTTTTCGTGATTTTTTTTTTGCAATTTAGAGCTGCAATCTGCTAGTGCTCGAACATACTTCTACTATCACCGTGGACGACTGCTCAGACTGTTTGATAGTGCTGGCTCCTTGCGCTGGAAGGTAAATTTCCCAACACTCACAATGAAACCACCCTGAGATACTTGCTTATTAGTGATAGAAAGGAGACAGAGCTAGACAAAAAGGTTGACACTGGAAAAAAGTAATTTATTTTAAACCGTGTCCTTTTAGAGATGACTACAAACAAGAATGATTATTCAGGACGATCACCGATTTCCCGCCGTCAAATAAAATGTCTGTGGTGCAGTGCCGCTGCTCTAGCCGTCGGGGCTCTCCTAGATTTGCCTAAGCCTTTCAGGGGAGGAGCATGTCCTCTAGCCGTCCGAGACTCTCCCAAATTACATTCTCTTTGACGTCCAGGAAACGGGTGACCGTCCCGAATAATCTATCTTGTTGACAAGGCTCCTCCCCTGAAAGGCCTAGGCAAATCTAGGAGAGCCCCGACGGCTAGAGCAACGGCACTGCATCACAGATATTTTATTTAACGCCGGGAAATGGGTGATGGTCCTGAATAATCGTTCTTGTTGACTTCAGACATCTACATCCATATTTTCGCTGCCAACCCACCGTCACAAAGTCGTTTTCATAGCACTGCTGTTCTAATAGCACTTCATGTTTAGTGTTTTTCTACGTGACTGTCAATCATGTACGGTTTTGGTGGCCTGCCAACAACTTCGCACAAGAGACTGTCGCACGTTACGCATCGCACTTCACTGCGCTACACAGCCGATCATCGAGGAGACGTCGAGTGCCGTTTTTCATCCATTGGTACTGCACTACGACTCGTTTACTGGTGAGTACTTTCGACATTAATTCGGAAACTCCCTTTGGATGGCCATTCGAAATGGGATCTTAGCGTGGAATTGACGAGCTTTACGGAATATCGTTGAAATAGTTCTGTCGATTTATTTGGACCCAGAGAGAAACGAGAGGAGGATCCTATCGCTGAAAATGTTCCTGGAAATTACCCTCATGGATCGTGTGGACTAATGAGAGTATTTCTTTAACCAAGTTGGCAACCTTCTGATTCTTCTGCAGAATTCAGACCCGCTAGGAGCACCCTTCACATGAAGATCTTCATCATAAGGTCAGTGACAGATGGCCTCCCTCGTTCCCTCGTTAGCATATCCAGGCCAAAAGCCATAGCATCTTAACTGAAGAACATGGATTGTCAATGCATACTTCTTTATTGATTGGCAATTAAATGTATTGCGTAATTAAATGCGTGCGTATTGTAAAGGCATTACCTTTGCTGCACACCACACATTTGTAGCCAAAAAGTCATCAGTATCTGTCGAATGCTTGTCTGATATGCATGAATCACCTAACAAAACGTTGATAAAAGGCGTGTACGCATTCGATACCGGCCCAAGTAGTATAGTGGTTAGTACTCCACGTTGTGGCCGTGGCGACACAGGTTCGATTCCTGTCTTGGGCATTGTATTGCATCAATGGGAAATTGCATAAACTTTTAAAGCTACAGCAATGAATTTATGCTGTGGACATCATGGGACTATATAAAAGTTCTTGTGCTCTTAAGAAATTGCCACTTTTACCAGCAAACGTTTCAATCCGTGTTCCCTTCAACCAATAACAGTCGTTCATTGATCGAGCGCCATGCTTAGCTTGAATAGTAAACGAAAAGCTTTCACATTACAATTGCATCCGAAACCTCACGCATTCATTTCATTTGTAGATGATTTGGTCAATGCACGGCTGAGTCCATTCTCCAGCCATTCGTCGTCAGTTCATGATTTCACGCCAGAAAAGGGATCGTTGCATTATCGGATAAGTAACGATGCGTTAACTTTGGTAAGTGTGCTCAAACCAGCAAATATTCAAAAAAAGCTACGGAAGGCTTGAAGTCAAAGGTCTTCTTGTTTCACATCAGCATTCTTTTTATTCCTTATTTCCTTTATTTTGCAGAGTCCAGAACAGGTAGCTGTCTTGACATCTCATGGTGTGTCGACGAATTTACACGAATCTGATATCCCTTCCCGTCAAGAACCACTTGGAAAGGTATGTATGTGGGTTCGAGGGATAAAATTTATCGCATATTCTTGTGCCTCTACCAATTAGGACTGAAATAGGGCTAAAATTAGTGCCTACTTGAAAGTGCAAGCTGATACGCGTGTGGCAGATATCATGATTTGATCTGTAGAGCGCCGATCATAATCTTGGTAGACTATTCAAACTTTTTTTTTAACTTCAAAAAAATCATTTAAAGCTTCCAAAATTAAATATACTATATTCGTGTTCTAGTGTCTCCATATTTATTGGGAGCATCCCATTCTCAACCCTTCTCCGAATACACGTACTGTGTGGGTGACAGCGAAATGAATATGTTTCGCAAAAATTCTACACTTTCCATAAACTCGAAATAAGTCTCAATTAGCGACTGCACAATTATTAACCTGGTTAATAATAATAACTAATAACCGCGCTTCAATTAACGCAGCTTTTCAAAAATTAGCTTGAAAAAGGATACGGTGAACTAGAGCATGGTTAAACGATCACTAAAAGACGTACGCAATCTAGTTTTTGACCGGCAAAAGAAATGGGCAACTGCTTTTCGTCTTGATTACTATTTTATAATTATTTATTTTTATTATTATTATTATTACTACGATACGATTTTTATTTCTTTACTTTTTTGCGTGCCTCACAGAACCTTAATCCTACATACGTGAGACTATAGATAGGGGCATACCACGGTTTCTAGTATAAGGGTTCCACCCGCCCTCCTCTTGATTCTTCTGTAGGTTTTTTTTTCATAAGATTTAACTTCTCTAATCCTCTACCAGCTTGGTTTACCACTCTACTGCTCACTGCTTTATTCAACAAGAAGTATCTATGGAAGGAGTGCTTCTCCTTCCTTTTCTTTTCTGTTTGGACAATTTCTTTTCAGAGCTCGCTCTCATTATTTTACAGCACAACAAGAAAACAATATTTTGTGGCACAGATTTAGAACAATTTCAAGCAGAAACGTTTAGGTGAAATGCTAAGTTGAAGAAAACTCTGAAAAATTGTGATTGTTATTCTAATAACCCACGTTCAACCCATTGACCCCTCGCCCTTCTACCTTCGTGGTGCACATGTGAAACTGAAGCATTGCGCGCGTGCATGCCTCGCTACACAAAAAAAAGTCAAATATTTCTATGAGCAAAGCAGCTTACGCGACACCGATAGACAAGGTTCCATAGAGAAAAAGAATTCTTCTAACAAAATTATTATGTTTTATTCCTCTGGAGACAACATGTGGAACAACATATAACATACTCTGAAATTCAACAGAGGAAACCAAGCAACTCCTCTTTAAGCGCAATCGTTCGGAAAAAATTATTCCACAGGTTGAATGGCAGGAACAACCTGAAAGAAGTATCAAAAGAGCTCATAAACTGAATGGAAGCTTGGCTTCCATTATCGTGAGTAACCACTGAGGATTTATATTAGGTTGGCAACTAAGTAATTGCGGATTTTTAAGTACTGCTTTTTCCCTCTAAACTGCTTTCCAGCAATCTCTTCTGTACATACACATGTAGTATAATTCCACACGCATCTATAGGTAGTATTGTCTTCCATCTCCCGGGTAACCTTTTTCGGCAAAATAGACATCTCAACGGTCAACCTCATTTTCAATACAAAAATATAAAAAGATTTTCCTTAGAATGGCGTTAGACATGGAAGGGAAAAGATGATAATCCGATGGAGCAAGATCAGGGCTATAAGGTGGATGGGGCAGCAATTTTTATCCAAGCTCGAGAATTTTCTGGCGAGCCATTTTTTCACTAGTGGTAAAAATTTTATTGAATTTTTTCTTTTAAAAAATCTTCGAGCTTGGATAAAAATTGCTGCCTTATAGCCCTGATCTTGCTCCATCGGATTATCACCTTTTCCTTTCCCTGTCTAACGCCATTCAAAGAAAAAAAATTGGAATTAAAAATGAAGTGACTTTTGATAATTTTATTATATTTTGCCAAAAAGGGTTGTCCGGGAGATGGAAGACAAATACCTATAGATGCGAGTGGACTTGTACTACATATATATGTACAGAAGAAATTTTGTGGAAAGCAGTTTTGAAGGAAAAAGCAGTATTTAAAAGTCCGCAATTACTTAGTTGCCAACCTAATAAGTCCCATAAATCTGTTGAACTTGGAGATGTAAACTAGTCATGTTTCTCATCAATTAAAAAAAACAAAATAGTTGCATAGCCAGAAAAATACCAGAAATGAGAGTAGTACAGTTGTGCATACCCGACATTGCACAAATTCCAGATGTGGGAGTTAGCGCGTGCATACCCGGCTGTGCACGCGAGCATCAATGTGTTAATACAAACTGTTGCAAGCGTTATACTTATACGTACTTCTGCAATAACAGTGCTCTGGTAAAGATCAACGCACTCACTTACGTCAAAATGCTGTTGCACATTTTTGTGAATTTGATTTTGTATATTTGTAGAGTCACTATTTCCATGCCGTGTGTAATGATGCCAGAGAACGACTCACGTTCGTGGAACGATGCCAAAAAGTCGCTCAAGCAGTAGTTATTTCGCCGTCACTCAGGCTTGTGAGCACCAACGAGATTGACTTACAAAAACATGGATCCAAGATTGGAATGCCGACGAAAACTCAATGTAAGCTCGCTATTTGCAGTCACTGTATTTTTGCGGAAGAGTGAACATATTAAGTTGTAGGGAGTTCTTTCGTTTTTTAAAATCGTGCTTTTTTCCCTACAAACTGCTTTCCAGCAATTTCTTCTATACATATATGTACATGTAGTACAAGTTCTTACGCATCTATAGGCATGTCGTGTCGCTTCTTTAATGTGTGGAAAAATTCGTCAAAAATTTTTTGGCGAGTCACTCTTTCAGTATGTGGGAAAACTGGCCAAAAATTCTCGATTTCGAATGGGAAGTGCTGCCCCATCCACCTCGTAGCACTGATCTTGCTCCATCGGACTATCATCTTATTCTTTCCCTATCTAACGCCATTCGAAGAAAAACCTCCGTTAATGAAGATGTCATTGACCTCTGACATGTTTATTTTGCCGAAAAAGGTTATCCGGGAGATGAAAGACAATAATACCTGTAGATGCGTGTGAACATGTACTACATGTGTACGTACAGAAGAGATTGCTGGAAAGCAGTTGGGTGGAGAAAAGCACGTATTTACAAACGAAAGAGCTTTCCCTACAGCCTAATATTATTGGATACCGATTATTGCAGCAGGATGCCTCAGCGGTTTGGTGTGCGTCTGAAAAATGGCGGTTTCTATTCAGCCCATTTGAGGATCCCATGCCAGCCTGCTTAAGGATAACATTCTACCTACTCCCTTATTCGATAGCAGAGAGCCGTCTCTCCGAAATTTCAAAACATTTCATAACCACACGCGAGAGAATTCTATTTTTATCTTGTTTGTGCCCTCTGTGTTTCACTTACAAGCCCTGCGTCGAGGAAATTTTTTTGAGGAATACGAACAGTCGCTCTACGCTTCCTGTAACGATATGATCTAGGTGTTTTCCCAAAAAAGGCCGTCAGTCGTAGATACTCGATAATCATAGCATTGCTACTTAGTGCATATGATCGTCGAGCTTTTAAAAATATTATACAACCCCTGTTCTCCGACCCGGCATGCTACCCTATTTTCCAACCCAAAGTAAGACCTAAAAGAGGAGGTGGTGTATAGCCAGGTGGCGCACACCCAACTCTCATGGTGCGGGGATCGAATCCCGCCTCAACGCACGCCAAACCAACTAAGCTTTACATCACTGCGGGGTCGGTAAATTAGTACTAGACTGATATGGGTGGATGAATGCACTGACTTGTACATCGGCTGGCCACCGCAAGTCTTTGTATAGGCCACATCACACCAGACACCACGATTCTGAATGGAACTGGAAGTCGCGGCGCGTCCCAGGAAGGGATTGACTAACACTGAAAAATTTATCCAAAAAAGCTTCAGAGTAAGACTATCTTTCTTGCAATGTCGAATCCACTCTTTTGGGGATTCTCCAACCCATGCTTGACGCTGTCACACCTCTGGGATATACACTTGGGCTAAGTTAGGCACTGCCCTTCTCCGCCTGTGCATTCGCCGACTGGGTTAAAATGTGGTTAAGGAGTTTTGTTGTCAGCCAACACACCATAGGCAATAAAAAACTTACCTTACTGAATATTATGCTAGAAAACGTAGGCGATTGTATAAGAAGAAGCACTCATAATGGGAGTGCTGCCAGTCAGTTATATCACAGTATTCAATTAGGATATCACTACCAGTCATCTATTTCCATCATATAGGAGCCGTCCTGATCCCACATAAACCAGATTAAGCATGATTAAAAGCAGGAAACTTCAAGAAGGCTGGGGCCATATTCCACCAATTAGAAAGATAGGGTCTGCACCACAAGGGTCAAGCGTTGCGTCGGGGAGTTCTGTCATAAGCACGATTCCCCAAAAGGGGCCGTCGAACTCCAGAAACCGCAGCCCTTGCTTTCTATTCGTCGTTGATCGCGTGATCTCTGGCGAAGTGGTTACGATGAAGATGATGATGATAACGTGTTCCTCTCCCCGCCCCTCCCTCTCCTCTGGCCAACTCCTTCCGCATTGGTGGTCAACGGTTTTTGGGTTCTTTCCATGTCCAGCCTTCCTACAATCCACGCAAATACGGCATAAGGAAAAAACTTCCCCGAAATTTCGCCTAGTTATAAGTTTTTACGATTCCTAAAAAAAACCACAAGGTCAATAAAGTGTATTTGTGTTGGATCGACAAAAAAGGTGTTCGGTCCTCGAGCTGACCTTGTATTCTTGTATGAATTCTACTTGTTCATTGAACCGCATGATCTCCGATCACTTACGATACGTACTTATACTTCGTTCAGTGCTGTTCGTGATGAAAATTCATGCTCAAAGAGCCTAGGCAGGGTGTTCGGTCACTTGAAAAAATGACGGAAAAAAATTATTGTATAGCATTGTGACAGATGCTTGATCGTATTCGTACGATCCTTGCACTATACCACTTCGGATAGCCACTCGTCACAAGGGTCGCGCGTCGAATCTGAAGAATTTTCACAAATAGGAGTCTCCATAGGACCCCCCAAAAAGGAGTCTCCATAGGACCCCCCCCCCTTCGTCAGGATCCGCTATTTCTACTATTTGTTCCCAGTCAAAGTGATTTTTCACGAAATAAAGTGCCTATGGTGAAAGACCGAGACCAAACTCGTGACAAAATAGGAAGAATTATAGCCTAATGAATTTCAATACACGTGTTCCGAAACGAAAGCGTCATCTACCATGGGTCATGTGTTCGTCCTCTAGTGATAGAGGAGCCATGTGGCACAGGTTGAAATAATAAGGATGAAAAATTAGAATTCAAAAGAACCCATGTAATGCGCTCCACTGCGATTGCCTCGTCGTTATTGCTACTATAACAGCTACATATGGAGCACAATGCCTTCCCAGCGGTAAACTTCAACATTCTTTGAATACTTATAAGTTTACTAAAACTTAATTTTTCAAAGTAGTGTGAACTGATTTTATAGTAACTCCCTTAGCTCGATCTATTGACCGCTTGGTTCCCCTAATGGTTGCGTAGTTCTCTATATGGAAGTCTAGTGTTGGAAAATTTAGGAAAGTTTCGAGGTGCCTCACTTTAAGTGTCGTTACTATCTTCAAACTGGGAAGTAGTAAAGCGGATTTTCGAAGCGGTATCTACGAGGCTGCGGCTTTCAAAAACTACCACTATTCTACCATATCTTCAGGAAGGAAAGTTTTTTTTTTGAGGGAAGCTAGTCGAAGAATTTTTTTGTGAAAATGACGAGCTTTCGATTCCTCGGAAAAATAATCCATTGTCTCTGCAATGCCTCCAGTACACATCTTTTGCTCTCAGGACCAGTGGAAGGTCGACTGGCCCCTGTACAAACGCTTTCAGTCCCGCATAATGGTGGCCAGGACAACTTTACGCGCTCGCGATCATAGTAAGATACGAAAGAAGCTCATAACCGTATTTCTCGCTTTTATCCTGTAGTTACTTGAGTAGTCATTCATGCTGGAGCCCGTGGAAAAATAAAGCCCCCCCACGACTGATCGATGAATATCGGGGATCCCTTTGTACATGTTTTCGTTGCCATAGCATCAACGGTAGGACCGTTGGCCGGCTTCGTCGCGGGATGCGCCATATATGATGTTATCATCGACAATCCATCAGGATAAAGAGTACAACGTCCCTGGTCGCCCTGGTATTGTGAACTGTGAACAAGATAACATGGTAACAAGGTATCTCGCCTAGTTATGCGTATATGGTTACAGTAGATCAATACTTCTTCACAGTCAACAATTCCAAGAAAACAAGAGAATAGCGTGGCCTTTGTTTATTTTTCCACATACTCTCCTGTCTACAATATCGTCCTATGCACTTATCCTAAATCTTTTCCTACTTTGTTCCCTTTTCGTGGGGTACCTCTTTCTGTATGTCCTACGAGATTTTTGAAGGAATCATCCACGGAAAATGCGCTTTTGTGTTACCCATACGTTTATGTTGTATTTGCCTAATGTGGGCCTCGTGCAAAATTTCACGCGAAAAAAATGCGAATCTGGCTGAGATACAGCACCACAAAGTGCGGTCCCAGTGGGCGGGGCCTAAGAGTAAAAGCCTCGTCCCGTGGTCCGCCGCCGTTGGGAACGGAGAGTGGGACTGTTTACGAAACTTTCTACTCCTACAATGCGTCTCCGGCACGACGGACGACGGAACGAGGCTTTTCTCTTGGGCCCCGCCCATTGGGACCGCACTATGTGGTGCTGTATCTCAGCCAGAGCATTTTTCGCGTGAAATTTTGCATGAGGCCCACATTAGGCAAATACAACATAAACGTATGGGTAACACAAAAACGCATTTTCCGTGGACGATTCCTTTAATTAAAAATTGAACTGGATATCAGTTCCGAATTTGAAGCCTACTAGTCAGCTTTATCACATCTGCCCTTTCTACTTTGAACCCTCAGCCTGCGAAATTCCGTTGATCACTGCCTACCTCAAATTACGACCCCCTAGCAGCGGAGCAAAGACGACCCCCTCCTTGTCGAGGATTCCCAGACGGAGGCTTAACATTGTTTGCCAACACTCTACATTCACCTAAATATGTATATTTGCCTTACTACTATTCGAACTTGAGCAACTAATGAATTGCTGTAATAAGCAAACTCCGATAGCAACAGCAACAACGAGCAACAAGCGCATCTTACTCACTTTTCACTGTACATAGTGCAGGAAAAATGCTTCGTTTCAGCAACTCTTGTTGTGCTCGAAGTATGTGGAGATGTGAACCTTCTGGATCAGCTGATGAACGACCGAGGTTTTGAGAAGGTACCAGAACACGAAGAATCAACGTTTGCCTCTGCTCTTGTTGCTATTAATCAGATCATGTTATCCTGAGCACGTGAGGTTCATCTTCATTCTGGTTTTGTTTCCTCACTTTTCATTATATCATATCAAAGCGACTGAGTTTTGCATGCTTGTTGACCTTGTGATTCTATTATAACCCACTGATCTGTTTGCAAATGCCCCTGCCCTACAGTCACGGGACTCATGTTAGTGCTCTCCTACTCAGTAAGCTGAAGCGCACATCTATGAGGAGAATATGGCTGATTCACCATCCATTGATCACAGCTTCAAAATCATAGCCCAATAAAATCAGCTATCCGTTCAGTAAACCGAGGATGTGGGAAAGTTTACCGCTTGAAGAAAGCGCGGACGGCAGTAGAAGAGAGGGAACGGTATGAGCGCCATTTTCAAATAGCTTTCTTGTGTCGATTCAATTTTCGGCGAGTCATACGTTTATGCCTGTTTGTATGTCATTTTGTTTTGTGTTCTTGAGGTGAATTCTTGATTGAGAGCCAAACGTTCACATGTTTTTATATGGCCAATAAATTTTTTTACCTCTCACTCACTTCTATAACCTACTCCAGTATTTGACTATAAACGGAAGTTTTCCCGCGAAAACCGTGATATCGAAAAACTCGTGGAACTTGACAGTTTCCTCAACGAACTGCTTGACCTAGTCCGAACCGTAAACGGGGCCATGGAACTATAACGCGTATAGTGGACGTACCTTTCCTTTTTAAGACGGATGTAGGCGGTGCTCAGAGGAATCGCTTCGTGATTATTGGTTTACCCTCTCTTTATCGCTTGAGGCCACAAAAAAGGCGGGCACAAAAATTCATTTCAAAATTTACCGATATCAATGCAAAATCGAGCAAAACGTAAAAAGAGGGACCATGGGTGGTACGTACAGTACGAGAGAATAGAAAAAATTGATTATTCTTCTAAACAAAATTTTTCAGACTATTCATAAAAATTTTATTTGATTTTTTCTTTTTGATTTTGTAATTTACGTTTCAGATTTTTTGACATTTTCAACTATGTTATTTTTATTATTTTTCAACTACGTCATTTATATTTTACAACATTTACAAGAATGGTGCAATAAGAATAGGAATTAATACTAGATGAGCTTATTCAAAGATAAACTCAGAACTCCATCAATAAGCGGAACTTCGAAGAGGTTTCCAACACTTTCCTAAAAATATGCAGCCTTTCTTCAATAATATTAGGTTGTAAGGAAAGTTATGGCGCTCAGAATGCATCTTTTCTCAATGAATAAGCACCATACGATTCGCCACAATCCTGTCGACATTATGCATACCCATATCTCAATTTGGCGATGAGCTGATAGTTTATTAGGTTGTTCGGAAAGAAGAGCGCGTTGAATTTGTCCATTGTTCTCTCCTACTATAAAAGATTCTTCAAAACAGTTCAATCTATTAGAAAGAGATTTTTATTGCGCATCTTTTCATATATCTTTGTCTATGTCTACTTGGTTTTTTTCAAAGAAAAAAAGTTTCAACGACTTGAGGCCGACTTCCATGTTCTTCGTCATCCAAGCTTTCATTACCGTTTTTTAAACGCTGGAACTTTGCCCGACACTTTATACAGCCAAAATTTCTGCAAACATTATACGCATGACGTCAAATATTTACCGCTTATTGCATTGAATCTTGCATTTTTTTGAAATTTTTTTTTCAAAATTTTGAAAAAAAATTGAAATTCTTTTTTGAATTTTTTCTTTGGAAAAAACCCTGGTAGATATAGACAAAAGTATTTCAAAAGATGCGCAATAAAATTCTCTTTCAAACAGACAAAACTGTTTTACAAAATCTTCTGTAGTAGAAGAGAAATAGATGGACAAAAAAACGCGCATTTCTTTCCGAACAACCTAATATATTGTGCGAAATGAAAAAAGCCGACTCCAAATCGCCATTCTTTCTAAACGCACTGCTACTGATGGAGCTGTTTAGCGCTAGATCTGCAGAATATGATGGACGAGTAAGCGCTTCAGCCTGCAGCTGCTTCAATTCCGGAAGAAGATTTGTGGAAAATGCGCTTGCGCTTAGGTTCTTTAAGGGGTCGCACGACACCCCATCTTCAGGTTTTTTCCAAATCAAGCTTACTTGAGGTGGTCAACTAAGTTTGTTTGTTGAGGGCAATTGTGGATATCGCCTGCAAGTACGGACGCTTATCGCTTTCTGCCATTTAAGCTGAAGCGATTCGATCACTTGAAGATTCAAGCAACTCGTTCTCATTTCTGCACTTTTGAAATCAGGAACAAAGTGTTCCATGCATTCTTCACACCCTCCTCGTGCAGCACTCACATTTTTGGTCTCCTTCGCTGGGACTCGGCTAAACAAGAACTCGTGAAGTGAAGTTATTTGAAAAGTGCCATTTTCGTAGCACTCTAAAATTTCCCTAATAATTCGAAAACCTTGTGGCATTCCAAATAAAACATATATTCAGAAAGCATTCCAAATAAAACATATATTTAGAAAGACTTTTTGTCTATCTAAGGAGCACATTATGTAAGCTGATTCATGTTAAAGCACTCTAGTATTTGAATTTATCTTGTGAACGCGAAAAATCTGCCAGAACTTTCCTTACAACCTAATAACTATGAACTAACATCACTACAAATTTTGTTCGGGACTACCAGCAGTAGTGGATTACCTATAGTGATTAAGACAGGTCTAGGATTTGGGCTTTAGGGTTTGACAGCAATAATGTTGCTGAAGGTCTCATCTTTCCCAACGGTGCTTTCTCCCTGCAAGCATCACTATTTCCCATAGATAAACGTAGTTATGCGACGATACAGATCATGCGCCCTCTGACGTGCCGTAAGGACTTGACCTTCGTGAGAGGAGAAGAAAAAGCGATGAACCATACCATACAAAGCAATCAAACATCGGCACAAGTGCTATTGTCGACCTTTGCGCTGAAAATGCCCGTCAACGCACATGAGTTCAGAAAACTCCAACTCCCATAAACGGGTATTGCATTTATGTGATCAATTCGCAAGGTGTTTCAATTGCGAAAAGGTACTAGGCGCTACAAAGAATTGGGAAAATCTGAAAATAGATCACAAGGTATAGATTTATTTTTACAAAAACAATTAATCACTCACTTTCCGCATAGCTCCTTACTATCTAGCTGTTCCCTTGTTCATTCTGTCAGGGATATCCTCCAGTCTACTCAGTCAAGGTGACAACCATTACGTAAAGGGACTAGTCCTCAGCTGCAGATTACTGACATGCAAAGTTGTAATTTTTCCGCCAGCTATGAACCTGGTCTTTCAACTAATGGGCCCGTGTGCCTATGATGTACTGAAATTGCTGCCCTGCCATTCCGGGCAAGAGGGATCCATATACAACCGTCATATAGGTATCAGGTAATGACCATAGCCTCGTTACAAACGACACACATAGCTAACCAGGTTCTTCAGATAGCAAGTCGAATAAAATAAATACACAAGATACAAATATCTAGTGCGTCGCTGTCAATAATCATAGGCCACATTTTCTGCAAGTGATTTTTGATAAATCAGGTCACTTGGTAAAACCCCTAACCGTAGCAGACGGTAAGCGATTGCTACGCACTGTGCTCTCGCCGATTTCACGACTGATTTGACCCGATTTCGCCAACGAGTAAAGGCGACAACACGATGTTGCGAGAGATAAATTTGACAAACCTTGAAAGTTACTCGAACTGCGATGTAATACAGAAAGAAGGGTACTTCGAGAGAACGAGGTATAGCCCTTTACTTCAACCGGTTACCTTAGTACATATGAGTGCCATACACCTTTAAACTCCTGCACTAATTTCGGAAAAAGGATAAGGGATGACAGATCTGTAAGAGAATGACCGACAGTACACACTTCACCCTAGCTTCTCCGTTTACGATATTCTGGCTCTGCATTTTTGACACTAAAAATATGCAGGAAATCCTGGTTGTATTTTCACCTGGTACGAAAGTAGTGTAGTGACAATGGCACACCACCCTCATGGTGCGGGGTTCAACTCCCGTATCAACGCCCGCCCAGGCTAACCAAACCTTCCGTTGCTCCAAGGTGGGTGAATTGGTACCAGATCCGTCTGGCAGGATAAAAGCACTGACTCGTATATCGGCTGCTCCCGCAAATCCACAGGCCTAATCGCATACAGCTGCCATCGCGATTCTGAATGGAAATAGAATGCGCAGCGCATTCCACAGAAGGGATTGCTTACGTCAAAGCTTTATTCTTTTATCATTTTTACCCTGCCTGTTCAGTTCCATGTGATCTGTGTAGCAAAGTGTGACACAAGTTGGTAGTAGAATCCCAATGTTTTCTCACATAGCTATATTTATTCGCTGATTCAGGCAAATATCACCTACGGTAGCGTTCAAAAGTCTTCGGCCAAAACTCTTTTGTCATAACTTTTTTTCTACTTGACCAAATTTGACAAAATTTTAATATGTGATGCCTGAACCTATTGCCAACATTTCCCTCTACTTGAGTGCCGCTTGACACTTTTCATGGTTTTTACAAGAATTTACTACAAGACCACCCAAAAAAAGTAAAAGGCTTGGTCAAGGAGAACGGCTTTCTTTACAAAAACAAAAAGAGCAAGCCTCAGAGAGCATTAATGTATTGTAGAAAGACCACGACTTTTGATGACAGCGGCACAGCGGGACGGCATAGCGATGGCACTCCAAAAACAAAAAATTTCATATAACCGCGTAACCTATACCGTTGAGTGCCAAAATAGTATATTGAGTATGCAGTGTATCCAAGTACAACATACTAAAATTTCTCTTAGATCGGTGCAGTTGCAAAAAAGTTACAAGTGAAAAACCCCAAGTGAAAGACCATTTCGCCGAAGACTTTTGAGCGCTACTGTACATAGAGGAGAAAGAAACTATTGTGCAATTGTCTGTTGTTCTTACAATATTCGTTACGCAGTGGTGATCCGCTGCTTATGTTAGTCTCAGCGTCATATCCCTTATTCTCTGCATTGAACCAGATTTTAGATGACAGCACGCTTTAGATGCCCTAGTAAGCATAACAGAAAAGCAATGGTAACGATTAGGGTTTTGCAGCTGCGTATAACGTCTCGTAGGCATCACACCCCTCACATTTCCTTGCCAAAAATCTGCACGCACAACTTTGGAAAGCTGAAAGAAAAGTCTAGAATGAGCTGAGATTTAGGTTAACAGCGATACATTATGTGACAGATCTTCCCCATAGAGTCCTTATCTAGCCGGTGTGTCGATTCCTATTTCAATTATTGAGGTTTGTTGCCTTCAGCATATGCATTCGCAGAATCGGTACACACAGGTTTCTTGCCTTCAGCATTTGCATTCACAGAATCGAAATACACAGAAGGGCCGTGAGGAGGGTGAAATTGAAAAACAGGGGGAACTATAATAGTGCATTTTTGCACTTGTCCTAAAATCACTAGGGTATTCTCTCTCTCAGTAATGACTGCCAACGTTTCTTGGTAGGTCCAACGAATCTCATGTTGAAGGTGATGTGCTGGGTTAGTTCTGCTGCCGTTCAACACTCCACCCATAGAAAAACAGAGGAAGCAAAAACCGCACGGAAACCGGTAATAAATACTTTAAAGATTGGCGCGTGGACACCAATTACCCTAATGTGTAATAGTATCCGGATGTTGCCACACAAACCTTGAGAAAACTCCTGAAAGAGCCCACCTTTAGAAATCAATCTTACGCTTACTAAAATTTCATTATTTATGCGATTGTCGAAGATTCTGTAGACTGGTCATCAAAGTAATCTAGGACGAAAAGTAATAAACAGTGTGCAGCCGCTATAAGTTTCTGAGAGGTCTGTTTCCGCTGTGAGTCGAATGATGTCTAGGTCGTTTCCAATCTGGGGTTTTCCCACTCTAACAGAAACAGTCTATCAAACAGCCCCAGTCTACAAGGTCAAGGGCGGTTGTGGAAACTATGAGGAATTCTCTCTGAGATTATAAATCACGATAATATCGTTGCTCTGCCTTTCGGGTTCTCCCCTTTTCTTTGTCAAGTACAATGGGAAAACAATAACGTACGAAACGATTTATTACACCGTTTCGTCCAATCATCAAAGGGATGATGGTCACTTATCGAAACTCGCGAAATTACACAAATACGGGAGTGGCACAAACGTCATAACCATAGGGCAATGGATCTATGTCTAAAATGCTCTATAACAAAAAGCCCAGTAGACTCTGTTCGCACAGAGATCTCAGCTGAAGAGCGGTCAATGGCAAAGGGATTAACTCCGATATAAAAGTTCCATTCAGTCTTGAGAATGAAATTTATAAATCTCTCCGCATGGATCAGAGTGCCAGGCAGATTTGGAATGGCTATCTGATGCGGTATGTGGGTATACATCGACGAAGCACAGATTACCCCTCGCACGACAGAAATGGCATGATTGGACATGTCCCTGCCATCAGGGTACACCGGGAGACGAGGATTTTTCGGCAGGAAGGAGGTCGTATTCAATTGGAAATAGGGGGTCGTACCTGCAGAGGTCAGCGATAAGCACTAGAATCTAAGTTTTCAGTGTTTCACAGCGAATCCGTGAGAGGAAATGTGAGATCGATATCTTTATACTTCAGATAAGAATGCATAGCAATAAAACACATTGGAATTATACACTTCGGCAGCAGTTTTTGGTAATGCAGAGCTCAAAAAAAAAGGGGGGGGGGTCATATTTCGTCCCCGTACAAGGAGGATGGTATTAAAGCGGCTATCCTTCTCGACACGTGCCCTGCTTGCCTTTCCTCTTCTGTTTAAACTTCAGCATCTCATCAACTTCAGCTATCACATCTTTGGACATTTCATTAATTTACAAATGTACTGTAATTCATAATATTTGGAAAGCATCGGGTTCAAGGTGCTTACGGTTCCCTCAAAGTTGCATTTGCGAAAGCTGGAATTTATAGGAGATTTAGGAAGGGGATGGAAAAGAAGGAGCTTCTAGATCAGAGGGATCAATGGTAATTTTGCTGAATATCATTTGTTACTATATTGTGCAGAAAAACTGTTCCGTACAGAAATTAAAAAATATCGTGGTCTCTACGTCCTCATAAAATTTGGTTCATACCTTGGTCTCATCAGTTTCCATGTATTAAGCAAGTGGAAAACGTATAGTAGGGCACAGCAACCGTTATTGGCAGTGGAGTAGCCTCTCTTCAACGATCAGGAACACCACCCTCACAAGAAATTCCCAAAAAAATATTCCATGATAATCACTACGCCTTGTGGGTGGGGGGGGGGGGGCGATTCAAATAGTTTCGAATTTCTTCTATTTCCCTTGCAAGCAGTGAGTCAACAAAGTACTGTTGACTTTGTACGGTTTTGCGGAAGCTGTTTTGAGTCTTCTGGAATAAACTTTTGAACTTTTTGAAAGTAGGACTGTTTCGCAAAAAAAAACATCAGCAGTCGATATTTTTGGTTTTTGCTATTATTTCGCAAAAAAAAATATTGGCAGTTGATTCCTGCTGAGAGTAGGTTCAAAAATCGAATTCACCCAACAATATTAAAACTATTGGAATATCACTGTGAATTTTCTAAGAGTTTCATAAGGAATTGCATCGAACAGCTATTTATTTGATCAAAGCTGGTGAGCCGGTCAAAATTCGTGGGAAAAGTTAGTGAGGGAAGTTAACTTGAATTTGAGCACGCCACTGATCAGTCACTAGAATGTTTGTTGTCATTTTACTGAGGAAACCATGGATCAAACATGGGTGAACTGAAGAGTAACATGAAGATCGTTTAATCCCCATAAATTATGCCATTTGTGTAATTAATTCTTGTTAAATTTTCTTAGATAACACTATTATCGCCCAGGACACTTGTGTTGTCAATGCAGACATTTCGGTTCAATTGTAGTCTTTGGCTACTCTAGAAAGCTATGAGAAATTGCGCGCAGCGAGGAAATCCGGTTTTACCCATTTGAAAGGTCAGTCGCGGTATGATATAAAAGGTAGCTCATCGGTAAAGCGGTAGCATTGCCACAATGAAACTACTGCTCCTCCTTCCCGCCCTCGTGGCCCTCGCCACTTCCAAGTCAAGTGAGTTCAATAGAATCTCAATAACTTTCTGTTGTCTCTTTGTTATCTTGTCCCAAAAATACGGCAAATACCCACTGAAGTATTAAGAAATTTTTCAGTTCAAAAGCGCAACGCTTATGGAGACGAGCAGGTTATGCCAGCCCCTGCTGCCCCAGCACCAGGTCCTCCTGCTCCGATCGAGCAGGCACCAGTCGCCGTTCAACAGCCAGCTCCAGCCCCAGACTGTGCTCCAGTCCAGCCTTCAGCACCGGCTCAGCCTTCAGGATACAGATCTAAGCGCAATGCCTACGGAGACGAGCAAGTCATGCCAGCTCAGCATGAGGCTCCTGCTCCAGCACCTGCTCCAGTCGAGCAGCCACCAGTCGCTGTCGAACAGCCAGCTCCAGCCCCAGACTGTGCTCCAGCCCAGCCTTCAGCACCGGCTCAGCCTTCAGGATACAGATCCAAGCGCAACGCTTACGGAGACGAGCAAGTCATGCCAGCTCAGCATGAGGCTCCTGCTCCTGCACCTGCTCCAGTCGAGCAGCCACCAGTCGCTGTCGAACAGCCAGCTCCAGCCCCAGACTGTGCTCCAGCCCAGCCTTCGGCACCGGCTCAGCCTTCAGGATACAGATCTAAGCGCAACGCTTACGGAGACGAGCAAGTCGCTCCCGCTCCGGGCCCAGCTCCAGTTGCTCCCGCTCCTGTCGAGCAGCCGCCAGTCGCTGTCGAACAGCCAGCTCCAGCCCCAGACTGTGCTCCAGCCCAGCCTTCGGCACCGGCTCAGCCTTCAGGATACAGATCCAAGCGCAACGCTTACGGAGACGAGCAAGTCATGCCAGCTCAGCATGAGGCTCCTGCTCCTGCACCTGCTCCAGTCGAGCAGCCACCAGTCGCTGTCGAACAGCCAGCTCCAGCCCCAGACTGTGCTCCAGCCCAGCCTTCGGCACCGGCTCAACCTTCAGGATACAGATCTAAGCGCAACGCTTACGGAGACGAGCAAGTCGCTCCCGCTCCAGGCCCCGCTCCAGTTGCTCCCGCTCCCGTCGAGCAGCCGCCAGTTGCCGTCGAACAGCCAGCTCCAGCCCCAGACTGTGCTCCAGCCCAGCCTTCGGCACCGGCTCAGCCTTCAGGATACAGATCTAAGCGCAACGCTTACGGAGACGAACAAGTCATGCCAGCTCAGCATGAGGCTCCTGCTCCAGCACCTGCTCCCGTCGAGCAGCCACCAGTGGCCGTCCAACAGCCAGCTCCAGCCCCAGATTGCGCTCCAGTGCAGCCTGCAGCACCCGCCCAACCCTCAGGATACTAATCGATTCTCAAATGTGATCTTCAGGTTTTCATTGACTGGACTTTGTAATAAAAATATATTGAAATGTGAAGGAGTGTACAAAAATATGGGAGGCTACTGGAAATGGAGATTCTGGACGGTTATGAGCAAGGGAGATTATTTAAAAAATATCGGTGCTCATCACATAATGTGAAATGCTAAAATGCTATAAAGTACTCTAGTGGACAGACTAAGCTTATGGTTGTACGTGTAGCAACGTAAGGATAATCTACCACGAACTCGGCGTGAAATGAAGATGTGGTTTTGTACAATTTCTGTAAGTGCACATTTCATGTTCACCACATCTGGGGATTTTGCGGGAGCGCTCATAGCCACGGTGAGATGTGATGGCAAAGTGTGGGTCGAAATATGCTGATCTGGAAATAACTTGTCCGTGATAATTCCAAACAGAACGTTTAAAGCTCCTGCCGTGGTTAGATAGTTCGACCCACAGTCAGTAGGCTGTAGTACCTTAGCCGAGGCGTGGGGGTCAGTTCCTGAAACGTGCTGATCCAAAAAAGCAAGCTCGACTCCACTCAGCAGCTCACCCCAGACGTGACTGTTGGTAATGATGGCAACAACGTGGCAAATGAGGCCTAATATTTGTGTGGTAATGTAAGATAAGGAAGAGATGCCAATGGTAAAGAAGACGGTATCATGAGCAAACAGGTGAAATCCAAGAGTACTCTATAATACCACTCAGCGAGAACTGATTCAAAGGCACGTTTTCACGCGGCAATCTCGTCCAAGGCCTGTCAAGACGGCTTATTTTTTTCCCTTTTCAAGAGCTAAGTCCGGATTTTTCTTCATCGGCGTATTCCACAGCACCTCTAATTTCATATAATAGCGCTTCAACCCTCTCGGTAGTGCTGGAATGTGCCTTCAAATAAAGGTATATAATACCACTGTGAGAAGTGCTTCTGTGGTTGGGTGGAGGGGCACTTATTGTCGCACTCCATCCCTCACTCGATACTGTTCTACGGCAAGGGCAAGAATATTTTTACCGTTAGTTTAGGGGATAAAGGTTTCCCCTCAAACCAAAGGTTGGCCTAAAAGCCTGGGCGAAATTAGCGCCGAACACTGAATACAGTAGAGTCCCCCTCCCCCAACTACATTAGCCACATGTAAAAATGTAGGCAAAAATGGAAACAAGCCCAACAGAAACGAATTGATACCACATAGTACTACATAGCCTATCTTGGAATGGTTGATGTGGAACAGACCGTGGTGTGTGCAATCACTGACATCAACATTACAACATATCTTACGCCTCATGTCTATAAGATGCAGTACAATTTTACCCTCTCTTCGATTTTTCACTGCCCTTGATACTAAAACATGTCGTGGTCACGACATCGCTTCAGCTCCTCCTACCTACGCTGACCTATGGCCGTCAAGACTACAAAACCTCGCTAGAAACTCGGAAAACAAGATGTGCTGGTGTTGATGCTTCTATTGTCGCTGCTTGTTTACTTCAAAGAGTCTATACCTTGCGAAATTACGATTCGTGTGGTTGTGAAATCGTGTGCCCTGTCACTGGACCGTATTATTTTCCTCCGCATTGCATAGTCGCTGTGTGGCAAGAGACAGTGAGTGTTGACAGGCCAAAGTTACAAGAGAAAAGGGAAGAAGTTTACACCTAGTTCATTATTCTTCCACTTCACAGTGAAATGAGAAACCCCGCGAAGGCACAAACCATTTTTAGGGGAAAATCAAAGCTCATGAGGACGGAAATACGGCCCGCGAATCACAGTGGTGTCTTATCCTTCCTGCATCTGAACGACACTCAACTCTTCAACTCGTTGGTTTGGCTTACTCGTCTAGCTCCATTGTTTCGTGCCTTTTACTTCAATCCTGAAAATACAATTCAAGAGACCTGTTTTTCGATGGCGCAAAAGAAGGAGTACTTGATCAATGTAATGCCTCTGACGCTTCCGATCCGTGGCAAATGGACTGACTAGCTAGTAAAATCAGTAAGGTATCCAAGTAACCCGAAGATGTTGAAGGGGCTTCCGTTCCGTACTACTTAAGAAAATGGTGACACACAAGTGGATCAGTCTTCTGAATCAACAAGATCAACGTCGGTGGGGCATGTCATCAGTGCAGTAGGTTTATAACGGCTGCAGATATAGATTTCAGGGAAATTGTTTAGTACAGGGCAGGTGCCACCTCTAGGTAGATATTTAGTTATCTGTACGAGCTTTGAAGGACGCTTATGCTTAACGATGTACTCGTCGATTCGAGGGAAGTCAGTGGGCTATTTTGCCACATAAAGTAACAGCTAGTGGTTAACTGGGACCTATCGGGGTCAGCACATCACAAACAGGATGATAGACGATGCACTGCTCCAACAGCTACCCTTCATTTCTATTTAACGTAATCACGTACGTTCATTTTCCTGTTCCCTCGAGCTCGCTCACCATGGATTTCCCTTGTTTGAGTATAACGTCACGTCAGCCGTTGACCTTTATCGGTCTGCGTTCTCGCTAGAAATTCAGGCCTGGGAGTTGAAAGTGCTCCGAACCGTGATAAGAAGGTTGTTACACAGTGAAACGTGTGCCTTTTTATTTGCTAGCGAAAGCAGTCATGCTCTACTTATACCACGATTTTTAGACATATTCTTTTTCACACTCGGTTATCATTCAACCATATACATGGGATGCTACTCGTGGAGAGCACGGTGGCTGCTTACCATGTTGGTTATAGAGCGACAGCAAACAAGTAATCGCCTTAGACGTGCCAATATCTGCATAGTATTAGTAATCGGAAAAAAAAACATGTGGGTAGAAGTTTAACCACACGTGGAAGCGCCATTAGGGACACTAGGAGGAGCAATTTAAGCCTACGGTTCTCACTCATAATTAGTTCGTTTATTGCACATACGACACGACACGATACGATTGCCATGGTAAGACGTCGAGTGTGAACACATGAGATATTTTCTATCATAAACGTATTTTTATTGACTATATCTACTTCTTCGCTTGTTCTCCTTTTTATTGTTTCACTTATTTGTTTCTACTTGTTGTTTCATTCATTTATTATCATCATGAACGAAATCGCATACAGCTTCTCTGTACGTCCCGGCAGGCAACTCGGCCACTGAAGCGTGCCGTCCGAGGTGAAGCGTGCTAGGGTGGCAACAGCGGACCAAAGGCAAGGCTCACATACTCGTTTACCGAGAGCAATGTCTCCGAATACGCTTTCCTTCCTTGCCCTCTCCCGGTGCCATCACGGAGCAAAGCAAGTTCTATCTTTCACAATGGCCTCCTAGTTTTTGAGTCATCAGAACAACGAATTCACAATTTCTATTTTTTTTTTGAGCTTGAACGAAATTTATTTCGATTTTCTCCTGAATAGTGCACATCGTAATTGAATAGTGCATAATCATCTGTAGTTAGATGGCAGATGATGAAGAGTTTGAGTTTTGACCGTGAGCATTACTCTACTCGTAGCACATGGAGCATTGATATCATACGATCGCTGTCACAACAAATCATTCTATGTTGAAGCCCCCCCCCCCCCCCACCTTAACTTTACCTATATGAAAACCTCGATTAAAGTGATCATTAGCCTCGATCAGTGTGCTGAACATCCACGATGCAGCCTGCTGCGACCTGCTTGCCGGGCGATGTCTGCGAGGATGACGGTTTAGACATTGGAAATACATTTCCATTATACGCAAATATTCGCAGTGAAAAGTGGGTTTTGAACAACATAGAAAGGAGCTGTATCTGCAGTCTACCGCCTCCCTGAAGTGAGAAAGGAGCTGTATCTGCAGTCTACCGCCTCCCTGAAGTGCTCCTCTTTCATGTGAGGACACCATCTGATTCTTTTGAGTGCCACGTATCCCAGATTCACGTTGCTCCAATCTATATATCACTGATGGAAAGCGCGTCCACTTCACTTCTCAGCGGGCAAAGGGTTTTTTTTTAAGCAGAGCGTCGTGCGTGATGTCTCGAGAAGGCGCACTTCAAAATGTAATTGCATCAGGAAGCATTCTGACAAGCCTACTTCTTCGATGAGATACGTAGATCGTTATCTTCTATAGAGCGATACATGCTTTGTGCACAACTGTGATCAAATAATTTATTCGAAATAAATTACTAATATTAAGACCGATCGAGAAGTTAGTAACCAGCAGGTTCAACAGGGGGTGCCTCACTGATGAGGTATCCTTGGTCGACAGGCACTGGTGTTTCTTCTCCAATGGATCCATATGGATTACCTCCTACAGGAGGAGGAGCTCCATATGAGCCATCACCACCCGAAACTGGTGGGGGAGTTATACTCTCGTCTCCATATTCATTACCTTGTCCACCAGTAGGAGGAGAAGGTGGAGGAGAGGATTCAACGGGGGCACCAATTGGAAGATTTATTGGAGGAGTAATGAGTTCATCTCCATACTCATTGGCTCGCTTTTTCCTGTAACCTGCCGGTTCTACAGGTGGTGAATCACTACCGTAGTATCCTTGATCAACGGGCGCTGGTGTTTCCTCACCGTATGGGCCACCATCCGGAGTTGGTGGGGGACCATATGAGTCACCACCTGAAGGAGGTGGAGATGGTGGAGTAACGTTCTCATCTCCGTACTCATTATTTCTCTTCTTTCTGTAACCAGCCGGTTCTACAGGAGGTGAATCACTACCGTAGTACCCTTGATCGACGGGCACCGGGGTCTCTTCACCGTATGGGCCGCCATCCGGAGTTGGTGGGGGACCATATGAGTCACCACCTGAAGGAGGTGGAGATGGTGGTGTGATGTTCTCATCTCCGTACTCATTATTTCTCTTCTTTCTGTATCCGGCAGGTTCAACAGGTGGTGAATCACTACCATAGTATCCTTGATCAACGGGCGCTGGGGTTTCTTCACCGTATGGGCCACCATCCGGAGTTGGTGGGGGACCATATGGGTCACCCCCTGAAGGAGGTGGAGATGGTGGAGTAACGTTCTCATCTCCGTATTCATTATTTCTCTTCTTTCTATATCCGGCAGGTTCTACATTCGCGGCATCGTCTCCGCCGTATCCCTGGTTTACAGGCTCAGGCGTTTCTTCTTGAGGAGGGGCGTAGTTTCCGTCCGCAGGTGACGGAGTTACTGCTTCATCACCGTACTCATTAGCTCGTTTTCTTCTGTATCCAGAAGGCACGACTTGGATATTGCCCGCATAACCGCTTTGGGAAATTTTATCGCTTTTTTGCTCTCCTCCACTGCTTTTACTGGGCTTAGTTTTGCTGTTCTTGCCGTATTTTGGAACATATGGCTCATCCACGTAATTTCCTTTTGGTATCACAGGCTCGTCAACATAAGACTTAGTACTCTGTCCTTCTTCTGTAGTGGTCTCTCCTTCAGTTGATGTTGTTTGAAAAGCTTCGGTGGTTGAAGAAGCAGTGGTTTCTTCGACTGTTGTTTCAGCAACTGTTGTCTCAGCTACTGTCGTTTCCGCTACTGTCGTTTCAGCAACCGTAGTTTCAGCAACTGTTGTTTCTTCAACGGTTGTCGGTTCAACCTCAATAATTGTAGTCGCTTCGACTGTTACTTCACCAATAGTAGTCATTATAATGGTAACATCTTCGATTGATGTTTGAGCAGCAGCAGTAGTTTCCTCCACAGTTGTCTCAGCTGCTGCCGTTGTCACTTCAACGGTGGTTTGCTCACCTGGAGTAGTGACTTCTCCGATTTCTTCTGTAACACCGTCGGCCTGTCGCTTATCGCGCACTGAAATTTCGACAGCGTTATAATTTGACCAAGGGCTCATCTTCCGAGAAATTTTCAATTTGAGATGCAGGTTGTAAATGATATGTGAGTGTTATAAAAATAGCTAATTTTTATAGTCACATAAGCGTTTCACGTCCTTGCTCAACAAAAGCTGAGACCTCGGAGGAACTCTCCTCTTATAAGAGCTGCAGTGGTGTTCATGATGGCTTTTGTGATTCTGGGCGCCTACTACTTGATGGATGCCATATATCATATACTATATCTCCATAGCGCTAAAGAGAGAACTGCGATCTCATAATCAGGCATACGTTACGTCTATGATAAGTAAGTGTTAAATGCTGTGTAAATTGCCCCTCCCTCGCTCATTGCGGAAGCTAATGCAATAAGAGGCTAGCAACGTGCTCTAGGGAATGCTACCGTTGTTGGAGGTGGCCCATTAAAACGGCACCATGATACACACAGAATGTGCGGAGGAAGTTCGCCAAAGCAACTCATGTTCAGGGTTGGGTACTGTTAATAAACTGCACAATTAGTGTGGGCGGGACCACCAATCATGCAATCGCTTACCCTTAAGTAATACTTAATTACGCTCTAAAAATATGTCCGTTGGCAATTAATGTCGGTGGTCTTTTCCATACTTCATATTTATTACAAACATAAAGAGAAAATAAGCATAAAAGTGCAATATTAGTAACCATGTGTCGGTAAATGACTACGAACAGCCGAAATACTCGGTCTTGCTCATTAAAACACCTCGGACTCATGGTTGGTAGCTAGTCAAAGGCCGTACAAACTTCACTCCGAAACAGTAGAACTCCATGAAGCCAAAAAAAATTAATTAAGATCATACTTCTCGCTCCCAACCTTCTTTCTCTCCGACACAGCCCGACCCACCAAATACAAGCTATGCATCGGACATTCAACGACCCCAGTGATGCAGAAATTTGATTTGATGGCTCTCCTCCCTTTTTTAACCCTATTAGTCGATTAAAGTATGAGGAAGAGATTTTGGAAAGTGTACATGTTCTTTATCTCATATCTAGTGGATGTCACCCGAGTAACGTGACGATTGCATTTATTGCTAGGGAATCATGACTAAAGTGGTAGGTCATGTATTATACGTATGGATATTATATGAATGCGAAAAATTAATGAGCGCAATAACAAGTGAAAGAAGAACTTACAGTATAGAGATTGCGTTAACAGAACACATATAGCTAGTAGAATCCATTGTAAATAACGCATAGTGGCCGGCTGCTCGAAAAGCAAATTGTCTCAGGGCCGCCCGACTTCCTTGTGCAAATGACTTTTATACATGGTCATCAGTGACCGCTGATTTCTTGCGGAACTGGTATGTCAAGCGCGCCTGAGACAATACAATACAAGCAACGTGACTACTGGTTTAGCTTGCGTAGACCCTGAAACGCTCAGCTGCTTTGCGGAGGATCTACTACTTTGATGATTGATTGCGTCTGTAATTGCGTCGTTGCGGGCATGATAGCGTGACCTCTCTCCGTTATGCGATCGTCATCCAGGGATTTTTGGGAGCCTATCCTCTCGATACTTCTGAGGGCTTTATGATTGCATTATAGAGGTCCGCACACCATAATAGAGTCAAAAAATGAAGACAAAAATATTAATTAGTTCGCAAAGTTTTCCAGGCTTTTCTTGGGGTCCCTGTCCCTATGTAGGTTTGTGGTTCTTCGCTAATATTGCCTATATCTATTGAGGTTCAATTCTCACTCTATTCAACATTGAGTTCGGCCTTTTTTCAGTACGATCAGTAATACGCTTGTGCTGTTATATTATTCAACTAACGTTTTCGCATATCGCTTTCTTCAGAGCCTGTAATGCCGAAACACATAAGTGATACAAAAACACCTCTTTCAAATGATAAAGAGAAAGAGAGGGTGAATCAATCCTATAGGGCATAATGAAACCTGTTGACCTTATGAAAATGTGAAGGTGTAATTTGGCACCCTGAGCTAGGATTGTCGCGGTGGTGCGGTGATGCTTATCTGTGTGTTTTAGCCCCAGCCCAGGGTTAGGCCAGATTACTTATTGTTAGGAACCTCTTGCCCCAGGGATGTTACTATCAGTATTAGTACTACTATTTATTTCTTAGTGTTGGTATCACTATATTAATATTAATAGTATTAGTATTACTGTAATATTAATACTAATACTATTAATACTAATGATATTGGGTTCTAATAAGTACTCTGACCTAACCATGTAGGGCATAAATACATATAAAAGCATCACCGTGGAAATCCTAGCTCGAGGTGGCAAATTACAGTTCTACATTTTCGTGAGGTGAGCGGGATTCACTATGGCACTTGACTTCTTGTATCACATATGCATGTTTCTGCTTTACAGGCTCTGAAAAAGGCAATTTGCCGAAAAGTCAGCAGAATAATAACTATCATAACAATATCGGAGGCTCAGCACAAGCGTATCACGGATCGTTTCAAAAATGCCCAGGTTATTGGAGTGTAAGGGATGGAGGATACTAAAGCTTGCCTTCTCGTAAGCATAACAGCAAATTTATACGCAAACGTGGAGTGTACAACTTTGTAAGGAATTCATTAGCACTGCACGAGAGTGGTTAACTGGGGGTTGGATCGTTGATTAATTGACTTCATTTTCCCTTAGAATCATGCATAATAATCATCCACAGCGATAGGACCCTTCTGAAATAACTTTCACTTGATTTTATTATTATCATTATTTTAATCCTGTCACTATTTTTACAATAATGGCAAAGCATCGATGTGATGCTTGGTGAGAATGCTTTATGTGGTTCCGGATCTCTTTTTTTCAATGTTAAAGCAGACATTTAGATGCGATCAGCAATTAAATATGTTTTGAATCCCAATTCGGATTTCAACATAAGTATTTGGATACAGCGAATTCACTAAGGGATGGAACATTAGACGACGCATAAGGGATGGAACATTAGACGACGCATAATATTGAAGCAGCTGTGTCTTACTCGAAAAAATGCATTCGCCAGAGGAGATTGCTTATCTGATTTTTTTTCAATTTAAAGAGACTGATGAGGGTGGACCCTATTTCCTGTCAATTTTTAATATTAACTGCCCTGCGTTGGATATGAGTTTCGTTGTAAGCCCGGAGACAGAGCCCAGCTCTGTTGGTCGTCAAGTATGAATGGTACTGGTGGGCTCAGAATGATTGCGAGTGTACTAAGAAGACGTTCAAAGTAGTTGATACAATCACATTCTTGACTGATACCGCTTACCATTCAGTTGCTCCAGCCACTTAGTTGCTCATCTCCATGAGTGGATGTTATCCTCTATCAACTCCCGTATCATAATCATTCGACCACGACGGACAGACAGACTTACATACAGAAAACCTACAAACAGGCACACAAAGTTACTGATTTATACTATAGATGGGAGAGAGAAGGATAGCTTGTCAGCGCTAACACGTACTGAGGTGGACGGATAGTAGCGACAATGAACTTTTTGTTGGCTCCTAAATTACGGTTTGGCATACAACAACACTCGCAAGGCGCTATCCAGTCTTGTCACGGATGATTGATTGAATGATTTGGCTCCTGTTTAACAAAGAGGAAAAAGTCTTTATACGTGTCACATAATGGCATGGAGCACTAGAGAGATATAATACTTCCATCCTCATCAGTGAGCCACTAATGAAAAGGGTAAGACATGTGTGATGGGTTGTGGGCGGAGGGTGGGCCAAGCATAGTCTGAGGAAGCCAGCTGACTTGTGGAGGGATTCTTAGAATCCGGAGCGCGTCTTTCAACGGGATTTCGGCACGCATTGTCTCATTGAACCCCTTCTCTTCCATTCGAAGGGGACATTTCAATATCTTTCTCACAAAAACATATCTATATCTCGCCTGAACACTCTAACTACTCTTCATGGTGCCTTCGAGATTGCAAGCAAATCCCCGAGGCACCTCTTGTTTCTTGTATCGCTATGGCTTTCATCATGGTATCGCAACAGCGACTCCGTTAGCGTACTCATTCGAAGCGCCACACATGCTTCGGAGCATTTTTAGACCCATTCGTGAAAGAGAATGGTCATGCCCACCTACTTTCAATCAATTTTCTTGCGATTCAGTTAAGTCTCACAACCATTTCTGTTACACCGATAAAGGAACTGACTCACAATTTACCACGGCTTATCAGCACGCACAGGCATATAACACGTTTGAGTCCTTTCATAGGTTAATTATTTTGTCTTCAATTCGGCATCCCTTCACTAACATTCGTATCGCCGTCTGCGTGGAAGATCAGCAGTTCTCAATCAAATCAAGATTGTGTAGTGCTCCCATTCTTCGACGACATTACAAAATCTTGCGAATATGATGGCATTAACAATGGATGCAGATTCTGAATCAGAGCAGCCAGCACCATCTGCAGTTGAGAATGAAAAGAATGAGAATAGCATTGTTTTATGGTATGTGCATTTTAGAAACAAGACAATTTATTAACATAGCATCGTCTGTATGTTCCATCCATTAACGAATTCACTGTATCCAAATGCTTGAGTTGAAATTCGAAATGAGATTCAGAAGGCACTCAATTCCTGATGGCATCTAAATGAACGATATTCAAAAAATAAAGCATCCTCATCAAGTATCACATTGATGCGCTGCCATCATAAAAACAGCAAAAATTAGATGTTCATATCTCTATAAAGCTCCTCGCGAATGCCTTTTTTAACTCAATGCCATGCAATGAGTCTTCTGTTGATGAAATGAGATTCGTAAATCGAAACTCTATACGAAAAAATTCCCATATAATAACACTGAGGAGTGAGGGAATGCCACGATACGATTGTGGTATAAGCTCATTGTTGCACACCATATTCGAGGGACTGGCTAAACATCTGTGTGCACATGATCTCAGGTCGCAAAATTTGGAGGCGATTCAGTGTCGATGATGTTACTGCAACCAGTCACGATTCGAGAAATGATGGGCCAAATATGTATGTTGCCGTAAGCTATGACCGATTGACGTCCTGACAAGGGAGGTCTTTCAGGTCATGACGCGCTTTCGGGAAACGGTTTTTTCTATCATATGGGGATATCTACATGAAACATATAACTGACTTCCATTTTTGCTGCGCGGCCCTACAAGTGCCAAAAAAGGAGTAAAGAAAATTTTGTTCAAAAAAGGCGATTTTAACCCATTTATAGTAACGCATCTTCCTTGCAACTTTGATCATGTGCAGATCCGAAGGTGTTCTTCTATTTCACATTCAAAACAAAGTCAAATACGAAAAAAAAATGAAATCTTATCTCCACTATGTACTAAAAGTGCGTAGCATTCTCATAACGAGTCCCCTATGCATGGAAGTTACGGCAATTTGGTGGCCTACTGGATACGACGACGGACTCTCAAACGGATGAAGTGTTGGGTTGGTGGTTCGAATCCCGACCTTGCCGAAGATTTGCATTTTTTTTTTTGCATTCACTTTTTCGTCTCAAAATATGTCTGATTATGCCAAATGACTACGATTTTCATTTACAGCATGCCAAAATGACTCTATTTACGAATTGTCAGTGAATTTGGTGATGTGACCTTTTTGGACACGAAAGTGCCTGTAGCGCTCGAAATTCGCGATTTCGAACAAAATGAGTGTCATATTCGTGTTCAGGGAGTCAAACTACCCCTGGAGACACATTTCTAGCCAATTTCAAATTTTGACCCCAACTTCGAAAAAGATGTTTGGTCATGGGTACATGGAACGCCTTCTATTTGAAGAAGTGAGTAGCCCGCCAAATCGATGAAAATCAATGGAATATGCACAGCATGGATGCATATCGCTATAATTTCAGCTATCAAGCACCAAGCAAGAGAAATAGAGAGAAATTCCTAACAAGTGATACCGTCGTCTCCTTCGTTGAACGTGCAGTCCAAGGTTTACCAATGCCCAGCTCAAATTTTCGAATTTGGGTCAAAATCTCAATTGGGCTGGAAACTTACCCCCAGGGGTAGTTCGACCTCCTGAACACGAATATTGAATCCGTTTCGCGCGAAAACACCTCGTTCGTGTGCTATGAGCGCCGAAAAGCTAAAAAATTGGACTGTCAAACTTGCTGAGAACTGGCAATCGGGGGCAGTTCGGAGTTCTAAATGTGATTACTGCACTAATTCTTCATATTCGAATGTTTACGAGTCCAAAAACTAAAAATCTAAATTTTGCAAAAATTTGTCCTCAGTGGGGATCGAACCATCAACCCCGTTTTTGGCATTTGTAGGGCCGCGCAGCAAAAATGAACATCAGTTATATGATTCTTGTACGTAACCCCATACATGCAAAAAACAGCTTTCAAAAAGCGCGTCATGAGTTGGAAGACCTTCCTCGTGAGTATTCCCGCGACACCAATGAGAAAGAGCAAGACCGGTGTGTACTAGGAGAGTGGCTCTACTCTATCTAAGGAGCGGACTTCTACGTAATCAAGGTATTCTGCCAAATTCTTGATTTTTTGTATTTATGAAGCTCTGCAGTGGCTATCGGGGCAACCGAATGATCACAGTACTGATGAAGTAATGAAAACTTTCAGTTCTATTGCGCTATTACACATGTAGGCATCAACAAGTGCTTTGGTGCTACTCTCAGTTGTGTTGTCAGGCCTTCCAGTCAGGCTGCGTTCATAATTTTGGAAATTGCGGAATTGCGAAATTGCGGAGTTTGTGGAAAAGCATTAGATAGGTATCGATTGAGAGGAGTGCAGAATTTGCGGAATTGTGAAAAGAAGAGTAGTTCGAGAGGGAGAATTGTGGAATCTGAGAAAATGCAGAATCGTGGGATTTGCAGAATCGTGGAATCTGCGGGAATGGAAAGGGAATTTGGACTTCCCGCTTCATAGTTTCCCTAATCCTTCCTTTCTTCGTGGCATGGAAATCAATAAGTATATAATGCTTTCCGCAGATTCCAAATTTCCGCAAATTCCGCAACTCTTTGAATCGATACGTATCTTATCCCTTTCCACAATCCTGCACTTCAGCAAATTCAACGATTCCGCAGATTCCACCATTCCGCCGATTCCCATCCTTCCTTTCTCTAATCCTCTCGTCTCCTTGTAGCATGGAAATCAATACGCATCTAATTGTTGCGGCTCCTCGGGCGGTTGCCCTCCTAACCGCTAGCGCAACAGCATCGTGTTCCGGGTCTCCGGACCCCGCGCTGCCCGGCTGCTGTGTATGCAGGTTGTCACTGTTCACATGAGCTTCCCCAGGAGCCATACTGCTCACCCTACAGTATGGCCACCGCTTCCCGGAGGTATATGTTCTCGCGCTTCTACCCATAAACTACCCTTGAGATGACAGCGAGTACAGGATTATAGCACCCACATTTATTATATACATATTATTCACAATAGTAGCCCTCTTCTCATCTTCCTGTCTGGACTCAAGTCCGACCGTGCTTCATCCCCCAAAGGTCAACTATTGGTATACTAGCGGCAACTGCGGTAACTCCCTGCACCCTGCAGGCTATCTACCCCGCCTGCAGAGATCCACGTCCACGGATATAGCGGACGTGAGCGTACCAGTGCTCAATCAAGCCTACCGCGGTCCGCCCGACCGTACCGCGTCCTGACGGCCGAGAGCGTGAGAGTCAAGCTCTTACCCTCTACAGTCCGACCTGGCATCCTAGCAGCCTTAACCCGATGCCCCTATCCTCGTGGGGGGGGGGGGAAGGTGTATGAGCACCGACTGGCAGTGGCGACTCTTTTATAGAGCCACGACTGGGGGCGGGGCCGAGCGCGCCGGTGCGCCCACAGGAACAGTCGCGTTCCGCGGCACTAATGCTTTTCCATAAATTCCTCAGTTCTGCATCTCCACAATTCCGCAAATTCGGCGCAAATTCCGCAATACTGCATTTCCGCAAAAAAAGCTATGACCCTGCCTAAAGCTTCCCGTTCTCTGCATGGACAAAACAACTGGCGTTCAAAACAACGACTTCGAGGACCTCGCTGCCTTCATCGCCATCAAAGGACAAGACGCTACACACAGGGATCCGCTGATGATGAGAGAGCAGCAGAACCTGCTTGTCGTAAGAAGGTGTCGACAACTGAGACCACGGCGCAGAAGACCCATTTTTCACCGGATGTCGAAAAAATCGAGAAGTTTGTCTTCTACCGTGTTCAAAATGCTGTTTCAGTCCATGGTGCAATCGGCGCAAAAAGATCTTTGAAATAGGCTGTAGGGAGATGGAAGGGAAGGTGAAGACTCGCCCGCTCACCTCTGCACTGGACTCCGTGAGCCAAGTTACGAGTTTCATGTTAAATTCTTTCTGAGGAGCCCAACAAGCTCAACTGGATGAGTACCATCAAGGTACTGGAAACACTCCTGCTTTCTGTCTACCGAAAAGGACACAACTGTAGCGATATGAAACGAGCAAACTCCAATGGAGATACGCTGTTATCTTAGGTGTAAATTTAGCCAGAAGAGATTACATTTATTCAAGAATAAGCTGGAAGCACAACAAGCACATTCGATGTTTGTCTTGTATAGGAGACCATGGAAATCAGGGTCACAAAAAATAACAATATGCCCTCAGCCTGCTTTCCTCTGCTAAAGTAGATTGAGTATGTAGGAAACGTCTATGGTGTGCATCAAATGCCCTCTTACGGCGATATCCGCTCGGCTCTACTTTGAAAATGAGCGGAATCGGTGGTTCTACTGTAGCAACAGACTCTTCTTCAACCTTCTGAACGGTAGTGGCATTTGGAGTGGGCGTAGGAGTTGCTACTTCGTCTCCATAAGCGTTGCTTCTCCTTTTCGAATCTGAACATAAAAATATTCGAATCTTAACAAAACAACGCCTCATGTATAAGCAGTGATGAACAAGCCTAAAGAATAGGTTTGACAATAGCTCATGGCTGAATACTTATATTGTTGTAATAGTGCTTTAGTTGTACTGCAAGTTCCACTCAGTGATATTACTGTGTTTGTTTTCGTCGTAGAATATGGAAAAGAATCACTGAGTCTCTGGAGACTTTTGCACTGAAAGGAATTATTAACGTTCCTCGCACCGGAACAGTTTTACTTAGTATCGTATGTGTCCAACTGTAGTGTAATCATAATGATCGCGGTCTTTAGCAACGTGGGAAAGCGCGGGAGTGGACAATTTTGCACTATAGCTAGGAGTGCGGAGCAAGGTACGAAATCGCAGGTCAAGCCGCTTCAAGCGAAACCTGCGCGAGACGCGCGACTTACTCATACCACTCGGCAACTCGTATGTTGCTCCCCTGCATCCTGGCATTACGATATTTGCCAAATAAGTCGAAAAACACGCCGAACAGTGATTACAACATTTTGCACTATAAATTTCACACTTTTCGTTTTTGGCCCACAATTTTCTAACAACTTTTCACTAATTGCTGTAAAAATCTCTGGGGATTCGAAGTGACTTGATAACTTGGTACCCATCCTCACAGTGAGTGGCTGTCTAGCTCGTTTGCTCGCTGTTTGTTCTGACAATTATGCAAATTTTGCGAAGAATTTCCGAAGCTTGACTTTTCGCGAGCTGCTTAGAATGTTTCAAAGGTCAGATAATACGCATGATCGGAAACGCACTGAACGAATGCACCGTCTCTCAATGATGGTGATGCATTGGCAGCGTTGGCAAAATACGTAGAAATATGAATCTTGGGAATGGATGTACTAACTGAGCGTAAGCTGCACCGTCTCTCAATGATGGTATGAATAATGAAATATGAATCTTGGAAATGGATGTACTAACTGAGCGTAACGCTGCTAGCGGCGGAATTCAGAGTGAGTCTCACGTTTAGCTACTTGGGTTTTGTGGACTTCTGATACGATGTCAGAAATGCTCAAGGGGAAAAGTCGTTTGGTTCGATGATGCTCACTTCTCGAGACGTCGAAAAGCTCGAAATATTGACCGTAATGAAGATTCCACCTGAAACCTCGCGGCAGAAGTATCACAGCCAAAAGGATGTAATCGAACCACGTTGAATCAGAATTGTTGAATTCGACTTGTCGTTAAGCTGATGAATGTGCGAAGGTAAGTGAGGGAGTGGGACGATCGCACACAATTTCGCACGATGGTATTATTATACATAGAGCCAATCCATGGACACATTTCTCCCTTTCGACATATTTTTCACGCTACGGTAATTGTCACACTACAGCTGTTCTCAATAAAGTTATGAGAGTTTTCATTCATGGAAGAAGACTAGCAGCCAAAATGGCACTTCGACTCTATCATCATCAACTTTCGAGCTGCAACAAACATTCTGTCCATGCAGATGTGGTTCATTACATATATATTGCTCAGAAGTAATGACTTACCTAGTCATGACAAATTGAGCTCTATAATATTTTTCGCATCACCATCTCGAATCATCCAGAACGGTGGAAATCAGAACGCTAACACAAGCTTTGATTCCGCTTGATATTGCATCAGTGTGCACTAAGAACAATAGGATCCAGATCGAGTTGTAATTCGGTGCTGCCGCAATGAGGAGGCACACCAATATGGACGCTGTTTTCACCTAGGCCTATGAAAGGAAGGGAACTTCTTATCTTATTCATCAAGACTATGGCAAAAATATACTCTTGCGTGCAGATTAGCCTCTCTCTGATCTCTTAGAGCTGCTTGAGTGCGCAACTTTTAGAAGATGCCTCTTTACTGCTATGGCACCCAAGTCAAAATGATTCTCATTGTGAACATTGCAAATCACTGCTATGTGAAAGCGGATGTGGTGAAAATTTCGAATGGCTTTTACAGCTTTTGAGGTGAAGAGAAGCTTGTCGCGATAAAGAAGTGTTCTGGAAAAAATACCCAAAGAAATGCAAAGTACCCTTATCACGGTTGATGATCCATACATGGTTGAAAATGAAGAAAAAGATGAAATTCGATTTTATTTTTGGCTCATAGCGAGTAAAGGAGACCAACGCACACATATTCAAATCACGGATTCAGAGGAACCGAAAGGGGTCCGAAATAGGAGGAAGATGCAAAGAAATGAGCATTCTCTAACACCTTTCAAGGTTACAAGCGATAACCGGCGAAAAAACCCGGATTTGGAAGCGCGACGCTGTGGTGTGTATTCGCATCCCATTCGCATCAACACACTGACTTTCCGAGTTGCCCGCTGTATGAGACGGACCGCGGGCCAACCTTAGTTGTAGCACAGGACTCCCAGCGCAGTGGAGTGGCCATTCCCAACTACATTAGCATTCATGTAAGTGCATCTAAAAACAATATAAGAAAGAACAAAGGAAAAAGTAGGAGGAAAGAACAACTTCATGATAGAATCGTCTCCTCTTGGCACCATGCCAGGGCGTCGAAATGGCGAGTTTGTGCAATGGCGGCCACTTAAACTCGTCCGAATTACGTCTGTTCTACCGTGGGCCGGAATTACCTCCTTTCGGTGTCTTTGAAAAAGAATCGACAAAATCCCTTCCAATCATCTATGCCTTTTCCGTTATGCACACTTTTAAGACACGTTTGTTAGGTGAACTGTTCCAAAACTTTCAAACTGTACGCAAGATCCGATTTTGATTGATTTTTTAAAAATTTTCTTAATGGGTTCAATTCTACGCACCAACAGTTGTGTCTCAACGTTTGCGGCATCAACGCAAGGACCAGGTACAAATTGTCTCAACTTGGATTAATCTCAACAGTTCTCGGATAAGACTAACATCAAAATATTAAAAATCATCCGCGTTGCAAACGGTGACCCATGGATGGTTTGCATTGATCGCCGACCACGCCTAGCCTAATCCCCCTGAGGCCCTAGCTGGCGGTACTGTACTACTTGTTAAACATTAACCGTATTACACAGGCTGACGCCTGGGAACTTTCACTCCGTGACCACAAGCTACCGTTACGGTGAAACCCTACCGGATCAACACATACACACCGCGGAAAAAGTTGAGGATTAACCCCTACGGATACACGATAAACACAAGAAGGGGCATAATTAGTTTATATTGATATAGCGATGAAACGTTACAACAAATAAAGTGAACTAGAACCAACTCACTCACGCCAGGCTACGAGCCCCATCCGACGACACTATAGTGGTAGTTCAGGTCGCTTCCAGAGATTGGGACATATCCATTACTGGTTCTAAGGGCCCAAGCCCCGTGGTGCCGGCGCTGGCCTCGTTAGAGAGGCCCGTGTCGTTAGACGAAAAGACGACCGTGCTACACGACCCAATGAACCCAGAGAAGACGACTGCCCGGAGAGGTCCGTGATGGTGCCGCGGTGCGCAGCTGTCGTTCGATATCGAACGATCACGGAATACGACCAGCGTGGTGCCACGGCGGTCAAACCCAGGGGAGCCCGCGCGCCACAGCAACTAAGGAGCGATCCTCGCCTTTCGCGACAATCCGAACATCAGCAATACATTGAAGTACCTGTCCACATTGAATCTAAAGAGAATTTTCTAGCAAAAAGTTCGCACGAAGAAAAAGGTTCTGCTACCTGTCGAGTTATTTTTGGTTGGTCCGCCAAGAGAATGTGATACGTGCAGAAGCAACAGCAGACAAAGTGCTCGGCAGGGCATGATTACTGGTAGCGCCAATCTCAATGTGCTTTATATGCCCTGCACTCTAGTTTCGTTGATGGTGCGACAGTTGCAAATTTCAATTTTTGGTTAAAACCAGTTTCGCGAGTCTTATTAGTCTCAGTGTGCACCACTATTAGTAGCTTTACATTGCAGAAACCTAGGTACAATCAAAATATTACAATCAAAGCAGAAGTTGCGAGACTCGAACCAGTTACCAGCTGCGATCTAGCCGATCTGAAATGGGTGTGTTTCCATTTTACCACTCGTGAACCATAAATTATTTGCTGTAATGGCTGATTTTCTATGATGACGCAAAGCCTAAGCAACGCAGTTTTTCAAAGCTTACCTTCTATATATGATGCTGCGTCACGTGGGACAAATTCTTGAATATGAGCCGATCCATCAAGATCTGCAACGAAATGGAGAGTGTCAAAATGAGGACACGGTTTCAGAAGTTATTAAGAAAGGCATTCGCCGATAACAGATCTATTACATAAAGTGATAACCCGCAACTAATTACCGCGTGTCGACGAAACGTTGAAAATTTCGGAGATCACCAACAAAACTCGTCACAAATAGTATAGAAAAATACGTGTAAGTAAGCAAGACGTGCAAAAAGTAATTCGAACTTGGCAAGAGATGCAAACCATCGACTGAGCCTGAACTCCACTCAAAATTCGAGACTGGAGGCATTCTGTACGTCTGGTCATTGATAAATATCCTACTCTCAATTGGCTGCGAAGACTCTCCCACGCGATTCTCCCATATTTTTGCTTCAAGGAATGAGCTTAGCCTTGTTCGATAGTTTTCAACCTCTCGCCAAACAAGAGCACAGTCCAGAAAGTTCTAAGCGAATGGAGGAAGTGGGCTCATGAACAAAGCTGGATTGAAGTGACCTATTGCAGGCACCTATTTCAAGTGCTGCTTACTCACACGTATTTTTTCCTATACCGAATTTTGCTGGTGACCTCCGGAATTATTGACGTTTTGTCGATGCGAGTTATCGCTTTATGTAATAAATCTGTTATTGGCAAATGTATTTTCTCAAAAACTGCTGAAGAGAGCGTATTCTCATTTTGTCACTCTCCATTTCGTTGCAGATCTTGATGGATAGGATCAAATTTAGGAATTTGTCCCACTACGAGACGCAGCCTCATATATAGAATGTAAACTTCGTAAAACTGCTTTGCTTAGGCTTTCTGTTCACAGGAACTCAGCCACTACAGCAAATAATTTATGGTTTACATGTGGTAAAATGGAAACACACCCATTTCAGATCGGCTAGATCGCGGCTGGTGACTGGTTTGAGCAACTTCTGCGTTGACTGTAATGTTTTGATTGTGCCCAGGTATCCGCAATGTAAAGATACTAATAGTGGTGCACACTGAGACTAATAAGACTCGCGAAACTGGTTCAAAAATTTAAATTTGCAACTGTCGCACCATCATCGAAACTAGAGAGCAGGGTATATAAAGCACACTTAGATGGGCGCTACCAGTCATGCTCTGCCGAGCACTTTGTCTGCTGCTGCTTCTGCACGTATCACATTCTCTTGGCGGACCAACCAAAAATAATTCGACAGGTAGCAAAACCTATTTCTTCGCACATAAACTTCTGACTGAAAAATTCTCCTTAGATTGAATGTAGACAGGTACACTAATGTATTGCTGACGTTCGGATGATTTTTTAATGTTTTGATGTTAGTCTTATCCGAGAACTGTTGAGATAAATTCAAGTTGAGACAATTTATACTCGGTCCTTGCGTTGATGTCACAAACGTTGAGACACAGCTGTTGCTGTGCAGAATTTAATCTAACAAAAAAAGAATCATTCAAGAGAACCAATTTAAAGCTGATTTTGTGTACGGCTTGAGCGTTTTGAAACAGTCTACCTATCGAGTGTGTCTCGGAATGTGCATAACGGAAAAAGCATAGATGATTGAAAGGGATTTTGTCAATTCGTTTAAAACCGTAGGCAGTGACTTGAATATGTGTGCGTTGGTCTCCTTTACTCGCTATGAGCCAAAAATAAAATCGAATTTCATCTTTTTCTTCATTTTCGACCATGTATGGATCATCAACCGTGATAAGGGTACTTTGCATTTCTTGGGTATTTTTTCCAGAACACTTCTTTATCGCGACAAGCTTCTCTTCACCTCAAAAGCTGTAAAAGCCATTCGAAATTTTCACCACATCCGCTTTCACATAGCAGTGATTTGCAATGTTCACAATGAGAATCATTTTGACTTGGGTGCCATAGCAGTAAAGAGGCATCTTCTAAAAGTTGCGCACTCAAGCAGCTCTAAGAGATCAGAGAGAGGCTAATCTGCACGCAAGAGTATATTTTTGCCATAGTCTTGATGAATAAGATAAGAAGTTCCCTTCCTTTCATAGGCCTAGGTGAAAACAGCGTCCATATTGGTGTGCCTCCTCATTGCGGCAGCACCGAATTACAACTCGATCTGGATCCTATTGTTCTTAGTGCACACTGATGCAATATCAAGCGGAATCAAAGCTTGTGTTAGCGTTCTGATTTCCACCGTTCTGGATGATTCGAGATGGTGATGCGAAAAATATTATAGAGCTCAATTTGTCATGACTAGGTAAGTCATTACTTCTGAGCAATATATATGTAATGAACCACATCTGCATGGACAGAATGTTTGTTGCAGCTCGAAAGTTGATGATGATAGAGTCGAAGTGCCATTTTGGCTGCTAGTCTTCTTCCATGAATGAAAACTCTCATAACTTTATTGAGAACAGCTGTAGTGTGACAATTACCGTAGCGTGAAAAATATGTCGAAAGGGAGAAATGTGTCCATGGATTGGCTCTATGTATAATAATACCATCGTGCGAAATTGTGTGCGATCGTCCCACTCCCTCACTTACCTTCGCACATTCATCAGCTTAACGACAAGTCGAATTCAACAATTCTGATTCAACGTGGTTCGATTACATCCTTTTGGCTGTGATACTTCTGCCGCGAGGTTTCAGGTGGAATCTTCATTACGGTCAATATTTCGAGCTTTTCGACGTCTCGAGAAGTGAGCATCATCGAACCAAACGACTTTTCCCCTTGAGCATTTCTGACATCGTATCAGAAGCATCCACAAAACCCAAGTAGCTAAACGTGAGACTCACTCTGAATTCCGCCGCTAGCAGCGTTACGCTCAGTTAGTACATCCATTTCCAAGATTCATATTTCATTATTCATACCATCATTGAGAGACGGTGCAGCTTACGCTCAGTTAGTACATCCATTCCCAAGATTCATATTTCTACGTATTTTGCCAACGCTGCCAATGCATCACCATCATTGAGAGACGGTGCATTCGTTCAGTGCGTTTCCGATCATGCGTATTATCTGACCTTTGAAACATTCTAAGCAGCTCGCGAAAAGTCAAGCTTCGGAAATTCTTCGCAAAATTTGCATAATTGTCAGAACAAACAGCGAGCAAACGAGCTAGACAGCCACTCACTGTGAGGATGGGTACCAAGTTATCAAGTCACTTCGAATCCCCAGAGATTTTTACAGCAATTAGTGAAAAGTTGTTAGAAAATTGTGGGCCAAAAACGAAAAGTGTGAAATTTATAGTGCAAAATGTTGTAATCACTGTTCGGCGTGTTTTTCGACTTATTTGGCAAATATCGTAATGCCAGGATGCAGGGGAGCAACATACGAGTTGCCGAGTGGTATGAGTAAGCCGCGCGTCTCGCGCAGGTTTCGCTTGAAGCGGCTTGACCTGCGATTTCGTACCTTGCTCCGCACTCCTAGCTATAGTGCAAAATTGTCCACTCCCGCGCTTTCCCACGTTGCTAAAGACCGCGATCATTATGATTACACTACAGTTGGACACATACGATACTAAGTAAAACTGTTCCGGTGCGAGGAACGTTAATAATTCCTTTCAGTGCAAAAGTCTCCAGAGACTCAGTGATTCTTTTCCATATTCTACGGCGAAAACAAACACAGTAATATCACTGAGTGGAACTTGCAGTACAACTAAAGCACTATTACAACAATATAAGTATTCAGCCATGAGCTATTGTCAAACCTATTCTTTAGGCTTGTTCATCACTGCTTATACATGAGGCGTTGTTTTGTTAAGATTCAAATATTTTTATGTTCAGATTCGAAAAGGAGAAGCAACGCTTATGGAGACGAAGTAGCAACTCCTACGCCCACTCCAAATGCCACTACCGTTCAGAAGGTTGAAGAAGAGTCTGTTGCTACAGTAGAACCACCGATTCCGCTCATTTTCAAAGTAGAGCCGAGCGGATATCGCCGTAAGAGGGCATTTGATGCACACCATAGACGTTTCCTACATACTCAATCTACTTTAGCAGAGGAAAGCAGGCTGAGGGCATATTGTTATTTTTTGTGACCCTGATTTCCATGGTCTCCTATACAAGACAAACATCGAATGTGCTTGTTGTGCTTCCAGCTTATTCTTGAATAAATGTAATCTCTTCTGGCTAAATTTACACCTAAGATGACCGCGGATCTCCATTGGAGTTGGCTCATTTCATGTCGCTACAGTTGTGTCCTTTGGTAAACAGAAAGCAGAAGTGTTACAGACTCCCTGAGATGCAAGGGATCACTGGCTTGAGCACATGAGTTTTCCATCAACAGGGCAGCAGAGCCCTCTAGTTTTTTTGAATTTCCCATTAAAATTTCCCATTAACATCCAACAATCAGCCACATATGATTTTTTCATGGAAGTTTTGACGATTGTCTAGGGATCCAAAATTTCATGGATTCATGGCCAAGGTGGCACAACAGTGTAACAAGAAGTGCAGGCATTTTGAAGTCGATCTTCAGCCTTCGCAGCTGACGCTCATTTTTCTGCTTCTGCGCCCGCTCAAATTAAGTCAGTAACAACCGGCTCTTCTTAGGTAGAGCTTAGATTTTTAGTCCCAGTTCTTACCTACCACTGAGTGGTGGGTTGATAGCTGTTTCTCATCCGTCTGAAAATCAGCATAAGACGGGAGTTGTGGAGCTACTGTAGAACAATAAAAAAGTATGTCTGTGTGTGCGTCCGTCTCTCTGTCACGAAATTCATATCTCTCATATCAGTGATGGGACGCTGAATGTTGCAAGTGACATTGGGGTTGGAAATGGGGCCTTAGCAGTGAGGGACCGAAAATGATAGCCCTGGACTGAAGCAAGCATGAACTATCGTTAGAAGAAAGATCCCCAATTCACCATAACAGTGTCCGTTTTGATTTTCTCAGCGCTAGTAAACCAGTGCGTCAGGACCGGAGTGGTGGAGCCCGGCGTCGAGGGTGTTTGTCGTTAATGCGACCCCACCCCCAAAAGGCTCTCCGATGGGTGAGGGTCTTTAGTTCCAATAGTGTACTGTAGGTGTACGGTAGTATAATTACCAAGATTACTCAGGTCACTTCGCACCTCACCTCACACCTCCTAGCCTTGCCAATGGGGTGGCCCCACTTAATTGCTCGCACCGACTGTTGACTTTCGAGTAAAAAAGTAATGCAAATTTAAAAGGGAAAAGGAGAAATCAAATAAATAAAAAAATCATTCGTAGCTCGCAGTGAACCGTTGCTGATGCAAACCGGACTCTCAAAGTTTAATATCAATAACCATACTTGCGCCACGCATATGTGCCTGAAACGATTTTCTTCAACCTTCAAATATACATTATGATTAATGAACACCTCACTCGTCTCCGAGGCAATTAATTTATACGGCACGACCTCTCACACCTGCACTTGACACAGTCTTTTTTTGACCTACCGCTTTGTTGGAGGTCATGCAAGAGGTGCTTAAACAGATTCGATGAGGGCCTATTTGCAGGAGTTCACTCTTTATGACCATGTTTTCTGTCTTCAACCAAAACCTACGCCTTCAGGATTCTTCCACTCACATCAACCCTGCACAACCGCATGCAACCTACGTGGATTACGCCCTCCAGCACCCATCATGCCGCTCTTCCAATTTCTCCAGCTTACAAGCCTCTCCCGTATTCATCCTGCCATCGCGCCATGTAAATGGCACCTCCTCCGTTGTATATGGCCTCAGCCTCTTTACAGTGCCCTCTCTTCACATCATCTCCTCCCGTTTCATATCCTGCTCCTACTCTCCCTCAGCATTAACTCCCCAGCATCCGCCAGCTTTCGTTCGTTAGTTAGTGTAATAAAAGCGTTGTAATAAAGACATAATTATAATGGTAATTACACATGTACAATTTCTAGTGGATCCAATACATATCGTAAATTCAGTCAGTGGAGAAGATGTCAACGGTCACTGCGAGCATTGGGAAAGGTCACCCTACCGGCAGGGCTAGGAGGTGCGAGGCGAGGTGCGAAGTGGCCTGAGTAATCTTGTAATCATTCTACCGTACACCTACAGTACACTACTGGAACTAAAGGTGCACACCCCTCTCCGATACGCCCACTAGGCAATTTCATGTGAAAAACCTCCCTTTTTCCAACCCAAAATACCTCCCCCCCACGTCGAAAATTCACGGGACGACCCTTTAGAGGCCCACGCCTGGTCAGGACTGTTCAAGCTGGTCAGGTCACGCAAGGAAGAGGTGGCCGTGTTCCTGCGCAGACACTCCACGAAAGGACCAGCAATTCTCATTATGCGGTGACCTAGATGGACATTCTCAACGCACACCCCTGTGAAATCCAGACTTCTATCTTGAGAAGAACTCATTTCAAGCATAGAACGAAAATCTACAGTCAGTAGATCGCTGATCCTAAGGGTTTTCTTACCTCAGACTGTCAAGTAGTGAACACCCTTGTAGTTGGGCACTTCTAACAGGTTCTTGACACATCAATCTCGTTGAGAGATTTTGACCCATGTTTACCTTAGTTAAGCAGCACCTTATCCGACTATAATGAAGGAGATGCACACTAACCATCAGAAGTACGTGGTGCAGTGGCAGCGCTGCTGATCGTGAGGCGTGAGCAAGGGTTCGATATCGGTCCACTTCGCGAGAATTGCCCACAACGAAAAAAATTGTGGTGTCGAGAGCGGTAACCTCCCAGTTTCAACCGTTATGATCTCAGTGCTACGTCATCTGACCACTGTTCTTAACTGTTCGTTTCGTGCAGATTACTACCCTCCCTCACGCAAACTAGTTTAGTTACTGCGAGCAAAAAGTCGCCTAGAGGACTTTCTACTCGCGGTAACTAAACTGGTCTGCGTTTCTTCACTTAGTTCATATTTCGTCGCTCGTGGTTGAGTCACCTCGAACTACGTTTGAGTAGTAGTACTTCTACTCAACACTACGCGAATTAAATTGGTGGTGTCTTTAGAATTACTTGAACTTTACTCACTTCTATTTAGTAGGATGGCTCAACAGGCTTGCCTATCTCGTTTTGTAAAATCTACAGCTTACTTGGAAGTAAATATATGCTTATAACTGTCTATTTCGGCTACTTTACTACCGCCCCAGTTTGTCGAGTGATGAAAGTCTCTGTAGTTGGCCACTTTTTAACCAGAAAGAATTCTGTTAAACGGTCCTGTCCTCTCAGGCTCAAAAACGTGCTATCATGAAGAGCACAAATTGCTGTCTCTTGCGTGTGCTTCATGTATATTCAGGCGCATCGCCATCCTTTATTGATCCCTTGGTCAAACGAATGACATCCTTCTAGCTTCACCGGATTATTCAGCTCTTCTCCCACTTTTCCTGCTAGGTTGTGATGTTCTTGAAGATATTTCTGCCATCACGGGAACAAAATAAGATCAAGATATGTGTACATGCAACGGACTCAGTCAGTCTGAACTTCATTTCATGCTCTGCGTTAGCGAAATTTTAAGTAGTACGATCCCTTCAACGAGTCACTGTTGTGTTGCGTTCTCAAAAAAGTCTAGGATCGATGATTGAAGGTACCATTACTACGAACGAAGTGTGATTATCAGTCGATGACCTTTCTTACAGACCATCTAACAATCCCTAAAATCAATGAAAAGGGTAGCTGGAGTTTTTCCGGCGGAATTGCTCGAACACTGCCCGCTCCCTTTTCTCAACCCATACTTCACTCTGATTCGGAGGTACCGAGTGGGGTAGAGAGAAAGTGAGAACTGGACATCTATCATCGCCAGGTGTGCGATGATTCCTCACAACCTGCGTCTGGCGGGGGCAGGGCATAAACTGTAGGGCTGACCGGGAGGTCCAAGCCTCATATACCTTCTCCTGTAAGCTTCCAATAAAGACGTTGTACCTGCTCTGTTCTGTACTTGCTGCTGTAACGCTCGAATAAAGGCGTATACCTACCGCTCTCTGTGCTACTCTACTATATTCCTCTCATTCAAGAAAATACCACTGAACCACCGTACAACGGTAAAAAAGAGGTAAATCAACCTCTAAAGTCTCTAGCGCCCACTACAGTTTTGGTGCATCGGCCTAATTAAGCCAGTTATCTCCCGTGTCAAAGCGTAACAACTTTGAGACCTGGAGTCGAGACTTGCTCATTGAGCACATTTATTTGGCCAAATACAAGGCCTCGAATCTTTTGATTCATAAGTCTCCCGTACTAAGTACCTGGAGCAATCTCACTGCAATACAAGCAGTCTAAGTCTCCCGTACAAAGTACCTGGAGCAATCTCACTGCAAAACAAGCAGGCTAAACCTCCCGTACACTGTACCTGGAGTAAATTTGCTACCAAGTTAGCAAAGTAAGTGTTTCAAAAAAGGAAATACATAATAAAATAATAAAAATGGCGCTACAGTTCCATAAGACGCCCATAGTATTGAATGCGAGAACACTCAAAAATCTAGTACTCCGTTACAAGGAGTATACCTCTAGAACAGACTTTACTGTTATAGATGAGGAGAATTACGAGAAGTAGATCCACTATTGCACTATTGCAAAGTGGTCTCCGGCTAATTAAAAACGGCCGAGAGAAACTAGAACAGTTATATGCAGAAATCAGAGAAGAGTATAAAAACTGCAAAACAAGGTCAGAGAGAAAAGACTTAGCAGCAGAAATAGAAGAAATAGAAGCCGAATCTGGCTTGAATACAGCTTGCCGAGTCGGAAGACTTAAGTTTTATGCTGGCAGCACGGCTCGATGAAGCAAAGTGCGCCATGAACAGAATGAATGTTAAGTTAGGGTACATCACCCAAAAAGCACAAATAGAGAGTATTCAAACAGAGAATGAGGTAGTGCAAATTGTCCAAGATGAGGACGGAATCAGCGCTGAAGATGGTGAGATTAGCGTGTCAGCAGCACCTATTTCTGAGCAAAATCGGCAAGGAAATTCGCTCAAAAGCTCTTGTAGGTCCATAAAACCTCCACAAGCAACTTTACCGAAATTCTACGATAATGCAGAAGATTTCCCAGAATTCTGGGCCATTTTTGAAACACTTGTTCACAGAAGTAGTGAACTTGACGTTATGGAGAAAATACTACTCCTCAAAGAAAGCCTCGAAGGAAGGGCTAAAAATGTAATAAGAGGTATTTCACTTATACCAGATAACTACAAGTGGATCATTCAGACATTACAGGATAGGTACTGTAATGAGCCTGCAAACCGCTCACAAATAATACAGAAATTAGTAAATTTGGAACCAGCCACTGATTCGGCGGACCACTGTTTAGTCATTATTGACGAGATACAGGTACTAATTAACCAGATGATATCCGCGGGCTATGACGTGCGCAAAACATGCGATCCAATGTGGTGTGAAACAATATTAGCCAAGTTCCCACAAGACGTTGTCAAACCGGTATTGTTATCAGGGCAAACGAAACCTAACCAAACAGTGGAAGATTTTGTGGGTCACCTTAAAAAGGAAATTGCCGCTAAGCTGTATATTGAAAACAGACTCGGCCACGCAATCGAAAACAAACCTAGCCACACAATCGAGGGCAGATATGGCCAGGGTATCAAAAACAAGGTCAATACACCGCGAGAAAAGTACTTCACGCGGCCTCAGTCTGGCAATGATTGTGTGTTTTGCCACAGAAACAATCACGCATCAATGGCATGCCGAACAGTTGCAGACCAGAGTAGTAGCCGCAAAATATTGAAAGAAAAGAATAGGTGCTGGAAGTGCCTCTCATCCAGCCACAACAGCTACGACTGTGATGAAACTGACTGCTCGAACTGTGGACAAAAACACCATAGAGCACTGTGCTTCAGCACGAGTAACCAAATGAGAGATCAAATTAGAATCGATAAGAGAAGGCCCTGGAACCGAGAACGACAGACACCTTCTCCTACAAACTCTAATCGCTGGGAATCATTCAATCAGCGCTATAGAGAAAACAGGAGCAACGGTAGAGATCCGGATACCATGAACGCCTTAACCTGCCCCAAAATAAGGGCCAGCGGAGCAGTGAAAGTGAACATACTAAGTCTCAGCTAATACTTATGACAGCCGAAGGAAGTATCTGGAATTACAGGTCGAAAAACTACGAAAAGGTGCTTTTCTTCTTTGATACTGGAGCACAAAAGACAATTATCCAGGAATCGGTGGCTGAAAGACTCGGTATTCCACGACATACCACCGAAATATGCACTATGTCTGGTGTTGGAGGTCACATCGAGAAGTTTAAAAGCCACGTAGTTCGTGCCAAAATAAGCACAGCTTTTGGAGAAGAACTTGAGCTCAATTTCCAAACGAAACCAGTAATCACAAATGGTTTTCCAAGCGTCAATCTCACGCCGTCAGATATAGTTTTCTCAAAAGAAAACAATTGGCCAATTCCAAAACTCGAGGTGAACATCAAATACCTCAGGTTCTTGTGGGCCTGGATTACTTCCACGAGCTAGTAGAAAGTTACGCAAGTGGATTGAAGACCCCTTCAGGTCTGCATATATCAAAAACCGTCTTCGGACCAACCGTGTTCGGTAAAGGACTGCTGACAGACGAGAATCGCAAAAATAACATCTGTTACGAATTGTCAGCTATTACTGAGCTACATGAAAAAGCACCACAAAGAGTAGACCAGCCAAGAAAATCTATAAGATTTTGTATAGATGTTGCAGAGGTCGCAGTAACATCCCTCATACCCAAAGGAAACCGGCCCAACGGCAAGGTGACCGGGATAATTACAACAGCTGATTGCCTTGTTATACCACAGAAGATATTGATGCCCAATCATAGGGTCATTCAGAGATCTCGCAAGCACACCTGCCCTCCTGAAACTCGAAGAACCAAACAAAAACTGATTCGAGCTCCTTAAAACCGTGCTCATGACTGTAGCTTAGACTGCAGCCTATTCCATCCGAAGGGGACTACTGTCGGTAATAGCCCTGAGTTCTTTCGGTCAAGACAGCGTCGTCAAATCTACGCACCTCGGGTCACGCCCCTGCGTATAATTTGAAACCAGTCAATTTCTACTGCCTAGTCCACTCACTTGTTACTACTAACTACTGCATTTAAGAGAAGAAAGGCATGCAAAAGCGAAATCAAAGGGCGGCACAACATATAGGTGCAATTGTCCAATTTTCAGTATCCAATATCCTCTCCTTTTCATTTACACGGGGCACCTATGTGGTGCCTCCCTTACAAAAAAAAGACCACCCACCTTACAGGTGGAACGTCCCCATAAAAATCGGCTTGTGGTGGTCGGTGATCCAGAAGGCTGCCAAACGGCTCAGTGAACAGAGCGTTTCAGACGACCAAAAGCAGCAAAATAATAGAGGCGGCAATAGGGCATTTCAAGGCATCTTATCTCACGCGGGTTTGCAGATAAGTGTTAACGTAGCCTATTTGATCAATAGCCACTAGCTAACCAAGTCCTCGACGTGATCTACCACGTTGACTACAACTTCTAACGTGATCTACCACGTTAACCACAACTTCTATTCTCGACTTCAACTTCATCGCCGCCGCCGACTACGTCCACGCGGACTACCTCCACGCCGTCTTCTTCAACGCCGTACTCAACGATCCCGCCCATCTTCCTGTCGTCACGCTGCCTTCTGCCTTCAACAACCATACGATATCCGCCGCCGCCAATTCATCGTCCACAACGAAAAACTGTGATATAATTGCTCTATAATATACTTCTGCTTGTTGTAACTATTTTGTAACCTCGTCGCCCGGCCGGAGTATCATCGCCAGGTGTGCGATGATTCCTCACAACCTGCGTCTGGCGGGGGCGGGGCATAAACTGTAGGGCTGACCGGGAGGTCCAAGCCTCATATACCTTCTCCTGTAAGCGTCCAATAAAGACGTTGTATCTGCTCTGTTCTGTACTTGCTGCTGTAACGCTCGAATAAAGGCGTATACCTACCGCTCTCTGTGCTACTCTACTATATTCCTCTCATTCAAGAAAATACCACTGAACCACCGTACAACGGTAAAAAGAGGTAAATCAACCTCTAAAGTCTCTAGCGCCCACTACAACATCCATGTTCTCACGAAACGAACCTTTCATTTCAGAAGAGGTGATGTGTGGCGAAACTCAGTGAAAGCGCGGTCTGGGGTCTTGTCACGGCCCCGCAGCACGGCGTGTCGTCCCGCAATTCTGCATGAAGGCTAGTTGCCGACAGGAGGCGAGGCAGCATTCCTAGCCGGCTGATTCAGCCTGTCCACCCTTAGTAGTCTACCCCAGCTAGTGACGCAGAGGGGTGCAAAAGCGAAGAGGGGAGATTTTCGGGTTCCTATCTCACGGTTTTTTCACCGTTTTGTCTCGTTCTTTCTCTTCTTTTACAAGCTGGGCACCCATACTTCCGTATTACATTCTGCCGAATTTACCCCTTCCGGTGCCTCCAAAGCTGCGCACAAGTGCCCAGCTCATTCCACTAAAAGCAAGTGCCCTCGCTAGCACTGCCTACATCTTTCGAGTGCTCATTAGGTGGATTATACCACCAGTCCATCACGAGTAACCATCTCAACCATCTCGAATATAAGGACTTACTCTTTTCCTGAACAATGTGATGAACCACTGTTAGATGTATCACACTACGTCCTTGAAAGCTTTCGGAGAACCACATTAGGTCAGTCAGTTACTATTTATTTCAGTTTCAGAGGAAACGAGCCATAAATATGGTGGAAAAGATCAAGGAATCATGCCAGAACATTCATTCTCGGCATCAAGGGCTAAAAAACGTCGGTGTTCGTAAGCGTTATGCATGGTCGAGCAGCCGAGGCGCTGGGATAGGAGGATACCGTAATCAAGCAAAGGGATGTGGTGGACCTTGGTCCGCAGGGCATCAAGGAAACGGTGTATACGACGGCAGGAATCGTGGTGGTCTATTGTGGCAGTGTTCCGACCCGAAGGATGTGATTGTTTTTGATCCTTAGAATCCCCAGCACTACGCTTTTTTGGGGATGGCTCCAATGGGGACGCGCGTTTACGATGATAACGGTACGGACGGAACGGATACTGGATATGGGAACCTTCAATCACAGTTTTCCACAATTTGGTCGGATGTGTTTGTAAGTGCGCACGGAAAGGTTAATACTCCTTCATATTTAGGAAGTGATATTCTTATAATTGCTCTTAATGTGGTGAAAAAATGGCTATTATACTGGTGGAAAACATAGCAGAGGACGTTTCTGAAAAAAAATTTGGAAAAGTACCATTTATCATTGAAAAGAAATGATATGAAAATAAAATTAAAGGCACCAGTAGAGGTAAGGGAAAAAAGTGAGATCTGGGAGTACATGTTCTCTGTAAACGAACCTTCTACTTCAGAGGAGATCATATGTGGCGAAAATCGCTTTGAAAAAACGCGGCTTGAGGTCTTCCGCGCAGCTCGGAATGCCGTTATGCAGTCATGCGGCCGGGGAAGTCGCTGTGGAGAGTCGGGACAACGATCGCGGCCGGCTGATTCAGACTCTGGTTTGTCTTCAGTCCACTTCGGCTATGACACAGAGGACGAGAGAGAAGGGGGATTTTCGGGTTCCTGTTCCTCGGTTTTCTCGCGGTTTTATGTCGTTCTTTCTCTACTACTACATTGCTGAGCACGTCTACTACTATATTCCTACATTACTCTGCCGACCGCTTCTGGTGTCTTCAAGCAAGAGGAAATATTAAGTCGTATTTTTTTTTCGGTGTTTGATTCATAAGTATTTCGTTTGCTTGGTATTTGGTCTTTACATGTGCGTGACGTGTGATACACTATCATCACACTAACTACCACTCACTCACTCACTCTGTATTTGCAGGCCACAATGCCGCACAGGTACCACTGTGACAGAGTGTACCTGCCCCACAGCCTGGTTTTGCTTCACGATTTCGGCTGGAATGCAAAGGAACCCCATACCAAGCTACTGAATACATACTAAATTTGCTCTCAGTGGTCTAGTGGATTTTTGTCTTGCCTATTGCGGTGCCACAGCACAAAAACACCGCTGGCAACGATTAACCTCAAACTTGGGAATTTAAGCAAGAACCACGATTAAAAATAACTAAAAACATCGCAAAAAATGCAAAGGTGAGTACAACGGATTAAGGCACCACGAAAAAAGAGTGGGCAAATTATCAATATATGAGAGGAACAAAGTAAAAAGAAAAAATGAAAAACTGTTGTGCAGAGCCTACTGCTGCATTTGTTGCAAACGACGACGAATGAGCTGATGGAAGTGTCAGCGCCCTTTTGTACGGAAGTTCCATTTTGCCTCCGCGATCGTACAGCCGATAAGGCAAAAATCAGTTTGAGAACAATCCTCTCAAATAGTTAATTAAAAATATATGTTAACGTGAGAAACCAAGGAAAGAAATCGCAGAATATTTGTGATATTTCCGGCTCACCAGACGTCTGATCCTGGAAAAATCACAGGTCGCGCTCCAGCTTATAGATTTTTTTCTCTCGCTTCTACCGAACTGCGCCGTGCCCTTGCCATTCTCTCGTCGCTCCTCCATCGATTTCTTCACTCCTTTCGAGCAAAGTGCAGAGGGCAGAGTGATGACAATGCGCATAGTATTTTGAGCAGCTTTTTTTAAAATTATAGGAATCGAGGCATTCCACGCAGCTTCCTCTGTTTTTCACCATTCGCTGGTGCACAAAACCGACTTTATTGCGCTGCAAGAGTACAGTGCTGTCCCACCGCTTCACGAAAGGTGCAGCGCATATGGGCTTCTTCTCACTTTCGGATCCCTCCACGGCCAAACCTGGGTGGGCAAATGGGCTCATAGCGCAGATGCTCTATAACAAGCTGGAAGTTGGTGCACAACTGTTGCCACTGTCGGATCTCTTCTTCGATTTGTCGCCGAATACTAGCATTCTCCTATCGCACACGCTCTCCTAGATTTCCCTAAGGCATGGCTTCTTCTTCCTCCTCCACTGCTTCGATTCCCTCAAAGAATTTGGCATTCTCCTCAATTGCCTCCCTTTCTTGATTGGGCATAAGTATGCCCTCCGGCGCGTGCGGAGGTCGCTGGGAAGTTGACTCTGCTAGACAAATGAGTCCTCGCGAGGGCTTTCCTCCATCGCTTCATCTTCCCGAAGGCTGACAGCTGGTTTGCCTCGATTGTGCTGGTTTTTGGGACACACCGAATCCAAGGTGAACTGTACTTTTAAAACAGTCATGCTCATTCGATCTTGGAATTCCACAGAATCTTTACCGGATTTCTTCCGTATTGTGGAACTGATTTCGATAAGCGCGTGGCGCTACCGATCAAGTTGTTGAAGCTGGTCTATCACCACCCTTTCGGAATATCTGTCGTACAGGAAGGGGTTCACCGTCTTGTCGCCTTGTCGTACAAGAAGGGGTTCACCTGCTCCGGTACGATGTGGGCGGTCGATCCATGCGCTTCAAACATCCATCGTCATAACTTTCGCAACACATAGCAGCGCTGGTGCGGTGAAGAAGGTGCGGAGCTGAGCCTTAATGAAAATTATCTCGACGCGCAACTTTTCCACAGATAATCCCGTAAACTCAACGTCGTGAAGGCGGTTCTGACAATTGTCAGTGGAGCGCCGCAGCGCTTTGATGCGGTCATCCAGCATCGTTGTCCTTGTGGAGCAGCGATGGCATTCATGACAGTCAACGATATTCCTGTGAAGTCGTTCTGGGCCTAAGAGAGGGGCGCGGCACAGTTCTCCTATCTGTCGATTCCGCTCCTCCACCTGAGTGGAGCTTCCATCTTGTAAGCTGCATGCCAGCTTTTGCTCTGACACATATTGATCTCTTGGAGCAGTGAAAGCTAGAGCAGAAAGAAAGATTACCATTGCACACTGCTCTGGTGCAGTTCAACTTGTGGCAAGCTCCTTCACACACATGATTCCATTATTTTCGGATCGAGACCCACTACAAAGTCAAGTTTGTCCACGAAGTAGACCCTTCTTTTCGCATGTAGCCATGATACCGTTGCGAAATAGCTGACGGGACGTTTACACATTTTGATTCTTCTTAAGCCAAGTCTGCAGTACTTGCTAGACTCAGGGACCATTAAAGTCATTTGAATGTGAATGTCTCTCGGAGGAGTGGTGTTTTGACACTGAGGAACGCTTGGAGAGGAGTTGTCATTTTCCAGACATGCAGAAGTCTGATAACAACTTACTGTATTTGTACTGAATGGTTCCAGAGTGTAACATTGTACAGGGAATTCCAGTAACTGTATCCACAATTAAAGTGAGCTTCTGTTCTTGACAATTAGGGCATCCATGATGGATATCAGTTTTAATACTTTCTCCGCATTCCTTTAATGACTACTTAAGGTAATTGGCCACTTGTATAGGATCCATCTCAGCGAGCTGACTATTACCATCCCGATAATGGCCAGATGCTGCTTCCTTCAAAACTACACCTGTTCCAGCTCCATTTACTGTAATCATTTGACAGAGCAATACAAAGAACATGAACAAACCAATGTTCACGTATCCGTGTTTAGTGTTATTATCTTCTTTCAGTGAGTGCCTCATATTCGGGTGATTGAACATGAACCATTTGACAGAGCAATACAAAGAACATGAACAAACCAATATTCACGTATCCGTGTTTAATGTTATTATCTTCTTTCAACGAGTGCCTCATATTTGGGTAATTGAACACGATAAAAAATACTAAAAACATCGCAAAAAATGCAAAGGCGAGTACAACGGATTAAGGCACCACGAAAAAAAAAGTGATTAAATCGTCAAACATAAAAGGAACAAAGTAAAAAGACAAAAATGAAAAACTGTCGTGCAGCGCTTACTGCTGCAATTGACGTCGGCGAATGAGCTGATGCAAATGTCAGCGCCCTTTTGTACGAGAGTTCCATTCTGCCTCCGCGATCGTACAGGCCATAGGCTGAAAGCTGAAACAAAATAAATCAACACCCCGTTTCCTTCAAAGTGTTTAGGATTTCCTGTAGTTTGGCACATAAGAGACACTACAGTGTCTTTGGAACAAAACAACCAATCTTCATAGTTCATTGTCCGTCTGGCAGTTTAGAGCCTAGCCATACCGCTAATCTCTGGTCGTCTCAGTCTCAAATATCCCATAAATATCGCTCATCAACAAAACTCAAATAGCTAGCAATTTTCTTCGCATTGGAGAGGGAGAGTAAAGAATGCGCCGAAAAGTGAAGAATTGTACCGCAGGGTCCGAAGCGGACCCCAACAAAAACGTACGTACTCGATGGCTGTGGGATTAGAAATCGCGAATATAATAAAAATGGCTTTCAACCTCGAAATGGTGCTTCTCAGCATTGTCGTACAAATTTATGAGCGTTCGCGAACAAGATCAAGTGAACCAGACGATTGTTTGTCGTTTTCGCCTTTTTGTGGTGATGTTTTCTTGCGAATAACGCCGAATCGAAGCGCATTGTGTACACAGAGACCAGCCACCTAAAGTGGTCAACCACGCTTCCATTTGGGGGAGTGTTGAGGGTGGCCGCTGAGACGCTGAGTATTCAGCGGTCATTTGGCTTCTTGTCGTCGCCGCAGCTATGCGACCGATTCAATTCATCCTATTTGCTATCGTGTTCTGTATATCAACAGCTAAAAACCTCAAGCAAGGTGAGTTACCAACCGTTCCCAAGCAGCGCCAACGATAGTCGTCTTCAGTGCTGAGAAATAACTTTGGGTAATTGCTCAAAAGTCATTGGGGACATTGATACCTTTCACCTGTGATCGATATCCCAGTTCTGAAAGCATTCCATCATCCATCATTATCTTACGAGCAGTGACACACTTGAGAACATTGCAACGGTTTTGGGGACTATCTATTGAGGGAGGGGGGAGGGGGTAAAAATTGAATGATTAGTCACCTGACATTTCATTCAATTCATGAATACTGAGCGGTAGCATTAATTTACAGGACCGTACAAGATATATGTCACAAGAGAGGTAGTTTTTCGACTCTGTTCATTTAACAACCTACTCCCCTCCCTCCCCTCCGCCCTTCTTCTCCGAGATCCTTCACTAAAGTAGCACAGGTTTTTTGATTAACAGAAACATCTGGAGCACCCCTATGACATGTGAAAATATGAAACGAGGGCACACTGTTCTCGAAGATAGGATTGAAGAGTTTTTACCAACTAACCATGGTCGAAGTATAAAAAAAGGTCCGAAATTCTGCCAATTCGAGGATGTGGGTCTTTGCAGCCTGACTCCCCAATAACGCAACGTACCCCCTCTCATTTGCTGCTGCTTACTTATATAGTTGATAGCTACCGTAACATTTTTGATCATAAACACCCGCCTTTTTGAACATTTCGTATTTATGGAAATTAAGGATCACCGAAAGCTGTTGGTCCTTGCATTCTGAACAAATGTCCACGTGGATTCCAATGCGACGAGTCTGAGTGTGTACCAGATGCCAACCAGAGTTAGTTTGCTTAGAAGGCTTTTCTCAGAAAAAGAAGAATCTGGATAGCAAAGGCGCTCGTCAAAAGTGATGATAAAAAATGCACTATTTGAAAGACATGCAGCCCTTGAAGAGAGATTAAAGGACACACTATACGGCGCCACAACAATAAACAAAAGAAAGGATTCGAGGGTATTAAAGGGAGGTGCGGTGTTTTTACACCAACAATCCTATTTTTTGGGATTTCGCAAATATTGACGACTGCAGGTGTTTTTTCCTCGTAGTAAAAGAACACTTGCTCTAGCAGAAACTCCCTTTTTAATGATAAGAAATCTGTGGAATGGAAGGATAGCATCCAGAAAAAGTTTTGCATAGCGGTGTTTCTGTACACTTTTCAGTCGAAGAACTTGGACCATGTGTGAATAACCTCTGCCCAAAAACATATCAATGCAATGATAACGTCTGTATTCGGCCGATACGTGAGTTGCATCGATTACATCTATAAGCTCACAGAATTTTACATAAAACGTCACCCAGCGGTTGTGGGGTTAAGAGGCTGCATTTTCTGACGGCCCAGGGTTTGCTTACTATTGGAAACAGCAAGAGCGAGTTAGGTGCCCCAATTGATATGTGAAACACATGGATAGAGAGAATTAGTCAGTCAAAAACTTGAAAAGTTGGATGCAAATACAGAAAAAGTTGGGTCCATCCTCATCACTGGGTATCTGTGATAGGTAGCAGTGATAGGGAACAAAACGGCGCTCCTTGATGGGAAAAGTGTGCACGCGGGGAGTTTCGCACTCCATAGAACTTCGCTGAGACTTACAACACATCTTCATCGGCGAACTGTGCCACGTACCGCCTCCTGAGAGCCTCGACATCCAACAATACGTTTGAATCCGCTTGATGCTTTTTGAACATTTAGTTTATGCCTGCTGCTTTCTTTGACAACCATTTGAATTGCGATCAAACAAGAGCTTTGTCTCGTCTCTATCATCTGGCGACATTGACTTCCAACCCAGAAAGCCTCACACAGTTCGCCATCTTTCCATTGTCCCATCCTGAAGACAAATAAAAACGCCGCGCGGTCCCACCCCCTCCCCCCCCCCTTCCCCTTCCTCTCCCCCCATAACAAATGTCATGGAATATAAACCGCTCCCTCGTCATTCCCTTGAGTTGTTGAGATGCTGCACTTCCCCAAACAACCTTCTATTCTACTTTTCACGAAAATCTCTGTTGAAAATGGAAATTGAAAGATTAGAAGTGAAAAAATGAAAATTTTTGAAGTGATTTCAGCAAGAAGGCGTGAAGGCGCAGATCCGATTGGACCGTGTGTGAATGACAAATGCCCTGATGGTCACATGTGTGAAGCAGATGACTACAAGTGTTACCCCATAGAGTGACAGCCAATGCTTTCTGTTTCATGATTCGCTAATTTATTGTGATTAATTTATCATATATGTCATAAATTAAACAACATAAATAACATAAACTGGTGAGCTAGACGACATAAACTGTCGAATCAAACAGCATAAACTTTTGAAATGTACAGCATAATCACGCACAAACTAAGAGCATCTACTTTGTTCTTTTTATGGATAATCTATCCCTGAACTTCAAAACATATAGAGTGATTGCTGCTGATCGAATTTCATCTAAACCACTTTCCCTGCCAATCGTCCTGGAGACTGTGATTTTACTGCCACATTACCGAGGAAGGGCAAAGTTCAGATTGTAATGAAGCTGGAACATTGATAATGTGTGTTTCCTCCAATTAAAACGTCGTAGAAGTAGAAAGTGACGTCAAAGTTCTCTTACGAGATAAGAGAACGTAAAAAAGAAAGCAAAATCCATTATACACAAGGAATATTCCATTTATAATAGAAACAGCAGAAACGGTCAAAAAAGACTGACTCGGTTAGTTTGAGCTTGATTTATCAATCATGGCTTTTCTGAGACTCTAGTGGTATCCTCACTGTCAGATCTATTGCGCGATGTTCGCACAGATTCCGAACCCGACACGTGTTGCTTGATGTCGGCGCGAACTACCATTGCACCATCACTGATGTTGTTATAGGCTGTGAATTACCACAGAAATACTCGAATTCTCTTCAAATACAAAACAACCGGTAAAGATTATCTCTCAATAACCAAGGTGGCAAGTCGAGGGTATATAAGTGATGGGTTTGGAACTCATGTGAGCTGACATACTAAGGCACAGACTACAATATATATGTAAATGATATGTTTATTATCATGTTGCATTTACCCAGCACCTCCTACGCTCGCATTTTAGGTTATATGAATTCCTTTATGCTAACTACAATCTCAGGAATTATACTACTGCTACGAAATCAAATAGCTCGGAATGTTCCACTGAGCAACCTTCTAAATGCATTGTGAACATCAGTGGAAAGACAACGCAACAGGTCGTAATGTAGCCGAATCACTAATGAGCTGTAATAATGAGGGAAGTGTATCATGTTCATCACTAGGTTTCCATGTGGAATTGTAGGCATTGGCCGCGTATTTAGCCCATATGAGTTAATGTGCTTCGAGAGAAACCCGGTTTTAATGTGCAAGCACTAACTGGAACGCAAAACCAACAGGAGTCGAAAAGTGATCCCATAGGAGGGTCGATTCGAAAACCGCCCACTACAGACAAACAATAGCTGGAAAATAGGATGTTTGACGCATTTGAGAGGATCGAGTACATTAGCGAATTCAAATAAAGCTGAGAAAAGCGTGTCAGAAATGCCAAAATCGGAGACATCTCACTCATGGTGCGCATCATCACAGTATTTATCCCACACGATGGAGATATCGATGACGGAACCGGCTTTCTCCAAAGAACAAGGAAGGCTCACAGCTTTGAGTGCCTTGGATCATGAGATCATCTACTATCGCTGGTAAATTAGAGCAAACCTACAGGGTTGAGGCTTGGTTATCTGGACCTGACCATTAGCTGCCGGATTCTTGAAAATTATTGTTCTGGTTATGAAATTGTTTGGCATTTGACAACTGAAACGTCGCTGCGGTGCATTACAAGCCATGATTCAACCGTAACAACCAGGCGACGTACAAGTATTTTGCATATCCATGCCCGTGGAGTTGGTGAGGTTTAAAATCATGGGTGACAGGGATGCAAGATGGGAACATTTGAAGGAATCGTCCACGAAACATGTGTTTCTCAGTTACCCATATATTTATGTTGTATTTGCCTATTAAGGGCCGCATGTAAAGTTTCACGTGCACATTAAACGTAAACATGCGTAAACAGTCCCACTCTCCGTCTCTGTTGGAAACGGAGAGTGGGACTGTTTACGTATCTTCATCTTCCTAAAAGGGGTCTCCGACGACGACGGACAACGGGGTGGGCACTTGCTCGGAGGTCCCGCCCACCCGGCCGAGATTTTATGGTGCTGTATCTCCGCTGGATTCACATTTTTTTCGCGTGGAACTTCGCATGCGGCGCACATTAGGCATACACAACATAACTGTATGGACAACAGAGAAACTCATTCTTCCGTGGACGATTCCTTTGAACAAAGTTTAATAAGCTATTTGTGTCATACTGACAAAAAGTTGAGATAGACAAACAACACTTCACTAACAACGACCAACACGAGGAGGCGCCGTTCCGCTCAGGATAACCGAGAGTAGAGAATTCGACATGAGGGGTATCGTATCAGCAGAGGTCAGCGAAACACCGAAATCTTAACTTTCACCAGGCAGATGAGGAGCAAAGTACATCCTGCAGCGAATGGGTGTGAGAAAGTGTGAAATGAATATGGTTTTGCTTCGGGTAAGAACACGAGTACATAGCAGTAAAACACAGTGCAACTATACCATTTGGCAACAATTACTGATAATGCAGAGGTCAAAAAATGGGATCACATTTGGTCCCTGTAGAGGGGCTGGGGTCTTACTAAAGCTGGTACTTTCTTGACGCTTGGAAGTGCCCTGCTTCCGCTCCTGCTAAGGTTGACTGAGCCTTCGAGGAACTTGATTCGATAGGAACTTCAGGCTCCAAAAAACAATTCCACATAAAAACTTCTTTGGCATAAAATAGAAAATTGAAAATGAAATGAAAATTGTAATAGATCCCAACTTCTCTTCTCGTGAGACATCGACGGTGTCGATGTCTCACGAGAAGAGAAGTTGGGATCTATTACAAAAACTGGGGATAGGAGACTCTTTTTCGGTAATCCCTGTCCGGTAATCAAATACGCCACAATTTCACGGATATCTTCGTGCTGAATTTCATTCAATGCCAAACTGCATGCTACTTTATCAAGCGGCACTTCACTCATGGCAATACCACATCATCAGCCCAGAAATACTAGACCATATGGTTGTTGTTGTGGTTCTATCGGAGTGCGGATCCATTTAAACCCGAGCGAGCCGTAGATGATTATCTCGTCGGCGGAAACATGCCAGTTCCCTCTCATGTTCTCGTATTCACTTCCAGACCAGGTTCATTGCAACATATGCGTTCAAATATTTCATTTGAAACTTGCCGATGATCGAACGATTCCACAGTCAGTGTGAGCTTTTAGCATTGTGTAATTCGATCTTTCGATCTCACCTAATATAGCGTAATGGGACGAATTATGATACTTCACATGTTTCCTTTTATTGATTTTATAAGGCATGAAAGTACGGAATGTTTAATGTATGAGTATCATGGTTTTTCAGTAAAATTTTCTGGTACAACGTCTACACTTTCATCGAAGCTATTCCACTACAGTGCATCGATAGGTCAGTGAATACAGCAGATAAAAATCGCAGATTCATCCATTGTTGGAACGTGACAAGCGCATCCATTCTGTGTTTGGGTGCTATTTACAACTTTACATATTTTTGAAGTCATTTTTTAAATTTCTATGCACTACTATACAGTTCTCTAGGACAGCTTTAGATTTGACCGTAAATCAATTGTGAAGGGCTTCGTTATTCTGACACTCTTCACGAGCCATTATTGTCGAGTACTTCGGGAAAAAATGAAAATTTTTTATAAATTCGGATCGGTGCAATGGCATACGCCCCATCCCCTTACAAAGTTTGATGTAATCAGTCAATGTAAGGCTTTCCAGTATCAGTCACTGCTAATGTTTTACAAGGTGAGGTTCGACGCTACCCACTGCTTTTATCCTCTAGTAGAACGACTTCAGAAAACTGAAGAATGCTATCAGCGTAGCAGATAATTGCGCATCCATTCACAGTACCGCGAGCGAGACACCCCCCCCCCTCCTTTTATCCTCCCGGAGCGTAGCACCGAATGAACGACTTTTAGGCTGCCTAGCTGTTAGGCAGCTTTTGGGCATACCTCCTTTCTGCTAGGCTAGGCAGATATGCCCATAAACTGCCTAACACTCCCTTATCGGTGATGGTCCGACGAATGCTCTCCTTTTGACGGCATAATGAATTAACGAACTCTCATCTATTGGATCAGGTTTTGTAAACAATTTTATAGGAGAAGTCATTCATCAGTGGATAACACAAGCTACTTCATCGCGCAATGTGACTTGGTTCTATCGGCGAATTCATGGACGCCTTATTTTCGTAGCTGCTATGACTCTTATCTGTTGTCTGCATATATTCCGAATATTTTTCAACCAGGTAAGTTATCCATGTATGTTAGTGAGCTAAGGACACCCTATATGAAGTCGTTGTCTTCGAATATTTACCTGTGCTGAACCTGCTATTTTTTGAAGTTCTCTCCTTTTTGTAGTGTTGCAGCTACTTTTTGTATTCAATCGGTAAATACATGATTGTACGATTCAACAAAGCTAGAGGCGCTGTCAGCCGGTCCTTTGGATCTAATAGTTGAGCATATTTGAGATCATCGGTAAAATTATCTTACAAATACCGGTTCCACTCCGATATCTGATCACTTCCGGGATTAACCTACCATTCATTCACTGTAGCCTTCTTCTACACATGTCCAATGTGTACTACTTTCTACCTAGGAGAAGTCCCTCTGAAAAATAAAAATTTATAGCGCAATTCATAAGCCTTCTTTGCTTCTTCCGTGTTGTAAAAGCGAAGAAGTGACATACGGCACGTTTTCGGGGAAGTTATGCTTCAACAGACATTAAGACCTTGTGAAGATTAGTGCTCACCTTGCCTCCAAATGAACACATAGAGTAAAGTGTTTCGCCTCTACACATCCCAGATTCGTATTGCTCCAATCGTCAGAAGTCATTGGCAGAGCGTGTGAGTATGTAGATACTCCCACTGCCAAAATCAAGCGGGCACCATAGAGACCTCACTTCTCGTGTTTTCAGCTGTTTTTTTGCTGTTTTTTTTTCAAAACTAGGCGAATTTTACCGTTATGTCTATCATACATATTCCTACGGCTACACTCGGTCTCAGTGCCATGACTATTCAGCAGTTCTTTGTACTGACAGCAAGACAGTGTATGGAAAAGAAAACGATGTGGTTAAGAGAAGCAGATGACGAGGAATTTTTCCATTCTGTAAGTGACACATTTTCTTCAAGCTAAGTTCTTGTCGAAAGGTGGCGCAAGGGTACAGTTGTGTAAGCTTATAGTATATCAATGGTGAGACTTTTTGATACTACTCGAATAAAGATCAAGTAACATCGCACTTTCCTCGCACCGCCTTCACATGATTTCTTATAATCACTACTAACAGTAAATCTGTTGAGCTAATCACGAACCATGAGTGGGCTACCCCGGTCGGCGTTTTAGACCCGATGCAAGCATCATCACAATCTTGACCCTTTTCGCAAAATATGGTTTTCGTGCTCAATAGGTGAATTGGGGCACAGTGGGACAGGGCAAGTTTTACCGCTGCATGACGCCAATGCCCTCGTCGCCTGCATCAGCCCATTACATTGACAGTGACGCAGAGGGTGCGTACGCACGTCATTGATCGGATAAAGGTGTAATTCACGAATTTTTTGATGGTTCCACTCCGTCCTTTTATTTGTTCCCAAACGACTGAACACCTCACAATGTTTTTAAGGATATGCAGCCCAGACAAATTTCGTCATCCACTTTTCTTTCCGTTCATTACTTGCTTTAGATGTGGAGCGCCATGCCAGATTTGGTGAATATTTGCTCGTTTAGCAAATTGTGGAATAGAATCGATGTGTTCAAAAAGGATGGACATGAAGTCTTATTCTTAAACGAAATTGTCACCGTGAGTCGGTTTTGAAATTGACATCTGACGAATACGGCAGTACACGAGGCAGTCCCCTAACATAAATGCCGAGTGATATACAGCAAGCAATGCCTTAGCTACGCACCATTTCGTCCATTTTTCGCGGTCTTTTGACATTTCTTTGTTTTTCATTGCAGGACCCTACGCACAATTGCGATATTCTGTTTTTGACTGAAGATGGATTACTAGCACTTCCTTTGGAACTAAAGGTGAATACAAAATAATGAAATGGATACAGAGGTCTACGATCTGTCTAGACGAATCACTTTCTCAGTTTAAACTACTTCTGTTTATTAAATTGAAACTTATTGATTTCAGAGTGCGTACGATAAATGCAGAATTCATTCCAGTACTGATGCACATCATGGTGTTCGAACAAATCCCACTCTGGGTATCCGTACATACCCATTTAGAGTCAATCCAAACGGACGACTCAAAGTAGACTTGTTCGAGGATATCGGTGAATCTCAAGTCAATCTCTCATTTCTTCAATTATTTCTCATTTCTAAGAGGTAGCTTCACCAATGACCCTCCCTGACCAAAGCGGTACAGAGACTTCAGATGCAGAGAGATATTATTTCTGCAGGAAGAGTACAAAATTTGGCAAAAATTTTACGAACCCGATGTACAGTAGCGCTCAAAAGTCTTCGGCCAAAACTTTTTTGTCATAACTTTTTTTCTACTTGACCAAATTTGACAAAGTTTTAATATGTGGTGCCTGAACCTATTGTCGACATTTTCTTCTACTTCAGCGCCGCTTGACTCTTTCCGTGGTTTTTTACAAGATTTTACTACAAGACCACCGGGAAAAAAGTAAAAGGCTTGGTCAGGAAAAACGGCTTTCTTTACAAAAACAAAACGAGCAAGGCTCATAGAACATGAATACTTTGTAGAAAGACCACATTTTTTGATGACAGCGGCACAGCGGGACGGCATAGGGATGGCACTCCAAAAACAAAAAATTGCATATAACCCCGTAACCTGCACCGTTGAGCGTCAAAATAGTATATTAAGTAGGCAGTGTCTCCAGGTACAACATACTAAAATTTCTCCTAGATCGGTGCAGTTACAAAAAGGTTACAAGTGAAAAACCCAATGAGGTAGACCATTTCGCCGAAGACTTTTGAGCGCTACTGTATATAAGGTGGTCCAAGATTCATTTGACATGTCCACCTTTGGCGCTGATGAAGCCCTCGGGTGCCTAGGCTGTGGCACCGATAGCGTGTCGCAGATGATTGCCGACAATTTCATCCCATGCTCTGATGAGGAAGGCATTCAGAAAAGCGATACTTGGGTGGAGAACGCGCGAGGCCTTCTGCTCCAACACCGCCCGAAAGCTATAGTCCAGAGATATAAGACCCAATTCGAGGGCCATTGCGGTACGAGGGCGGGTAAGTGACTCGCACACCTCTCCTGTGAGAACCGCTTTGCCTTATGCACAGACGATGACTCTTGCGGAGCACCAGCTTTGATTCTAAAAGTGCGATTAAGTTCAATGCAAGAGTTCCTTCCGCAGGCTCTCGCAAATATAGTATTCTTTAGTGATTTTTGCTCACAGAAAAAAAGGCATTTGCCTCTTGCGCACACTTCTGCTCAAACCATGACAATGGAACAGCGAGAAGTGTGTGAAACGACTGTTCCCATGTTAACGGCATCACTGTGATGTCGGCCTGCTTGTCAGTTCCAGTACTTCATCACTGCCGCAACGGTAAAAATCTTCTCATCGAAAAATATAGTCTTGAGATACCCTACGCCCGCGGACTGACTTCGGTCGATCACGCCATAACCTTCCCTTCATTTTGTAAAGGGACGCACTCATGCGCTTTGCAGAGCATCAAGCGCTCCGACATTTCAAGGCTTTTTGCCATTTCGCGCATGCTGCACAGGGATTACCAGCTACGGGATGGGGCTACTTACGACAGAAAATCGCTTCGCGGCGTCGCACTCGTGGCGCCACCAGTACGACTTGCCGAATCGATTGCCCTTGGAAGCCCGGCAAAGCGTGGCTGCGTCACCTCTGCACTTCCACCCATGCCACCCTGCCTCCTCCACCCATACCACACTGTCTCCTGCACCAATGCCACACTGCCTCGCTTGAAGGTTGCCATGCCCTGTTACTGGCACTCGCACCCGCCGCGCCGTTCGCCGCTGGCGGCCACGCGATCTGCTGTCATGGGTAGCCCTACCCCCAGCTATGCGATGCTGATGACGTCAGGAGCAGTGACAGTCAAGGCACACCCACGTGTCAAGGTAAATGGCCACTTCCCTAGTACAAAATTATACTAGGGAAGTAAAGTACAGCCTTCCCTCAACAGGAACCCAAAACGACTCTTCTTTCAACATTAACATAACTTCTACAGTACATTAACTATTGCCGTTACTGTAGTTTTTGTGTTGATCACCCAAATTCAACCATAGTTTGTTACATGATCGAGCTAGTTGACGGCACGCTCAGCTTACCACTTTGCTTGGGACCGTTGCTGACCTCTGCAATTGCGATCCTCATCCCTTGTCAAATACGACTCCCTGTCGAGGATTCCTCGACTCCCGGTGTGCCCTGGTGACAGTGACAGGTCTTCCAGTCCGAGGACATCAGTGGTTGTAGTACCACCGTAGTAATGGCATGTGGTCTTATTCAGTCGCGAAACCACAAGGAATTTCACGATAGCGGAAGCAGTGTGGCTGTCGAGGTGCAGCACAATTAAAGAATGAAACGATCGCATTTCAGTACTATATGAACTATATGAAGCTGAAACTTGGTACTTGCTGAAGGGTATATCCTCGTGTCAAAGTTTCGTCAACAACACCCTGTGCCATGTGACTGACCAGAATCAAAATTAGCATTCTTCCTATATCTTCACCCCTCCTTCTTTGCATTCCGAGAATAAAATCAGTGTTTGTGCACAACAACGTCAAAGCCGAAGCTTAGAACCGAGTTTCTTTTAAATATCCCATACCACAAATTCAGATCAACCTCAGCTAAGGTGTTCAAAGGATTCTCAAAAAATCGTGCCAGTAAAGAAAAGTACAGACCATTTCACAGCGCTTGATAGGGCGTAGCCTGAGTGGCGAGAGTGGGAGTGTGTGGCGGGGTGAGAAACACTCTCACCTAAGTCCGTAGTCCACGCCCTATCAAGCTCTCCGAAATGGACTGTACGATCACATTTTCAAAGTTATTGGCCGTTGTGTGCCATATGCAAACGTGCACTGATGTCCCCGGTCCTCAGAAATTGTATACGTTTTTGGCCATACGGTTTTCGTTATATTGAGATGACCATAAATACAAGTGGAGGTGTTGCAGTCCAGTGAAAGGGGGACGGAATAGTATGACCAAAAGGACAGGCAGTGCTGGCTTATTCTGCCATTACATGTGGAGTATGGACGTATTTGCCGAGGCTGACGTAGTATTCGAAGCCACGAGGATATATGATACGCACAGCAATACGCAGTACTTGACTGTTCCTTTGAAGGTGGGACGAGGCCATCGAAGCGGTTGGCTGTCTCCGTAGGGCCTTTATGTTCGCTTTAAAGGCACACCACGCGATAATCAGATTAGTGGCATACTTCCTTGGGGCAAGTAGCTCCTTGGCTAACTTCTCAAGCTGCACTTTTGTTGCGGCTGCACGATGCGCCTTCATGGTGTTGTGTCTGCTTGAACGCAACCGAGCCACGCCCACTAAACCACATCACTCCTAGCCTCAAACGAACAAATTTCCAACATGGCGCTCACGTGGAGAAGGATACTTGCGAAAAGAGAAGATAATTTGATTGAACAGCCATTTCGATGATGAAAGCAGCTTCACACACTGGAAATTGTTCGTCTTAGGCCAAGTGTGGTTTGGTTGGGTGGGTGTGGCTCGGTTGTGTTCAAGCAGGCACAGCACCGTAAGGGTGCACCGTGCAGCCGCAACAAAGATGTAGTCTGAGCAGTTATCTAAGGTTCTACTTACCCGATAAAGGTAATCCACTAATCTGATTATCGCGTGGTGTGCCTTTAAGAGCGTCTTTCACGGCAAAACGCCTCGCATATCGTGTCCTTTCTTTAGGCACTTCCCCTTCCTGGACTGCAAAGTTATCGCACCTACAGTCTCATCGGTAGGGATTTAGGGACATACTATTAGGTCGGCAACTAAGTCATTGCGGATTTCACTCATAGATGGCTTTGGTTGAATATTTAGCTTTACTGGCGTAGGCCAAATGCTAAACGCATATTGTTATCTAATAGTAGGCAATCCTGTTATCAATCAGTAAAGAAAGTTTCTTTATCGGTTGCATTATTTTCGTTTGGCGTGTGCTGAAAAATGGAGAATCAAAACATTCATTTTCGTCATGTATTGCTTTATTATTTCCTTAAAGGGGAAAACGCATCACAAGCTCTCAAAAAGTTATGTGCTGTTTATGGTGCCGAAGCCTTGAAAGATCGGCATTGCCAAAATTGGTTTGCCTGATTTCGTTCTGGTGATTTTTCTCTCAAAGATGAGAAACGCTCTGGTCGTCCAGTTGGAGTTGACAACGACCCAATCAAGGCAATACTTGATTCGGATCGTCACAGTATAACACGCGAGATTGCAGAGGAGCTACAGGTATCACATACATGTATTGAAAAGCATTTAGAACAACTTAGGTACGAATATATAGGTGAAACGCATTTAATGCAACGCATTGACATCTGCGATTTGCTAAAGAAACGTGATGAAAATGATCCAGTTCTAAAAAGAATGATCACTGGCGATGGAAAATTGGTTGTTTACAATAATGTCCAGCGAAAAAGATCGTGGAGCCGCCCAGGTGAACCAGCTCAAACAAGAGCAAAAGCTGGGATTCATCAAAAAAAGGTTTTGTTGGCAGTTTGGTGGGATTACAAAGGAATTTATTACTTTGAACTCCTACCATCCAACCGAACGATCAATTCTGATGTCTACATTGCACAATTAACAAAATTAAGCAATGCAGTTCAAGAAAAGCGACCCGAATTAATTAACCGAAAAAGTGTTGTATTCCATCATGACAATGCAAGGCCACACACATCTTTGGCCACTCGGCAAAAATTATTGGAGCTTGGTTGGGATGTTTTGCCACATCCACCATATAGTCCTGACCTTGCACCATCGCATTACTTTTTGTTTCGATCATTGCAAAATTCTTTGAGTGGTAAAAATTTCAGTAGTGATGATGAGGTCAAATCGTACCTGACTCAGTTTTTACTGATAAAAACCAGAAGTTTTATGTACGCGGAATTATGATGCTACCTGAAAGATGGCAAAAGGTCATTGATAAAAATGGGCAATACATTACAGAGTAAAGTTATTTAGTTCTATGAAAAAAAGGTCTTTGATTTTCTAACAAAAATCCGCAATTAATTAGTTGCCAACCTAATAGTTTGATAGGTAGGTCCACACCCTGACCTATCAAATCAGTGTCAGGAGTGTGATGTGAAACAATAACAAAAACTTTCAAGAGGAAGCTGTGGTTAAAGATAGGCTACTGAAGGAGGCTCACCGACTGGTGAACTGAACTTTTTCCCCACAATTTGCTGCATTGGTACCTAAGTACGATTGATTTTTTAGCCCCACAAGACTACCAAAACATGACTTTGGTGACGCTGATGAGCTTTTTCCTGCGAAGGTTCCGAACCGCTTCAATTATCATCACCACGAGAAACGCAGACAAATTTCTTCCAATTTTCTTCAATGACGGCACTTTCGGGGAATCATATATGCGAACTTGCCAGGTGTTCATTTACCGTATTTTTTGATTGCAATTGTAGGAGAATGCAAGGCTGTTGTTACGATGTGTATTTTAGCTGTCTGTTGAGAATCACTGATTTCAGCTCAACATTGCATATCCGAAACCGAAAACGGATTTAGAAATGGAAAAATTCAGGACAGCGTGGCTCACGATACTGTACGAAAAGAGGTATGCTTATGTTGCATCTGAGTTGACGACAAAAATTTCCAAGCAGACCTGCAGTAGAGCGCTATTCAATCACACTTATGAAAGTGTTTGCATGCGTGTTTTTTGTACGATAAACTGGTGAAATCAGTGGAGTCAGGAAGCCACGGCGAATTCGTCACCGCACACGACGAAAATCCCACTTTCGGTGTAATCATTGCGTACAAAGGAGCTTGGCGTGGACTCCGATGACCTGACCCATTTCGGGTGTCCTGGCCTACACTTACAACTTCTCCGTGTCACTTTCCTTTTTTCTTTTATTTACTTCTTACGTTACTTCTTCTAGTCCCGAGTATGGGTCGAAGCTACGGGAATCCATAGCACCTGGAAATAATAAGCACGGGCGTGTTTGAGTGTGGAAGCAGATCTGCCAGGGAGTCTTCCACCCGCACTGGGCTCTGGCAAAAGCACAGATTGTGCAAATTATATAAATTGCGCCACACACCATCTCTTTGGAGAGTAACCTTCAATGAAAGTGGAAACCATTCCCTTCTTGATCATTGGATTTATGACCCCTGCCACTATTTGTGAAATATACGGTTGCTCGAATGTTCCAAGTGAATGGTACAACACAGAGAATATACAACAGTTCATCAGAATCACATCTATTTTAGCTACCTGCTCACACACGTTTCTCGAACCAAGGACGTGCTGAACATGTTCCTCGTCAACCTAAGCGATCAGTTCTGTTGGCAAAAATATTTGTCGTATATTCTACCGAATCATGTCAATTATTAGAGTTATACTTACCATCTGATTATTAAGTTCGAAAACGTGATTGACTCGTCCATATGTGTTGGTATTAGAATATTTGTTCATGTTTCAGGTAATTGGATGTCCATCTGAAGCAAAAAAATAAAAATAGAGTACTGTTATCCTGGTCACGAACAATGTTCTAACTTGTTCATTGCACCGTGTGAGTATCAGAAGCGGCATCTCGTATGATCACAATGACGTCATATATTAATTGTCAAAAAAGTCAGGGGTTAAGCAGATGTGTGTCGTGCTATACGCTAGCGAAGGTGCACTTTCTGCTCTCAGAGACTCCGTGCTGGATAATTTCACACGATTTTGCAAAATGAATGTGGTGTTACTCCAGAGGAAGGAAAGGATAGAAAAAGTCAAAAACCCAAAGGACGTGGCCATTTCCACCATCGCAAACTTGCTCCGCATTATCAAAGGACTACTGCAGACGACGAGAGCAGCTAGAGTGTCGGCATGAACGTTGCTCGCCCTCTATGGCTGCTTGGCCATCAGATCTCGACATTTTATATACAGGGAACATGCCTTTCAGTGCTGATCCTGACAGGGCAGTCCTGACGTGCACCCACACTTTTCAATCTGTCCCATTTGACAACTGACATTTGAACATACCCCGACTAGCCCCCTATCCGTCACAGCGCCACATAGCCTTGCCACCTAACGCCTCCAGATCCTTCAACTAGGGAGGCCCCTCAGGTGGAGGAGCTCCGTGGTCCACTCGGCGGGGTTAGCGCCAGTGTCGACGTGAGGGTTACTACAGGGATTTACGCCGCGCTCGCTCTCACTCATGCCTACGCAGGTACAATGACAGGCCCTAGTTGCCCCTATGCTGGAGGATGCATGTGTCGTTGGTTTTCTGGGAGAAGGCTCTCCTTATGTATCGCATCACATTATCACCTACAACTATGGACACGTTAAGGGTGGACCCATATTGAATACGATAGTTCGACCGACAGGTTACCACTATAAACACGACAGCTAGACATCAAGTAGACTGGCTTTGTGACCTTGCAATATACCAATTGTATCAACAGGTGTTCATGTACTACGTAAATCAAATCAAAGAGCAAAAAAAAAGAATGAAACAAGCAAGAGGCAGAGTACGAGATAAATATTTACGTAGGCAAAGCCTAAAGCACTCAGGGGTCAAACCCACTATACTATCCCTTTCGCGGGTCCGGCAAGATTCCATCACACGGTTGTTTTTCTATGTGCAATTTCCTCTACGACGTTGACTACGGCAGTACGTCGTGATGGCACAGCCAAGAATATGGACGACGTGCCACGGACGTGAGGGAGCAGGTGCCGGGTGTCGACTACGGCCGAATCAGAGCGAGCTGTGCGCGGCTCACCAGTAAGGCCGCTTCCATACTTTGCGCACCGACGCCGTCACGCGCGTGCCTGCGTCACGCGCGTGCCTGCGTCACGCGCGTGACGGCGTCGGTGCGCAAAGTATGGAAGCGGCCTAAGGACGATGGCGGGAAATCAGGTGCGACCGGATCGGCGACTGTGGTGACTGAAGACTGACGAATCGAATTTCACACTGACGAGCTGGAATGCCTTATAAGAGCGTTCGCCCACCATTTCCAGAACGTTGGACCCGCAAGTCGGGACCCGTGCGTACGGTGGGTGTGTCTACGGCAAGTCGGACGATGGTAACGACAGAGCTAAAAAACACTCACGGTTAATCTTGATGCATCTTCCCACGACCCAAGAAGGAATTCACTGCACACATCCGGTCGTCACAACAGGAATCATTAAAGATGATCCACAACAGCGGTCAAAATGCACTGGACACTGATGCCAAGGTAAAGGAGCTGGTCATGAACTTTCCACCTACGCTCAAAGCCCATGTGTTTTATGAGCGGCGGTAGTGTTGAATCCTTGTTATAGTGAAGCAAAGACAAAGTTTATTGAAGTTGCCTCTGCTTACAGTTGTACGATTGCTTCTAGATAAGGAGAATCTTGTCCTCATTGTCAGTGGTTTCATAGTGAGGCTTCAGATGGTTGAAGTTTCAGATTCTAACAACTGCTCGGAGAAATAAGCGTGGGTAAGTGTAGGCAGGTCTAGTAAACCGCTGTTGCACGTGAGCCGCTGTCAAAGCGGTCTAGTTCGCTTATCTGGGTGTATGTCGTTTGGCACGGCCTTTGCAGCTAATTTGCCAATGGGGCGCATGGGCCGTCTGGACTCTCCCAGTTTTACCTAAGCCTTTTTAGGGGGGGGGAGCTTTGGCAGTGTCCCATTAGCAAATTAGCTCCAAGGGGCCGCGCCAAACGACCGTCTCCCCGCTTATCTCGTTGCCGCTACGGTACAAACGTGTAGTTGGTGCAGTTGCAGATAGTATGATGAGTGCAACGTTTACACGTTCTCGATGTTATCGTTAGTACGTGGTTGCTGCTTTGTTCCTTCATTGCTCTAATAAATAGATTGTATTATTTATTAACTGCATGCCTTTGTAATACTCTTGTTGCCAACATTTTTGGATTCTGCTGCGAAACTTTCTTTGAGCTCTTTTTATCTTCAGTTCTCCTGCAGATATGAGTTTGTTTGGAAGCAAACCGTTGTTCGGTTCAACCAGCACGGCCGGTACGTCTTCTGGGTTCACTTTTGGTTCGACCACGACCACGACATCGACACCTTCTCTCTTTGGCTCGACTACCACAACAACGTAATTTTTTCTAGATTTTTTGGTTCTTTTAATGGGAGCATCTTCTGCCGATGAGTTTCCGTTGAACAGCACCCCAGATCAGAGGGTTTGGGCACTGCGTTCATACAACGGAAAGTTTATCCAGAATAATCTTCATTCTTTTGTCGGCTCAGGTAAAACCTCTCTTCCCTACCTCACATTTCTTCATGTTGCCACACATCTTTACTGGCTTGTTTTGATTGTTTTAAGACGTAGGTTAATGCCAATTGACTGGAAATACCACATATCGGCATAACTCTGAGTCTTGATGTATTGTATCAATTTTCAGCTTTTTAGGCCTGCATCAAAGCCTTTGTTTGGTAGTGTGCCACAATCTGGCACATCAACTTCTCTCTTTGGATCTACGACCACCACGTCTGGTGGGCTGTTTGGTGCTAAAACCACAACGACAACAGCCTCAGGAGGTCTTTTTGGTGGAACAACAGGAGGGCTGTTCTCTAAACGTATGCATTATCAAAATGAATTTGTTGAGATGTATTTTGTATCGACTGTGACGGTTATTTCACCGATAAATTCGCGACTATTTAGCAGCGACCACCGGTTTTGGTAGTACTGGTGGAACGGGTCTCTTTGGTTCCAAACCTATGACAGGAGGACTTTTTGGTTCTGCCGCTGCACAACCTGCTATGGAAACCAAGCAGACGGTTCAAGGAATTCTTCAGGTACTCTTTTGTATAGGTCATTCAGCAGAAGTACAAGGTTGTTCCAAAAGTCTTGCACGATTTTTCCCGTTCATCGTTTATTATTATTACTTCTTCCGACAAACAACAATTACACTGCAACGTATTCCCGTTGTTATCGACCACACTCTGCCACCTCATAGGTAGATCGTTGATTGCATCCAGCGATCGCCTTTGCGAGCAAGTCATGATCAGCGAATTTTCCCCTAGCGAGGAAGGATTTCAGAGGATGGTAAAGGTGATATAGCCAGAGTTAGGTCATGTCTGGAGAGTATGGCAGATGGGGCAAGACATCTTGGCCGAGCTCCTGTAGCTTGGCCTGGGTACTCTTCGCGACGTGGAAACGGGCGTCGTCATGAAGCAGGGTGACCGCTGGCCTTCTCCGGCGCTTTTCTCCAACAACGATAGTGAGCTGCTGGAGCTGGCGAGTGTATACGGCAGCGGTGACTGGTTCGGCTTTTACCAGCACCTCTTGGATAGCGTTCCTTCCACGTCCCGGAGGTACATAGTCCTGAGCGTGATTTGCCTTCCATGTCGACCTTGCAGTTGCTGAAGCTGACGAACCAGCGGCGCACAGTCTCGTGGTTCGAACTTCCCTTGCCCAATGCAGCGTTGATGGAGTCGCAAGCTGCAGTCGCTTTGAGCCGCGAGACCACTCACAGTAAATGACACCGCATGTTAGGTGGATATCGACTACGGGCATTGTAGCTTTCTCCACGGAATCTGGCGCGTCAATATATGCTTTTTAGAAAGCCTGAGGAATGTTTTACCATGTTCCTGAACCGCGGAGATTTGTTTCGAAGTAAACAGGAGTTGTTGATGTTTTTGGAAAAACCTACAAAACTTTTGGAACAACCTAATATGTATTCTTTTTGCCTGCGAGTAATTCGTCTGCCTCTTAGGAATTTCTCTAAGTGATAGAACCATGTGCATCCGTTGCTTTTTCACTGGATTATATTTTCCTGTCGTCTGTCAATCCTTCTTTGTACTCATCTTTCTGTTACTTTTCCTACTGATTTTCCGCGTTTTTCTTCGTGTGCGCATTTTCTAACTGTTATAAGAGAGGATAAAAATACGGCTTAGTTGGATAGGTCTGAACATTTGCACAATTAATCAAATTTAGGAGTCAGATGCTCTTGTCCGTTCATTGACGAAGGTCGAACTATTCGGCGATGAACGAGATGAGATGATAGCAAAGCTTAACCAGCTGGCTGCAGCGTTGGGCGTTGGAGCTGGTTACTACAAAGATGGCCAACAACCAGTACAGTATACTCAAGGCGGACCTTTTCATCGTATCAAGGTTTGTATGGCTTCGATATCGTACTACTATGGAAAAGTTGCAGAATAAGCAAGTAAAAGGTTCAAAGTTTTAGCCATGCGTGATTAGTAAACGACGGACTCTACAGTCTTAGGTTGATATGCGATTGGCGTCTTGTCTGCACTTTTATGTAAACATTTTATCGTATAGATGAACATCCTGCCCCTGCCAAATGACGGAAACATTGAAATAACAAAATAACGTTACCCATGGGACATTTCCTTATGCTCGCTTTTTGAAATGCACACTAGACATGAAGTTTCTTTCCATGGTGGATCTAGCGCTTTGTCCCATGGAATTGTGGATCAGAAATTTCGTGATTCAGGCGATTGGATATAATCGCACTTCACAGCACAGTGATTCGGACGGAATAGTTGCTCTTGTGGTGAAGGCTCCGATTACAGAGTTGGTGCTTTTCCTACTTTTGTGTTCTTGTCCTTTTTGTGAAAGTGGCTTACGTCATTGTTCTAGCTATCAAACAAGTGAACAAAAGCAGAAATTTGTGGACGCTTTGTTCGTAGTCCTTGGCAGTAAGCCAACAATCCACGCTCATATTGAGTCTGTGACGGCACTTCCTGACAACTTCACAGAGGTGCTCACTTTTCATAGTTTACTGCCTTCAGAAATGCCTGCTAACGAAATACCTTTTCAAGATATGTATCTATGTGACGGAGAAATTCCGCGGTCGCATCTCGAGCAAGGAGTTGGCGCAGTACCTCAATCAGGCTACTCAGAAGCAACAGCTAGAAACCCAGCTCAAGGTACTGCTCGTTCATGATTTACCCCCTTACTGAAGCGTTGTTGGAGCCTTTTCGGTTCCGCTAACCTGTGTTTGGGCTTAGTATAAATTCTTTTTTGAGTGAAGCGTTACACCGGTATTTTGTACATGTGGAAGGGACGGTAGAGTCTCTGGAAAGCGCAGCTACGGGAAATAGGCTTGGTGAATGATAGAACCCGAGATGGAACCCTTGGAAAAGTTTCTCGAGTCCGAGGGAAATGAAAAAGGTGCGATATCGTGTACTGCACGATCAGGGTCTGCTGTGCTATCGACCCTCCGTAGGTATGATGTGCACGCTTGCTGAAAAGAGATCAAGTATCTCGATTAATGCTCAATTCTCGTACTCTCCGAGAAGAGGTATGAAGTAGTTTTGAAAAACAACCTATGATTTACTCAGGATCTTTTCTGAGTTGCGTTCTCGGCTAAACTGTGTATTCTGAATATTTTATTCGCTTACTTAATCAACTTACTTACTGTTTTGAAAATTCAGGTTGATAAAGATAAGATTGTATCTCGAGTTCAAATGGACAAGCAGCAAAAGGAATTGTACTTGAGAGATCCACCTACAGGTACCTTATCATCTCTAATACTTTTCAGCACTATTTTCTAAATCTTGTACTGATATACCAGCTTATGAGTGCTCTGGTGGTTTCTTATCCAGTTGGATTTTCAGGTTTCGATGCTTCACTATGGGCTCAGGCCGTGCGCGAAAATCCTGATCCAGAGCGATTAGTTCCATACCCGATTCGTGGGTTCGAGCAGTTGAGAGCTAGGCAGAAAGTGCAAATAGATAATGTGATTTCTAGCCGTGGTAGTCTCATCCGATTGAATGCTTGATCGATATTCTTTTTTGTGTAGGTTCAAGCGCAAAATCATGTCGTAGATGCCATGAAGTCACGGATTTCCCGTATTGAGGCGAATGTTTCTGCAGCTTCTGTGCAACTTGCTCGACAGAAAGTGATTCAAAAGCAGCTTTCTCATCGTCTACTTAGGTAACTCACTTTTTCCTTAGTGAAAAACATTTGGAAGTGCCTTCAAGCGCGTTCCTTCCAGGGTCCTAGCAATGCAGTTAATGGCACAGCGCTTTACACATGGAATCGATGCCACCGAGGAAAATATGCAATCAGCGCTGGAGTCTATTAATGCGCGCTTGAATGCGCCTCAACAAATCAAGGTATGCTTGCTCCGGGCATTGTGGTTGTAAGGAATCGAAGTTGAGTGGTGTTTTCCAGTTTAGAAACGCCCATTACAGAGTAGAATCACCGAAATTTCGGAAACGCTCCGTGTAGAAGATGCTACTTTACGAGCAGCCCTATCGAAGGAATCGAACTTCCTCGATGATGCCGATGCGTTGAATCTGAAAAAGTACTTGGATAGATGTCAGGATGGCTTAGAAAGCCTTGTAGCAGTGGTGGAATCTAGCTTTGAAGATATCCAGTTGCTAATGGCATCCGCTGATGCTTAATCTTAGTAATCACTCCGGTATTTCGGGTTCATGCTCGAGTAATATATGGCAACATGCATGATCTGCATAGTCTTTGGTTGAAGCTAACTTTGGGTAAGCTGAGTTTCGTGTTTTTTGTTTTGTTACTTGAGGAATCGATTTTTCCAGTATTTACGCAATTATCTTGCTCCTCTGCTCTATACCCTTACCTTTCAACGCGGTTACCCGAACTGTTGTCCTTTAACAACTGCTGAATCAACTGTGTCAATCTATCACACAATTCTTCGCGCAAGTATTTCATTTCTGGTGTAAATTTCAAGAAATCTTGCTTTCTTTTCTCGTCCATAAGCATACAGCGGTGTTCTTCTGCATCTCAGTTCACGCATACATCACTTAGTATGAGGAACATTATCAGTCTATCACTCGAAACTGCTGTATCATGTCAAACACCCTCTCAAACTGCCATGCTGTTATATTTCCTGATAATATATTTAGATTGTCCCATAAAGTTTGTGCTATTTTGTGTACTTATTGTTACAGATATCATTCTCGCATATTTCATACGTTTGGCTATTTGTGATGTACTAAGAGTTTTTCGGTCTTGAGAATGGAGGTGGATGAGGACGAGAAGAAAGCTGAGAAAAGAGCAAAGTCGGAAGCGCAGAGGATTGCTAGTATACGTGCCAAAAAAGAGCTAGAAAAACAACGGAGTGCTATTCTGTCAAAGGCTCTGAGAGAAGTCGATCAGAAGAGGAAGCACGTTGTGTTTGCTGACAGCGATGACGAGGTGAGTGCTGTTTTCAAGATTTTTCAGCAAATATTTTGATAAGCCTAAATAAGAGCGTTCAACTGCCATGTGAATTTAGCGACGCATTTATTGCCACTGATGAAAAAGCCGTGTGATGTTCTTCATTGATATTGTATTTTCCATGGTGATTGTCGGGGCACTTTGAAATTGCCCGTTGTTCTGTTGTTTTCGAAAAAAAGCTGTGGTCGCAACTGCCGTCTATTTGCATGCTCAGAAGTACTGGAAACGGTAGACAGAGTAGCGACTGATATTGCTTTTTGGGTGATTGTACTAATGAGGGGGCTGGGGGCTCTCTGGCGGGATAACCTTGTTTGACTTTTCTTACATAAAAGGTGGAAGGTGGATAACGGTATCGCAACCAACTCTTTACTCTTCCATGAATCCATCTCATTTCCGTTTCCGCTTTCGCATTCATAGACGTAAGTGGAGGGAGCGCACTCAGTGTTCCAGGATAATCTCCCCTCCAGCTCTCAGGCCAGCACTCAGAAATCGTCGGCAGCCCACGTGAAGCTTTTCGAAGACAGCTCTTCGGAAGGAGAGAATGAAGATACGATAAAGATAAGCAATCGCCATGAGGGCAAGAAAGGTACTTCTACTTTTCGTTTTGATGCTCTTTTTCTTGTTCGCTCCTTCAATCGCTGCTTTGCACGTTAGTATAGATCCTAATCATAGCTCCTGTTCAAACGATGGCTCACAAAGGGCAGTCGAAAGCTGAGTCTCTAGTGAGCAGAAACAGTCGGTGTTTCCATTGCGGAGAGGGTGGAGAACCGCTGTTCAAGAATTTTGTGTGGAAGTGCTATAATTTTAGGAGAAAAGTTGATGAAGCTGGAAGCACGTTTCAACTCCGATTCACGCTTCAAACTTGACGAGAAGTTCGTCTCGAGTGGAAGCGAAGAAGAGGAGGAAGATGTGAGTCAATGAGTGTGGTTACTTTACATTGATATTTTGAATTATCTGTGGCTACACCATTTTACTACTTCTGCCGATAAAGTCTATCAAGGAAGTCGTCCAAGAGCGAACGAAGCATCTGGAAGTTTTGTCGAAAGTTCTGGGAAGTACGATTAAGCCTCAGAAGAAGACCCGTAAATCTTCCGAGAAGGATGTGAGAGGTCATGCTAAAGTCCGTCCTTTTACAAGGTACCTTTTATGAGCATCACTAACTTTTTTTACTTAATGTGTTCTATTCTAGATGAATTTGATAGGTAGTTCATCTGGTGTAAGTAAAACTGGATCGTTCCAGGTTTGATCCTTTCAATGAAGAACATGTGCGATGGCTCGAGAAAGAAGAGGTACTGAAAGATGCAGACTCTCTGTAGTGTACCCGTGGAATCTAATAGTAATATATGCAGGGTATGAAGAATGGAGCGAATAGTGCGGATTGTGGTGAGGAATGTAATAGATCGGATGATAGCGAAGGGAGCCCGAAAAAGCATGACATACATTACGAGATGCAGCCAGACTTCGCTGAAGAGGTGAGAAAATAATTGGTTAAAGTGCTTCCCTCCATCAACAAAGATGATGATCGGAAATGAAGACCTGGCGTGTTAGTCATTTTCGAAGAGTGATGAGTTATGTAAAAGGTTGCAAGGAAAGGCCTGACTGGTTTTGCGCGTTGCAAGATAAATTGAAATCTGAAAGCGCATCAACACGAATCAACTTACATACTGAGCTCCTTGTCTAGATAAAAGGTTGCTCTTCCTAAATTTACGGTTTCCTTGGAATGCCTCAAGGTTTTGTGATTAGCGAAATCTCAAAGTACTTCGAAAATTGCTTTTCGATGGTTTCACTTCACGAGTTCTTGTTCTGTTGAGTACCAGCAAAGGCAACCACAAATGTGAGTGCTGCAAGAGGAGGAGGGGGGGGGAGGAAGGGGAGGGGTAAATCATTGGATGGAACATATGTCTCTGGTTTCCGAAGTGCAGAAATGAGAGTGAGTTGTTTGAATCTTTCATTGATTGGTCCTCCACACAGAAATGTGGTTGACTGGTCAGGTATCTTGATCCAAAAAAAGCCCAAATAATGGACGTCGCGCGACCCCTTTGAGTAGCCATGCGCGAGCTCATTTTCCACAAATCGCTTCCCAGTAATTGAAGCAGTTGCAGGCTGAAGCCCCTCCTCGTCCATCATATTTACCAGACCAGATCAGAGCTTTAAAAAAGCCCCACTTTCCCAAACATCTGGACAGCTCTTTCAATAGCAGTGTATTCGGAGAGAATTGTGATTTGGAGTCGACTTGTTTGATTTCACGCAATATAATTCGTCAGCCCTTCATCCAAATGTGATATGCAAGAATGTATAATGTTGCCAAAGGAGTAGAGGATTGATGTTGCCTATATTGTGAGAAACGATGTGGTCTGTGCCGAGTTATGATCTCCCGAAAGTAAAATTGCCAAAACTGGGTAAAACTTTTCTTACAGCCTAATATGTATTGCATATGTGATACCATTTGTACGGTCTTCAGTTGAGGTAGGAATTGCCATTGTGTGTTATGCAGGATCCCTCTTGGACAAGTGCAGAACAGTATTGATCAAGAGGGGTCAGCGGGAGCTGCTGAAGTTTAGTATGAGACTGCGTGTTCAGAAAAAAGAATCATCCTTTGTTCCTTTGCCCTTCTTTATGCTATGATGACTTGTTCTCTCGCTGCAGATCAGATTGTCATTGCGTGCATATACGCTGTATACTTTATCGGCATTCCTCAATGTTCCTTTTTTTCAGCTGAAAGCACGTATGGCAGCAGAAACTCCTACTACCGACTCTGCCAACGGAAGCTCTAACTTCTCCTTCTTAGCAATGATGGGTAGAAAGGCTGCAGCTGGAGAAAAGTCCGTGACTAATGATCAAAGTATAGATATCGTTCCTAATAAGGTACCATTTCTGGGCCATTTGCGCTGCAGCTTTTTCAAAGATGTATATAGAGCTGGTTACAGAGGTTGAAAATGATACTGGATAGTGTCGGTGACGATGAAGGGGTGGACGCAAAAGTGGTTGTGCCTGCTAGATCAGACCTAATCAAGTCGGTGAGTAGTAGCTGTGAAATACTTTTGGGGTATTCATGAATGCCTGCTGTTTCAGAGCAGGCCCACTGCAACATTTTTCGTGACTGGTGAAGAGGAACATTTGCAAAGTTTAATAAGTAATTTCAAGAGAACGCAGCCGCTAGAACGAATCGTTCCTCAATGGGCCAACCATCGAGACGTCTTTGCGAAGGTAGGGTTTTCGAAATCGAAATGTGTTGACTGAGGAGAAGTTTTGAAGTATCCATCAAGTGGTAAATCGAAGTTCACAGTTCATTTCTCGATTTCTGAAGGACATGGAATAGCAAACAAGTTCGTGATTGAATTTACCACAGTGACCTTGAGCGAAGCTGTTTTTATATTTAAACCTATTATGCCATTACTCTCAATTTTTCTTTCGTTGTGAATCACCTTTATTTCAATGTAATTGCAAAAGACTGACCGGTTTGTTATTTCTAACGGTTTAATATGATGTATAATGCCATTCCAGAACTACAGACATCTTCGGAAAGCAGCACTCAAACAGAATGCTCAAAAATTGCTGCAAAATGGAAAAAATAAGGAAAAGAAGGACAACACTCCGTCAAAAAAAGTGGATAGTGAAGCGAAAGCTGTGTAGAATACAGTCGTGGGCTGAACTCACTTCGTTGTTTGTTATTGTTGGCCATTTGTTGATTTTGAAGTTTTTGCTCAAGGTTTTTAATTGTCATAAGTTTGTTGATTCCTTAGGTATCCATGAGTTAAATATTCTATATTCTTGCACACTATTGGTTGTACGGTGAAATGTGCCTTTTTACTTATTGCGTGTTGCTTACTTGCTTTTTTCGGAAGAGTTTCTTTTATATCTTACAAGATGAGGAGTACTTCCAGGCGTAATTGATGGATGACATTCTCAGTGGTAAAAGCAAGAAGGAGCCAGAGTTCTATCAAGCATTAGGATGTGACAAAAGTAGTTCGGTAAGGTTGTTTTATTCTTCTGGCGATATTGAGACCAATCTACTTTTTAGAAAGAGCAAATCACTGCAGAGTATCGAGCTCGTGTGAAGTGTTTGCACCCTGACAAGTTAGACGAAGCCGATTCGAAAAAGTATGAAGAGTATTTGCGATTGCAGGTATCTATTTTTCTTCGATTTATGGATATTTTTCCATGAGCGAAAAAATTTGTTGCTTTGTGGTTTCAATAGTTTCAAATATTGAAATAGTAGCAATTTCACTTTAAACGAGTTCGCAATGCTAATCCATCAATAGTCAGGTTCTGTTTGATTAGGCTAGCCTTTCATTAATTCTGGTCAGCTGACGGCTACTGAAAAAGGCCTTTTTGGATAATGCTAATGGCTGCTTGTTTCATTACACTAATGAAACTAAGAAATACTTCAAATAAAACCGCTCATTCTTTTATGGTTTATGAGAATGAATGGTTCCCAGGTCGTTGGAATGCTTGGTCTAGCATCAACTGTCTGTGTGATTCAACTGATCTGATAGTTATGAAACAAAACTTCTTCGTCACCTTCTTCCATAATAACGTATAAAGCGGTACTACCCCAAACCACATCGTATCTTTGTGCCAAGAAAGCTCTAGTACATCAATCAGGTGAACTGGTTTACGGCTTATTCTCTTGTTCAAGGCGGCTTACGACACGCTTTCTGACGATTTGGAACGAGACTGTTATAATGCGTGGCTCGATTGTTTGCTGCCTCTCAGTTACGAGGAATTCAGGAGAAACAGGGACGCTGTGAAAGTGGTCGGTTTACTTTTTTTATTTTACTTTTTTTTGGATAACTGATTGGTTGCTATGGTGCAGTGCGCCATTGGGGCAATAAATGCTCAGTGTGAAGGCCAAAGCATATTTAGCAAATGCTGTATCATTGCATTTACCAGGTCATCTTTCCCCTCACTTATCTTAGTGTGGGTTGTGCCTTTATACACTATAACGGTCTCATCGATGAGAAGAAGAACCTTCATTTCACTCATTCCTCATTCTCTCATCATTTCCTCCCATTCCGAGAATATATTCGAAGGTCCTTCGTGAGAAACTGTCAGTCTCTGAATTTTATCTAGAGAAGTGTCCAATGAAAACATTTTTTATGAAATTCAGTCAATGCATTGGGTCAATCCGAAAGAAACACCAATGATATCATCGTCGAAGACTGCAGAGGAAGAGAAGTCTATTAAACAAGATGGAAATACCCCATTGAGATGGGAATCGGGGCGATATCACTCAGACACCGTGAGAAGATTTCGAAATTATGACCTATGATGTGCTATAAAGACATGTATTCACCACAAATGGAATCATAATTGTTGTCGTTGCATAATAGCGTGATTTTGATAGTGTTTAGTTATAGAATATACTGCTTCTATATGATAGATGTTTGGTGGCATTCCTCTATTACTGTGATGTTTTCCATTCCCAGTGTAGTTGATCTCACATCCAGACTTAATAAAGATGCTTTCCATTTCCGATTTTTATCAAAGTCGTGGTATTCACCTTTGCATATTTCTTTAGCACCGTCACTCTTTATTTATACATAGTTTCGTCTAATCCTGGCGGCATTAAAGGCGCTGGTGCGGCCTGTGTTGTCGACATTTTATGAACGGTGAGCGTGTTTCCCATGGACATAAGTGGTTTCTATGCCTTTGATTTCAAAGTTTCCGTCAGTATCTTGTTTTTAGACGTATTGTATTTTAGCGTATTCTTTGGACGGACTTGTTGTCGTGGCGCTTCTGATCATCTGCTCGTGTGCTTACCTGAAACGAGTGCCTCGAATAAATAGCTGGCTACTTTCTGAAAAGAAGGGGTTCTTTGGAATACTCTATAAAGTGACTACTAATTCAAAATTTGGTATTTTTGCTGAGTTTCTCACACAAAGCTATTTCTTATAAATAATATTTCGTTGATGCCTACTGAACTATCTCATCTTATTAGTTTGTTTTCAGGCCTCAGTTATCGGCGTACGTTTGCACTCTTTCGTCTCTGCTGCGTGTTTCCTAGCTGCTGGATATACATTGTTCCTCAGATAATTATGGTCCAACACAAAGTCAAGCAGAAGGTTCGTTCAAATGTCATTTCTGTCTGCTGGTACTATCAGTCCTCCCCGCTCTTCGCGCGCTTGCTTAGCAGCAAGTTTCTTGAGCTATTTATAAGGATGAAGGCAACAAAGCCGTAAGTTTTTCCTGGTGCTCGACAAAAAGGCCTGCTCTGAAACTCGGTGTACAGCAAATGCAGTTGAACACCCTTACGAACCGTCCGTGTAGTCGCAAATTCAGGAAGCTAAGGCCGCGGTCATACTTTGCGTTGTCTGCGGCAGGGCGTGGCCGCGTATCTTGCGTCTCCACACTGCCTCGTTGCCTGCGTCATCTCTGCACCTCCCCCGTGCCACTCTCTCTCGCTGCCTGTGAGAGAGAGTGGCACGGGGGAGGTGCAGAGATGACGCAGGCAACGAGGCAGTGTGGAGACGCAAGATACGCGGCCACGCCCTGCCGCAGACAACGCAAAGTATGACCGCGGCCTAATAGGTTTTTTGCCCCAGGATTTGCACTACAGCGAGTATCGTGAGGTATAAAACAGAGCACTGGTTGTTCTCTCGGGTATGCGACAGGAAACTCGAATTGGAACGTAAGGCCGCTTCCATACTTTGCGCACCGACGCCGTCACGCGCGTGACGCCGGCACGCGCGTGACGCAGGCACGCGCGTGACGCAGGCACGCGCGTGACGGCGTCGGTGCGCAAAGTATGGAAGCGGCCTAAGCGATAAGTTTGTCTTGCCTACATTGTGAACTGCCGCGCGCCAAATGATACGATGATCGTCTGATCAACTGCTCTGACCCAATTCGGGTGTGTAATGGGTGTCCAGATGGATGGTGTGGGGTCAGACCATGGGTGGGTTCGCCTCGCAAAACCGTTGATTTGCTTCTGAATCCAAGATCTTAGCTACGTTGCTGGTCTACGTATGTAGGAGATGAAGACTTGTTTCACTCCGGTAGTTGTGTTGGATGATAAGATGTACGAACGCAAGGCGGGATGTGTGTCATTAGGACAGAACGTTCGTATGGCTGCGTGCGGCGTCTGACGCGATGGATGCGAGCTAGGGTGTTGGTGGGGCAAAGCGATCACGCCTCAAGTGCGGTGTTGAGGTACCGTCATCGCTTTGCGGCCCAACTAATACGTCACCTTTAGCTCGTATCAATCGGTCGCAGGTCGAACGCCGAATGTGAATTTTCTCTCCTAGTGACTCACGCTCTATGAGGTCATCAGAAAGAATCTGTGATAGCTGAGATGAATTATAAAAGAGTTTGGTCTCAAGGACTTCTTAAATAACACAAGCGAGTTCACGTCAATGATGCAGTTGGCTTTTAGACAACTCTACCGAAAGGGGTCAAACAAAAGACCAAGAAAACCAAACCTGCTGGTCCTAAGCGAGGGCACAATCTCTACATACCTCCCAAAAAGCAACATCTCATTCAACAAGTAAGCTCCATCCACTTCTTCTTTTGTTCATTATGCCTACTTCCAGGTCTCTAAAAGTGTTCCTTATAGGACAAAGTAGGGGCAGAAGTAACGAAGATCATCAATGAGAAGAATGAAGAAATGGTGAAAGGCCAGGCTGATAGCGCTGTGGGTCGTAATCAGAAAAATTGAATGTACTTCCCTCTAGTACTTTTTCTGCACTCATTCTGGTACATTTGACATGTCTTGTTGTTTTGCTTCGTTGAAATTTCGCATCGAGTCTGACAAATCTTTGTCTCACGTCTGCGATCCATCAAATCACTTCCTGCTTACAAAGTGGATCTTGGGTTTTATGAATATCTTTGTGGAAAATCTGCAGTGATATCTTGTTTGGTGTTGGTCTTGTGTTCGTTCCTTGTTACGAGAATAAAACATAATTAAAAATTTGTATATTTATGTTGCATTTTTTATATTTATGTACGTTGAAAAGCTTGCGATTGGCATGTAACAGAAAGCCAATGTGCTGAAGGCATCCCTCCTCAGATGGAAATATCTTTTGATTCATTTTCTCGGCTACGTCACACTTCAAACCACGTATATATTTTATTGTCTCTTATAACCGTTTTCTATACAAACATGCCTAATTTTCTACGAACAAGTGATTGAATCTTCTGCTTTTTGACCTTGGCTTGAGTGCTGGAGCTTCTTCCTTGATGACAGCTTGCTTAGCAAGTCCGCTAGTTCGGGACGGCCAGTGGCCGAGACCGAAGAGTGAGAAGCAACCAGCCGATGTCAGTTGGCTCGCAATCAGTTCGTCGCGTAGGGTGTTCTCTCCTGTTACACGCCTGATGCTGCTTGAATGCTCTGCGAGGCGGTAGGCGGCCGACATCATGCACGTGGAGTTCATAACACCCCGCGGCTGGTAACCAAAGTTGAAGTTTTTCCGAGCTTTTGTAACGGCAGAAGTGTTGTTCACGGGTTTGACGACTAACAAGGGAAGGTATTTCACTTCCCATGAAACTTTGAAATGAGACCCAGGGGGATCGATAGAGCTTCGAACGCTGATTACAACTGTGAAAACCAAAATTGCCAAATGGCATCCTGAAGCGAGTTACAAGGGGTCAAAGTTTGCCTGTGACTTGCCTGTGACATCTCAATGGCGAGGCCCTTCGTCATCAGCATGATAGCGTAGGGCGGGTGACGCTCGGGACACACTAATCTAGGCCGTGACCCTGTGAAAGCCTGTGGCCTTTGCTCTGTGACATGAATAATTCAGACAATTTGACCATACAACGGAACAGACTTGCAAGGAGGACACGATTTACATGAACAAATTGTCTGGATTATTTAAGGCTTATGTCAAAGGCCACAGGCTGTTACAGGGTCACGGCCTAGATTCGTGTGTCCCAACCTACACCCGCGTAGGGCTAGTAAAGACCTCGTGGGTCAGTGGTAGTGCCCCCGTTCTGCAGGCGCGAGGTCGTGGGTTTGCTTGCCGCCGGTGCAGCTTTTCTTTGCATTTTGTGTTTCATTGTTAGTAAGTGCTTTTCTTTCACTTGTAAACGTTTCCTTGTATGATTTCGCGCGTAGGGGGTCGAATCACCCCTCTGTGCAGATTTCCGGCCGGATTTTGGCCCAACTTCGGAAGATAAGGGGTGGCCAGGGGTTAAGTAGGAGTTTTTGAATTTCCTTCCACAAAATAATCTAAACATACCTATCACACTTACCCATCACACTAAACGCACGTAACAAGCGCCAAATAAGACATTTGCTGGGCAAGGGTCAACGACCACTCCTTGTTAAATGGGTTGCCAGCCAATAGCCCATAAATTTTTCCGAGATTTGGTCAAATTCTGAATTGGCTGAAAACTTGTCCCACAGGGTAATTTGACCCCTGAACACGAAAATACACTGGTTTTACGTGAAAACGTTTGGCTCGCGCGCTATGTGCTCCCAAACACACCATGAAATGGTATTACTCTTTTTTTCCAAAAAAAAACCTTCATAACTTAATTCAGGTAATTGTTTGACAGATTCTGAATACAGATTTGAGATCAGCATTTAAAAGCGCGTTTAGAGGTATGTGTCTTATTGCAAATGGCCATTTCGACAAACCGTCTGATGGCAAAGTGCCTTGCCAATGAGGTGTCACAGGCAAATTTTGACTCGCTTCAGGATGCCATTTGGCCATTTTGGTTTTCACAGTTATAATCAGCGTTCGAAGCTCTATCGATCCCCCCGGGTCTCATTTCAAAGTTCCATGGGAAGTAAAATACCTTTCCTTGTAAGAGAGGCCTTGTCGAAGGCAAGGGGGTGACGGAATGGTAGGTCCATTACCTCTGGAAATTGCTCAAGCCCCTGATACGAAGTTTGTTTGTAACGGCATTGCACTGACAGCACTTCAAGTCTAGAAAAAAGTCGAAACGGCATTTCTCATCTCTTGATCTCCTCCCTCCTACAATTAACGAACCTTTCAGATGTCAATAGCTAAGGAAAAATGGAGTGTGCCAGTGATTGTGATAAGATAAGCAACGATTCAAACTCGAACACTCGCAGTTTGACCTGTAATTTGCGATTGCAAGACGGAAGGGTGAAAAAATAGTGAGCTTGTCATCATAGAAGTCCTTTCGCCAGTTGTGCACAGTCCAAAGAATAAGCGAAAGGAATATACACACGTGTCTTCTTATTTTGTTGATTCTGCCCGATTTGAGAGCAAGCGCTTGGGAGTTGAGGGCCGGGACTTCGAGTTGGCTCATCGCATTAAAGAATTGGATCACCGCGCATGATAAATACCTGTTGTTTCAGTTGTGATATTTCCGTTGTAAATTGTTGTTGATTGACTACGAGCTGAGGAGTGTTCGCAGCTTCTGCGTGAGCTGACCTAATTCAAGTACTTTATGGTCACTCAGCAGATGCGCCTTGCGGTCATGCTACTACTTGCGGTCATGCTTGACTCAAATTTTTTCTGCTGTGCTCTCTCCAAGTGCTCACTTACCACTGGTTCTCTATCCATCTCACCATTTTATTAGATTGCTTTCATACTTTGCGTTGCAGTCGTCAGCCTTGCCCTCCATCCTCCTGGGCTCTCGCTGCCTGGGTAAGTGCTAATCACAGAGTTCGTCGTCCCATAAGGTTGGGCGAAACGGGCAAAGATCAGTCAATTACTACTCGTATTCTATCCTTTTCGCCTCAACCCCAATGCGCTTATTCGATTGCTAGCTTTGACCAGTATCTTGGGCCGCGTTCGTACCCAACTCAACGGGATTTTTGGCGGATCAGCGCAACCGCGATTTGGGATCTTTAGATACCACATACAGTCCATTTCGGAGCGCTTGATAGGGCTGGCCCACGTACTTGGGTGAGATCTATCAAACTCTCTCAGCCCGCCACACTCACTCTCGCCACTCAGGCCACGCCCTATCTAGCTCCGTGAAATGAACAGTAGCACCACGTCACTCTATTTGATTATGGGAAAAAACATAAATCACGGATGCGACGATCCGTCAAAAATCCCAAGTCGCGAATATGCTGATAAGGTCAATCTCCCGATCGATACGTGTCTTGCCCATGACGCGAAATCGCCGGAAATCTCGAATCGCCGATCCGCCGAATCTCCTAAATCGCGGATGAGCCAATGTGCCGGTTTTCTTGTTAGATGCGTATCTCTTACTGACGCTGATCCGTCCAAAATCCCGTTCACTTGGGTATGAACGCGGTCTTAGCAACCAGCTATTCGTTGGAATACGTGACTTTTCGTGTTTTCTAATGGATAAGTTAGTAATCATGATAAGCGATAACGTCCTCGAGTCAAAGAAAGTATATTCATTTTTTACTCGTACGCAACCCGCTATGGCGGCACACAAGAAGAAGGGTGCTGGGGCCCGGAAACGGTTAAGCAGGGGTGGTGTGAGTTTGATTAGTGCTGCTCGATTGAATCTCGCCAGGAATTTACGTTCACATGTTTCCAGACAATTCACATGGATGGGGAGAAACCGTCGGAGTTATTAGCACATTTCGCGAGACTTACGACAAAACAACGACAGATCATGTTCGACCAAGTCACCGCAGCCTCACGAATCAACTGCAAATCCTTTTTGGAGAATCGGGTTCGAATAAAGGCAATTAGTATTTTCTCCGCCAAGAATACAAATGATTTTCAGGGGAAAAATAGATATCCAGTGCCAATACATGACAAGAAGCGTGTCGTACTTACAGTGGTACGTTCATATAGTACGGGAACTTGTGCACTATTTGTGCTCAGGAACTAAGTCCGCAGACGTATCGCCAGAGGCTAGGCAACATCTCAACGGCGTGGCTTTTGCCTACGTCTGATTGGAAGTAGCTCCGTTGTGGTCAGGGTCAACCTTGAAGCGGCCGCCTGGGGACGAGGATGGTCGATAAATTATCAACGACCTACCTCGTTTCAGTCATTTATTGAGATAGTGGGTGGTGCAAAAACTTAGAAAATGGAATGCTCAGGCAGTGTTCATAGTTCACGATTCAGGCGATCACGCGATCGCGTGGATCACGCGATCGCGTGCTTTACGCGATCGCGTGATCGCCTGAATCACGTAATCAATATATATCTTTTCTTTTCCGCCTGATCGCGTGATCCACGCGATCGCGTGCTTTCCGCGATCGCGTGATCGCCTGAATCACCCAATCAATATGTATCTTTTTCCTTCCGCCTGATCGAGTGATCGCCTGAATCGTGAACTATGAACCCTGCCTCAAGTGAGAAGCTATTGAAAGCACGTGATGGGTCACGTCTCCTTCACACGTTTCGCAGTGAGTGCTGCTGCTGCGAACCAAGTTATAAGTCCTTAGAGCGTCCTCAGGTAACGTTTTCAGTTGTTCATCGCACTAGCGATCTATGCAATATGTACTGGACAAAAAGGCAGGATCCAAATAGATCTGGCGATTAGGCGAACAAGGGACCATGAGAAAGGAACATGCACATATCGATTAGGCCATCAGCGATTAGGCAGAGCTGTTTTCAATATCTTAGATTGCATTTTGGATAGTGGAATTGGAAAGGAGCAAGTATCGATCCGTTGCATCCCCTCTGACTGAGCGGTCCCAGTACGGTGTTGCAACATAGCGGTGTCAACGATCCAGCGAAGAACAGCAAATATATGCTAACAGCCCACTAATACGAATGCAGCCACCGCAAACGATTTTGAACAGTCACTGTGTTGAGTATGGTCTTGTCTAGAAATCTCATCTGTGTCAAGCGTCGTTTCGTTATCTCCGACGGGCGCCAACAACGTCTCCATTCGCTTTGTCGCGAGCCAGAGTAGCCCAGAGAGCCCTTCTGGACCAAGAGATACGCGACATCTTGATAACTTTTGATAACACAGAACTTTCGCAAAGTCTGACCTTCGGGGTGGCAGTTTCCAAGGTGTCCAAGTCTCTGAAGCATGTGTGAGAGCAGGAAGGACAGCGAAATCAAAGAAATGGGGCAGAGACGGATAGTTTTTCGTCTACATAACTATGCCCTCTGTGATTTCAAGAGCTCCCCAAGCCGCTTATTTCCTTCTGCTCAGCTCTGGTGCTGAGTCTTTCATCATATTGAGTTCTCGGCCTACGTACACATAGCTGAAGCTTTCGCTGATGTTCATTTCGTTGAGCGGCGAAGTGGAGGTGATGTATGGTAGATGCCGGCCATCGACCTTCACTCTCGTGCTTTCCCATTCCATTGATGCATGGCGTTTTCAAGAGCGGCGCTGGAAAGTCAAGCGGGATAGTGTCGTCTCGTCGAGCACTTCTGTTCACGTCGATGATTATCTCTTGTAGGGTGATGGACTTCCGAACGTGAAGTTGCAATACTCACGAAGTATTTATACGTGCTGACTAGATACACCTTGGTTTCACAGAGCTTTGATATCCGCTTTTGTCATGAACAAAGTCAAAGGCCTTTTTCGAACCGATGAATGTGAGACTTAGCAACATCTTGCACTCTCGCGATACTTCAATGAGCCTAATGACCGTGCTGTCCTCGACTGACAGTCGACCAGTTCCATTCAAGATGGCTCGAGTAGAAAGCCTGTAGACTACGGACAGCAGCATATTCGTCTCACTTTTTATACGGCAACACACTCCTGCTGGATTTTGCCGAAGGGTAACTCGCATTCCAACAGGTGGCGTACGTACAGTCGCTTCAGCGTTTAACGATAACTAGTAGTAGATTTATATCCTTGCTCTGGTCTGATCCTGTCAAGTGCCGTACCATTATTACTGACTTATTAATGGTGTGTAGGGCTTTATAAGGGAGAACTGAAGAAATGACTATTCATGATGCTTCCATTTGCCCCTAGGCAGAAGACATGGTCGAGGATATCAGAGGTCGGAGATGACTTCTTCCGTGCCATTCGAAATGCACTGAGTGTACCGCCTGCACATCTGGTTATTATGATCCTGTGAAGGGGAGGGGGGGACTTCTCCGGGCATTGCGAATGTTCCTCACTCCTCTGCTCTGTTCCTCTGCTGCTTCAGCCAGTTCGGCTGCTGCTTCTCTTTGAAATCTTCCTTTATCGCCTCTTGGCATCGCTTCACAAGCTCGGAACTAAGTTGGTAATTACCTGCCGCTTTTACGGCTCCACGTTAGCGGATCAGCTCGATGATTGCTGAAAAGGATAGCCTCCTGGTGACTTCCAAAGTCCTGCCCTCTTGACACTTCGTGAAAAAGAAACGAGTGGGTTGTACTTGTCGTCGATTTTTCAACTGAGGACTCTCCACATATAGACGAGAATAGTGAAATAGACCCAACTGATGGTTGTTCGGGTCTTCGCTCCCTGAATTACGCAGTCGTGGAGGACAAATCCACAACGAGATCCATCACACATTCTTCAATCGATGGTTTTGTCTGACCGACGTAGTTGTTGTTCCGAAGTTCTATCGGCTACACGTGTGAAAGAGTAATCATGTTCTGATGAGTCAATGGTCTGCTCCCGACAGAACTTCGGAACAGCAGCGACCTCGGTTAGACAGAACCCCCAAAAGATGTTGTGATCGATCTCGTTATGGAATTGTCCACCGATAGACTCCACGGATTATAAGATAGCTTTTGGAACTGCCAGTTACCATGCATGGAGTTGAATGTCATGATAAACGCAGCCAGCTTTTCGCCTTGCTCATTCTATTCCGCTTTGTGACCCCGATGTGGAGCTCGTCAACCGTTTTCTTGGGAGCAATCTTAGCGTACAAGTTGCTAAGTTGACCTCGAAAAAGGCATAACCTTCCTCATAGAACTGCTCCCTTTCCACACAAAATGCTTTCAGCTCGTCCTCGTTGTAGCTCGATGTTGGTGCGGGGCGGGTAGTCAGCCACATCTTTTCAATCATAAACGGCCGATTTGGATCGTTAGATTTCTGCTAGAATCGATGTGCATAGCCAAGTGCTTATTGATGAGAGCCCCACACCGCCAACACCTATTCTGTCGCATGGTTATAGGAACAACTCCTCTCCACTCACGTAAAGTGGGTATTTCCTACTCGTCTTCGTCAGTCCGATGACGTCGTACTCGATCGTGGCTTCTTTGCTAGTCAAGCAGTGGATATCCATTGGCTGATGCTAGTATCACCCCATTAGCTCTCAAATACGCCCGATCTGCCATTTCCACCCATTTGTTTTGATTTACTGTCTTCTGCATCATCTAGGGACCTTCTGGAGAAGTAGCGTACAGCTCAAGAAATCTCGAACAGCTAATGTTCAGGTAAAAGAAGGCGATGGTGACTATTTTCCGGCGACATATGCATGCTGTGAACGTGATGACTATATAATTACAGAAGCACCAACAAAGGCAAACTATCGCGATTACTGGCGAATGGTTTGGAGGGTAATATAACAGAATTTTATTTATAGTATCCAACAATTAAAAGAGTTCTCAAAAGCGGTACCGGGTCAATACTGACGTGAATTTTGACGTACAAGCTAAGCCATATTTTATCCCTTGTGGATGCGCTCCGCTATCATTTTTTAGTCAGTATGGGTGGTTGGATTTGAATTCCAAAGCAACATGTGAAGAAAGTCAAGGATAGAGGGAGACGATCTGTGAAGCAATTGGCGTTGAAAAGCGTCTCCTAATTTCCCCGCTACGCTCTACGGTTTCCAACAGATATACCGCGACTGAGGATTCCGACAGCAAATCACATTTTATTCATTACTGCGCGTCACAGATCCGCATGGCTTCAATCAATTGCGATACTCCTTAATAGCGACCGGCTTTCATTTTCAGCAGACAATGGAACCATCTCTTCCGCTGTCTTCAATGAAAACAGATCGAGGTGCTATCGCAATGGGGGGGGTGTCTATAAAAAGTTGCTTTGAGCATTCTGTGGAGATCCTTGAGGGGTCAGTCTGCACATTAAGGCGTATACTTTTGCCTAAACCTTAATGGAGAAAGGGAGAGGCTCTTTTTCCCTTTAGACCTAGGTAAAAATTATGTCTCTGGTGGGATGCCCATGCCCCGCCCCATTGCGATAGCACCCAGAACGAAATTCCTCCGCTCGTCTAAATTACCCCACCATTGCTGAGGAAGTAACTACACTACGGATGAGAAAAAACGAACACGCGCTTGTGCGACTGTCCAGTGAGGCTTCCTCTCATTTTTGTGTCCGTGAATTAGTGGGAATAGTGTCGTGGTCCATTCTGTACAATACCACAATTGCCATTTCCGGGCCCTTTTACCGAGTATGTTGGTGCTGTGAGCTGTTTAATGTTTCTAGGATGGCTGCAAGATCTGTGTTTCGCTGAGTGAAAAACTGAGCGCATCGGACGAAAGTTTGTGCTATCCATACTGGCCGTCAAAAGAAGGCGAAAAGCTGGAGATCGAAGGAAATCGTTTTGTAATCGAATGCACAAAACGAAACGAGATGAAAGGATACGTGGTGTACGACCTACGTATGACAAGCACAGATCAAACACCTGACGCGGCAGCAGCAAAACCTCAGGTGACTCTCCCATGTTCTTCCAGTTTTTCGAATTAAAGGGAAAATTTCTAAAAAAGTAGCGATATTAATGGCGGTAACTGGAAAGAGCGCGTGACACTCGGCTTTCTTACCGGGTGTATCATTGAAGGAATATTCAGGCGGTCCAACTCAGTAAACAAAATGTAGTCTACTGCATTTTCGATGGTGATAACTGGGAAAATGCGTTGCTACTGATTTGCAGATGTTTGCTCGGTGAAAGGTGTGATGCCTGTTTCTTGAAGGAATGGTCGACAGAAATTTAGGTTTTTTTGTTTCCACGAGAATTCAAGCTCTTCTTTAAAGGAATCGTCCACGGAAAATGAGTTTTTGTCTTACCCATATATTTATGTTGTATTTGCCTAATGTTGGCCTCATCCAAAATTTCACGCGAAAAAATGTGAATCTGGCTGAGATACAGCACCACAAAGTGCGGTCCCAGTGGGCGGGGCCTTCGCGTAAAAGCCTCGTACCGCGTCCGCTGTGGTCGGAGACGCATTGTAGGAACAGAAGGTTACGTAAACAGTCCCACTCTCCGTTCCCAACGGCGGTGGAAGACGGGACGAGGCTTTTATACGGAAGCCCCGCCCACTGGGACCGCACTTTGTGGTGCTGTATCTCAGCCAGATTCACATTTTTTCGCGTGAAATTTTGCATGAGGCCAACATTAGGCAAATACAACGTAAATATATGGGTAACACAAAAACTTATTTTCTGTGGACGATTCCTTTAATCTACATACTTGTGCTATATTTGCTTAATAAGGGCGGCACGCGCAAAATTTCACGCGCATTTATAAGAATACAATTAAGATGGAGCAACCCAAAGTGACGGACGACGGGGTGGAGCGTCCGAGTGGGTTGAGACGCTAGGGAGCTGAAGGGCACAGAGGCGACATTCATGTGGTCGGGTACGCAGAGTGAGATGCAAACCAATACTGGGCGCGAAAATTCGAACTGCGCTCTGGCCGCTGACGGCCGTTCGAATGTTGTAGCGAGAATTCAAGCAAACTGCTCTTCTTACAGCTTTTCGATCTGCTGTGAAATGAAGGGCAAACCTGCTCTCTTTCTGTTTCTATTCATGTACTGTATCTAGTAGAGTGGTTTTAAGTGGAATTAGATAGATGATTCCTCTAAGCGGCGCAGCCAGAAGCATCAAGGTTCGATAGGCACTTCTAGATTCGTGAAGAGAAGCATGCGGAGAATCAACTGCGCACTTCTGGCTCAATATTTTTCCAATTTTGATTATTACAGGGAGAATCCAGAAAATGTGGATCAGGAGAAGAAGAGGACGACAAAAAGTGGAGACTGGTGAATAATGGCTGCCATGCATGCCATCATGCCTTAGCGGGCGTCAGATTACTGTAATTGGGCCGGGTGGCGCAAGTGGCGACAGTAGCGTCACTCAACGCGCTGTCAGTTCATAATGGTACCAGCAAGGCATGGTGAGAGCGGCGATGAATTCGCACAGCTGGTGACCCAGTTCGAATTTTCTGACGCCCTTCCTTTTCATGCTACTGTAAGCCACCTATGGAAAAGTCAACAGAGAAGGAACTTCAGAGCTTCTTAGACTTCGCCTCATTTTAGGTGACATTCATGCATTTCGATGCATGGCCGTCGGAAACATGGCCCGATCTGGACCTTCTTGGACCTTTCGTTCATGCTTTGTCAAAAAGGGAAATTCAGGTTAGCAATTCCTACTCTCAGGGCCTTCAAAGGATCCATTAGAAAGTCGTCTGTTCAGGTCATGCGGAAGTCATTAGACAGCTACATACCGCCTGTTGTCATTCAAAGCCATGATGGCCTCGGAAGGTACTGCTTATTGGAACTCCTTGAAGGCAGTGGAAAAAATAACTTGGCTGTTCTGAAAGGGGAAATATGCCTCTAGAGGAGTTTAGTGCAGGCTCAGGTATGGGTCGAAAAAACCTCAACGGCTTGGGTTGGAACGAGCGAAGGAGGTCGTATTTCAGAATTCCCTTCGAGTGACACTCTACATCCACGACTTTTTGAGGAAACTTAGGACCGATAAGGCAATTTCTGAAAATGCTGTGCACCTTGTCAAGCTCTGTATGACGCGCTTTGCGGTGGAAAGCGCCCCCAAAGTTCCTCAAAGGCATCGCGGGGGTAGGGAGGAAAGATGAAATATTCTCTGTGAGCGAACATTCCAGCTCAGAAGAGATGGTCTTTGCGAAATCCACTTTGGGAAAGCTTCCCTTGAGATATTCATCGCGATTTCGCAGAGTTGCAATCCACGGTGTGCACGTTGCACTTGTGATTCCGCTAGGCGCGTTGCGGCAAGCGGGGCAGAGTTAGGAGCTTTTTGACTTAGCCCCTGTGTCGTCTGCTTGTACCCTCACCGATTAGTATTGCAGAGGTGGTAAAGGGAAGGTGATTCTTAGGCTTCTACTCCTTGAGCTCCTGCCCGTTTTAATCCATTCTTTCTCTACTGTTACACTCAGAGCACTCCCAAGTGTCGAGGAAAATAGCCGCCTCAGTACGACCCCTCCCCCCTCTACAGTGACCGAGTACCACCTCTCCCCTTTTTGACCTCTTGAATACCAATAACTGTTGCCTCGTTGTACCCTAGTTACACTCCTCCTCGACTTCAATACTTAGACTTAGACTTAGTTCCTCCCGTGCAGTTGGGCTCATCGGGCGACGAATTCTCATAATCGAACGTTCTTCTCCACGTGTTCCTGGGACGACCTCTTGCTCGCTCGGTATCTGGTGGAGTCCAATACATGGCCTCTCGTGGGATTCGAGATGATGGCATACGTAGGATATGGCCAGCAAGTCGGAGCCTACGCCGCACCACATCACGTGGATGCAATTCACACCGCTTTGGCATAGGACTTCATCGTTTGTGATGTGGTCCGTATACCGTATCTTCATGATCCGTCGTGTACATCGCTGGTGGAAGATCTTTCTTCTTGCTCAGGCTAGCTGAATCTTTCCATGTTTCACTTGTATAGAGTGCTGTGGGTTCTTCGGAAGTATAGTGGTTCGTCAGTAGTATATGGTGAGTATCCTCGACTTCCATATTCCACAATTATTCCACAGCCGGCCAAGATGGCCGTAAAGGCGTCTTTTACAAAACGTTGCGAAGATCGTTGGACTCTACGGCTGGCCCAGCTTCCATGCAGAACCAAATGTGCTTCGGAACAGCTACATAACAAACCTTGGCGAGATCGATATCGGTAATGCGGCACGTCGGACGAGACCTTCACCGTTAAATTGACAGTCACACTGATAGCCTCATTCTTCGGGTTTTTCGGCTTTTCTTTCCGCTTTCCTACAGAGCCGCACTACTCAACTCCTCTACTCTCCTTCTTCCGCTTTCAATGACCGATCAAGTCATTGTATCCACTGTTCCTGAAATTAGTTCCCTTGCTTTTCGTTCGTTAGTGTCATATCGAACTTTTCAGAGGTCCTGTCGTATGGGTTTCTACGATTCTTATGAAGGACATAGAGAAAAAGGAGTGTTTTGACGTCGAGGATCTGGCGAAAAAGTGTGCAAGGCGTGTTCCTAAATCTTCCTTTTTCTGTTTCTCTACCACAGACTTTTTTCCGAAAAATAGGAATCAACACTGTGATTTTAGGGCACGACCAGGTGCATTCAGCAAAAAGATCCATTTTTGCGTTTTGCTTGCCCTTGCTTTTCGACTTGCATCACTTGGTGGTTGGACTGCATTAGAGGTGAGAGGAACCTTTTGGCGCATTGGTATTGAAAAGAAATGATAAAGAAAGTAGATTACGAAATTTAAGTTTTCGACGTTCGAGACCGTATAGCAAAATTCGCGAGTCTGATTCCTCCCCCGCTATACTGGGTGCTGTACTCCGATAGGAATGCAGAATGAAGCAAAAATTCAGATGCTCTTCCGCAGGTATCTGAAGATACAACAACTCATTCAAATTTCCGCTGAACCGCTTTTGAACAGCTGTCGGCGGGAGGAGGGCACTTTCAAGTTTTGCCAATGTTGATTCGCTTCAGCCTGCGTCTCCGATCATGTGACATCCGCCGCCTCATTCCCACAACCCTCGTAGCCCCGCCTTTGCAGACAGCCACACCTACTGGAACGATACTTCGGGGAGGCTGTATCTCAGCCGGATTTGCGTGTTTTTGCGTGAAACATTGTATGTGGTCCGTAGTATGCAAATACAACGTAAATATGGGTATAAATATGGGTATATGGGTAACAAAAGAACTTAAATTTGTGTAGGCTTAAATATAGTAAATAACAATACAATACACATATTTGCTGTTGCAAACATAATTGCTCTCAAAATCATCCCGTCTCGCATGATGTATTTTGTTACCTTATACATACATTAGTGTAATCAAAGGTACCGCTCGCGCTCGCTGAAGGGAGGAGACACAGCTGGACGTCACTTGTAGTCGAGCGTTCGAGGGCGTTCTTTTCGTTTTACCCTGCTCTTGAACCACGGGTCTGCTAGAACGTTAAAAAGGGTGGTCCTCAATCTCGAGAATAAAGTCTTTTGAACACTACCGAGCATAATGCTCCCCTTCCATTCTAGATAGCAAGTGGGAATCCAATCTATATTTCTATTTTACTATAAATCTATTCGATTTCACCTGAACTTAGTCTTGGCCTCTGGTAACGTCCAGTTCACGGATAATTAGTGCCAATGAAAAGCTCAAACTATTCCTCGATAGACATCGAATTGAATTCACAGTGATGGCCAAACTTTTTCTTAAGAGGAATATTCAGGATGCTCGAACAAGGATGAAAGATATACAGACGGCATACGAGGAAAGCTTGAAGAAGTAATTGATGACAGTAATATTTTGATAATGGTTACAATACATATTCGGACAAATATCATAAACTCGAAGCGATTGTGTACAAGAGAGTGTTAAAATGTTTTGTGAATTATGTTGTGTATTGGTTACATAATGGAATATTTACCAAGCAGATAAGCTAGCAACAGACAAATGAAGGCATATTTCACGAAAAAATGTGCGGACCATTGGGCTCTTTTAGAAAAAAAAAGGACAACCTCACATTAGTCAATCCCTTGTTGGGATGCCTTGCGTATCGAAGTTATACATAAACGGGGTGGGGGTGGGGGTTGGTTGGTCGAACTTGCCGCAGCGAGCGGCGCGGCGAGTGCGAGTTGTTTGTGGATTTATCTGTTGAAACAGCAACAACCACTAAACATAAGAACTTGCGAAGCTTCGAACCTGCAGTCTTTGAAGTCCCCTTACGATACCGGCCAACTGCATACTGAGCGGAATTTCAACCGACGCAGCAAGTCGGGCTGACGGGGTCGCGAATGCGACGCAGCGAAGCGAAATTTCAACCAATCAACCCCCACCCTCGGGGTGGCAGGTGAATGCAGATATACGGAGACTTGTAGGAACCTGGTTACGATTCATCTATTCCAGAGGCAAGGATGACTTGATCGGCCTGGGCGAGCATGGATGAGGAAACTTGTTCCCACAACATAGGTGCACGAGCGTGCTCCACCTGTCATTGCACCAACCACCTCCGCTTGAAAAGCAAGTGACTGTGCGGGTTCTGTAGCTCCAGCACGAGTGCAGAGTACACGAGGCATCCAAATCGAGGATATCTTCTGGGCGATCACCCATGTTCGTGAAGGATAATGCGCTGGGTGACTGTGTCTTGCTTTTGGCCCCTTATGTGGGCGCATACTCTCTGCCCTCGCACCCTTTTTCCTGTACACGCGAAGACATCAGCGACTGCAGAACTTGGGTATGAGACGCTCACATTTTCTCCATTGGCGATCCCTTTGAGGTATATGTTTTCATTTCTGATGGCATTGCCTCCCTTGGCACATGTGCAGTGGGGCGCAGCAACCTTTGATAATATGAGTTACTGTAAGCCCCACATTTGAATCTCAATATAACACTGGCCGTTTGATTTTTCACTTTCACGTTCCAATTCATAAAAGGCTTACTGCAATTTGGAGGACACTGCGCAATAAAACTCATTTCGCCTGGGACGCTAACAGCTTCAAATAATTGGACGTTATATTTCCAGTGCTTCCAAAAGCCATCCGAGCGTCTTTGTGCCTGAGATGCCCACCATAAAACATCATCATCGTGAAACTACAAAAATGAAAATGTCCTAAAAAAATTTTATTCCAATGAAGAAGGATAGTTTCTATCAAACAATAAATTGCAGCAATAGCACAGAATGGGGCATCACGTTTCAAGGGTGTATATCACTAGGACAAAACCGTCGCGTGGCCGTGTTCGGCACGCGACGATATGGTGCGAGCTATGCGCGCCGCATTAGTTGGGTCCTGAAGCGATTACCCAAAGAATGAGGCGTAGAGCAGTGTCATCGCTTCAAGACCCATCCAATATGGCGCGCATAGCTCGCACCATCCCGTCGCGTGCAGAACACGGCCACGCGACGGTTTTGTCCTAGTGATATACACCCCACGTTTCAATGCCAGCACCTGAGTCTACAGCGTGGCGTGATCGTTATCTGGGATTCGGTGATGGGTGTGCATTGTGGCTCGTTTTATATTTGCATCTGGCCACAACAAAGGAGCCGTCGGACCTTATATTCTTAAGTTATGCCGTGATGCGAACTTTCATGAGTCTGTGTACCATACGCGTTATGTAGGGATGAATTTATGCTCAGGTACAGAATCTTTATTATTTTACCCGAGGTCCTGAACTAGGCTACAAATCGTTTTGGGCTTCAAATGGACTATGTAGTAAATACAAAAATTCAGCCGAAGGATATAAGCAGATACCCATTTTGCTCGTTTTAAAATTGGTAGAAGGGTCACCTGCGGTTTGCTGTCTATTGCTGTCAAGTATGGCTTAATGTTGAACTCGATTCGATCTTCACGCGCCAAGTGTGTCCGTTTTTTGCACCCGCCTAACCGAATTGGGTCTTCGTTGAACCCGTGTTGGCTACCACCATGTGCGCGGCTAATTCACAGCGAAAACGGTAGGAAGCTTTCCGCGCGCGGTTACTCATGTCACATGGCGTGGTGTTCCGGTTCGAGTGTCCTCTTTCACCCATGGAGTGATTCAACTCGTAGCCACGGTAACATTCTTGGTATGAGTGGCGAAGGGAAAGTCACTATGAGGCGGATGAATGGCTCACTTGAAAAGGGCGAAGGCGACTTGATCCAGTTTGGTTATGATGGTGTGCACCGTATATGCACCGGGTGGGTCATCTGAAGAGATCGGATGGCCGAGTGGATAGCGGGGTGAACTCTCTCTCAAGCAATAGTCAGGTAGTCATGGTTCCGCTCACCTGAGCACCGGGATTTTGCACTTTCTGGATTTTCACTGTCATGCGCTGAACTATTTTTTTCGCGCTATATAAATCAAAAGTGAAATATGCAAATATCCTTCATCAAAATGAGATATGCAAATATCCGTGATATTGCCAAAAAAGTTGCAAATCAAACGGTGCTTATTCTGTGAGAAAATATGCAGTCTGAGCGGAGTTATGATTTCCCGAAGTTGAAACTGTGAAAACCGGCCAGAACTTTCCTTACAACCTAATACTTGCACAAACCATCAGCTAACAGTTAGATAACCAGTTTCAATCGAACATGTGAGGATACACCCTTTTCACGTAAACTGCACCTATAGTGACAGCAACATGCAATGAAAAATATAGCAGTTATTTCCTGGCATCGGACAGCGACCTCTTTTGATTGCGTACTCTGGACTATGGTAGTAATCGCCCAATTTTTCGAACTGGGTCGAAATCACGATTAGGCTGGAAACTTGTTCCCTAAAGCAGTTCGACTCCTTGAGCATGAATATCACATGCATTTTGCAGAAAAATGCTTGGTTCCCGTGTTATGAGCGGTTGCAGGTACAAACAGACCGTCGTCATACAAACAAAAAGCCGAAAAAAGGAGTACCCTGGCAGTGTTATGAGGGCATTACTCGTCAGATGAAGGTTGTTTGGTGATTCATTATCCTGACTACAATACAGACCATATATATTTTTTCTATTATTTTTTATATTTCAGACCATATATATTTTATAGTCTCTTCACAACCGTTTCAACACTTGCCATGCCTTAGTTTCTAACGCGAATTATTGTTGACTCCTTGATCTTCGGCCTTGACTTGGGGTTGTACCTTTCTCCTTGATGACAGCTTGGGCGACGAGTCCGCCACGGTCTGTGGCCGAAGATCGTAAGGTCCGAAGCCATCGGCTGATGCTCGTCTGCTCACGATAAGTTCGACGACCAGTGGGGTGCCCCCTTCTCCTGCTTGTCGCTGCTTAAATCTCTGCGGAACGGTAGGCGGAGACACTGATGGCATCATGAACACGGAATTCATGACAGGCAGGATGAAAATGAATTTTGCACATAGTTTGCATATGCGGTCATACACGAACACAAAATGACGAAAACTGGAAATTTGGAAAATTTGGCATTTAGCGGAAGTCGACCCAACAAGCATTTTCGATACTCCCAAATCATTTAACCATATTTGACTCTAAACACCTTGACCCTTACCTTGACTTCCACCTCCGCTTTATGCTCTAAAACAACCTTATGGTTTACTGAATAGCACTCGAACACGAAAGGATTGAGTTCAACATCTGTAAGTCCTGCAGCTGTAATTTTTTGTCGTCAAACATTGAGGTAAGCGCACTAGCCTTTGTATCCTGCAACGACGCCTGCAAGCGTCTGGAACAGGATTCACGATGGCACGACGTTTTTTGTCAAGCTGTCACTTCTGACACCTTACATGTGATAATCACTTCAATTTCTTACCTCTCATTAATGGTTCCACAGATCGAAGTTCCCTGTGCTGAATGCTGTAATTTTTTTTTTCAAAGAAATGCTACCGGACAATTCGCCTGACGCTGGAGTTATCAGTGCGGAGAGCCACCTTGATAGCAGTCACCCCCTACGTCAATTTTGTGGCTATATTTTTTGCTCGTAAGTGATCACTGCGGATCGGACAATAAATCATCCCTTACGACTGAATCGCTATTAAAATAGTTATAGGCACTGAACGTTGTTGAGAGCTTGCGCCAAACATGGGAATCTCTCTTTCCTGGGGAAAAAAGACCACTCTTCTCCCTTTCTCGAACCTTCACACTTTTTTTGACTTTGACAATCGTTTTCTGATGGCTATATGTTCATTCTTTGGGGGTTCCCAGGAAGAATTCCGACAGAATATTTTTTTACAACCAGATCTTCCTCTGCTATGGTTCGTTCTAGCCTTATCAGTGTTCACATGTCATAAAACTCATCTGAAAGGTGTTGTTCTCACGTACATACATAACCGAAGCATCAGTGATTTGTGGTTTTCTTCTGGCATATGGTCACTTCTCCACTTTGTTCCCTCTTCACGTCCAAAATTCTGTTCCATATCTGAAAATTAGGTCTTTCGAAATAAGAGGTCTCAATCAATACCACTTATCACCGATGATGTGTAGTGCATGTGCGGGCGACGTGTGATGGGTGCACACCATCATTTAACCTCAACCCGGAATACACCTTGTTTGATTCGAAGTCATTTTTCCCTGCATACATCTACAGACTTCGCAGGTTAATCGAATAAATCTTCTTTCGGGAACATGTTCCGCGAATAGTCAGCACAAAAAAAGATTGATTCCTTAATTCACTTCCATTTTTTTATAAAATGATTTATCGCAAAGCTTCTTGACGGTGTCCAAAAATTTAAGCCAAGTCTTGTGTTTGTTTGAGCAGCATCAGCACTTTCAGCACCCTGGTATAAATCCATTTATGCCACCACCGAAACTTCAGTGTATATCGTTAGAATATGATCTCACAATGCGGCGTGTGGACGCGATGCGTACAAAATAGTGGTGCCGTATGTGGTTGGGTCCCAAAACGATTACTGTGTCCCACGGCGCAGGAGAAGGTAATCGCTTCAGCACTCAGCTACATGACGCGTTCATCTCCATGTGTCTTGTACTAGTCCCAAGCTCTTGAAAGTGCAGCTTTCGAGAAAAATGAGAAATGTTTTTTCAAAAAAAAAGGACGCCACCTTGTCTCTTCTATGCTATGAAGCTACTGAGTAGTTTGAGAAGCGTCGTGCAGCACTTCGGAGACCTAACGCTCGGGTATATCTCATATCCACGTTTCTTCAATTTTTGAAGCTATGGAACTCTATGGAACTCGTGGAGTAGCCTCGCTTTTCCTGAGCTAGAGTTTTATTTCTGTATAGATCCAATGAGACATCGAAATAATTAAACAACCAAATGGAAAGGTATTGTATTGTTTATTGTTCACTTGTAAGACATAGACAGCCATACAGAAAAATGTTAGCAGAAATCAAAATGTTTGAAAATACTATTCGGCCTTCTGAACAGCGTCCCTCACAACAAACTTGGTGAAGTATATCTGAGCTGGAGAAATCGTTTCCTGCGTTCATTTCAGCCGTCTCATTTATAAGCAAGAATCCATAGCTTTACCAATCGAATTCATTTGTTTTATACCCGGGGAGAAAACTGATGAACAATATTCTCTTGGCGGAAATTCTGAGAGACGATTTTTTCCATGATCATCTCAAATTATCAAGTGATAGAATAGAAGGAGCACGAAGAAAAATTCAACTCTAAATTAAGAATGCATCTCTGATGTCCCCAAGGGCAGTGCCATATTCAGAAACAAAATAAGGAAATATCGGTTTCAAGTGCAAAAATAAATTTCCTCATTCCCCATTCACTTGGGTCAGTGTCACTCACCGTGACCACAATTCCTGCTTCATTTTCTCAATACAACCTTATAAATGATGTGGCTTAGCATTCCTAATGATTGCTGAAATTACTCAGTTCCAAAAATCCACCAGTTACAATCTTGAGGCGTGGCGCCCATACGAGACTCGATATTTTTGAATACTGAACTTGTTTGCACATTTGACGCTGCTTTTGATATTAACACAAGTTCTGTTTCAGTGATACTGGAGTTGTCGGCAAAACCTTTGGTCCAAAATGACGTCATCTTTTGATGCATATGATCTTATGCAGCGGTCATTCCTATCCTCAATTATGGGTCTTAAACGGAAACCACGGCCTAATGTTCCAGTAGAACGAATAACACCAGGTCAGCCACAAGAATTGATCGTTAACCTTCTAAAAAGTGTTGGAAGTGGAAACAGAAGGAAGTGGTCTTTTGGAGAAAGTATTGGGTTGAGGAATAAGTTCCCGCGGTTTTTTTAAACCCCGTTTGTCACATTGTTTCCTTTATCTTTCCATAAAGCTTATATATGTTTTCGATAGGGCTTTTTTTGCTCTGCAAAATGATACTATCTGTTTTTCGATTCCTTCGACTACCCAATATTTATGAGGTTTGGAAATGAAATATGCTAAAGGCGAAAATTGGCACTGTCGACACCTCGTCTTCCTAGTCTACCATCGCGATCAAAAAATGCATTTAAATACAGTCCAGTTCCCGTAGGCTGACGGGGCGTGGCCCACAGAGTTGGGTGAGAGTGTGTGGCGGGGTGAGAGAGATCGATACAAGTCCGTAGGCCTCGCCCTGCCAGCCGTAATTGAAATGGACTGTATGATTTCGATAGAGCTTTTCCAGCTCTACAGAATGGTACTACTTTTTGTTCAAATCCTGTTTTTAGGACTCAGAAATGCAGTACTCGCAAAAGTGTGCACTTTGGTTATCTTCTCTTCCTCGCCTACCACCACGATCGAAGAGAATGTTTAGGTATGCATTCGATAGAGCTTTCCTTGCTCTACAAGATGGTACCATATTCTTTTGTATCCTCTCATATTTTAGCATGTAGGGATAAGTCTCCGCCTGTTTTTCAGTTTAAAATTGCATAATGAATATGAATTTTTTGGCAGAGTGTTCTATACCATTCGATAGAGCTCTTTCCGCTCTACAAGATAGTGTTTACAGATTTTGTTCTAATCGATTTTCGCCATTTTTTGGACCATTTAAAAGTCGACGAAATCGAGCATTTTCGCCACATGGTGTCAAAAATGCTCGATTTCGTCGACTTTTAAATGGTCCAAAAAATGGCGAAAATCGATTAGAACAAAATCTGTAAACACTATCTTGTAGAGCGGAAAGAGCTCTATCGAATGGTATAGAACACTCTGCCAAATAATTCATATTCATTATGCAATTTTAAACTGAAAAACAGGCGGAGACTTATCCCTACATGCTAAAATATGAGAGGATACAAAAGAATATGGTACCATCTTGTAGAGCAAGGAAAGCTCTATCGAATGCATACCTAAACATTCTCTTCGATCGTGGTGGTAGGCGAGGAAGAGAAGATAACCAAAGTGCACACTTTTGCGAGTACTGCATTTCTGAGTCCTAAAAACAGGATTTGAACAAAAAGTAGTACCATTCTGTAGAGCTGGAAAAGCTCTATCGAAATCATATTTACATGCATTTTTTGATCGCGATGGTAGACTAGGAAGACGAGGTGTCGAGAGTGCCAATTTTCGCCTTTAGCATACTTCATTTCCAAACCTCATAAATGTAGTCGAAGGAATCGAAAAACAGATAGTATCATTTTGTAGAGCAAAAAAAGCCCTATCGAAAACATATATAAGCTTCGTGGAAAGATAAAGGAAACAATGTGAAAAACGGGGTTTAAAAAAACCGCGGGAACTTATTCCTCAACCCAATAGATTCATGTGAAAGGGAAGACTGAAGAGATGTGTTTTCCGTCCACGCTCCTGTTTGAAGCTTCATAAAAGGCAAGCAAGGGAAAAATCATAGCAGGATCAGCAGTTACTCGAGAAATCTTCGTGAAGAAGGCATGGTCGGTCATTCGAAGGAAGTGCTAAGCTGAGCGGTTGAGGCTGGGGTTAGGGACGCAATAGAGGAAAAAGTGTGTTGAGATAATCAACAAGAAGTTTTCGAAGATTTGCAATTTGTCGGAATTAGCGCACAGCCCTCCCCTCGACAGCCTTCTTCGACAATGCTTCCGTAAGAGGGGAGAACAATGCGAAGTTGAGGTCGCATACTGGTTCGCCTAAAAGGGTCCACTCCCATCAACAAAAGGAGCATCATACTGACGTGCCAAACTCGTAGACGCGTTGCTTCTGACAGAATGGCACCTGCAGTTATTCAGATGAGCTACAGCGCGGATCAGCTATTTTTCTACTTTTCTGTTGGGTCGGCCGATTGGGCTGTGTAGATTTACGTCGAATTTTCGCGCGATCGGCTGATCTCTTCACGTGTGATTGCGTACATTGCGTACGTTTCCTTTCGCTCGAATTAATTATTTCTCCATTAGGATTCCTATCATGTGATGGAATTGTTTCTCTTACTTTTTTTGTTACTATTTTGTCTTTTTAAAGTAACAAAGTTATCGTTTTCGGATAATGATGAGATAAACAGCTATTTTTTTTCGAAGGATCTCCATGATACTAGTTTCTTGTGTCCTGAGCAGGGATTCCAACCGACCGCGGCAAGTCGTGCTTATGACGCCGCGAGTGCGATGCCGCAAAGCGAAACTTCAACATAAGGCTACACACCCGGTCAGTTGGTACCAGACGCGTATGTGTGACAACGAAATCGTTTTTCCCACCAAATTGCAAAGCAGCCCTCTAGAGTGCGCTGTCAATTTTGAAGGAACGTCTGACGCGTCGCATACCTTGTACAAATTTGCTTGCAAGAAATACTTCACCGTGTAATTGTTTGATTATGACTAGGAGGGATTTGGAAGTTTCGCTTATATGCCCTACACTTTTTAATGCTTATCATTGAGTGCTATAAACCTATTCAGGAGCAGCATGCTCTTCGTCTTCCCATACTCGTTCTGTTCATCAGCCAGAGATCGAAAGAACACCGCACGATATTTACAGAGAGATTGTGGTGGAATGCGAGCAAATCGAACGAAGTGGCACGGTTTGTAATTATTTGTCATTGATGATCTATCAGGTGACACATTCAGTTTGGATCGCTGATACTTATTCATTTGAGCCATGTGCCATTAATATAAGCACTGCTGGAAATTTACGCTTCTGGCTAATCCAACAACATTTCCCACTTTCACTATATGATAATGATTTCTTTATTTGTTATATTACGTTGTCCATGGCCATGAGACACTCAAAATTGCATTCCAGACCATCAGTTCTTCTGATGTTAGACTGAATTTTAAGCTGCTGACGGGTTGAACAATAGCTCGAGGTTAAAGACACTGGAAGGGTAAATTTAACAGAACGCGGACTGTGAAAGTAGGAGTGCTCAGCAGTGTAACAATAGAGAAAGAACAAATAAAACGGCGGAAAAACCGAGAAGTGGGAACCCAAAAACCCACCTTCGCTCTCGCCCCCTCTATGTCACTAGCTGGGGTAGGCTGCAAACGGGCGGAGAGACTAAAACAGTCTGTCGCGAACGTTGTTCCGCCTTCACCAGCAACTCTTCGGCTGATGAACTGCAAAACGACATGCCTTGTTGCCTGTCTGTAGAGAAAGCATTCTTGTAGTTGCATGACCACATGCGCAGACCAGTGCAGTACAGTCCAGTTGCTACACGATTTCAGGAAGTTGAAGAGGTGCGAAAATGGGCTGCGCAATTTATGGCTGCGATTCTGGCGCTTTTTTATCGCGACGGCACTAACAGGCTGCCAGAGAGAGGAAAAGGACGTAGGAAATTAGGAAAAATGATGTGAACCAAGTAGCTTCTATCCAGCTCTTCAGTATAGACGCACTCTCTCAGCAAAATGGTCATATTTAAGTGTAGCATCTGATAAGCAGAATAAATGAGTAACTATAAATGAGCGACATAAATGCTTTGAGAAAGTATCAAGGGTGACCGACAATCACGGTCACTATCTAACAATCTGATTTATACTTGTTTTCAGTCGAGCCCACTGTCTGACTTCGATTCGTCGCCCACGACGCCGACCAATCTTCCTCTCCCATCACCTTCGCCACTTACCGCTTCACCGTATCCACCCCCTTTGGATACGTTTGTAGCAGATCCACATGCTCAGTCTTATGCAGTAATGCTACCTGAAGACGGTTATCTAGGCAAGTTATAGTTGAACTACAGACTGTCTTTAATTCAAAACTGGCTGCTGCTGTTTGGTTTGACCCACTTCATCCTTCCTTTTCTTAAACTCTTTGCTATTCTTGTCATTATATCTCAAAATAAATACGTGTACCACTTACACGATTTGAAAATCTAAGAAAACCTGAAAAATATGATGGGACTGAAGCATTGCACCATGCCGGGTGTGTACTCTTACGTGGGGATTCGCACCACGGTGGGAGCTGGGGGTGCCGTATCAAGTTGAAACCCAAAATGACCACCATGTCTTACGCCTGAAACGGAGTAATTACCTTGAGTCACATATGGATAGGGTGTATATCGTTAGGACAGAAACGTCGCGTGGCCGTGTTCAGCACGCGACGGGATGGTGCGAGCTATGCGCGTCGTATTAGTTGAGTCCTGAAGCGATTACGCCTAGAATGAGGCGTAGAGCACCGTCATCGCTTCAAGACCCATCCGAAACGGCGTGCATAGCTCGCACCTTCTCGTCGCGCGCCAAACACGGCCACGCGACGTTTCTGTCCTAGCGATATACACCCCATATGGATAGGGCGCCTCTGCTCGGGTGTGTGGCCTTTGGCTCGTCCGGGCTGGCACGCGGCAAATTGTGCGGCGAAGTGCGCGGCGTCGTTGATGGGAGTGCGAACACGTAAGAACACGTAATGGATCGGATAAAGGCTGAGGTGGTTAGGAATTTGATTGGGCACAGGCTTCTGCATCCTTTCAGTAGTGGTTATGAGCTTCTCTTGTGCAATACTTTTATTTACTTAATACCCTCATATTACTACCCAAACCACTTACTATTCTTTTTGGGAGCATCGATGTGAAAAGTTTGACAACAATGTGATAAAATCGGCACATCCCTAATTGTTTTATGTCATTACATACAAGTACACTTAAGTACATAAAATCTGTTTATCACTTTAGCAACGGGAAAGTTCAAATGATAAACACAGGTGGGAGGACGAGTAAGCCCTTTTCTTAACAAAACCCCTGACTATCTTGATCGAAATCAGCACGATTGCGATTCGCGCTCCAGTCAAAGACGGTGAGGCCGTACCAGGCGTCGCGTAGTTTGCCGCGCAAAGTGTCGCGTGTCAGCCCGGGCGAGCCAAAGGCCCGTCTCCCCCTCTGCTCGCATACATTGCGTCGCGCGGCGTTCCAAATCCTAGCTTAAGGGTACACACCCCATCATGGCTTTTAGCAATGCTTCTGAAAGATGAAATCCTTGTTGGAAAAATACGTCCAAATTTTGATAGTTGAACTCTCATGGTATTAGCCTGAAAGTTTTTCAGCGCATTTGATCGGGGTCTGAATATGATTACCGGGAACCGTAAAGAATTCGACAGCTACTGAAATTCAGTTCATTTCCCCTTTCTGAACACCGTCATCGTCGTACCTTTCTGTTTACTAGAATATTTAATTAGAATATGTCAGAAGGGATAACCTCTATCCCCTAATGGGGGTCACTACCAGTTACAGTCGAACATCAACCGTAGCAATACTCGCAAAGAATGCCCTAAAAACATCTTACGAATAATTTCAACTACTGGATTACTTACAAGATATTCTGATTATTGAATAGCTTAAATTGCAGGCGGATGCATGAGCGCACCACCACCATACTCTTTGGTACCCCCAACACCTCTTCAAGATGCGCCAGGAACCTTTCCAGAAGCAATGTTGGAGCCATTTGCGAACCAATCATTATTGATACCTCAAATAAAGCGAGAAGACAGTATGGTGAGACTTTTCCATGCTTTCACTGTCCCTTCCAACACCGATTCCTCTCATCTCGAGGATGGAAACAGTTTGATAGTGTTTTTGTTGTGTGGCAAGAGCATGACACCGATACAAGGGCGGGATAGCTTCTCTCTGTCTCCGCTTATCTACATATGGGAAGGAATAACTGTCATTGCTATCAAGATTGCCAATAATTCGTTACAATTAGTAGGCATGGGACCACAAATGAAGTATCGATCGCTTCCACGCATTCCACTTCCATTGAATACCATACAGTTAGGCCGCGTTCTTCATACTTCGCTGGTGCCGGCGCCGATGCCGCAAAGTATGACCGCGGCCTCAGGATCCGCTGGATAGCTGAATATCTGCTAGCAGAACCAAGTCATATGGAAGCCGTGTATCCGAAATCATTGCACTTATCGTGTACTAGGAGTGAAGGTGGTGTAGTGACAGGTGGTATACCCCACTCTCATAGTGAGGGGATCAAATCGCACACTAACGCCCGCTCAGGCCAACCAAACCTTCCATCCCTCCGGGATCGGCAAATTGGTGCCAGACTCGTTTGGAAGGATAGAAGCACTTACTTGTTTCGGCTCATTCCATAAGTAGTGTCGTTTTTTTTCAAACGAAAATTTTTTCTATAAAGTTGCAAGAATTTGCATCTCAAACATCATTCGGAAGCGATTTTCTGTTCTATAAAACGGTTCACTTAGTTTCTGGATAATTTAGCACATGACTGATTTTCAGGCCGGTGTAGTGGTGGGTCTAATTGAAAGAAATTGACCAAACCGGCAATCAATTAAAACACTATATTTCACTTTAAGAAAATCAACCAATCATGTGTCCCGTACTTAGCCTCGACCTCTTCTACAAATTACGATAATTGGTTGATCAAGTACGCACGTCGTTCTTTTTCTAGAGTCCTTTTTTCGAAAGCATTCACCTCTATTCAGGAAGGAATTTCTTCTTTCAAATTCATTGTTCAGCATTGCTTTATGGACCATTCAAAAGGATTTTTTCTGCTCTATCGAAGGGATGTTTCGATTTATTCTGGCTGCGATCCAATTTGAATTTCAAAACCATGTCATAGGGGCCCAAAAGACATTATTTCACAATTTATTTTTTCACAGATATTCAAGGAATCCGGTCAATAATGTTTCCTCGTCCCTACTCATTACCTCTCCTTGACAGTTCACCACTCTTTCAGCTGATTGGTTGAGAAAATTTTCTTGCCTTGATTTGGAGAAGTTGTCAAAAATCACCGATTTGTGGCGGAAAAATCAAAGGTGGGAAAGAAGCGAGGCGACTTCTCAAGCAACCAACTGATGGAACTCATAGAAGAGGTCGGGGCTAAGTACGAGACACATGATTGATCAATTTTTCCGAAGTGAAAGCTAGTGTTTCAATTAATTGCCGGTTTGTTCAAGACCCTTTCAGTGATGCAGAAGCGCTTCCAGTAAAGTAAGGTAATACGTTTCAGTGATAGAGGGAGGGCTCCAGTTCTCGGGTGGTTTTTAAGTACCCTTTTTTGGGTTGGTTGACATGGGATGAGGATGACCTGGATTGATCCGCAAACCATTTCAGGAAGCGGAGCCATCGCTTTTACAATTTCAAGCTATGTAAATTTGAAACAAAGCAAAAGATTCGAAATTCATCATTACCTCTATTTCATTTCAAAAGAATCTAGTCCTAAAAGACAATAAATTGGCAAATGAATTATTGGAAACACGGATTTAGGCCGGCATTCCCATAGAAGAAATTGTGAAGTTGGTTGTGTTCGCAATGAAAAACTCCGGCTTAGCTGAAGCCGAGAAGGAGAATCCGGAAGAGATCCTGCGAAGGAAAAGGCAGCAGGTAATTGAAGGTTCTGGAATGGTTAGAAAACAGCTTTGATCCTATCCGGCCTTTCAGAACAATGAGGCAGCAGCTCGCTACCGTAAACGCCAACGAGAGGCGAGAAATCTAGCCGAAGGAGAGTTGGAGCAACTTCTGCGCCGAAATGAAAATCTTCGCCAAACAGTGGAACGAATGCAAATCGAAATCGCTGAACTGAAGAGAGCTGTCTTGGCAGGGCACGCATCAAGTTGACCCAGAATAGGCTTATCTTAAGAAATTCTTTGGACAAAAGCTTAGACGGGACTTAGTTTGGGTACACAGACCTTTGGGGGTTTCAAGAACCTTCTGCTCAAGGTACTGAAGTCCTATAACCTATTTGTGTTCATGTAGAATCTGGTACTTAATATATCATCCCCATATATGGAAATTGGGTAAACACTGCCTTCGAATATTTTCATTCTCCGATTAAACAATAAATAAGATTCGCAACGTTTACAACAAAATGAAAATTGATTGAAAAAATTGATGCTTCATGGTTTCCTACTAGATTTTAGGAATGACTTAAGAGTGCTCTATTTATTCGCCGATCGGACGGAAGCACATACTGGATGATCAAACAATATAGTAACGTCTTTTCACTCTCTGTGTTGAGGGATACGCACAAATAACTCATTCTAGAAAATTAGTCACAAAGTTATAAAGTTTCATATTTCCTTCAGCGATTGCGAAACTAACACATGAGAAGACCTACTTGAAGTTTCTGTGGAGCATCATACCAGGATCGCATAAACCAGTTGTTCAGAAGTGGCGTCAAAACGATCTAATTTAAGGGATAGAGAGCTAAGGAATGCATAGGAGTGTTTGAACGGTGCAATTTATGGCCAGCAACATCACCTATTCGTGGCGAAAGTTCGGTGACAAGCTTAATTTTTCGAGCGAACGGGAGCGGAAAGAGCTGGTGCGCTATTCGTCTTATTGTTAGCACTCCAGCGCCAGTTCCTCCTTAGGAGCACCACACTACGGCCACACGCTACACGCTATAACTCGGGAAACGCCAATTGCATTTCGGGATAAACGTCCGAGACTTGCAATGTGCACATGTTGCTGCCCAAATGACCAGTCACAGGCAAACAACATAATGCCCAAGACAGGAATCGAACGTGAACCATACGCGGCCTCAACGTGTAGTGCTGCCACTTTAACATACTTGAATCCTATCCCGATCCTCCTCCGTTTACCAATCGCAAGTACTGCAAAACTATACCGATGAAAGGGATTAAACTTGTGTCAGTACTTTCACAACGTGAAGTATTAACCAGTATACTACTTGGGCCAAAAAAGGTTTCTGAAGCAAACATTTTCTCTCGGCGCTCCTCTTCAACAAGTCGCCAAGTACTGCAAAGGAGCACCCAAGGCAGAAATCGAACCTGCGTCGTCACAACCTCAACGTGGAATACTGATCACTTTACTAACTGTAAGTAAATTTTTCTCGGCACTCCACGGGTAACCACTAACAAGCACTGTGTTTGAATGTCGAATAACTCGTAGGCATAGTTGCAATCCTCACGTGAACGCTTAATTACGTTCCCAATAAATAAATAAATATTGGCTCCACAACGCCTTCGTAATTGGATAGACTACTGCTGTCACTCTTTGTAAGACGAGTTTATCGATTTTGGATTTTGATAATCAAAAAACCCAATTCGTATAAACACAATCAATTCTGTGGAATAGGATAAAAAGGATAAAAGGAAGTGGGAATGCTCAGATGAGTGATTCAAGGAAACTCTCTGAGAAGTGATGGCAGTCATTTTATGAAGAGTCGCAGCTGGTGTCGTGGAGTCACTCGTTTCGAGTGTTTATAGAAGAACTGAACACGATACGAGAATAGAGCAGTGCGGTTAGGAAAGGGACATTGTCAATGTGATCCATCATATCTGAAGAAATTTTTTTTTGAATCACGTTTGTGATAGTCCCAGCCACGCGATATAGACGGGTGATCGGTAAATTAGGATCGCATTGACCATGGGTGGATGGTCAGGCAGATCTTCGAAATGATCGACGATGTGCAATGGATGGCGCCTTCGGCTGGCTGGCGCCTTTGCTATCGGACGATTTTATGTTGTAGCAAAGCCGTTCACATTCCTGCAGGCGCCTTTATTCTTCCCAGGCCGGGTACAAATAGACAGGCCGGGTACAAATAGGGATGATTTTCGGAACTGATCATCCTTCTTCTGATCTCAGCAGTCCCTGATCTCGCAGTCCTGGACTGCGAACAGCTGTCGCTTTAGTGGTTTCCTTTTGCTTCACAAAATGAGCATGGCAAGAGTTATTTATCAGAGCGGAATACTTGTCGATTTTGATGTCTATTATGCTACACGAGGTTTTTAAGTGGAAGCTTTATTAGTGGCATAATAGACATCAAAATCGACAAGTACAATAATGCCAAGGTTACAAGAAGAGAGAACTTGGAGACTGTTAGAGCGCGATACGTTGCGTGAGCGAACTTGTGATTGTGATTCCGCGTTCAAAAAGCCCGAAGTATTTTTTGCATGCGCTGCCTCAGTCCTTGTACCTTCGGATTCAACCCTCTCTGTTTCGTCTTAAACGGCTTAAAAGTTGCATCTTTTTTATAATGGTCAGGGATTTGTCGACTTCCTCTAGAAGACCGAGCAATTTCTGGTGGATCTCTTCGTTGGATTGATCACTTTTTTACGGTGCGCGTCTCCTCCTTTTCAGGGGCCTCCCTTCAGCTTCAGCGGTCCTCCTTTTCACTTTTTTCTTCGAGCCCTTTTTGCATTCAGTGCACAGCGGTTCTCGCAATTCCTACCGTATTATGCACATTGAAGAAATCGGGAGGAGGGCAATTCAGGTTTACGGTATGGATAACGGTGGCTTGCAGTTGCCGCAATCACGACACCTTGCCAAGTCGTCGAAAGTGATTCCATTGGGTTTTAATCGTAATCACACTTCTTTTATTACGCTTTCGCGTATTCCTCATTTGATTGTTTTAGTTGTTTTTTGCTGTGTGTTGTTTCACTTATTTCACACCATCACGAATCAATGATACAGTCCATTTTCCGAGGCCTGACAGGGCGGTCCCTACGGACTTGGGTGAGTGGCGAGAGTGAAAGTGCGTGACGAGAATGAGAGTGTGTCGCGGGGTGAGAGAAATCGATACAGCTTCATCCAAGTCCGTAGACCTCGCCCTCTCAGGCGTTCGGAAATGTACTGTATACTTTCTGCGAGGCAACAGTTGACATGTCCACAGCGGAAAACTCGAAAAGCCAATGTGTGCATTTCGAAGTGACGCGAATGTGATGCGAACACTTTCCACAGCACCGCGCTTTTGAATCCGGGTTTTTTCACCAATTATCGCTTCCAAGCTTGAGTGTTCGTTACAAAATGATCATTTCTTTGCATCTTTCTCTTTCTTCAGACCCCTTCCGCTTCCTTTAACCAATGCTAGCTCCAGAGTATCTAGCTGCTGCCCATATTAACACATAACTTACCGACGCTCTTTTGATCTTTCTGCTCGTATGGCAAGACAACTTCACTCTGTCTTCAAATCGTGCAACACCACGCAATTTTGCACCGTCTTTTTAGGTCACATAGATTGTTGATTTCTGAATTCTATTACTCTTTGGATTTTCGCATATGCAGGAAAACATATCGATCCTTCATTGTGATAGAAAATCGGTGTTCTCAACAACACTACACAACAAAAACCAAATTTTGTGCAGCAAAGCACTGACACTGTCAATAGAAGAGTGATCCTCCTTAGAATTTCATCAGTAGTTTTTCTGGTCTCTTCCAACTACATACTCTAAATAAAGCTGCGATTTCACCTGGATGTTTTTCGAGAGTGTTCGAAAATCACGGCATCTCATATGCTCAAATAAACGTCCTGATTTCTTTGACTGTTCCTAAATCATAAAAAAATGCGCAAGAACCTAGCGCAGGTGAATTTTCGTATAGCTAACAACTGCTCGAGTGATTCGCAAAACAGTACAAGGAGCAGATCTCACGTCTGATACAAGCCAGAAGCAGCAACGTGTATTAAGTGAAGATACGTGAAAGGATGCTAGTAATGAAGATATGGGTAAGGTTGCGTTCATACCAAATCGAATGAGAGTTTTGGCGCATCGGCGCATCGGCGCATCCGCGATTTGAGAGAATTGGCGTGCCACGTCACCCTTTTGAACGCGGCACGTGCCAACGTGCGGTTGATTTCTTTTTCTTCTCTTTTCATTTCTTGATCTTTTTCTGTTATGGCAAATATCCAAAATCGCGGATGCACCAATACTCTCATTTTTCAATCGATATGTATCCTATCCATCACGCGAATGCGCCAATTCTCTCAAATCGCGGATGCGCGGATGCGCCGATACGCCAATGCGCCGATGCGCCAATACTCTCACTTTTTCGATCGATATGTATGTTATCAATCACGCGAATGCGCCAATTCTCTCAAATCGCGGATGCGCCGATGCGCCGATCCGCCAATGCGCCGATGCGCCAATACTCTCATTTTCTAGATCGATACGTATCTTATGCATGACGCGAATGCGCCGATACGCCAATGCGCCGATGCGCCAATACTCTCATTTTCTGATCGATACGTATCTCATGTATGACGCGAATGCGCCAAAACTCTCATTCAATTTGGTATGAACGAAGCCTAATAACGCTATGGATAGCGATAAGATAATAACGAAGTATAATTGTCCAAACTATTAGCAAGGCCACAATAAGAAGTAATTGCACAAGTATAACTTTACAAAACATGTTTTTCTATTGCTTGCCGTGTTGTTCAAAAAAATGGTGCCGAAATTCGGCTTACCCTTCAGAAGACAAAGGTCCCAGGAAAATGTGCCATTTTGCCGAAAACGCATAGTTGTAGCTTTTACCACGACAAGTTTTCAGAAAACCAAAAAGTCGTGCATGAGTCTCATGCGATATGATTTGTTGTACTTGACCACCCGGAAACGGTACTGCGTGCAACACCATGTGTAGCACGCGGTACGTTATGTGTTAATGAAGCTGTTTATGCTTGCATTCCATTCCCAAATGGAGCGTTGCGCTTCCGTAGGAACCATCAGGATTTCGTCATTAATGTAGATATGATCCTGGTTATTTCCAGAAAAATTTGAACAACATAGATGTTAACCCATAGCGGACGGTGCGCCATATGGTTACTCCCAACATTAAAATCTAGTTTTGTAATATTTCCAAAAAACCAATTATATACGTATACACTACAAGTATTGAAGAATAACATATATTTCCAGGACCGGTGCAGCGCAACTCTTCAACAAACATTATGCGAGTAACTTCGAATGCAATCCTTTCTAGTTGTACAAACAAATGACAACAATTGTTTTTAGTTACAATCAATAATCCATTAGAATCCGTAGACTCCGTTTCCCATTTGGAAACCCTCGCGCTCATCTTACTACTCGAAATGCATAACTTTTTTGCAGTAATAGGTGGAGAGAAGTACCGCGTATAACAGCATGAGGTGATACCACTACACAGTGATGACCCTTTTATCAGTAGCAACTGCACAAAAAGGTTACAAAAATGACTCAGTTCAAAAAATTGGTGAAAGATTTGATTAAAAACGGCGCAAAAACGCCGCCGTCCGTTATGGGTTGCGTGGCTGTGTGGCGCACCGTCCGTTATGGGTTAATGCAAAATGGTCACTAGCGCGCTCTTAAATCTTGTTCCTCCCATAGTCGTGCATAAATATTGGGTTGAGGAATAAGTCCTTGCCGTTTTTTTAAACCCCGTTTTTCACATTGTTCCCTTCACATTTCGACAAAGCTTATATACGTTTTCGATAGAGCTTTTTTTGCTCTATAAAATGCTACTAATTATTTTTCGGTTAATTCGACTACCTAAAATTTATGAGGTTTGGAAATGAAGTAGGCTGAAGGCAAAAAACTGGCGTTTGCGCACCTCATCTTTCTCGTCTGCCATCGAGATCAAAAAATGCATGTGTATATGTTTCGATAGAGCTCTTTTGGCTCTACAGAATGGTACTACTTATTACTCAAATCGCTCAACTTTTTGCTGTTTTTAAGACTCAGAAATGCAGTACTCGCAAAAGTGTGCGCTTTCGTTACCTTCTCTTCCTCGCCTAACATCGAGATTGGAGAAGATGTGCATACGCGCATTCGATAGAGCTTTTTTTGCTCTACAAGATGGTACTATCCTTCTTTTGTATTCTCTCATATTTTAGCATGTAGGGATAAGCTTCCACCTGTTTTTCAATTCAAAATTGCATAATGAAAATGAATTTTTTTGGCACAATGTTTTGAGTGATTCGATAGAGCTCTTCTTGTTCTACAAGATAATGTTCACGATTTTTGTTCGAATAAATTTTTGACATTTTTTAGACCATTTGAAAGTCGACGAAATCGAGCATTTTTGACACCATGTGACGAAAATGCTCGATTTCGTCGACTTTCAAATGGTCTAAAAAATGTCAAAAATTTATTCGAACAAAAATCGTGAACATTATCTTGTAGAACAAGAAGAGCTCTATCGAATCACTCAAAACATTGTGCCAAAAAATTCATTTTCATTATGCAATTTTGAATTGAAAAACAGGTGGAAGCTTATCCCTACATGCTAAAATATGAGAGGATACAAAAGAAGGATAGTACCATCTTGTAGAGCAAAAAAAGCTCCATCGAATGCGCGTATGCACATCTTCTCCAATCTCGATGTTAGGCGAGGAAGAGAAGGTAACCAAAGGGCACACTTTTGCGAGTACTGCATTTCTGAGTCTTAAAAACAGCAAAAAGTTGAGCGATTTGAGTAATAAGTAGTACCATTCTGTAGAGCCAAAAGAGCTCTATCGAAACATATACACATGCATTTTTTGATCTCGATGGCAGACGAGAAAGATGAGGTGCGCAAACGCCAGTTTTTTGCCTTCAGCTTACTTCATTTCCAAACCTCATAAATTTTAGGTAGTCGAATTAATCGAAAAATAAATAGTAGCATTTCATAGAGCAAAAAAAGCTCTATCGAAAGCATATATAAGCTTTGTCGAAAGATGAAGGTAACAATGTGAAAAACGGGGTTGAAAAAAACGGCAAGGACTTATTCCTCAACCCAATACCTTACCGTATGTACGGGTATGTGAGTGGATTCCGTTACATACATATATTTCTGGATTGCTGAGTCTTCAAATTACGCCGACAAGGATTTGCATTTCATTGAGAAGTGCAGGTCAAAGTGATACTCTGATAACGGAAGGTGATCAGTAGATATTCCTGCCTGTGTATAGACTACCCCGCGAAAGTTGGCCATTAAGTTTAGAGAAGTTTCTTATTTCTCTTTATCCTCTCTGTCAACTCTTCACAAGTACTGCAAAAGAATGCCCAAGACAGGAATCGAACCTGTGTCGCCACGGCCACAACGTGGAGTACTAACCACTATACTACTTGGGCCGAGAGAGGTTTCTTAAGAGTAGGTTTCCTCTCGACCCTCTCCTGTCAACTCTTCGTAAGTACTGCAAAAGAATGCCCAAGACAGGAATCGAACCTGTGTCGCCACGGCCACAACGTGGAGTACTAACCACTATACTACTTGGGCCGAGAGAGTTTTCTAAAGAGTAGGTTTCCTCTCGACTAACCACTATACTACTTGGGCCGAGAGAGGTTTCTAAAGAGTAGGTTTTCTCTCGACCCTCTCCTGTCAACTCTTCGTAAGTACTGCAAAAGAATGCCCAAGACAGGAATCGAACCTGTGTCGCCACGGCCACAACGTGGAGTACTAACCACTACACTACTTGGGCCGAGAGAGGTTTCTTAAGAGTAGGTTTCCTCTCGACCCTCTCCTGTTAACTCTTCGTAAGTACTGCAAAAGAATGCCCAAGACAGGAATCGAACCTGTGTCGCCACGGCCACAACGTGGAGTACTAACCACTATACTACTTGGGCCGAGAGAGGTTTCTTAAGAGTAGGTTTCCTCTCGACCCTCTCCTGTTAACTCTTCGTAAGTACTGCAAAAGAATGCCCAAGACAGGAATCGAACCTGTGTCGCCACGGCCACAACGTGGAGTACTAACCACTATACTACTTGGGCCGAGAGAGTTTTCTAAAGAGTAGGTTTCCTCTCGACTAACCACTATACTACTTGGGCCGAGAGAGGTTTCTAAAGAGTAGGTTTTCTCTCGACCCTCTCCTGTCAACTCTTCGTAAGTACTGCAAAAGAATGCCCAAGACAGGAATCGAACCTGTGTCGCCACGGCCACAACGTGGAGTACTAACCACTATACTACTTGGGCCGAGAGAGGTTTCTTAAGAGTAGGTTTCCTCTCGACCCTCTCCTGTCAACTCCTCGTAAGTACTGCAAAAGAATGCCCAAGACAGGAATCGAACCTGTGTCGCCACGGCCACAACGTGGAGTACTAACCACTATACTACTTGGGCCGAGAGAGTTTTCTAAAGAGTAGGTTTCCTCTCGACTAACCACTATACTACTTGGGCCGAGAGAGGTTTCTTAAGAGTAGGTTTCCTCTCGACCCTCTCCTGTTAACTCTTCGTAAGTACTGCAAAAGAATGCCCAAGACAGGAATCGAACCTGTGTCGCCACGGCCACAACGTGGAGTACTAACCACTATACTACTTGGGCCGAGAGAGGTTTCTTAAGAGTAGGTTTCCTCTCGACCCTCTCCTGTTAACTCTTCGTAAGTACTGCAAAAGAATGCCCAAGACAGGAATCGAACCTGTGTCGCCACGGCCACAACGTGGAGTACTAACCACTATACTACTTGGGCCGAGAGAGTTTTCTAAAGAGTAGGTTTCCTCTCGACTAACCACTATACTACTTGGGCCGAGAGAGGTTTCTAAAGAGTAGGTTTTCTCTCGACCCTCTCCTGTCAACTCTTCGTAAGTACTGCAAAAGAATGCCCAAGACAGGAATCGAACCTGTGTCGCCACGGCCACAACGTGGAGTACTAACCACTATACTACTTGGGCCGAGAGAGGTTTCTTAAGAGTAGGTTTCCTCTCGACCCTCTCCTGTCAACTCCTCGTAAGTACTGCAAAAGAATGCCCAAGACAGGAATCGAACCTGTGTCGCCACGGCCACAACGTGGAGTACTAACCACTATACTACTTGGGCCGAGAGAGTTTTCTAAAGAGTAGGTTTCCTCTCGACTAACCACTATACTACTTGGGCCGAGAGAGGTTTCTAAAGAGTAGGCTTTCTCTCGACCCTCTCCTGTCAACTCTTCGTAAGTACTGCAAAAGAATGCCCAAGACAGGAATCGAACCTGTGTCGCCACGGCCACAACGTGGAGTACTAACCACTATACTACTTGGGCCGAGAGAGTTTTCTAAAGAGTAGGTTTCCTCTCGACCCTCTCCTGTCAACTCCTCGTAAGTACTGCAAAAGAATGCCCAAGACAGGAATCGAACCTGTGTCGCCACGGCCACAACGTGGAGTACTAACCACTATACTACTTGGGCCGAGAGAGTTTTCTAAAGAGTAGGTTTCCTCTCGACCCTCTCCTGTCAACTCCTCGTAAGTACTGCAAAAGAATGCCCAAGACAGGAATCGAACCTGTGTCGCCACGGCCACAACGTGGAGTACTAACCACTATACTACTTGGGCCGAGAGAGTTTTCTAAAGAGTAGGTTTCCTCTCGACTAACCACTATACTACTTGGGCCGAGAGAGGTTTCTAAAGAGTAGGTTTTCTCTCGACCCTCTCCTGTCAACTCTTCGTAAGTACTGCAAAAGAATGCCCAAGACAGGAATCGAACCTGTGTCGCCACGGCCACAACGTGGAGTACTAACCACTATACTACTTGGGCCGAGAGAGGTTTCTTAAGAGTAGGTTTCCTCTCGACTAACCACTATACTACTTGGGCCGAGAGAGGTTTCTTAAGAGTAGGTTTCCTCTCGACCCTCTCCTGTTAACTCTTCGTAAGTACTGCAAAAGAATGCCCAAGACAGGAATCGAACCTGTGTCGCCACGGCCACAACGTGGAGTACTAACCACTATACTACTTGGGCCGAGAGAGGTTTCTTAAGAGTAGGTTTCCTCTCGACTAACCACTATACTACTTGGGCCGAGAGAGGTTTCTACAGAGTAGGTTTTCTCTCGACCCTCTCCTGTCAACTCTTCGTAAGTACTGCAAAAGAATGCCCAAGACAGGAATCGAACCTGTGTCGCCACGGCCACAACGTGGAGTACTAACCACTATACTACTTGGGCCGAGAGAGTTTTCTAAAGAGTAGGTTTCCTCTCGACCCTCTCCTGTCAACTCCTCGTAAGTACTGCAAAAGAATGCCCAAGACAGGAATCGAACCTGTGTCGCCACGGCCACAACGTGGAGTACTAACCACTATACTACTTGGGCCGAGAGAGGTTTCTAAAGAGTAGGTTTCCTCTCGACTAACCACTATACAACTTGGGCCGAGAGAGGTTTCTAAAGAGTAGGTTTCCTCTCGACCCTCTCCTGTCAACTCCTCGTAAGTACTGCAAAAGAATGCCCAAGACAGGAATCGAACCTGTGTCGCCACGGCCACAACGTGGAGTACTAACCACTATACTACTTGGGCCGAGAGAGGTTTCTTAAGAGTAGGTTTCCTCTCGACCCTCTCCTGTTAACTCTTCGTAAGTACTGCAAAAGAATGCCCAAGACAGGAATCGAACCTGTGTCGCCATGGCCACAACGTGGAGTACTAACCACTATACTACTTGGGCCGAGAGAGTTTTCTAAAGAGTAGGTTTCCTCTCGACTAACCACTATACTACTTGGGCCGAGAGAGGTTTCTACAGAGTAGGTTTTCTCTCGACCCTCTCCTGTCAACTCTTCGTAAGTACTGCAAAAGAATGCCCAAGACAGGAATCGAACCTGTGTCGCCACGGCCACAACGTGGAGTACTAACCACTATACTACTTGGGCCGAGAGAGTTTTCTAAAGAGTAGGTTTCCTCTCGACCCTCTCCTGTCAACTCCTCGTAAGTACTGCAAAAGAATGCCCAAGACAGGAATCGAACCTGTGTCGCCACGGCCACAACGTGGAGTACTAACCACTATACTACTTGGGCCGAGAGAGGTTTCTAAAGAGTAGGTTTCCTCTCGACTAACCACTATACAACTTGGGCCGAGAGAGGTTTCTAAAGAGTAGGTTTCCTCTCGACCCTCTCCTGTCAACTCTTCGTAAGTACTGCAAAAGAATGCCCAAGACAGGAATCGAACCTGTGTCGCCACGGCCACAACGTGGAGTACTAACCACTATACTACTTGGGCCGAGAGAGGTTTCTAAAGAGTAGGTTTTCTCTCGACCCTCTCCTGTCAACTCTTCGTAAGTACTGCAAAATAATGCCCAAGACAGGAATCGAACCTGTGTCGCCACGGCCACAACGTGGAGTACTAACCACTATACTACTTGGGCCGAGAGAGGTTTCTTAAGAGTAGGTTTCCTCTCGACCCTCTCCTGTCAACTCCTCGTAAGTACTGCAAAAGAATGCCCAAGACAGGAATCGAACCTGTGTCGCCACGGCCACAACGTGGAGTACTAACCACTATACTACTTGGGCCGAGAGAGGTTTCTAAAGAGTAGGTTTCCTCTCGACTAACCACTATACTACTTGGGCCGAGAGGTTTCTTAAGAGTAGGTTTCCTCTCGACCCTCTCCTGTCAACTCTTCGTAAGTACTGCAAAAGAATGCCCAAGACAGGAATCGAACCTGTGTCGCCACGGCTACAACGTGGAGTACTAACCACTATACAACTTGGGCCGAGAGAGTTTTCTAAAGAGTAGGTTTCCTCTCGACCCTCTCCTGTCAACTCCTCGTAAGTACTGCAAAAGAATGCCCAAGACAGGAATCGAACCTGTGTCGCCACGGCCACAACGTGGAGTACTAACCACTATACTACTTGGGCCGAGAGAGGTTTCTTAAGAGTAGGTTTCCTCTCGACCCTCTCCTGTCAACTCCTCGTAAGTACTGCAAAAGAATGCCCAAGACAGGAATCGACCCTGTGTCGCCACGGCCACAACGTGGAGTACTAACCACTATACTACTTGGGCCGAGAGAGGTTTCTAAAGAGTAGGTTTTCTCTCGACCCTCTCCTGTCAACTCTTCGTAAGTACTGCAAAAGAATGCCCAAGACAGGAATCGAACCTGTGTCGCCACGGCCACAACGTGGAGTACTAACCACTATACTACTTGGGCCGAGAGAGGTTTCTAAAGAGTAGGTTTCCTCTCGACTAACCACTATACTACTTGGGCCGAGAGGTTTCGAAAGAGTAGGTTTCCTCTCGACCCTCTCCTGTCAACTCCTCGTAAGTACTGCAAAAGAATGCCCAAGACAGGAATCGAACCTGTGTCGCCACGGCCACAACGTGGAGTACTAACCACTATACTACTTGGGCCGAGAGAGGTTTCGAAAGAGTAGGTTTCCTCTCGACCCTCTCCTGTCAACTCTTCGTAAGTACTGCAAAAGAATGCCCAAGACAGGAATCGAACCTGTGTCGCCACGGCCACAACGTGGAGTACTAACCACTATACTACTTGGGCCGAGAGAGGTTTCGAAAGGGTAGGTTTCCTCTCGACCCTCTCCTGTTAACTCTTCGTAAGTACTGCAAAAGAATGCCCAAGACAGGAATCGAACCTGTGTCGCCACGGCCACAACGTGGAGTACTAACCACTATACTACTTGGGCCGAGAGAGGTTTCTGAAGAGTAGGTTTCCTCTCGACCCTCTCCTGTCAACTCCTCGTAAGTACTGCAAAAGAATGCCCAAGGCAGGAATCGAACCTGTGTCGCCACGGCCACAACGTGGAGTACTAACCACTATACTACTTGGGCCGAGAGAGTTTTCTAAAGAGTAGGTTTCCTCTCGACCCTCTCCTGTCAACTCCTCGTAAGTACTGCAAAAGAATGCCCAAGACAGGAATCGAACCTGTGTCGCCACGGCCACAACGTGGAGTACTTACCACTATACTACCTGGGCCGAGAGAGGTTTCTAAAGAGTAGGTTTCCTCTCGACTAACCACTATACTACTTGGGCCGAGAGAGGTTTCTAAAGAGTAGGTTTTCTCTCGACCCTCTCCTGTCAACTCTTCGTAAGTACTGCAAAAGAATGCCCAAGACAGGAATCGAACCTGTGTCGCCACGGCCACAACGTGGAGTACTAACCGCTATACTACTTGGGCCGAGAGAGGTTTCTAAAGAGTAGGTTTCCTCTCGACTAACCACTATACTACTTGGGCCGAGAGAGGTTTCTAAAGAGTAGGTTTTCTCTCGACCCTCTCCTGTCAACTCTTCGTAAGTACTGCAAAAGAATGCCCAAGACAGGAATCGAACCTGTGTCGCCACGGCCACAACGTGGAGTACTAACCACTATACTACTTGGGCCGAGAGAGGTTTCTAAAGAGTAGGTTTTCTCTCGAACCTCTCCTGTCAACTCTTCGTAAGTACTGCAAAAGAATGCCCAAGACAGGAATCGAACCTGTGTCGCCACGGCCACAACGTGGAGTACTAACCACTATACTACTTGGGCCGAGAGAGGTTTCTAAAGAGTAGGTTTCCTCTCGACCCTCTCCTGTCAACTCCTCGTAAGTACTGCAAAAGAATGCCCAAGACAGGAATCGAACCTGTGTCGCCACGGCCACAACGTGGAGTACTTACCACTATACTACTTGGGCCGAGAGAGGTTTCTAAAGAGTAGGTTTCCTCTCGACTAACCACTATACTACTTGGGCCGAGAGAGGTTTCTAAAGAGTAGGTTTTCTCTCGACCCTCTCCTGTCAACTCTTCGTAAGTACTGCAAAAGAATGCCCAAGACAGGAATCGAACCTGTGTCGCCACGGCCACAACGTGGAGTACTAACCACTATACTACTTGGGCCGAGAGAGTTTTCTAAAGAGTAGGTTTCCTCTCGACCCTCTCCTGTCAACTCCTCGTAAGTACTGCAAAAGAATGCCCAAGACAGGAATCGAACCTGTGTCGCCACGGCCACAACGTGGAGTACTTACCACTATACTACTTGGGCCGAGAGAGGTTTCTAAAGAGTAGGTTTCCTCTCGACTAACCACTATACTACTTGGGCCGAGAGAGGTTTCTAAAGAGTAGGTTTTCTCTCGACCCTCTCCTGTCAACTCTTCGTAAGTACTGCAAAAGAATGCCCAAGACAGGAATCGAACCTGTGTCGCCACGGCCACAACGTGGAGTACTAACCGCTATACTACTTGGGCCGAGAGAGGTTTCTAAAGAGTAGGTTTCCTCTCGACTAACCACTATACTACTTGGGCCGAGAGAGGTTTCTAAAGAGTAGGTTTTCTCTCGACCCTCTCCTGTCAACTCTTCGTAAGTACTGCAAAAGAATGCCCAAGACAGGAATCGAACCTGTGTCGCCACGGCCACAACGTGGAGTACTAACCACTATACTACTTGGGCCGAGAGAGGTTTCGAAAGGGTAGGTTTCCTCTCGACCCTCTCCTGTTAACTCTTCGTAAGTACTGCAAAAGAATGCCCAAGACAGGAATCGAACCTGTGTCGCCACGGCCACAACGTGGAGTACTAACCACTATACTACTTGGGCCGAGAGAGGTTTCTGAAGAGTAGGTTTCCTCTCGACCCTCTCCTGTCAACTCCTCGTAAGTACTGCAAAAGAATGCCCAAGGCAGGAATCGAACCTGTGTCGCCACGGCCACAACGTGGAGTACTAACCACTATACTACTTGGGCCGAGAGAGTTTTCTAAAGAGTAGGTTTCCTCTCGACCCTCTCCTGTCAACTCCTCGTAAGTACTGCAAAAGAATGCCCAAGACAGGAATCGAACCTGTGTCGCCACGGCCACAACGTGGAGTACTTACCACTATACTACCTGGGCCGAGAGAGGTTTCTAAAGAGTAGGTTTCCTCTCGACTAACCACTATACTACTTGGGCCGAGAGAGGTTTCTAAAGAGTAGGTTTTCTCTCGACCCTCTCCTGTCAACTCTTCGTAAGTACTGCAAAAGAATGCCCAAGACAGGAATCGAACCTGTGTCGCTACGGCCACAACGTGGAGTACTAACCGCTATAATACTTGGGCCGAGAGAGGTTTCTAAAGAGTAGGTTTCCTCTCGACTAACCACTATACTACTTGGGCCGAGAGAGGTTTCTAAAGAGTAGGTTTTCTCTCGACCCTCTCCTGTCAACTCTTCGTAAGTACTGCAAAAGAATGCCCAAGACAGGAATCGAACCTGTGTCGCCACGGCCACAACGTGGAGTACTAACCACTATACTACTTGGGCCGAGAGAGGTTTCTAAAGAGTAGGTTTTCTCTCGAACCTCTCCTGTCAACTCTTCGTAAGTACTGCAAAAGAATGCCCAAGACAGGAATCGAACCTGTGTCGCCACGGCCACAACGTGGAGTACTAACCACTATACTACTTGGGCCGAGAGAGGTTTCTAAAGAGTAGGTTTTCTCTCGAACCTCTCCTGTCAACTCTTCGTAAGTACTGCAAAAGAATGCCCAAGACAGGAATCGAACCTGTGTCGCCACGGCCACAACGTGGAGTACTAACCACTATACTACTTGGGCCGAGAGAGGTTTCTAAAGAGTAGGTTTCCTCTCGACCCTCTCCTGTCAACTCCTCGTAAGTACTGCAAAAGAATGCCCAAGACAGGAATCGAACCTGTGTCGCCACGGCCACAACGTGGAGTACTTACCACTATACTACTTGGGCCGAGAGAGGTTTCTAAAGAGTAGGTTTCCTCTCGACTAACCACTATACTACTTGGGCCGAGAGAGGTTTCTAAAGAGTAGGTTTTCTCTCGACCCTCTCCTGTCAACTCTTCGTAAGTACTGCAAAAGAATGCCCAAGACAGGAATCGAACCTGTGTCGCCACGGCCACAACGTGGAGTACTAACCACTATACCACTTGGGCCGAGAGAGTTTTCTAAAGAGTAGGTTTCCTCTCGACCCTCTCCTGTCAACTCCTCGTAAGTACTGCAAAAGAATGCCCAAGACAGGAATCGAACCTGTGTCGCCACGGCCACAACGTGGAGTACTTACCACTATACTACTTGGGCCGAGAGAGGTTTCTAAAGAGTAGGTTTCCTCTCGACTAACCACTATACTACTTGGGCCGAGAGAGGTTTCTAAAGAGTAGGTTTTCTCTCGACCCTCTCCTGTCAACTCTTCGTAAGTACTGCAAAAGAATGCCCAAGACAGGAATCGAACCTGTGTCGCCACGGCCACAACGTGGAGTACTAACCGCTATACTACTTGGGCCGAGAGAGGTTTCTAAAGAGTAGGTTTCCTCTCGACTAACCACTATACTACTTGGGCCGAGAGAGGTTTCTAAAGAGTAGGTTTTCTCTCGACCCTCTCCTGTCAACTCTTCGTAAGTACTGCAAAAGAATGCCCAAGACAGGAATCGAACCTGTGTCGCCACGGCCACAACGTGGAGTACTAACCACTATACTACTTGGGCCGAGAGAGGTTTCTAAAGAGTAGGTTTTCTCTCGAACCTCTCCTGTCAACTCTTCGTAAGTACTGCAAAAGAATGCCCAAGACAGGAATCGAACCTGTGTCGCCACGGCCACAACGTGGAGTACTAACCACTATACTACTTGGGCCGAGAGAGGTTTCGAAAGGGTAGGTTTCCTCTCGACCCTCTCCTGTTAACTCTTCGTAAGTACTGCAAAAGAATGCCCAAGACAGGAATCGAACCTGTGTCGCCACGGCCACAACGTGGAGTACTAACCACTATACTACTTGGGCCGAGAGAGGTTTCTGAAGAGTAGGTTTCCTCTCGACCCTCTCCTGTCAACTCCTCGTAAGTACTGCAAAAGAATGCCCAAGACAGGAATCGAACCTGTGTCGCCACGGCCACAACGTGGAGTACTAACCACTATACTACTTGGGCCGAGAGAGGTTTCTAAAGAGTAGGTTTCCTCTCGACTAACCACTATACTACTTGGGCCGAGAGGTTTCGAAAGAGTAGGTTTCCTCTCGACCCTCTCCTGTCAACTCCTCGTAAGTACTGCAAAAGAATGCCCAAGACAGGAATCGAACCTGTGTCGCCACAGCCACAACGTGGAGTACTAACCACTATACTACTTGGGCCGAGAGAGGTTTCGAAAGAGTAGGTTTCCTCTCGGCCCTCTCCTGTCAACTCCTCTTAAGTACTGCAAAAGAATGCCCAAGACAGGAATCGAACCTGTGTCGCCACAGCCACAACGTGGAGTACTAACCACTATACTACTTGGGCCGAGAGAGGTTTCGAAAGAGTAGGTTTCCTCTCGGCCCTCTCCTGTCAACTTCTCTTAAGTACTGCAAAAGAATGCCCAAGACAGGAATCGAACCTGTGTCGCCACGGCCACAACGTGGAGTACTAACCACTATACTACTTGGCCGAGAGAGTTTTCTAAAGAGTAGGTTTCCTCTCGACCCTCTCCTGTCAACTCCTCGTAAGTACTGCAAAAGAATGCCCAAGACAGGAATCGAACCTGTGTCGCCACGGCCACAACGTGGAGCACTAACCACTATACTACATGGGCCGAGAGAGGTTTCTAAAGAGTAGGTTTCCTCTCGACTAACCACTATACTACTTGGGCCGAGAGAGGTTTCTAAAGAGTAGGTTTTCTCTCGACCCTCTCCTGTCAACTCTTCGTAAGTACTGCAAAAGAATGCCCAAGACAGGAATCGAACCTGTGTCGCCACGGCCACAACGTGGAGTACTAACCGCTATACTACTTGGGCCGAGAGAGGTTTCTAAAGAGTAGGTTTCCTCTCGACTAACCACTATACTACTTGGGCCGAGAGAGGTTTCTAAAGAGTAGGTTTTCTCTCGACCCTCTCCTGTCAACTCTTCGTAAGTACTGCAAAAGAATGCCCAAGACAGGAATCGAACCTGTGTCGCCACGGCCACAACGTGGAGTACTAACCACTATACTACTTGGGCCGAGAGAGGTTTCTAAAGAGTAGGTTTTCTCTCGAACCTCTCCTGTCAACTCTTCGTAAGTACTGCAAAAGAATGCCCAAGACAGGAATCGAACCTGTGTCGCCACGGCCACAACGTGGAGTACTAACCACTATACTACTTGGGCCGAGAGAGGTTTCGAAAGGGTAGGTTTCCTCTCGACCCTCTCCTGTTAACTCTTCGTAAGTACTGCAAAAGAATGCCCAAGACAGGAATCGAACCTGTGTCGCCACGGCCACAACGTGGAGTACTAACCACTATACTACTTGGGCCGAGAGAGGTTTCTGAAGAGTAGGTTTCCTCTCGACCCTCTCCTGTCAACTCCTCGTAAGTACTGCAAAAGAATGCCCAAGACAGGAATCGAACCTGTGTCGCCACGGCCACAACGTGGAGTACTAACCACTATACTACTTGGGCCGAGAGAGGTTTCTAAAGAGTAGGTTTCCTCTCGACTAACCACTATACTACTTGGGCCGAGAGGTTTCGAAAGAGTAGGTTTCCTCTCGACCCTCTCCTGTCAACTCCTCGTAAGTACTGCAAAAGAATGCCCAAGACAGGAATCGAACCTGTGTCGCCACAGCCACAACGTGGAGTACTAACCACTATACTACTTGGGCCGAGAGAGGTTTCGAAAGGGTAGGTTTCCTCTCGACCCTCTCCTGTTAACTCTTCGTAAGTACTGCAAAAGAATGCCCAAGACAGGAATCGAACCTGTGTCGCCACGGCCACAACGTGGAGTACTAACCACTATACTACTTGGGCCGAGAGAGGTTTCTGAAGAGTAGGTTTCCTCTCGACTCTCTCCTGTCAACTCCTCGTAAGTACTGCAAAAGAATGCCCAAGACAGGAATCGAACCTGTGTCGCCACGGCCACAACGTGGAGTACTAACCACTATACTACTTGGGCCGAGAGAGGTTTCTAAAGAGTAGGTTTCCTCTCGACTAACCACTATACTACTTGGGCCGAGAGGTTTCGAAAGAGTAGGTTTCCTCTCGACCCTCTCCTGTCAACTCCTCGTAAGTACTGCAAAAGAATGCCCAAGACAGGAATCGAACCTGTGTCGCCACAGCCACAACGTGGAGTACTAACCACTATACTACTTGGGCCGAGAGAGGTTTCGAAAGAGTAGGTTTCCTCTCGGCCCTCTCCTGTCAACTCCTCTTAAGTACTGCAAAAGAATGCCCAAGACAGGAATCGAACCTGTGTCGCCACGGCCACAACGTGGAGTACTAACCACTATACTACTTGGGCCGAGAGAGGTTTCTAAAGAGTAGGTTTTCTCTCGACCCTCTCCTGTCAACTCTTCGTAAGTACTGCAAAAGAATGCCCAAGACAGGAGTCGAACCTGTGTCGCCACGGCCACAACGTGGAGTACTAACCACTATACTACTTGGGCCGAGAGAGTTTTCTAAAGAGTAGGTTTGCTCTCGACCCTCTCCTGTCAACTCCTCGTAAGTACTGCAAAAGAATGCCCAAGATAGGAATCGAACCTGTGTCGCCACGGCCACAACGTGGAGTACTAACCACTATACTACTTGGGCCGAGAGAGGTTTCTAAAGAGTAGGTTTCCTCTCGACTAACCACTATACTACTTGGGCCGAGAGGTTTCGAAAGAGTAGGTTTCCTCTCGACCCTCTCCTGTCAACTCCTCGTAAGTACTGCAAAAGAATGCCCAAGACAGGAATCGAACCTGTGTCGCCACGGCCACAACGTGGAGTACTAACCACTATACTACTTGGGCCGAGAGAGGTTTCGAAAGAGTAGGTTTCCTCTCGACCCTCTCCTGTCAACTCCTCTTAAGTACTGCAAAAGAATGCCCAAGACAGGAATCGAACCTGTGTCGCCACGGCCACAACGTGGAGTACTAACCACTATACTACTTGGGCCGAGAGAGGTTTCTTAAGAGTAGGTTTCCTCTCGACTAACCACTATACTACTTGGGCCGAGAGGTTTCGAAAGAGTAGGTTTCATCTCGACCCTCTCCTGTCAACTCCTCGTAAGTACTGCAAAAGAATGCCCAAGACAGGAATCGAACCTGTGTCGCCACGGCCACAACGTGGAGTACTAACCACTATACTACTTGGGCCGAGAGAGGTTTCTAAAGAGTAGGTTTCCTCTCGACTAACCACTATACTACTTGGGCCGAGAGGTTTCGAAAGAGTAGGTTTCCTCTCGACCCTCTCCTGTCAACTCCTCGTAAGTACTGCAAAAGAATGCCCAAGACAGGAATCGAACCTGTGTCGCCACAGCCACAACGTGGAGTACTAACCACTATACTACTTGGGCCGAGAGAGGTTTCGAAAGGGTAGGTTTCCTCTCGACCCTCTCCTGTTAACTCTTCGTAAGTACTGCAAAAGAATGCCCAAGACAGGAATCGAACCTGTGTCGCCACGGCCACAACGTGGAGTACTAACCACTATACTACTTGGGCCGAGAGAGGTTTCTGAAGAGTAGGTTTCCTCTCGACTCTCTCCTGTCAACTCCTCGTAAGTACTGCAAAAGAATGCCCAAGACAGGAATCGAACCTGTGTCGCCACGGCCACAACGTGGAGTACTAACCACTATACTACTTGGGCCGAGAGAGGTTTCTAAAGAGTAGGTTTCCTCTCGACTAACCACTATACTACTTGGGCCGAGAGGTTTCGAAAGAGTAGGTTTCCTCTCGACCCTCTCCTGTCAACTCCTCGTAAGTACTGCAAAAGAATGCCCAAGACAGGAATCGAACCTGTGTCGCCACAGCCACAACGTGGAGTACTAACCACTATACTACTTGGGCCGAGAGAGGTTTCGAAAGAGTAGGTTTCCTCTCGGCCCTCTCCTGTCAACTCCTCTTAAGTACTGCAAAAGAATGCCCAAGACAGGAATCGAACCTGTGTCGCCACGGCCACAACGTGGAGTACTAACCACTATACTACTTGGGCCGAGAGAGGTTTCTAAAGAGTAGGTTTTCTCTCGACCCTCTCCTGTCAACTCTTCGTAAGTACTGCAAAAGAATGCCCAAGACAGGAGTCGAACCTGTGTCGCCACGGCCACAACGTGGAGTACTAACCACTATACTACTTGGGCCGAGAGAGTTTTCTAAAGAGTAGGTTTGCTCTCGACCCTCTCCTGTCAACTCCTCGTAAGTACTGCAAAAGAATGCCCAAGATAGGAATCGAACCTGTGTCGCCACGGCCACAACGTGGAGTACTAACCACTATACTACTTGGGCCGAGAGAGGTTTCTAAAGAGTAGGTTTCCTCTCGACTAACCACTATACTACTTGGGCCGAGAGGTTTCGAAAGAGTAGGTTTCCTCTCGACCCTCTCCTGTCAACTCCTCGTAAGTACTGCAAAAGAATGCCCAAGACAGGAATCGAACCTGTGTCGCCACGGCCACAACGTGGAGTACTAACCACTATACTACTTGGGCCGAGAGAGGTTTCGAAAGAGTAGGTTTCCTCTCGACCCTCTCCTGTCAACTCCTCTTAAGTACTGCAAAAGAATGCCCAAGACAGGAATCGAACCTGTGTCGCCACGGCCACAACGTGGAGTACTAACCACTATACTACTTGGGCCGAGAGAGGTTTCTTAAGAGTAGGTTTCCTCTCGACTAACCACTATACTACTTGGGCCGAGAGGTTTCGAAAGAGTAGGTTTCATCTCGACCCTCTCCTGTCAACTCCTCGTAAGTACTGCAAAAGAATGCCCAAGACAGGAATCGAACCTGTGTCGCCACAGCCACAACGTGGAGTACTAACCACTATACTACTTGGGCCGAGAGAGGTTTCGAAAGGGTAGGTTTCCTCTCGACTAACCACTATACTACTTGGGCCGAGAGAGGTTTCTAAAGAGTAGGTTTTCTCTCGACCCTCTCCTGTCAACTCTTCGTAAGTACTGCAAAAGAATGCCCAAGACAGTAATCGAACCTGTGTCGCCACGGCCACAACGTGGAGTACTAACCACTATACTAGTTGGGCCGAGAGAGTTTTCTAAAGAGTAGGTTTCCTCTCGACCCTCTCCTGTCAACTCCTCGTAAGTACTGCAAAAGAATGCCCAAGACAGGAATCGACCCTGTGTCGCCACGGCCACAACGTGAAGTACTAACCACTATACTACTTGGGCCGAGAGAGGTTTCTAAAGAGTAGGTTTTCTCTCGACCCTCTCCTGTCAACTCTTCGTAAGTACTGCAAAAGAATGCCCAAGACAGGAATCGAACCTGTGTCGCCACGGCCACAACGTGGAGTACTAACCACTATACTACTTGGGCCGAGAGAGGTTTCTTAAGAGTAGGTTTCCTCTCGACCCTCTCCTGTTAACTCTTCGTAAGTACTGCAAAAGAATGCCCAAGACAGGAATCGAACCTGTGTCGCCACGGCCACAACGTGGAGTACTAACCACTATACTACTTGGGCCGAGAGAGTTTTCTAAAGAGTAGGTTTGCTCTCGACCCTCTCCTGTCAACTCCTCGTAAGTACTGCAAAAGAATGCCCAAGATAGGAATCGAACCTGTGTCGCCACGGCCACAACGTGGAGTACTAACCACTATACTACTTGGGCCGAGAGAGGTTTCTAAAGAGTAGGTTTCCTCTCGACTAACCACTATACTACTTGGGCCGAGAGGTTTCGAAAGAGTAGGTTTCCTCTCGACCCTCTCCTGTCAACTCCTCGTAAGTACTGCAAAAGAATGCCCAAGACAGGAATCGAACCTGTGTCGCCACGGCCACAACGTGGAGTACTAACCACTATACTACTTGGGCCGAGAGAGGTTTCGAAAGAGTAGGTTTCCTCTCGACCCTCTCCTGTCAACTCCTCTTAAGTACTGCAAAAGAATGCCCAAGACAGGAATCGAACCTGTGTCGCCACGGCCACAACGTGGAGTACCAACCACTATACTACTTGGGCCGAGAGAGGTTTCTTAAGAGTAGGTTTCCTCTCGACTAACCACTATACTACTTGGGCCGAGAGGTTTCGAAAGAGTAGGTTTCCTCTCGACCCTCTCCTGTCAACTCCTCGTAAGTACTGCAAAAGAATGCCCAAGACAGGAATCGAACCTGTGTCGCCACAGCCACAACGTGGAGTACTAACCCCTATACTACTTGGGCCGAGAGAGGTTTCGAAAGGGTAGGTTTCCTCTCGGCCCTCTCCTGTCAACTCCTCTTAAGTACTGCAAAAGAATGCCCAAAACAGGAATCGAACCTGTGTCGCCACGGCCACAACGTGGAGCACTGAACACTATACTACTTGGACCGAGAGATTTTTTTTGAGAGAGGTTTCTTATCGACCCCCCCCCCACAGACAACGGTTAAATTCTATTTCGCACAACGAAATGAAGCAACTTCACTGCTGCGACTTTTTTTTTCATCAGTGGTCATTATTGTTCTGAGCATTGTTTTTTGTTTGTGAGCACGCTTTTCTGTACTGGAGATTTAGTGGTGGGTTCATGGGCATAAACATACACTAGGGAGGTGACCGCATGCTCAAGCCCTGTCTGAGACCAAAGCTTTTGGCCATAACTCGGCACGTTCGTAACAATTTTCGCTTCCCGATTTGCGGGTAAGGCAGCACTATCAAAAATCAAAAACATCAGAATCAACAACCGGGTGATCCTTCTTCTTCGCATTTCCGAGTCGATTGTATGTTGGAGTAGTAGTAATCTTTGATGGATATACCACTGAGGAGTGGGTAACGATCTCTCGAGTGTAGTGGATTTGCGCACATGTCCGGAAAGCGGGGAGTACGGATTCGAACCAGGCAAGCGTTTGGTCTTCACTCAGCTTCCCGTGACTACTTCCAGGTCCGCTTTTTGCACACTTTATCGCTTTCTTCCGCCTTACTTCATTATCTGGCATTCACTTGTGCAGAAAATGCCGCTCCTTGTTGAATCCTCTTAGTAGAACTGAATCAGTGCTGTACCAGATGATAGCTTTTGGACAAAGAGATGCCAAAACGATACTGTTGCAACATTCGGATATCTGATGTTGATATTCGCAATGCTTCAGAGTCCGTCGCCAATCACTCCATCCTTGAGGATTGAGCCCTGACTTTCAAGACGCGTATTTTATCGTATTACGCTTATTGATGGATGTGACAGTGGGATGTCGTCTAATTGCCATCTTACAGCCAGTTGTAGTAGTGGTGGGGGTAATACAATCCACTCGGAGGCGAGCGGCTGTGTGTGTGTGTGTGAAGGGTGACAGAAGGCGGAGCCGATGACCTCAGCCATGGCGGGTGGCTAACCTCCTCCTCTCCTCACAGCTCTCCGCCCATCCTCCTTCCAAATCGCCCAACGCGCTTCATCGCTCCTCTTCAAATACTCACATATCACACAATGATCCTCTTCATCTTTCTTTTATGTGATACGTCTTTCGAGGATGGTTTTACTGATTTCTTTTTTCAAGGAATTTCAAGGAATTGAATCGAATACATTTTGTTTGCGTCTTCTTATGCGTCGTTCGATTTACTAGGAACTGAGGATTTTCTGAGCTTCACCTGCTCCTTACATGCCATTTACATTACATTTCTACGTTTTTGACAACGACGATAGCCTTCTGCATAGATCTGCGCTTAATAGTTCGCTATTCGCTTTGCAAACCGCAGCAACTCCGACGACGACAACAAAGTTAAATGTGCATTCAAGGGAACTCGCACGTATCCGAGCACTCTCTGTGCCACCTCCTTGAAACTAGCAATTCAACTTTTCTAGTCAGCTTAGAAATCGACGCTGACAATTCCTTCACATACTTCTCCCTCATAATGTTATTACTGCCAGCTGTTTTTCACAGTTGTGGACGAGGAAAACTTGGTCCATACCTTCAGCTGATCTTGCTTCATCATAGGAACTCGTTGCTCCGCAGATATTTTTCTTTTTTCCTAATATGTCTCGAGTTTTTGTAACAAAGTGACCTGTTAATCGTGATAGGGTCCATCTTGAGCCACATACGCTTTGAAGATTTCCACGTCTGTTCTGACTTTTCACACTGGAAAACTATGCAGCTATGTAAAGTCTCATTGTTCTTTAATGGCTTTGTGTGACTTTAAGCTGAAAAAGTCATTTGTACAGCCGTCACACAATAATTTTTATGAGCAGAGATGAAGAACTGGCAAGTGGCGTTCCTACCATTAGCACGTGTCAAATACTGCCAAAAGCAAGCCAAGCTAAGCAAGCGTTTCATCTCCATGGAACAGAAATTGGTAGAAAATTGTCTTTAGAGCTGAATATTGGGCTGTGCATCACTTCACCTCGCAAGTCATTATGGGCTAAATCGCTGTCACATGTCCCTGTAATTCCAAGTGAAAATAGAATTCAGGGCACATTCCATAGAGGTAGAACTGAGTACATACCATAGTGCTAGAACAGAGTAGTACACTGAATGTGTTATATCCATCCATTCCTTATGCATTCCTATTTGCTCCAGCTTTCACAAGCCTGCCACTGAATGGTAGACATTACCGAAAGCGATTTTCAGACTACATAAACTCGCGGTGTCGCTTTCATTCCACATTTAGGAGCATCTAATTACTTCTTACGCCTTTGAGGCGTTCCGATGAACCGTTGAGGTGATTAGAAGCTTGTTAAGGCCATATTATGAACGTCAGCAAGGAAAAAAATGAAATGAGAGTGCGTCATTCCATGAATGCAGTAGTTGCATTGGGGGGCACGGAACCGCATCGGAATCTATATAAGACAAATAAATGATGAAGTTTCTAGCGTTAATCAATCCCTTCTCTGGAATACGCTGCCTATTCTAGTTCCATTCAGAACATGTTGGCAGTTGAATGCTATTTGGCGTTTACAATGACTTGCGGGGGCCAGCCGATGGTAAAGTCGGGGCTTTTATTATTTCAGACAAGTCTGGCATGTTTCATCAACCCCGGAGGGATAGAAGGTTCGGTCTATCTGGGCGGGCGTTGATGCGGGATTTGATCCTCGCACACTGAGAAAAGGAGTGCGCCTCATCTGCTACTATACCACCACTGACCATATGAGGAATACCCGTGCAAAAGTCCCTATGATCTCAAGGATAAACTGGATGCGCGGCGCATTCCGATAAGCGAGAGAAAGCGATTTACTCTAAGCCGCTTATCCTGCGCTTTTCATTTTTTCATAGTTCTCACGTTATTTGCAGTGTATATTGCGTGATCAAAGTGGGTGCACTTTCCGCTACTCTCTCCCTCACACGATTGATTATGCTTAGGCATGTGAGCACTTTTTCCCAGGCTGTTGTGCTTCCCCCGTGCTCTTCACTTACTTTGCGGTTTCTTGTGTTTTGCGCTCCCACTCGCTCCGCTCGTTCTAATCCATTTATTGGTGCCTTTGCAGCAGTATCGAGAATATTTACGATTTTTTACAGACACCTGCTTTTACACAATCTTCATGTCAGACGTTTGATATGCTACAATTAAACCTCTTGATATTTCCGTTGCTCAATTTATTCTGCTCAGCAACACTAGGTGAGTTGCCTAGTTTTTTGTTTATTTTTTCCTTCTCTATTCCCATAGAACTTCAGTTGTGAATCAAATATATAAATATTACATATGCCTACATCTTTACCGTATTTTTGAATTTTTATTGACCTGACTCTTGTATTACCTTGTCGCTCTTTGCATTTTTGTCCATTTTTTTCCACTTGCATTTTTATATGCTCCTTTTTTCTATGGATCGAAAAGTCGCGAATACAGTTCCAGCAGATAATACTGCCAAATAGTTGGAAAGGCTTCATATACAATATTCTCTTGACATATGTAGTTTGCGTATAGAATCGATTCCGTTACGAGTAAAGGCTTCAGTCAAGCCTTAGACTTCTTTGAAATGATTCCCTAATCACCTGGCTGGGAAGCCCTATTATATTGCCTTGCTAGGTGAAGGAGACGTTTTTGAGAGATTTCATCGTGAATACTATTATTTTCTCTCCTGCATATATCAAAGTGAAATTCATTATAAAGAGGAGTGACTGGTCCGTACTGGACATGACTATCGCCTTGAATAGGACACTGAAGGAATTAACAAAGATTTATGTAAACTCATTTCTTCGTCAAAACGCTGGCAACTGTCTATTTACCGGTTCTCCATGTAAAACATGGCATGCATAATAATATATGAAAAAATGAGGCCGCATGGATAATATATGTAATATAGGGTGACAATTAGAGTTGTCGTTATGGGTAAGGGTGTGTGACTCGGTGCTAGTGTACATAGTATTAGTGGGTTATATTGCTTCAGTCCTGGTAACTCCAAGAAAGATTATATAACCCGAAAAGTGGTGTTTCTCTCTTCTCTCGTGGCCATCTGCGGGAATACTTGGCAGGGAGCTTATAGCGGGAATCACGATGATTGATCTTCACCGGCCGACACTTCTCTAAGCAGTCAAATTGATGTTTGCTGGGGATGGGCTTAGTGGAATGAAAGCTCAAAATGCGTCCTATGGCATTAGTTCCATGAGAAGCAAAATCATACAATTTACGTGTCACTAACTTCTGAGTTCCAGCCTTACGTGATTTCCTCACCTCATTCAAGAGCTCCACACCATGCTATCTAGAAAATTCGCTCTCAGGAAAACCTTTTCCCTCTATGTTTCTTCGACCCTTCCATCCCATTTCCCTTGTCCCTTGCTCATCTATACATGGATTTGGATTTATTTTTTATATCCTATGTTTTAGTGGGAACACTGTGCGAGCGACTTCTTGATGGCGTTGATCGATAATGATGCTTAGTGTTGTTTTGTTTCCTTGTGTTATGAGAGAAAAGAAATGAAATACGATTATAAGATCACCCCCACCACAACTTGGGCGCTCTGCCGCACTTTGTCCCCCCCCCCCCCGCCTAACAATCGGCTTTATTTGGGGGTCAATTGATTTACTGGCGGAGACTGATGCCTTTTTCGGATTGCGATACTGAATGGGATAGCCTACTTACCTTTGACGAACACGTTAATGAGCCCGGTTTTGTACCGCTGAATAGCTCTAGTGGGAATTCTTTGCTCACTCGCCACGTTGCTGACCTGCTGTGTCCATACGGCTCACATTACTACACTGTTAATACCCTCAATCCCCGTCCCGATATTTGCTCTGCATATGATACGCGAGTTTGTCCACGAGCTCGTAGGGGGGTCCGTTAGCATAAGTGGCAATCGGCCACTGTACTGACAACGATCGCCTGAAAATGGCCAACTATGTGCCGTCAATAAGCCAATCAAGACGAGTGGCTGCCGCGAGTCGTCGTTCAACGTCTGATTTCCTTTCTTGCATCTCTTTTCTTTGCTGAGGAATGGAGCGAAAACAACATTTTACTGGAGGAATGGTGAATGAAATGAGGTATTGTGACAGCTGCCAGAATGCCAATACTCAGTCATTTCTCTTGATGGGGGCTAGTTTTCTATGCATTTACGGTCACTGATCGCAATACAAGGTCACCAGCACCGCGTTACCTACTAATCTTTCTCACGCCAAATCCACCCAATTAGTCCATCGCTTTGTCTCTCTCCATTCGGCGGATTTCAATGAATTCGTTATTGATCTATAGCAACGGTAACATACCCATGCGATGATTACCCACCTGGAACACTTTGTTTTGGTTCAGAGCCTTTGAATACTTCTATGAAGCGTGAACATCCAGAGCAATGACCGGAAGAGCCGAAGCATTCACGTTGTGATATTCTGAAGAATTTCATGATGGTGGTGGTATCATCAGTGGAACTCCGCTGGACACGCCATGTACTCAGCTCGTAGACGAAAGTTGTGGAGGCGTTTGTATGCATATACGCTTGACGTAGTAGCTTATATTACATGGATTGGATCTGTAGGAGAAGATGGTATAGTTGTTTTGGTCTCACTTTTACTCAGCAAGACGGTACGAGCAAAGAACGGTGACTACCAGCCCAATCTTCCAGTCCAAATCTGCGCTATAATTACTACGGCGACACTCCTGAAAAGGGGCATTATGAACGTATCGGGATGTTGGAAGACTGGCCCATTAAGCAGATGACAGTGTCATACCTTTTTACAGCCCTTATTAGCATTTCAATAGCTACCTTACAATACTTGAAGAAACCGTTATACAACAAGATGCATAGCATTATATAATAACATCTGCTTATGGTTAGGCCTTTGGGATTTACAGAGCCACTCATACGCCTCATCTTACGGTCTGGGACGGTTGGAGGGTAGAAATGTGATGCCCTTTTTTAACAAATTCTTCATGAAACGTCATTTTGGCCCTAGCGGATGTGAGGAATGGCGTTCGAGGCCGATGAGTCTGAAGCGATCATACAATCATGAGCAAAGGTGAAAGAACGATAAGAAGAAGCGATTATGACCGGGTGTTTAGGTATGGATTTCACCGAGATTTCTCGAAGGTCTGGACTCTGGTGCAGGTCAATCAGCCCTGATATGAGTGAAACAGCTAGTGTCAAGCTAGGAAGAGTTCCGAGGCAATGTCTGGGTGCCCACTGTACTGTTACTTTACTCATACCTCTAATTAACCTAGAGCTACCCATAGGAAGCTCGTTTGGGTACACATCACAACCCTTCAGAATGGCCATTCCTTTTGCCTTTCTTCATAAAAACGCCAATTATTGCTGGCATCGATCGATAGCAATATTTAACAATGTATCAGGCTTCCATTCAGTTTTATTTTTTTTGGCTTTTTATTACATTTCTCTTTGTTTTTCTTTAAAATCTTGCCCAAGACCATTATATCACCCTGCTAGTGTTCCTTGAAATATCTTATTGAATTTTGTTTTTACATGGGTTGAAGACGCTGTTGCGTGCGCTATTCTTATCTCATGTGCACGCGCTTTGTGTGTTTTTTGCCACAAGGAAGGAATAAATGTTTACATACAAATCATATCCTCCCTCCGGAAATAAAAACGTTGTTGACTGTTGTTTTTGTCAAAGAGCATTGCGGCAGTGGCCGTCTGCCGGCTAGGTGGCTGGGTTCTTTTCACATGCATCACTGCTTCATAGCAGCAGCAGCAGCTCATTGACATGCGTCAAACATTCAAAACAGCCAGCAGTCCCTGACCACGGGACCATAGAAATGTCCGAAAACCCCGCGATTTTGGGGTACATCCCGGCTGCAGAGCCTGCAGTTGTTTGTGGACCAGGGGTAGTGCAGGCGTTCGTACAATTCAATTAGCTTAACGGCGTTTGAATAGCCATCACCGGACGTGTCAGCCCCCAGAGTGCTTCATTTTTGGCTCCTAGATTTTGTTGATTTGTAGCTGGGAAGAGACTTTCACATCTGGATAAGGCTATCGAATGCGAAATATCGAAAGTGATTTAATGGCAAAGCATAAAAGTTGTTACCTTCGAGCAAAGCCACTTCGCGGCATATGTTTGCATAGTAATTTGATATTTTGTAAACTTAAGCTAAAATTTGAACTACTTCAATGGCTCAATACAGGAATTGTGAGTAAAGGACGAGTTGTGGCCTCTAGATCAACACTTCATTTGCTCACGACATTTGTGATAAGAGAGAGAGCATGTGTAGGCTGGATAAAGATAGGAAGTGGAGCGTTTCAGTAATTAGTGTATGGGCAGGCTCATCTAACACTATTTTCATTTACATCGAAATAATTGGACTGCGTTGCTATTTATATCGCTTTGAGCGATGCATCCTTACCTAAAAGGTTTCAGTGGCTATTCATTGTTCGTTGGCGCTAAGTTTATCCCTTAAAATTTCGCCCCGTTTCTAGTAATCCCAAGTTCGGAAGCTTTGATCGTTGAACCCTCGAATTTTTTGCACACATTCCTCTGGTCATTTACACCGAAATAATTGTGCTGCGTTGCTATTTATATCGCATTGAGCTATGCATCCTTACCTGAAAGGTTTCATTGGCTATTCACTGCTCGTTGGCGCTAAGTTTATCCCTTAAAATTTTGCCCCGTTTCTAATCTCAAGTTCGGAAGCTTTGATCGTTGAACCCTCGAATTTTCGCACACATTCCTTTGGATATTATCTATTGCTGTAATTATTTTTGAGTGCTGAAGCTACCGTAATATGCTAGTCTGGCTTATTCGGATTATCGGCCCTGGAATAGTTTTTTAATCCGATTGGCGAAAAACCTTTTCCGTAATGTTGTTGGTTCAATTATATCTGATGATTAATTTATGTAATCTATATCTTTCATTTATGATTTATTATTATTTGTGTTTGTTTTATTTATGTTGTCGTATCTATTTATATGTTATTTAAAATATGCTATTTGTTCAATGATTTAATCCTTATTGTCATAGTGTAGGATCTTACCCTGAGTTTTTACCGTCACCAGACTCATTGCTCCATTGTGACTAAGCTGACCCCGGTCGACGCCAGACAGACGGGTCAGCGAGACTTCGCTGCGTAACCTCAACAGCAAGGTATCCACGCGTCATTGCGCGTGCCGTGATAATGGGTGGACGGGCGACAGGGCAAGCGGGTGGGAACAGGTGTAGCCGCCGTCGGTCACTGAACCTCGCCGATCAAAGGTGTAATAGCAGCTCGATCAAAGCCAATAATTATGCAGCACAACAGTTTGAAGTGTTAATTGTTGGCAACGAGACAGAAATAGCCAGCGTCGGTAGTCGTCAGCAAGCGCTGTATTGAAATTCTGCTGAAAATTGCCAACGATTTTGGAATAATCGTCGCTACAATGAAGGGATAGTGACTGCTCATCAAATAATTCAACTGCTCGAATGATGGGGCTCAAAACTTCGTTTTCAACTGCAGATACTTTTCTCCAAAAACAGCTGAGTAGCAAATTCCGTGGCCATTGCATCCATTATTATCGCGAAACGAGGGCAATACCCGTTGTTTCAGATGGAAAGACGAAATCTTTGTTGATTAAACACTTTTTATGATTTTCTGAAGGGTTTTTTGAGTTTCGTAATATTGACCTATTGGATATGCAAACACAACGTTTTAGCAGTAAGCGGCCTGAATGAGTTCACAGACTTTTCCCTGTAAGTCAGTCTGGAATCGAAAGCGTTCAACAACTGTCACTACAGGAAACGGATTGAAAACTGAATTCGAAATTTTTTCCATATTTTTATATAGTTATAAATCGACAGGACGCATAAGCACAGTAACTAAAAAGCACTGCTCAGTTCCACTGAAACGAATGCTCCCATAACAATCGGCTTTACTCCGATATGATCTAACTGAGATCGCTAATGTCTAGGGCGGATAAAAACGGAATATAACATCAACCGATCCACGAATCATTGTACACGATGATACCTTGAGATATTGTATAGAATTTTCCCTCACTATCAAATTCAACCTACTCGTCCTTTTTAATAAGCACTGTCCCGAAATATGCCGTTGACCTCAATGTGTTTCTTTCCCGAAAAGCCAAGACCCTGCATATCGAGTTACGACATTAACAGAGCGGATCTGAAACCAAGGTCATGGGGAAAAACGAGGGTCACGAACCTGTGAATTTGGTCCTCCTACGAAAATGCGTCAATAACTAAATGAAATTGTATGAACCACAAATACTAATTGTCATTCATTCACTGCTCCATCACCATCTTCGGGAGGAGGGGTCAAACGAGATTTGCTGACAATGAGAGGCAATATATTGGCGTGCAAATTGATTTGCTGACACTAATATCTTTTGTCAAAACAATTTTCAAAGACTTCTCATTGGTTGTACTTGTCATTGTTTAGAGTAGTTATTGCGCAATGGAGCTTAGTAGGCCAATGGTAGAAGCAATGGTAATGGGTATGAAGCCATGTCACGCATTTTATTAATTTAAACAACTTCTCGTCATTGTATAGTCTAACAGTGGCAGTTTTCCATACACTGAAAACAAAGACGCAAGTATCACGAGTAAAAAAACTGGACGGATCTCAACTGCTTACCGGACGAAATAACCCTGAATGCCAGATTTTTAGTTGGCTCCTATAGACCACTACAGTCAAATACCGCGAAAATACGGATGCATGGCTCGTTCCAAACAGTCGTTCCACGCCATGTAATTTGTCATTTCATATTTCAGGTTGAATTTATGTGTTTTCTGAGTAGGTTGCTTCCGCTAGGGTATATACAAGTGCCGGTATTTGCTCGTGTGTAGTCAGTTCTCTTGAGAGCTTCCAGTAGCCTCAAAAGTTTTATAATTCCCTAAGTGCCGCTTTAAGAAAGAATCCTTAGATTACGGACTAGTGACGAGCCGATGCTGCCATCTAGCCTCATCTACGAAAATAGCTGCTTTTATATGTCAGATTCGTCAAATTGCCAATGATCAATCTGAAGGCGGCCCTCCCAAGGGAAAGCCCCTCAGAAGAAAACAATCATGGGGACGATGATAATCTCAATTCTGTGCGGTGCAAGTGACTATAGGAACTGCTTGGCAAGGGCTGGTCTGAAACTAGTTTACGTTCATCAACCTTATCGGAATAGGCCACGCTTTGGAGTTATGGTCAAAATTATGGACCATTTAAAAGCGCATTGGAAAATTGCGAATGAATTTGAGTCAACCAGCCCTTTCTATAGGGATGCCCAGCCCTTACCCTCTCCAAAAGTCATATCATTCCGTACTCTGAAGGTAAAGATAGCGAGCGAAGCCTAATCTTCGGTGTCTTCACGATGTTTTCTTTCGTTTTTCTGTCCTCGCTAGTCCTTTAGCGCTCCAGTCTCAATTGCAACAGCTATAACCCTCTCAGAGCTATCGCAAAATGTTCATCTGAAGCCCCCACGATGCCTGTGTTCCAGCGGGTTCCTTCGACTTTTCGGGTAAGACTCACTAATCTAACTATACCGTGAACATGGAAGTCTTGACTGGAATGGGTCCACTCTACGGCACTACGGAAGACGGACCACTGATGTTCCAGGATGAGTAGGGGTGTGTGGCCCTTTTCCGGGTTATGGAACCCCTAGCGGACGATGTAGCATCTGCGTCCAATGAGAGCGGATGGATTATTTTCCACTGTCAAGACCACCTGCCATTGTTCTCATAACACTGTAATTTATCGCTGGCGCCAGGGGTATGTCCGCTGAATGGATTAGCGTATCCCGCGGGACATCCATCGATGATACTCAAAATCGCCACCAATATCAATGGACAAGAGGGAAAATTTGTATAGAATGGCTAGCACACGACAGCTTGGTTATACTCGTCGACGTACTTTTCATGTCCGATAAACTAGTTAGGGATATCGCTGCCTAGATAGCTACGCAAATGTTTCACGACTAGAATGGAATTCATGAATTTCCATTCAAGGGCAAGAATACGCTCGTGAGGCTACAATCGCCATATCACGGGTTACATAACCCCAAATTCATAACTCATCATGACAGGAACTGGACAAACCATTCATAAGCAAAGCAAACATCGACGACGACTGCTTCAGCTTAAGAAATTGGGGTTTATTGGCGCTACAACCTTTTCGAAGATCGTACCCTGCTTAGACTAATCTTGACTTATCGTACGGTGGCCGACTGGTCGTTACTAAACATATTCGAGAAAGGAATACTGAAGGTTGATCAATTAGTGCCACAAGTCAGGGTCAATGTCTACAGAGCGATCCAATGGCTCCAAAATCGTGGCAGAATTTTTATTCATGGCGCATCCTTCATTTCATAGCTTTCTCAGGTGGCTCCATGTTTGTTATGTCTGACCCCGATCTTTCACTGAGCTCTGCATGTCTGCTCTTACTCCCGTGAACTCGATGTAATTGATATGCCAGCCGTTTTTCCTCATCCCTTGCGTCCATATTCAATTTTTCGCAGCGGTTTGGGTTTCTTCTTCTGAAGGATGGCAGATGTCGTTTTGCACCCCATGGGATAATGCAAGACGGCGGCTATCAGTCTCTAAAAAACCTTCGAAATAGCTGCTTCGCAAGGAGATTAATTATCTTGTCTCTCATGAATTTCGAAGGAAAAAAATTGAAAGGACAGTGAAAAGCGAAAGCCTGAAGGGAACTTTGCTTCGAAGGAATGCTCGGAGGAAAAGGGATGGCTTCAGCGAACATCGGATTTTAAGCCGTTGACAAGAAGCTGAGCCTCGGCGTATGCTTAGCCTCTCTGTATTTTTGGAAAGGATTGCAAGCCACGGCAAGGGCTGCAGGACAAATTACTCTCAGAGGCTAGTAGCCACTGGGATAACTTAGGATGTTTCACAGAAACTAATATTGCACTGTTTCGTACTCGCGCAGGACCACTGCGAAAACTAAAAACCAGTGAAAGAACGTTACAAAACGGTGCATCTAATTCAATAACAACTGCTTAAAAACTCGAATAAACAAAGACTCAGAGGGTTTCTCAAATAGCTTCGGGCGAACTCGTATGAGTGAGTTTTCGAAACAGCTTACTGCACATCTCTAATGTTCCATAAAGGCGATTCTAGCCCTATAAAAGCATTGTCGGCCCAACTCCAAGCTATAGCAAAAAACAACATGTTTTGCATCGTATAAATGTATTTCGAGTATTTCAATATTAGAATTCATGGGTAAAGATATTATTTTCTGGTAGCATAATTTTTGTGATAAAATTTGGCGAAATCTTCAGTAACGTATTTAACTACTTCACTGTTGATTTTTTGACCGTCGAATTTTCTTGTTTCCTTCCTTTTTTGCAGCTTCTGTTTGAATATTGTGATGCGAATGCCTCGTGTCTCAATAAACAGCCCAGCAGTTACGTTAGAATGAGGAAATCATTAAATTAAAGTATCCAGGTGACATGCCATCCTATGTGCATTCAAAGAGAATAATTTTTTTGTTTTCTTTTCACCAGGAAATTTTCTGCTTTCAATACTCACTCCTTTTTTAAATGATAATGTAGTTATCATCTTTAGAACGAATAACCTTTCCAGTTCGTGGTGAATGCTCGGATGTGTCTTATTCGGCCACATCGGTTCAATTGGGTGGCCTGAAGAGGATTCAGCGGATCTCGGTCAGCGGTCACATTGCCGCCTATGCCGTTGAAATCTCGATATCGGACGGTGAATTCGATACAGTATATCAGGCCAATGGAAATCCTATGGTGAGCCCTACAGAGCATGATTTTTCATTCTCAGGAAGGCTTCCTTGAAATTTAATTTTTTTTTTGGATTTGTGTGCTCGTTTTCTTGAAAAGACGGCAATCTTCAAATTATATCCTGGGTCACGTTTTCACTTCATCACATATGCCTCTTGGATGCTGAAATAAGAGGTATTAGGTTGGACGGGAAGTTCTGGGACACCTTGTGAGAAAAATTCAATTTATTTTAATTTTACTCACATGTAACTTCAGTCACCAAAGTATGCACCATCGTGATCTACAATGTACTGCCAACGCTCAGGAAGATAATAGATACTTTGCCCATGGAAGTCTGGGGATTTCTGGTCGAAGAAAGTCTGGAGGTCGATTTTGAGATCATCGTCATCTTTGAGCTGCCGTCCGTCTAGGAAGTGGGTTAGAGATCGGAGTAGGTGGTAGTCAGTTGGGGCCATGTCCGAAGATTACGATGGACGGGGGAGCTTCGTCCAACTAAGGTCCTGGATCTTTTGGCACGTCAACTTTGCCACATGTGGGCGAGCGTGGTCGTGGAGGAAGAAGTCTAGAGCCATTTTTTCGGTAATTTTTGCGGCTACGTTGTCCAATTGCCTGCAGTAGAGATCGCCAGGGACTGCCGTGCTGAATGGTAACAGTTTCCCTTTTTTTTGAAAATTTAGAAAAAATCACATTTTTTTCTCAGTGCAAATTTTTGGAATTTTTCCTGTTCCAATTTGAGCCGATCGAGCCATCGGGCTGCCGCCATATGAGAGACAGTACCTGGGTCCATCGACTGGTTAATTTTGTTAGTGGCCTCGCATGCTGAGGAACCGAGGCGGTGTTCGTGAATTTCGCACCTTTCGCGAAATTGCCGTAAATTCACTGCTAGTTGAAGCCGTAGAGAATATGAATGTGCTATTCAGAAGCCCTTTTCAGACGCTTCATATACCCCCCACTACCAAATGCTCCCGAAGCTTTACAGGTTTCTACAGGAAAAAACAAAAAGTGTCCCAGAACTTCCCGTCCAACCTAATATTTTGTAGTATACTGTGGTCAGAAGCCAAGTGAAAATCCACATAGGTGCAGTATCTCACCATTTGAGAACCACGCTACGCTAGCAATACGCCCGCAGAAAACCAGAGAATCATGGAGATTGCTATGGCATAATGACATTATTCAAAAAGAAGGCAATACTGTTAAATGATTTGAAGGCAAGGGATAGAGAGAAATTCCATACAAATTACCAGCCTGTCCTTTGGCGTCTATATAACCCTCCCTGTGTACCAGCATAATCGTACACGATTTCTTGCTTATTTTGCTGTTAATAAGCCTCCGAACCTGGCATTCAAAACTTTTTAGCCACAACCTAACCTCCCATATCTTACCGAACCACCGTGTGCGCGTTCTTCACACTGGCCAGCCCTGCTCCGGCATCGTCCTTCCTAAAATTGTCACGCATTGCCTACTGTTTCGATTAAAATCTGCTGTACCTTCTACTTTGCCCGCCACGATGCTATTTCTGGAGCGGATGTATCAGAGCGGAATCTTTTACCCGAGCAGCAGTGTTGGCACCAATTGACCTGCCACGGTCTTGTGGGTACCAATAAACGGTGCTGCCGTAACCTCGCTGATGAGACCTCGGTTCTTCGCCGCAATGCCCCACTCTTGGAAGACACAGAAAATGGGCGAAACCTTTCAATTCGCAAGTCCGAAGATTCTTTCTCGAATCTTCCCTATAACGACGAGCAACCCGAACGTGAGAAATGCGTTGTTCATAGGCACTTCCATAGGGCGATGGCATTCTCCAAAATTTGAAACTCGTGAGAAAAAATTGTTGTGAAATTGGTTTGTTCTTTCGAGACATTGCAGCCGTGATGAAGAAGGAGAGCGAAATGGCATGGCCAAACACTTCCAGCCTCCACGTCTACTTTGAATCCTTGCGCCATCACAAGAACTTTTTCGTCTATCATTTACCGCCGTCACTGACTCAATCAGCAGAAAAAAGCCATGAAATGACATTGCGTGCAACGGTTTGAAAAACGGCTGCCACCATTCTGTTGTATCACATCGTCGCCTTCAAACGGCAGCCAATTGTGCCGACCATTTGACTTGACGGGCACGATCTATGCCGCCAAAGGGATTTCCCGTTAAAAAACTGGGGGCAAATTTGTTTTCGTTGAATGTTCTCCTACAGATTTCTGCAGTCACTGAAGGGGGAAAGGCAAAGAAATGTTATTGATTTTGGTGGATGAAATGTGGGAAGCCCTTCCTTTTTGATGGGATTTGAGAACGATGCCACTTAGCAATTCAACTTCTACCTGCGGTCTGGAGTGACATGCTTGTTGATCCCGGAACAAAATCGTATTAGGGTCCAAACCTGTGCCTCTGGTGGGAGGGCGCCGGTTCTATCTTCGCCAAAATGCTCTTATTCTCTTGGACAGTGTCATACGTAATCTCGTCGAACCAGAAAGTTTGAGCGGCTTGATCTTACCGTATAGGGACTTATTCTCGCAGATGGTGTAAACGATGAGCGTTTCAGGCAAGTGCGTCGCTCAAGTCACTTTTTCTGATACACACCGTCAAAGTATTATAATAATTTGCTGTTAATCAGTCTCTTTAGGATGTTTCACACATACCACCTCATCTCATGAGCCTAGTGGCTTTCCAATGCGATTCTTCCTTTGCAATAACTCACGAGGCAAGCACCCGTAAGGGTCATTGTGCTCGCCGTCCGAAACCCGATTCTCCGATCTTAGTAGAATAGACGAACATCCTCGATCTGATTTCTAGATCGTGGGAATGAAAACGACCCTACTTTCACTACATCATTTTCGCCCGGTGCTGCACTAGCAAATGAAATGAAAAATGTATGTAGCTATCTTCATCCGGCTTTCTTTCTATAAAAAAAGTCCAAAGCGCCGAAAGTCCCCACTCTCCTTCAGAGTTAGTAAAACTGACGTAATCAGCTTTGGAGTTCTATGAAATGCTGTTAACGCACCACTCCGTGCTTGCACAACCCACTCTATCGGTTCTCGCCTGAGAACACTGAACCTCGAAATTCGGTCGAGACCCTCCGCGGTATTAGACTCGTCCGGTCCAAATTATGATCCTTCGTATTGTTTGCTACATATCCCTGGTGGACAATACCTATTAAGGTATGTACGTGGCAAGCGCAATATTTCTTATTTTCAAATATTTCACCCACTTGATGCGGAAAATTTTCTTCCACACTGGGATGAACGCTTCCATGCATCATTTACATTTTTTCCTGGAGACGCATCCCATTGAACGCACCCTCACGCCATCCTCCACGTCAACCGCTATTCTCCCACGTTTCTAAGACATTTACGCTGCGCTTCTTAACCGCAGCGGCTAAATCGAACCCTTTTGAGTGTCACTCAAGCCGTCGTGTGAGAGAACGTGGGACTGCTCTCCGGGGGATTAAGGGACGGATATCATTTTCAGCGTTTGCTTAGGCGATTAGCGGACACAGTGACGGGCTCAAAGATAGCATCAAATTTCGTTGGTTTTCTAAAAGGACGAGATGCACTAAGACAGGCCAAAATAGATCGAATCGGAGGCAGCTTTTACTGAGGCAATCCTACAGCCAAACTTTTTTAGATGCAAGCTGGTGGCGGTGCGTGGTGTTACCGCACTCCCAGTGCCCAACCTTAATCAAAGTAGATGACTGAAACGGATATCTCCGGATTAAATTGGGTCTCGTTCTCAATCAGCATTCATTCCATTGAGAGCTCTTCTATTACTGAAGTACCTGGACGCTTGTAGGGCACTTGCCCTTTTTCGGACATCGGCAGCTGCCCGTTCTTCAAGAGGCATTTGCGCCGTTGCTCAGAGTGCAGTGTCGGCGCAAGCTCTGCTTAATGGACGTCACCTGAGGAATTGTAGAGCTCATTGATTGTGATAAATGTCCACTTTGTGCCCGGTGCCACCGATGGACTGCAAAAGCGGTTCCGAAACCAATCGAATCTCTTGGTATTATGGGTTTTTGAGGAAAAAGAATCGCTGGCTGTTGTAAAAGAGTCGATCTCCTGAGGGGCCTAAACTTCGAAGGAATATTGAATTCATACTGAGGATCATTCGTTTTCCCCAACTTCATTACAGCCTACTCCTCCTTCCATACATCTTCATTCCCTAAAAGCAAAGATCAGTATGCCAGACCATGAACCTTCCCTTCTCCAGAATTAACATCAGAAGCCAACGAAGCGATTCGCATGAGAGCATGTCAAGGGTTTAACGTATGACCCTAAGAATAAAAATATACTTTCAATTAGCCTTACGTTCAGGCTTCAGGATCACATGAGCTTTCACTTGATCACTTAAAGGAACTGGAAGGAGTCCGAAGAAAGAGGAAGATGCAAAGAAATGATCATTTTGTAATTGACACTCAAGGTTAGAAGCGGTAATCGGTGAAATAGCAGGGCTCGAAAGCGCATCGCTATGGTGTGTATTCGCCTCATATGCGCATCTCTTTGAACTGCACACACTGACTTTCCGAGTTGTCCGTTGAGAGATGTCATTTGGTGTCTCGCAGAGTGTATTTCATTCATTCATGATGATTGAAATAAGTGAAACAACGCACAGCAATAAACAAATGAAATCAATCAAATAAAGGATAAGCGAAAGCATAAGGAAAAAGTGTGATTAAAATGAAAAAACGAATTCACTTTCGACGTCTTAGCAAGGTATCTTGTGTGCATTGCGGCAACTGCAAGCCACCGTTACGCCATACCATAAACCACAATTGCCTCTCTTCCGATACCTTTAATTACTGGTGACGTTTGTCTAAGTGTGATCGTTGAGTCACCCAAATAGAGCTACGGATCTGGGGAAGCTACATCTGGCGCAATTTCCGATGAAAAAAAAGCGTTTCCGCTCTTCGAAAGGGTCACCTTTTTCAACAGCCGCCACTTGTTTTAACAAGCCCCGCCCTTTTCGTAAAAGAGGCACGCCCCTCGCAGAATCAGTGATGGGAAAGGGGTCTTATTTTTCGGATTTTTGACCGTTCCATTCCGTTTTTCTTCGTTTTCGTACCAGTAATCAGGGACTTTCGTGTTTAATGGTACTTTGGTATTCGACTCTAATCACCTCTATCACTGTCTTCAAGCAACACTGGTCATCAGAGCTAGCATTTCAAAAGCATCATTTGTTGGCTGTCCAAATCCGTTGCTGGACATAGTTACAATTGATCCATCTTTTACGAGAGCCACGTCAGTAAAACCAAATCATCACTTCTGAGTGGTAGCGCGCAGCAGTACACATTTCTATTTGGAAAGCGTTATGATCTACGGAATCGGCAGGCTACACAATCGCTGCAGAGCCATTTTCAGCGCGCTTATTGAGGCGTAAAAGAATTTACTGAAAATTTGGCGATTCCGAAATTGCAAGCAATCTTCAATACACTCCTTGCAAATCATTTATTTTGACGTGAGGACTCCTAACGAATCGGCAGCCATGACGTGTTTTCGAAGCGCTGATGGCGTGATCCAATCTCTTGTGTGCTAACGTAATGACAGAAAAAAGAGGCTTATTTCTCATCCGATTTCGAGGGTTCTCTGTAAATAGCGGCGGCTACAGCCGGACACTTAACGTTCTTTAGTCGATCGTAAAGTCCACTGATTTGGCCATCATTTCCCAGGCAGATTAGAAGACTTCCGTCCATGAACAGCACCGTCTGTAAAGCTGCATCCTCAATTAGGCAAATCTCTGGTCAAAATGGAATAAAGTATTTGCTCGGGACGGGAAATGACCACATTCGTTCCTGTCGGCGAATTGGCACGTTGATGAGACGACAACGACGTCCGTCGATCGCACCTCATTCTCGGGCAGCCATGAATTTCTGGGCGGCCGTAATCGACCACTAAATCTCTTTAGGATCTCGAGGGACCTATAAGTAATTGGGGAATTTTCAGTTGGCTTCAGTGTATCTGTGCCACATTTACGAGACCATAGTTGGAAATGAAGTAAACTCACAAACAAATTTAAACGAACTACTACTATATGATATCATTAGGGTTACGTTTCTGCAAAATACTTCAAATTTTTATTTTTAGAAAGGGTATCGTAACATTTGCTCAAAGGAATCGTCCACGGAAAAATAAGTTTCTTTATTACCCGTATATTTACGTTTATTTGCCTAATAAGGGCCGCATGTAAAGTTTCACGCGAAAAAGTGAGAATTCGGTCAAGATACAGCTTCCCGAGTTCTCGGCCGGGTGGGCGGGGCCTCCAAGTAAAAGACCTATCTCAACGTCCGCCGCGGTTGGGAACGAAGAGTGGAAGTGTTTACGTTACTTTCTGTTCCCACAATGGGTGTGCGACCGCGGCGGACGACGGGGTGGACGCTTACCGGAGGCCCCGCCCACCGGCCGAAACTTTGGGGTGCTCTATCTTAGTCAGATTCACATTTTTCGCGTGAGACTTTGCATGCGGCCCACATTAGGCAAATACAACATAAATATATGGGTAGTAGGGAAACTCATTTTTCCGTGGACGATTTTCTTTGAGTATGAACGCAGCAGTAGTCCAGTGTGTCCCACTGGCATTGCTTGGGTGAAGAGTACAGCTAGGAAATGGCCAGGATCAATTCTTATTATTCGATAAGACATAATCTTAAATTGGTAATTTCCCATACTATAGTTCCCATAGTAGTATAGTTCTTTTCTCAAAGGCACCCCTTTTTGCCGGTTTGTGTGAGGAGTAACATCCACAGTGCCTATCTCCTCATTCCGATGAATATTTCACAAAGTTTAAAGCGAAGTAGCAAAACGCACTTGAAAATGGTTGGCTACGGCATTAAGCGTGGAATACGAAATTCACTTGACCTTTGTGTACATCTATCTGGGAAAATAGGGAGATACTCAAGATATCTGAATTACTATTTGTCAGTTAACTGCTAAAAAGGTGAAACGAAAGCCAGAGTTTCACAGGGCTCTAGAAAACCTAAAGCTGACTAGAAATATTGGTGTCAAACCTAAATAGGGTTATCAATCGCTCTCAGGTGCTCTTGTGAATGTGCTCTAAATCTTTCTAGCGGTATCTTGGAGCTCATTGCATGGTTTCCAGGTGGTCTACTCAACGCTATCCCATGTTCCCGCATGGACACATGTGGACTTTCTAGCTTCTCAATTACGAATAATGAATGCCTACGGGATGGAGGAAATGGAAATCAGGAATCCACTACTAATGCTTACTGTATGCGATACCGGTATGTCTCTAAATACTTTCGTGCTACGGTTGTGTCAGTAATTGGAGTTTTCTGTTTTCCTTACTTTTTCTTTTTCGTTTTTTTCGGGTTTTCGCGCAGCGATACGATGATGACCGCTTTTCGTGAGTAGTATCCGTGAGATTCGAAAAAACCCTCGGAAATTGTATCAGAATTTGTGGCCGGGAGTTCAAACGTGACGATCAGGAACAATTTCCAAAAACAGTTTTCAAGATGTCGAACGAAAGCATTTCGGAACTGGAGCTGTCAAGTATTGGGTCATTCCATAAGTAATGTCGTTTTTTTTCAAGCATAAGTTTTTCCTATTAATTTACAAGTTTTCGCGGCATGTCATATATTATTCGAAAGAGGTTTTCCTGCTTCACGAAATGCCATGTTCAGTTTCTGAGTTTGTTGGAATGGGGCCGACATTGAGGCTGGCGAAGAGGTAGGTGCAGCCGACAAAAATTGACCAAACCGGCAATCAATTGAAACACTATATTTTACTTGAGGGAAACTAACCACTTATGTGTTCCGTACTTAGTCTTGACCTCTTCTACAATTACAAATATTTACTTGATCAAGAAGTCGTGTCGTTCATTTCTAAAATTTTTTTTTCGAAAGTATCCACACTTATTCAAAATGAAATTTTTCCTTCAAACTCCTTGCTTAGAGTTGTTTTAAGAGCCACTTCGAAGAACTTTCTCTGCTATATGGAAAATACCTTTCTAGTTTGTTTTGGCTGCGATTCAGATTGAGTTTTAATACCATGTGATAGGGGTCCAGTTGACATTTTCACAATTCATTTTTTCCATGAGCAAGTTGAGAAAGCCGGTCAGTGGTATTTCCCTGTTCACCCACCACCTTTTCTTAACATTTCACCACTCTTACAACTAATTGGTTGAGAAAATTTTTTTGCCTTGGTTCGAAGAAATTGTCTATAATCGTCGAGTTGTGGCTGGAAAACTAAATGTGAAAAAAGAGCCACCTGACTTTCCAAAAAACCAGTAGCTGGAACTTGCAGAAGAGATTTGGGTCAAGTACGGAACACATGATTGGTTAGTTTTCCTCAAGTAAAATACGGCGTTTTAATTGATTGCCGGATTGGCCAATTTTTGTCTGCTGATCCTACCTCATCGCCAGCCTAAATGTCGGCGCCATTCTAACAAACTCGGAAACTGAACATGTCTTTTTGTAGAGCAGGAGAACCTCTTTCGAATGATATATAAACTGCTGCAAAAGTTTGCAATTTCATTGGAAAAATTTATGCTTGAAAAAAACGACACTACTTATGGAATGACCCAATATAATAAAACGTCAAATTTTTTGCAGAATCTCCGATTACGGTATTCGACGATAGCTCCTACTTGGTGGATACGCATAAAGCTGGTCTTGTGTCGATGTACGAGAATGAGCTCACTGTGGTGTTCCGGTCCTATCGCTCTGGTGTACTGTTCTTCTCCGTCGCCGATCAGGGTGACATCCTTATTGCGCAGGTCATCCATGGTACTGTACACGTCATGTTTGACTTCGGTAAGTTCCATACATTTATTTATTCAATATTAAACCAGACCAAAATAAACAAAAATTTGCTTAGGGATGGGTTACGATTAGTTGATGAATATCAAACTCAAATGCACACTTAATTGGATGGACGAGACAATCTTGGCATTCTCCCCTTAAATTCGAAAAAGCTCCATATTTATTTTTGCAGGCTCGTTGTCTCCATCGCATATAAGCGCTGGTAGAGCGCTGGACGATGGTCGGTGGCATGAGCTTCGATGGTTACATCAGTTCGACTCCGTTCAGTTAGCCATCGATGGTGTCGTTTTGAATCAGACAACGCCCACAGGACTTTACCGAAAGCTCGATTTTCATAGCCAGGCCAGTTCCACAAAAACGTGTCATCTTTTCTCAAAGAATGGCTGAGAAACGCCAAAAACAAGCCTTTTTACTGTAACTGCAAAACCTTTGCAGCTTTTCTGCGGGGCAAAGGTTATTGAAACATTACACAAGTTATTTGGAGATGGAAATCTACGAAAACAACAGTCTGCTAAATTTGTTTCCTTTGTATTTTCTGGAACCCATGTGTTTTGCGTTCTCTTCAAGTAGCAAATCTGCACCAATCCTTTCACTTCCTGCACGAGTAGTGTAGTGGTTAGTACTCCACGTTGTGGCCGTAGCGAGACAGGCTCGATCAAGGTAAACCGAAGATCCTTCGACGGAGGGGTCGTAGACGGATGAAGGAGTTGTAGGTACCTGTAGAGTTCAGCGATAAACACCAGAATCCAATCTTTCAATAAACAGATGAGGAGTAAGAGGTATTTCACAGCGAATCCGTGCGATGAAATATGAAATGAATATCCTTTGCATCAGATTAGAATACATATCAATTCACTAGTTACTGGTACTGTAGAGGTCAAAAAGGGTTGGTTACGTATTTGGTCTCCGTAGACGGGGGTCGTCCTGAAGCTGCCATTTTCCTCGACACCTCGGAGTGCCTTGGGTTCGATTGCTGTTTTGGACAGTTTTTGCAACAGAAATGGGCTGTTTTCGTAGAATCGCTCCGTTCCGACACTAGTGATTTTCTAGTAAGTTCATAAGTTTTCATACCTCCGTCTTGTGGAAGCATTCACTCCAAGCATGTAATGTACTTTTGGGGCAGAGATCCAAGAATACACGGTTTTTGTGTACTTGACGCACTCACGAAATTCGCCAGACAATGAGGTATTGTGCAGGAAGTACGTGATCCACCAGACAGAAATGCTCATTGTCAGACCAAAGCAAATATTTGAGATAGCGATGATCCACGTATCGGGGCACATCTGAAGTATTTGACTTTTGGCGTGTTCTCGACTGATTACCCTCATTCTATTCCCACTTCACGTTCGCACAGTAGCTCTAATCTTCGCTGCAAATCAGCAGGGCCTTGGCTGAATTTCAAGGATTACGAAGAGCGATGACTTGTACATTACTATCAAAATATTTCTCTTCTAATTTAATCGAGCATTACAAGATTATTGAGTAATGGACAAAACGTAGCTCCTCAGGAAGAGCTCATATCTACAATCCATGAGTAGCTACAATGGAAAACTGCAATTAAACTGAAAGAGGGTCGAACTCAGACATGGTGGTTAATATTTTTCTTGTCATGTGGTCTCCAAGGTCACTTTTAATGAAAATCGAGAAATAAGAGCTCGTATTTTACGTCCGCAGGAAATAATGAAGTAGGCACGCTCAGAGTGTGACAATATCGAAATTACTAACGTATCAGCACATATCAAGGTTGCGAAGCCTCGACAAAAGAATGTTGGGAGAGAACTTACTCTCACGAAAGCTCTCTTGGACCAAGTATATGTATAGTGGTTAGTACTCCACGTTGTGGGCGTGGCGACACAGGTTCGATTCCTGTCTTGGGCATGGTTTTGCAGTATGTACTTGTGAAGAGTTGACAGAAGATCGAGAGAAAACTTACTCATAGGAAACCTCTCTTGGCCCAAGTAGCATAGTGGTTATTACTCCACGTTGTGGCCGTGGTGACACAGGTTCGATTCCTGTCTTAGGCCTTGTTTTGCTGTACTTGTGAAAAGTGGAAAGAAGAAGATCAAGAGAAAACTCACTCTTAGGAAACCTTTCTCGCCCAAGTAGTATAGTGGTTAGTACTCCACGTTGTGGCCGTGGCGACACAGGTTCGATTCCTGTCTTGGGCATGGTTTTCCAGCACTTGTGAAGAGTTGACAGGAGAAGATCGAGAGAAAGCTTACCCTTAGAAACCTCTCTTGGCCCCAGTAGTATAGTGGTTATTACTCCACGTTGTGGCCGTGGCGACACAGGTTCGATTCCTGTCTTGGGCATTCATTTGATTATGTATGTTTTGTATCTGTAGCAGTATCGAGATTACGAAGCATATGACTTCTATTCAGTTCTTCAGAACCTGTCATTTGGGCCATTTCGCACAACAGAAATAACGACTTTTTCACATGCTTTAGAAATTGTCGTGTATACGATCTCAAAGCAGATGGTGGTCTGATTAGCACTCCAGTAATTCTGCATTTTGTATAGAGTAGGAGTTGATCTCAAAAGGTACGAGCAGCAGGTTGCATTGCTTGCGTAATTACATCTAGGACAATAGGAACTAGTGACGTGGATCGAACAACGCCCTCACGGCCTTATTGTTCCTTCAATGACAAGGATGACGGCGAATACTGGCCAGAATGGCTGTGTACGTGCGGGTATTTGCGTAGGGTCAGCGTCGGATTAGCAGATATCAATGAACGCCTCTGCCACCATTCTACATACTCGGCCCAGGGAGCCTCTAATTTGCCAAAATTGGTGCCGGGTAACATTTCTCAAGGGCAAGTGCACATTAAACCAGTTCATTTCCTTTTTATGGGTGAATCTTTTCCAAGAAAAACTTACAACACTAACTCCTTGGTCGAAAGCCAGTACAGAAGGAGTGGAAGATCTGTCTGCCGAAGAAAATGAAATGAAATAATTATAAATTGATAGTAGCGATAGTACAAATGACTAACATTGAATGAAAACATTGAATGAAAAAGTAAGGTGCGTATAGTGTAGGAGCTCCACGTTTTGGTGACAGCCGTGTACTCAGTAGTCACGGCCCAGTTTGATTTGATGTCTTACGATTATTTCAGATCCGGCAGCGGAAGGAAATCTCCAAACGCCTTAATTCGAAAAAGCACTCCATACGGGGTCTACAACATAATCGTCACCCAAAAGAAAGCGTAAAAAGTGGCTCTAGGCAGCGCTTACTGTAATACTACTTGAGATATAGTCCCTAGTCCTATGAACTCCCAGTTCCCCGAATGTCGTCAGACATTCGCCCTCAGTCGCACACTCAAATATACAGCAAAACAATGTCCAAGACAGGAATCGAACCTGTGTCGCCACGGCCACAACGTGGAGTACTAACCACTATACTACTTGGGCCGAGAGAAGTTTCTGAAGCGCTCTTTTTTGTCTCAATCCACTCTTGCGAACGCCTCACATATACAGCAAAAGAATGCCCAAGACAGGAATCGAACCTGTGTCGCCACGGCCACAACGTGGAGTACTAACCACTATACTACTTGGGCCGAGAGAAGTTTCTGAAGCGCTTTTTTGTCTCAATCCACTCTTGCGAACGCCTCACATATACAGCAAAACAATGCCCAAGACAGGAATCGAACCTGTGTCGCCACGGCCACAACGTGGAGTACTAACCACTATACTACTTGGGCCGAGAGAAGTTTCTGAAGCGCTCTTTTTGTCTCAATCCACTTTTGCGAACGCCTCACATATACAGCAAAAGAATGCCCAAGACAGGAATCGAACCTGTGTCGCCACGGCCACAACGTGGAGTACTAACCACTATACTACTTGGGCCGAGAGAAGTTTCTGAAGCGCTCTTTTTGTCTCAATCCACTCTTGCGAACGCCTCACATATACAGCAAAAGAATGCCCAAGACAGGAATCGAACCTGTGTCGCCACGGCCACAACGTGGAGTACTAACCACTATACTACTTGGGCCGAGAGAAGTTTCTGAAGCGCTCTTTTTGTGTCAATCCACTCTTGCGAACGCCTCACATATACAGCAAAACAATGCCCAAGACAGGAATCGAACCTGTGTCGCCACGGCCACAACGTGGAGTACTAACCACTATACTACTTGGGCCGAGAGAAGTTTCTGAAGCGCTCTTTTTGTCTCAATCCACTCCTGCGAACGCCTCACATATACAGCAAAGCAATGTCCAAGACAGGAATCGAACCTGTGTCGCCACGGCCACAACGTGGAGTACTAACCACTATACTACTTGGGCCGAGAGAAGTTTCTGAAGCGCTCTTTTTGTCTCAATCCACTCTTGCGAACGCCTCACATATACAGCAAAAGAATGCCCAAGACAGGAATCGAACCTGTGTCGCCACGGCCACAACGTGGAGTACTAACCACTATACTACTTGGGCCGAGAGAAGTTTCTGAAGCGCTCTTTTTGTCTCAATCCACTCTTGCGAACGCCTCACATATACAGCAAAAGAATGCCCAAGACAGGAATCGAACCTGTGTCGCCACGGCCACAACGTGGAGTACTAACCACTATACTACTTGGGCCGAGAGAAGTTTCTGAAGCGCTCTTTTTGTCTCAATCCACTCTTGCGAACGCCTCACATATACAGCAAAAGAATGCCCAAGACAGGAATCGAACCTGTGACGCCACGGCCACAACGTGCAGTACTAACCACTATACTACTTGGGCCGAGAGAAGTTTCTGAAGCGCTCTTTTTGTCTCAATCCACTCCTGCGAACGCTTCACATATACAGCAAAACAATGCCCAAGACAGGAATCGAACCTGTGTCGCCACGGCCACAACGTGGAGTACTAACCACTATACTACTTGGGCCGAGAGAAGTTTCTGAAGCGCTCTTTTTGTCTCAATCCACTCTTGCGAACGCCTCACATATACAGCAAAAGAATGCCCAAGACAGGAATCGAACCTGTGTCGCCACGGCCACAACGTGGAGTACTAACCACTATACTACTTGGGCCGAGAGAAGTTTCTGAAGCGCTCTTTTTGTCTCAATCCACTCCTGCGAACGCTTCACATATACAGCAAAACAATGCCCAAGACAGGAATCGAACCTGTGTCGCCACGGCCACAACGTGGAGTACTAACCACTATACTACTTGGGCCGAGAGAAGTTTCTGAAGCGCTCTTTTTGTCTCAATCCACTCTTGCGAACGCCTCACATATACAGCAAAACAATGCCCAAGACAGGAATCGAACCTGTGTCGCCACGGCCACAACGGCCACGTCCATAGTGGAGTACTAACCACTATACTACTTGGGCCGAGAGAAGTTTCTGAAGCGCTCTTTTTGTGTCAATCCACTCTTGCGAACGCCTCACATATACAGCAAAACAATGCCCAAGACAGGAATCGAACCTGTGTCGCCACGGCCACAACGTGGAGTACTAACCACTATACTACTTGGGCCGAGAGAAGTTTCTGAAGCGCTCTTTTTGTCTCAATCCACTCCTGCGAACGCCTCACATATACAGCAAAGCAGTGTCCAAGACAGGAATCGAACCTGTGTCGCCACGGCCACAACGTGGAGTACTAACCACTATACTACTTGGGCCGAGAGAAGTTTCTGAAGCGCTCTTTTTGTCTCAATCCACTCTTGCGAACGCCTCACATATACAGCAAAAGAATGCCCAAGACAGGAATCGAACCTGTGTCGCCACGGCCACAACGTGGAGTACTAACCACTATACTACTTGGGCCGAGAGAAGTTTCTGAAGCGCTCTTTTTGTCTCAATCCACTCTTGCGAACGCCTCATATATACAGCAAAAGAATGCCCAAGACAGGAATCGAACCTGTGTCGCCACGGCCACAACGTGGAGTACTAACCACTATACTACTTGGGCCGAGAGAAGTTTCTGAAGCGCTCTTTTTGTCTCAATCCACTCTTGCGAACGCCTCACATATACAGCAAAAGAATGCCCAAGACAGGAATCGAACCTGTGTCGCCACGGCCACAACGTGGAGTACTAACCACTATACTACTTGGGCCGAGAGAAGTTTCTGAAGCGCTCTTTTTGTCTCAATCCACTCCTGCGAACGCTTCACATATACAGCAAAACAATGCCCAAGACAGGAATCGAACCTGTGTCGCTACGGCCACAACGTGGAGTACTAACCACTATACTACTTGGGCCGAGAGAAGTTTCTGAAGCGCTCTTTTTGTCTCAATCCACTCTTGCGAACGCCTCACATATACAGCAAAAGAATGCCCAAGACAGGAATCGAACCTGTGTCGCCACGGCCACAACGTGGAGTACTAACCACTATACTACTTGGGCCGAGAGAAGTTTCTGAAGCGCTCTTTTTGTCTCAATCCACTCTTGCGAACGCCTCACATATACAGCAAAAGAATGCCCAAGACAGGAATCGAACCTGTGACGCCACGGCCACAACGTGCAGTACTAACCACTATACTACTTGGGCCGAGAGAAGTTTCTGAAGCGCTCTTTTTGTCTCAATCCACTCTTGCGAACGCCTCACATATACAGCAAAAGAATGCCCAAGACAGGAATCGAACCTGTGTCGCCACGGCCACAACGTGGAGTACTAACCACTATACTACTTGGGCCGCGAGAAGTTTTTGAAGCGCTCTTTTTGTCTCAATCCACTCTTGCGAACGTCTCACATATACAGCAAAAGAATGCCCAAGACAGGAATCGAACCTGTGTCGCCACGGCCACAACGTGGAGTACTAACCACTATACTACTTGGGCCGAGAGAAGTTTCTGAAGCGCTCTTTTTGTCTCAATCCACTCCTGCGAACGCCTCACATATACAGCAAAACAATGCCCAAGACAGGAATCGAACCTGTGTCGCCACGGCCACAACGTGGAGTACTAACCACTATACTACTTGGGCCGAGAGAAGTTTCCGAAGCGCTCTTTTTGTCTCAATCCACTCTTGCGAACGCCTCACATATACAGCAAAACAATGCCCAAGACAGGAATTGTACCTGTGTCTCCACTTTCGTGAGGGAAAACTCTGCCGTACTTTGTAACATGTCTAATTTTTTGTAAACCATTTTCACACAAAAGATTTTGTAGTTCCAAATGGAATATTAACGTGTTTGAAACAGATAGATACATATAAGCGTGGTTTTTCCCTTTGTCTGTTTAGCGGAACATTCCTTTTTCCATTATATTTTTCCACTTCATTATTTTCTATTGTTCCATGAGAAAAGAAATTCGTCCTGCTTGTGGGCACGAGCTAGCAATCACAACAGCCGTAAGAGAAAGATTTGAAAACAACTAGAATTTCAACATGTTCAAAAAGGGCGTCTTAGATAGTAAATTCTGTTTCTCGCGATACAACCTACTATGAATTGCTGAACTTTTCACTAATTCCCAAAAGCATTAATAGGTGAGTTAAACGTAAACAACTTTCAGATTCACGTTGGTGGTCGTCCACCGGACGAGTTTTCCGAGGGTATTGAGACATCCTTCACAGGATGTATGGCAAGACTCCAACTAAATTCAGTAGATCTGCTCAGTTTCGCACCAAGAGATGGAGGCCACAAATGTCAGGTACGTATAGTTTTTTATTGCCCTACCGTGCCGGTGATTTGCCTGAGATATTTTTCAGGAAGTTTTTATTTCCAACGCCTCTGAAAAATTTTTCTTTCAGATGTCTAAACCGCCTTCGTTGACATTGCGCGAGTCAGCCAAGGCATTCATTCCGTTTTCGTTTCTGCCGTTCTCCTTCGAATTTCGAATACTTCCTGTGGCATCAGTACTGCTTGATATGGTCGACATCGAGAATAACACACTTCTACAGACGACCATTGATGACGAACGTACACTGCATTTGGTCAGCAATATGACCCGCTTTAAGCAGATCGCCCATCCACGTGAGTTCGCTTGATTAATGTGCAAGCGACGATGCTTCTGGTGAATACCAACGAAGGCATGACCGCGCCTCCATTGAATGCCCATTAATTCATTTTGGGGGACCTTGTTTGATTCTCTTTACTGCTCCATTGGTGGCAGAAGTCGTGGAAAAATATTATAATGAATTATTTTCGAAGTCTAAGAAGGTAAACTGATGTAGTCTTATTACAGAAATTGTCTTGGGTCATTTGATATTGGACAGTTCTTGTGTGGTTCATCCGCCCCCTTTTATGTGCTAGCACGTACAATTTACGCACATCAGAAGTCAACCAGAGAATAGTCACTATTCTAAAAGTCACAAGTAGTGTGTCGTGACTCTTCACTTTACCTCGCCGACCCCGCCTACACGAAAATTTACGGCCCACCCATCCTCACGGGATTAATGGCTCATTTTTTAACATCTATATAAAATGCCAATATTAGTATGCATATGTAGATGATGAATGACATGCAATATCTTCCGGATTGTTGAAATCACTCAGAAAATTGGCCTAAAGAAGCTTCGCGAAATGCTCCACGGATGCCACTCTTGAAAAAGATCGTTTCTGGACAGCTTGAACTCTTTCGCCAGTGGCGCACAATAAGCTTTCATTCAAGTGGTGTTATTCGTAGAAAGCACTAACTGAATTCAGAAATTCATTGGCATTATCGAACGCTTTCAAGCCTTATAACGACTAAATTGTCGAAATATCAGGCGAAACTAAATTCCCACCTTAACAAACCTGTACGGCAGAAAATCAGCATAAGCATATTCAAGAAGAAATGCCCAGGTTTCAAGAAAGACAGACATAGAGTCTAAATTTAGAAATAAACGTGGCCGATGGTGGATGGCACAGCTTTTCTTTGCGTATCCGAGGAGCACGGCTTGAAGTGGAAATCGATGGCTATACGGTAAGTGTTCAGTTATTCATGTTTTGTGTCATCTCCGAGCGAAATTTGAAGAATGGATTATGAACTTGCCTTTTTAAAACACTCCTGGGAGGGTTTTTCAATTTCAAAATCCTAAACTTTATGTACGATCAGAATAATTCGATATCGTACCGTAAGACCCAATCTCGTCCCCATTGTTCTCCTTAGATCGATACAAGTCCGTAGGCCTCGCCCTGCCAGCCGTAATTGAAATGGACTGTATATTAACTCCGTAGCCGCTAGAATGACAATAGACATGACAGCAACCTTCTTGTAACCCTTCAGATGACATAGATATGAAGGGCCATTACCTCTAGAAGGTCACCAGACCTTATGTCATTTTCCTTGGCAACGAAAGCCATACGAATAATTAAGGTATTGTGGTTGGAAGGTCAAGAAGTACGACGAATCTCAGCTCGTCTCACCTCATTGGTGCTATCATCAACTGGATGTTATCGACCGACCACGATCGATTTTGGAAAGGTTCCTGTTGAGGGGTCGGTGATACGTGGCCGTTGTGAAATGATCGATAGGTGTGTTTTGTTTGATGCTTGGAAACAAAATGTACTAGGAACTCTTCAGGTGCCCAAAGAAACAATAATGGTAAGTTTGGGGACGCAATATCGGCATTGCATTATAACGTCGGTGCAATACTGAAAGTAAATGACGTTAAATATTGAATTTAAATAAATAAGGAGAGACAGAACAAATGAAATATCAGTTTCCATACTTAATCGTTGTATTTGATTCTATTTTTCTCCTACGCGATAGGATGTACCTCCGTTCAGTTTGGTCTAATCTATGACATGCTCTGAGGCCTGAATAAAAAGGCTTTACTCGAACAGCAGTGATGAAATCGACGCTCATCTACCAAAGCCTACTACACCTACTGGCCCATACTTCTTACAATTAGCGAGGAGCTCATTCGTCATGTCTTCAGCTTGATGAAGATGCTGAAGGCTTCATGAAGGGACGAACAAGAAACCTTTTTAATCCAAGCTGTAGTCCTGCATGGCCTCTCGAAATTTAAGAGCCCCTCCGTAGAGCAAATCAGCATCAAGCTGCCGAATATCTAGCGAAACGTCAAAAGCGGTTAAGGTTTCTGAATCGTTTCCCCAACTCTCTCCTGTAACTGCTCTACCTTACACACCAATGAATCTATTTCTACAATGAATTTTTTATTGAATTTCGCAAACACGGATGCGCTCACCGTAAATAATACGTAGGTCTCATACGGCCTGGGATGAAAGACGGTAAACACTAACGGTTCAGATCTGTAGGTGAAAATACCGCGCAACAAGCTTTCACTACAGGCGAGAAAATGACCAAATTCAAGTTAACCACGTTACAACAATACCAATGTTTGAGGTGCTTACCAGTTATAAATCAAAATGTGTAGATTTATTTCTACAAATACTAGGCAGTCTAAAAAGTCTTTTCGTATTTTTAAATACCGCTTTTTCCCTCAAAACTGCTTTCCAGAAAATTTCTTCTGTACATATATATGTAGTACAAGTCCACACGCATCTATAAGTATTGTTGTCTTCCATCTTCCGGATAACCCTTTTTGGCAAAATAAAAATATCAAAAGTCACTTCATTTTCAATTCCAATTTTTTTCTTTGAATGGCGTTAGACAGGGAAAGGAAAAGGTGATAATCCGATGGAGCAAGATCAGGGCTATAAGGCAGCAATTTTTATCCAAGCCCGAAAATTTTTTGAAAGAAAAAATTCAAAAAAATTTTTACCACTAGTGAAAAAATGACCCGCCAAAAAATTCTCGAGCTTGGATAAAAATTGCTTCCCCATCCACCTTATAGCCCTGATCTTGCTCCATCGGATTATCACCTTTTCCTTTCCCTGTCTAACGCCATTCAAAGAAAAATTTTTTTATAATTTTTGTATTGAAAATGAGGTTGACCGTTGATATGTTTATTTTGCCGAAAAGGGGTATCCGGGAGATGGAAGACAACAATACCTGTAGATGCGTGTGGACTTGTACTACATGTGTATGTACAGAAGAGATTGCTGAAAGCAGTTTGGAGGGAGAAAGCGGTATTTGAAAATACGAAAAAACTTTTTAGACTACCCAATATAATGAAGTCGCTTACTTTCCTCATCGCACCTTATTATCTAGCTATTTGTTGTTCATTCCGTCAGGGATATCCTTTCAATCAAGGCGAAGGCATGGCGGATCAGCCATACGCTAGGAAGCATGGGGCAGTACGGTGCAGTAGACTTCGTTTGATGGGCTCGACTTCACCATTGCCGTTCGAGTAGAGCATTTTTACTCGGGCCTCAGGACATGTCAGAAATTACGCTAAACTGAACGGAAGTACACCCTATTTAATAAGAGTAAAATAGAATCAGTATGGAGGTTCTTCCATTGCTGAAAATTGGAATCCCCCAGCATCTGATAAGTCTGCACTAGTAGACATATCACTATATTTAAGATACGGCTCGGATAACAATGTTGCATATGTTATCCTAATAGAGGCACGACTGTCTACATAACGCGGTATTTAAGGTTCTAAATCGCACTTCACGGCTAATTAGCCGCTACAGAACATTTAGCGTCGACTACTTTAATTGCTACATTTTGTGCTGAAAGCGTATATCATATAATCAGTTACGCTTTTAATATTTTCTGTATGATGTTGCTTGTCGTATAGAAAAACATTATTAATAGAGGATACTGTGGACTTTTGAAAGTCAACGTATGACATGTGGAAGGCGAATGGCAGAAAATGCTTGTAAATTGAAGTTGTGGAAGGAACCAAGCTGACTCGAGCCTTTTATTCCTTTCACTGGAACGACATATCCAGCTCCATTAAGGGACACTAACTTTATGCCCGAAGCTCATCACTTTTTGTCGCACTCGGAAAACAAAAATTAAAAATTGCAGTAGTGCTCAGCATTGAAGTGGCTGGGAAAGCTGTTCCATCTGTGGTTTCCATGAACATTGCCAAAAATGGGATATGGGTTATATTGCACAAAATCCCGTACTATATACTGCTGGATGCCCATGAGCGAGTGTTCTCGGGACATCACAAGGATTTTACTTATCCCACATCGATTGCTATGGACATCAAGTGCCCTTCAACCGGAATTGTTATTGACAAGGGGATAGCCAGAAGTTGATGAATTAAGGGCCGTTCAGCGAAACCCCACTAGCTGTCAATTATGTGTCGGGAGCAGTGAAGACGGTTAATTGGACGTGGAAATTAGGTAATTAAAGCTTTTGGAGAATGACGTTGTTGACCGTTCGGGGCTGTTTAAAGGCGACGGCTATACATACAGGGGGACACAAAGAGAAATTGTAATAGCATTAACTAAGTAATCTGTCTTCTGTATTAGGGTGCAGAGTTTCTATTATGCACTCCTACTCTTTACTCCTCAGCACTCTTTGAGATGCATAAAAATAATCGCAAATACTCCTCAAGGAACAGAAAGGGAATACACTCTCCCTAAATTTGGAGTCCAGCTGGCGCAATGACAAGTGGCGCATTCCCTTTTGCACGCTCACAGAGTTAGTGGCCGGATCAGTGCCGTACCGGCCAGATACGCCTCATTTCTGCGGCGGGATCCAAAACCATGTGAAAGGATAAAAACAGTGACTCGCACTCCAGTTATCTCTTGATGTACAATGTGTAGGCCAGCTCGCTTTCTCTACCTTTGGGCCTGGGAATTAATGTAGCATGCGTGGTAGAACACTGTTTGTCATGTCTTTCGCATTCTCCTCTTTATCATTGGTCGGATGACACTCACTGCTAAAATAGCTACTTACTTCCAAAGTAGTTTATTAACCGAGAGAAATGTGAGAGTGATCATCAGTGGCTAAAACTATTAGATGAAGAAAAGTTTCAGCGGTGGGCGGGGCATTTGTGGTAGTGGGTGGAGCGTGGACGTTACATGTAAGACAGCCTTCGAAAATGGAGACGAATGGAGAAATGGAAACGTGTGTCCTGAAAAAAATTATTCGTTTGGTTCGAAAATGGTCCAAGAGGGGAAAAGATGAATTATCAGCCATGAGTTTTTAAAAGTCAACAGAGGCCCAGGCACAGTGGACGGAGCGCACCCCGAATGGATGGTCCGTACAAGCTGGGTTTCAGCGCAACCTTGAAACCAGGGGAAAATCGGTAGAAATGACCAATGTCCAAGCTATCTCAGACACACTTGAAATTAGCGAAGACCCGCACAAAGTAGGATGTGATGATTGGTACTTTGTTAATTTATAGAAAAAAAAAGCAAAAAAAGCAATTGACGCTCTAGATGTTACGTGCGCAGTAGTGGGCGCTAGCCGAACTGGTACGCATTTGAGTGAAGTGCGCCATCTTTATTTGTGGTCCTGCCGAGAATCACCCTGATGGGCGTTTTTTCAATGGTTTCTTTGAGGCCTCATATAATGAATCCTTTTTAGTGGATACTGAACGACAAATTGGAAACTTTTAGAAAGCAAAAATAATGACAAATGTCCTGACAACAAAACACATACCACATGTGATTTATGATTCCTTTTCATGAACATTAGAATTGAGTTGTATATTTTATTTATAGATGCCTACCGTCTCGATGTGAGAATGACGGGATTTGTCATCAAACAACGCTCTCCGATTACACATGCACTTGTACCGAAGGACATTATGGCAAGAGTTGCCATTCATGTGAGTTTCTTCTGCACTGCAACTATTCCCGTCTCGTAGCACTGATACACGGACTACAATTTACGTTACCTTGGGAACGGAAAGTGTGTAAAACAACATTTACAACATTCAGCAGCTGCCACTTCCTTTTTTTCTAAGAACTGGCGATTATGGCAAAACATAGACCTTATCAAACCTATGATACCAACATTATAAAGAGTTATGAAGAAAGTCTTCCTCATGTTCACTATTGCTGAGGAGAGTATTCGGCCTTCACAAAGAAATTAATGATTATTCAAACGAGGGGAAAAAGTGAATTGAGTCAGCCATGTGTTTTGGAAAGTCAACAAAGAGGTCCGGGCACGGTGTGCCGAGCGCACCCCGAAAGGGGTTCCGTGCAAGCTCGGTTCCAGTTCAGCCTTGAGGAAATCGGTAGAAATGGCCACACAAAGAGATGGTCTTTGAAAATTTTCTTGGAGGGCGGGGGGGAGGAGGGGTGACAAGCTAAGAAGTAGTTTAACCTCAGTTTTGCACATGCCCTTAGACCGAGGGTAAACACAGATAACTTCACTCTGTGCTTATCAGTAAGGGAAGGGAGGTAGGTATGTTTAGACAGTATTTATTTATTTACACATATATTTAATGAGTTGAACTGTTCTCTTATTCCTTGGTTTAATTACAAATACAGGGACCCAGGCACTAGAAGCCACAAATTTTTTGCACAACAACTGCGCTATAAATAACCCCATGCATGGTGTGAGTGCGTATCGAATCCACTGAAGGACGGTGAGGGTCACTGCGCTTAGCGGCTGGCCACGGCAAAAGATTTCTAAAATTCTTGGTAATTTTATTTAACCTATCAACTGATCTCTTCTTCTTCCCTTCTCAGCGATCATTAAGAACCTAACTGGTTTTTATGACATCGAGCGATTAGGAACTTTTAACCTTTTCTCGCAAGCATGATTTTGTAAGCCTCTCACTCGTTTGGAGTTTACCTTCAAAATGTGGACTTCATCCACTTTTTTGTTAGTAATAAGCACGGCTGCAACAACAGCTGAAGAAGGGTACTGCACGGGTTTTTGAAGAAAGTTTACAATTTTCAAGCAGCTACGGCTTGGAAATCGCTGCGCCGATTGTCCAGTGGTGTGCCGCACGCGGCACTACCTCTTGAGTTCATGATAGGATCGCCCCTTCACTGAAAATCTTGAACAGGCTTTTTAACACCACTTCATACTTTCACAGAGCCACATTCACAAGTTCTCACAGACTCAACTCGATTTACAATTTGACACATCTACCAGTAAACAGCCAACTAAGAAACGGGACAATCAACCGCATTTCGAAAGTTTGTTGACAAACAAATGAACATCATAAAAAATTCGGATTTCAGACAATCGAGTGTCGAAAAAAGATAGAGACGATGCGGTAGAAAAATAAGATATGTATAAGGTAATCAGACAAAAAAACATGGATAAATGAACACTCTAGCAACTATAGCCAGTCTGGTATATGGTAGCCAGTAAGGGCCGTTAATAATCCATTTAGGAGACACCGTGGTACCACTAGGAAACTGTACTTAGCAACTAATACATCTGTGTGGGCCTTGACGGCTTGGTCTTGTACGTGACATCGCTGTATCTGGGTGGAGGGACTCTGTAGACAGCTGGAATCGTTTGTGGAGAGCTGCGGTACTTACGGTAAAACGAGCTGAATGGGCGCATACCTCCTGAGGTGACTTTCCTGGAAAAAAAGCTCGGCCTTTCCTGGATTTGCTTATGAATACTATCGCTGTAATCATTATGGCTCACCTAAACGGATCCAACAGCAATATACCAGCCATGTTGAATACCCAAGGATGTATCATGTAATCGGTAAAAGTGTACACAGTCGATGTGACTACGTTACCAAAGTACCAGTCCACGAATTTCACTGTGAGACGATCTGAAAAGCTTTATGAAAGTCTCACAAAATGGTATTACGCTGAAATGAATACTCACGTGTGTAAACTAGCGATGGAACCACCGCGATCAAACCGAAGAGAAGAAAGCGGTAAAATTTCGCAGTTATCGTTGGGCGACGCTTTTGCCAAGTGGCATCATTTGGACGGTGGCGACGAACGAATATGGCGACCACTATCTGAACCTGGCTAGTTTGACCTCCGTCCGTATTCATTTGATTCAATTTCAAGTAAAAACATTGTTTTTGAAGTGTCCTATTAAAACTTTAACATTGTACTGCTCCGGAGTCTCATGTTTATCTGAAGGTTCAACAGCAACAGAGACTCCAAATTATTTGTTCAAAAATTCAAAAGACTCCTCAAAAGTCTTGAAAGTTTTTGGAATATTTTGCAATACCTATTTCTTAGAAATTTTATTTCTGAAGTGTCCTATCAAAACTTTACATTGTGCTGTTCCGGAGTCTTATGATTATCTGAATGTTCAACAACAACAGAGACTCCAAAATACTTTTTTCAGAAAACCCAAAAGACCCCTCAAAAGTCTCGAAAGTTTTTTTTTGGAATATTTTTTGCAATACCTATTTCTGTGTTTATCACCTTCTTCAGGCCTGAAATGGAGGTTGGCGTTTTTTGAGTTTTTTGAATGAATCTCCATTGTTGTTGTCCTGTTATTCCTACATAGGATATTTCAATTGAAAGCGGGATTCATTTTTCTAGCTAAACGCGCTAAATCTGAAAAGCCTTGATAATCCTAAAACAAATCGATCATCAAGTCGGGCCAAGTAGAACAGCCTGTTCCACGAGTAGTAGCGGAGATGGGTATATGTGTAGTGCTAGAGGAGCCGATACGACATAGAGTGGCGCGGTGAAACGCCTCATGGGCTCCTCTTGTGCCGCATTTCGGCGAGAATGCCGGGAGGGCCACTACAGAATTGTGTAAAATTTCGGCTGGAGACCATGCCAGCTGCTTTCGGCTGTGTTTTCTCATCACTATGGGGGTGATCGTCTAATATCAGGGCTGAGTACAGCGTGAGTTCGTGAGAGTGCGCCCTGGAGTAGGGGTCGATTGGTCGAACTTTCGCCAGGCCGACCCCGGCGAGCGGCGCGGCGAGTGCGAGTCGTATACAGCTTCATCTGATGAAACAGCAACAACAACATCATGACGAACTTCCGAAGCTCCCAAATTGCAATCTTTGAAGATCCTTCACGCGCCAACCTACTTCGTCTTGAGCGGAATTCCAAACGACTCGTACTTACAGCGCCGCAAGTGCGACGCCGCGAAGCGAATTCGATCAATCGACCTCCACCCTGCGCCCTGACTCTGCAACAAAGGGGCAACCTCAGCAGTTGTTCAGAGATCTACTTGCCCTCAGAAGGGAAGTCATGTGCATCTACATACCAATATAACATCCCTAAGGCTCAATATACGCTGTTGATTATTTATTTATTATATTTATGATTTATGTTCCATAAAATGAACTACTCACCGCCATAATTCCACAGATCGCTACGTAGTAGGCCACTAAGAATAGAATCATTGACTCAGATAGGAAATGGAACTTGTAGATCGCGATCAGTACACCTTGAGTGATTGCCATCATCACACCAACAGGCAGCCTGAAAATCAATGGACTTATTGACGCGCTCCTTTGACTACGGTATTTCATATTCTGTTATTAAATACTGCTTTCATCCTTCTCGTTTGTGTTGGTGGGAATGACTGCTTCAACTCATTCTCATTCCTTTCCATGAGAAAAACCAAGCTGTAGGAATCACCATATATTCCATTTCGTCATTTTGCCACGACGAATCTCTTGTAGAATACAAATAAGCACGTTGAAAGCACCATAACACATGGTGATCACCATAAAAGCCGACATCATCGAAAAGAAAATTTGATTTGCCGCTGCGTCCAGTGGTATCGAAGCCGGTGGTGTACCACTGAAAGAAACGTGGATCATCGAGAGTACAGGATAAAACAAAATGTTGGTCCATGGCATCAATGAATAGGCCGTAGAGTTGCGATCAGTACGCTGGAGTAGGCCATGCACTCCGCCTATGTTCCGGAACTGTGTTTCCGACACAGTTCAAACTATTCAGTGGCGGTCCCTGGTCAGATTTTTTACTCTTTATCCCTACGGAAGACCTCAGCAGGCAAAACAGGGTCTTCTTCAGCGTTGCTCACGCCGTGTTTCAACAAGGTAAATACGCTATCAAATGTGTCCATTTCTGCGAAGGGAATACAGATGCTCGGCGCAACTGGAAGGAACTGCATAATAGTGGACTAGTTCCAATCAGCGCGAGCTCCAAGGGCTATCGTCAGGGATGAGCTGTAGCCTGAGTTGGTGTTCTCAATCTTCCTAAACTGGTTTACTGCAGAACTATAGTTGTACAATGAGCATCAGGAGAGGAGTAGTTTTAGCATTCTTCACCTACGCGGAATTGGACTTGGGCCTTACCTAAGCCAGCCGTCGGCCTCCATATACAAGGCTACTGTTCACATCAGAACTCACTTTATCTTCTGCAGGTGAATGGGTGGTTGTGGCGGTGCCAGAATGCTCATGTACTGCGGTACAAGACGAATTGTGTACGGAATATTGACGGCGATCATATAAACAGCCATATAGTCATTAGTGTCCACGATGGATACAAGACGCCAAAATGGTATTAGCACCACTAGATCGATAATGAATGGTAGATATGGACAGCAATAGTAGAGGAATTTTGCCATCTAAATAGACTGCTTTTTCCACCAAAAAATAATCGACGTCTGAAGAATGCACTAGTGACCAGTTCACTGGTGCCAATTGCCAATTGATGTCCGATTGATAAAATGATTATTTTCACTGAATTGCTGTCGCCAAATGTGCAAAAGCGTGTTCTTCGTTAACAATGAATTTGTTTCGATGCGATTACTGTAGCTGTGCAATGTACAGGCATCATTTCATGTGAAAAGCCGAGACACCCATTTGTAAAAAATTCCCGCTTTCACAGAAAAACAGTGAAATACATTTCTCGGAATGATTTTTTAGGTGACGTCAGAATCACGTGAAATTTACGGCAAAGGCGACTTCACAGATTGGTAGTTAAGTAGTAGGACTCTGAGTAATCAGACAAGGAGCAAAAGCTTTTAGACGTGGTACTGATCAGTAGTAGTCTAGACCTTGAGTAGTACTGATTCGAGTACGATTGCTAAGAATTGCGACAGCTTGAAGTGGCTAATGAATTCACTAATGAAAGCCGTCAACATGGGCACGAGAAGCGTTCTTTTCTAGAGTTTCATTACGTTTTGTGATCGCGACATTTGTATAGCAGTAGGAATGATATGATAGCAAAAAGTGGTCATTATCATCGCGCTAAATATACAAATGAAATCATTTTTAATTACCTTTGACAATTAAAATAATTGCAATAGTGAAACAGAGGATAATTTGAAAATTATCCAGCGCGCCATCAAAAGTTTGTCGTCGCTTACCGCAAAGGTCCTTGGGAACATACCGGTATTACAGTAGGGGATGTCTCGACGACATGTAATTCAGCATTGAACTCCAGCCATTGTTAAGCGCCCGCCTCATGTAGCCACTGGCCCCCGGATAACGATTGTAATCCACGAAAAGATAATCTGCATTGATTTCGTATGTTGGGACCTTTTTTACCAATTCTTCATCCAGTGGATGTCAATAAAGGACCAGTTTTGTTGTGCGTTACACTTCCAGTTGTAACGTATTCAGTTGTGATGTTCTATGTTATTCAGCGCATTAAAGAGGAACCGAAAGTCACGATTCAGTGAGTTCATAGGGTGAATGTAAGTGTTGCTGGAGGAGCTTTCAACAAGCAAGAAACTTTCAAGAGTTTTATGAATAGAAGAGTTTCATACATGTAAACAAATGGGTTCTTTGAAATCGATTCCCTGTGCTAACTTCTTTACTATACGGTCGAATATCTGCTGATATTTGTTTATTCTTCCTACACATAAAATGCATTCTAGAGGGCAAGAAAGGGGCCCTATTTCACAAAAAGGGAGGTTATTCGAAACTGTACGCCAGGAGAAGCAAAATACAGCTAGCCGTCCAGAGAGTACAGTTCCTCTGATGCCAGGTTTTAGCTCTCTAAGGATGTCAGAACCTGCTTAAGGTAGGCCACATCACGGTGGCGGTTACCCAAGGCTTATCATTTCCAATCAGGTTGCGAGGGTCTTACATCGATGCCTCCTAATTTGATCTCCTAGAAAAAACTTGTTTTTAAAATCACATCGATAAAGAGACATGAATGGGGGGAAATCCGCTTGTTGACGGCGCTCTTGTGAAATGAACCGGCATTGCGAAGTGCCTCGATGGGTTGCTAAGCGACATTCGTTTGATTTTTAACCGAGTAATTGAGCTGTGTAACGGCTGCTTTGATAGAAACAACTAGTGTGAATATTGAATGAGTGTGAAATGCCTAGAATACACTTGTTTCAAAAATATACCTTCACTCGTGAAAAGTAATGACGGGAATGTAACATGCCATCATGAATGAAGGTGTCATTCTAATATGTTTGAGGACAGTCAAAGAGCTTAACTCAGAAATGAAGACCGAAGTGGATGAGTGGCTCTTCCCTCTCCAGTACCCTTATATTTGACATTTGTTCCATGTCCCATGTGAAATTAGCTGAGGATCGAGCTTTTTCGGGAGAAATGCCTATGCCTGAGAAATGATCGTTCCGAAAGAAATCCCCACTGGTTTTCTTCACATAAATACTGTTCTCAGTGTGCACCGCATTATAGCCATTTAGTCAATTACCGTACTATGGCGTACGGTAGGAAGAGTTTTCTGTGATCTGTTCACTATTAATTTTATATAGGAGAAGATTGCTCTCGTATCCACCTCTGAGGTACCATGCTCTATATTTCAGCGAGTCTTCCACGATCTTGTGAGGAATGGTGGAGTGCTCGAAGTAACCGCACTCGATTACCAGTGGCTGGCAAAAATGTCACAATCGACTTGGATGGTGGTGGTCCGATGAAATCGATGCAGGTCGTATGTAAAATGATGAAAGACGACATGGGAGTGAACGTGGTACGTCTAATTCCAGTTTTATTTCCAAGTTCGGTTATAAGGTGGTACTGCATCAATGCAGACCTGTTGCGTTTGAAAAGTCATTCCCAATGAGCCATTCGTTCAACACCTTTCCGACAGCCATTCGCGCCATTTGCTTCCTTTTAGATCGTTCTGGAGTTTTGGTTACAGTCATTTTGAGATCTATGCTTCAATTGTAAACTATTAACGAAAAAGCGAATTCCTACTGTAGGGTTACAGAAAATAACAAGATTGAGTAGAGCTTATGCTGGTTACCAAATTAGGACTGCTTGACCCACATTGAGTAACCATCTCTCTTAAAGTTCCAGGATGCTGGTTACCAAATTAGGACTGCTCGAATTGCCCACCCTGAGTAGCCATCCCTTTTAAAGTTCCAGAATAGTAGCAGGTGTCAAGAAATCTAAATCGATCTTTGTTAGCACTCTATACTTCAGCACTCCTATGGCACTTCTACACTTCTACACTGCTATACTATTCTAATTCTTTGTGCGTTAAAAACTTGATATTCGCAGTTAACTGTTTTCATCCAAGTTCAAAGAAAGACTGAGTATGTGTTGGGACAATATCGCTCACTGCTAACCGGCGTCCGTCCTACGAGAAACGAACTTCGTTCCGTGCGCTTGCCAAGTGCTTGTCAACGTGTTAGATAGATCTGAACGCTTACACAGCGGATCAAATGGAATTCAACTGTACCTCCGGTACACCCTCATCCCCTCATCTTAAGGTACTCCTGAAAGACTCAATATCCATATTTAGACTTCTGAACACTGAAGCAATAGGACTTAAGGCTTAGGTTATTGCCTCTACTACGATGCCATGTGTCGTCGTCGGCACTATCACACTAGCGTGCTACTTTTCCTCGCAGCAGTGGACCGTTCCTACTCACGCTCTTATGCCGCGTTAATACTTTGCGCCGGCTGGAAGTGGATTCGGTCATAGGCAGCGAGGCACAGTGGCACGGAGGAGGTTCAGAGACGCCGCAGGCGACGAGACAGCATGAGACAGGCGGAGACGCACGGTCACGTACTGCGTCGGCACTGCAAAGTATGAACGCCGCCTCACTAATCACGGGACGTACGTTGCAGAGCGGAAATAGCATGCTCGACTGAGGGTGCGCACGACAAAACATGCCAACGCACAACCGTGCGAATCGCAGTTTCCGAGGAATAATTGAGCCATATACCCTGAATTCTTCTTCTTATTCGTTTAAATGCTGCCATATTGTATGTATCTCTAGAATCCTAGACTGTTCACAACTCAAGAAGCTTAGTAAGTGCAGTGAATATTTGTGCCTAGGGAGATATGCCTTTTGCAAAAGGTGATTTCTTCAGGTCTCCATAATAAGTGTGCGAACCTCCTGGAAACCTCGAAAAACTGTATCAGATTCTATGAAAAGCATATCTGGTCACTTGCAAGACCATTTGCGTTGAACACATGAGAACAGTTGTGTTAGTCGAGATTGCACTAGGTTCCTAAACCTTCCGCGATTCTAAACAAAACTCGGAATAGAGGTGCCTCCCAAAGAGCTGACCAACAAAAGTATCAATTAATGTTGTGTCCCTTCGTCACCCTATGAAATCTATCTCGATTTTCGTGTAAGGAACTGAATAATTATGAACGAAGAGACAATGTTTGAAAGATTTAGGGGGAAAAACAAAGAATTAGTTTAACCTCCGTTTCTCACGTGCCCTTTGACGGAGGCTAAACTCAGAAATATCCCCCATGTAAATTTTATGGCACATGAATTTATGTTTCGTGGATTGCTCGAATGTGATCGCATAGATTTTATGAGTTCTTTTTCTTGTGATTCAGAAAGATTAATTTGACGCTACACAGATAAGAAATCACAGCCAAGATTATATTTCAAAAACTGCTCCTGATGATGTCATCCCCACATGATAACCAGGGTATCATTGGCCTTGTATCGTGTACATAGTTTAGGCAAAGATTGTTAAATCTCTTTCATGAAATTTTCTAAGGACAGTAATTACTTTCCCGTCCCCGCACAATAATTACTCATTTGACTCTCTTCTAATGAGCTCGAAAGTGAGCACGTGGTTTTCATCTCCTTTCACTCCTTCGGCATTCCATGTACATAGTGGCTGGTTGAAGATGCAGGCTAATCACTTCTTCTGAAAAAGAAGGCGTTTTGTGCTACTGCTATCGTCTTAACATCCTCTATAGAAAGGTTACGGAATGGTCCATCTCTTGCAAGATCCGCATTACAACTGCTTCCAAACACCACACTCCTTCATAAGAATCCTATCAGATAAGATCTCATTTTCAGAAATCAGACATTAAACACTAGTTCCCCCAACCAGGCCTGGTACTACTTTAGTGGTTTAATGAATGTCGAAATGAGGGTTGTTTCGAGCATGCACTTTTGTTTGCTACGGCGCCTTTCACCTCTCTTTTACTTTCGCACATTTAAGAGAGCAAACTGTTCACATGAGCTGTAATGTTTTTGCCGCCATTGAATACCTTTTTTCAACGATGGCCACGCCAGCGCTCAACTGAGTATACATATGGTTTGTAGCACCACATTGTGAGTAGAGTCAACATGTGGCTGCAACGCCTTGGATACAAATCTATATGGCGAAGCACGAGACTTCTAGAGAGGAAAAAAGGCGCGTGGAAGGAAATCCGAAATTCGTTCCGAAGTTTAAACCCTTATCAGTGACATCATGGTCACTGATAAGATCCAAATTCTGATACTTACCATACCTTGAGTATACAGCTCTTCCTTAAGTGGTCCCACAGTATCATGTAGGAGCAAGAACAAGGCCGATACTCACAAGGTTTCTTGTTAGTATGAACTTTTATCAGCGCAGACTATTACAAATTTAAATAGCGTCTGGTCCACGTAATTCAAAGCACTGCGCCACGGCATGCGAATTCCTCCACGATGGATTTGGATCCCAATGTGCGGCGTACCCTCATGGATTTTATTACTGGATCTAACTGTTATAACTACCTTGTCGGTGTGAGGGATTCTAAATTGAAAGTCAGCTGAAAAGGTCCTAATACGAGCAGAAATACATAGTAGTAGCCAGTAAACACACTTCATTGTTACTATGTATTAATACAATTCGGCCGAGGTGCATTCTTGAAAAAGCGTTACAAGACATTTGCACAAATTCACGGACCTCAATATCCCCTCCTATTAATTTGATTTACATTTGACTATTAAAAAACTACAATACGCGGCATTTGCAGATTGCCACGATCCTAGAGCACGATCTCAAACGACCGATCTTTGTCACTGGTGACAATAACCCAGGTGTTGTCCGAAAAACTCTCATATACGGTGTTTCCACAGAGCAAATGGATCGTCTTGTTGAAGGTTTCGAGGCCTGTTCACAGGTAGGTAACCTGACAAGGTTATTCGAAGTTTGATTCCCTATTTTGAGTATGCTATTTGGCTCACAAAAACTTTGTTTTGACTTACTTTAAGAACTCTAAAAAGAAATCTTAGGAGGTTAGTATTGCCCCATCGTTTTGCAATTCCTTCCCCTTTTGCACACTATGTGTCACCCGGAAATATGCTTGAATTGGATCTTCATTCATATGGGAGCGTTGAGAAGGGGGAGGACTAACCGCAAAAGCGGAGGCGTTGAGATTGGGGAGAACGTGCCGCAAAATGGAAGCTCGGCGGGAACCCCATGACGTTACAGCTGGAACTCTTCCCTTGATGGACGCGTAATCTCCCTTTCGGATGGCATCACCAAACTGCCGACTGGTGGCTGCGTGCGAGGTTGTCTGGGATGGGATTGGATCTTGACGATATGTGAAGGGAATCTGGTGTGATTTGCTTCCAAGAGTGATACAGTGGCGAGTAACAACTAGTGAATGTAAAAACGTCCGTTATGGGTATTAACAGGTGATCCTGCTGACTGAGACCTGTGGCCGGAAGTGCTGTTTATCAGCTGCTCTTTTCCCAAAATAGAAAACCCTTTCCAGTCAATCAAAAATACCTATTACAAGAATGCGGCTCATTATATTGGCATGACGTACTGCGCTCTATTCATTCGGTGATTTACACATATAAGGTGTGAAGATAATTTTTGCAAACTCCTTTTCCTCCCCAAATACTTTTGAAATGCAAGGAGACTCGTGTTGTGAGTGGGTTCGATAGATAGGGTACTTGTACTACTTAAAGGAATCGTCCACGGAAAATGAGTTTTTGTGTTACCCATATATTTATGTTGTATTTGCCTAATGTTGGCCTCATGCAAAATTTCACGCGAAAAAATGTGAATCTGGCTGAGATACAGCACCACAAAGTGCGGTCCCAGTGGGCGGGGCCTCCGTGTAAAAGCCTCGTACCGCGTCCGCCGTGGTCTGAGACGCATTGTAGGAACAGAAGGTTACGTAAACAGTCCCACTCTCCGTTCCCAACGGCGGCGGAAGACGGGACGAGGCTTTTACACGGAGGCCCCGCCCACTGGGACCGCACTTTGTGGTGCTGTATCTCAGCCAGATTCACATTTTTTCTCGTGAATTTTTGCATGAGGCCAACATTAGGCAAATACAACATAAATATATGGGTAGCACAAAAACTCATTTTCCGTGGAAGATTCCTTTAAGGGTTCATTTGGTTTGCTGCAATCTCTACGATTGCCACGAAAACGATTTTTTTAAAAAGGCCATCGGCTGCTCTTTCTTCACCAGAACCAGGGGCTATAACGTAGCGAGGGAACCGTGGCAATCCATGTCACGCTGAATCGACATTCTCTCGATTTAAAAATCACTTTTAATGTTTTAAATCCCAATTACCATTGTACCTCAGCATGGGAGTGTAAAAAAAAGTAGCCGAAATTTTAGAAATTAAGGTCTCCTTTTCAGGTGGGTGGTATGAGAAAACAGGAATAATCGAGACTTTCACAAACTAAGATCTACTTTTTGGTGCAAAAGATGGGCGTGAAAGCAAAAAAAACAACTTAGTTGTCGCAAAGTTTTTTCAGCCTAATAGATATCGGAAACGTTATAAAGCATTTTGCAGATGATTAAAATATTTCAATAGTTATAGTTCATGCGATTTTCGTGTCGTGGTGGTGCTCGACTAATGACGCAAGGTGACGAGCGATCACCTTCATCGTGGTACGCTACAAGATCTGACAAACATGGCCTTCAGTGGGGAGATGCTCCACCGTACAGTCGGATGTGTTCCTGTGCAACTAATGGTTCCTGCCTTCACAACAGGTGAATCTATACTATGTTTTGTCTGATCCTAATGTGGAAAAAAGCGTGGATGAAGGATTCATAATAGGCCTTCGACTTTGGTCAATCACTTTTGTGATGACCTACATAGAAAATTTCAGAATATACCATTTCCATACGGACTCACAGAACGATTTGAATGGGGTTTTGCCCATATATGTACCATCATAATCGAGCCAGCCTATGTACACGCGTCAAAGTTCACGCCTCTCCGAGGGCGTATGGTACCATATCACCGACCCGGAGAGATGGATGGCTTGCTTGAGTGATGACCGCTCAATTGACCACCGAATGTGCCAGTGGGAGCAGGCCAACTGCCAATGCATCAAATCCTCTCCTGTGACGAAAAAATATTGCGATACTAACGTAGGAATTGGGTGATTTTCGTGTCATCAACACAGCTGTAGGATCCGACGAAGGATAAGCTAGAAGCCATGCTGTGGCCAAGGAAGTGGGGATATAACCGCTCATGTTTTGGCACCTATGCCCTTTCAAAAATCATGGTATTTCAGAATGTGCAATTGTGATTCTGGAGAAGATGCTACTGATGAAGGCGTGAATCCCTATTCTCAACTGCTACCTGTGACCGGCTTGTTTCTGGGCGGAACAACGAAGGCTTCGTCTATTGAAGTCGAAATTGGGCCACTCATCTGTAATCGGCGAGGTAAATGCAATAGCTTTTCTATTTGTTACGGTACCGGAAAATTTGAAGTGGTCACGAAAAAAGCATACTGAACGCTCCTTCACACGATAAGCTTTGAAGGATTTGAGTAGCAAGTTCCAGTTGATGCCATCAACCCCACTGCCAATCCTACGCATCAGCCAGATTGCTATGGCCGCCGTCAGACAACGCGATTCTGCGATTATACGATTCTGCGACTCCGCGATTTCACGGCCCGGTGCGCGAAAGCGCGACATGCAAGATCTTAAAGTCGCAGTATCGCGTGCGAAAGTGCGACTTCGCAAAGCAGAAGCGAAGTTTGACGCCGCGTTTGTTTTAGTGGCACATTTTGCAAATAAAAATCAAAGCTTTCTACAGGATGGAAAAATTGCCGTGATGGCCTGAGTAGTCTATTGAATCGCGATCTTCAGGCTTTCTTTCCACACTAATTGCGAGCAATGCCGCGTCCCGTTTATCCTGTCTGGCTTTGCACTTGAGTTTTTCAGAAACTTTTTTTTTCCTCTGAGAAAAACATATTTTCAATTCGGAATTTCACAACTTCTTTGTTGACTATCGCCCGTTGATGGCCTTTCTCTGCAGCTCCCTTTTTTCAGTCTCGTTTGAATCAGTGACGTTCTCGGACAGAAATGCTCGAATAACTGGCGTGCGAACACTGTCGTCTAGAACCTTTGACCTGTGGCTTCAAGCCAAATTCAGCCATCTTCATATGAGTTTATTTACATGGGAGAGTGTCGACTCTTTGCACTGGCTCCACCTCTACATTCAAGGTAAGACAGAGAAAATCACCTCAAGAAATCATTTTTGCTTTTTTGTATATGAATTTTCAAAGGAATGGTCCACGGAAAATTCAGTTTCTTGGTAACCCATATATTTATGTTGTATTTGCTTAATAAGAGCAGCATGCAAAGTTTCTCGCGCAAAAATGTGTATCAAGCCAAGACACAGCACCACAAGGTCTCCTCCGGATGGGCGGCCTCCGAGTGAAAGCCCAGTTCCGCTCTCGGTCGTTATTGGGGAGGGGGGGGGGGGAGTGCGACTGTTCAAGTAACTTCCTGTTCCTACAGTACGTTTCCGACCGCGGTGGACGACGGGGTGGGCACTTGTTGGAGGCCCGCCCACCTAGACGAGATTTTGTGGTGCTGTATCTAAGCCGTATGCACACTTTTCCGAGTGAAACTTTGCATGCGACCCACAGTAGACAGATACAGTGTAAATGTACGGATAACAGAAAAACTTATTTTCCCGTGAACGACTTTTTAAATACAGTGTCAAGGCCATGCACATTTCAGATGGAAAATTTGTGGGTGAGATAGTGAATGGAGGCGAAACGGCTCAAGTGGTGTCTGAGTCCATTTACAATGATGGTCGGTGGCACACAATCTACTGGGAGGCAGACACTTTTGGAATGAGGCTGCGTGTCGATGGAAAGACTAGCGAAACTAATGCCACACTCATACTGCCCAATGCTCATCAGTGGACAATTGGTTAGTGGAACTTCGAAGGCCTCGCAAAAAAAGGCCTCGTGCATAACTATTATCCTATTGTGTTACTTGCTATATACTTCAGGTTCACGAACGGAACGTGGATTGACGGGTTTTGCCGGCGTCGTACGAAGTGTCCAACTATGCGGTGAGGAGCTGGCATTGAGCACAATTGTACGAAAAGACTACGATAAAGGTTTTTATTTTCTTAATTATACACTTAAAATAAATCATGAAGATCGTTGAAAGCTAAATCGGAATGGTGCGGAATATGTATTTCAAGAGGACACTGGGGTGATTCGTTGCTATGTAGTACGGCTGTAGCGAAAACAAAATTCACTCATACAACCTCATCGATATTCTAAAAAATTCCCAACAGCAAATTCCTCGTCCTTTTGCAAGATCTCTGAGTAATTATAATGTTTTATGGCCTATAAAGAATTAATAAGGTCTTCCGTAGATAAGTCAATTCCCACCTGACCGTGTCGGCTCTTTTGGCGACCACCATAGGTAGAGCCGCCCACCTCGAGGAAGTTGTTAACAGCTTGTGAAGCTGACTGCACTTATGTTCTCGAATAATGAGTGAAGGTTTTATCAGCTTTTCATAAGAAATTTTTTATGACGTGGAGCCTTGAGAAATTACCGTTTCCTTCTTCTACTAGATCGTTTCAGGTGTTCATATTGGTGAAGAGGGCTACTGCCGCCAAGGTTTGTGTAAAAATGGAGGCGCATGCGTTGACAAGTACGACGGCTACACCTGTGACTGCTCCCAGACGCCATTTGGAGGCAATGACTGTAATAAAGGTAAGTTGCACAGGGTTCGTATTCTGAATCTGACGAATTTCGAAATTCGCAGAAAATCACTACTTCGTCGAAGGAAACACACACAGTAGATAGATAGTCCCGTAATACCAATGGACGTTGCTCTTCACTTCGGTTGAGCTTGACCAATCATGATCATTGATGTGGGAGACTCCGAAGTCACTCCGATGTAGCTGGCCTTAGGCCGCGGTTATACTCACCGTCGGCAGGGCGAGGCTGCGTTTTACGGCAGCGAGGGAGAGTGGCACGGGGAAGTGCAAAGATGACGCAGTCAACACGCGGTGTGGCATAGGCGAAGACGCAGAGATACGCGGCCACGCCTTGCCGCCGGCACCGCAGAGTATGAACGCGGCCTCATGGTTGAAAAATGATAAGAAATGACTCGAATCGCTGTCCCGATGGGCAGATCGTGGATAATTTTGTTTACAGTATTATCGTGGATGAACTATAAGGACTCCAGCGAAGTAGCTTACTGTATCTACAGTAATCTGCATTCCCACTTTTTAGAATACAGCATGTTCGTTCCACTCGGTTCGCTGTTACAAATCCCGTGGCAAAATCCCGCTCACACTAACAACTGTCATCGAATCGCCATCCAGACCAGCATCTCTAACGTCTCTCTGGTCAAGTCAAAAGCCCTTTTCGCTGAATCGACTTTCAATATGTCGATAAGTCCACAAGGTTCAGTACAATCCAACCGCTTTTTATGTGTTTTTTACTGTATCCTTCGTGAAATCAAAAAGCTGCTCTTACAGGACACTTGACCGTATCCGTCTACGATGGATTTTTCTTCAACCACAAAGACTCGGAAAAACGATGGAATCTTAGCGATAATATTATGCACGACATAGCTTTCTGTGCATCGGACTCACGATTCAATCTAACGGTGAGTTGCGGCCCAGCATTACGCCTTACAGTATGCGATCGATTTTACGCGCGCACATCATCGATGACCATTTCCAAGCGCACGAGTTGGTAGGTAACCAGATCTAGGCAGTTCAAAATCGTCCGTATTGCAAACGAAAATTCGAGATGGACCTGATTTCTGAAACTTTTGAGAAGTTCACTCTCATATGAGGACTTCTGAAAGCCCTAATTTCACATTGTTTTTCCAACGAATTGACTTTTAGATCGATGGCGAACCATCCATACAGTTCGAAGGAAACTGGACATTCTTCAACAGCTTCAATGTGTGGAACTTTTTGGACAAAAGTAGGTTGAATTTCTCTAGATTCATGCTGAGTACTCAATGGCACTGCTGCAGACTTCACTGGCTGTGTGTCACGAATGAGAGTGGGATCATCGTTCCCACTCAAAAATCCCAAAGCTGCTCGATTAAAACATTCGGGCAGAATTCGTTTTGGCAGTTGCTCCATGGACGTGATGTGAGTCTACAAATTTTATTGAATTCGTAGCTGAAAGTTCCAAGAATTCGATGGTTTGTTAGCGACAGACAGATGAAAGGCTGAGTCAGTATGCAATAGCTGTGATCACCGAATGACCATACGTAGACCCAGGGTATGGAGGAAGCAGGGTCAACCATTAGGAGTATAGGAGCAGTGTTACTGGCGTTGAGCAGTCCCTTGTTGACCGCACACTCTAGTTCCATTAAGAATCGTGGTGGTAGGCGAATGCGATGTGGCCTCTGCAATGACTTGCGGGGGACGGCCTCTGTAGTGACTGCGGGGGACGGGGATGTACAAGTCAGTGCTTTCATCCTCCCAGACGACTCCAACACCAATTCACCTACTCCAAAGAAGTGGAAGACTTGGTTGATGTGTGCAAACATTAATGAGGTATTTGATCACCGCACCATGAGAGTGACAGTATGCCCCACCTGTCACTACACCGCCTCTTATCGAATCAGACATTACTTAAAGAAAATTTCCGATCAATTGGCCCTTCTTTCCTAATCTCCACTGATTACGATTACCTCACAACGATGTGATTTGACGTACTGTTGCATAAAACCCGTCATCCCAAAAAAAAATGATTATCGATCGGCGACTTTTCTCACAAAAGTAAAGAGGCCATCGAAGTCCAGAAGATTTATATTGATTAACCGTAATGTTTTGAAGACTCTTCGAGGAATTCGCTCACAGATACTACCCTCCCCCTTCTCTAGTCCGAAATACGACCCTCCCTTGAGTTTTCTCGACGCATGCTTTACATTCGTGGTAAAGAAAAATCGAAGAGAGTGTACACAAGAGGAGAAAAACGTTTGGTGGGAGCGATAACTTCAAATCTGCTTGGCGTCATAGGAGAATCGCTTAGCCTAGTCAGAATTTAAACCGGAAGGATACACGAGCCGCATAAGCAGTAGCGGCGCCACTCGCCACTTCTCTCCATTCACTAACATACTCAGCAGAAATATACTGGGAAAGCATGCGTTCATCCTCTTTAAGAAATCTTTTACTTATATCACGCAAAATTCTGTTGGGGTATCATGACTTATTGACGATAATCAGATTTTAGTGATACTCGTCAACCTGCAGTAAAAACTCCTGACGACGAAGGAATCCGTATTCATGCCGTTGCACATGCCAAGCATCACATAATCTCTGTCACTTGTACGTATCTACCATATTTCAAACTTATATTTATCAATTTACAACTTCTTTTACTGAGCGAATTTCCAAGAAAACAAAAATGAGCTCCATCACACTAAGGGATATTTCAGCGATTGTTGGCCTAGCTGTGGCTGGCTTTCTGGCGCTGCTGCTCTCAATCCTTGTCTGCTACATGAGATCTCGTCCAGAAGGCGTGTACAAAACGAACGAAGGAGAATACAGCCCATCTCGAAGTGAGGAACCACTAGTGAACGGCGTACCAGCTGGTGGAAAAGAGTACTTTTGCTAATGTCTCGCCAGCTAACAATCAAGCCGACCTCACTTCAGTACCGAAGTTGTTTTGTAGCTGACGAATTTTTGTGATTCCGATCTCGTCTTTCTTTGCGAATATTCCGGGTTTAGAGGCCAACTTTGCGTCAAGTTCATGTTTTTCAGTAGATCAATAAGTACGGGTACTTTTATTATAACGTGCAATGAATGTTACTGTAAAATATGTGCCACGCCATTTTTGATCACAGTGTGAGGCAATAGAAAAAGATAAAACGGCTTAACAAGGTTAAACAAAAGATCACGGGATTGGATATCGCTTGTGTGAAAATTCTAGGAACGTGAAAAAAATGAAATAAGTGCACATACAGTAGCGCTCAAAAGTCTTCGGCCAAAACTTTTTCGTCATAACTTTTTTCTACTTGACCAAATTTGACAAAATTTTAATATGTGGTGCCTGAACCTATTGTCAACACTTCCTACTACTTGAGCGCCGCTTGCCACTTTTCATGATTTTTTACAAGAATTTACTACAAGACCACCCAAAAAAAAAGTAAGAGGCTTGTTCAAGAAAAACGGCTTTCTATACAAAAACAAAAAGAGCAAGCCTCAGAGAACATTGATATTCTGTAGAAAGACCACGACTTTTGATGACAGCGGCACAGCGGGACGGCATAGCGATGGCATGCCAAAATTAAAAAATTTCATATAACCACGTAACCTACACCGTTGCGCGCCAAAATAGTATATTAAGTATGCAGTGTCTCCGAGTACAACATACTAAAATTTCTCTTAAATCGGTGCAGTTGCAAAAAAGTTACAAGTGAAAAAACCCAAGTGAAAGACCATTTCGCCGAAGACTTTTGAGCGCTACTGTATATGCATAACACTGGGAAGATCAAATAATCACAGATAGTAAGGTATCAACCTAACTGATGAAAGTTCTTCCTGTAACTCCTTGGTTTTCTCGACCAAAGGGGTTTCGCAATACAGAAATCTCTCCAACGAGCACATACCCTTTAGCGCAGGTGTTACGCACTCCACTTCGTCCAATGGGCAGGCGCCCAGCGAAAGAAATTTCAGGTTGCACAAAGTTGAAGAGGGGGATATTCTGAAATACAAGTAGTTGAACAGTTACCAACAACCGCACACTCCATTGTTTCGAAAGCAGCATGAGGGGTGATCTGAGTGTTCAGAAAGTGTAAATGTGAACATCATCAAAGACAGCATAAGAGGTGATGTGGTAATTGAGCAATCTTTGAAAGAAGTCATTCACATGGGATCTAGCGGTCTAGAAAACCTATTTATAGCGAAATCCGCTTCTAAAAGGGCATCCCCGAGCTATCAACGGCTTAACGCTTAATATAATAGCTGACGCTCCGGGAAAACAGACCCCGCCTACGGACGACGGGGTGGGGTGCAAGTGTTTCGGCTGGTGAGGCCACGTCAGGTTGAGGTCAGGTTGCGCGGCGGATTGCAATCAGGTAAAGACAGGTAAAAACACGCTGCCAAAGCTCCTCCCCTAAAAAGGCTCAGGCAAATCTGGGAGAGCCCAGACGGCGAAGGACTCGCCACCATTCGGACAATTTGCGAAGCGTCGCCGCGCGCGGTGACCCGATTTAGTGCCGGCTTCTAAAATCGGAACACATGCAACTCACCCACGGACGACGTGATATTTTAGCTTGAAGCTCACTCCAGAAAATGGGGGCTGTCGTATTTCTCGAACATCCCTTCGTGTTCACGACTTGGCAATTTGCCAGTGGAAACGTCTGAACCACCGGCCTCTTAATGGAAAGGTCGTCCGCGTCGAAATTCAGCGGTGGAAAGAGGTCCTATTTCTTAAGTCTTTCGCCACTTTCTCCGTTTTCTCTTCACCACGGTATTACCAAGCAATTCGACCTTCATATTCAGCGCATTTTTCATGATTCGTACGAATCCCCTCTATCACTGCTTTGACTAACTGGCTTTAACCAGCTGGAAGAAACGGTGTGGGGCACGACTTGCGATAAAATCCTGCCATGGCTGCAACTGAGCTCCGTGCCGGCATGCAGGCTCATTGGCCAAGCAAGCCCACACAACCAAGCGTCGCGCGTCACACATCACAGATTTACGCAGCTCTATTCGACTTCGACTTTGGCGATTTCATTGAATTTCCCCAACTACCGCACTACAAACACCCACACCTTCATTTTTAGCAACCAACCAAATTATCCATCGCACTTCCTTCGAGACTTCAGACGATTGCCCTTGACTACAGACCATCTAACAACAAAAATAATTAAGCAACTGAAACGAACTTTTTGATGGGATTTTCATTTGCTGTGAGAGACTCGAGGTTCGGTAGTAGTACATCATCAAGAGTCTGGAGCTGATTGCCACTCACATCCAGATGGGTGACTAAACCAGCGAGGAGCTCAACTCCATCCAAGCTGCAAAATTTCTACATGAAGAGATGCTATATCAATAGGTCATACAACATCCAAAAAGGTTTCAGAGATCGCCGACCAACCTCGATATTTGAGCATTTCGGATCGATAACTGACTTTCCTTGCCATCCATTAACAGCTCAAGTAGAGGGCGACCGTCAACTTGCTCTCGTAAAACTCGATTTATAATTTGACGGGACGCCAATTTTTTGTAGATCTAAAAAAAGAGAGGCTGAATGTGGTTAAACCCAACAAAAATGAAGATTCACTACAAACTACCTCTTTTCTCTTAGGGTCGAGCTCAGTAGCCAGTTTTCCTAAATTTTCGAGAATTTCTGCGTGACATTCTGAAGGAAGAGTTTCCATCAGGCATAATGTGTACATATAGCGAGCCCACTGAAAACACCCTTGGTTACCACTATGAGGTAAGCCTGGCACGGATAAAATAGTTCTTCAGCTAGTGAGAGTGAGAATAGGATATCATAATGTGAATGACATTGTGGAGTACTGAGTTGCAGTCTACCTTGGGAAATCATTATGCTTATGCTGTGAATCAGTAGAAATTACTCGAGGATTATCGAAGTTTTATTCACCATATTTTTGGGCTCCATCTCCATCAGCTGTTTACAGTTGTCCGTTATAGTCGATATGGCCACGCTTGGCTTGCGAGTCGTCAAATCAAATGCCTTCCGAAGAAGTTCCTGAAGTACGTATAAACTCATGGATTGAAACAGATATTTAGAAATGCCGAATCCTACGATAGTGGAGAAAGGAAGCTCCTAAGGGTAAGAAAACGCTGACAATAAGTGCTACCACAGATGACAGTGTCATTGCAACTGCACCAGTTGGGCTATCGCACAGTGCTGCGAGAATAACTGCGATAAGCGCAGTACTGTGCGCAAGCCCATTCGAAATCTCTACAGATACTTATGAGTGTTTAGAGTTCGACGTAATTCAAGAGTAGAAACATCCCGTGATATCCGAGTACAAGTATATTCACTTGCTGAGCACTTAATGATTAAGCTACTGGGTGTGATAATCTACTCATTTACTACTGCATATCGCAACGATGGAGAAGTAGACCACTTTCAGGAGGTTCAGATGACTTAGCGGTCATTTCGGAGCGCCTGACAGGGCGTGGCCTACAGACTTGGGTGAATGGCGAGCGTGAGAGTACGTGGCGGGAGTGAGAGTGTGTGGCGGGGTGAGAGAGTTTGATACACTCTCATCCAAGTCCGTAGGCCACCCCTATCAGGCGCTCCGAAATGGACTGTAAATGACTGCGTTTAGTCACTAATCAATTAATACTTAGGCTGAAGCGGTCGCCACTAGGAGTTGATAGCTTAGGGATAGATAGTTTTGCGTTCGATTGCATCCATTGATAAGAATTTTTGCTCACCATAAGATTCTTACATGCTGGTGGCAAATACATATGCCGGTTATCGATGCATATATTTTTGTAAACATGCACCACTATTTGGAAATTGGAAATTTGGAAATTCATGTAGCCCAGCAGTCGATACACAATATTGTCGTTGGCACCGCATGAGAAAATAAATCACTTGCTTTGCTACTACAATTCTATCGTATCTTAATGTAGATTGCAGTATCAACAATCTGCACAGTTTTTTGGAACGCAAGGCAATTTAGCGGTCGCTACATCGACAATCCGATTATATATAGTAGGATACGCCGCACTTACAATCGACAACAACTGACCTTATTTACGTACGGCTTTTTCGAGATATCCAAAACGCTTTTCTCATCAAAGTCAACATGAACGTTACATGGTACATCGGACATGCATTGCCAAATTCTTGCCGACTCTGGCTGAGCGGACAAGGCCGAAATCTGGAAAGGGTTTTTTATACCAGCAACTGCCAAAAGAGAGAGCAGCATAAAAGTATGTCAGTCACCCTCGATTACATTGCATGCCGCTATCACTCACTATCGACAAGAGTGACAGAATCATTAAATGAAGTAACCCTACGAAAATAAATGAAATAACTCAATGAGTTCCAAATGACTCACCCCTCTCCATGAAGCATCCGAAGAAGACTCCACAAATGGCAGTAGTTCATCGAAGGTGCAAGCCTTTGACATAACAATGGTAGTATTATTACCGTGAAAAGAAACAGTGAGAGGAACAGCTGGAGATGAAGAGTCTGACCTCACTGAAAATGATCTCAAAGATTTCCTATCACGATCAGTACCAAAGACAACTAATCCAAAAAACGTACAGAACTCCTTTTCCGATCCCATTTCGAGAAGCCACCGACTGTATACCCAGGCGCTTTGATCATCAGGATCGGTGAAAAAAGCAGAAGTCACCTTCTAAAAAACAGAACAATACGATAACTTCTTGAAGCCGTATTGAACATAAATACAAGTTCGCTATATTTCCACGCTTAACAAAAATTGCAATAACCTTCAATTCACTAGCAATCACGCTATCCTCTAGCCGAAACTCTCCAGTCTTAGTACTCTGCAATCTTGGGAGCAATACAGCGCGGTAGTGCCATGCAGAGTAGTTAGAGAAATTCTGAGCGATGAGACGGTTCGAGAATCTGAGATGATCAAGAGAACTTAGCGCATCACCGGAAAGTGTAGCAAAAATAGTTAAACACGGACTCGAGTTCTTCCTCTTCTCCAAGGTTGCCCAATTTCGCTACCACGCGACGATGATCCCATGTGTGGAAATTCCTAAAAAAATAAATGAAACAAGCAGTTACATTGCAGCCATACCATAGCAGTACCTGCAATCCAGCTTGAGCGCCTTTTCACAAAGTGCTAACTCGCGCTTGATATCTGGATGCTCCTGTTGCCTTAATGTCCAGCCTCGATGAAACCATACTGAGTACGACTTAGGGTTCTCCTAAGAACACAGCTTTCAAAAAAAATGCAAAATGCGAAACGATATCTAAACGGGGAGCACAAGAAACCTTTGACACACCTCCAAGCATGCCTGCGTCAGAAATAACTCTCCAGTCAGGAGATTTTCAATTTTCTTTCTACACTTTTCTTTACATGAGTCGTCCTCTGTCGCTGACTGCAATTGTACGAAGCATAGAATGGCTACGGTAGGAATCATAATTTTAACCAAATCAACACGCACTCGTTTACTCTTCGAATTCCATAAGGTACTACTGCTAAAAGACTTCACCTTCTAACGGACTGCATCGCCAGAACCATCGATCTGTCGATGCACCGTTCAATGGAGGTACAGACTACTAAGGTGGATATAGAGCACTCACCGTATTCCGCTTGTGCGATCAAACACATTCAAAAAAAAAGTTCAAAAGTTTTTTCCAAAAGACTCAAAATAGATTTCACAAAACCGATTGCAAAAAATGGTAGCAAAAGAAGTTTGAGCCTTCTAGGCAGGCTTTCGGCGCCTGGCACCTTTATCAAGCCGTCTTCAATTTTAGATGTCTTTTTTTTTTGTCCAATACAGTACCAATATCAGCTCAAGAATCTGAAATTCCCAAAGCTGGAAGTAAATCTAATCTGTTTAACTTAGAGCGGAAAATTTTACCATTGGGAGCGGCAAGAATATCCCTAGGAAGCATTCTTAGCCATCTGGCTCCCCGAAAAAAAAATCATATTGTGTATGGTGGCAGAATGTCTGATGCTAATTCATTCTGATGTTAATTCAACAACTAAGCTACCAGGGCGGCCCTGGGTAGAGGAATCTTCGGCGGGCGTATCCTGGGTTTGAAAGGGGTGGGAGGGGGATATTATGAAATTTTAGTTTAATTCCGGATAACACACTTTGAACTAGGTACCAATACAATGATTAGCGATTTTTCCTCATTTTTTTAGGGAGACAACTCGAGCATAGGTACAGCAGACGTCTCATGTCCTCCAGGCGTATTCCCCCCCCCCCCCCCCACATTTTGAACCAAAAAATTTCCCTCAACTCTTTAACCTGCTTTAGCTCGGATGTGTGGCGAGTGTTTCGATGATACTAATTGATGATATTGATAACAATGCAAATACGTTTCGATGAGAGTTAATAAATAGCACAAATAATTGGCAAACCACCTTTTCGATCACCCTTAAGCCCTTCTACATAAGACATCTGTTTGTGAATTTTAATACATTATCTTTTTTGAAGCAACGATATATATGACATGAATTCAATGTATACCCCTGAGTGTTAGAAAGATGGTGTACCTCACACTGTTTCCATTCTTTAACCTTTTTCTCAATCGTTTCTCTTCTAATATTCCAGAACGTGTAAATGTCGGGATTCTTCTCCAACAGCTTTTGGGTCAAACTCAAGATTTCGTCATCCAGCTCTTCTTAAAAAACAATGAGTTAATCAATAGCACAAACAAGCACGACAAAGAACACACCTTTGGCCCTTTTTTCGAAAATGCGATCACGAACAGTGCAGAACACCTTGAGTTTTGCGGCTCTTTCCTTCTCCTTTGCTGCTTTTTCCTCATCACTAGTTGGAACTTTTTTCACAAAATGCATTCACCTTAACAGTATACAGAAAGTGCCTTTTCAGATGTGTTACGCAAATGAAAAGCGGAAAGTCAAGACAAGCGCTGGAGACATTTTAGAGAGATAGCCAGTACTGAATAAAAGACATTGGATTTGGGATAATATCCAAATAGACATCAAAATATGGAAGTGTTTTGACATTTATAAGACAACGGGTCTCAGTCATCCCTACAGAAGAGCTATGCCTCGTCCCTTCTAACTGAAACACCACCTTAACATTCATCACAGAGAGCGTAGTCTTTTGAATCATGCTCCTCATTTAATCATTTGTCTATCATGTATGATCATGAAGAGAGACATTGTAGAGAAATAGCAAGCACCAAAGAAAAGACATTTAAATTTAGGATAATACGTTATTAATGTATAAATAAATAATTAACATAATTCGAAATGACTTGTTCACTGTGCCGAGCGTTAAGACTCCAGCGGTAGGAGCAATAATATAAATACTTATAAACGAAGGACTTAGCACAAAAAACACATTTTTAAGTAACATAATACACTCAAGTAGGAGACTCTCACGATAATTTCGCTAGAAATCTTCAATGCCAAGTAAACTAGTGAGTCGCCTCTCCTTTGCTTTTGAAAGCACGGCCATTAGCAAGATATGACGAAAGTTGCTGAACACCCGCAAAAAAATTAGAAAACTGCAAAAGCAGTATGAGTTAGTTCAGGTAAAGCAGCTCAATTCTTTTCTTTATACGAGAAAGAGAATAATAATGCTAGGCAGCAAAGGAGCAGGTATCGCCGGTTACGCAAACATCGGTTCTCCCCATACTGAGTGAGTCATCTTGAAAACACGAACGAAATTCTCCGACGGCTTTGAACAAGAACCCGTTAGCGCACAGTCGTATCAAGACAGCAGCCCATTTCTGTCCAGTGCAAGCGAAGTATGTACGGAGATCCAGAACTCGATGCGAGAGAGGACAATTGACCGGTTTATTAAAGTATTCAGAATGTACAGTGCGACATGTAAACTATCAAGCTCCAGAGAAAAAACAAATGGTAACGAAAGCAATCTGGCAAGGACAACCTCAACAATATCGTACATGGGAACGTGGACAAATAACTGTGCACCATCACAACAAGAGACTCAGTGATTGAAAACAAGTATGATAAGCTCTGGTACAATTGAACAAACTGAAGAAAATGTGGAGTACGACACGTGTATCAATCATGAATCTTCGATGGTACAGATACCACTTTGTAGTTATCCTGGATGATAGCGTGGTTTTCTTTTCCATCTAGTGCTTCAACACGACCAACTACCCAGGCGGGGAAGCCATCAAAGGACTCCATGTCACGAATAAACGGCTGAAATAAGCAACATCTCATCGTATAAAAATGAAGGAAAACTAAATTTGAACTGATTACATGAAACAAGTTTGAACAGCATTACGTAAAGACACTTTTAATAAAAAGATAAACATATGTATAGTAACACAGGCTACTAAGACCACCTCGGCATTTTCTGGGCTGACAGCTACAAGCAGACCACCACTGGTCTCCGCAGAAGTTCCTCCAAATAGATTGAAACCGTTACGATTTGGCATTTTTAATGCGATCTCGTCCATGTATTCAATCACCGGCAGTGTGTCAATGACAAATCGGACATTCGCCTTCTGGACTCGCGATAGATTGTCCGCGTGACCTCAAACGAAGTGTCTCGATATTCGCTCAGAAACAATGATGGGATTACCAGAAATATAATTTTTGCTTGAAGCAACTACTCTTGACTCACCAAGAACTCCGAAACCAGTTACATCTGTAGAAGCATGAGCGTGATACTTGTGAAGCATTCTCGCAGCATTTCTTTCATAAAATATCCAGAGGGATAAGATGACATGAAGATGTGGCCAAAGACGAGGATAAAGCATACCTGTTCAACCTTGTCATCTGTTCTGTAACTTGCTGGAAAGCACGGACGATTTTGCCTTCTTCAAGGCCTAACTCCTCTACTCGACCATTCTTCTTTTTGAGCCATTCGTAAGAATTAACAGCAACCTAAGAAAGGTATTTCAACACTTCAGCTAAACCAGTGTTTGAAAAGTTAGAACCCTTCATCAAATCCCATTGAGCATAAAGAACACATCGACTTCTACAAAAAATGAAAACCGCCCAGTTCAGGATACGATCCCGAAAATGGAAGAAATTGTAGTAGAACATAACAGAGTAATGCAATTAACACTTTATTTCTCGCGCGTTCCCCACGGAATAAATCCTCAGTGCCATGATGAAAAAGGAATTTGACTGTGCGTGCTGAGGACGACCATTTAGGGTGTTAATATCGAGATGGCAACAATGTAAAGAACGCAACTAAAAGTGTGCGAACAGCATCGATACGATTCTCAAGAGAAATGCTACACTACAGTGGTGGACTGCAAAGAGCGAGAGCAAATGCAAGCATCACTTATGAAAAATAACTATACAGATCGTACTGTGGAAAAGACCCAAGCTACCGCCACCAGGAGAATACCAAAGTACCCATACCTGGCCACCAATCGGCTTTGTGAGTACCAAAACGTCTCCAGGTTTAGCTTGATCGACTCTAATGATTTCTTCATCAGCTGCTACACTACTTGCAACACCGCCGAGGAGAAGCCATGGACAGCGAACGGTTTGACCACCACGAACCTTGGTTTCCGCAGAGTCAGCAGCATCCTGAAACAACTTCATACATGAAAAAAGCGCACTAAGAGCTAATGAGAGTAGAAAATAGGGACTGATAGATAAAGCGGATGATCATAATCACATTTCTAATGAAAAACAACGAAGAGCTATGACCCAAACCCAAGATGAGGCACGTGTCAAAACTTTTTCCAGACAATTAAAGGCGAAAATCTGCAGAAAAGTGTCCGAACCATCAGTTCGAAACTTCAATTTATACACTGCAGTATATGTAGCTGCAACATCATCAGACGTGACGTTCAACTACGTTACTGTGGCGGGTTAAACGGCACACATATTCAGCGAATGGCCTCTTCGATAGGTCACCAGGTACGGTACTCAGGCGGCTTGACTACATGCTCCTTCAGTGAACACATACCTTGAATCCTTTTATGAACATGGAAACGATTATGTCACGCTCCTTCTCGCTTAAATCAACAGCAACTCCAAGCAACATAAGCATGTTATCGCAGTTGACAATGCCCATTGCGTACAGGTCACTCAGCACATTCGCGCACGTCACCCTGCCCTAAACTGAGAAAAACGGATATGAGGTGATTGACCATACTGTCATAATGAATGCAAGAACAGACTGAAAAGTCATTTCAAAAAGTACCATGAGGTATGGGTCATCGACCAAGGGATAGAAAAAGTCGGTTGTCTGAACCAGGTTCAAACCTTTATGTCGAAGTGGTACCACGCAGCTATCGAGACCAATACCTGGAGCCAGAACAGAAAAAAAACTCGAAAATCACATAATTAAGTTTTCAAAGGTCAATTATAAACAGGAGACCTTCTCATAAAGTTCACATCACTCATCGAAAGGTGTGGCTTTGTTCATGCCAGTTTAGAAATAAATATGAAATATTATTTATCGACTCGCCGACCCTGATAACCTTTTTGGGGATTCATTTTCACTTTGTTTCAGCTACAAAACCCTCACCTTTGACGTGAACAACGACCCTTTGCACACATTCTATTATCGTCCAACTTCCCTGTTCCTCATTTGAGGGAGATGGCGCTAGGAAATGCAGCCAAACTACACATTCTTGCTCAAGCACTCAGATGGCAATGAACTCATCTCGCTTTTTCTGTTCCTCCATCGCAATTTGACAGTACTATAACCACCACTAGTGTGTAAAAAAGAGGATTGAAGACCTAACCGTATTCCTAGCACACAAAAGTTAATGCACCGACCGAGAATCGAACCAGGGCCGCCCGCACTCGATAAACATATAAGCCTAGGAGCGGCTAACTTTCGCAAAGAAAAACGCGAAGTGCAATTGCAGTAGTGCCTGGAATAGCTCACTTGCCCCCTATCCACCAAGTTCTTGATCAAGCTTTGTGAATCAAAAAAAAACAGTGATCTGTTCCGCAATGGCATCGCCTTTCGCCTTCTCACTGCAACTCAAGACCAATTTTCTCTCTACCCACAATCGTTTGTATTGATGAAATTAATTACTTACCAACGCCGTCGCTATCGATGACCACGTCAGATCCGAAGGTCTTCAAAAGATCCAGTAGAATCTATAACGAGCACAAGTAATGGCACCTTCGCACAACCTAGGCACATCAAGTAAGAAATACAACTAGAAACCTCTAGGGATCACGTACCGCTCGCGGAACTTTGCATCCACAACCCTTCATTGCAGTCAACTTAGTTAGAATGAAATCTTCGGAGAGGCCATGAGAGACAGGATCGAACCCCTCCAAGATTTTCGCAATCCGTTCACGCTCCGAAGCCATTGGCCTGGGGAAGAAAGATGTTTACTGAATCTGATAAGGAGGCTCATCATATACGAATCCCTTCGGGAAAAACATATATTGAAAAGTATTCAACAAGGAATCTAATAAACTTCAATGTGCGCGGGGCGGCAAGCAAAATGTGTTGAACGCAATTGCGCACACGTCCACTCTTTGACGCTACATTTCGTGAGCTGTCTCCTTGGAGCTCCACCAGGGACGGTCGTTTGGCGCGGCCCCTTGGAGCATTTGCCAATGGGGCACTGCCAAAGCTCCTCCCCTAAAAAGGCTTAGGTAAATCTGGTAGAGTCCAGACGGCCCATGCGCCCCATTGGCAAATTAGCTGCAAAGGCCGCGCCAAACGACATACACCCGTAACGAACACTGAAGGTTGGAAGGATAATCGGCGAAAAAACCAAAATTTAAAAGCGCGACCCTGCGGTGTGTATTCGCATCCAACAGACTCTTCGAGTAGTCCGCTGTAGGAGACGGGCCGCGGGCCAACGTTAGTTGTAGCACGTGACTCCCACCGCAGTGGAGTGCCCCTTCCCAACTACAGTAAGTTCCATATAGTACCTCCAGAAACAATATAAGAAAGTACAAAGCAAAAAGTAAAAGAAAATAAAAGGGAAGAGCAACTTCATAATAATATCTCCTTTAGCACCATGCCAAGGCGTCAAATTGGCAAGTTTGTGCAATGACGACCATTTAGCACGAACTACGTCTGTTCTACCGTAGGCCAAAATTACCCCCTTCCGGTGTCTTTAGGCATGTGGTGAAGTCGCTGGAAAGTTTAAGAGCGAATTCAAATCATCCTACTATCATCGATTGTTCCCTTGAAAGTATTTCACACCTAAGCCTTAGTCTACCCGCAATTCGAAATACAGCTCCTCCCCTGTCAGGGGTATCTCGATGCGAGTCGTATTTCAGGTAGAAGGCGGGGACCGTAGTACGGAATGCAAGGGTGCTGAATTTTTTTCAAATTTTCGTCGACATGTGCTTGCACGAACTCTTAAGGAGATGAAGAACACATGTAACATTGAGGAAATTTCGGTTGGTTGATCCGTCTCTAAAAGGTTGTCAATCGACAAACATGCTTTATATTGGATCTGCTTTAATGTTATGACTATGATTTTGATTGAACAACTTTTCTTGGAGAGACAGGAAGGCCCAAGTAAGCGAGCGCCCTAGCGGAAGGTGCTCACCGTGTACTCCTGTCTTCAACCATTGATTTAACTGTAGTTTACTTTCACAACATGAGGTGATGTAATGAGGAGCACATGTTCGAGATGAATTGCAATACAAGGCACATTAAGAGAGTCATAGAGAAGGCCAGCAAGCATAAGATTACATGTGAAACAGAACAGGAGATTGTCTGTTGAGCGATGGTCTGGTTGTCGAAGGCTTTGCTCATAGAGATCGAGAAGAACAGTTTCTGCGCGTATTCGGGCAGTGCAGGCAGCTGTCTCCACCAGCGCTGCCATCATCCTCTCAGGCTGCGTTCATACTTGCGCACCGACACCGTCGTCGCCGGCGTCGGTGCGCAAAGTATGAACGCGGCCTTATTCCATGTCCGACCCTAATTGTCCCCATCTCCATAGGGCATTTTTCATATAATACCTAATTTCTTGACAGGCGGAGGGCTGGACGGTCGGGCGTACACAGACGACGCGTTTTATATGTACAGTCCAGTTCCCGTAGGCTGACGGGGCGTGGCCCACAGAGTTGGGTGAGAGTGTGTGGCGGGGTGAGAGAGATCGATACAAGTCCGTAGGCCTCGCCCTGCCAGCCGTAATTGAAATGGACTGTATACCAGCTGGCGGGCGCACACTACTGCGCGCGATTCATAGCGATGCTGTGCAAATTGGGTTTGATCGGCACGACCACAGTTGTGTATGGAGTTGAGTGGAAACTTCCTTTCCTCAGCTTTCAGCTGAGTTATCTTTTTGGATAAAAGCAGAGAAGATGGCGTGATAAAAAAGCATTTCGGTGTTATGATACTTCAGTCGCTTTGCATCGGACCCATTTTGCACGTTGTCAACATGAATCGCGCGCAGTAGTGTGCGCGAGCCAGCTGGTTTAGGCCACCATTGGTAGTTTGAATAGTTTAAACATCGATAGTTTTGTATCCGACTGCAGCGACTGGTAACAATGTGTTCATTTGCTGAGCATCTAATTCCTACACATTGATAGTAGATCCAAATCCCGATTATCGACGTATATCGTTTTCGTAAACATACTTCACTATTTGGAATTTTACATAGTCTGGCGGTCGATACCCAGTGTTGCTGCCAGTATCGCATTAGAAAATGATTCCGAGTGAAACGCTTGTTTTGCTATCACAAATATAGGTGTATCATGATTACCAATGTAGGTCGCAGTATCGAGAGAAATGCTCCATTTTTGGAACGCTAGGCAGTTCAGCGGTCGATACATCGGCAAGTGTTATCAAGACAAAATATATTCACCCAATGGCACTGAGCATCAGGCGCTTTTGCTGAAGCGGTCGTACAGTAGTATCGAGCGATGTAAAGGATTTCATCCCATCCAATCCTAACGGTTCTTATCAGCCTCTGTAAGCGGTTATCAGTTTCACTGAGGCCCCTGTACCCAACATTACCATTGAGGTCCCTGCCCTCTACAATACCTGCGAATGTGAATACCCCACAGTTAGCTGACAAAGCGTACCGGCCTTGCAGACGTTTTCATTCTCACGCTCCTAATCGAAGCTTATCAACCATTGTCAGTTTGGATCACCCATATTAATGTTCCCGTCCTACTCTGCTAAACACCCATGAGTGTCAGCGCTGTTGGATCATCGCGAAAGACGAAACGAACTCGTCATCAAATCTTATCAACAGTTATCAATGCAGGTCACCCACCATCAATGTCCCCGTCCTACCCCGCAAAACACCTGTGAGTTGAACGCTCCGGGACCAATGAGAAAAGCGAAACGGATTCGATGATTCTAGCCTTTTTACGCTCCTTATCAAATCTTATCAACCGTTATAAGCTGGATCACCCACCATTAATGTTCCCGGCCAATCCCGCAAAACACCTTTGAATGTTGGCGATCTTGGATCAACTTGAAAGGTGAAACAGGTGAAACGGATTTGGCGACTCTAGCCTTCTTACGCTCCTTATCGAATCTTATCAACCGTTATCGAGCTGAATCACCCACCATTAATGTCCCCGGCCCACCCCGAAAAACACTTGTGGGTATGGACGTCCCGGACCAATGCGAGAAGCGGAACGGATTTGACGACTCTAGCCTTTTTACGCTCCTTATTGAATCTTATCAACCGTTATCAGTGCGGGTCACCCACCATTAATGTCCCCGTCCCACCTCGCAAAACACTTGTGAGTATGAACGCTCCGGGACTAATGCGAAAAGCGAGACTGATTTGGTGACATTTATCTTCCGAGGCTCCTTATCAGCCCTTATCAGTTGCTATCACTTTCGGTCCACCACCGCTGGGGTTCCCTTGGCACTCCCTATATCACTTGTAAAATTCAGCGTCCCAGCTTTACTGCGACGCGAGATATGAATTTCGTGACAGACACACACGGACAAATACACACACAGACATACTAAGCGAATTATATATAGTAGGATGGTGAGGATAAGGTTAACTACAATTTTTATGACTAACTCGAACTACATCACGTATGTCGGCCATAGCCCGCACATCGTGCCACACGTCGCGTTCCGATCCGAAATCGTTTTAATTATACAGACCCAATAATGTGAGCGTTCCGACCATGAAACCACGACTGAGATGTAGGGTAATTGGTACATGGATAAAAGGAATGATATCGACTGCGACGAGATAGGATAAGGGAAATTCCCGCAGTAACAGCAACCCTATCGGACGGTATTACCACGTGAAAACTTGTCCCAATGCTTGCTTCTATGCTACAAACTCATGCACAAACTACGTTGAAGCTGATAATCAGGAACACCTTATTGTCAGAGTTTTGAATGTTTTTTTTGTTTTTTCTTCGATTTTGCAGACATCAGAACCCCGAAGGATTTTATGGAGCGTGACGAGGATGAAAATTACCTGAACTGTGCCTTTAATAGAGGGATTTGCCGGAGCAGAGCACTGGAAGCCCGCGAAGCTTACAATAGCCCTTTACTACTGTACTTCATCACTTTTAGTTTTATATTTCTGGCTTTTCTGTCAAACAGTATTCGATAAAATCATCGAATCGTGTTGATTATTGCTGTTAAAAGTCTAATCTTTAGATGTTCATGTACCTCAGAAATTAGAGTTAGAGGTAATTACAAATCCGTCATGAGAGTAACGGATTTGAACGTTTGATGGCTATGAAATTGATCAACAGTTTGTAATTGAAGTGTTTTCGTATGACGAGACAAATCTTCAGTCCTCCTTCTTTGCTCTGCATTCGCGATCAGAATAACTGGTCACAGTGTTCGTTGACAATGACCCCTCATCGTCCCAATCCCATGCATCATTCATACGAACACCTTTCTCTTCTCGCACCTGAAATTTGAATATTAAATCAAATAACTCTTGCCTCAGAGCTAATCAACATTACATTTTCTTCAGGGCCATTGGGTTCTACTATAACGCATAACCCTTGGGATAGTAAAACCTCGAAAGCCAAAATCAGGCTCAGGCTTAAAGTTACCGGTCCGAATGGCAATATACCCGTGAATACATCACTTCTATTAGGTTGTCGCAGTGAAATTTTCACTTTATTAACAAAAAATTCACTTCAATTTATTTACAATACAATCAGATCTATTTATTCAAAGTACATTCCATTAGAATCGATAACTCTCTGCCAACGACGTGGTAGGTCTAATATGCCATTACGGTAAAAATCAGAAGACTTAGAAACGGAAAATTCCGCAAGGTCGGATTCGAGGTCCACTCGAGAATCGTATTGTTTCTCAGCTAGAAACGCCTTCAAGGAGCAGAAAAGGTAGTCTGTTGGAGCCAGGTCGGGCGAGTACGGAGGGTGCCCACGGTAGTCCAGCCCAAACTCAGGATTTTTTGGCGAATGACTGTAGCTACATGAGGTCTGGCACTGTCATGCAAAAAGTAAATCCGATCCTGCTGCGTCCCGAGTTTATCGCTCAGGCGATCCAGCTGCTCACAGAAATATCCCTTGGTGACAGTAGTATTGTCCGGTAGCAGCTCCCAGTGAATCACTACACGCATATTCCACCAGACAGACAACGTCACCTCCCGAGCCCCTTGTTCAGGTCGTGGTGTTGGCACTCCTTTCTCGCCCTTTCCGAGCCATTGGCGCTTGCGGCTATAGTTGGCGTACATCACCCATGACTCATCACCCGTAACCAAATTGGAGAGCCAGCTCGAGTCCCTGTGGGCAGACAGATTTGCCCTGCAGGCCTCGATGCGCTGCCGCTGATGGGTTGCAGTCAGTTGATGGGGTATCCAAGATTCCCATTTGTGCGACTTTCCCATTTGATGGAGATGTCTAGCTATTGTGGATTGATGACACTGAAATGCCTCCGCCAGATCGCGGGTAGAAATTCTGGGGTTCTCTTCTACAGCTTCCCGTAGGCGTTCCAGATTGATGGTTTCACTGCGTCCGGGGTGTGGTGAGTCTTCAAGCTCGTAGTCCCCATCGTCGAACTTATTATACCAGTTCAAGGCTGTCTTGTAGAAGAGACTGGACTTGCCCATCGTACTGCAGAGTTCCGATGTGCTTCAGCTGCTGACGGACCAAAATCAACGAAACTATTCCTCCCTTGTGAGATATGTATAGTTCTCCGAAGTAAGGTCCGAGAAGGTTAGGCTGTCCGTGGAGGCGGACCACGAGGGCTCTAAGAACAAAGCAGCGGCGGTTACGTGGTCGAAGACACAGAGTAATATGCAAATCAACTTGGGCGCAAAATGAACTGCGCTTTTACCGTCGAGAGAGGTTTAAAGGCGACTCCCGCGAACGCTTCTTCAAGGAGTAAACATGTGTTGACTGATAATGGCGAGTTGTCACAGATGCAACAGCCGCAAAATGTAACCAAACTCACCGCATCTAACAAATTATACATTTTGTCGTATTCTGGCTGAGATTCAAAAGTGTATGAATCCACCATGGTAAGAACCGCATCGAACTGTTTGGGCGTCTCAAAGAGGAACTGGGTGCGACCTTTACCTCGGGCAGCTTGTTTCGCTGCACGTACAGCATCACGATCTGTAAGACAGCAGCCATAACTATCCAGAAAAGTATTGCAATTTGAAATAAGCATTTTCTTATAATCTTTTCAGCTGGAACATTAGCCGCTGTAAAACTTTGAATCGTGGGTAAATCCTTATGCTGATGCCAAGTATCATTGAGAGTCTAAAAACAGTGGCTTTGCTTTAAAAAGCTTATACAGTCAGAGATTTAGTTGGAGGGAGGGAGCTGCAAAAAACCCTTGGCGGCTAATGATTGAGGGATGTGCGGCCCGTATGCGTCTCCTCTTCTCATTGTGAGCTCGTGCTCAATACTCTGCGCACTGGGCTCTTTAGCCTGAATCTTCCTATCAAACATAGGTTATTTTGCGCAACTTCTTCACAAGGCTTTGTTATAAGTTCAATGGTAGATGTGGCGTTCGCCGTGACTTTTAGTGTACAGGTGTGGTAAGTAAGCTACATTCATTTTAAAATCTGTTTGTTAGGCCGCGTTCATACTTTGCGCATCGACGCCGCCGCCGGCACCGGCGGCGACGGCGTCCATAGATAATGCGCAGCATTTGCAAAATTCTTGACCCAATCACACCACAGTATGGTGATTGTGGTCGATTCGAATCTTGGCGCTGTGCCAACATGGTGATCGTGGCCGCTCCGTGTATTGGCACAGCGTCAAGATTCGAACAATCCAGACAGGCCCACAATCACCATACTGTAGTGTGATTGGGTTTAGAATTTTGCAAACGCTGCGCATTATATATAGATGTCTTCGTCGGCGGCGGGCAAATGGTTGCGTGAGTTTGACGCCGTCGCCGCCGGTACCGGCGTCGGTGCGCAAAGTATGAACGCGACCTAACAAAACTCATCATCAACAGATTAACCCTTGACGACAACGTGAGCATATATCCTACTATATATAATTCGCTTAGTATGTCTGTCTGTCTGTGTGTGTGTCTGTCCGTCTGTCACGAAATTCATATCTCACCTCGGAGTAAAGCTGGGACCATGAATTTTACAAGTGATGTGAGGGGTGGCAAGGGGACACTAATGGTAGTGGACCGAAAGTGATTGCAACTGATAAGGGCTGATAAGGAGCCTCGGAAGACAAATGTCGCCAGATCCGTTTCGCCTTTCGCGTTGATGCAAGAGCGCTGGCACTCATAAGTGTTTAGCAGGAGGGGCCAGGGACATTAATGGTGGGTGACTCGCATTGATAACGGTTCATAAGATACGATAAGGAGCGTGAAATGGCTAGAGTCGTCGAATCCGTTTCGCCTTTCGGGTTGATCCTAGAGCGCTGACACCCATAGGTGTTTTGCGGGATGGGACAGGAACATTAATGGTGGGCGACCCGCATTGATAACGGTTGATAAGATACGATAAGGAGCGTGAAATGGCTAGAGTCGTCGAATCCGTTCCGCCTTTCGGGTTGATTGGAGCGCTGACACCCATAGGTGTTTTGCGGGATGGGACAGGAACATTAATGGTGGGCGACCCGCATTGATGCGTAATATGGCTGGAGTCCTCGAATCCGTTTCGCCTTTCGGGTTGATCCTAGAGCGCTGACACCCACAGGTGTTTTGCGAGATGGGACAGGAACATTAATGGTGGGCGACCCGCATTGATAACGGTTGGTAAGATACGATAAGGAGCGTGAAATGGCTAGAGTTGTCGAATCCGTTTCTTTTCGTATTGATCCTGGAGCGAACACTCATAGGTGTTGAGCAGGGTGGACCAGAGACTTTCAGTGTGTGATAATGGTTGATAAGCTTTGATATGGAGCATGAAAAGGCAAATTTTGTCAAATTCGTTTCGCCTTTCGCATTCATCCAATAGCGCTGACACTCATGGGTGTTTAGCAGGGTGGGACGGGGACATCAATAGTGGGTAATCCAAACTGATAATGGCTGATGAGATTCGATTAGGAGCGTGAGAAGGGAAATGTCACCAAGGCCGATCCGCTTTTGCGGCTGACAGTGGAATGTTCACAGGTGTTATAGGGTACGGGGATCTCAATGGTATTATTGGGTACAGGGTCTCAGTAAAACTAGTTCACGGTGGCTGATAAGAACTGTTAGAAATTGGGTGGGATGAAATCCTTCACATACCATCTCTCGCTATATTACTATAATATTATGCGACCGCTTGAACAAAAGCGTCTGATGCTCAGTGCCGTTGTGTGAACGTATTTTGTTCATGTTCTGATATCATTGGCCGACGTATCAACCGCTGAATTGCCTGGCGTTTCAGAAAATGGTACATTTTTCTTGATACTGCGATCTACATTGATAATCATGATCAACATATATTTGTGATAGCGAAGCAAGCGGTTCACTGAGAATCATTTTCGAATGCGGTACTGGCAGCAACACTGGGTATCGACCGCTATACTATGGAAAATTCCAAGTAGTGAAGCATGTTCACGAAAGCATAAACATCGATAATCAGGATATGGTTCTACCATTATACCATTAATGTGTAGGAATTAGATGCTCAGCAAGTGAGCATTTGTTATCAATCGGTGCAGTCGAATACATAACTATCGATCTGTAAGCTATCCAAACCCCAATGATGACCTAAACCAGTAGGCTGGCACACTACTGCGCGCGATTCATGTCGATGACGTGCAAAATGGGTTCGATGCCAAGCGACTGAAGTATATCAATACCAAAATCCTTCTTTATCACACCATCTTCTCTGCTTTTTTTCTAGTTCAATAGCTCAGCTGAAAGCAGAGGGAAGGGAATTTCCGCTCGATTCCATACACCACTGTGGTCAGGCTGATTAAACCCATTATGCAGAGCATCGCCATGAATCGCGCGCAGTTGTGTGCGCCAGCCAACTGGTGTTTCATATTCATTCAATTAAATCCTTCCGAGAATAAGCAAATCTTATCAAAATCCTCTCGAGAGCGTGTTTTAGTATTATCATTATATTATAGTAGCTTTCTTGCAGTACCGTTTCAATTTGTAAAGTACTTGTTTTTTGAAAAAAAATTGTCGAAGTGACACTCGATCTAAATGCTCAAGTCTTTATAGTCGCTTTCATTTCGAATCAATACCACTTTTCAATCCACGCCACGATTCATTTTATAGTGGCTCCAGGTCTCGCGCTGATGTTTTTCAAACAATTACCTTCGTACTTGTAACTTTAGCAAAACAGCTATTCATCACTCACAATTTCAAATAATGCAAGATCTCGAAAAGGGCATCAAAACTGCATCGGATTACAGATTATGCCAATTCTGGTGTTTCCGAAACAAAAATTACAATCTCACTACTTTGACTTTTTACGTTGCTCCATTGTTGTTGAGCGATGCGACGAATACCAAAAAGCGTGTTAACAGTTCAATCCCCACCGGGAACAAATTTTTTGCAAAACTTAGATTTTCAGTTTGTGAGTTAGTAAACATTCGAGAATAAAAATTAAGTGCAATTATCATTTTCAAGGGCCAGGGAATCCCCAATACCATTTTCCAGTGAATTGGACCAACTGAGTCACTCAGCGTTCATATTAGATCGTCCGTAAAGTCTCAGTGTTTTGTGTTACCATTTTTGTACATTCATTGCTATTTGATAAATCATCCTCCCTAGCGTCTCAGTAGTACATCCTAAAGAGATTTTTGCGTATCTGATGGTCGTTAGCTAGCTCACCGTAGCTTGCTGAACCCCCTTTTCCCGAAACTTTTTGAAGCATGTTAAAAAAGCAACTTCGAACGATGTTTTCTTTAATTGCAAACTGGATCAATACGCGGTCGAGACACCTCGACAAATTGACCAGATGTGGGGGCACAGTAGTGTTTGAGAAAACACCTTACGACAATGGTTTAACAAGTTCCGATCTGGAGATTTCAGCCTTGAAGATAAACCTCGTAGCGACTTAAAGCAATACCTGACGAGGATCTGAAGGCTGATCCATCCCAAACAGTTCGAGAGATCGTAAAAAAGCTAAGTCTAAGCGTTGGCAAATCGAGTGTTGCTGATGGTCTGAAACGTATTGGGAAGGTGAAAAAACTCGAAAAGTGGGTGCCCCTCAATCTAAGTGACCGGCAGGAATCGGCACGTCTCGAGGTTACTTCTTCACGCTTTTGCGCGACAGAAACGACCCGTTTTTGGACCAAACTGTCACCTGTGATGAAGAGTGGATCATGTATGGTAACAGAAGACGTTCCGATCGTGGTTAAACCTGAGGTGCGGCAGCGCACGCGACCGCCCGCGCTGCCGCACCTTAGGTTTAACCACGATCAGACGTTCCGGACTGGATGCCGAAGAGCCAGCGAGGCAATTTCAAAATCCTAATCATCACAAAAAAAGATTATGGTCACAGTGTGGTGGCCACTGCTGGTGTGATCTACTATAATTTTGGTCACCAGGCTAAACCATCACAGCAAAGTCCTACTGCCAAAAAATCGACAAAATGTACCGAAAATTGCGTCAGCTGCAGCTAGCACTTGTCAACAGAAATAGTCCGATTGCTTCGCATGACAACGCCCGCCCACACGTTTTACAACTATATCCATGAATTGAGCGAATTGGGGGTTGAAGCTCTACCTCACCCGCAATATTCTCCTGACTTTTTATCATCGACCATCACCTTTTCTAACATTTTCAGAACTTCCTTGCTGGAAAATACTTCATCAATCTGGACCACGCAAAAAAGTCTTCGTGGGTTCCGTGGATGCTCCTCCACCCGGTTTTTTCTAATAGAATATAACGGCTGGTGTCACATTGGCAAAAGTGTATTGATTCGAACAGTGCTTATTTCGATTGAATCCGATGAGTATTAAGAGACATATGATCGTTCAAAGACAGTGAGTGATAGGGATAACGCGGGTGATGAGAAATCCAAAAGGAGTTATTAAGTGGAAAATAACGGGTCTGAAAGGCCGATGTATGGCGGAATTCCCGTGGAAGACGCCCCCTTGAGCTGTGGCGGAGGCGGCCTCATCAGAGCAAACCGTTTTTATCATGGCGACTACCTCCTAGCGACGAGCTACCCTGGTTTGCTAGGGTGAGAGGGGCCAAGCGATGCGGCATGGCTGGAGCGATCGGGGCGCGTTTTGGTAAGCAGAACGTCGCAGATACTTTTCTAATCAGCTGGTTATCTTTTTCAGCATTTTTGATTTTTGCTGCTTACCCACCGAGTTTGCAAGTTTTTCTTTTCTATTCTTTTTCTCTTTTTCATTAATGCTCACTTGTTGTCTTCACTTGTCTGCAGTTAACGATGGGATGCTTTTTGAGTTTTTAGCATTATTTCGTGGCTGTTCTTGCGCAATGAATGCTTGGCTACATGCCAATGGCAGAGTCGTCAAGGCTGCTCGCCTCTTGACGGAATGGTCGTCCACGTCGAAAATCAATGGCGGGAAAGGGGTTCTATTTCTTGGATTTCCGGTCGTTAACTTCCGTCTTTCATCACCGTCGTATTACTGATCATCTCGTCCATCATATTCACCACTATCTTCACATTTCTTTCAAATTTTCCCCCACCAAGTGAAATATATGAAGTGAAATATTAGGTTGTTCCAAAAGTCTTGTAGTATTTTTTCCTATCATCACTTTTTATTTTTTTTTTCGTCCAACAAATAACAATTAGGCAACAACGTATTGACCATTGTTATCGACAACCCTCTGCCACTTTATAGAAAAACGTTGATTCCCTTCTCCCAAAACTATGGGTTCTGAGAGTCGAAGAAGTCAGCGATTGCCTTCGCAAGCAAGTCATAATCAACGAATTCTCTCTTGGCCAGGAAGGATTCGAGAGGATGGGTAAGGTTATAGCCAGAAGGGGCAATGTCTGGAGAGTATGGCGGGTGGGGGAGCACATCCCAGCCGAGCTCCTACAACTTGGCCTGGGAACTTTTCGCGAAATGGGAGCGAAATGGGAGCGGGCGTCGTCATGAAGAAGGGTGACCGCGGACCTTTTCCGGCACTTTTCTCAAACAGCGACGGTGAGCTGCTGGAGCTGGTGGGTGCATACGGCAGCGGTGACTGTCTCGCCTTGTACCAGTACCTCGCGGAAAAGCATTCCTTCCGCGTCCCAGAACCAGCACACTCCCAAGCGTGGTTTGCCTTTCATGTCAATCTCGCCGTTGCTGAAGCTGATGAACCACCGGCGCACGGTCTCGTAGCTAACACATCCCTTGCTAAATGCATCGTGATGGAGCGGCGAGCTTCCGTCGCTTTAGTGCCGCAAGTCCACCCACAGAATATGACACCGCGTGTTGGGTGGGTATCGACTACGGGCATTGTAGCTCTCTCCACGGAATCTAGTGTGCCAATATTATTTTGTTAGAAAGCTTAGAAAACCTTCTACCATATTCCTGAACCGCCTAGACCTACCTCGAACCAAACAAGAGTTACTGATTTTTTTTTTTGGAAAAATTCTACAAGACTTTTGGAACAACCTAATACTTAAAACGCTGTGATCTTTCCGCACTCACAAGGCATTTTTACGCGAAACGGATACATTATTCGGGTTCAGGGGGTCGAACCACCTCTAAAGACAATTTCCCACCGCAAAATATTAAATGTTCCAAAAGTCCTGTAGGATTTTTTTCGATCATCATTTTTTATTATTTTTTCTTCCAACAAACAACACTTAGACAATAACGTGTTCGCCACTGTTATCGACAACACTCTGCCACTTCGTAGGTAGGTCGTTGAATTCCACCTCCCAGAACTCCAGGTATTATGAGTCGAAGAAGTTAGTGATCGTTTGTGCAAACAAGTCCAATTTTTTGGACTTGTTCACTAATAATCAACAATTTTTTTTTGCCCAGGAAGTATTCAAGAGGATGGGTAAGGTGGTAGTCGGAATGGACAATGTTCGTAGGGTATGGCGGGTGGGGCAGGACATCCCAGCCGAGCTCCTGTAGCTTGGCCTGGGTATTCTTTGCAATGCGGGAGCTGGCGTTGTTATGAAGTAGGGTGACCGCGGACCTTTTCTGGCATTTTCTCGAACAGCAACGGTGAACTGCTGGAGTGCTGGGTGCATGGCAGCGGTGACTGTCTTACCTTGTACCAGCACCTCGAGGAAAAGCATTTCTTCCGCGTCGTACACAGTCCTGAGCATGGTTTGTCTTCCATGTCAATCTCGCCTTTGTTGAAGCTAATGAACCAGCGGCGCACGGTGTCGTAGCACACACATCCCTCGCCCAATGCAGCGTTGATGGAGTGACGGCTTTCCTCGCTTTGGTGCCGCAAGACCGCTCTGACCCCGCGTGTTGGGTGGGTATCGACTAGGGGCAATGTAGCTCGCTCCACGAGATCAGATGGATCAATATATATTTTTTAGAAAGCTCAGAGAACCTTTTACCATATTTCTGAAGCGCCCAGATCTGTCTCGAAGTAAAAAGGAGTTATTGAATTTTTTTGGAAAAATTCTACAGGACCTTTGGGACAACCTGATATGTTAACACAAATTCGAAATATTGAGATGGGCATTGATATATCTTCGACAGCATATTCGACGAAGTCGACGGTATCACATGTCACAAAATCCCAAATGTTCTTCCTATTTCATGTCAGGTAGGTGAAGCTATAGTGATCGCACTTCTGCTATGCATCTGTCACCGACTTTCTTGGATTTTTAGTATTACTAAGTTGTACAAATAGGAAAGCTGCCATGTAGCCATGGCTGAAGGCACTTTCTCTTTTTTGGCTAAATTGTTCCCCCATTGGTAGTTTAATGCTTAGAACCCAAATATGATTCTAATTCAGCAAGACACGAAAAGGCGAGCTTCGAGCGCTACAGACCCCTACTCTGTCCAAAAAAGTCAGATCAGCAAATCCCGCCTGGACTCGTGGCTAAAGTCAACAAAGTCGCCCATTACGCTGTCAGCAGGAATTATAGTCGTTGGGCATAAACATACATATATGAGGATGACAAGATGGAAGCATAAAGAAATGAACAAATTTGCTGCTGGCGCGATCCGAACCAAACCGTCTCATACCGTCTGCATGAGAGTCCATCGCCGTACCAAGGAGTTCATGAGAACGCTGCAGCAGCTCCATCTTGGAGAATGCTCATAGAACTCCACGAACTTTTACATGCAATAGGTGAGAATTTTCGCTACGTATTTCGCTTTGTTTTGGATTTACAGCAGAAGATCGCCTCGCAATCTGCACATACTCAAAAGGATAAGGAAGTGTACCACAGTGAGTGAGTTGAAGTCCTCCTTCGAATTTTTCTTTACTTCTTTTGTGGCGTTCGTCGGGCCGTTCAGCGAAAATGGACGTCAGTTATATGTTTGCATGTACCCCCGTATGATGGAGAAAACCGTTTCCAGAAAGACTACCCTTCTTAGTTGCCCATCCAGAAAACTGATGTAAATACCTGTCACTAATCTCCATGGCAAAGTTCCTCTTATCATTTCAACTGTCATGTAGAACCAGCTCTCTACGTCGTCACGTCGCGCAAGATCCTGGAAAATGGGAAGGAAATTTCGTTTTGCAAAGAGCTGGTATAGGCGTGTTGATGCAATTTTTGGCAAGATGCTCAAGCCATGAGTTTCAAGAAGTAGTGTCATTATTTTTGTGCTTGAAGGAATAACAATCTAAGAACTTGAACCAATTCCCCGAACCATGTACACTACTACTACATTGCACTTTGAGCCGCTATCATTGCGCCGCCTTCACATATCCGCTTGTGCTACTTTGCCTCGCTGACAGTGAACGCCGCCACTCTATTACGCCGGCATCATCGCAAAGCATAAAGACCGCCTCATTTTGGATTGACCAACTGGTTGCCACAATATATCTGACATCCAATAAATCCAACAATATATAAAAGGCTAAGCATCTGTCAGTGTGTGCTTGTGTCTCTGTGTGTGAGCAGAAATTCACAACTCGAATACCAGCAATCACAGGATCACTGCTATCTTCTGAAGTATTATGAGGATAGTAAGGAAACATCCATGGTGCAAACTTTATCTGTATAAATAGGAAATGTGTGTCGTGATATTTAGCGAGTTTGGAGCACCACTTCCGATTCCAAAGTCAAGACTACGGAGTTCAAAGTATATTCTAGCTATTCTGGCTATACTCTGTTTTTTAGCGGTTTATGGAGTTCAATAGTTTAATCATCTTCCATTTCCTTGAATACATTTGTTAGTTTACAGTCGTACTTTACCGTTTAACACAGTTGATTCCATCAGGTTTGCTGGCTCACAATGCTGCGCGCATCGCATAAGGTAATAGTAGTGAATGTAAAATGAGCTCGAGCTATGCTAAAAGCTGTTTGAAAGCGAGTCCGTTTTTACCCTCTACCGTGTTATGTGCGCATTGTTATGCGCCAACAAAGCCGTTCATTGATATTGCAATTAGAGAAAAAGATTAGCAGCAAGTGGTCAGAAGTGTACGTCGCATATGACGTTTGACTTTATTGTACAAGCGTTTTGTTCTCGAATATTCGGTACAGTATGTATTGGTTATGTACCTGTTTTTGATGAGCTATCAGACTACCGTATCTTGTTGTTCCTCTCCATCCTACATCTTTTCTGGGAGGAATCAGTTTTCCATCCTGAAATAGTTTTTCAAGTTCAATGAATGAAGAAGCAAAGACGCTCTCCAGATTCAAGCACGGGGTGCAACATTGGCACGGGGGAAATATGTACGGTCCAGTAATAGCGGCTCGAAGAGAAAGGCGGGGAATCGCTGTAGATAATAATGACGGATCTTTATAACGGTATAAATACAAGAGCTTTGATATGCACTTCGCAAACACTTGCATATCCTTCGAAAGCGAAGAAGAGAACAGTTGCTCAACAGAGGATGCTACCATCAGCATCTCTGAGGCCTACTCATAAAGGAATATAGTGAGAAAAAATGGATCAGTTTTCGCATCCATTTTCTCCTCTTTCTGATGGTTCAGAAGTAGTATCCAAGCTAGCATACAAATACGGCTGTTTTTTTAGGCGGACAAAGGGCGTCCAGGTCACCCAGGAAATTCCAATCATGTACAGTCACAAGCTCCAAAAATATTGCTTAGTAGGGCGGAGCTTAAGATCACAAGAAATAAAAAGTCCGAGGATTGTGTAGAGCCGATATTCCCAATGTTCCAATATTAAATTCAGCAGATCTTCGATCCTCCGCTTACAACTCGTGGAACCTGCGGTCATGGTCTATCCAAGAAAGCGAAGTTTGCGCTCAAAATAACCTATAGTATGAAGTACAAGGAAATATTTAGTAAAGTCTGGGCCAAGACTTTTTATGTATAACTAGCAGCCTTCCCTTAAGGTATGGTATTACTGTATTTGTGGCGCACCATGTGTATTTCATTTCCACAACACCTATCGTCTCATTTACTGTTCATTTGAAATTGTCTTGAATACATGGCCTACCTTGTCGCAGTATTTTCTCGCAAGACCAAAATCGTAGAGGAATATGATTTTTGATTGCTTGTTGCAACGCTGACCAGGCGCAAAATTGCCGGGTTTTATGTCACGAGATATGTAGCCGATCTTGTGCAATTCCTCGATAGCCTTCAAAGAATGATGAATGCATGTACATGTGTATGTATCATCTACGTTGAGTCACCCTCTAATTCCGCGTAGGGCGGTCTTATTACTGCTGTGGCGATTGTCATTTGAGACGAATTGGCTGTATATTGTCCACGTGTCAAACAACAATTTTTCATAGGCATAAATTTTCGGAGTATCCATATTGTACTTTACTCAAGCTCGCGAATAAGAACACTTGCTATGCACGGCTTCGAGAGTTACAGTCATGAAATTTTTATTGTAGCTGTTGCCTTTGCGAGCATGCACATTTGAAAAATACGATTCTGAAAGATGATTCTCACATCCTCAAAAGTATAGACGAAAAATGAGGCTTATACTGTGCTTTCATGACTGCCCATCAACCATTACTGGAACTGCGTTACATTTTCAGAGCGTGAAAGGGTGAGAAAAGAGAGTTCATAAAATCAGAACATTGAAGACAATGAGTTGTAATGTTGACCAGACAGGAGGCTTCTTGAAACCGTGTCAAAGCTTCCGCCAACACGACTTCCGGGACTCGGTGAGCATCTCCCTGTGTATTAGTCAAAGGCGGTTCTTCTTCTGTTAGTTATGCTCATTCAATTGTGTCTTCTCTCTTTTACAGGGCGGAAGTTTATTCTTCCTGGCCATTAGCACTTGCGTTACTTCTCACTTCTCTTCCACTAGTCCGGCTCAAAAGTTGTCGAGTCCAATATATGTAGGACGCCTTCGTTAACGGACAACATCCGCTGCAACAATGCTTCAAGGCAGAAGGCTGCAGCTTTGATTACAAGAGGAGGTCTAGAATGTTCATGGCATTTGACATACACATACTCGTGCGGTGGAAAAAGCTGCATGAGGAGCTGTAGTCAGTGCCACCATCCCCACACCGCAGCTGCGTGCCCTGAAGCTGATCTGCCATTGGCTAGAGGGATTTCTTTCTGATGCCAACTTCCAAGAAGACAATGCTTAACTGCACGTTCAGAGAAATTTGGATTCGGAACTCAGTCATTGCAGATGAAGAGTGCTCTCTGACTCCTCGAATAATGTATATATCACTCCGCCGATCAATGGATTTCCTCCGACATGCCATACACCTGGCGGGAAGGTCTCAACACCCGCATTCATGGTCGAGCTAATATCTATTACAGATTAGTATTTTGCTTTATTGGCTGCTCTCTGGAAGGTTCCATTCACAATTGGTCTGTATACTGGTGGAACGTCATCAAAACAATGGGGAACATATAAGATCTTATGCCTTTCTGTGAAATAAATCAGCCTAGAAATAGAAGTGTCGAATTTTCTCGCTAATCTTATGCATTTTTCCTGCTCAATTATTAGCTTGAGTGCTGTTAAAAATAGTAGCATATCCAGATTAAGCATTTGGGTTTCGCTAACAGCGCCCATCTGTAGGTATGTCAGCAATGCGGATGAACGAATCGTAATGCCATCGGAACTGCTCACCAGAGTAGTTCTAGGAATATCACATCTGTCATTCACTTAAGAGATCACCACTTTTGTATAGCTTTTAAGGAATGTTTCATAAACTCGTAAAAATTGTTGTTGAATATGTCAAACAACTGAACAAAGCAATGTGGCAGCCAAGATAGTGCTCTATCCTTACCCTCAGTGACTGCAGTGAAAGCCTAATCGATGTGCCGGGAGTGAATTTCTTTTCATGCATCTCTGAACGGAGTTTGTGCAGGTCTTTAAAGAGCAATGTCATCACCACATAAACATATTCCGGCTTATTCGAACCCTGAAACCGAAATTCACATTAGCAGTTTTTCACCTTGCTTCTAATCACACAAATTGCTTTGTTCGATTTTGATTTTGATTAATAGTGAAGAGACAGTCGTCATACGGCTGGAGTGACACACGACCTAAGTTGACGGACGAGGATGAGGTTTCTGGCCACGCATATCGTACGCTCAGTAAAAATTCAATCTATGAATTTTTTGACACTTCTAATTTCCTTACGGAAGGTAATCGATCAGTTATTACATGGATCTTAGGAAACAATTTGCTGTGCAATTCGCTAGTATGAAATCGAAACTCACATAGTCAATTAATTCACAAAAATGCTTCGCCTTTGCCGCATTTGCAGCTTTTAAGACTGCAACTTCAATATGTAACATCGACTTGCTATACTTTTCAGTTTTAACTGCTACGGGCCTGAAATTGAAAACTATCGGAGCCTGCGCAAAAGGGAGGTCATTCTACTTCCTTATTTTGCCTCAATCTCTTTATTTTAAAATTCAGTCACTTGTGAACATTGTTTTCTAACAACCATTCAGTAGCTTTGCTACTAGTGAGCATCGTTTAGAGTTAACGATTCACGTGGAATAGGCGGCACACTAATACTTTTGGTTTCTTTTCCACCTATTCTCCTGGAGTGTTCGAAGAGCAAGGTCAGCGCAGCTATACCAATTGTTCTCGCGGTTGTGCGATCGTGGTAGTTGGGTGCACCACACACAAGTACATTGCCGTGTTGCATGGCCAAGACTGCATAGCGTATGCAACCAGTCGTTGGTCAACGCTGGCGACAATCCTCCATCTGAAGCCAACAATGTATTGTGCAGACTTAGTGGCAAAGCAGATCCGCCAGTCTGGCTAAAGCTGTACAAGAAAGCAGAAAACTCCCCTGAGGGTCCCGCCTAGATGACACTATGCTTCCGTGGCATCGTTTAGTCTACACCCAGCCTTCCATTCAAGATACGTCCAGCTTCAGTTCAAGGGAGTGATTAGCTGATGGCCTCAAGGAGTGATCAGCTGTTGGCCTATCTCAAGGTCTGGTAGCAAGCAGTGCACTGCCGCACTTACCCTGATTCCTAGAGTACATGGCACGGTCCAAGCTAAATCGGTAAAGTAATCCAGCAAAATGGTAAATGTAGGACGCTAAAATGTAAGCGAAGGACCTGTTATAATGTATATCAGACACACTGCGTTGTGTGTTTGGATTGATGCTTTTTTTGGTTGATTGCCCCTGTAGCCAAATTACTTTTATTATAGTTATTGACATGCTTTCGGCATTAATGCACTCATTTCACCTTAAATCAGAGTACTTCACATGCAGACAAGTGCATTCCTAATAGCACATAATCAAAACAAACCAGGACTGGAGAGGGAGAGGAGAGCTGACGGCGCTCTATTAAAAGTCACACGGCACTCCAATTCTGAGGCAAAAGGAATCGTTGCTGATCTTACGGTAGCTAAAGAAGTCACGTAGCTCCTCCGCATTTAGTGTGGCTTGACTCTTTATATCTTACGTGCTTCCATAACTTTTCTCACCAGTGGTCAATTCAAATGCCAAGTGGAGATTTTTTCCCTTAATTGCGTACAGTGCCTAGCTGTGTGGGTGAGCAACGGGATTGACCACTGCCTTTCTGTGCGCCTTCAGACGGACCTTTAGAGGTCTCGTTGTCTCTCCCACATACTTTCCACATCTTCTGCATAGAATCAGGTAGACGGTGCCTTGAAGTTCGCAGATCCTTTTAATACACACTATAGACAGAGCATTGATTTTCGTAGATTCGCAATGGAGTGAGGAGGTCCTTCGCGACAGGGAAGACGGAGAACGAGCCGAGTGACGAATTAAAGACCGATCTAGAACGATTCACCTCACGCGTCATTTTTAAAGCGATCAAGTCAATCCATCTGCTGCTCTTAACGGAACTCATGCTCTCAAATTTTCTCCACCATATTTATTGCTATCAAGAATACTTTCAGTTTGAGGGTCCACGTCCGGGACCCTCTGCGTCCCAAACTTATCCTTCATTTTTTAAAGGATTTCGCACGTACGCCTCAATATAACTTGGACAGGCACTATTGGAAAGCAACAAGATATACAAGAAGAAACTATTTCCATACCACAAAAGTACCACGCTCTTTCGGGCTCCGACGAAGGTGAACTCGTCAAAACGTTAGCCAATAAAGACTTGCCAACAACCTCCAAGCAGTTAGACACGGTATACGACTGTACCTCACAACCTTCACGAATCCGCATTTTTGTATTGAGGAGCGGCAGTATCCTTTCCTGGTTCTTCCCCGATAAAGATGATGTTCGTACTGTACGACTTCAGCCTTTCTAAGTTTGTCACCAGATTTTTTCCGTTGTTCCACCAACGAACACGATCGCTATAGCATTTGTAGAATATAGTTCCACCAGATGACAGCGATTCCTTGATGTGGTCCAACAAGAGAAGTGCCATCCATGACTAGGCCTCTATTCCGCTTGTAAAAGCGAAAGATAGGACTAGCCAGTGGTGGTAGTTATCTTTTGTTTGAGCGAAAGATGTTGCATTCTAGTAACGCTTCGACAGGAGCCTTTACTTCGTTTGCAGAAAACACCATCGTTGAGCATAGCTCTCGATTCTTTCACAGAAGGGACACGGCAGCTTCCACTGCGCCTGCATTATTCATATTCATGTACTAGGACAGTAAAACGAGGGGCTGGTGTGAGAAATGGCATCGGCACTGGGTAATGACGAAGTGCATGTGTATCCATCGACGCTGATGATATGCTCTACTACGTAACGTAAAAGTAGTGACAGATTGGGCCCGACTTGTAAGCTGCTTGTTACGTTATTGTTGTTGGTAGGATTAATTCGGAAGAGGGGCCGTTAGGCATGCCAGAAAAAAACATGGCCTCTAGGGGATACTGGGATACGTAGTAGCACGTGTTTCAGGGGATCACTCTTTATCATCTAAACTACTAGACCTTACCAAAACCCAAGATTTCATGGATGCAACGGGACGCACTTCCCATAATCGTCTGTTTTCCTGTCCTGTTTCCCCCGGAATCGATAAGCATTCACTTTTTCGAGAGGCAACGGAGGTAATGAGAGCAATCTGAAGGACAATCCTCTGTGGGCGAGCTTCAAACAAATGATTTCTAGCAAAACTCGCGTTGGAAGGTGCTCTTTATGCTCTTTGTCGCCAAGGATATAATTTAGGGGTGAGCCTGAGAAAGAGGCTCATCTTAGAGAAAACTAGGCTGAGTGAGGCGGGGTCTCCCTCAATTGGCATGATCGCGACCCAGCGAGCCGCCTGGTAATGTCCACAGTAATACAGCGTGGATGAAAGAGGAACTATTCGTTCTGCACTGGCGGACTCTTTACTAAGAAGCATGGAGGGTAAAGGAAAGGGAAACATGGGAACTGCATAGACGGTGCTTCCGTAGGAAATCACTGTGATCATTTTCCTCGTTATTGTAGCACGCGTCGAGGATATGGGGTGGAAGTGAAATGAAATTGTAGTAACGAGGGTTTGACAGAAGCATGGAGCACCGAATCTTTTTGAGACCTCTTGCAGTGCCTGGTCCATCTACTTCACTATTACACGATGAACAAGGATACTCTATCAGCGTCTCTAATCAGTGGCTTGCACGGCTATCAGCTGCCATTAGTACCATTAAGGAATGCCGACATAGTGGCCTCTATCGTTTTGCGTAGTAAGACATGCCGAATGCCTGTTGTGATTTCGTCAACTCTATATGTTCTCACAATTTTACAACTGGTCTCCAGCGATGTGAGCTGCAAAACTATGGTCTTCTTTGTCTACATTATAACAGTGCCTGCTGCGACAGCATGCAAGACGAAGCTAGGAATACCAGGCAATCACGGTAAGGCCGCTTCCATACTTTGCGCACCGACGCCGTCACGCGCGTGCCGGCGTCGGTGCGCAAAGTATGGGAGCGGCCTAATGGAATGGTCCTGCTGTTTTTTGAAGAGTTCTGAATTCAGCGTCCTGCTGAAAGAGAAAACAACAGCTCGCAGCAGGTTCTTGCCCTGTAGCGAGCTCGCTCCGAGTACTACCCTTTTAAAGGAATCGTCCACGGAAAATAAGTTTTTGTGTTCTCATACGTTTATGTTGTATTTGCCTAATGTGGGCCTCATGCAAAATTTCACGCGAGATACAGCACCACAAAGTGCGGTTCCAGTGGGCGGGGCCTAAGAGAAAAGCCTCGTTCCGTCGTTCGCCGTGGTCGGAGACGCATTGTAGGAGCAGAAAAATTCGTAAACAGTCCCACTCTCCGTTCCCAACGGCGGCGGACCACGGGACGAGGCTTTTATACGGAGGCCCCGCCCACTGGGACCGCACTTTGTGGTGCTGTATCTCAGCCAGATTCGCAGTTTTTCGCGGGAAATTTTGCATGAGGCCCACATTAGGCAAATACAACATAAACGTATGGGTAACACAAAAACGTATTTTCCGTGGACGATTCCTTTAAGGTGTAAGCATCTTGAAGAATGTCCTACAAATACGTGTCCTTGCATATTTTGCGTTTGTTTTATAACGGCGAACACTCACTTTGAACCGTCTTCACTGAGGAATACAGTGCCATAGCCGCCATCGCCTATAACTTGTTTCAACTTGTACTTCTTTTCGTCACCTTGAATTTCTTCTTCAACAACTGGTAAACGATCTTTTTCGAGTTTCTTTTCTTTTTGAACAGCATCTTTTTGTTCAGCGAGTTTAGGTACGGCTGGCGCCGCCTTGTCGGCTACTTCAGCCATCCTGAAAAGGGAATAGTTAAAGCATGCTACACAGCTGAAGAAAACAAAGGCGAAGCACCTTTAGGTTAGGATCTAGTCGAGTAGAACGCCGTACTCGGGTGGAATGGTGGACAGCGTATGAGTGAATGGTTGTAACCTCACTAGAAACCATCATTCGATATGTTAACATGATAACAGAGTTGATAACTATTCCGGAATCGTTATCACGCGGCAAGTTTCGGTAGACTGCTACTTTTTGAGGTGTTGGGGTGAATGACTGTCATTGGTAGCTGCGTTATAAACTTACATCCGGCTGGGGCATGGCTTGAACTGTGTGCCATGAAGGGGGGTTGAGGTCTCATTATTTCCGCTACACTTGATGTGAAGACGTCTACTCACAAATGCACTCTATCTCTCCTGTAACCTATACCGCGGGTGATGTGGGTCGGGGAGAGACGCGACTTCATTGAATGATGGTGTTCTCACTGTAAGCGGACATGGCGCAATCTTTCGGCTGCAGTCTCATGCCTGTAGGATGACTTATCGCTACGCTTTCAGGAAGAGGAGCGTCATCGAGCTTGACAGAGAGAGTCGGTTGTTGGCGTCCCGAAGACGCCCTCTGGTCATGCCATTTGTCACTGTCTATGGCGACGCCTTCATCTACGAAAGCCGTTCATGTTCTCGATCTCCTGCTTATTCGATTCCCTAGTTTTCGCCGTGTACCTTGACATCTTGTGCCTTCTGTCGCATACTCTATGAGCTATCGCTGTTCCGTTGATCACCTTCGGTATAAACTTCAGAAAATGACACGCTCATACACAAACGCACTTTCGTGGCACTTTCTGCTGTGCGGCGCTAGTTACTGTACTCGATTGCTCATAAACACGTAAACTGCTTCGTAAGAGGTGGCCACTACAATGAACCAAAATAAATCCGTCTATGCATGTGTGCTCATTTTGGGCTGGAAATGAGATAGAGATGGCTTTTGTTATGACTAACTAAGTAGGAATCAAATTTTCTAGCAGTTGGGCACACTCGTTTCGTGAAGTCTCACCATGTACTATAATCTCCTATCCAAGCGTGTATACTACCTGTCTGAGCTTTGGAAGGGAGAGGATTTCCTTCAGCTACTGAGGTTTGCACTAGCCGCAAGATGCAGTGCCCTCCCGAGCACATGAGCAGAATAAGCTGCGTGTGACGGGAGGAATAAAACTCTTCCGCGCGCGGAATATGCACATACCTCTTGTAAGCATGTTGGATCAAATTAGACCCATGGAATGGATCTAATCTAATCTAATCCATCATGGAATGAATGTCGAGATTAATCAACCATGATTGTACAAAGGAAGTATCGAACGAAGAAAGGATAAATCATGGAGAGCGCCATAGTTTCGTGACAAAAAGCCATCACGTTGTCCGGAAAGTTATCAGCGTTTTGAGTGTCATACTTGATACGATCATAACTTCTTTTTGAAAGTCTTCGGATTCGATCGAAATAGGCACCCTTAGAATCAGCACACTTTTGCCTGAAACCACTCGATGAATCCCATCAAAGAAAGAACTGGGTGGACGAGAAACCACGGAATCGACGAGGGCTTTTTTGTCTGGTCCTTACTGATCAAATATTTCCCAGCAAGGAAGTTTTGAAATTGTTTGGAAAGGTTATAGCCGGTTGATGAAAGGTCTGGAGAATATAGCGGGTCAGGCAAAACTTCATTTCCCGATCGTTCAGTTTATGGATACAGATTTGTGAAACGTGGGCGGCGTTGTCATGCAAAAGAAGCGGACCCTCTCTATTGACAAGTGCTGGCAGCAGTTTTCGGTACATTTCGTCCATTTCTTCACACTAGGACTCTGCTCTATGGTTTGGCCTAGTAGAAAAGTCATACTGGATCACACCAGCTGATGAGCATCACAAAGACCATAATCTTTTTTCGTGATATCTCGACTATGGAAATTGCCTAGGCGATTAGTTGGCAACTAATCACTGTTCGGAACGCCTTCTGATCATATATGATTAACTTTTCATCGCAGGTGACAATTCTGTCCGAAACGGGTCGTTTCTGTTGCGCAAAAGCAGTGAAGAAGAAACGTCGGGACGTGGAACCTTCTTCTCTTTCCGGCGAGCAGTGCAGAGATACACTATTACCGGCTTCGGCTATGCGATGTACCTCGGGTAGACAAAAAGATGAAGTTTGTCGCACTACGCTCTATGCAGAAAATAGAATCATCCCTCTTGTTCCAAGTTAGCATACACTTGAGTGTGCAGATTGATACGTCACTGATGCTTGTCTTCGGAGGGGGGGGGGGAGAGAAAAACTCACCGGCGGCGCGTGTGCAGCGCGTGTCCACCCCGCCGCACGCCGCCGCGCGGCGAAAAGGCTGGCAATGGCCTGCGCCGCCGCCACAATGCTCCAATGACAACAATTTGCTGGCATTTTGCCAACGCTCCCTCGCTTCCGATCAATAGCGGGTGGCGTACTCTCGCATTCCCCCATACCGTCAGTTACCCTGCGTAATTCCTGATCCCCTGTCATTCCCTCCTCGCCATGGGCTGCAGATATTCTACTACTCTATTTCACAAGTGCTATGGACGAGGGTGAGTATTTTTAATAGGAACCTTTTGCTCTAGATGCATTTTCCTTGCAAGCAATTGTGCTCTCATCATGAGCCAAGGTGAGCTTCCCTTATCATTTCTTTCTCGTGGTTGTTTCTTTTTTGGTCAGCCAGTGCATGGTGGTGTCGTTCACTAACACTTTATGATTAGTGAATATTCCACGCATAAGCTGGAAACCAATCTACTATCCCACATTTAATCGTTTCTTTTCTTTAAATATCCTCTGATACTTCAAGTTTGTTTAGTCTTTATTGTGTGTTCAAAGGTACTGGTTATTGACTACTACCATTTTCACGACCCTTCCCTGCTAACTGCACGGTTTCAGTTCTGAAACTGGATAGCTTAACTGTACTGTTAACATACGTCATTTGCTTTTTTTGCTCAGTGCTGCTGCGTTGTTAGAATGGCCACCTTTATTTAGTCAACTTCGAAGGAGACATTTAGAATCTTCTCTATTTGTATTACGTACTTAATCGAAAGCCATACAATTCTTCAAATTGATTTTTCCGAAATGAATCGCGACATTCTGCGGCAGTACTTATGATGGTGGAGGTAGTCACACATGCACGTCTTAGTTCTCTTGCGAAACGCCGCATCTCCCTGGCCACTTTTATGCGTCTTTCCCGATCTCTTCTTCTCAGTCTCCGTTCTACGTCAGGTAGCTGAAACAAGGATTTCGGTACGTCTCATCAAGACTGGAGTAAAAGTCGAAACAAAATTTACTCGCTCCAACGCGCAAAGATCTCCGAATGCTCTTGTGTTTGAGGCTCGAATTCTTCCGAGAACCACCTCCAGATCCACATTTTTTTTTCTTGAAAATGCGGCGTAACTTGCTGAAATACAATCCTGATTGTAGTCACCATATAGCGATGTCTTCTTACCTGTGGTACGCTTCGGCAAGATTTGTTGTCCGAAGTTCGGTTATACCCCATTTGCACCACAAATCAGCATAAGGTCCTCTCATCCATGTCGTGTGCAGGTACCCCAAAAATTCTTCACATTTCTGGTAAGCCTCATGCCCCAACGGAATGGATGGGCGGTTTAGTCCAGGAAGACGTCGGTGAAGGTGCTTAGGCAGAAATGGGAGTCCCTTTATCATTCTCCACCACTTCAAAACCGGTCTACTCCGATGTGGGCCTACAAGGTAGCGTCTCAGGCCGAGCGAGTCCCTCTTCCTGTTCCAGGCTTGTGCTAGATGGAAAGCACAGCCTTCCACACTCACGCTCGGAAATACAGCTCTTGCGGCGCGGATTGCTGCTGTTTCAAAGTCGACAACTAGTCGCAGACTGGGTAACCCGCCTAAAGCGGCGAGTTCATCTGTCAACCGCCCGAAAATGGTTCTGTATGTCGCTTCCGTTTTGTTCCTTGTCAGGGCGTGCAGAAGAGGAACCTGCAAATGTATCTGTGGAGTTTGTTATTTGTGGCTCATGGAATTGAAAAGTACAGCTACCTCTAAACCGTTATTACACACTCCGTGAATTGTATACAACTGGCTATGGTCCCCCAACTGCTCCGGTAACACCTTGTGTACCCCGTCTGCGACTAGAGCATGCAAACCGTTACGATATGCCTTCTGGAACTCGAGCATTCAGGAGCACAGAAGACTTAGAATGAACTCGAAAGCTACCTCTATTGTTTTCTGAGAGTAATATATGTGCAGGCTTTGGGTTTGCACTTGCAGAAATCGTGTGTTATCTTCAAGATGAGAGAATGATTCCGGGATATTATCCCAATTCATGCCCCGCACTCTATGAACAGCTTTACTCCTGTAAAAAAGATGGCAGATAATATCAGGTTGTACACCATAATGTGAACTACTTCGTGATGGCGCTCCTTCTCGAGTCCAGGTTTCCCCGGTGGAAGCGGAGCATCATTTCCTCGCGTTCCTCGGCACTTTCGATAGTTCTATCCTTCTGATATTCCTCCAGCATGTCTTCCAAAATCTCTGTGGTAGTACACTTCCTGTACCGGGGGTCCTCACGGATTGCAAGGCTTTTCTAGAACACATTCTTCCATAGAATCCTTCATGATAAGTGAGTATTAACCCGCGGAAACTACATGTACGGTTGGGGATAACCTGATGTGTTCTTCGTTCGACCTTGTCTTGAACAGTATTTACACTGATGCACCGGTGCTGATGCCTACATGGATCCGACTGGAACTGGTTACCAACAACCTTAATTCCTTGCTTATGGTCATGTTACACGACAGTGATAACAGATAAAGAAGCAAACCTCAATTTGATTGTGTATACGTTCCTTCTTGCAGCCTCTACACACATAAAGGTCGTAAAACTTACATTTCTTGTGGAATATATATACGAAACATTGAGTTGAATCTGGAATTTTATACCTCAAAATTTCATGTTTGCCAAGATTACTTACCTCTCTCTCTCCAATGAATCTCGGAGGCGCTGCAGACGTTGACGGTGCATTCAGGGATGACGACGACGCAAGAAGCTGTCGGACGAAGTTGCCCTGTAAAAAACGAGGGGCACCGGCGCGAGGGGTATTTTGGTTCTGCGAGCTCCCAAGTCCAGAAAAGGAGGGCTGTGGTGGCGCAGCTAACACTACAGCTGGACATGGTCTAGAAATCACGCTGTCTCGCGCAATGTTCTGGTTATCAAAGCGCGAGGTGCCAGCATGGGAAGTTGGGTTAGACTGGCTATAAGGAGACAGTACCTTCCTTCCCCTCATAACCGGCAGTAAGCCCTGATGAGGGCTGTTGACATTATGAGCGCTGAATGGTCGCTGAGTCATGGCTTACTTCTGAAAGTCCGAAGACACAAAAGTATAAAAGACTCTATAGATTGTCGAGCTGGTTTTCGAATAGTCAATGTTGGCGGGAAAGTTTGAAAGCTGGTCGTCATTCCCAATCAATATAGCCCCTTTGTAAAACCACATTCGTTTATATTGTAAACCTTTCATCATGGATGAAAACCAATAATGCCAAATGGGTTTTAGAGATGTTGCAGGATGAGTGCTGGCAGGTGTCGATTATAGGGTAGAGACGGTTTTCAATCAGGGAGAGACTGAACGAGAAATCGAAAAGTTCTCAAAACCGGTGATGATGCCATAGATATGAAAAACACTCAAGATATCTGAAGGGGTTAGAAGGAAAAGAGGCGACTACTGGTGAGAAGTGGTTTGGTCTTTCCAGTTTATGGGTGGAACATTCACTAATCATAAGTTGTTAGTGAACAACACCACCTTACACTGGGTTTGACCATAGAGAACCAAAAGCGATAACAGCATAGTGGCAAAGGAAGCTTACCCCGGTTCATAGGAACAACAACAATGCTCGTGGGAAATGAAAGCAGTGTGGTAGGCAGTTCGAATGGTTTAAGCAAACCGCGGAGTCTCTACCCAATCCCGAAAATCCGTCCCCTGCTCACTATATATCATATCCATCTCTTCCAAAATGAGTTCTACGTAAACTTAAACTTGTGGCCAGTTGTACTCCTCCCACCACGAACTACACCTTAGCACGAAGAAAATGTATCGGTGACAAAACGTTTGCAATCAAAAGACTTACCCCCATCCAAAATATTGAGTGTAGCACAGATAATAGTTGATGCAACCAATGTTCAAGAAAAAATGACAGCAGAATGGGAATACCCAGGATAATCAGAGGATATTAAAAAGAAACGATTAAATGTGGGATAGTAGATTGGTTTCCAGCTTATGCGTGGAATATTCACTAATCATAAAGTGTTAGTGAACGACACCACCATGCACTGGCTGACCAAAAAAGAAACAACCACGAGAAAGAAATGATAAGGGAAGCTCACCTTGGCTCATGATGAGAGCACAATTGCTTGCAAGGAAAATATCAAGAGCAAAAGGTTCCCATCAAAAATACTCACCCTCGTCCATAGCACTTGTGAAATAGAGTAGTAGAATATCTGCAGCCCATGGCGAGGAAGGAATGACAGGGGACTAGGAAACACGCAGGTAACTAACGTTATGGGGGAATGCAAGAGTACGCCACCCGCTATTGATCGGAAGAGAGGGAGCGTTCGCAAAATGCCAGCAAATTGTTGTCATTGGAGCATAGTGGCGGCGGCGCAGGCCACTGCCAGCCTTTTCGCCGCGCGGCGGCGTGCGGCGGGGTGGACACGCGCTGCACACGCGCCGCCGGTGAGTTTTTCCGCGGAGCCCTTCGGAGGGTAAACATTCTGTGAGGTATCCTCTTTCTTAGCGCATCTTTCCTGAAGCGCATTTACACTCGGTGGAGTGTGGAACTCTAATATTGGGTTGGGGAATAAGTGCCCGCCGTTTTTTTCAACCCCGTTTTTCACATTGTACCCTTCAATCTTCGACAGAGCTTACTCATGTTTTCGATAGAGCTTTTTCTGCTCTACAAAATGCTGCTATCTGTTTATCGATTCCTTTGACTACCTAATATTTATGGAGTTTGGAAATGAAGTAAACTGAAAGCAAAAAATTGGCACTTGCGCACCTCATCTTTCTCGTTTGCCATCGAGACCAAAAAGTGGATGTATACAGGGGGTGCCAAAAAAAAAGTAATTTTGCCCACGGCTCACATCTGCCAATTTTACAAAACGTAGGGAAACGGAAGAGATAAAGGTATTGGGGCAAAACATTCCCGAAATGTTCCTCTAAAAGCAGGAACAAGCTGTGGCTTCTCACGTTCATGTTCATAAAAATATGGAGGTTTCATTCGGCGCAGTCGGGCTTCGGAGTACCTACATTTAAAAATTCGCTAAAAACAGTGGAGCCAAGCTCCGTGGTAGGTCTTTTGTGGGAAGCTTCCTGAGGGTTGGCCCTTCGGTTCTTGGAAGTCACAGAGCCCCTGCTGCTTGGACAAGGCTGCTATGATCCAAAGTATCATTTTCATGCCTCAAATCCGCCTCCGGAGGGGTTTCAGTGGTAGGGGAACGTTTTGGCTCTTGGAAACGAAGGGCGCTGGGAACTCGGGAAAAACGCAGTGATAAAGAACACCATCCGATGTGAATCCCCTTAGGTACCCAGATTGAACGGACGTCAGCAAGGTTGTGAAAGAGGGCGAAGAAATTTCGGATTTTGCCCAGTTGAGGTGATACATCTTGTTCAGTCTTTCGTTGCTCCCGTTTCTGCTCGTGCAGGAGGCTGCCACGGAGTATAGTGATAGAGTTAGGTCTGCTCTTGATTCTGGGGATGAGAATACCTCAATAGAATTTACTATAGTTTGGCTAAATGGGGTCGAAAGTGGAGGAGACAAAATTACTTTTTTTGGCACCCCCTGTATATGTTTCGATAGAGCTTTTTCAGCTCTACAGAATGTTCCTATTTTTTATTCAAATCGCCCAACTTTTTGCTGTTTTTAAAACTCAAAAATGCAGTACTCGCAAAAGTGTGCACTTTCGTTATCTCCTCTTCCTCGCCTACCATCGGGATTGTAGAAATGTGCGCATATGCAATCGATACACTACTTTTCTTTTGTATCCTCTCACATTTTGCCATGTAGAGATAAGCTTCCATCTGTTTTTCAATTCAAAATTGCGTAATAAAAATGAAATTTTTTGGCAGAGCGCTCCCTATCATTCGATAGAGCTCTTTCCGCTCCACGAGGTTACGTTTACGGTTTTTCTTAGAATCAACTTTTGCCATTTTTTAGAACATTTAAAAGTCGACGAAATCGAGCATTTCTGACAGATAAAGCCAAAATGCTCGATTTCGTCGACTTTTAAATGTTCTAAAAAATGGAAAAGTTGATTCTAAGAAAAACCGTTAACGTAACCTCGTAGAGCGGAAAGAGCTCTATCGAATGATAGGAGGCACTCTGCCAAAAAAATTTATTTTTATTACGCAATTTTGAATTGAAAAACAGATGGAAACTTTCTCTACATGGCAAAATGTGAGAGGATACAAAAGAAAAGTAGTGTCGTCTTGTAGAGCAAGAAAAGCTCTATCGAATGCGTATCTGCACATCCTCTTCCATCTCGATGGTAGGCGAGGAAAAGAAGGTAATGAAAGCGCACACTTTTGCGAGTACTGCATTTTTGAGTTTTAAAAACAGCAAAAAGTTAGGCGATTTGAATAAAAAATAGGATCATTCTGTAGAGCTGAAAAAGCTCTATCGAAACATATATACATCCGTTTTTTGGTCTCGATGGCAAACGAGAAAGATGAGGTGCGCAAGTGCCAATTTTTTGCTTTCAGTTTACTTCATTTCCAAACTCCATAAATATTAGGTAGTCAAAGGAATCGATAAACAGATAGCAGCATTTTGTAGAGCAGAAAAAGCTCTATCGAAAACATGAGTAAGCTCTGTCGAAGAATGAAGGGTACAATGTGAAAAACGGGGTTGAAAAAAAAACGGCGGGCACTTATTCCTCAACCCAATAGATATCAGCAACAGTGTTCGGAACCACTACGGTTTTTTGTGGTTGCTATCGCGACGCGGGGCGACTCCGCTGGGCAAAAGAGTGTGGCACACAAGGCTCAGCGGTGAGACGCCCGCGCCGTGCGCTGAAAAGTACTACCGGGAGAGTGCGCCCGATGCTCAGCCTGTCACGCTGAGAAGCGGTCCTCCTCTAGATGACCTAGATTTGCGACCTCCACTCATCGTTGCTTTCTGGCCTACCGAGTGCGCCTTTTCCTTTTCGCTTGGTATAGATGCATCCCGTTTAACCCTAAGCTGAACTCTGAGTGATTACCACAGTACCCGCCTTTGCTATACTAACCGACTAGCCTATCAACAATTGGCTATAGATACATCTACCGCCATTGATTAACAGGTTCAAGCCTCCGTCGAGGAATCCTCTACAGGGGGATCGTACTTGGCCAATTGGGAGGGGTGGGGTTATATCGTTGAGGTAGGCAGTGATCAACATATCTCAGACTAAGGGTCCAACGTGTAAAGAAGAGATGTGATAAAACTATTCATTTCAATCTTTTCTCAAAAGTTACGAAAAACATCCAGAAATTGGAAGCAAGGTAAGACACAAAATTTTTATAATATTTGCTCGAGACGATACTGTGGATAGGAGAGAGCATGGACAAGAAAAAAGATAAACTGACACTTTGTTCTATAATTTTTAGTTTTTTTTTCGGATTTGTGGTTTGTGAACAAGGTATCAAGCTTCAGCAATCGAACGGGCATAGCTTATGCAGTGCAGGAGGTCGTACTTGATCATTATTCACAGTGCACAATTGCAGGACGACCGCGGAAATAGTGTACCCATTAACCTGAGGGATCGACGATGAAATCCCATGCATGGCGCGACCCACAACGAAGCCGGGCGCAAATAGCCCTTTCGTTGGTCCGCTGGCACTTAAAGTACGAAAGCGACCTCCGTAATCCACCGATTATCCGTGGGGAAAGGTATCTATCCACGGATGACAGCATGGATTACTCCTTAAAATATGAAAGTGAAGGAAATCCGTATGCATGGCGCATCCCTCACCAAAGCCAACCGGAGCCAATTACCCTTCCGTTAAGCTTCTGAAAGAAAAGATGTGTACTGGAGACATACCAGAGCAATGAACATTTCCAAAGAATCATAGGAATATCTCGCGACTCCGACAAAGAAATTTCTGCTCAAGTATTTTCGTTTGAAATAACTTCTTTCTTTTTCGACATATGGTATTGCTTGGAAAGCCCTTAGCAGCAGCTTCGTGGATTTCGCACTGGTAATCAACGCTCATAAAGTCAAGTTTGAAGGACGTCATCTCTATTTGAAGTGGTTCACCTGAAAAATTCTCAAATCTTCTTCGGCTAATCCTCGACTGGCTTCCTTCGATATAACCAATTCCTTTTTGATGATATGGTATAGTTCAAGAAGAGCCTGAAAAGCAGCAACCTTGTAGGTCGCGCACTGACAATCAGCGCTGATAAAATTAAGTTCGAAAGAAATTACGATCATTTCACTCGAAGTCGAGACTCGAGAGATCGAAGTGGGCACTTTGAGAAATTTTCGAATTTTCCTCCACTGGATTTGCATAGAAATGGTAACGTGGCCAATGGATTGGGCTGAGGGAAATATTACGATAATAGTTAACACTATTTCGAAAGATCGAGCTTAAGTGAAGTTAAAATTATTCGATGAATGACTGCGCTCCATAGCTGTTCTTGCAATAGCGACGAGGCAACAGCGATAGAGCGTATTCTTTTTTATCCTTTATCCTTGCCGTATTACTTGTATGACTTCTGAACTTCCTTCTCTGTCATCAGAGGACGAGCACATGGTCGGCAACACTTTCGTCTCGTAACATAAGTCTCGAGTTTTGTTAGGTTCTCATTTCTCTGATTTTGTCACGTTTGGCTTCAGCTGTTTTTCATGCGTGGGCTCTTAATTTCCTGGATGAATCACCTTGAGTGGGTAGGAACCACAGAAATAGCGGTGTCTGGAGAAGATCATTCGGAGGGCGGGAGTCGTATTTTTTGAAAATTTTCTCCGACGCCACGCTTGACCCTGATTGCCACCCACACTGCATATGCGAACCATGACACTGAGGTAATATACTCGTATACCACACAAACACCACGTACAAGAACGTTTTTTATGCCTACTTCACAGAAAAAAGATCTATGCTTAAAAAACCTGTTCGGTCCCCTCCTCACTAGGGGACGACGCGGGCTAACCAAGCCTTCCATAGTACCTCAGCGTTAACCGAGAGCGTACGTCACGTCCGGTCGCACACCAGTAGAGACGGGAGACCCTGCTTCTTCCATTCCACATCCTTGAGTGGGATCTACGATGACTGAAGGCGAGTACGCACCAGAAGCAGTTTTGGGAGATCGGCTGCGCACGTGAACACATTGGCAACGGCGCTGGACGGCCTCTGTGCACGGAACAGTCGGTGGGCGACAGTGAGCGGTAATGGAACCAAACGCTCGGGACGCAGGAGGAGCAGAGACTGACTGGTTTATGATTTTAGGCCCAATGCCGGCACGGCCCAAAACGTTCCGGGATACGGTAGCTTCTGCGAGATGAAATCCCAGGGCATAAGTCGATTATCCTCTTTTGGCAACAAGGCCAAATTGATGACAACTGCGTGTAGGATCTAAACACGGCCACAATGGAAATTAAGTCGTGCATGACTCTCAACAGGTTCTTAATGAAAGGGGGGCATCTTATGAAAGGTTGCAGACCTGAGCACCCATAAAGGACTTCTGAAGGGTCAATCTGCACGTTCGAGCCAATAGGCCTCAATGGAGGGGAAGAGATTGCTTTCCCCTTCTAGGCTGATGTGAGGGGAAAAATAGCATCTATGATAGGATGCTTCTCCCCCCCCCCTCCCCATTACGATAGCACCATTTTATGGAGCAGTAGTGTAACCACTCCCACTGATGAAAATTCCAAAATACTCACACTTGATTACGAAAGGACCGTGTAGCGCACGCAACGGGCACTTCCCTTCATTGTTCCCTGAAATCCATGTGCACTGTCCCTATACCTAAACAGTTGCAGTAACTGATAGCCATGCAAATAAGCAACGTTAAGAACGACTTATCTTAGCACCCATTTCTCATCGCGAGCTTCGCAGACAACCCCCAAGCCGCAAAACCGGTGCAAGTGCGAGGGCACAATAAAAAGAGGCGTGGGCATACTGTTAACGCGCGGTATACGTAATTACACAAGCTAATGTAACTTCATTCGTAACGTCTGAGTTTCATTGTTGTACTTATGCCTCGTATTTTATGCTGATCTTTCTGTATTGTATTTGTTGTAAAGATCCAGAAGACATTTCGTAGCTACTGCGGGTACCCAGTGAATGACGGAGGGGGTTATGTAGTGGCATTCTTTGAAACTTACTGGTGGTTGGATTTTATGCAATCGTATAGGAAGACTCATTTGTTCAACCTACTTAGCATCATTCTAAAAACACGTTCTACTCTTCGAAGTGCTTCCTGATTTCGCTTTTTCTTCGTTGAGACTTTTGTCGCGGTTGTTGACGTGATGTTCATTTCGAATATTGTTAATTATTTATGGTTCTAGGGATCTTAATCTACTAGAGGTACAGGAATATGAGCGGGGCAGACGTGCAAACTCTGCAAGATGAAATTAAAGCAATGGGGGATGAGATTAGGTCTTTGAAAGCAGAGAAAGCTGACACGTCACTGGTGCGTTTTACATAATCGTGTAATGTTAAGTGCCCTTCTGCCCATTGGTGTATGTCATATGAATAAACTTGTTGAATGAGGAAATGGAATTCCCAGGAAAAGTAAATGCATACAAGGGACTCGACGAAAAGCCAAACGTTGTCATCGAACTATTAGGTTCCTAGGAAAGTCTCGGTTCAACATGAGTGCATTATGCGGCAGAGGTGGCGACCGGGGTCTCATAAGGGAACAGGGCAAGTATGATCAGAACTCGCAATTTTTTGTTTCGCTCGTGATCCACCGCAACAGTTTTGCGAAACTGCGACTTTTCCTGCAGAATCGCAGAATCGTCATGTCTGGCATTCCCCAAGAAGTGCAGAGTCGAAAGCCGGGTTTCGTCTTGCCGCCTATAAACCATCTTTTGAAATATTGCGAATGCGAATGAGCGAAATGAGTGATGAACAGTTGTCAACAATTCGGAACTAATGTGTATTTGGTCGAGTATTTCGCTACTCCTTTTCTCAATGATCCATCAATGACCTTCTTCTTAGAAAAATATTCCATTCTAGTGATAGAAATTCATCTTAGGAATACACGCACGACCTGTTAGATTTCTAGGACACACAATCCACTGTCTTGTTGTTCCTTATAGTCAGTTGAATGCGTAGTCCCCTCTGCTGTCGTGTTCCGTCTCTCGGGTTTTCTTGTAACTATGCTAGTACGTATGAATGTTCTAGTGACACTGGTACTGGCTTTCAAAGATGATCTCGTCATATTTCCTGAGAGAATGCTTGTGTTACTCTACCACAGTGAGAAAACCTGTTATTTATACACACCGCAGTGGCAGAAGGGTGCGCAAAAGCTTTGTAGACCTTTTATTCTGTAGTTAGGCTACTTTATGATTGAATTGCACTGAGCTCAGATTTAGTGATTGCAGTTTAAAATCACTTATTTAGATCAAAGAAAAAATAGCTGCCATGCTTGAGAAGAAAAAGTTACTTGGTGACGGCCAACCTGATCAAGGGAAATTTGTCTTGAAGACTGCTAAAGGTTAGAGTAAGAATCTGCATCTTATTAATAGTGATTAATTACATTCATTTACTCGTACTCTCCTTTCATTTTCTTGAATTCTTTGTCCTCTATAGGAACACGGGACTATGGACCAAAATCGATGGCAGTTCGGGAGTCCGTGTTAAAGATTGTTACTGACGCATTCAAGAGACATGGAGCAGAAACAATCGACACTCCAGTTTTCGAACTAAGAGATGTATGCTAAAAATTCCTCTGCTAAAAAATCAATCGCTAAGCCGTTTACATTATTTTTAGTTCCATTCAGGTGCTTATGGGTAAATATGGTGAGGAAGGTGGCAAACTCGTATATGACCTTCAAGATCAAGGTGGAGAATTGTTATCGTTGCGATATGATTTAACGGTTTGTGTTATTTCTGAGAGAAAAGGAATAGTTCCTTGACCGAAGAATTATGCTGTTATCTACTCTCTTTTTAGGTGCCATTCGCTCGATACCTTGCTATGAATAAAATATCGAATATAAAAAGGTACCATATCGCGAAGGTATACCGCAGAGATCAGCCGGTCATGACAAGGGGACGCTACAGAGAATTTTACCAGTGTGTGAGTGTTACCTCATTGATCCCACCTTGTAGTACTCCTTGATTTCTCCTTTTTAGGATTTCGATATCGCGGGACACTACGATTTGATGATTCCTGAAGCAGAATGTTTGAAAATTGTGGATGAGGTCCTCTCAAAATTGGAGATCGGTGAATTTATTATTAAGGTAAGAATTATTCCCTCAAATCATTCAGTAGAATTGTCCATCAATCTCAGTCCGCTAGTGCCCTTTCAGTTGAATCACCGTCTCATTCTCGAGGGTATGTTTGCTGCCTCCGGAGCTGGTACTGATCAGTTCAAGTCTGTGTGTTCGTCTGTCGATAAACTTGATAAGCAGCCGTGGATTGAGGTATAAAACAGCACTCCTCTTTGTTTACTTAAGTGTTTCCGTTTTTTTTTCTCAGGTCGAGGAAGAACTTATCAAAGAAAAGGGTCTAACGAAGGAGAATACGGAAAAGCTGGGTCAATTCGTTCGGCTCCGAGGTTGTTCAAATAGTTTAGCATGTTTTTTTAATGTCTGATCTATTAATTATAGAGTTCAATCCTTCCATGGGTAATGAGGAGCTTTTGGATAAGTTGATGGAGTTTGAGGAATTATCTAAGAATGCTCGATTTAAGAAGGGTGTAGAGGAATTGAAGGTATGTTCTTATCGCTTTTTGAAAAGAGATCCCATTATTCCTGAAACTCTACTATTGAAGGTGCTTGTTAATTATTGCTCACTGTTTGGCGTTAATTCGGTACGATTTGATCCTTCGCTGGCCAGGGGATTAGATTACTACACCGGTGCTATTTACGAGGCTGTTGTCCCAAGTCAGTTACTTTCCCTTTTTGATAATTGCGAATCATATACCAGTCCATCCCAATATTGCTCCGAATAATTAATCATAGCTACATATTTTAGAGGCGTTGGAGGGTATTAAATTAGAAGAGAACGGTGAAGAGCAAAAGGGACTACCAGTGGGCGTTGGATCTGTTGCCGCCGGAGGAAGGTAGATTTGTACACTAATCATCTCTTCTGTTGTCATTGCTGTTTACTTTTCTTCCAGGTATGATGAATTAGTCGGCAGCTTCATGGCGCCTAGTGGTACGAAGGGAAAGGAAAAGCGTCAAGATGTGCCGTGCGTTGGTATTTCCTTTGGAATCGAGCGATTATTCGCTATTATGGAAGCAAAAATGCAGGTGATGTTAATGGTTATCACTTTACTTTTCCGGTCACTTTAATTGTATTCTTGAAGATTGAGCAACTGCAAGTACGGACCACTGAGACCGAAATTTATATAGCGTCTGCTCAGAAAAATCTTCTACAAGAGCGCATGAAGCTCTGTAAGGTCCTATGGGACGAAGGATTCAAGGTACTTGGAGCATTGCGCTAATTTCTCTGTTCTTGTCAGCATACCTTTTTCAGGTGGAACTGGCTTACAAAGCGAACCCGAAGTTGCTTACCCAGTTGCAGTATTGTGAAGATCGATTAATTCCACTTGTGTTGATAGTGGGAGAACGCGAGCTCCAAGAAGGTGTGGTGAAACTTCGAAATGTTAAAACAAGAGCCGAGCAGGTGAAAGCAGCTTTTTGAATTTTGTTGTCGTGTTTTCTTTTTTCCCTCTTGTAATATTTTATTGCGTGGTTTTTCGGACCGGTTCTAAAATGGAGTGTTGATTGTTATGTTGGTTCAGCATATCCTTGGAAGCTTCAGCATGTAATGATGGAATCCACCAACATTAGACTTTGTGGTTTTACGGTATCACGACTTCGCACGTGAACGCACCCTTGCAGAATCGCGGATTAGTGTGCAAAAGCATTATTAAGAGAAAAAAAAAGGGGGGGGGTTCGTATAGCTTCCGATCACTGTTCACTGTTCGCAATATATCGTAGATAATTGTAGTGCATTCTATATTGAATAAACTTTAAGGGAAAAAGGCGAAAAAGTGGAAAACGGAAATTGGTCAGGGTGCTGGCAACTTATACGTAAATCTAGTAATTCATGGATTAATCAATTGACTAACTATTCGGAAAATACGGTACAAAATATCAGGTGAAAATGGCAGCGTGTGGAAATAGTAGAAGACAATCAGGAGGATATGAGCGGATCTAAGGGGTTGGTTAGGATGCAATATGATGAAAAATGTGAACTGATCAGGCGATTCCTCTTTTCATTCTTCTTCATGACTTCGTTGGTTAATTGTTCCCAGTTCGTGGAAAAGCTCATTATCATCAACAGAGAATGCTGGGCAGGGAAGCGCAAAGTTTTGATTTGATCTTAGGGCGCACATCTGTGCAGTAGTTCATAGATCTGATACTCTAAGGGTTGATCGTCATGTCCATCTTGGAAGGTTTGGTTGGCTTTGACTATCTTATGATGATCGTCACGGATAGTACGTACACATGACATGAACATGAATGCCCGCAATGAGATAATTTTTTTAGGATGTGCCGCTGAACGAATTGGTCTCCACACTTCGGTCTACACTCTGCTCATTATAGGATTCTGTGGTGCTGCTGTGTCTGTTTATTTGTGCATCTTTTCAACTAGCAATTCTTCATTTCTATTTTTTACATTATGCTATTTGCAATTTTAACAGTCTCGATCTGTGGTCTTGGGGTGTTATTAAACGTTGTTTTTGATTGTTGTTATCCTTGCTAATGTTTGTTGATATTTTCCTTAATTCTACGAGTTCCCGGTATAGGATGGCGCTTGGGTCATGTAGTTTTATTCCATGTAGGTATTTATCAGAAGAAGTGTTCTATGTCGGATCACAATAAACAGTTCTAAGCTTTTGCTTTGTGGTATTTTATCTATTGGTTATACCGCATCACTACATCAATGTTGACTTAAAAGTCGTGCAGTTGAATACCAGTAGGCCTTTCTGTTCTGAAAAAGTTTGCTGTTCATAGGACGGGCTAAGATGTCTATGTCAAAGTCGTCCTACACTCAATACAACAGAAAAAACTGGGAAGATGCAGATTTTCCCATATTATGTCAAACATGTCTTGGAAGTAATCCATATTTGAGGATGGTGAGTAAACTTGTTAAATTAAGCCTTTTGTCTCTTTTATAACTGCGCTCACGTTTAACTTTCAGATGAAAGACAAGTTTGGAAAGGAATGTAAAATATGTGAACGACCATTCACTAATTTCCGTTGGCAACCAGGAAAGGGTGCACGTTACAAGAGCACTGAACTCTGTCAAACTTGCGCTAAGGTGAAGAACGTGTGCCAAACATGCATGTTCGACTTGGAATATGGTGCGTTTTCCTTGTTCTGTACCCATTTGACTCTCGCAAGCTTGTTTTCCTTGCTCTCACAAGTTTCTTTCCGGAGCTGTTTTGTGGCCTTTCATTACCTTTCGTTGTCTAGGTGCTTTCAAGGCCCAGCAAGGGAGATAGGCACCACCCTGTACAGGTTTTCACCTTGATTATAAATCAATGGTTATCGCGTAAAAGCAAAATCAGCTTTTAACTTTGTTTCGGGATTGATATAAACTCTTTTTCAGGACTTCCTGTACAAGTTCGTGATGCAGCACTTCAAATTGCTGATAATATCCCTCGCCAGGGAGCAAACAGGGACTTCTATCTGCAGAATGCTGAGCGGTAGGATCCGCAGCTGTGTTTAGCTATTGATCTTTTTATATATAAATCTTCTTAGAGCACTTGCCAACACTGACGGCACGACCCCTGTAGGAGCACTAGCTAATATTGGTGACACGGCCGGCACAGAAATGTTAAAGCGCCTTGCTCGGACGGCTCCGTATTACAAACGGAATGCCCCTCATATTTGTTCGTTCTTCGTCAAAGGTGAATGTAAAAGAGGAGAGGAATGTCCATATCGGTGAGTAATCAGATTCGCTTCTGTGTTCTTTATGCTTTTAGTATTTGAATGTTTCAGTAGAGTTCGAAGCGTTTTTCGTTTGCCAACGGAAATTTCGTAAGCTTCCTATTGCTTCCTATTCCAGGCATGAGAAGCCATCAGATCCTGATGATCCATTGTCTACGCAGAATATCCGAGATCGATATTACGGAAGTAATGATCCTGTAGCGGAGAAGATTATGAACAGAGCTAAGGTAAGTTTTGAGGAATGAGCAGTTTTTATCTGCACTCGCTATTGTCCTCGCTGCTATTGTGAATTAATCATTACATTTAGGTAATCAGGACTTTTGATATTCTTGTTGATTCTTCAATTTTGAATTTGCTTTGTTCTTGTTTTTAGCGGCTTATTTTCTCCGATTTCGTTGTTATAGGCCATGCCAGCACTTGAACCCCCAGCGGACACTACCATCACTACGTTGTATGTTGGTAATCTTGGGCCGGCCGGGCAAATAACGCAGAAGGATTTGAAGTTCGTATAGCTAGGCTTTACTGCTGTAGTCAATCGCCAATCGTTAATTTCTGAATTTTATTGTTTTCAGCGATTACTTTTATCAATTTGGCGACATTAGAAGCTTACGCCTATTAGAGCCGAAGTCTTGTGCATTTATACAGTTCACCACACGAGAATCATGTGAGATGGCAGCTGAACGGTCTTTCAATAAATTATTCCTCAAGGTAAGTGTGTTTTCTTCGAAATCGGTACTAATTTTCGAGAGGATGTGATCACATGTTTATGAGTCAGCTTTTCTGTGCGAGCTCTATTGTTTATTTTAGAACAGGAGCGTTTGATGAATAGCACTATTATTTTCTGTAGTGGCTATTAAATTTTTTGTTACGTAATACTTCAGGGCCGCCGCTTAGTTATCCGGTGGGGACAACCGCAATCACAGAAAGCCGATGATCAGCGAACTATCAACCCAGTGCCGTCCCTACCAAATCGTATGATAATTCTTTAACTTTTTGCCTGCCCAGTTGTTTGCACTGGTTGTGAGGCATTGAGAATTTTTGCTCATTCCTCTCTTTAAATTTTGCGTTCTAGCATGTCCGGTCCCTGACGATCTGGCTCCTGCTAAACGTCAACGTCTCGATCCACTCAACATCCCACTTCCACCTGTACCTCCTAGCTTCGCAGCTCCATCAAAGCTCGTTGTCCCGCCATCACGGCCTCCGGCAGGTTTGTCTCGTTATTATAATTTGAATTTCCATTGCATGACCTGCTGTCAACATATAAGTCGTTCTAGTCACGCACTGTGCACGAACTCACAGCTCTTGAAGAAAATGTTGATAGGTCCTTTTTAGTGGGATCAAGCAGAATCAGATTCCTATGGCTTTTGTGACGGTGTCTTTATAATTTTAGGTGCGTCTACATCTGCAGGAGGATCTGGTACCGACGGCAGTGCGGGCACATCTGGCCGATCCGGTGGTATATACTATCCCAGTCAAGATCCGCAGCGTTTAGGTGCGAAAGGAGACGTAATCGAAGAGTGATGTTGTTATCGGATCATAACTCTTGGACGTGTACAACGTATTAATTCCAATGAGGTTCATAATTAACTCACAACTTGGCTTTTTCGAAAGCGTCGCCTCACCTCTGCTTCTCGTTTCCCTTTTGTTGAGCATCTCACTTTGACTATTTATTCCCTTACATTGAAATTTTTGTTCATTGATTGCGTCGATTCCGAACCTCGAAGGTTCAGCAGAGCTCAGTAAAAATACAGTCATGTCTTCGTGAAGTCGGAGTCGTTGGAGCTGCGTCCTGTTTGGAAGAGTTGAAATCTCCAGCGTCTTTTCCTAGAAGTAAGATGTATGGGAATAGTGTATAAAAGGATGAATAAATTTGTTCACTTTATCAGCTCACATCTTGTTTGGGTTTTGCCCTTCATGATTCTTAGTGATATGCAGTAGTAATTCAAGGAACAAAGTCGTTTCCAGTGATTAATTCTGCTTAAGATCGCACTCACATGATTTAGTCCGAAGAAGACGATGATGATGCAAATATCATGTGCGCAGATGTTACTTGGCTGAGAGCGTCTTTTTGTGTATATGTTGCCCCTTTGTTTCCTCTACGAGGTTTGAGTGTGTTTTTTCAGATGGTGTATCCTGCTTCTGTCTTCATTACTGGGGCCAATAGGGGTATTGGACTTGGCTTGGTTCATCAGTTTTTGAAGATCCCCTCCGTAAAACATGTGTTTGCTGGTGCCAGGAATCCAGATAAAGCGGAGGTAAACACTCGAGTATGATTTTTGTGACATGCAGTTGAAGTTCATAGTTCCAGTAGTGTAGTCTGTTGAAAAATCGCAACGAAAGTGCAAAAGACCGGTGAGCTGATAGAGTCAACACTAAGATGTCTCAACTATCAACAATGAACAGCGCGAAACATTTGGGGTCGCCTCACTCACTCGCTTGAAGACACCTGAAGGAGTAATTTGGCAGATTGTGGAATGTGAAAGTAGGGGTGCTCGGCAGTGTAATAGCTGAAAAAGAAAATGATACGGAATGAAACGACGAAGAAACTGAGAAATTAGACCACGGAAACTCAATCTGTCTCTTGCGTCCCTCTGCATCACTAGCATGTGAGGTGAATGTGGACGGAGGAGGGATCAAATCAGCCGCACGCGAACATTATCCCACGCTCCCCGGCATCTCCGGGGGATCAAGGCCGCGTTCATACTTTGCGCACCGACGTCGACACCGGCGGCGCCGGCGTCAAAATCATGTACCCGCTGCCGTTGCCGGCGTCAAATTGACGCAGGCACCGGCGGCGACGGCGTCGATGCGCGAAGTATGAACGCCTCAACGGCGATATAGACTATTGCGCGCACCGGAGGCCGGCCGTGATTGCGTACCGGCTTGAAGACGGCTGCTTTTTTCGGCAACACGCTTCCCGCTGCGAGGTCAGACACCAGACAGGCCAGAGTACGCGACGACAAAGCTCCCTCCCTGAAAAGGCTCAGGCAAATCCGAGAGACCCAGACGGCGAAGGACGACATAGACTCAGGGTTACGCAATCACGGCCGGCCTCCGGTGCGTGCAATAGTCTCTATCGTTAACGGCGATCGCGATTAAACCCAAGGTGCGGCAGCGCGAGCGGTCGCGTGCGCATTGTTGCTGGGGCGCGCTTAGCGGCGTCGTTCTGAGTGTGGGAGACTCGTAGGGTGCTTTCTTTGTATCTGATAACTCGTTATGATCTGCATTACTCGAGAATCACATGTCGTATCGATTGTTGAAACAATCCTCCTCTAACAACGAATTGACATCACATATCCGACCATTTTCCCTTTACACTTGCATAACGCATAAATATAGCAAACTACATGAGAAAGAGAGAGTGCGAGCAGATCAAGGCAGATCTGTGCAGCTATGATGGAATCCTTACGGCGCCACTCGGGGCAAATAAAGTCGGGAAGAGGGGAGGGGGGAGCCGCAACTCTGCGTTGACGTCGAAGCTCCTTTCCCTCCCTAGGGTTAGGCTAAAATTGATATCCCCTCCTCCCACATGAAAAAGCATCTGTCAAAGCATAGGTCTCATCTGCTTCAGCCTGAGCCTGGAGAGGGAAGGAAGCTTTGACGTAGGCGAGAATATTGCATCCCCCCGACTTTATTTGAGCCCGCGACTCCATTTCTTAGCAGATTCCCTGCATCTATGATGAAATCTCTATTGCGCCACTCCATCCCGCACTTTTTAAATCATCTGGCGCGCCCCAGCAACGATGCGCACGCGACCGCCCGCGCTGCCGCACCTTGGGTTTAACCAACACCGTTAACGGCAGCTTCACTCGTAGTGCCGGGGGACCGTGATAAGACCCCAACTCAAGCCGCGCATTTTCGCAAGATTCATACACATTACCTCTTCTGACGTATTTATTTTTATAGGATATGTATTCCAGTTCTGACTTTTTTCTTACCCCTCATGATACCTTTAATATCCCTATCCTTAATCCTTGTGGGACTTGATTGAGCCTCTTTGCTATTACCAGTTTGTCGTTTTTCCTCTCTTCCCTTGAGTTTATAGCATCGCTATGAGTTCTGTGGATCGAGTTAAAAAAAGAGGTTGTGCTGCCGAATACTCCTTCTTCTTCGGTTAAATTGCGCTTTTGCTGACCCACGGCTGTCAAATAGGCTCGGCATTCTGAGTACCTCAGTTACATGGGCGCCATAGTGAATTTGGACCATCTCAGTGCCTTAGCAAATGTCATTTATGAGCATTCGAGGTGGTTAATTCATAGTTGCTGTGTGTAATTAAATCATTTGGATTACGATCGAAGTTAAATTATCAACATCATAATTCATAGGTGGGTGTGCCAAGATAGCGCGTGTTTCTCAAACGACTCATTCCTATCCTTAGTTACAGGACCTTATAGTCAGAAGCAAATAGGGAGGTCGTGCTCAGAGTTCTTTCTTAGTACCTCTGTAAACCAGTGAAATTCAGTCGAGTTGATTGAAATTTTTCTTGGCACTGGCATCATCTTCTGTAACTTATCTTCAAAAATGTGGCATTATTAACATTATCACTCGCGCTTTCAGACTTCCATCATCCCCGGAATACTGTTCTACCTATGGGTGGCGACCATAAGTGGAGCAGTATAGTACATTTGTAGGTGGGGTACTGCGCACTCAATGTCCATGTACGGTTCAGAACGAAAGACCAGCCTTCTGAGGGTAGTTGAGGTTTCAAAGTATACCTGAACTAGGCTTGATAGGGTTGTCAAGCTGTTTTCGGGAGCATTTATTACGGAAATCTTACTATAGCACCCCTACTGCTTTAATAAAATGACACTCATGCTTCAGGTGTGAAATATAGCGAGTGGAGATGCTTACACATATAATGTATGCATTTGACAATTGTTGCAATCGTGTGCAATTTGAAGGAGGATTGCTTGAGTTCGGGGCTGAAGCGAGGGGCAACAGAAAGACACAGCAGAATCTTTGTTCAGGAGCTGAATGCCATTCCGGATAAAAGGCTGAAAATAGTCAGAATCGATATCGAATCTGACCAATCCATAAAGGATGCGTACAAGCAGGCAAGATTTTCGGGATTTCACATGCAAATCCAATAATAATCCTATTGTGCAGCCTCAATTGAATGGTTCAGGTTGGATCTATAGTTGGTGAGGATGGCTTAAATTTGCTGTTAAACAACGCTGCTGTGTTGCCGCCATACTTCACCAACGGAGCCATCTGTCGAGAAACGTTGATGAAATGTATCAATGTAAACGTCTTGGGAACCGCCATCACCACTCAGGTCTGTAACGGATCGGCTAATCAGATATTTTTATTCGCTTCATTGCATTCCATCTGTGTAACTTTTCAATTTTATCATTGCAGACCTTTTTGCCATTGCTGCGTAAAGCATCTTCTCATGGTGCGGGAGATCACTGGGGTATTGACCGTGCTGCTATTGTAAATATTTCTAGTTGGTGGGCATCCATATCAGGCAACCAAGACGGATCCGGCGTACTTGGTGCTCTCGCTTACCGGATCAGCAAGGTGCGTTATTTAACATTGACCAACTACAGCCGCCTCGAATATTTCACAAAAATTACAATCTACTTGTACTGAAAATGTAGTATATGAAGTTTGGTAGTGATTCCGTATATGATGCTCTTTTTTCTACAGCACATCCTCCTTTCTTTAAACCACTGATTTTGGTGCATCTTTTAAAGCTCTCCACTTGTGACTATTTCAATGTCATTAATACTGAGAATTTTTAGTCGGCTCTTAACCAGCTGGGCAAAACAGTGGCCATCGATCTGGAGAGCGATAAAGTCCTTGTTGCTCAGTTCTGTCCAGGATGGGTGAAAACTGATATGGGCAATATGGGAGGAAGAATAGCTGCTATAACCGTTCGTAGCTCTGTTTTTTTTAATCGATTTTCTAATCGTCGAAATCAATATTTCTTAGGTAGAAGAATCGACGTCGGCTTTGGTTGTTTCAATGTCGAAACTGGCTAAGGAGCACAACGGTGGCTACTTTGACCGCACATTGAAAGTCATACCTTATTAGCCTCAAGTTTGACTCAGCACTATCTCTTACCCGGTATAAAAAAATTTGTGGCAGGTTACACCATCCGCCTTTTCTTTGCAGGTCATGGTAAAGATTCAATTATTTGCTTTGGTAACGACTTCAGATGAGTTTTCTAATATTCGCTACCGTAGGAAAAGTTAGATTACAGTCGTGGTAATGATATATTCACTACACTGGAAGGAGCTCGTACTGACAGCGGTGCTGGCATTGTTCATATAGGGTACATATTAATGATATCAAAATTTGTACACTTGTGTGGGGATGTCAGAACTTTAGTTATCAGGTTCTCACTTTTTTGTTTCCATATTGAGCGGTTTATTTTTTAAATGCCTTGCATTGTAAAATCTGCTAGTTTTTTATATTGAAAGTTTTTTTTATATTGAACCCGAAAATAAAAATCTTGTGCTTTTGAAGCCACATTAATTGAAAATGATATACCTCTGCTCTGCAGCGTGAAATTATTCGGTTGCTGTCTCGAAATAGACTGTCTACATGTGAGTGAATGAAGTCTTCAATTGATCTGTTGAAACTTTTTCGGTGCTGTTTCTCTGCGATTACTGGTGAGCTCCAACAACCTCGAGTTAGGATGACGTTTTTCTAAGTTTTTTTTTTGCCTAGGGTTGAGACGTAGGTAACAAACTCGTTTCCCGTAACCCACCTGACTGAAAATCGGCATTATGTGTTTTAAGTCGAGGAAGACACATGATGATGGCGGTATCCCTGTTTCTCATGTGCGCAGTTTCATAACTCCGAATCGTCATTTAGTGTATGAATTTCTATATTACTGTTGCACTACTGTGTTTACCGTCTTCTAGATGGTTTATCCTGCATCTGTCTTCATCACTGGGGCCGATAGGGGGATTGGTCTCGGGCTGGTTCATCAATTTTTGAAGATTTCATCTGTCAACCATGTGATTGCTGGTGCCAGAAATCCAGATAAAGCAGAGGTACTTTTTCAAGTTGTGTGTTATGTGCTCCTGAAACCTGTGAAAGAGTTATTTGATTCCGCACATTACGAGTGTTAAGAAATTGTTGTGTCTGCATGGTGCAAGGACCTTCCGAACAGTATTAGCACTTTTTTTGGTCGTTGCAAGTCCACTGTCAGGCCGCGTTTATACTTTGCGGTGCCGGCTGCAGGGTATGGCCGCTTGTATCTGCGTCTTCACCTGTACCGCTTGGACTCATTGCCTGCACCATCTCTGCAGCTCCCCCGCGTCACCAGGGGCGTCTCGCTGCCTGTGAACGCAGCCACGCCTTGCCGGCGCCTAGTATGAGCGGCCTAGACTCACGACTACTGTTGCGTAAATTTGAGAAGTGTTGAATACAAGGTGCGATCACTTGTAAAAACTTTCTTTTCGGCCTGAAATCGTCTACAGTTCAAAATCTTACATATAGGATTTATGAAGATCTAAACCTGAGGTATTTATTCACCCATAATATTATATCGGAAGCAGAGCGTTCTTTCAAAGGCAATCTTTTCGGATGAACCATTCGCCTAATTTTTTCTCTTGACGGCGAAAGCATAGTGATTCACAGTTTCCTGACTCTTCTACCACATATAGTTTTCATAATCTTTCTCGCATTTATGCTTTCGGGTAATAATTAGATACATTTGGGGCGATCAACTTCCATCAAGGGCACGAGATACAGAGCGTGCTTTGGTCGGAATCTGAAAATAATAGCAGAAAACCATGACAGACCTCTCCATCCCTCTTTCCTTCGAGAGTCACCTATGAAACCATGTATTATGTCCATAAACTTCGTAGGCGCCGCTTAAGTCTACGGCAATGATCGGAAAACTTCTCGCCATTGTTGCCTATGTTGATTTAGCATAGCGAAATATGAATTCAGGAGTTGAATGCGATTAGTGATGAGCGGCTAAACATCGTCAAAATCGATGTGGAATCTGATCAATCCATAAAGGATGCATATGAGCAGGTAAATTTTCTGGCCACCGTTCATGAATGTAATCTCTCCAATTTGAGGGTTATTTAAGCTATTTCTAAGGTTGAGTCCATCGTTGGTGAGGAGGGGCTCAACTGTCTGGTTAACAATGCCGGTGTGCTGCTGCCATACTTTACCAAAGGAGCTATCTGTCGCGAAACCTTGAAGAAATGCATCAATGTAAACGTATTAGGAGCAGCAATCGTCAGTCAGGTTTGCGATGCGTTGCATATTTTCTTTTCAAATAATTGAAGAACTTTTTTCTAACATGGTTTGAGTAGGAACTATCCATTTTCCAGACCTTTTTACCGTTGCTGTGTAAAGCGTCCTCACTTGGTGTCGGAGATCACTGGGGTGTCGATCGTGCTGCTATAGTGAATATTTCTAGCGGATATGGCTCTATAGAAGAGAATGATGACGGTTCTGGCGAGCTCGGTACTCTTGCCTACAAAGTCAGCAAGGTGGGTCAAAAGAATTCTTTCTTTACTTTATGAACTTCCTTATATTATTGACTGTGGGTTATTTCTAGTCGGCTATCAACCAACTGGGCAAAACCATGGCAATCGATTTGGAGAGCGATAAAATCCTCGTCGTTCAGTTCTGACCAGGATGGGTGCAAACTGACATGGGCAATATGGGAGGAAGAGTGGCTGCCATCACCGTCAGTAATTATCATGATTCGTCGATTACAGTTTCAGCTTAGATTGTCAATGATCGAGTTTTTTTAGGTAGAGCAGTCGACGTCTGCATTGGTGAATTCGATGTCAAAACTGACTAAAAAACACAATGGCGGCTTTTTCACCCGCAAGCTCGGTGTCATACCATACTGATCTCACATCGGAGTGTAGTGTCGTATTAGTGATCTCGCATGTCTTTTTCGGACTCCTGTTTTTGCCTCACTTTCAGCGAAAATTACATTTGTGAACGTGGTTGAGGAACTCATCAATGACTCGGTGCGGACTCGTAGATCACTGATGCGATGCTGCTTCTTAGTCATATTGAAGGCAGGAGGATCGATAACTCCTTATCTTCGGCTAAGAAACGAACTCATCAGCAACTTAGAAATGTACTCCTTCAGCTCCCAATAAGCATTTTTTGTTGACACATTAAGGCCTCGCAGAAGGCCATGCTTCCTAGCGTAACTCAGCAAAGTTTGATTCATCCTATAATGCTGCACATGTCCCTGTTGGGAACCAGCCTTTTTTCTTGGCTGAATTAACCTCTCCCAGAGCCATGTTTCAGTATCCCTTTTTCCATCTCCTTGAAAGACACTACAACTACAAAACAGTTTTTATTGAGAAGAAATGAAAAGGGAAGAGAAAACATCATTTTGCACCATCTCACAAGCGGCTTTTTTCGAAAAATGAGAATGATTCGTGATTTCGAGCTAAAATTTGGTGTGGATGAGTGAGTGTGCGACATTCGCCTCACTTTGTACCTGAGGAATTTTTCAGAAACATCTTGCTGTAAGGATTTTGAGCAATTCATAGTTGACTGTATCATTGGGTACCGCAGTGTGGCTCCCGTTTTGCACCTTGGCACTTGCTGCGATGAAACGAAAATTTTTGCCCATTTCATGTCACTGCGTATCGATCGGAACCATGCGTTTCTGTGACAGTCAAACGGCGGGCTCGCTTGTGGAAGGAGATGAGGAGATGGGTCCTGGAAATTCTGCCGCTAAGCACGGCATGGTTGAGATATTGGAGTAATCTATTACAGAGATTGCGAAATACATGCCTTAGTTCCTCCAATTTCTTAAAAGCAAATTTACACACTTTGCTTCCTTCGATACCTTAATCCATTGAGGACAACGTTATCCATAAGCGGATCACACCCAGTTGGCCACGTTGTATGATTCGTGTATCTCACATCTATTCACTTCCTTTTCTCACAAATGCGCAAGATTCACTGGAGTATTCCTTATTGATCTTGTAGAATGCAATTCAAAACTACATATTATTAGAATCACGAGTCCAGTATTTGCTCTAGTGGTTCCTTTCCGATTCGGAAAATAATTTTTCCTAAACGAAGTCGGGCAAGTGACCCTAACGCTGTGTTGCAAGTGTTCCCGTGATTAGTGTGGATACAGGCCTCTCATGAGTGGGTTTACCTCACGAGGCCGTCCCACATCGTTTACGGAGCACGTCCGTTCCAGGCCGCTACCGTTTCGCCACGCAGCCCTCACCGCACCGCCTACATTGACCGCGTGGATGGAACTTTGGAGTAGTTTATCTCTGCAGGTTTCGTCGTGAGTCTTCGCATTGTTCGATAGCAAACAATGAAAACATAAAGGAACAAGAAAAATCAAAACTCAGTGGGTGTACGCTTTAACCAGCTAAGGTCTTATTTTTAAAACGAGACCAAGAAGTACGAAGAATCGATGTCGCGCTGCATTCGACCGTGATGGCGTCCCTAATTTGCCGCGCCATCTTTTTCTTGTTCCGTTATGTTTTCATGATTGTTTACTATGGACCAGTGCGAAGCCTCACGACGGATCCCTGCAGCGATACATTCCTCCAAAGTTTCGTCCGCGCGGACAATGTAGGCGGAGCGGTTACTGCGTGGGGGAACGGTGGCGGCCTGGAACGGACGTGCTTGGTGAACGATGTAAGACGGAAGCCCTAGTGGCCTTAAAGGCACAGTTCATTAGACCGCTTTCATACTTTGCGCACCGACGCCGTCACCTGCGTCGATTTGACGCCGCCACCGCCGGTGACGGCGTCGTGCGCAAAGTATGAAAGCGGCCTTGTTGTTCAAGGAGGAGAAACAGTGGAATCCCACTGAAAGTCAGGCGCTTGGGCGGTTTCACCATGCCTCCTTACCTGAAATTTAGCCATCCGTTCTCTTCTCGTAGGTTAGACCAGGCAGTCAGGTTCGTCAAGTAAGGTGAGGGATCTCGGAGCAGTAGCTCAGTTGTTAACCGATTTCATAAGAAATGAAAAATTCAGGCTGCAGAGAACAGACTTTGAGGGTGATCCATAATTTGAGCGAAATTCTGAGCTACATACACTCTATTTCTTCCAAATTATTACAGTGTCTTTGAGGTTTGTCATATCGATGCTCATTATTATTCAATGTCTTCCGATGCGTAACTCATTGTTCAGTGTGTAGTTCAGGGCCCGTCAACATTGCTGCTCTGTGGCTAAGCGAGGCCGGGATTTTTTTTAAATAATAATCATTCATTGTTAACTGTTGAAAACTGCCTATCTCCTCTACACCGAAGAGTGGGAAAAAAATAGATTTTTCGCATTTGTTTCACTGTTTCACTTTGTTCAACTTGATTTGTTCTTACTGTGTAAATAAACAAACACGCAGCAGTACAGTGAACAACCTGTACCCTGCTGTGCAATCATATAAATAAATAAACAAGTAAATGAGTAAATAAATAAATAAATCATAAATAGAACAAAAAAATAAGAAATAAAATAAATAAAAAATAAGATACCTGGAATTTTTAGAGACACCACTATGTGAAAATCATACCCTGGAGCACTACGCGGCTCACAGTAGAAATATACTGGAGGCGTGTAACATTTACTGTTGCAGCAAAAGGAGTGCGAATTGAATACATGTATGTCACTAGTTGAGTGAAATGAAGGTTTAAGTAAAATTTACACAAAAGTGCTTGAAGTTACCTCCACTTTAAACAACACCATGGAAGCCGTGCTGCATTTTCTTATGGATCATCTTATATGCATGTAGTGTACCATGCACTCAGTTCGCTTTCCATTTCGTGATTGAATTTGACCCATGATCTTTGATTCATTTTTCAATTTGTAATTTAGCGCTTGGTTCGTGCCTAATGAGTTTAACACTATTAAGTGATCACAGAGGTTCGATAGCGCCAAATGCGAGCATCGCCTTTCAGCCGCTGCTTTACCCTCAAAATGTGTAAGCGATACTCACGGAGAGTTATAGATGCTATATGCTCTACATACTTCCCATAATTAGAAGTTGTTGATGCCGATAACCTGACAATATCTGTGTGCATAACTCGTTTATACCCTTACTTGCGTATTAACTCGGAGCCATTACGAAGTAAAGTAGTGGAGAGCGTTGAACTACTTTAGCAAACTTTGTGGTGGAGCCCCCGAAAGCTTGTAAACGTTTTGTTCTCTACAGTACCTCCATTCCTTTCTGTTTTCTGCTTTCCGGCTTGAAGTTCATTCTCTTTTGCAGCGGTCTTGTTAGCTGTCGAGAGCGCCAAGGCAAAAATTCCACGTTTTTTAAACCACATTTTTGGGCACTATGTATTATATTAGGCTAGTGCACAAGTCTTGCGACACTTCCCAAATTTCTTGTGGATTCTTTGCTCTCGAACTTTATCAAATTTTAGTTAACATAGTGAGCTGAAATTTGCTTCTATAATTTTCTAAAAATGTGAATGAGGTGGCCTCGCAATGTTGTGACAAGGATCGGCTTGATTTCAGAGCCTCATATTTAGATCAATAACATATACAAGTGTCTTCAGAATCTCTAGTAAAGGAGTCAGCTTCTATCATTTATGCTGCATTCACTATTTATGCCATTTTTCATTCTACGGTGTCCCGCTGCTCCATCGGTCCTGGATCAGGAGATGCGGATCTTAATGTGAATCTACCCATCCACAGGTGGTTGGACGCCCACTGGAAAGGATCATATTCTCGGAGGTTCGAATTCAATTACAAAGAACACCAAGTAAGAGCAACGCTTACTTTATCCGCATGACAACTGGCAGGCTAGAAATAGTCATGGCTTCGGGAAATTGTAGACAGTTGGAGTACTTTACCAACTCAGTGAGTTAGACTAGGTAGCAATGGGATTGGTTGGGAAACTTTATTATGCTGTCCTTCATTGATAAAAGGTCTGCAAGACATTATGATTGGAGATGAATGCTGATGTTTTGTTTAACCATGAGAAGGTGCGCTACTGGCAAGAGTGAGAAGTCGTCTTGCGTCAGTAGCTAGATTTAAGTCAGATCTCTGCTCAGATTTCTTCTGGAATGTAACAATCATAGTTTTACCAACCGGAACTACTGTAACGAGTACTGTACGTGCCAAACATCCCACAAACTAATTGACTCTTGCTTTCGCCTTTTTCTAAAAAGCAGCTGATTAGTCTTCCAACATGAACACGCATACCAGCATCCTGCAAAGATAAGGCAGGAATTAACAGGGTGCCGAGCTCTGAAGTTCTGTTTCATCCTACGTATCCTCTTATCCTAGATGGTTCCAAATACTACTTAACCAGGGCTCTGAGCGTGACATAAGAGGCAATATGTAAGTTCAGTTATGTAGCTGCACTTACATAAATTATCCATGAAATCCATGAAATATCCATGAAATTCTCGAATCGTAGCTTGTGAACTTTTGGACAGAGGGCATTAAGCAGCTACTTATTTATTGAAGATAAGTAAGACGTAGACGACTCTGATGACTATGCAGCCAATATATATCTGACAGCTTTTTAGTAGCACAGTGCTGTCTGTGTGTCGCAAGTCTTATGACTAACCCAATGGATAGGGAGAAGGCAGAATTAGTTCCTCCATACACGGAGTTCTTTCCCTTCCTACGCTTGGGTATGATTTACATATCATGCCCTCAATCATTTCTTCCTAGCGTACTTCCACTTTTATTGGCCTGTTTCAATTTTGATGAGGAGGAGATTGAGATGCTTCCGTCTGAAATGTTTCTCCGTGTCCACATATTGTTCATTTAGAGAGCGAATTTATTATGTTCCATGATTTTGAAGAACGTTTCATGCATTTCTTCGCACACCTATAAAGTTCTTCATGGCCAGCTTCCCATTTTCAGCCAATCATTTCTGTGACTGGGGGACAAATTTACTAACTTCTCTTCTTCAGGAGGCAATTTTGACGTCCGGAAGCTCTCTGTGGAATGTGGCAGTGTCTACTTTATGAACACAATTTTTTTAGACTGGCAACTTCCTGTCCACTGCGCTTTCCTTTCACCACGAAATGCGGTTTGCGTCCTTCCTCTCCATTTTCCTCATTGCCGCGGTCTCCTCGGGAGGCGGTCTCATCTTTCTCGTTTCGCAGGAAACGTTAAGAATTCCGGTAAAGGGCTTTGGGCTTTTCTTCTGTTTGTCTTTCATGCCTTTCACCTAACTTAACAAATTTATGAGACTTCAACGTTTATTGTTGAATCGGAGCGTCGAGATCCGTGATGGTTTTGATAAGAGTGTGGATTTTTTAGTAAGGGTGTGGATTTATTCGACTGTTCATATGAAGGTTTCAGTGAAGGTAATGCGACTATCTGGCTCTAAATAGCATAACCCATTAACCGGGACTAGAGAAACATCACATGACATTTTTATTGAAATTGCGTTTTTATTCACCTTGCTTGCTCGGTTCTCTTTAGTTTTCAGTTGCGGCGCGCGGGCCATTGGGACGCACATATTTGTACTATAACATGCAATCGGATCACGTGTTTCCTTTTATTTTTTGGAGTATTCCAAATCACAGCGATGCATCAGCTCGCTGGCATAACGGGTCGTGAAGAATCTTGGCACAAGATTAGGGGATGAAAGCACTAAAGCTAACGGAATAGATTTCCAGGCTATTCAGAAGTTAGGAAGGAAAGTGAATTCATTGGTGATGGTTCCCCTTGTGATATCGCAATGAATGGGCCCTATATGCCTCGTAATTTCTTTGTCTGGGGTACGCTCATAGAGCGAACAGTTCCACGTGTCGTATCATCCCGTACCTGTAACGTGTTGACCGTGGATCGATCGACTCGCTACCCTTAAAGGCACCAGTAGGGATAATGAAAAACTGAGATGTGGGAGTAGATGTTCTCTGAAACGAACATTCTACTTCAGAAGAGGTCACATGGTGAAAATCACATTTAAAAACGCGGCTTGGGGTCTTATGACCACCCCGCAGCACGGCATGTTGTTATGCGGTTATGTGGCCGGGGGAGTCGCCGTGGAGGGGTGGGACAACAATCGCGGCCGGCTGGTTCAGACTCTGGCCTGTCTTCAGTCCACTCCGGCCAGAGACGCAGAGGACGAGAGAGAGAAAGGAGATTTTCGGTTCCTATTTCTCGGTTTTTTCGCCGTTTCATGTCGTTCTTTCTCAACTGTTATATTGCTGAGCACCCCTACTTTCGTATCCCTACAATTTGCCAAATTTACCCCTACCGGTGTCTTTACAATAAGAGCACACCCAGGTGTCGATGAAAATGGCTGATTCAGTACGTACCCCTCCCCCCTTTCCTCCCTCTCTCAACGGCGACCCATATACGACCCCTCCCCTTCCAACATCCACACAACCTCTACATATAAGTAACTATTGCCGCTTTAATAGTATTACTATGTATTTCATTACTGTAATTTTTGTTCTGATCACGCAAATTCATATTTTCTTACACAACAGGGTGACGGTATGCTTCGCTTTTCATGTAGCCTTAGCCCATTGCTGACATTTCCACTTACGACCCCCCATCCCACCAGTCAAATACGACCCCCCCCCCCCTGTCGAGGGACCCTAGATTCCCGATGTAACCTGTTTACAATAGTAACTGGTTATTTACACAATAAGTTCGCTTCTTCGAATATCATTTACTTATTCGTTGAGCAAGTGTGATTTGAGTGCGACTATCACTGCTCACCCTTGGCAACTTTTCGACGGCTCACTTCAAAAATGCTAGTAATGGGCGTTCTTCCTTTTCAGAGCCTAGTTTCGTTGTCTTGATTCGAGAATTCTATCAGGAGCCTTCCAAATTCGATCAAAAACGACTTTTGTCTGCACGTTTACGTTATCGGATTCGTTTTTGCTGTTTCTCGAAAAGGTGAAATCAAATATTCTTGAAGTCCTTGGAACGCCCCAACGTTTTTAGAATGCCTAAAAATCCTCTTGTTCCGAATGTCATCTTCGTGGGCATGCGAATAGGAGATAAGCGTTTTTTAGGAAAAGCATGATTGAGATTAAGTGTTCTGGAATAAATTTCGTTCATTGAACGTGTATGAAACTCTCTCAATTCTCTCACCCCGCCACACACTCTCACTCTCGCCACGTACTCTCACTCTCGCCATTCACCCAAGTCCGTGGGACACGCCCAAATTTTTTTTTCAGTTCTTTCGAAATGGACCATACCTACCTATTATCCTACCAAATATAATCAGCCAAGTGTGTGTGCTGGTGTGTGTTTGACCGGAAACTCATATCTCGCGTCGCAGCAAAGATGGGATACTGAATTTTAGATGTGATGTAGGGGGTGGTAAGGGGACATCAATGGTGAAGGACCGAAGCGATAGCAACTGATAGGACTGACGAAAAACCTCGGAAGGCGTTTCTCGGGAAATTCATATTCCAGGTCGCAGCAAAGGTGATCCTGAATTTTTGGGTACGACCAAATGGGCTGACGCATACTACTTACGCGTCACACATGGAAGCATGCAAAATGAGCTTGATCGATGTCGACTGATGCGGAAGGACGAGATTGACCGGAGGGAAATTGTTTCCTTTTCCGTTTTTGCGAATCCCCTGTTCGAATAATGATACTGATAGATCGATAACTATCGAGCTCAATTAGCATACTTCCACGTGTGACGCGTGCAGTAGTGTGCGCCAGCCCAAATGGTTTAATTGGAGGAGGTGATTACATTGCGTAGTAGCTTACAGGTAACCGGGTAGACCTTTGTCGCGAATTTGTAAAAAACTGAGTAGTTATATGTTTTTTGAACCTGTTAGCTCTGGAGAAGACGATTCCGTCGAAAAGTCTGCCAATAAAGGTATTTTACGAATCTCGCAAAAATAAATGAATAAAATAAATTAAATGGTAAAAAAATTGACAGGTGGTTACATTATTGAGCCAACTGCTTCTCAATCATCCCACCGTCGGTAGGCATCTTTCTATTGGGTGCTGATCTCAATTTTGACCATTATTTCGCTGAGAAAAACATTTGCACAAAAACTTGTTAAAGGCTATTCTAACCATCTAAATTTTTTCCAGCCTTTCCTCATCATTCTGACGCTTAGGTGGTACCGTCGCAATAAGGTTGTCGGCCGTTAAAATCACCCGCCTATTTTCGCACTCCTCCAACTTTTCGAAATCGTGTTGCAAATGGACCGTATCACAGCGATCTGACAGATACTTTTGAGAAAGCGCTATGTCTGCCGGTTAGGGAATGGTTTCCTATCCGAGCTGCAAGTGCTTTTTCTTCCACTGAAAGCCTCTATGCTAGCGTACCGGTGTGCGCTCGTCACATTGTTATTCGCCTTTTGGCACCAATTCTTTGTTAAAATCGTCTATAAGTGCCCGTAGTCATCACCAGTCTCCTCTCTCGCTCTCCTTCGTGATCCTTCTGAATGCAGAGCAGTCATTCAGGGCCAGGACTATTCTCCATTTTGACTGCGATTTTGATGCATGCCTGGATCATCCCACAGATTCTTGCGTGTGATATTGTCACCATAGATCCACCCTTGGTCGGCAGTCAGTGCACCGCAGAATGTACTACTCGCACGTACTTGCTCCTCGCAAGTACATAAACAGAGGGTAGGGTTGGGACAATTTGTAACCGCTTTTTCTTCTTTTATACCTTTTCGAAAGCATGGATTTTTATGGCACACAGTTTAGAAAGCCTGAACTCGTTTCCTAATTCAACCCACCAATACCAACGTCAGTGGCTTGAGTTTTTCAAGTGTGGTGGTATTACTCGTAAGTAAATTTGATGTAATTACTTTTCAATCGTCAAACCAGTAATGACAGTTGAAATAGGACGGGGCGTCGATCTCTTGATCTCCCACTATAGTTTAAGGTGCCACGGGAGACTTTATCTTCATGTCGAGCAAAAAAGAATCGAATATCGAAATTGCAATTTCGAGAGGCTCACTGGTTGAGAACTACTAAAAATAAACAAAACATCAAATGAAAACTGGGAGATTTTGTGGGTAGAGGTCAGAACTGGTTCAGCAAGAATTACACTTGTTAACCTAGATCTCTTATGAGTATATGGATGCCAAAATTGAGTTTACCAGCTATTAGGTTGGATAGGAACACCGCCTGGTCGATCGTCTGACACTTCTTGTTTCATTTGTCTTTAGCGGAGATTTTGTCTTCTATTATTTTATAAAAATTAGAGGGGCGAAGCTTCCGGAAAGCTCATTTCCTCTTATTTTGACAGATTATCCCGCCCTTCAGCTCGGAGAGAGCGGTTTCTGTAGTTAATATTCAGATCAAAGCTCTTCTGTGTTACACTGTCTGTCACAGGGTAAGGGTGGTCTCCATCCATGTTCATTCAGGAACGTTTAAAGAGTACTTCCACGAAGGGCGATCGTATAAGCGCTATAGCATTGTTGCGATATTCTATTTCCAGTTCGAATTTTGCGAAAAAGAAACTCTTGAAAAATTTCATCATTTCAATGCTACCTGCCTTTGTCTCAAAAAATACCAGACAACTCGATTCAAGAGGAGAAGTAAGTAGTACATAGTTCAGTGGGCAATATGTTCGAGTTAGATACCACATTCGGTTTGGTAAAGTTTAGGCTTAAAAAATAAATGTTTTTCAAAAAGTCTGTCGATTTCTCGAGAACATGTGATGACCCCATCTTACACTTCAGTGACCAACAAGATTCTCTATTAGATTCACAGCATAATTTATTGTCGTGGAAGAAAAACAGAAAGCGAGCGTGGGAAAAGATGGATCTGCGATGCCTTATTTCTGTCTCGATGGAGCAACCCATCCGACGTGAACCTAGGCTGTGAAGTCGATGGAATAGGCAAATCACTCACAGAGCCAACTAATGGATGACGAGAGAATTGAAAGGGGGTGGGGAAAAATATTTTGGTCACTCTTATTCACAATCAAAGGCCAGCGAACTGCTCCTCAGTGAACAAGGATTCTTGCTAATACATTCCATTCGATTCCGGATCCCGTCATATTAACTACTCCGCGAATTCGCCTTCTGCTCTGCGTGTCCTTGGGTCGCACTGTCCCCACTAATGCTTGCGTAGCGTTGAACTCATTGAGCGATCCCAGGCAATGTCTCCGTTCACCCTTATCGCGAGTTGGTTTGTCTCAGTAGTAGATCTGCTAGGTCGAGGGACATTAGGGGCATTTTGCTTGCATTGTTACGGTCGATCAGTGGTAGAGGTTTATTTAACTCCACTAAATGACACACTGCCTGGTTTATATACGGTAGCAATCGTTCCAGATGTTACAGTACTAACCGATGTCTACAAAATCAACACCAGATGCTATGCTAAGAAGTGAATAATCTTACAGATTCTGTACTGAGGAAGTTAACTATAGCATGTTAAAATAGAAAGTCGTGGTTGACTACAACATGTATGCTCGCATTGGATAGACTCGTCATTGCTAGCTCTTATGAGGCCTAAAGGACTTCTTGGAATTTGTATTGTCCTGCTATCATTGCACAATTATATGACGTGCCTGAACCATATCTTCGATTTTTGGCAAATTTCTATCCGGACTCCATTTTGTACCTGCATGAACCACGACACTTGTCGTATCGTCTATCCTTTGGGTGGATAATTTTGACTGCTTGGAAGGGGCTGTGTACTGTTACGTCAGAATTTCACAAGGGCCAGGTGCGATAATAAGGGAGACCTAGGGGAGTCTTATCAGTTGGGACCCAAAGTGACTACGTCCGAAAAGCACTTTGGGATAACCCTAGCGCCCATGCATCGCGTCGCACTCCGCCGTCGCAGTGTAAAATCCTGACGTTAGGGTACACATGGCTCAGAGGGCCTAATGGACCTGAGAGATTAATATGAAGAGTATGCTGATACATAAATTTGCATAGATTAAGAGTAGTGCTTATACATTTGTTCACCACATCATTCTACATTTGTAAATGGACACCATGCCACCTGATTCCTTGCGCGGCACTAGAGCCATGTGTTAATCACTTGATTCCCCGACTTAAGTACACACAACTGCAGCCTTTACATACATACGTTTGTTCCTTGAACCTGATGGGACATCAGAGATCAGTCCGTTTCGCATTATATCGTCTTCCATTGGTTTTCCAAACAGGCGGCTCTTTTTAGCCCAACTCACAAACTCGTTATTTCGCACGCTCATCAGTGAACAGACAGTCAGTGACCGGCCGTCAACTTCCATCCCATGGTGGTTAAAGTATAACGTTTTCGCCATAAAAATTTGGGAATATCTTGCGGTCTCGTCGAGCCTCGCCCATATGAAAATCTACAGGGGGTGCCAAAAAAAAAAAGTAATTTTGTCTCCTCCACTTTCGACCCCATTTAGCCAAGCTACAGTAAATTCTATTGAGGTATTCTCATCCCCAGAATCAAGAGCAGACTTAACTCTATCACTATACTCCGTGGCAGCCTCCTGCACGAGCAGAAACGGGAGCAAGGAAAGACTGAACAAGATGTATCACCTCAACTGGGCAAAATCCGAAATTTCTTCGCCCTCTTTCACACCTTGCTGACGTCCGTTCAATCTGGGTACCTAAGGGGATTCATACCGGATGGTGTTCTTTAACATTGCGTTTTTCCCGGGTTCCCAGCGCCCTTCGTTTCCAAGAGCCAAAACGTTCCCCTACCACTGAAACCCCTCCTGAGGCAGATTTGAGATATGAAAATGATACTTTGGATCATAGCAGCCTTGTCCAAGCAGCAGGGGCTCTGTGACTTCCAAGAACCGAAGGGCCAACCCTCAGGAAGCTTCCCACAAAAGACCTACCACGGAGCTTGGCTCCACTGTTTTTAGCGAATTTTTAAATGTAGGTACTCCGAAGCCCGACTGCGCCGAATGAAACCTCCATATTTTTATGAACATGAACGTGAGGAGCCACAGCTTGTTCCTGCTTTTAGAGGAACATTTCGGGAATGTTTTGCCCCAATACCTTTATCCCTTTCGTTTCCCTACGTTTTGTAAAATTGGCAGATGTGAGCCGTGGGCAAAATTACTTTTTTTTTTTGGCACCCCCTGTATATGTGGGGTGGCGAAATCCCAGTTGTTATCCACCGTACAAATTTAAATTTGCAATTTTGGTTATCTCTAACTTTAAAATTAAAAATTACAGGGAATACTATGTAGTATGTGAGATTGTCTTAGCCAAGGTTTTCTATCCACCAGACCATTCGGAAGCGCGTCTGAACTCGATAGAGGTGTGAATAGCCGTCCCTTTTTTCTCTCTCAAACCTCTCTGTCCAATAAGGTTAATTTTTTTGTGCCAGCCTTTCTTCCTTTTTTCCTCATCCTTTATACATCTTCGAACAGAACGCATACCACCGTGCAAAGGATAGTTTAGGGGAAGGTTGCCCTCACTAGGATCACAGTTAGCCTCTAGACGCTATTTTATGAAGTAATCACCTTTCCATGATTCTATTGAAGCTTTTATATTATTTCATGGAATGCTGCCATTATTTTCCTGTTGACTTGACACCCTCGACTTCATTGAATTGCATGAAAAATAAGGGTGCAAATAAATAATGAAATTCCCATGAGGTTACTTCCGTGTGGAATCGTTGGTAATCAGATCTCTGGAAATTCCTTCAGAGAACTTGCCGGCCATAAACAGCAGTGTCACGGGCATTAGCCGGAGATCGTGCTTTGGACCACTTGAAATTCGTATTCTAAGGGTCTTGTTGTCGAGCATTTTTCCTCACTTGGTTGCCAAGGTCGCACTTGAATGCTAAATTTTTTTTCGAAGCGTCTTTGCAGAGACGAGAGAACTCCCTACCAGCCTTCTGTTCTCCTTGTCAGTTGCCTACTGTAAGGATTAGATTACAGTAATTTCCACCGAATGCTTTTCCGCTATCCAAATTGGGAAATACACGGCTAAAACTACGTTCGGACTCTCATTTTCTTTTAAACATGCATATGTAATGATTATTCTCTAAAAAGCTGTCATGAGTTAGCAAATGTCCATTCCTCGTGCTGAGTCTAAGAAGGGATTCCGCAATTTTTTGGAGATAAAGAAAATTTTGTCTAAATTCTTCCACAAAGTTGCTGATCGCTAAATTTGAACTTTTGCGTGCTGCAAGCTTCGAAAGCATCTGCTTTGAGCTTCATCGTTTTGCTGAAGTGCTCCAAGTTTAGGAATGTACAACTGCAGAACATTCAGGCAAGTACTGAAGCTCAGCATCTTAGCTGAACGCTTCAAGGATATCTTTAAATCCGCTAGAACAATCAGTTCTTTGATACACTTCTTCATAACTGTAATACTTACCTATTGTTATACAAAGTACTTTTATTAGCTCAGTTGTCTTCACTTTCCAAATTTTCGTTTTAACTTCTTACTGTCAGTTATATGAATGTTTGATTTTCTATCTGAATAAGCGCCACCTCTGTGCGTTGGCATGGGGAGCTCTATTTATTGCATCGTTTGTAGGATTCGCTATTAATGCACCCCTTTGAGATGCGTCACGCACTTGACTTCAATTCATAATGGCTATACTTGCGGAACCACACAGTGGCAAATGCAATATTTTCCCAATCAGCCGTGGTTGACATTGATGACTTGGGTGTGATGATAAAATTGGTGCCGGCGGTCTAGACCTACTCTATGTACAGACGAGCCGCATTTTTTACCTATATGATCTCTTCAATATCATGAGCCACTTCAGGAAGAAGAAGGATGCGATGCAAGAAAATGCGATGTCATCAATTATGGGAATTACAGCCATTTCCGTTCCTTCTCCTAAAGTCCTGGAAGCAGGGTCATGACTAAGAGGAATTTCAGGGATAGTAACCGATGCCCTCACTCCTCGGTCGATGTTTTCGACACTCAGGATGCCCTCTGTCGACGTTTTCTTCCGCTCGTACACGTTAACAAAGAGTTGGTCACTCACACCTTTTAGACCTCATTTTTGATTCTTCTTAAGCCATTCCCAAACAGCGGTGGGCTGTCTTACCTGTGGCCATCGCGTTTCACTAGTCTTACCCCTTTATGAGCAAAGTTTTGAGCACTTTATTTGAAAATGTACATTTTCATTAATTTGCTAAGGATTTTTTGGTTTTTTTTCTACGGCTCGTTAGAAAAAAGAAATCAATGAATAATTTAACGTCGCCAAAGTAAAGAGGAGGCATAGACTCACACTCAGTAGGATTTATGAGAAAAAATGAGTTAATGCAAGTATCTGACGAAGCCCTGTTCATCTGAGCAATTATGAATGTAATGAATTGTTTTCGAGGGCGGAAGTGGTGTAGTGGCACGTGGCGTGCACTCCCACTCTTATGGTCCCGCATCAACGCTCGCCCAGGCCAACCCAATTCTCAATTCCTCTGGTTACAGCGGATCGGAATGACTGGAGCACTGGCTCGTACATCGGCGAAATCTCAAGTTATTCCAGAGGTTGATGCGCTTCTCATTACGACTCTGAATGAAAATAGGATGCGCGGCGCATCCCGCAGTAGGGGCTGATAAGCGCTAAAAACTTTATCCCATATCTGCAAAGAATTACACTGTTCAATACACGCACACGCACTACTGACCGATCTCACAGCTTTCAACTCCTACTATATCACGAGCAGCATTTCGCATTTGTGTGATATTCCGTTGTCAAATTCCATGCTGACAGCCGAAACTGAGATCTCAAAGTGAGCACTTCTTCATTTTCTTATTGTTATATACAATGACTTCTTTCGGTGTTTCATTGACTATACATATTTCGCAACATTTTATTAGTTCTTCTGTAAGTACATATGCAAGTAAGGTGTATGTACCTACATATGTATGATAGAGCTATTTTGCTCTACAAAACTGTGAAATCGTTTTTTTTCGAAAAGATTCAGTTATTCAATATTTTTAAAGCTGAGAAATACAATGCCTAATCGTGGTTTCCTCAAGCGATTTTATTTGAAGGAAAAACTTGCAATAATAAATTAATCGATGATATGTTGTTAACCTTATATACATCGACATGGAGTGGAAAATATCAGCTTCCTGGACAATGATTATTAGCAAAGAACAGGTGCCGAAGTCACAGATTTTGCCTACTGAAGATTCCACCTCTAAACCTTAAAACTATATATTAAACAGTTCGATGATTCAAATAAAAATAAAAATGTTCTGTAGATGAAAGGAAGCTCCGTCGAATTCATGTTATGAAAAAAGAGAATGAAAAATCGAGCAAACTCATTGTACAACCTACCACTTCATACCCATACAATAATGTTTCGATCATCAAGCTACATGATCGCAGTAATCTTTGTAAGTATTTATAGGAATCGACCACGGAAAATGAGTTTTTGTGTTACCCATATATTTATGTTGTATTTGCCTGATGTTGGCCTCATGCAAAATTTCACCCGAAAAAATGTGAATCTGGCTGAGATACAGCACCACAAAGTGCGGTCCCAGTGGGCGGGGCCTCCGTGTAAAGCCTCGTACCGCGTCCGCCGTGGTCTGAGACGCATTAGAGGAACAGAAGGTTACGTAAACAGTCCCACTCTCCGTTCCCAACGGCGGCGGAAGACGGGACGAGGCTTTCGCGGAGGCCCCGCCCACTAGGACCGCACTTTGTGGTGCTGTATCTCAGCCAGATTCACATTTTTTCGCGTGAAATTTTGCATGAGGCCAACATTAGGCAGATACAACATAAATATATGGGTAACACAAAAACTCATTTTCCGTGGACGATTCCTTTAAGTCACTTCGACAAAAGTGCACTTCACAGATCTTGTACCGGCGAATAATATAATGGGATTCTCACGATAGTGTCAATTATAGGAATTTTGAACAACCACCATTCCCCACAGTGTATCGTGGCTTTTCAATCTTGTCCCTCCTTTTGAAGGCACACCTCGCTATAATCATATCAGTCTTTTCTGTGAGCAGATATGTAGATAACCCTACAAATACTCACGTTGCACCCTCACAGTGGCACCACGGTGAGTCTAGGGCCCTCAAATCGCAACTTGACATCAAACCACAATCTCTGTCAGACGGTATCTTGGAACACCGTGGGTCCTTCTCGCTCATTTCTCCCTTTCTAGCATCTTTCCCGTCTCTTCTGGGCTTTTCTTTCTCAATGTGTTCTCATAAACTCGCACAATTTCAGATATCAAAGATCAAAAGGAGAACCAAATTTGTAGTTTTTCTTCATTTTTCTCCACCTTTGCCAGGTCACCTGTAACCTCTGCTTTTTTTACGCAACACGATGATTCACCGAATACAATCGTGAAATGTGACTTTAAGAACAAGCACTCCTGTGAAAGTTAGGCAGTACCACAATTAGTGCCTCAAGGTTTTCCAGTTTTTCTTTCCCTTACTTACCTTACCCACATCCTACTCTCTGTGGTATCAGCTACATAAATTGCCCAACCACGAGATCACTTGCATAAATCGCGTCTTGCGAACCAGGGACGGAAGTAACACACCAAACATAGTAGGTACTCAAACACTGCATAATGGATTCGTGAGCATAGGCTGCTATGAATATGTAGGCTACCAACCTTGGCAAAGATTAGGTATCCGGTAGAAGTTGGTTACCCAAATTAATTCCATCACCTCAAATCTTGATGGGGTGAAAAAGGTGATTTTCAGTGAAGATTTCGATCGGCTAGAAACTTATAGCTGAGGTAACTTTAGTTATTTGGCTAGAAACTTATACCTGGGGTGACTTTAGTTATGGCAGTGCCATATTCGTGTTATAGAACACGAATATGGCACTGGGTTGGCACGGCGCCAGCACGTGTGCCGAATGGAGTGAATCTTAAAATCCCTGTGGCGCACGCATGTGGTTTTGCGTTGGGTATTATTATCCAGGAAATAAAACTGTTCCACAGACAAGTTTTGGGCGATTGTGGTGATCTACGCTCTTCCTGGGCCAGGTGGTTTCAAGCTCCATGGGCGTCCTGCTCTGTTCTACGGTCGAGTTACTCCCGGGTACAGGTTTTTAGCCAAATCGAAATGTCCCCTTAGAACGATTTCTTCACCCGCATCTAAATTCGAGGTGTTGGGGTAGGGTGACCTTGGGTCATCAATGTCATAAAGGTTCTGGAATTCTGCTGTGGGTAAGCTCACAGAAGTCAGCCCACTTCACACTTTTTGAGTGTTTCTGCGATTTTAAGTACAAGCTATAGGTATGGCGTAATCGCGAGCGTCAAGGAATAGCACGCGTTCTTCGCCAGTGCTTTTTAACTCAGCGCTATGGTTAGAGCCTCGTGCTTTCAGCGATACTACCACGCTCTGCTAGGCACCGCTCGACTATTATCTACTTTGGAAATGCATAGATTCCGGTGATTCAGCTTTGTCCACAGCGTTATGCAGGGCTCTTATCAATTGTTTTCTTATTTTATTCTGTGCTAGCTGCAACTGTAGTGAGATTGTCGAAAAATGCTGACAGGAAACAGCGTACTCAACAATGCAAGTGCCTGTCTCACAAATCGATGATCAATTTTTCAAATGCGCCGTACATCCGATTCCCATTCAAAACTATAGTGCCATCAGAATGATGCGCAGATAGCCGCTTCACAAGAGAGGGACTGTTCACCTAGACGGTACTGATGTTGCTCACCCTGAGAGGTAAAGGGCGCTTATGTTAGTTAAGGCGTGCAAAATTCGACCCAGAATATGACTCCCGCAACAAGTGCGCGGTAGTGAGCGCTGCATAATCTTCGCTTCTTCGGCTGCATGGTTTAGAAATCAAAATGATATGAATACGCTTCTTCGGCTGCATGGTGTAGAAATTAGAATAATATGAATATCTGAATCAATTACTTTCAAACCCACGTCCTGGTCCGGCCAAGTTCAATTGGATAACCGCTCTTTCTTCTCTGAGTTATGCATAACGCCGCAAATTTTCGTGCATCGTAACAAGCTGCTCCTCGTGCATAATGGAAGCAATCGTCTATTTCAATCTTTCATTTCTATTCAAGCCGTTACTCGTCTGGAAATGCGGAACTGAAAAGAAGTAAAGTTTGGTTATACCACGACTTATGTAGGATGAACTCAGCAAAACTAGCTGTGGCTTAAACGACTCGTCCACGGAAAATGAGTTTTTGTGTTACCCATATGTTTATGTTGTATTTGCCTAATGTTGGCCTCATGCAAAATTTCACGCGAAAAAATGTGAATCCGGCTGAGATACAGCACCACAAAGAGCGGTCCTAGTGGGCGGGGCCGCCGTGTAAAAGCCTCGTCCCGTCTTCCGCCGCCATTGGGAACGGAGAGTAGGATTGTTTACGTTCCTACAATGCGTCTCAGACCACGGCGGACGCGGTACGAGGCTTTTACACGGAGCCCCCGCCCACTGGGACCGCACTTTGTGCTGCTGTATCTCAGCCAGATTCACATTTTTTCGCGTGAAATTTTGCATGAGGCCAACATTGGGCAAATACAATATAAATACTTAGGTAACACAAAAACTCACTTTCCGTGGACGATTCCTTTAAGGCCCATGATCTTCTTATTTGGATAGTAACGTACCTCTGTGGACTCATGTGGTTTTCTCTAATCCAAATCGCTTCTCATAAAGTCCCTCATGAGAATTTTTCTTGGAACCTAAGGTCAACCTTTTTTGTAATGTTTTTGTAGGTTGCATGCACTTGAATATAAAATTACACTAATTTCGTTTCTTTTGTCTTCGTTCGCCACGGTGTAAGACCCCGCTGAAATAGGCTTAGCCGTGTAGTTTTGGGCGCGTCGACAACGTGACGACCGATACAACAGTCAAATTTGTGTTTACTGAGACAATGATCGAGAAAAACTAAAGTAAATCCGAGTTTATCCAAAAATTTTTTGGAGAGTCACTCGAAATTCCAGTTGATCAACGGCTTAACTAAAACGGCTGGAAGCAGTGAGCGTCTTTACCAACTGGGGATATCTGATAGAAATGGCCTTTTTCACACAAATGTGGTTAACTACCTCAAGTGGCTCTGATTTGAAAAAAAGCCCAAAATAGGGGTGTTGCGTGACCTCTTGCAGCAGCTATGCGCGAGCGCATTTTCCTCCATAAATCGTCTTCCAGCAACTGAAGCAGTTGCAGGGGACGCCCTTACTCGTTCATATTCATCAGATCCATCGCAAACTGAGCTCCACCTATCCCAAACATCTGGACGGCTCTTTCAGTAGCAGTGTGTTCAGAAAAATGGTTACTTGGAGTCCACTTTTTTCTTTTTTTTCATTGCCAGTCCTTCAGAAGCATTGGATATATACTATGTACAGCTTGAATACCTCGGTATGCTTCGCTGTTCATGATTTTGTTTTATCACCTTTTTATAAACTTCGCGAAATGGAGTAATATGGAGATGATGCTGTACAGATGAATTTAGCTTGAACCCCCTCTACCGCTCACCGGCTTGCAGAGTTCTAACAAGTCTTCTAGCAAGAACATCTGCTGCCATATACACTCATACACTGACTCATCAATAATCAAAGACCTTGCAGGTGAAGTCTGCACCCACGTACCCTTGATTAGGAAAACTGCTCAAAAATTAATAAATAGTGATTGTTGTTCCAAGGCGGATGACAGAGATCTGATACCGCAAGACGTCACTAGGGTGTATCGTAGATCCATTTACTTGGACCGCTCATTTGATATATTACTGAATTACGAAGAAAACCATCACACTCTCGATGGGAGATTGATTTTCTCTTTCAGAAACTACTTTGAATTATTCCGTGAAAAGTGTGGTAAAATATGAAACTGAGATGCAAGAGTGGTCTTATCAGTTCCTTTGTTGCTCATGGCCAACTGTAACATTTTGTTGTTAAAGGCACCACGAAGGGTAATATTGGTATTCGAGAGCTGGTTAGCATGTTTACCACGAAAGAAAACTCGGCGACTAGGAAACATTGTGTGACACGACCCACGTTGGGAGGCGCTCCTTTAGCTTCTCACCATGGCCCTACGACGGTGCGATGGACGAGTTGTCGTGGTGTGAGGATGATTGTGGCACCTTGATTGGCCGTTGCCCCACTTTCCTCAAAGATGCAGCGAGCGCAAAATTTGTTTTGCGGGAAAATAATGGAAGGGACATTCATCCTGACCTTTTGCTCCTTTATGATACTAATTCTATCATTCAGCAATAAGTCAGTTTACCTCTTGTGGTGTTCCAGAAAAACCTTCACTGGATACTTTTTTGATTCCTTCAACACATAAGTTTACCTGGTTTACCGACATGCTAAAGGACCATCAACTGCAAAAACCTACTTCTAATATATACAGAGCGCAATGTACGGAATTTAAATAAACACAAACTATGAAATGCTAGCTACTGCTTTTTGAGTTTTATTTATGTTCATCAATTTAAAATTGATATTTATCGAATTTCGGGCAATCCAGCGAATCTATCCAAGGTGGCTGTTCCAGCGAGATTGGATTGTGCTCAGAGCACTTGGGTATTGCATATTACAACTAGATCACTGCAATCTTTCATGGATGCACATGAAATGCGAGAAACAATTATTTTTGTTATTATTGACAGCTATTTTGACTTCCTGAAAACACTGCAACCTGAAACTGCAATCCCGCTGCCTCACAATCACTGAAAATCAGCTCAAAATGAAATTACTGTAGAATCTGAAACAAATGACTTATGGTCAACTGCAAAACAGTCCTGCTCAATTTCCATTATAAGGTGATTATCGCCTTCAGTTATTGTTTGCATCGTTTCGTCGTATTCCTTAAAGGAACCGGAAGGGGGTCGAAACAAGAGGGAGATGCAAAGAAATGAGCATTTTGTAATGAACACTCAAGGTTAGAGGCGAAAATTGGCGAAAAAACCCGGACTCAAAAGCGCGACGCTGCGGTGTGTATTCGCATCCCATTCGCATCCAAGCATCCCTTTCCGAGTTGTCCGCTGTAGGAGACGGGCCGTGTGCCAACGTTGGTTGTAGCACCTGACCCCCAGCGCAGTGGAGTGGCCATCCCTAACTACATTAGCATTCATGTAAGTACATCCAGAAACAATTTAAGAAAGAACAAAGTAAAAAGTAAAGGAAAAAACAAATTTATAATAGAAACATCTCCTTTTGGCACCATGATAAAGCGTCAAATTGGCGTTTGTGCAATGGCGGCCACTTAAGCTCGTCCACACTACGTCTGTTCTACCGTAAGCCAAAATTACCCCCTTCTGGTGTCTTCAACTGAGGAGTACGTTATCGTGATGCACTTAACTACTCTTACATCTCTGCGTTGTAATTTGATGTTCACGAATTTTCTGTATCATGAGGTGAACGTCTTATTCCCACGTCGGTTTGATCTGTCGACTTTGCTCTCCCACTGGTTTGTGACGATGAGAGACAACCTTTGACTTTTTTTCGTCTACGGACTTTACGAAGTACTTGGTGGAAATCGTATTTTTCTCTTTTTCTTTGCCTCTCACAAGCGTTTCCCAAACGAATTCTATGTAAGTAATGAAATCACCACTTGTTCTTGTTTTATACCATCAGCTGATCAGATAAAAAATCGTGCAGCTGCGAAACCAGAGCAGTACCTGGTGAAGGGCTCTATCGCAATTGTAGACTCGAAATAAGCTTACAACTATTTAGCTAACAGTCGTAGACTCTCAGAAAATTTCGCTATGGAATTTTGTGGATTTTTTTTCTGTTAAGAAAAGAATACGTGTGCCTGAAAAGTATAGACCATCCTATTTTTATCTTTTGAATAGGTCAACAATTCTTATCCAAACTTTTCATAGCAGCAGATAGCTATCGGATAGCTATCAAATGAAACTGAAAGCAAAAATGAAAAGATTTAATTTGCATTTTTGAAGATGCCTGTGTCTCAAAAGTATGCGTTCCCCTGGGATTTCAAGCCTTTCCAAAGGTAGACCGAATTTAGAATTTACAACAATAAAAATGACATTACTTGAAAACCCGTTTCCTTCCCTTCCCTCTTTATCACTTCAATCATTCGTTCGTTCAGCAAATCCCGCCAATAACTGCCAAGCAGTCTGGTTCATCCAAAATGAATTTTCTATCAAAAAAAGATCGCCTTTAATTATACTATTAATACTCCATCAACTACTACGCCAGTAAAATAACCCTGCATACTACCTCACCCCATTGCTATGCCCTTCCAAAATGCTCATAGCAGAAAACAAAAACTCGGGCCCATTTATGTGCGGTCGTGAGGTATTCCATGAACGGAAACAACCTTCACTCGATGTGAGGAGACGATCTTAGCAGGCGTAGCGTAGTGATTTGACGCAGTAGGTATATTTGTCGCGCAGCCGTCATCCATCTTTTGTGCAACTGAACGCACCATTAAGAACCTGGCCCTTTTGCCTCCCGAAAAGTTGTCGTTTCCTCTTTTTGTCGTTTCGTACAGGTCCATGTTCGGCAAGGTTTTTGTTCAAGTTGAGGGTTCGACCTGTCTTCTGCTATATTTTGCGAATGCTCAGACTCAAATCTTTGTAAGTCCAAGTTGTCCCCTTTCGTACGGGGATAGGCAGCTCCATCTGGCATGGCGCAAAAAACCTCGGAAGAAAAGCATTAAGTTTACCCCTTGATGGAAGCTAGGCAGAAAGCTAAGTGAAGCTGTACTTTTAGGACACCTTGATTTTGAAAAAAGTAATGAAGGTCTTGGCGACTCTTTGTTTTCAGTTTCACTCATGCGTGTGGTCGCGGCAAACAATGCAGTGATGGTTAAAATTTGGAGGGGAATTGTTGATCATTCTAGAGATATGGCTAGAAAATAGGGTAAACCTATACTTTTCTGACACACTGTATGGGAAACAATTCTAATGCGTTGTATTATTTTTCGATTCTCACAACTTGTGATTATCTTTTCAGGTTTTCTTGTTATCTGTTTATGTAATCTATACATAGGAAATCCCAGAAAATCTACATACCTGTGACGCCACCAGGATCTCTTCACCTTGTTTGCTCCCTTGCCGTTCCTGATTTTTGTCCATTCTCTTTTCATGAAGCTTCCACAAACCGCCTGTTCGTAGTACTTTCATTTGTTGTTCAAAGATTCATTCCGGCGAGGTGGTTCCTCCATATTTCTTTACACAGTTGTGGCTCCTAGAAGTAAGCACACGCCTGAATACCTCTAATTGGAGCACATATTGAAAAATATGTCTTTCTGTAAATCGTGTCTTGTGCTCCGAACTTTACTTACTGGGCCGTTTTACTGGAACGGATACATTTCTAGATTTCCTCACTTCATGAGCGCTCTACATTACGACAACGTTCCATATACCAGTGATGCTTCTGGGACTATGCCCCGAAAATGTCTTGATATGGGCGGATTTTAATGATCTTCCATTCCACGAGGCCACACATTCTCACATGTTCCTTCAAATATACCGCTTACACCTACTTAAGACCTATGACCTCTTGGGCTTTAGCTTCTTCTAGACAGATTTGTGGATGGGTGTAATCAGAGCAGAACTTTCCAACGCCCGTGCGACCACTGCCTGCTAGCTAGGGCTGAGGTGTTAGTCGAATTTTTTGAGGCTCTATTTTAGGTTGAGGACACCCACTGTGGGCGACACACTGTATTGCGAAATTCTTTCCTGACCGCACATTCCACATTTTTCATACAAAAACGTGAATATTCAACCCGATCTTCAAAATATGAGGAATATAGGGAATTATCCAGAATAGGAATAATCCCTATTGTTATTCCTATTCAAAATATGAGGAACTATCCAAAATATCGGGAATGATGATAATAGGAACAGTTTTAAAATAGGTGTTCCCAAAAGGAAATTCTAGGGACTATCAGCATTCCTTTACTCTTCAATGAACTCGTCTATCTAAAGAATTTGTGAACGTTAAGGCAACAAGAAGACCCGTACCATCGAAACACATCTCAATGCTTAATATTCAGCCATCGGAATTCGTTTACGGGGCGTAGGAAAGTATGGGCAAACAAATTGAAGATTGTTGTGCAAAGTCTTTCGCTTAATTCTCATCAATTAGCAATTCTTTAGAGCTTCCTATTTCACTATCGCTTCCATCGCCATACTTTTAGCCGCTTGTCCAAGACATCTTCTTGTTGCTACCTTTTTTAGTGATCAGCCATGCGAATTCGAGGTGAATTTGCACTTTGTGCTTACTTTTGATCGGAACTTCAGGTGAAAGTGAATAGAATTATTATTAGCGGTAATAGGCAGGTGATGATTTTTTTGATTGATTATACGGTACACATTGCGTACCCTCTCATGAGAATATAAACGAATTCCATCGGTGAATGTCTGAGGATATATGTACATATCTTCCAACTCAACGCACTTGAATCCCCTCATTGTAAACTAATCATTTAGGTCACTGAGTGCACTAATTATTCTCCGAATTAATTCATTCATTTGCCAAGAAATACTTTTGTGAACATGCGATATGCTTTACTGGGAACATGTCAGAGATTGCAGCGAAGATACGACTCTAATCCGACATCTTCCCAAAAACGTCGAGAATAATGCTATGAAGTAGTTACGGTGTCCGAGCGAACACTAGGGGTGGAATGATTTATTCACAGAACAGGCCCTTATATACACACTCTCTCTACTATCATTCCATCTCTCTTGATTCTTCTTCATTCCTTATTCTCACCCGTTGCTCACACCCCCTTACACCTCCCCCTAGTGACTTTACGGTCACTCATTATAGGAGGCCACCGTGTAGATTCTTAGTACACGACAAATACTTGAACAAAACTTATTTATTCACTGATTTATTGCTCAGCCTCCGAGGGCTGAACGACCCTCGCGTCTTCATCGCTATGGCCGCCACTGGAGCTGCTGCGATTCAAACGCCTCGGGGTCCTTTGGCCACGATAGTCCGGGCGGGCCCGGTGGCTTCCGCCTCGCCTCGTGCGGCTAGCTCGACTTCGACTAGAGCGACGAGCCCGGCTTCGACTCCTGCTCCTAGAGTGACTTCTAGAGACTCGACTTCGCCTCGAGCGACCGGACCGGCTTCTACTCCTACTCCTCGAACGGCTTCGGGTTCTGCTGTGACTGACGGCTTCTTTGAGTCTCCGGATCGCCGCCCACAGCGGTTTATTGCGCTGTGGACGGAGTTTTCCTCCACGTGCTCTCGGTGGTGCCGACGGCGGTGCCACGCACGACACGGCCACCCTCCCACCGGCGGTGTCTGTACTGATGGGGCCGCTTGTGGCCCGGCGATAAAAATCACGGACGGCACTGCTTGCGGGGCTTGTCCCGCCACTCCTGAGATCGCTCCTTGAGTCGAGACCGGTACGGCAAACATAATTGAGGGTCCATACTCCTCAGAGCCCCTTTTATAGGGCCTCGCGTGATCTTGCTTGTTTTTGTTGCTAATCCATTGGGGTTTCTGCGTGAGCTCGAATCTCATCCTGATCGCCAGTTACGGTGTCCGAGCGAACACTAGGGGTGGAATGATTTATTCACAGAACAGGCCCTTATATACACACTCTCTCTACTATCATTCCATCTCTCTTGATTTTTCTTCATTCCTTACTCTCACCCGTTGCTCACACCCCCTTACAGAAGTGAGCAAAAAGTACAGCTATAAATTTCAATTCCTGCCCTAAATTTTTCAAAACACCCCTTCATACGCTATTGATCCATGGAAAAGTATGTAGTATCAAGTTGAAGAGAACGAAATAAGTTTTCAAGCTCTGCAGTTCCTTCACTAGGACTACGGTTTTCCCTTTGTAACTTCAGAAGTACTTAAATCTGATTCGCTAAATGTTTATTCCATATCCTGTACCCTTCCTGCGTCTTTCCATAAATTATTGCTTGAGCATTCTGTTTACACCCGCACTATCGAAGCTCGTCCAGATGACGTCGCTGCACGATCTGTGTATCTAGGAATTTCCTTCGCACTTTCAGCATTCAAAAACTTCCCATCCAATCTTAAGGTAATTAGGAAATATGTGGCGGGGAGGGTTTCATCCGTATGCAATTTTATATCAGTGTTTATGCCAAAGCAGCTAATGAAGGAAGCTAAAGTACATACGCGACGGATGATGTACTTGGAGCTCCTGCAGCTGGGCTAGACATTCATTTCGTGACGTTCCAGCCTTCTTCATTGCTGGTGCATAACGTGAGGCTATCCTCTCCGAATCGCATATTATTCCGATGAATCGGTCATTGGCTCAACCAACGGGCTGCAGAAAAGGTCGAAGAAATGAAAAAAGGAAAGCAAAAGACGAATACGACAGAAGGTAGTAGGAGTCAGTCCTGTAAGAGGGCCCAGAGAAGGCAAAGTAGAGTGTCTAGTTGTCGTGCCGCATTATCTTAGTGATAAACAAACTATCTCTCTTCGAGAAATTCATCTTGAAGAAAAATCTGTGATATAATTGCGAATATCAGATAAGCTACATTTCGAGATTCTATGCTAAATTCGCATTTTTGTAAATTGGTAATCACCACTGCCAGATGTAAGGGCCCTCACGCAATAATCAGATTAGTAGTTTATTTCTTTAAGAGTATGCCCTTAACGAACTGCTCGGACTGCACCGCTTTGCGGCTGCACGGTGCACCCTCACGATGATGTGCCTCTTGACATAATCAAACCATGCCCACCCAAACAAATCTCACCTGGCCCAAAACGGACGAATGTCCAACGAGGAGGCTGCCTTCATCATCAAAATGGCTGTTTCATTGAATTATATTCCGTTATCGCAAGTTTCCTTCTCTACGTGAGCGCCACGTTGAAAGTTTGTTCATCCAACGCCAGATGTGATTTGGTTGGGTGGGCGTGGCTTGGTTATGTTCAAGCAAGCACAGTACCATGAGAGTGCACCGCGCAGCCGCAATAAAGGTGCAGCCTGAGCAGTTACCTTTGGACTTATTTGCCCCCAAAAAAAGTGAGCCAGTAATCTGATTGGCGTGCCTCTGAAAAAATAATGGTGAAAAAATAAGGCAGTGATGATCCGCAGTTCGACGAAGTAGGAAACTTTCATTTTCGCCTCCAGCAATGCTGTTCGAATTCCTTGCAGGTATTATCTTGCCAGTGGACATTTAAACTGTGCTGTCTTGCTGTTTGCTTTCTATCAAGAATAAAAAACATGTTGGCATCTTCGCATGCCACACACCCCAAATTTACTTCCGTTTTGGATTGCTTGAGTGTTTTTGGGTACCTGAATTTGAATTTTCTCTGAATTATTTCTGAGGCGACTTCAAAAACACGTAGGACACATTTCACGATCAATTTAGTTTATCGTTGTTATCATCAGTAAGATGGAGGGGATCGAAAAGTGAGAGGTCATGCGCCTTTGACAACCCGAGGACAAGTGACAGAGGGGCGAGTGCCCTTTTGTCATGGAATTTAGTGGCCATTTTATCACATGCCAGCCATGTGTGTCGTGAGGACAGAACTTCGCAACCGGCCTGTGGTTCGCGAGTCAGGACGCAGTATGTATTCTGGCTCCTAGAGCGATTACCATCAAAATAGGGCGCATAAGGGTAATCGCTCTAGAACTGCACTATCCACGGTGACCATCACACGCATCACACGCAAATTTTGGCAGATTGTGGAATATGAAGTTAGGCGCTAAACGCACTGGAAGGAGTATGAAGAAGGTTAGAACTGTGAATACATGTTTTCTGAAAACATACCTGCCACTTAAAGACAGCATCAGGGGTAATGTGGTTATTGAGAAATTCTCAAAGAAGTTACATGGAAACTATGAGCCTAAGAAGGCTATCTGTGGCGAAGTCCCGGTAAAAAAGCGCGCCTCCGAGTTGTAGAAACGGCGCAACAGATAGGAGCTGCCGCCTTTCGATAATCGACCCCGCCTCCTATCGACGTGATACCTGGTCGGCTACGTTGAGAGCGGCCAAGAATATGCGGTGAGATCGAAGGTATTGCAGCGCGCTCTAGCAGTTTCAGTTTGAAGCTCACTCCAGGAAAAAGATGCTGTCGTATTTCCGAACATTTCCTCATGTTTACTTGGCAGCATGCCAATGAAAATTTCGTTTGGAGTATCCCCCTCTTGACGGAAAGGTCGTCCGCGTTAAGGATCAACGAGAGAAGCGGGTCCTGTTCCTCGGGTTTTTGGCCATTTCCATCCGTTTTTTTACTGTCCTGTTACTAGGCATCTCGACTTTCAGATTCACTACTTTTTTTTTTACTTTTCGTCCGAATTTCCCCTAATGCTGCCTTTAAGAAGATGTGCTATGTGGCGAAACTTGCAGTGAAGAAGCGCCTTGGGGTCTCATCACGATCTCGCGGCACAGCGAGTCGTTTCGCCGTCCATCCGCCGGGAAAGTTGCCGGCGAGAGCGGGAAAACGTTTGCGGCCGGCTGATTCAGCCCCCCTCTCGTCTGCAGTCTGGCCCCAGCTAATGAGGCAGAGAGTAGCGAAGGAAAAAAGGTTTTGGACTTCACTTCTCGGGATCTTCGCCGTTTTATTTTGTTCTTTTCTACCTGAGCACCCCTACTTTTATGTTCCACAATCTACCTAATTTACCCCCCTCCCCTCCCGTGTCTTTGGGTGGTTCAACAGCCGAGAAAGAACTTGATGAAACGGCAAAAACGCAAAAAATAAGCTCTCAATTACTTTTTCCCTCTGACCTTTCTGCATCGCCACCTGCTAAGGAGTAGATGCAGACGGCGACGGGCTATCTTAGCCACCTGCGAAGAATTCCGCCCTTGCAGGAACCCTGCAGGTGGAGCCATCGCGCTCAAAACTTCAAGGCGCACTTTTAAACGCGAATTTCGCCACCTGTTACATTTCATAACTAGCCCATTAGAAGAAAAACGTCATACCCAAATATGCCTTCTTTCAATGCTTCTCTTCCGATGCGCTTGAAAGCTATTATGATCTTTCGCGATAGCCATGCAAGCCAATGCTACCACCGAATGATTTATGGCTGCCATGGAAATTTACTGAAAACTGTTCAAGGCCTTTTCCTTCGACAGCTTAGTTCATGCTGCCACTCGCCTGCAGGTCCTATGGGTGACCGTCAATTAAAGTCAAGAGGATGACTTCTCCGTCACATATTGTTCTACCAGTAGGGATAAAGTGAAGAAAGTGATTCATAACTTCATCTACACAATCACTAAAAATTAGCAAAAATGATAGAAATAGCAGCTATCTTGGGCAGGAATGGCTATTGAAGGAATCGTGCACGGGAAGTGGATTCCTCTCGTACCCATATTTATGATGTATTTGCCTGGCTGGGGCCGTACGCAGATTTTCATGCGAAAAAGTGAGAATCCGGCCAAGATAAGCTCCTCAACGTGGTGGCCAAGGGGGCGTGGCCTCTAAGTAAGTGTCCGCTCCGCCGTCCGAACGCTTATGGGAACAGAAAATGACGTGAATAGTCACATTTTTCGTGTAAGAGGGCGGCGGACAACGGGGCGGTCATTAACCACTTACGCCCTTCCCCCTCGGCCACCACTGAGGAGCTGCACCTTAGCCGGTCGTACGTTTCGCACGAAAATTTGCGTCCGGCCCTTATTAGGCAGATACAACATGAATACACTGGTAACAGACATAATCATTTCTCGTGCACGATTCCATCAAGCGCTTGCCTTTCTGCTTACCCCCTTCATATTTTTCGGAACTGGTAACAGACATAATCATTTCTCGTGCACGATTCCATCAAGCGCTTGCCTTTCTGCTTACCCCCTTCATATTTTTCGGAACTGGTAACAGACATAATCATTTCTCGTGCACGATTCCATCAAGCGCTTGCCTTTCTGCTTACCCCCTTCATATTTTTCGGAATATGCCGAGCCTACAGAAAATCTTACATTTTTAGAAGTGCGTCAAAACACCTGCTTTTCAATTGAACGTGATTCGAAACGTGGATGACATTTCTTCGAAAAAGGTCTGTTATGCTCAAAGCAATGACGGGTGCTAATGAAGCTTTCTCAAGTTTCGTTACACAAATTGCCTATATCCTTTTACTTCCGCTCGAAAAAACGTGCAGACGTCACTGTTTAGGTCCTTTATTTGGAATTTGCGAATATTCGCCTATTAGTAATACTTCCGACCCTACAGTAGGCACGAAAAGAAGGGGAAAATTGGGCGCACTTATTGCAAGAGAAATCATGGACCATCAGACATTATACGTGACAAGACTTTGTGTGTCACTGCCAACTGGCCCATAACGTACCGCGTGCAACACATGGGGTTGCACCAGTATCGAACCACAATTTTTTATTATTTTGAAATCGTATCGTGGACAAAAGCCGTCACCATATGTTTTCGAATACGAAGAATAAGATATCCGTCTGGAATCTTTCCCTTCCAAAAAATAGCTAAGATTTTGGCACCTCGCTTTATGAACACCATAGCAAGCAATAACAAAACAATTGACAAGACAACCACTCACCTCTACAGGTGAGACTACGACTGAGATTACTTCTCTGTTCACTGCGGACCTAACTGCCTAGTTGTACAAATGTTTAGTTTTTGCCGGGGAGTGACATAAAACGCAAGCCAATTTTTTTGTTGCAATCATAGACAGATACAGTAGCACTCAAAAGAATTCGGCCAAATGGTTGTTCACTTGGGTTTTTCACTTGTAACTTTTTTGCGACTGGACCGATCCAAGAGAAATTTTAGTATGTTGTATTTGGAGACACCGCATACTTTATATACTACTTTGGCGCTCGACGTGTAGGTTACGTGTTAATATGAAAATTTTTGTTTTCGGAGTGCCATCCTTATGCCGTCCCGCTGTGCCGCTGTCATCAAAAGTCGTGGTTTTTCTACAGAATATTGATGTTCTCTGAGGCTTGCTCGTTTTGTTCTTGTAAAGAAAGCCGTTTTTCTTGACCAGGCCTTTTTCTTTTTTTGGGTGATCTTGTAGTAAATTCTTGTAAAATCCATGAAAAGAGTCAGGCGGCACTCGAGTAGAAGGAGATTTTTACAATGGGTTCAGGCACCACGAAATTTTGTCAATTTTGGTCAAGTAGAAAGAAAGTTGTGAAAAAAATGTTTGGCCGAATACTTTTGAGCGCTACTGTATGTGGTTCTCTATATCTGAAACATATCGTGACAGCTTTAGCCTTCACAAATCGACGGTTTCATGTGACCCCAAAAAACGGTCCTGGGTGGACAAGTGCAACACACGGTGTTGCACGAAAACGAGATAAAAACGTCTGGCCACCAGGCAGGAACGGTGAAAATAGCCTCGGTACGTTATGTGCTAAACAAGAATTCGTGCGAGATATTTACAAAAAAAAGTTTCTTACGTCAAGTGGTCTGTACTTATTTAAGTCACACGTAACTTCAGACAAATTGCATTTGCTTTGGAGTTTCAGAATCAGTGCGGTTCCAGTAAGCTAAGGTGATAACAGCTGGAGAAAATGTACAGGTACCGCCCCCTGTCCTCAGACATTAGTAAGCTCAGAAGCTCAGAAGATCGTTCAAGTACTCGGGGTCTCCTAGCAGTGTAGGATTCAGTTGGAAAACCTTTTTCTTTAGCTTTTTTTCTTTTCTCTTTTTTCCTATTTCTTGTTTCGTCTTCTTCTGTTCTCTTTATCTCCATGCCGTCTTTCTTACCGTTTTTCTTTGACTCCATAGCCTATGTGGACGTCATTCAGAGAAAGAGGTCACTCCCCGTTTATTCTATATAAGATGCTTTTTTGTACTACGAATATTTGCGTCAAGCTACATTTATGCTTGGCTACAGATATTCAGTAGTACTTGGGTACGGATAGCCTATAGTATTACGAATATCTACGCTATCTAAGCCAGATCTATGTATACTTGGCTACAAATAGTCAGTACCAGGCAGCTCTTGGCACCCCATTTAATTCATTAAGGCTGTCCCGCGACTACACTGCTGCCGAGCTCCGGCTCACGCAAGCCACGTACTGTATGCATTGATCACTTGGCCCCGCTCTGTAGCATCGGGATGCAACGGTCGCGTCGCCGAGTATGAACAGAACTGGTTTCAGTTAGCCCTGCGTGACCAAGTAAGTACATTTGGATTGGATAATAAGAGGCAGACTTTGCAGAAATTTCTTCAAAGTTATTTTCGGCTCATGGAAACCATTCTGTACAAAAAGTCAATCAAAGTTGACGGAATTTTCGCTCCATTTGCTCACTGATTTGATGACAATAATATGAACTTAGAATTTATGTGGCCTAATGCACTCGCTCCGGAAACGTTTTTTTCCATAACAAAATCAACTTTACTGGAGCAGGATTCGGTTGGTTTCTTGAAATGCTCGAAGAATGCGGTACGTGTAGCACTCCTATTCCGTTTTCCTCCTTGCTCGATAATGGTGAATATAATACAGAGAGCTTGGGATCTTGTCTAGATTTGTGCATTTTCAACCAATTGGCGTACTGTAATAATGCTTCAAACTAAAAGATGCCGTCAGTACAAGGTGCGTTCTCCAGAAATGGATCTTAGACAGGTTACCCGGGAAATGGAGACATCAGCCCATCTCCAACCGCGTAATCAATACATACGGGCGGGTGTGTAAGCTTATGTCAGGATCCCGCACGACGATGAGCGGCGTACTACGCAGTGTGTGCGAGTTATGCGCGTTGTGGTAGCTGGGTCTTAGAACGTTTACAGGTACCCAGTTGACTAAGGGCGCGATACCCAGTTGACTAGTAACCGTTTAAGGACCCAACAAAATGGCGCCTCTAACCCGTCCGCACTGCTTCGCTTGCGACATGCCGCGGTGCGAAATCCTGACATAAGGGTCCGCACCCCATATGGGTTTGTTGGTGAGTAAATGTGGTGTAGCGACAGGTGGAGCGCGTTTGAACTTGCATCGTGCAAAGAGCAGTTGCCACCAAGATCAATCAAGCTTTCCATCCTTGTGAGAAAGGTGAATTCATACCGAACTTTCCTGGTAGGAAAAAAGCACTGAAGGTCAGCCAAGCCCGGGAAATAGCTGATAGGCAGGTGATTCACCTGGCACCACGAAAGTGATTGGAAATAGAATATGGGGCCTCCAAAAATGGATTATTTAGTAACTGAATGTTTTGCCTTTGTATTTTCCCATTTATCTTGATGTATTTATACTTATTCGACTGTACAGCCGCCCAGGCTTTTCGCATCGTCTCTTGTACAAGCATCCCTGCTTACGGTCTTGAATTTTATTGATTTTTCAGACAGATTGTTTCCTAATAATGGCTAATTTTTACAAAAGAACAATTCTGTTAATTTGTGATCCATGCTTTTCCATATTTTCCCCTCTTCCTAGTCGCCTTCCCTACGTCACCATTAATATTGTTACGGCTCCTACGCGGTAATTACGAATCCTAAGGGAGTTATCAAATGATGTAAATACTCTGAAACAAGTTGATCTTCAGTCTTTTAACAAAGTGATGAAGTTAGTTCCCATACGAGTATTGTGTGTATTTATAGTAGCGGCGAAACGTTTATTATAAGATTGTAGCTGACAACAACCAAAGGCTAGAGATGGCAAGTAAAAAAGCGCCTCAACTTACACGCTGCCCCGCCTATCCGCCTACATACTATAAGGCCTAGCTGACGCCTGCAGATTGCGTATGGCGTCTACTTCTTCATTTTTGGAAAGTCATTCTCTTATGATAATGACCGTTCTTAACGGCTGTCGATACCTTATGGCTTACAGAGTTCTTGTATCCGATTTCATCTGGTCAAAGTATTTTATGGCTCTCAACTGCACTGGGATTGCTTGTACGGCTCGAAGACTCTGCTTGCAATCAGACGATGCCCCAGAACTTCTGTGGCTTTAACACGAACAAAATTTCAAATCGAGTTCGCTAGGACTCTCGATGGATGACGGTATATCCGCAGCTTCTCGGTGCAACAATGCCCTTTGTGCCTTGACATCAGGTTTCAAGGCAGGAAACTATAATAGTAGATGATTATAGAAACGTTCAGTAATTCTTGATTTGCTGTTTGAGTCGTGGATTATTGTTCTCGGCTGCATTTGGGGATGCGGATGTCGAAGGTCTCAGCTATGGGCCAAACTCTTGACCGTTGACTGGACTCGAACCCGCTTTTCGGGACCACTACCGAACGTACCCATCTCCAGATTACTGGGCTTTAGCCGCGAGTAAATTCATCTGAACTTATGAAAATTTGTAATTTGTCAGAACAGCTGCGCATGGCGTACTGTATGCGATGCTCTGTAAAATTGTAAATTGCCCTTGATCAATGTATTTCGTATCTCACAGAGTACCGCGATTTTTCTGATTGATGTCGAATTTATAAAAACTGTCTCAATTGTCAACTACGTTTACATAGGATTGTCAATCTATCCTTATTTTACTTTCTTTTATGTTTTCCCTCTTTCGTCTGTCGTGTTCAAAACTTCAGCTCACTTTCTGATCCTTCCTTTACTAGCTGGATTTTACATCTACTCTTTGCTTGCTCTTTTTTGGAATTTACGCAGCTCAATAATCGTTTTGTTGCCATTTGAATAAATTATTGGCTTCCTAATTTTCAGATGGAAGTAAGCATATTCATGGGAATCGTCTGTCTGATGGTTGTGTGCGGTAACATATTCGTATTATATGCACTTATCACCCAACCGTCATTGCACACTACGACCAACTTCCTTGTCCTATCTCTGACCATCAGCGACTTGCTCCTAGGAACGCTTATTATCCCATTTGCGATCATTCAGGTATGAAAAGTAGATGGTGCTCAGCACTGGTTTCGAAGAAATTCCGAAAGCTTTCAATTAAAGGCATATTTCATGGTAATCAGATGGGTCGGCTCACCTTCTGGGAACAGTAGATCCTTGGGTAACTAGTCAGGCTGCACCTTTTTCGCTCCGCCACGGTGCGTTATCATGGAGCTCCACGTGCTCGAACCCACTCGAACGCCACCCTGACCAATAAGGGAGTTCAAGTGGGTGGCGTCGGAGTGTATTCGAGCGGTGTAGCTCCAAGACGTCGTGGAGACGCGAAACAGGTACAGTCTGACTAGTTACCTAAGGATTTACTGTTCCAAGAAGGTAAATCGACCTATCTGATTAACGCAAAGTGGGCCCTCAAACCGCTTTTCAACATGGTCAGATATACTGAGGAGATTCGGTAGAGGTTTGATTTCGAGGACTGCTTAGCATTCATCCCTGTAAAATGTGGGAGGAGTGCTACCATTGCTCCAAATCCTTTCGCAACCATCGAAAACCATACAGTATTTCGGGTCAGTGTTTAAATGACTTTATTCGAAAGGTTCAAGTGAAAGAAATGCGGTTGTACACCCATCGTTTGGAAAGAATGTTCGCAGATTCATTACCAATCTCTCAATCTACTACTCGCAATGATAGTAGTGAGGAATGCGAGGCACAACAATTGGCGCTAATCGACCACGACTTTATTCGCTTTTTATCATTTTGATATGACGATTTTGACCCCGCTAAAATTATTTATATATATCATGAATATGGACAACATAATGCAGTGAGATAAGCTGATAAGGGAATTTCAAAAATCGAACAGGGTCACAGTAAATTGGGCGTTTTTAGGTTCTGATATTATCTATGGTCCATAACTTATAGCGCGAAGCTGGTAAATTCGTGGGTGGCCGAGCAATAATGATGTGGGGACGGTGGCTTCAATTACGCGACTGCTTACACATTGTTTTGGAGCACGAAGGTGATGACGGTGTCCCACACAAGGTCAAGCACAGGCTGAGGAATTCAAAACCATAGTGTGGGTTGGGGAAATTATTTTATCGTACTCTTAAAAATTTCTGACATTCCTAAATGACCATCTTTCTAGTGATTTTTAAGCCGATGAGGTAGCCTCTAAAAATTTTCGTCGATCTGTAACAATCTTTGAACTAGGTAGCAATACTAGTATGATGGTTCAGATTAATTGACAGCTGACCACCTTTTTGTGGATACCATATTAGTATATTTACAACATCAGTCTTGAAAAATGGTCATATGACAGGGGTTGGGGGGTATCTTAAAAATTTTACTAGACGCATGACTTCATAGTGATCTTGCTCTTCAAATTTCAACAAGTTTCATTGTTTGTCCATGAATTAAGGAAGTGCCACAAATGTATTAGCATCGTTTGATGCAAATAAAGTGGTCACAAGAGAAATGAAATGGTTTCGCCCTCGCCTTTCTTTTTTTCTACATTACTTACTAAGGTACAAACTTTCGAAACTAAAAGAAAATTGACAACTATGATCACTGATTGAATTGTGTTAGAGTGTATGCTTCTATTAATTAAGATTAATATGTCATAATGCTGTCTATCATAATGTTAGGCTTCGACCTTTCTCTGAAGGCAAGTCCGGAACAGATGTCAGTCAATCCTTTTCTTCTTTAAATGCTATGTTCTACCTTTTCTGCAGCAATATTCCTAGCTTACACATTTTAACGGCTGTGGTCGATTACAGCTATGAACAGCATATGTTTTAGAAAAGTTGCAGCTGCAACATGTCATTTTCTCATTCCTACTAACTATATGGAGTAAATAAATAAGCGGATCGATGCTAGACATGTAAAAAATCGAAAACAGTGGTAACCATTAGTAATCAGCAAAAGAAGTGAAATTGAACGTGATACTTATCTGGACCCAGTCAGTGTTCCATAACCTATCAACAGGGCATACCCAGGTGTCGAGGAAAATGGCCCCTTCAGTACGACCTTTGCCCTCAACGGAGACCTAAATACCACCCCCTTCCATCAACTGTATAACCTCTTCAGAATTAGTAACTATTGCAGATTGCATATTACTACTAAATATCTTGTTATTGTAATTTTTGTTGACCGCTCAAACACAATCATAATTTATTACATAACCGCGTCAACTGACGGCACTTATCATCAAGTCTTGGGACCATTGCTGACCTCTGCGATTAGCGCCCTCTGCCCTCTCCACCTATTAAATACGACACCACCCCCCCCCCCCCCCCTTGTCGGAGAATCCTCGACTTCCCGGGGTACCCTGTCTATCAGGCCAGTGGAGCTATCGTACAGTACCACGCAAAAAGTACCGTAGAGTTACATAATGTGGAATTGGCGAACACTGATCAAAGGGTATCAAAGAAGTCCGTATCACAGTACATATTTCACACTGTGATAAGCGCAGTGCTGATAGGAGAGGTCTTACAGGGAGGGAGCTCTTTGTAATCGGTTTTCTGTAATATGGGGGTGCATGCATGAAACATATAACTGTTTCATTTTTCCTGAGCGACCCTACGTATGCCTAAAAAGGGAAAGCAAATTACGGCAGGGAAGCAATGTATTACAGATTTCCCAAGACGAGGCTCTTTCAGCGACCAGATGGTGTGGTGGGTAAGGCGACTGGCCCTCATTCGAACGGTGGGCATGGGTTTGTGATTGGGATCTCAAGTCTGTAAGACCTTCGCATTTTTTGGCTTTCATTTTTTATCCGTTTTCCTCGTTTTTCATGCTCTTAATGTCTGGTTACTATGATTTTCGTTGTTAGCATGTCGATGCATGTGTTAGTTTTCAACTTTTTAGCGGATTTGGTAATCCGATTTTTTTGGACATCTAGGAGCCCATAGCGAATGAAATTGGCGTTTCGCACAAAATGGGTGATATTCTGTTCGCAAGGTCACACTACCCTTTGGGGCACACTTCTAGCCAAGTTGAGATTTGAACTTAACTTCGAGAAAATGGAGTGGCTATGGGACATGGTCTCGCTTGAGGATGTAAATAATTAACAAATTCGATGAAATTCAATGGAATATGTACGGTATGAATGCCTATCGCTATAACTTCAAATACGAACTATTGAACAAAAAAAATAGTGAGAAATTCTTGACAAGTGATACCGCCGCATTCTTCGTTGAACGTGCAGTCGAAGGTATCATGCCAATTCCCAGTCCAAATTTTCGAGTTTGGGTCAAAATCTCGATTGAGTTGAAATGTTACTCCCGTGGGTGACTGGCCCCAAGAACGCGAATATCAAAATCCGTTTCCCGCTTGGATGCTTCGCCCGAGCGCTATGAGCCCTGGCATTCTCAAAAAACATTCCTGTTGATATTGGTGTATGAACCATGTTCACTTGCTGCGTATTTAGTTCTTAAGCCCTATTGTTGGTTGGTATTAGATTGTAAGGACAGTTTTGGCCTTTTTTTTCGCGTTCACACGATAAATTCGAATCTCAAAGCGCGTCGACATGAATCAACTTACATATTGTGCTCCTTAAATATACAAGATGTTGCTCTTCTGAATATTTTTTTCTTGAAATGCCTTCGGGGAAGGGGACACTAGGACCTCTAAAACCCCGGTTTCAGAAGTGCAGAAATGAGAATGAGTTGCTCGAATTTTCAATTGATCAGATCTCTGGAATTAAAACGGCAAAACGATTAGCGACTATACTTACAGGGGATATCTGAGAGCATTGGCCATCCTCATAGAAAGCGGTTGACCAGCTCAAGTAGCTTTTATTCGAGAAAAACCAAAGAATGGGTAGCGCGCGACCCCTCGGAGCAGCCATGCGCGCAAACATTATCGTCTTCCAGCAAGTGAAGCAGAGTGAAGTCCTCACTCGCTCTTCAGATTCATCAGATCTAGCGCTAACTAAGCCCCGCCTTCGCAGACATCTGAACAGCTTCTTCAGTAGCACTGATTTCGGGAAGTTTGGTAATTCGGAGAGGATTTTTTGATTTCGCTCGGTATGCAAACTCTTTAAGCTAGAGGTCAGAAACACATAATGTTCAGAGTTTTGGAAATCCCTTTTGTTCTTTTCATCACTTTTGTGTTCTTCGGTGCCCCTTGAGAATGGGGGCGACTAGGTACGAAAATCATCGTGAACCCTGCTTTTAACCCATTGACGACCGTGTGACACGACGTCGTGTCGCACCATGTTGGCCGCGTGGGACCGTGTGACACGATGTCGTATCACAGTCTTGAAATTTATATTTCAAACCTCTTTTCAAACTTTTGTTCAATCTTTTCTTCAATATGTAAACTTTAAACATAAAGGTTTTACAGAGAGCATGGTCCAAGAAAGTAACTTTTGATTCTTGAATTATTGAGCTTCTTACTAAAAAGGTAAATAAATATGTAAATATTCAGTTGGTGTTGAGCCTGGTGTACCACCATGGTGATCATTCTCACAAACGGTGTGTAAGACGCCAGTTGATCGCTCAAATCCACTTTGTAGTAGCAGTCTATCAATATTTTGATAGTTCACTTTCATCGTCAAAGGCATCCATTCTGTTTGAAAAGGGGAAGCTTAATACAAATCTTCTCTTTATATTATCATATTAGGTTGTAAGGAAAGTTCTGGCCGCTTTTTCGCGTTCACAAGATAATTTAAATGTCAGAGCGCGTCAATATGAATCAGCTGACATATTGTGCTCGTTAGATAGACAAAAAGTTGCTCTTTCTGAATATATGTTTTATTTAGAATGCCACAAGGTTTTCGAATTATTAGGGGAATTTTGAAGTACTGCGAAAATGGCACTTTTAAGATGACTTCACTTCAAGAGTTCTTGTTTAGCCGAGTCCAAGCGAAGGTGACCACAAATGTGAATACTGCAGGAGGAGGGGGTGAAGCACTTTATGGAACACATTGTCTCTGGTTTCGGAAGTGGAGAAATGATAACGAGCTGCTTGGATTTTCAATTGATCAAATCGCTTTAACTAAAACGGCAGAGGATGAGCGTCCATATTTGCAGGGGATATCCACAAGTATTGGCCCTCAACAAGCAACCTTGGTTGACCACCTCAACTGGCCTTGATGAAAAATCCAAAAAAATGGGGGGCCGCGGTACCCCTTACGGCAGTCATGCGCAAGCGCATTTTTCACAAATCCTCTTCCAATATTTGAAGCAGTTGCAGGGTAAGGCCCTCACTCGTCTATCATGTTCATCAGATCTAGCGCTAACTATGCCCCACTTCCCAAACATCTGGCCAGCTCCTTCAGTAGCAGTGTGTTTAGAAAGAGTGGCAATTTGTTGTCGACTTTTTTCATTTCGCGCGATATAAATTACCAGTCCTTTATCAAGTTGAGATATGTAGGTATGCATAGTGTTGCCAAGAGTGTAACGAATCTAATGGTGCTCATTCTGTGAGAAAAGATGCACTCTGAGCCGAGTTATGATCTCTCGAAGTTGAAATTTCAAAAACCGGCCAAAACTTTCCTTACAACCTAATAAATACAAGTGGGAACCCAATTACAGAGCAAAAAAGTGAAAAAATGGTAGCTTCTCAAAAAAGGTGTCTCTGTGGGACCGTGTGACACGACGTGGTGTCACACGCGGAGCGTGGGAAAATCCCACGCGCCGGACAAGTGTAAATGCCGCGGTCGTCAATGAGTTAAAGCGTATTGGTATTTTTTTCAACCTCATTTTGAACATGTGGCTAATCTTAGCACTTGTATCATTCGTTAGGAAGTAGCTGAACCACTTTGCCATCCAGTAGAGAGAGCAGTTGAATAGTTGGGCAGGACTTTTTTCCGAATTTCAGGGTAGTTGAATTTGAAACCACTGCTCCATTCACTACGAGGCTTAAATATACAATAACAGAGTTCCTTACGAGATAATCCAAAGCCAAAATAAGGATAGGGACTGATCTTCGATGCCACAAAGATTTCAACCCCAGCATCTGCAGCAACTCTGCTTAAACAGGGGCAAGTGGAACCTGCACCCACTCTTAATGAGGCAAGACAAAGGCCTTGTAAAGCCGAAAAGAATATCTGACCCTTCAAACATGTGATGAACTTCTTCTGGAAACTTTTTTGGAAGAGACAACACGTGAAGAACATCAATTAGCTGGCGATATCTGTGGCATCCTTCACAGACAAAGCAAACATCCCTTTCATTGATGACTGCTGTTTGTTGATCGTTGTGGGCCGGAAACGGATTTTATCGAAACTTTGGCTTCCTCGTCAGTCTCAAGAGGAGACGGTGTTTACGGCATCGATGCCTGCAACTTTGTTATCGCGTTCTCGTCTGTGAAACATTGATGGATTGACAATTGTGGGGTTCGCTTGGTAGATGAATGGGGGAAATCCATTAACCCGTACAGACTAATTGCAACCCAGTACAGGACAGCAGGGACAGGATGAAATGTGAAGCATTTTTTCGTGGGCAATTTTTTTAGTTGAACTGAAGTTTGGTGTATATCTTGCTGAAGTGGAGCATTGAGTGATGGGCATTTGGAATGAAGCAGAGAAAATTGCTTAAGAATGCTGAAGCACGCAGTTGTTATGAATGCTGACCTTGAGATCCGATCATTTCATAAACCATTTTCCTGCAGTCACAGTTGGTGCCAGGGCACTCCCAAGTGACGGGGAAAATACACCCCACCTCAATAGGGGCCAAATATTGCCCCCTCCCTTTTTTTGACCTCTACAATACCTGTTACCCTTGCCGGATTGTATAGTTGCGATGTATTTTATTGTCATGTAATCTTACTGGAAATGAATATTGATCTCACATATCCTCGCACGTTTTCGCTGTGAAATACCCTTCACCTCTCATCCTCTCATTGAGAGTTTAGAATCTAGTGCTCATCTCTGGTCTCTACAGGTACGATCGCCTCCCCCCTCCCTCTGTTGAAGAATCCTCGACCCCCGGTGTGCCCTGGTTGGTGCTCCCTCGCGAGCGGACAGTTCACAGCTGAAGCAGTAGAGCATTTGTCGGGCGTGGTTACCTAATTCGAGTGTCATGGCCTACACCCAGGCGAAGTTAGGCACTCGATACAAAAAGCACGAGGCACGAGAAAAGAGAAATGAGACAGTGAGAACGAGGCATTGACTTATTCAATTATACGCTCATACATCACACATCCCAACTTCTGCGATTGTGGGTTTCCCCATCTGATCGATTTTTTTTCAGGAGCATAGTAAGAAATGGCTGTTTGGAAATTTTGGCTGTCGCTTGTGGTTGACTGCCGACGTGTGGCTGTCGACAGCGTCCATCTACAATCTGTTAGCGATCTCGTTTGATCGATACATGGCCGTTCGTCAGCCTATTCGATATCCCAGTATCTCTTCGAAGCGGTTAGTTGTCAGTGCAATTTCGTGCACACAAGTATCATTTTGGAATCTTTGAACGCATAACGGCCGACTTCTGAAAACAGGAACATGAGGGGAACCTCAGGAGAGAGCTGTTCTGAACTGTTCAGTTGACTATGCAATAATCCCAAATACTTTGAACACATAGTACCGGTCGCGCTGCGTGCATAGCGATCGCCTTTTCAGTCATAGTGAAAACAAAATGAAATGAAGAATGAATGAAGACAGGCATGTTTTCGGAGAAATCTTAGTGGTAAAATTGACCTTGTTGAAGTATCTAAACCTTACTTTCCAAAGCAGCTATTTTCCAAGGCAATGTGGACGTATTTTGTCGTCTTTAACTAGTCTGACACTGATCAACCAACAACGAATGATAGAAACTCTTCTGGTCTGGAAAGGATTCCATTCTGTAATTGTGTCGATTGTCTAGACATCCTTCGTCACTATCGTGTTTGTGCCTTTTGCTCTCATCTCATTTTATCGTTTTCTGGATGGAAAGCCGGGTGCGACCAAAGTACAGATATACTGTAAAAAAAAACTAAATCCACTTCAGGATCAACAGCATCTTGTTAGAACCACGTAACATAAGAAGAGACAATCAGTATAGTCAAGCGAGGCCGCGTTCATACTTTGTTGCGCCGGCGGTAGGGCGTGGCTGCCTGTCTCTGCGTTTCATCCTGTGCCGCCCTGTCGCGTTTCTTGGTCGTTCTGCGCCTCCCCTGTGCCATTCTGCCTTGCTCTGAACGCATCCACGCCCTGCCGGCTCAAGGTATGAATGCGGTCGAATGCCACACGGAATAAAAGACTGGAATGGCTTGAAGCAACGGTGCCTTCGCCTTCTGGTGTATTCCACTCAGCGCATCGCTTCATCGGTTTTTTTTCTGCATCTTGTATCACTGCTTACCACCGTCAATTAAGCAGGATGAATGTACAATGTCATCCTTTGAAAAGAAAAAAAAAGAAAAGAAAAATCAAACCTTTGAAAAGGAACTGATATCCTTTCCAGAGGTTTTTCAAGTGTACAGCAAGCAATACGTAAGCTCTATTTTTCTGAGCTCGCACGTATCTGTTGCTTAACCATTCAGCAAGCATTAGCATTTAACCGTCATCAGAACGAATTCGCTGCATAGTGACGAATAAGCCGCAGTGCACATAGAGTGAACCCTCTTTTTGAAGGACTGGGGTCTATTCAGCGACATATTAATGTTTATTAATCATACCTCGAAAGAATTAGCACCCTGAGTGAGAGTACAATCAGGACTGCCCCACCTAGAGCAGTGTTCAGAGTCTGCACGTTTTAGTCGATTGGGACAGAACAAAGGTAACAAGATACAAGTTGATTGGGTGACAGGTGGTCAGGCAGAAGGATAAAGACACATGTCGATCAAGCGCTCAGCCGGAAAAGATAAGATGCGTGGTGAACACGAGAGAAACCATGAGAGAAGATAAGATACGTATCGGTTAGGTGAATGATACGCCTGATCACCTGAGCATCTAAATCGCGAACTATATGTGAACAATGCCTCATGAATGAGGACTAAAAGTACTGCAAGGAAACTCAGTATGCTTTCAAAAAGAGCACTTCGACAGCTATGGACCAATCCTCAAGATGATCCGTGATGGCCAAAGAACGCCAAAAAACACCCCAAGCCGCGCTTTCAAAGTAGTGGCCAAGTAGATATTGGGCACGTTTCCCGCTAGGGAAGGTTGATTCTGAAATTCACATGAATTCCTGCTTCATGATGTTACAGAAGCTTTCGATGAATTTAATGCCTTGAAATGACCACAGATCTCTAGTTGGAAATGTGTGGGACTGCCGGGAACCTGCTGCTCCTTGTACAAAGGAATTGCGGCTAGAACACTTAAAGCATTTCTCGTCTGTGAGACCTTTTAGAACCCTATCAATTTCGATGATTTCAGGGTTACACGCTTTCTCGTATCTCTAGTATGGGTAGCCTCCGGACTACTGGCACTGTGCCTGTTTGTGTTGGAGACGCTAAACAGCCCGAAGAAGGAGGAATGTAGTCCGACAAGGCTGCCCGACCTCTACATCACCTTCTCAGCATCAGCCTCTTTCATCGTTCCCACTGCCATCATGGTGAGTTCATTTTGTAGTTTACGGTGTAAGGGGAAGAGGCTCAAGATGTGCTTAAAGACACACCACGCTATAATCGGAGTGGTCCTTACCTTTTCAGGGCGGGTAGACCCTTGGATGATGAACATTGCACCCTTTTCGCGGCGCCACGGCTCATCCCCGCCACGCACGGCCTGGTCGACCTGAGCCGAGTTGAGCCCACCAAGCCCAATCACACCCGGCTTAGACAAGAGGGTAACTTGCGATAAGACCAGATAAGGCAGCGATATCAATAGCAGAGGTATCTTCAACAGGGAAGAACAGCTTATATGGTAGCATCTTGCGCGATATCATCGAGCATAACTCATTTCCAATCTCCCATACTCGTTTGAGGACCGATGGTAGGAAGCTTTATTTTCCGTAGTTGTGAAGGGTTTTGATTCATTTTTCTTCACTGGTGAGTAAAACAGGCCTCTACATCCCGTAACACGCGCGATAGCTCTCACAATTTTTCGCGAGGCGTGCTTTGAGCACAGCTCATTGAATAAAAGTGCTAAAACCCTTGGTGCTTCACTCGGCTCATTTCGCTTTTCTAAACACAGACATTATCGCTTTTCCTGCTTCGTTATTCGCTAGGTCAAAGAAAAACGGGAGGGCTGAATTCGGCAGATTGTGGAATAATCGTGGAATGTAAAAGTAGAGGTGATCAGTAGACAATAGTAGAGAAAAAAGTAAAACGGCAAACAAATCCAAAAAATAGGATTTCGAAAACTCCCCTTCTCACTTTTTCCTTTTGCAGCCCTCTGTGCATCATGCATCACTAACCAGAGAGGTAGATGTAGACGGGCTAGGAGCTGAATCAGCCGGCCATGAACATTCTCCCACCCTGCAGTCAACGGATGCCGGCGGCTGTATGGCATCGCGATTTGCAGTGGTCCAAAATCGTGATAAGGCCCCAAGCCGCGCTCTTCCAATGCGAGCTTCGCCACCCATCATCTCTTCTGAACTGGAATGTTTGTCTCAGAGAACATGCTTTCCCGATTCCCACTTTCTCCTCACCCGACTCAGTGCCTCTAAATAAGTTGGATTTCTTCAGAATTATGCGTTGGATGTTGAGGATAAGGCCCTTAGTTTGATATCCGTAATAGAAGGCCCGGTCCATGTTTGCCCATTAAATTCGCGATTTACGATTTAGTCATTTTAAGATTGCATTGAACGTTTCGATTTTCTGCACTGTGCTCTCAACAACCAGGTCGAAATACGTGTCAGTCGAAAGTGGAGATACAATGCGGATCCATCGAGGAAAACGGAAGTCTCTTATAACAAAGGTGGGCAGCACTCACATCACTTAGATGGGATTCTCAGCCTGTTCCTACCGAAATTGCAATGAAAGATGGCTCGCTGCTATTCGGTTGAAGGCACATTCCAGGATTATCAGGCACATCTCCTGCCGTGAATGGATAGTTCGACCCGAGCCACGTAGGCTGTACCTTTACCTAGGCGTAGGTGTCAGTTCCTAGAATGTGCAGAGCCATAGAATCTAGCGCAACAGCTCGGCCCCGCCTACCCCAGCCGGGAGCCTGCCTTTACTCTTCGACTCTTATCTTTGACATAGGTAGATCAGCTATTAGCCAAAATCTTGAAATTGGCAGTAAACCAATCGCCTTGTGAAGTAAACCCACTACTGAGTGGCCTGACCTCACACTAGGCACCGGAACACTTGCAGCACACCCCCAGCTGGGAGGGGCGGGGCCGAGCTGTTTCGCTAGATTCTTTGGCTCTGCACGCGCCAGGAACTGACATCCACGCCTCGGTAAAGGTACAGCCTACGTGGCTTGGGTCGAACTATCCATCCACGACAGGAAATGTGATACCCCAATAATCCTAGAATGTGCCTTTGAAACCGCATCGAATAGACTCATTGAAGATTTTTCAATGTATGTTTGGAAACGGCTGTGAGCGCAGCCTTTATGCTCACTAGTGAGACCATCAACGTATGGTGGTCAAAATGCGATTTCATAAAATCCCGCTCTGAATTTTAGATCACAAAGCGGCATTCGGGTGATACGGGTGAACGAGGTGCGAAGACGAGCGGTGAAATGTCGCCGATGATGGAACGTCGTCCCGCCATAAAAGGTAGGTTGAAATCGAGGAGCTCTGTTAAAATTTTGCCATACTTCGGCATTTTTGAGGAAATATTTTATGCTATATGAATATACACCTGTGCATTCGGGTGGGGGGAAATCCGCCAAAAAATCGCGTGTCCGCCCGCGGCGAGCGGCTCGGCTGGTGCGAGTGCCAGTGGCAGGGCATGGCAGCCTTCAAGCGGGGTAGTGTGGCAAAGGGGGTGGGGGGAAATCCGCCAAAAAATCGCGTCAGCGGCGCCGCGAGTGGGACGCCGCTGACGCGATTTTTTGGCGGATTTCCCCCCACCCCTGTGCATTCAAATCCACAAGGGCAGGGTCAGATTTCCGTCGAGGTTGCTCGCTGGGGAGGGATGTATTCTGAGTTGAGAAGCAGGAGTGGGGTTGTATTTTGAAATTATCCTCGATATCCCCGTCTTTTCCCTGAAGGGATCGTACTTTTCTGGAATAATGTTCCCCGCTTTTTATCAGCTACGCTTGTCTATTCGGTTAGCCGCTGAATTGAACTTGTTTGTAAGCCACTTACATTTCAACCGGCAGATTTCAATGTCTTATTTCATGGGGTTTGAAATATTAAATAATAAATAAATATTACCTGATGATCATTCGTGAAACATTCTTCTTAACTCCCTACAGAATCTCCCATGTGATTTTTAACCCATTCTTTCTGTTGAAAGACAGTATGTCACATCGATTCAAAATGAACTGTATAAAAATTAAATCTTCCAGATACCAGGCCGCTACCTCCCATCATTCCTCAACAACGCCTAGTCATTGACAGCCCAATACTGAAAAATCTTCTTTCGCACGTGATGGTCGTCTCTTTTATCAGCACCAGCAAGAAGAAACACCTCAACTTTATCAGCCATCTCGGCAGGTAAGATTTTCGAGCATAGATGATTGTGTATATTTGCCCAGAATTTTTACACTGCTCCCAGTGAACTACGTGGACCACCCTTCCCTCATTGCTTTTGGAAATGTGCCATGTACTTACGTACCCTCTCGATTGCCGGATCGATTTACCAGTCTGTTTGCAGTGATATGTTTGTAGTTTTATCTTGTTTTTGAGCTGCATAAGGGTAGACAACAGCTTTTACTTGCTTACGTTTCGGCCATTCCTCTATCTTCGGAACCCAAAAAGAGGGAAGGGTCAAGTCAGGATTTATGCGACCAAATATGTAGGACACATTCTACTTGAACTTCAACTTCGTTTCAGAACATCACACAAGCTCTAGTAATAACTTTATGTCCAAATATAACTTTTTGTGTAATCTGGTACTTCCTCGAAAAAATAAAGACGGAGGATTCAAAGTCGTTCCTTCACGAATCCTCAGAGTACTGCGTTTACTCATTCTCTGAAAAATTTCAAAAAGATTGGCCTTCTTAGAAAGCTGCTTTTCCCATGAAGTCAGAAGTTACATCCACTGACTGCAACTGTTCAGTGATCGTACTCGTGCCCGATCCTCTCTACGAACTGAACTGCGAGTGGCTCGTACAACTTTTGTGGTCGTTGGAGTTTTTATAGTCTGTTGGTTTCCATTCACCACTATCTACGTGCTTCAGGTTTGTAGCAAAAGTGTCCTTTTTCTGAATTTAATAAAATTGCAATTTTCAGGCATATTCACTTTGTCTTGTGCCCGAGTGTATCACCAATACGATGTATGTGATCGCTTTCTGGCTCGGCTATGCCAACTCAGCAGTCAATCCGATTCTCTACGCAGTTTTTTCGAGAGATTTTAGAGCCGCCTTCCGAAAACTAACGGCTCGAAAGAGGAAAAAATCTACAGTTACCAATTGATCGGTGGCTACTACTGGGGTTCAGGAGATGGGATCAAGAAAATTGAGCCGATAAGGGAACCTCCGAAACCACTGAAGTTTCCGCCTCCTTGTGCTCCTGACTTGTTCACAGAAAAGAGGTGGAACTCGCTAGAGGCTGCGCAAAAACTCTGTCGAACAGGGGCTTTAAAATTGCAGCTGCTGTTTCAAAGTGTTTTTGTAAATACAAAGCACAAATGGGCTCAAGTATCGTACGAGGCCAAACATTTTGGCCAGAGGTATACGCAGCCGCGAGGCTGTGCCACGACATTGTTTACGCGCGTGTAATCGATATTTACGCATGTGCGGCCCGTGGGGAGCGCTTTGATCTTCTTTTTCCCTTTGATTGTGAGGCTGGAATCACTTTCGTCAATTTAGCTTGCCTTGACTTTGTATCAAGTCGACTTTCATTGCTGTTTCACATGTTTCTAATGATTAGCCAAATCAAAAACCGATCTTTTCTGCCATCTACAGATCTCTTCAGTACTGTGCCAATACTGTTGTTCCATGTTCAAATTTTACTTTGATGATCTCATCAGTCGGGTTTTCTGTTTTGCTGTAGGACTTATCTCATGGATTCCAGTCATTTCCGTGTCCCTTCATGTGTTGTTTTGGTAATAAAATTTTGCATGAATTCAATGGAACAGGGTAGTTGGTACCGTTGGAGGAAGATTCCAGTAATACCTTGGATCAAAGCGCTGAAACATGAATTAGAGGTGCTGAGAAATACGCCGACAAAGAGAAATCCGAAGAAGTCGTCAAAAATGACAAAATTAGGGCCTGCTGGATGGTACCATAAGGAGCTCTGGGATATCAGCTCCTCTCTTGTCAACGTCTCTTTTATCACTGGCATCTCTCCCTTAGCTTATCACACAAATCGTACGCCTCACTTGCCATTGTAATTGCCAATAATCACGCCTGGGCTGGGCGGGCCTGGGCTGCTTGGTGAAGTCGCGCTTGCTTCTTCGGCTCTGTACGCTCCAGGAACTGACACTCACGCCTCGGTAAAGGTAAACTCTACTGATTGTGGATCGAACTACCTGACTACGGCGGGAGCTAACCCCGATAATCCTGGAGTGGGCCTTGAAGCTTTGTTGTGATAAACGTACCTGTCGCATCGGATGAGGACACCGATAGAGGTAAGCTACAGCTGTGGAGTGTGAAAGTAATGATAATAAATAATGCACTGGTAGGCCCCCTGGCAATGAAAACAAGAGTGTGAAAGTAATGATAATAAATAATGCACTGGTAGGCCCCCTGGCAATGAAAACAATGGTGAGTCCCTTATTGAGGGATCGAGAAGGGAATTTCGTATACAATATTACTCTTGAAAGTAGGGTGTGCCATTAGAGCTGAAAATTCGCCTCGCAGAGTCGCGTGGTGCACGATGTGATGCCTGTGAACTGCTGACGCCTAATGCAACTGGCTGTCGACGCGATACCGAGTCCTGCTTTTTGTTTCGAGCGTAATCGCTTGGGATCCAACTGTTAGGTAAGCTGGGCATAAGTCACCTGGCTCCTTCAAATTTCTTCCGATTTCGCTCCTTCTGCACTTTATCAAGTGTTGTTTACCAGAGTGTCTCAAAACATATTCCGATGATTCATCAGAATACATAAAAGGTGGTCTCGCTCACTTGTAGCGAGAATTGGCCCAAATTAAAAGCCACACATTGGTCCACTTATTTTTACAAGTGTCTCCAGGAACCCTAGTTGAGGAGGGTTGGTAATAGTTGCCCTACAGTCACCGAGAGCGCCAGTCATTACTCTAAAGTGTCTCGCTGCTTCATTTTTTTTTTTTTTGATTGAGAGGCACGTAGCAACAGCTTACCCATTCACACGTGGTTCGACGTCCACGAAAAGAGTAATTTACTCGAATGTTTGAATGTGGATCGGAATATAGGCACGCGACAGATGATGGCATCACTCACCGCTATACTTTTCCGATTGAACATCCAAAATGTAACGATGGGGCTACAGCAGCATTTCTAAGTGGTCTCTTTCCGACTGCGCTGAATAACGACCATTCTGATCCTCTACTGTTCCCTATCATTCAAATACTGTTAGGCTTAATCAGAACGAAGCACGCGACATACATGATACACATTATATGTTATACCAGCCACATTTGAGCGCGGAATTGTTCTTTTAATCGCATTCATAATCCTCAACATAAGCCACATACATGGCATGTTCCGCAGGATTAGCTAGTTTTGGCATTCGCAACTACAACTGAGTCTTCGATCCTTGTCCTTGGAGAATATTTAAGAAGACTTCAGAAAGATTCAAAGTATTAGGGTGTCCATAAAGTTCGTTGGCCATTTGTAAACAGCGTCGCGTTACGCAACGCGTTGTGATTTTGCATAATGAATTCGCAATACTGAAAGTATTCGCGATGGGCTATCTTCTGAGCTGGCTAGCTCTCCATTTCCTTTCCTGCTCTTCCCACAATAAAGCAGTGAAGATGAGTGATAGTCACCACCACTACTACAACCTGAGCATCTCCAGACGTCAGGCCACGACCAGGATGCGTCAGCAGTTTGGTGATAACACCCCTCCTAAGAACTGAATGTCAAAATGGTGGATTCGCTCCACCAATGGAAACTATGGCATCGAAGACAAAAATCAGTGATAAGGGATAAAATCAGTGGCGTCGTCCACTACAGCATCCTACCCAACGATGGCACAGTGACGGCAGAGACCCTCTCTAAAGACTTGCACGAGGTCCCGGTGAAAACTGCCGCCTTGTCCCAGAAACTTGCAAATCCGTGGTTGCTCTGGCACGACGCGCTCCCCCACAAAGCGAGAGATACTCAGACCGTCCTGAACAGGCTGGGCATCAAGACGGTCACACATCCATAGTATAGCCCGGACATCAGCCCATGCGATTACCACATCTTCCGGTCCATGCAAAATTTCTTGAACGGAAAACAGCTGAAGACCGAGGGCGACCTCGAGGACGTGATTGAGGACTGGATCGAGTCGCGGCCGGCCGGCTTTTGGGAGGATCGAGTTGCCTCTCTACCAGATCGTTGGCGAAGGCTGCTAGGTATGCATGGAAATTTTATCATGGACCTGTAAGTCCAATTTGGTGAGTTATCTTTACAAGCTCTGAAGAAAAACGGATGGCCAACGAACTTTGTGGACACCCTAGTAAATCACCGACTATTACGCATGTGTTTCTGCAGCGCCCCCTAACATTCCGCAAAAGCAGGGCCAACCAAAATCGAAATTTGGACGAAAAGTTGGCGGCAAAAGCACCATGTCTACCCAATCTAAAACTTCCCCTACGGTGAGCGACATTACCTACTGGTAGTTAATTCATTTTTTTCCACATTTTGTGTTTCAGAAATCAAAAAACACCGGTAATTATGTGGCGTTGGGTCCGCCAAAAAATCGCGTGGCCGCCCGCGGCGAGCGGCTCGGCTGGTGTGAGTATCAGTGGCAGGGCATGGCAGCCTTCAAGCGAGACAGTGTGGCTAAGGTGGAGGAGGCAGGGTGGCGTGGCTGGAGGAGGCAGTGTGGCATGGCTGGAGTGCAGAAGTGACGCAGCCACGCTCTGCCGGGCTCCCGAGAGCAAAATCGATTCGCAAGTCGTACTGGTGGCGCCGCGAGTGCGACGCCGCTGACGCGATTTTTTGGCGGACCCGTGGAGGTGCAAGCATATATAACAACAAAAATCGACTCCAATAAATAAGTTTTACTGTGCAGTATGTCTGCAAATGTATTATGCAGTTGATGTGTTGTATAAATGTCATATGTGATGGCACTGTTCCAATTATTTTTGGCATTCTGCAGGTGGTAGCAGGGCTGGTATGAAGACCATGACTCCGAACACGGGTGGGGGGAAATTGGCCAAATTTCCGCGTGGCCGCCCGCCGCGAGCGGCGCCGCGGGTCCGAGTTTTGTTTCAGTGAACCTGAACATCTAAGACGGTAATATCAGAAAATCTTATCGTTTTTGTGTGCAATTTTGTTTTGTTTTGCTTTTTGTGTTTTGTTTGTTTTGTTTTGTGTGTTTGTATTGCGTTTTATGTGTTTTGTGTCCTTGTTTTTTTTGTTTAAAGACGGTGAGACGCAACTTTGCGTCGAAGTCAAAGCTCCTTCCCCTCCCTAGGCTTAGGCTAAAATTGATATCCCCTCCTCCCATTTGAAGAAGCATCTGTCGAAGCGTAGGTCTCATCTGCTTTAGCCTAGGGAGGGAAAGAAGCTTTGACGTAGGTGAAAATCTTGCGTCTCGCCCCCCCCCCCTCTCTATTTCACCTCCTCGTATATTCAAAACTGTTCAGTCGTATCATTATATTTCAGAATCATTCCTTTTCAGAATACATCAGATTTCCTCAGAAGCCGATGTGCCCCGTGTCCAATATTCGGTTCACCTGGAAACAGTTGAGCAATTGGCCGGAGACATTGTTGGAGAGCACGGTGAAGTCAAAACTGAAGGAATGGTTAGTTTTGCCTTCGATTTATGTTGTCAGGAATTGCATGGAGCAAGCACATATGTAGATACATAGTTTGTATTTCTTCAAAACTTAACAAGTTGAACTTTTACTTCTGTAATTCCAGGTTTTTGAATATCAACGATATCATTTCGGTATTGATATTACAGCATTATGTTTGTCATTTTCTGGTCTGATTGCGTTTCAATTATAGTTTGCTTCTTTAGAGTAACACGAGTGTGCATTCAAACGACTAGGTGGTTTGCGCTTTCGCATCGGACAGTTCTTTTCGACTGTCAATTCCAATGCATGCATCACCAACGTTCCATACAGACACAGGTGTGCTGCTTCCAATAAATTTCTCCATGTTGTGTTTCTTAAATAATATTCTCTTTTCTAGTCTATTTGAGGTGGAGGCTGAAGGCGATTTGAGTTTGTCACCTCCGCTCCACTTATTAACGTTGTGTATGGTGAAGTCTGTAAGGCACCGATTGGTATGTCATCGATAGCTCCATCAATCATTTGAATTTCAACATTTCAGCTTTTCCATCCCCTCTGTCAATAGATTTACCTAAACAATCTTCTTCCAGATGTCCCCATTGAGGCTTTGTCATGGAAAGTAGATATATACGTGTTGCCACGCAGCCCACAAAACGCCGCTCTCACAGATTCATCGCATGTGGGAAGTGCGTCAATGATTTCATAGCATTGTATATATTTGTATAAATTGCCATGTTTCTAATGTCATTAATGAAAGTAGTGCTCATTTCGCCTGTGATATGTGGTGGTGATTTTCGTGATATTGCAGAATGAATTTATTTCAAATTGGAAACCGGTGTTGCAACATAGAACGTCAAAACATCACAACAAGTCGGCAGTGCTCACCCTAAAGTCATTGAATGTCGTATAGGCAAGACTATTCTCATTTAGCACTGTTACTCCACAGAGTTGCTCTCCAGCGTTCTTATCACTTCTTATAATATCAAAATTTGTTCCTCTAACCAAATCCGGCTTCAAATTGTTTGAACGTTTGGACAGCAGACTGACTCCGCGTATTCCATACTTTGAGTGTGGCATCCTCACCACCGGTACATACCAGGTTCTCATGTTGAGCGCATGTCCACACCTTCAAGCACGCTACTAGTTACATCTAGGTATTTCCTCTTATTTGTCAAAAAAATATTTCCAGTGTCCAAGAACTAGTTATACCTGTGCAAGAAATGCCTTCATCTCGTGTCCATGGAAAGAAAAACCTTGCACGATTAGTTTCGCAGCTGTTGCACTTTCAGGCGTGCTGAAAAAGGGGCGCGAATTGATTGAAACGTACACAAAAACTTCAAAACATGTGAAAGGAAACTTGCCTAAAAATAACTCGAACGCGTCGAAAACTTTTCAAGAAATTCGTGTTACTCTAAAGCAGCAAACTATAATTAAAACGCTATCAGACCAGAAAATGACAAGCATAATGCTGTAATATCAATACCGAAATGATATCGTTGATATTCAAAAACCTGGAATTACAGAAGTAAAAGTTCAACTTGTTAAGTTTTGAAGAAATACAAACTATGTATCTACATATGCGCTTGCTCCATGCAATTCCTGACAACATAAATCGAAGGCAAAACTAACCATTCCTTCAGTTTTGACTTCACCGTGCTCTCAAACAATGTCTCCGGCCAATTGCTCAACTGTTTCCAGGTGAACCGAATATTGGACACGGGGCACATCGGCTTCTGAGGAAATCTGATGTATTCTGAAAAGGAATGATTCTGAAATATAATGATACGACTGAACAGTTTTGACTATACGAGGAGGTCAAATAGAGAGAGGGGGGGGGGCGAGACGCAAGATTTTCACCTACGTCAAAGCTTCTTTCCCTCCCTAGGCTAAAGCAGGTGAGACCTACGCTTCGACAGATGCTTCTTCAAATGGGAGGAGGGGATATCAATTTTAGCCTAAGCCTAGGGAGGGGAAGGAGCTTCGACGTCGACGCAAAGTTGCGTCTCACCGTCTTTACACAAAAAAACAAGGATACAAAACACATAAAACGCAATACAAACACACGAAACAAAACAAACAAAACACAAAAAGCAAAACAAAACAAAATTGCACACAAAAACGATAAAATTTTCTGTTCTGAAATATAATGATACGACTGAACAGTTTTGACTATACGAGGAGGTCAAATAGAGAGAGGGGGGGGGGGCGAGACGCAAGATTTTCACCTACATCAAAGCTTCTTTCCCTCCCTAGGCTAAAGCAGGTGAGACCTACGCTTCGACAGATGCTTCTTCAAATGGGAGGAGGGGATATCAATTTTAGCCTAAGCCTAGGGAGGGGAAGGAGCTTCGACGTCGACGCAAAGTTGCGTCTCACCGTCTTTACACAAAAAAACAAGGATACAAAACACATAAAACGCAATACAAACACACGAAACAAAACAAACAAAACACAAAAAGCAAAACAAAACAAAATTGCACACAAAAACGATAAAATTTTCTGTTCTGAAATATAATGATACGACTGAACAGTTTTGACTATACGAGGAGGTCAAATAGAAGGGGGGGGGGGGGCGAGACGCAAGATTTTCACCTACGTCAAAGATTCTTTCCCTCCCTAGGCTAAAGCAGATGAGACCTACGCTTCGACAGATGCTTCTTCAAGTGGGAGGAGGGGATATCAATTTTAGCCTAAGCCTAGGGAGGGGAAGGAGCTTCGACTTCGACGCAAAGTTGCGTCTCACCGTCTTTACACAAAAAAAACAAAGACACAAAACACATAAAACGAAATACAAACACACAAAACAAAACAAACAAAACACAAAAACAAAACGAAACAAAATTGCACACAAAAACGATCAGATTTTCTGATATCACCGTCTTAGATGTTCAGGTTTACTGAAACAAAACTCGGACTCGCCGCGCCGCTCGCCGCGGGCGGCCATGCGGAAATTTGGCCAATTTCCCCCCACCCCACCTCCACATTCAATAATGCCATTCCAAGTAGTGATTTTCGAGGGCAGGCTTAGCTAATTACGCTCGCTTCTGACGCATTTGCCTGAGATGTGGGATGGGAGTGTATCAAGAGACTCATATGAAAAACTCCCTCGCCGCGCGACAAGTTGCTCTCCGGTAGTATGCAACTACTAGGTTGTTGCGAAAAATTTGGAAAATGGACCGCACACTTCAAACTAATATAACTCAGCTTAAACACAAGTTTATTAATCGAAGTAAAAACCATCAGAAGCTACACAGTTTTGCTATTGAATAGGCAATAATTCTAGGCCTTCACTATAAAAACTACTATCACAAGATTCAACGAAGTCAGGGAAGGCACATTCAACATTGTCTGAATTAGTAAATTGTTTGTGACGCTGATGAGAATTGAGGGCTCGGAAAAGGATTCTCCATTTGAACGAAACGAATAAAGTATTTTTCCTATGGAAGAGATCACGGTACTTCGCACACGGAAAAAAACGTTGGTGACGATCATTGATCATGTGCGACTTTCGATGATTCTTGACATGTTGTTTCAATTATGGCTGTTCAGGTTCTTACCTTCCAACCAAGTTTGGCGATAATTTTATTTCGAAAGATGTTTCGGCGTCATCGGGTTCTTCAGAGTATCGACGAGCAAATCCTTCATGGAAACTGTTTATTCAAATGCCATTGCAACTCACAGAAAATGCTTATAGGGTATGTAAAATGATTGAGCGATACCCAGAGAATCAGTGACTAATCTTCGGAGTGTTTACTGCAAAGGTCCACCTGCCACCCCGTGGCGGTAGGAGGGCGGTTTAAATAGGTGAAAGTTCTGAGACCCCATGCGTGAGGGAGTCCCTGTGAGAATTCATTTTAATCTCTCCGGGAGCAGAAATATCCCTAGTGTATCACCAAAACTAACTAACAACCTCATCCAATACTGTTTTAATCGTGACTTCGTGAGGATTAATCTGTTAGGTCAAAACCTGTGCCGCGAAGAGTGCGAGCTCCTTGGCGCCTTCCTCAATTCTATTGTTTTAGGGGTCCTGACCGTGTTTCAGAATTCCTCTAAGGTGCTTCGCGCTGCAATATTGGGCTTACGTTTTAGTATCGTGACGGCCCCTGCGCCCATGCGTTCTAATGGCAGCGTACCCTGTGCTCTCGTTAAGGAGTGGCAATACTCGACCCTATCTCGCCAACTGGATGTCGATTGCCGTTTCGAGGTGATGTTTGCTAGTTATTATTCCAGTCATGTCTTGTTGATTAATTACCCAAGTTTGAGATTGCGTACTCAGTAGACGGTCAGTTGTTATCGCAATTATATTGCATTAATGCTTGCTCCTCTCTTTTTTTCGTTGTTTTTTCGCGGATGTGAATGCGCTGTGAATAAGCCACCCAAGTTTTAACGAGATATAATATACTGGGCTTTGCCACCGTTCGGTCTACACAATTTGTGAAGCTCGCACTGAGCGAAGGATGTCGAAGCAGGGACGCTGCTCGAAATCTGAACCGCAGCGATTATGGAATACTTGTCCTGCAAACTAAGTCGGTCTGGGTGAGATACCATTCCCTATCAACTCACTAGCGGTTTTGTTACAATGTCTACTTTTCAGGCGGGTAAGCCCCGTGATTTTGCCTACATAAGTTTCGTGGACTTCAGTAGCCAGAAGTGGTCACGGAAACCTACACATGGATTTGAGGAGTTCTTCGTTGTGGGCAGTTCACAGGGGGAAAATCTATGTATGGACTTTACATTTCACGGCATTAGCCAGAAGCGACAAAGTGTACGTTTTGTGAACTGGCCTAACTGCAACAGGCCAGGAGTACACTCATGCGATGAGAGTATAACCAGTTCCTTCAGCGAGTTGTCACAGCCATCTAGGAACGAGCTAAATTTTCAGATAATTTTCCTCCTTGTTCATCTCAGATCAACGAGGACCGCAACTTTTTCGTGATAGTTTCATAGACTGATTCTCGTCTTTGTAAGATATCGAGTGTGTTCTCGTCATCCCCGCCAGCAGTGCCAATTTTAAACGCAGTTTTTCAATAGCCAATAGGCTCACAAGAGATGAAAGGAGCAGTTTAGTTATTTAAACCTTGGATAGCCTGATGAGGTCAGTTTTGGCAAAGCCTGATGAGGTCAGCTTTACCAACTTTCAGCACTTCATATAGTTTAACTTGACTGCCAACACTTATCTCCATATCAAAAATTTACTGCAGAGTTCAACACGATGAATTTAGTGTACTTACCCTTACGCCCGAAACTCTCGCCAATCAGTGGGTTAAGCCACCCACCGACATTTGAAATTTCTGACAGATTGTTTCAGGTGTTTTTTTCTACTACATGCCTCTTCAATGATAGTTGAAGCTCAGGATTTCACGTGGTGCAAGATTTTGTGAAGCTATCAGCCCAGCATTCTATGATCTCGCATAAGCTTAATAGCAGACCAGATGCACACGTCATACGACTGTCAAAAGAGGGCCATGAAACAGCGAATACAATGACCTATTCTTCTGATGCTCTTCGTAATGATGTTAACATTGATAGAGAAGTTTCATAGGGCTTTAATTTTCATTTGAATAATGTGCATTAAACCGTTTACATGCACCACTGCAACAAAATTAAAACAATTCAACAGCGTGAACAACAAGCATGTTTTGTTGGATTGCTTGTCTCCATTAGACTCCGTTGATAGTCTCCAGTAGAGTCCGTTGATAGTATGACTGGTATATATGGTATTTAAATGACTTGACGAGTTCCTACACTTACACGAAAACTACAAGTGTCACTATTGGAACCAGCTTTCTTGTACCAAGTTAAAGGAAAGGGGTCGTCTTTTTTCTCATACCTCAATAATTACATTAATAATTACATTACTTAATACTTTTCAAAGTTTGGGGTACGCTTACCTTACTATGTCTTTTAAGAACATTGACACGACGTCCTTTAAAGGCAAATTTGGACCGTTAGGTACGTAGAGTACCTTTACTAACTTTGCCAAAACACTTCTATTCACATTTTCTTGTAAAATTTCATGTCGTTGCTTCTGGGATGTATTCTCTACGTCAAAACCTCTTTTCTAAAAATAATTAACTAAGGGTTTAGAACCATATACATAAACATTTTATAAATACTTATGCAAACTCACCAACTGCATGTTCGTCGCTGACATCATTAATTAACCTATACCTAATCAGTTTCAATATTAAGTCAAACCATTAAGATTCTCATTTCGATTTCTGCACAGGACCACATCTTGGTTACGGTATTGATCAATGCACCTACATATTACCCATGGACATACAGCCTACAGCTCACTCACTCACACACCAACTACCACCACACACACTAATATAACAACACACCCACACACACACACACACACACACACACACACACACACACACACACACACACACACACACACACACACACACACACACACACACACACACACACACACACACACACACACACACACACACACACACACACACACACACACACACACACACACACACACACACACACACACACACACACACACACACACACACACACACACACACACACACACACACACACACACACACACACACACACACACACACACACACACACACACACACACACACACACACACACACACACACATACACACATACACACATACACACATACACACATACACACATACACACATACACACATACACACATACACACATACACACATACACACATACACACATACACACATACACACATACACACATACACACATACACACATACACACATACACACATACACACATACACACATACACACATACACACATACACACATACACACATACACACATACACACATACACACATACACACATACACACATACACACATACACACATACACACATACACACATACACACATACACACATACACACATACACACATACACACATACACACATACACACATACACACATACACACATACACACATACACACATACACACATACACACATACACACATACACACATACACACATACACACATACACACATACACACATACACACATACACACATACACACATACACACATACACACATACACACATACACACATACACACATACACACATACACACATACACACATACACACATACACACATACACACATACACACATACACACATACACACATACACACATACACACATACACACATACACACATACACACATACACACATACACACATACACACATACACACATACACACATACACACATACACACATACACACATACACACATACACACATACACACATACACACATACACACATACACACATACACACATACACACATACACACATACACACATACACACATACACACATACACACATACACACATACACACATACACACATACACACATACACACATACACACATACACACATACACACATACACACATACACACATACACACATACACACATACACACATACACACATACACACATACACACATACACACATACACACATACACACATACACACATACACACATACACACATACACACATACACACATACACACATACACACATACACACATACACACATACACACATACACACATACACACATACACACATACACACATACACACATACACACATACACACATACACTCATACACATGCACATACACATACACTCATACACATGCACATACACATACACACATACACATACACATACACATACACACATACACTCATACACATGCACATACACATACACACATACACTCATACACATGCACATACACATACACACATACACATACACATACACATACACACATACACATACACACATACACACATACACACATACACACATACACACATACACACATACACACATACACACATACACACATACAGTCCAGTTCCCGAAGGCTGGCAAGGCGTGGCCTACAGAGCGGATGAGAGTGTGTAGCGGGGTGAGAGAGATCGATACAAGTCCGTAGGCCTCGCCCTGCCAGCCGTCGGGAAATGGACTGTACACACATACACACATACACACATACACACATGCACACATACACACATACACACATACATACTTACATAAAACATTATCTCCAACATAAGCCAACCTAAGCTCGTCCCTAACCAACTAGGTTCATTTAAAAGTAGGAGTACTATACTCCTATCCATAAAAACACCAAACACATTATCAACTAATTTTGCTAGTTACATAGTAGGGCCATACTTAGCCACTACTGTTTTATCTCAAAAAAAAAAAGACCAATCCCCATTCACACCTATTATCCACTAATAGGAGGGCCATACCTCCTACTAAAAATAGGTATTAACGCTGATGGGGTTTATAAAAGTCAAAAATGGCTTGATGGGACAATTTTTGGCGCCTCCAGCGTTGGTCGTTCCGAAAGGAACACACAGGGAGAGTCATCCCCTGGGCAGCAGCCCTGCCGAACCGTTCAGGAAGTTCCCTCCTTGCGTTTGGGATGGACCGCTCATAACGCAAGTATTTCCGGTCTGAAAGCATTCGTAGCAATCATAGCCTTTTCTATTTCACACAAACCAATTTTGTTAAGGTTAGGGATGGACCTTACTATCATTTACAAAACTTTGGCAATAATATTAAAGGTAGTTGTTGTGAAAGGGAATGTAGAACATGCAGAATCACAACATTGGACAATTTTATAAGATCACATGTTACTGGTCTGATAATAAATACATATAAAGAATTAGGTACAAATTGTAATACTAAGGGTGTTGTTTACTGTATAACTTGTAATAATTGTGGATTACAATATGTAGGTATGACCACTAGGAAAGTTAAAGATAGAATAGGAGAACATCTTACTAATATTAGTACACACAAAAAAACATACACCTTTATATGACCACTTTTATAAATGTGACAAAGGGATTACTGTACAAATTTTAGACTCCGCCAATGAAAATGATAAGAATACCCTGGAAGAAAAAGAACTGTTTTGGATCAAGTTACTCATGACACCTTATCCGTTTGGTCTAAATGACAACATAAAAGGCTACGGTAACATTACCAATGTTAGCAATCCCTTATACCACAAAAATAAACCACCTTTTTTCCAACGCACCAATCGCGGTAAAGCTAAAAAGAAGAAAGATAAGCAAAATATTGGCTTAGAAACAATTTTAGACAAAATAGTAACCAATAGAACAGAAAATAAACCAATAAATTACTTTAGAATGCTTAACAGCCTACGTAAAAAAGAAATACAAAAATTACTCAAGCTGTCAGTGACACAAAACTTTTTGGAAACTATTAACAAAAAAGAAAAGTTTTTAGTTCTCTGTTTGCTAGCTCATTTTCTCTACAAAAAAGACGGTAACAAAAAACCTAGCAAAACATTTCATAACATCACCTTGCAATTTTGCAATCGTATATTGGATCATATTCCTTTTAATAGAATCATTAATTCTAAGGTAAAAAATATAATAAATGTAGAAGAAAAAATGTTTGTACCTATTCGTATAATATATAAATGTGGCAAAGCTGTATCAAGTTCTATATATAACTACAACAAAGTTCTAAAAAATTTGGATAAAAATCAGTTAAGAGAGATTATTACAGGTGACTGTAAATGTACGGATACAACGACCAAGAATTATGTTGATCAACATTACGGCCATGTAATTACAGGGGATTTAAACTTAATTAAAGAGTACGATCTTAGATCCCTACTAATGAAAGGTACTAAGTTCAGAATAGATTCTCCGGTTAGTAGACATGATATTAAGAACATATATGAGGAAGTAATGAAAAAGACTATAGACCTCTTCAATACCAAATATAAAATTAATGACCAAAAGACAAACTTATTAAAACAACAACTACTATATAGTTACCGTAAGACAATCAAACCACTAATGACAAGAGAATTTTTAAAAAATCTGAACACCTCCATACCATATAGCATTATTAAAAAGTATCAAAGAAGTTTTGTTTTTTGCCCATTAGATAAAGCTAGCAATAACTATGGGATCATTTGTAAGAAATTCCACTTACTAAGTCTCATGAAAGAAATGGGCATCAGTTATGATTCAACCAATAAAACTTACACGCAATCCAACACAAATAATACCTATGAAATTACACAAAACAGTAATATGTACTCGGTTATACTAAAACATAAGTTCTTATGTATTCGCAATAAACTCAAATTCGAAATAAATGCTGGTTTACCTATTATATATTCCTTACCTAAACTCCATAAATACCCTATTAAATTTAGATTCATCACGGGAGCCCGTAATAGCAGCTTGAATCCATTAGCTCAAGAACTACATACCATCTTTAGTTATTTTAAAAAAGACTTTATCAATTATAATGGGGTTATTCAAGATCGTAACAGATACATTAAAACATACTGGTCAATTAATAATATTAATATTAGTAATGAACTTATTAACATTCAACAAAATAATCTAAAAATATATACCGCCGATTTCACTGACATGTTCACCAATTTGGAACACAAGCTAATTATGAGTAATATGAAAGAACTAATAAAAATTTGCTTCAAAAATGCAAACAAGACTATGGTTGCCACAGACGGATATCATGCATTTTACACTGACGGCAGATTAGTCAAAAGCAACTATAGACTTTATAACATAAATGATTTACTGTATCTCATAGATTACTTGTTGAACAATAGTTATTGTGTTTTTGCAGGCAACATATATAAACAGAAAAAGGGTATACCACAGGGAGGTAACTTTAGTCCTCTTTTAGCCGATCTAACATTATCAATCATAGAATATAATTATGCTAAAAATCATAGAGTAGAGGGAGTAGATTTGTTTATACCCTATAGATACATGGATGATTTACTGGTCATACATAACCAGACAGAAGACGAAATAGAAGCAAGATTAAGAGTAATTTACAATAATATACTGGATTAAAAAGACTAATAGAACAGTATTTAGCAGTAACTATTTAGACCTAAAAATCGATATAATCAATGAAAAAATTGAAACTACTCTATATAATAAAACCGATGATTTCAGTTTCAAGGTGATAAGATTCCCACATAATAATAGTAATATATCCAAAATCATAAAAGGGTCAGTAATTTATACTGAAACCTTAAGAATTGCCAATACTTGTTCCAAAGTTGAAACCTTCATACAAAAAATCAGTGACATGATTAGTATACTAAAAGGAAATGAATATTCAAATGATTTTATTTTAATTAATATTATAAAATGTTTATATAGAAATAAACACATATGTTATAAATTCTCTATAGCTAACAGTGTTAAAACCATTGATAATTTTGTAAGAAAGCTACTTAACTGCCTTAATGATTATTAATTGGTATGGTTTATGCGTGGATAGAAATTAGTATTTACATCATTTACAATTCATTTATTTAGTAATTGTAAGTTCACACAGTAAATCTAGTACAATTCCATTAGTATCCCTTGCTCCACTACACTCCTTCAAGTAGCTATTGCACTCTCATTTATTGATTGTATGCCCCCCAGCCATTTCCTGACGTAGTAGAGACTGCGTATCAAACATAATAATTTGAATTGTGGCCTTTTTTCACCTTCATTTAACTATTATCTATCTGTACTTTTCTTTGCTTTTTTTTCGTTGTTTCACCCCATTTTCTTTCTAACAATCCTTTTGCTCTCTCCACTCAATCTCTCACTTCCTATTCACCTTTCTTTCTCCTTTTCTATAGATACTAATATCTAATACACCCCTCATGTATTCACCAACCCTTCCTCACTGAAGAGCCTCAGGGTTGGTGAACACAATGGTTCGTATGAGGTTTGAGGCGAAACGAACCATTCTTATTACAGTTTTTATACTAACTTGTATATCTTTTAACCTTTTTTTCATTGGTATAGCCTAAAATGAAATGTATTTTTCTTCTCCTAGATGGATACCGACATGTCGTTCTTGCACGCATCAGTGAACACTATGGTCGCAATGCATTGACATAAACGTATAGTTTACGGTAATATGAGTATCTTGTTTCTATCCGCGAGTAGACAGGCCCTTACATAACGATGAGGTGTGTGTCATCATGGCAGCGCGAAGGTGAGTGCTAAACGCGTAACGAACCCATAAATGATGGCGGCCACCTTTTCAAGATGGCCTACAACCATTTGCGATTCAGCCAGCGAGGTAGCGGTGGCTCTTTTCGTATATGAGGGGGAGATATCGATTCACGATGGGCTAGAGGAAATTCCCACGAAATTATCGCTTAGCTACAAATGCGACCCCCCCCCTCCCGTCCGGTCAAGTGCGACCCCCTCCCCCCTGTCGAGGAATCCTCGACTCCCGGAGTGCCCTGCCTACAGGCCATACTCTCCAGACATTGCCCCTTATGATTACCACCTTACCCAACCTCTTGAATCTTTCCTGACCAAGAGAAAATTCGTTGATAATGACATGCTTGCGAAGGTGATCGCTGACTTCATCGACTCGTAGAACTTAGGGTTCCAGGAGGAGAGAATCGACGATTTACCTATGAGGTGACAGAGTGTTATCGGTAACAATGGTGAATACGTTGTTGCCTAATTGTTTGTTGGAACGAAAAATTATAGAAAAATGGTGGCCGAAAAAAATACTACAAGACTTTTGGGACAACCTAATATATTTCTGAGATACATTAACGTTTCTGTCCTAATTCAAAAGGTGTACAGTTGCTGTTTCAACCAGACACGTTAATGAAAACGGCTACGAAAATTGCAATTTCATTTTTTTCGGCACTCGGTGTCTCAAAAAGCATATAAACCATTTAGTTATTCTAGCTTTCTCTGCTAGGGGATATGTTGCAAAGTTGATATGTGCTATGCCATGCAGGACCCCGTTCTGGGGTTGCACCAGAAGGTAAGTTCGGTCTTACAAGAGCGCGGGTTCACCAACTGCAAAATTCTTAGGATGATAAGGGCATCACTTACCTGCTTACTCCGCTATGACATAGATTCCTGTGTCACGGAAAAAAAAGGTTGAAAGATTGCAAAAACCTCTAGGAAGACAAACGCATCAAATACTTGATGCAGCCTCCCCTCCAGTGTCATGTCCCAAAGGACTGATTACTGTGTACGGTGTTGGAGCTTGATGGGATAAGGAGAACTTCCTGTGTCTGCTCAGTCGGTAATATCGTTCACAACGCGACGGAGTTTTGGGGCGCATCAAACTTATAAACGCGCAAAATGAGGCCACAGTCCTTTCGCAAAGGGCATGTGAACTGGACGCATTAGTGGGATGAGGTAATTCACGGTATCAGTTTACGAAGCTGTTCGCTGTGTGGTTTTACAGGTCACCGCTTTTAAAGAAAAATTTTTGGATGATCCTGACTGCTTGACATGTCAACAGAGGGTTTGAGAAAGGAGTCGCCCAGCGTTGTTGGCAATGATGTCACCGTTTGGGCCATTTTCTCCCTGTGCAAAAAGCAGGTTAGTGTCATACAGATGCTCTGATCCGCTCTTACTGCTACACTCTCTGATATTGACTGTGGCAGGGGTACTCAGTAATTTGACGTTCCATGAATTTCAAAATATGACGTATCTGGGTTCTTCAAAGTCGAACCCTTCATTATAATGTGATACTCGTCATTTAGAGCCGAATAGAATGTATATGTATGTACATACATATGTACGTATGACAGTTGTGGTATTGTTCTATAGCAGTAGCCTAATGAACTGAAGCAGCGGTAACTTGTAGAATACTTCAGGATTTTTGAGTTCTGATCCTCGGAATAACAGTGCCGTAGTAATAACAAATAAGAAGATGGCCACGACCATAAGATGTTGCAAAAAGAGCAGTAAAGTGCTGATGATGTTGACGGGATTAGGGATCCATTCATATCCATATTTATATTGTCGATTCAATATTAGATATCTGAAGATAAGAAGAAGACATGGGCTGAAGCAGAGAGCACATGCAGAAGTGAAGGAGGAAAACTAGCATCTATTCTGTCGGCGGAGTAAGATAAAATTATCTATGGCAAGTATTGTTTCTCTAAAAAAGACCTTGGTAGGCTCATGGGTCTATGAACTTTTCTAATTAATTGTCTGTAGTAAGTCATGTGGATGAGGCAAATCAGAAAAGCTAGGAAGCCGCTTGAAAAATTAGTGAAGTCAAAATATGTTCAGCACTAAACACCAAACATGAATGTCGCTTGAGTATGTTATAGCAGTTACGGTTGATGTTCGTACATAATTAACCAAAGCGTGATTAGTTTCGATGGTTCTTTCCCTTTTACGTCGAACCTCCGCCGTTTTTGGAGACAAAGCCTATCCTTACACTGCTCTTTGGTATCCCTTTTCATCAGTTTGTCTGTTCGAGCCGTGATTCGAGGCAGCCCGGTAGTCCATGGGTCCAATTTCGTACAGGATATGGGTGGATTCAGAGCATGGGAACGATTCACTAATCCGATCTCTAAATCCTTGAATCACTTTATTCATTTCACCATCTTAGCGACGTCCTGTTGGCATGGTTTCCCACGCACAAAAGAGTGCCCTCGTCTCCTTCGCTAGCCCTTCGAAGGTAAAGACGCTACACATGTATCACTTCCCGTTGCTCAACTCTAGAGATCAAATTGGTACCCCGTTCATTACAGGAGATGAAGACTGAGAGATGGTTTTTTACCCCTTTTCTAAAGACAAGAACTGCTTTATCTTGCATATAACTACCAAGCTCGCTGGTGAAAATACAGATAATAAGTGGCTTGCAGGTGCAACCAAACAAGAGAATTTGTCAATACAAGAGAAGAAGCCTCATATCCGCAGTCGGTTCCGAGGCGTGAAGCCCGCCTCATACCCATAATGTTTGATGTTCCCATAGAATTCATTTGCTCATCCCTGGTGGCAGTTTGGTCAGTTTTCGTCAAGCAATGGCTTTTCTTTGGGAAAAACTTGGTACATGCTCTTTATAAATCGTTTCTTATAAATTTCCACAGCTTTATACCTCTCCGTTACATTGGTATAGCATCGCGATAAAACTGTATCAATGTCGAAGCGTAAAACCACCAACCCATTTTCGCGCTTCCTCAACTTTTCAAAACCACATGGAAGCTATCCTGTATCACGGCTATCCGAGTGGGTGGTTTTGAAAAGTTGAGGAAGCGCGAAAATGGGTTGGTGGTTTTACGCTTCGACATTGATACAGTTTTATCGCGATGCTATACCAATGTAACGGAGAGGTATAAAGGACTAGGAGGTATAAAGGAATATATAAAGGAATATAGGTATAAAGGACTAGGTAGGGGCCAACCCATGTGTACGGAGCACATAGGTTCTCAGCCTAGCTTCACCCACCATGGGCGGGGCTTGCGCCGAAATTGATGGGTGCTCGAATTTAAGTCTTTACTTGGGTTCCAAGAATCGGGAAGGTCAATAATGGGTCTGTTGAGGTGGCTCGGTAAGGACTGAGCAGGGACTGACCAAAGTGTAAGGAGCACACAACAAGCAATTTGGGAACGGGCCTGAAGAGGTCGGGCAAGTCAGGACTAGGTAGGGCCAACCCATGTGTACGGAGCACATAAGATCTAAGCCTAGCCCCGTCCATCTTTGACGGGACTTTCGCCGAAATCTATGGGTGCTCAAATTTAAGTCCTCGCTTGAGTTCCAAAAATCGGCAAGGTCAGGAATGGGTCTGTTGAGGTCGTGCAAGCAAGGACTGTGTAGGGACTGACCAAAGTGTAAGGAGCACACAACATTTAATTTAGGAACGGGCCTGAAGAGGTCGGGCAAGTTGGGACTGGGTAGGGACCAACCCATGTGTACGAAGCACATAGGTTCTCGGCCTAGCTCCACCCACCATGGGCGGGGCTTGCGCAGAAATTGATGGGTGCTCGAATTTAAGTCTTTACTTGGGTTCCAAGAATCGGGAAGGTCAATAATGGGTCTGTTGAGGTGGCTCGGTAAGGACTGAGCAGGGACTGACCAAAGTGTAAGGAGCACACAACAAGCAATTTGGGAACGGGCCTGAAGAGGTCGGGCAAGTCAGGACTAGGTAGGGCCAACCCATGTGTACGGAGCACATAAGATCTAAGCCTAGCCCCGTCCATCTTTGACGGGACTTTCGCCGAAATCTATGGGTGCTCAAATTTAAGTCCTCGCTTGAGTTCCAAAAATCGGCAAGGTCAGGAATGGGTCTGTTGAGGTCGTGCAAGCAAGGACTGTGTAGGGACTGACCAAAGTGTAAGGAGCACACAACATTTAATTTAGGAACGGGCCTGAAGAGGTCGGGCAAGTTGGGACTGGGTAGGGACCAACCCATGTGTACGAAGCACATAGGTTCTCGGCCTAGCTCCACCCACCATGGGCGGGGCTTGCGCAGAAATTGATGGGTGCTCGAATTTAAGTCTTTACTTGGGTTCCAAGAATCGGGAAGGTCAATAATGGGTCTGTTGAGGTGGCTTGGGTAAGGACTGAGCAGGGACTGACCAAAGTGTAAGGAGCACACAACAAGCAATTTAGGAACGGGCCTGAAGAGGTCGGGCAAGTCAGGACTAGGTAGGAGCCAACCCATGTGTACGGAGCACATAAGATCTAAGCCTAGCCCCGTCCACCTTTGACGGGACTTTCGCCGAAATCTATGGGTGCTCAAATTTAAGTCCTCGCTTGAGTTCCAAAAATCGGTAAGGTCAGGAATGGGTCTGTTGAGATCGTGCAAGCAAGGACTGGGTAGGGACTGATCAAAGTGTAAGGAGCACACAACAAGCAATTTAGGAACGGGCCTGAAGAGGTTGGGCAAGTTGGGACTGGGTAGGGACCAACCCATGTGTACGAAGCACATAGGTTCTCGGCCTAGCTCCACCCACCATAGGCGGGGCTTGCGCAGAAATTGATGGGTGCTCGAATTTAAGTCTTTACTTGGGTTCCAAGAATCGGGAAGGTCAATAATGGGTCTGTTGAGGTGGCTTGGGTAAGGACTGAGCAGGGACTGACCAAAGTGTAAGGAGCACACAACAAGCAATTTAGGAACGGGCCTGAAGAGGTCGGGCAAGTTGGGACTGGGTAGGGACCAACCCATGTGTACGAAGCACATAGGTTCTCGGCCTAGCTCCACCCACCATGGGCGGGGCTTGCGCAGAAATTGATGGGTGCTCGAATTTAAGTCTTTACTTGGGTTCCAAGAATCGGGAAGGTCAATAATGGGTCTGTTGAGGTGGCTTGGGTAAGGACTGAGCAGGGACTGACCAAAGTGTAAGGAGCACACAACAAGCAATTTAGGAACGGGCCTGAAGAGGTCGGGCAAGTCAGGACTAGGTAGGAGCCAACCCATGTGTACGGAGCACATAAGATCTAAGCCTAGCCCCGTCCACCTTTGACGGGACTTTCGCCGAAATCTATGGGTGCTCAAATTTAAGTCCTCGCTTGAGTTCCAAAAATCGGTAAGGTCAGGAATGGGTCTGTTGAGATCGTGCAAGCAAGGACTGGGTAGGGACTGATCAAAGTGTAAGGAGCACACAACAAGCAATTTAGGAACGGGCCTGAAGAGGTTGGGCAAGTTAGGACTAGGTAGGGGCCAACCCATGTGTACGGAGCACATAGGTTCTCAGCCTAGCTTCACCCACCATGGGCGGGGCTTGCGCCGAAATTGATGGGTGCTCGAATTTAAGTCTTTACTTGGGTTCCAAGAATCGGGAAGGTCAATAATGGGTCTGTTGAGGTGGCTCGGTAAGGACTGAGCAGGGACTGACCAAAGTGTAAGGAGCACACAACAAGCAATTTGGGAACGGGCCTGAAGAGGTCGGGCAAGTCAGGACTAGGTAGGGCCAACCCATGTGTACGGAGCACATAAGATCTAAGCCTAGCCCCGTCCATCTTTGACGGGACTTTCGCCGAAATCTATGGGTGCTCAAATTTAAGTCCTCGCTTGAGTTCCAAAAATCGGCAAGGTCAGGAATGGGTCTGTTGAGGTCGTGCAAGCAAGGACTGTGTAGGGACTGACCAAAGTGTAAGGAGCACACAACATTTAATTTAGGAACGGGCCTGAAGAGGTCGGGCAAGTTGGGACTGGGTAGGGACCAACCCATGTGTACGAAGCACATAGGTTCTCGGCCTAGCTCCACCCACCATGGGCGGGGCTTGCGCAGAAATTGATGGGTGCTCGAATTTAAGTCTTTACTTGGGTTCCAAGAATCGGGAAGGTCAATAATGGGTCTGTTGAGGTGGCTCGGTAAGGACTGAGCAGGGACTGACCAAAGTGTAAGGAGCACACAACAAGCAATTTGGGAACGGGCCTGAAGAGGTCGGGCAAGTCAGGACTAGGTAGGGCCAACCCATGTGTACGGAGCACATAAGATCTAAGCCTAGCCCCGTCCATCTTTGACGGGACTTTCGCCGAAATCTATGGGTGCTCAAATTTAAGTCCTCGCTTGAGTTCCAAAAATCGGCAAGGTCAGGAATGGGTCTGTTGAGGTCGTGCAAGCAAGGACTGTGTAGGGACTGACCAAAGTGTAAGGAGCACACAACATTTAATTTAGGAACGGGCCTGAAGAGGTCGGGCAAGTTGGGACTGGGTAGGGACCAACCCATGTGTACGAAGCACATAGGTTCTCGGCCTAGCTCCACCCACCATGGGCGGGGCTTGCGCAGAAATTGATGGGTGCTCGAATTTAAGTCTTTACTTGGGTTCCAAGAATCGGGAAGGTCAATAATGGGTCTGTTGAGGTGGCTTGGGTAAGGACTGAGCAGGGACTGACCAAAGTGTAAGGAGCACACAACAAGCAATTTAGGAACGGGCCTGAAGAGGTCGGGCAAGTCAGGACTAGGTAGGAGCCAACCCATGTGTACGGAGCACATAAGATCTAAGCCTAGCCCCGTCCACCTTTGACGGGACTTTCGCCGAAATCTATGGGTGCTCAAATTTAAGTCCTCGCTTGAGTTCCAAAAATCGGTAAGGTCAGGAATGGGTCTGTTGAGATCGTGCAAGCAAGGACTGGGTAGGGACTGATCAAAGTGTAAGGAGCACACAACAAGCAATTTAGGAACGGGCCTGAAGAGGTTGGGCAAGTTAGGACTAGGTAGGGGCCAACCCATGTGTACGGAGCACATAGGTTCTCAGCCTAGCTTCACCCACCATGGGCGGGGCTTGCGCCGAAATTGATGGGTGCTCGAATTTAAGTCTTTACTTGGGTTCCAAGAATCGGGAAGGTCAATAATGGGTCTGTTGAGGTGGCTCGGTAAGGACTGAGCAGGGACTGACCAAAGTGTAAGGAGCACACAACAAGCAATTTAGGAACGGGCCTGAAGAGGTCGGGCAAGTCAGGACTAGGTAGGGCCAACCCATGTGTACGGAGCACATAAGATCTAAGCCTAGCCCCGTCCATCTTTGACGGGACTTTCGCCGAAATCTATGGGTGCTCAAATTTAAGTCCTCGCTTGAGTTCCAAAAATCGGCAAGGTCAGGAATCCTATACTCCTATATAAAGCAGGAGTTTGGTGCGTTTGTGTGTGTGTGTCCGTTTGTCTGTTACATGCACTCTTAGTTCAACCAGAAGTTTGGTGTTTTTGTGTGACTGTGTGTTTGTCGACAGTGCACTTTAGTTCAACTGCGGCGTGAGAGGTAGGGCAAGTCAGGGTAGGGCTTGACCAAAGTGCACGAAGATCATAGGTTAAGTCTAGCCCCCTTCACCGTGGACCTGCGCAGAAAAGTTCTAACCACAAGTATGGTGAGTTTGTGTGTCCGTTTGTTTGTCACATAATCCACTAAAGTGTGCGGAGCTTACAAGAACTAAGCCTAGCTCCGCCCACGCAGGCGGGGCTTGCGCAGAAATGGTCAAAAATCGGGTGAATCAGGAATGAGCCGTAGAGGTCGGGCAAATTAGGATTGGGTAGGAGCCAACCCATGTGTACGGAGCACATAAGATCTAAGCCTAGCCCCGTCCACCTTTGACGGGACTTTCGCCGAAATCTATGGGTGCTCAAATTTAAGTCCTCGCTTGAGTTCCAAAAATCGGTAAGGTCAGGAAGGGGCCTGTTGAGATCGTGCAAGCAAGGACTGGGTAGGGACTGATCAAAGTGTAAGGAGCACACAACAAGCAATTTAGGAACGGGCCTGAAGAGGTTGGGCAAGTTAGGACTAGGTAGGGGCCAACCCATGTGTACGGAGCACATAGGTTCTCAGCCTAGCTTCACCCACCATGGGGGGGGGGGTTGCGCCGAAATTGATGGGTGCTCGAATTTAAGTCTTTACTTGGGTTCCAAGAATCGGGAAGGTCAATAATGGGTCTGTTGAGGTGGCTCGGTAAGGACTGAGCAGGGACTGACCAAAGTGTAAGGAGCACACAACAAGCAATTTAGGAACGGGCCTGAAGAGGTCGGGCAAGTCAGGACTAGGTAGGGCCAACCCATGTGTACGGAGCACATAAGATCTAAGCCTAGCCCCGTCCATCTTTGACGGGACTTTCGCCGAAATCTATGGGTGCTCAAATTTAAGTCCTCGCTTGAGTTCCAAAAATCGGCAAGGTCAGGAATCCTATACTCCTATATAAAGCAGGAGTTTGGTGTGTTTGTGTGTGTGTGTCCGTTTGTCTGTTACATGCACTCTTAGTTCAACCAGAAGTTTGGTGTTTTTGTGTGACTGTGTGTTTGTCGACAATGCACTTTAGTTCAACTGCGGCGTGAGAGGTAGGGCAAGTCAGGGTAGGGCTTGACCAAAGTGCACGAAGATCATAGGTTAAGTCTAGCCCCCTTCACCGTGGACCTGCGCAGAAAAGTTCTAACCACAAGTATGGTGAGTTTGTGTGTCCGTTTGTTTGTCACATAATCCACTAAAGTGTGCGGAGCTTACAAGAACTAAGCCTAGCTCCGCCCACGCAGGCGGGGCTTGCGCAGAAATGGTCAAAAATCGGGTGAATCAGGAATGAGCCGTAGAGGTCGGGCAAATTAGGATTGGATAGGAGCCAACCCATGTGTACGGAGCACATAAGATCTAAGCCTAGCCCCGTCCACTTTTGACGGGACTTTCGCCGAAATCTATGGGTGCTCAAATTTAAGTCCTCGCTTGAGTTCCAAAAATCGGTAAGGTCAGGAATGGTTCTGTTGAGATCGTGCAAACAAGGACTGGGTAGGGACTGACCAAAGTGTAAGGAGCACACAACAAGCAATTTAGGAACGGGCCTGAAGAGGTCGGGCAAGTCAGGACTAGGTAGGAGCCAACCCATGTGTACGAAGCACATAGGTTCTCAGCCTAGCTCCACCCACCATGGGCGGGGCTTGCGCCGAAATTGATGGGTGCTCGAATTTAAGTCTTTACTTGGGTTCCAAGAGTCGGGAAGGTCAATAATGGGTCTGTTGAGGTGGCTCGGTAAGGACTGAGCAGGGACTGACCAAAGTGTACGGAGCACACAAGAGGCAAATAAGGAACGGGCCTGTAGAGGTAGGGCAAATTAGGATAACATAGGGGCCGACCCATATGTACAAGGCACATAAGTTCCCGCCCACCATGGGCGGGACATGCGCCGAAATCGATGGATGTGCTAATTTAGGTACTCGCTTGGGTTCCAAAAATCGGGAAGTTCAGGAATGGGTGTGTTGACGTTGGGCAAGTTACCTGTCATACTCGATATATAAACCTGAAGTTTGGTGTGTTGTGTTTGTCTGTGTGCGTGTGTGTATCTGTCTCTCCGCTCACCGCATAATGATTCTTAACTGAACTGCAGCCTGCAGAGTTCGGGCAAGTTGTAATTGGATAGGGGCCGAAGCGTGCAGAGCACATAAGAACTAAGCCTAGCTCCACCCACTGTGGGCGGGATTTGCGCGGAAACCGCCGGTGCTCAAATTTAAGTCCACGCTCAGGTTCCAAAAATCAGGCAAGCTAGGAATAGACCTGTAGAGGTCGGGCAAGTAAGGGATGGGCTGGGGTAAGCCAAAATGTACGGGGTACATGAGAGGCAAGTTAGGAATGGAATCAAGTTCATTTTATATATAGACCAGAAGTTCGGTGTGTTTATGTGTGTGCGTGTGTGTGTCCGTTTGTTTGTCACATAATCCACTCTCAACTCAACTGCAACGTGGAGAGGTCGGGCAAGTTGGAGATGGGTGGGGGTTGACCAAAGTGTACGAAGCTCATTAAGAACTGAGCCTTGCTCCGCCAACCGTGAGCGGAGCTTGCGCAGAAATGGTCAAAAAATCGGTTAAATTATGAGTGCGCCTCGGGAAAGTTAGGATTCGGTAGGGTATCATCTCAACTGTAGCCTGGAGGCGTCGGGCGAGTTAGGAATGGGTAGGGGCTGACCCAACCGTACAGAGCTCACAAGAACTAAGCCTAGCTCCGCCCACGGCAGGCGGGGATCGCGCAGAAATGGTCAAGAATCGGGTGAATCTGGAATGAGCCGTAGAGGTCGGGCAAGTTAGGACTGGGTAGAGGCCAACCCATGTGTACGGAGCACATAAGTTCTAAGCCTTGCCCCGTCCACATTGGGCGGGACTTTCGCCGAAATCTATGAGTGCTCAAATTTAATCCTCGCTTGAGTTCCAAAAATCGGCAAGGTCAGGACTGGGTCTGTTGAGGTCGTGCAAGCACGGACTGGGTAGGGACTGACCCAAGTGTAAGGAACACACAACAAGCAAGTTAGGAACGGGCCTGAGAGGTCGGGCAAGTTAGGGTAGCGTAGGGTCAACACATGTTAACGGAGCACATAAGTTCTAGGCCTAGCTCCACCCCCATGGGCGGGACTTGCGTCGGAATAGATAAACGGATTTAGATTCCCGCTCAGGTGCTGAAAATTGGGCAAGTTATGGTAGGGTCTCTTGGAGTCGCGCATGTAAGGTCTGGGTAGGGACTGATCAAAGGGAAGGGAGCACATAACAAGCAAATTAGGCACGGGCCTGTGGAGGTCGGAAGGGTTAGGATTGAATGGGGCCAACCCGTGTGTACAGAGTTCATAACCGGCCATAATTGCGATATTAGTACCACGCTGACAAAGTAAGTTTTTGTCCTCGATTACCATTGGAAAGTGATGTGTTATAATCAGGTGTATCATTCAGTTAGGGCCAGTATCTCCTAGAACTGACACATGCACGTTCTCTCAAAGCTTTGAGTCTTTAAAAGTCAACTACTACGGAGCGCCTACGAGCTCACGTAGAGACACCTCCGACTGCTGTCGCTCCTTTTAACGTGGCTTGCCCCTCTTCGATTGTGTCCTACACACTTAGATCGCCGGTGGGGAGGGAGTCTTATTTATCGAATTTTTTGAGCCTTCCACCCCATCTTCCTTACTTTTGTACTACTGAATGCTTCGATTCTCTTTTTGTGTACGGATCTCGTTCTGCCATTCTTTAAAGGGGAACTGCCTTCAGTGGGCACGCGTTATAGGTGGGTATAGTGTCTCTTAGTTTCAACCAAAGCCCATGATAGCTGGAGGTTTGCTTAAAATACATAGCAGCCGCATATTATCCGTTCCCTGCTGCGATGTGTGCTCTCTATAAACAGGGCTCATTCTTGCTGCAATGCGCGCGGAGCGCGCATGCGAAAGTTGGCTCGCCGCGCTAGCGGCGAGCCGGAAGTCGCCCCCCGCTACGAAGCAGAAAGCCCCAAAGCCACCCTTCGGGGGCGGCGAAGCCGCCGCCTACGAGGATTGGCCGGCGTCAGCCGGCCAACCCGACTGGTCATTCACTATATCACTTGTTTAGTTAACTTACACCTTTGCTGCAGTGCGAGGTATGAACTTCCGGTCAAACAGACATACACAAACACACGCACACCAAGAGACACACTTGGCCGATTATATGAAGTAGGATAGTAGGATGTGTATGTGTGTGTCCGTGTGTTTGTCACGAAATTCATGTGTCGCGTCGCGGCGAAGCTAAGGCAAGTGATATAGGGGGTGGCAAGAGATATGCAGCAGTGGCGGACAGAATGTGGTAGTGATAAGAACTGATAAGGACCCTCGATGAGCGATTGTCACCGAATCCGACTCGCCTTTCACGTTGATCTTAGAGTGGTGACACTCGCAGATGTGTAGAGGGTTGTGATGAGAACACCAATGATGGATGTATAAATTGATAACGGTTGATAACATTCGATAAAGTGAAAAAGCAAATGTGAACATATCCATTCAGCACGAGGACATAAATGGTGAGTGCGGCCGATAAGAAATGGCTTATAAGAATTGATAAGTAGTGTCAGAAGGCAAATATCGCCAAGTCCGTTCCGCCGGCTGTCAGTAGAATTTTCGCGTTCGCAAATATTCATTACAGGGTACGAGGACTTTATCGAAACTGATAACGACTTACAGGGGCTGACAAGAAGGAAAGGAAGTGAATAAGATAAAATCTGGTACATCGCTTATTACTATGTACCATACGACCGCTATAGTGAAAGCGTTTGATGCTTAGTTCCAGTGGGTGGTCATGTTATGTGAACGACCGCTAAATTCTCCAACGCTCCAGTTAATGGAGTCTGTGAATATCGACATACGACCTAGATTTGTGGGAGCAAAGCAAATGATTCATTTCCAATGCGGTACCAGCAACAATAAAGGGTATTCTTATTGGGGCATGATTACAAAAACGATGAGCATCGATAGCTGGTGCATGGATCTATCACCAACAATTAAGAATTAGATGCTCAGCAATTTAATAAATTGTTACCAATCCACATAATCGGATATAGAACTGTCGATCCCTTCACTACTATACTCCTAGTAGAGATAGGTCCATCACCAAAGTTTTAAATGATAGTGGATGAACTTATTTCATTCCTGATCCATTTATATTGATGGTCGGTATCACTGTAACAGGAGGTAACGACCACTGAATCATCTAAACCTCCGAAAAAAGGTGCAACATGCTGTAATAAATAGCAATAAGAATCTTATGGCACAAAAACTAAATGATCACTAAGTGAATATATTGTACTCCTATATCAGCAGCAAAGAGATGTTTCAACAGCTAAACTACTTAGACTTTCAAATAATTATAGGTATCTGTAAAGACACCATTTAGGCTAGCGCTCAGTGCTGCGCTAAATATAATGTGGATCTGTGCGATATCGACTTGCTCGATACAGGTTGTTACTATCGACCACTTCTCCACTACATAACTGTACCGTGTTATTCGTGCAGTACTGCATTATATCCCAACTGGTGCTATCTTCAGCGAACTGTCAGAATTTTGACTGCTGAGCGGTCGACCACTTTTGTTATACTGCGTCAAGTTCACTCCTCAAAAGGGATTTCAGGAGCTCCCCTCGCGGAAAACGCCGGCGGACTTATTACGAGCGCAGTGGAAGCGCTCAATACTTCCAGAGCCCCCATGTAGGGAATATGGGTCCGACATGTTTATATATAAGTAGAGTATATAAAGTAATAATTCGAGGGTTGTCGTTGAAAGAGGGACAGACGCCTCCGGACATATCCACAGGATATTGTTGCAGTAACGGCTGAAGTTCCTGGATATGACCTAGGGAGCAAGGGTGCTGCACGGCAAGGCTCCTCCCCCTTAGAACCCTATAAATAGGCTGGGAAGAACTGAGAAACAGTTCTCCGAGTTCTCCGAGTTCTCCGAAGGTCCTCATTGTCCTGAAAGAATCCTTAAAGGATTCTTTATTTTATGATATCTCTTCACATCTCTTTCCCTCTTCTCCTTTTGTATGTAATATTGTTGTAGTTGAAGTCGGACTCGACTCTTGGTATTGATATAATAAAAACGTTATTCGACGCAGCATATCGATAAAAATACGACTCGCATTTATTCGAGCGTACTCACATTTCGACTTCGTTCATACACACTTACACTATTCTACTCATATCATCATTGGTGAGGGTGGTGCAGACAGCCTCAAGCTTCCGTCGAGGAATCCTCGACGAAGGGGTCGTTTTGGTCAGCTGAGAATCCTAATCCTCTGGGTCAGCAGTAATCAATGTGATCTTTCATAGTAAGGGTGCAAAGAGTAAAGGAGAGATGTGATAAAATTGACCAGCCGAATTTGAATCTGAAGTCAATCTTCAGGCTGATCTTCACTCGAAAATCTCGAAGGAGACACGCAAGGAGGCACTCGCGTATAGAAAACAAGGTAAGAAACGAAGCTCTTGGGATAAATGTTTAAGACGATTCTGTAGGGAGGAGAGCGAGAATGGGTGGACGCAGAAGATTAAGCCAGTTGAAGGGTACGCAGTTTTTTGGTCTTCTTGGAATTGCAGTTCGTCAACAAAGTATCAAAATTTGTATCCAAACGGGTATAACTCATGCTGTGGTGCGAGGTCACAGTGCAAACAGATAAACTATATTCGTTTGATTACAGATTCTTAATACCCTGTTCCCAGTTATTCTATGACGGCCAAGGGAATAGTGTACCCTTTACCTGATGGATTGCCGATGGAAATCTCCTGCATGGCCTAATCCCACCACGATGCCAGCCAACGCCAATCGTTTTCCCGTTGGTTCCCTGGCACCAGAATCACGTACACAGGGACCTCCGACACTCTCTGATTAGCCGTGGGGCTTGTTATCTATACACAGGTCATGGTATAAATACTCATAAATCGGATGAAAATGAAAAACTACGCGGTATGCTACTTTCACATGTTGCTACATTGCAAACACGTAAATTAAATTGGTGCCAACGAGCCACTATATGTAGTACCAAGAGGTGGAGGTGATCTCGTGACTGTGATAAATGTATTAACACCTATCTTTATATGCTTCAGTGTACTATCAAAGGCCCAGAACATGCAAATTTTTCGTCACTGTTCAGTACCCTAGCATATTCATTGCTTTCATTTTTTCTTAGCTCCCGAAACTATGGACGATTGTAGATGATCGATTTCACTGCTTGAAGTGCAAGAGAAAGGAGGACATAATTGGATATTTGAAGTTGAGAAGAAGACCAGTGATGGGATGGATGTCAAAATAAGTTTCAGCCATTAGTTGGAAACCATTCCATCTTAACTTTATAGGCCTTATAGTCAGATTATGATAACTTATGGACCTATAGGCTATCGATCGATACATTGCAGTCGTGAAACTTCGGCATCAGTGCCATCGATCGATAGTGATGAAAACTGCCGGTTTTGCGCATTTCCTCAATAGTGACATGTGAGCGCGAGGTACGTTGCGTAGCTGTTTTATTCTACCGGTGTTTTATTACAAGTTCACTTGTTCAACACTAGAAAAAGAAAGCTTTTATCGACGAAGTAAAGGAGCTACTTTTCGCATACAAAAGCGAGTTTTCTATCACAGAAATAGTCGTTCCATTTTCCTTTGCGCTGAGGATGCGCGAGAATCTGGAATAGTTTTGATGAACGCTATCCCATTATAATCATTAACGTAAGGCACTACACGGACTCTTATACTGTCCACACTCAAGGTGTTTGTGACGACAGTTATTTGATAGTTTCAGGCATTAGTTAAAAGCACATTCCAGGGTTACCTCGAGTGGGCCAATGCGCTGAACTATAAAATTAGAGGTGCTGAGAGATACGCCGACAAAAAAATTCAAAAGAAGCCCCGGAAAGGACAAAAGTAAGGTTGATAGCATTTTCTTGCACTGGACCACCGCGTGAAAGCGAACCTTCGAGTCTGCTCCAGCTGGATGGCATTGAGGAGTTCTGAGAAATCATCCGTTACCCCATGTTAACGTTTCCTTCACCATTGGAATCTCCTACTTATCTCATCTAATCGCGTAAATTGCCGGCCTCATTTGCCACGTTGATGCCGCCGTTGCCACCGTCACCGCCAGTAATCACGTCTGCAGTGGGAGGGCCTGGGCTGCGTGATGGAGTCGCGTTGGTTTCTTTGGCTCTGCACGCTTCAGAAACTCAGGCTCACTCCTCGGCAAGGGTACAGGCTACGTGGTCGATTCGTCTTACCAGAAGAGAACTGCAGTGTTCCAATGATTTTGGAATGTGCCTTCAAGTCGATGAATGAATGCTAAGCTGATGAATTCCAACTTCTCTCTTCGTGGAACCTCGGCATCGATATTATTTTGAAACTTCTTCTGTTATGCCAACGAGGTTGTTAGGTGGAATGTTTATTGGCGGCCTAACGTTTCGACCAGATCGTCTTCCTCAAAGGCCTAAACGTGGCTCAAGATATAGGATTTAATCCACTATACCACCAAACTCCTCATTCCTCTGGCGGTTCTGACGAAACATTCAAGAACCGCCGGAGAGAACCCCGTATGAAAGATCATAACTCACCCACTCAACCACCGCGCGAGTGGAACGCCGCCACTCCGTGTCAGTTGTCGTCAGTGAATGAGAGATGCCATGCCGTCCTTATAAATATAGTATAATAGAGACATGCATGTCTCCCCCTCATATCAGTAGCTCGCAATGTGACGCAAATGGCAAGAGATCATTCGTAATGGATAAGCACTCATTTCGGTTGTTCATACCTGGATTTCTTGCAGAAATCCAAAACGCTTCAAGCACTTTTCTGGCAGAAATCTCAGTCTCGCATGCAAGAATACTGCACTTCACATCAAAGTCATTTCCGCTATGCTCCTCGGTCATGTGCTTTCCCAGAGGTGTTCTGTTACCTAGTCTTTTACCAGCAAGATGTTCTTTGATACGTGTTGCTAGTCTCCTTCCAGTTTCCCCAATGTACGTTGCCTTACATGTCTGACATTCAATTTGATAGATCACACCAATTTTGGAGCAATCCCCAGTTTTACCATACGGGCATGTAACACAATTCTCTGACACGCAACGCTTATCGTATAGCCTATTTCGCACGAGTTGGCTTTTGATGTTGCCGTTAGGGATATTCACTAAGACAAGATCATCATCCAGCTGTGCTTGAACAAGGCATCTTTGGATTGCAGCAGTTACTCTGTCAGAGATGAAAGGTATGCATAAGGGAACCTTATTTAGACGCGATACGTTTCGGTGCTCAGTGCGTATTCTCCTACATCGTTCTGGTACAGCATAGCCATTTGATACGCCTATGTCAGAAGCTAGACATATAGACTCTCGCCGCTCTGTCGGACCTGTGCACACATTTGCAGCCGTCTTGAACATGTTCTCAACAACTGCATGTTTCAAAGTCTTGGGATGCGCAGATGTGGCGTGAATCAAGATGTTTTTAGAGCTAGCTTTCCTGTACCACTTCACACTTAGCATGCCATCGGACACTTTCACCTGCGTGTTCAGGTAGGGAAGCCAACCATGGCGGGTACTTCTCTTGTGAGCTTGATATACTGCGATTGCTGGTTCATTAAACGAAAATACTCATCCATTTCGGACTGTGTTGATGTTATAATGAAGCAGTCATCTATGTATATGCAGTAAGCGTTCCAGTACTGGTTCTTCTATTCTGCTCATAAAGCAGATCGCAAGTACTGGAGCTAACCGCTGACCCATTACCAACCCTCTAATTTGACAGTAATACGTATCCGACCACCTAAAGATGTTGCACTGCAGACATTCCTTGATCAAAGTCATGATGTGCGCTTTATTCAGTCCAAAGGTCTCGATGGTTCCAAAATACCTGTCCAGCTTGTAAAGCTTGATCGTTTTGAACGTTAGTATAAAGCGCAGTGACATCGAATGACTCCCTCACGCAACCTGTTTCTTGGCGTAAACTGCGTAACTATTCAAGGAATTTAGTCGTGTTCGTCAGATGCGAGGGAATTTTGGTCAGCAGCTGGCTCACAATACAGTTGAGGAACCATGAAATTCAATCTGTTGGCCCGCCTACACAACTTATTATAGGTCGTATCTTGAAAGTGTCCGCTGACATTGATGCACATCCGCAGGAGCAAGTTTGTGGGTTTTTACAAGGCTATAGAAGACAGGACAATCCGGATCATCAAGTCTTAATCTACTAAGGAACTTTTTGTCGAGGCCCGCAGTCTGACCTTGAGTCATCCAAGCTCTGTTGAGATGTTGACATTGAGTCAGGAATTCTTGCTTGGTTGCGCGACGATATACTGATGTGTCTGCTAGGTGGAGGCCTGTGATCTCACGATCGTTTGCGACATGAACACAAACTCTCCACCTTTGTCACTTACAGAGCCTGACCTTGTCACTTATGGTAAAACTGGGGATTGCGCCAAAATTGGTGTGATCTATCAAATTAAATGTCAGACATGTAAGGCAACGTACATTGGGGAAACTGGAAGGAGACTAGCAACACGTATCAAAGAACATCTTGCTGGTAAAAGACTAGGTAACAGAACACCTCTGGGAAAGCACATGATCGAGGAGCATAGCGGAAATGACTTTGATGTGAAGTGCAGTATTCTTGCATGCGAGGCTGAGATTTCTGCCAGAAAAGTGCTTGAAGCGTTTTGGATTTCTGCAAGAAATCCAAGTATGAACAACCGAAATGAGTGCTTATCCATTACGAATGATCTCTTCCCATTTGCGTCACATTGCGAGCTACTGATATGAGGGAGAGACATGCATATTTCCATTATACTATATATATAAGGACAGCATGGCATCTCTCATTCACTGACGACAACTGACACGGAGTGGCGGCGTTCCACTCGCGCGGTGGTGGAGTGGCTGAGTTATGATCTTTCGTACAGGGTTCTCTCCGGCGGTTCTTGAATGTTTCGTCAGAACCGCTAGAGGGATGAGGAGTTTGGTGGTATAGTGGATTGAATCCTATATCTTGAGCCACGTTTAGGCCTTTGGGGAAGACGATCTGGTCGAAACGTTAGGCCGCCAATAAACATTCCACCAAACAACCTCGCTGGCATAACAGAAGAAGTTTCAAAATAGCTAAGCTGATGTTTGAATCGCTTCTGGTATTTCACGTCACGGATCACATCTCTGAAGCGCCTCGTTTTCGGCCCAATACATGAGTGTTATCTGCAGAGAATCTATATGGGACATTGTTTCCATTCCATTAGTGAAGTCCGGCAAGAGATCCACTTCGAGAAGGATGTTGGACTTTTGAGAATTTTGAAGCACCGGGGTGAATCCACACTCGACGGCAAGCAAAGCGCTGTGTGTGCAGTTGTAGCAAATAACGAACTGCCAGCGGTTACCGTAACCGAAACTGCTCTCTCCCGGTGTCTCTAATGTCTGTAGCCGTTACGTGTAATTTTGGCCGATTCTGAAACACAAATTCGAGGAATTAAGGAAGGCAACAGTGGAGAAGGAGCTGTGTGAAAGGACCAGAAACCCAAGAAATGTGAACTTCTCCCCACTACTGTTCTTCATAGAGGAAGGGCTTTCGCCCCTTCTGCACCATCAGAAAGGTCATGCAGGCAGCGGACCAGCTAAGCCAGTGTCGCCATCGTGGCCTCGCTCTTCGTGGCTCAAGAGGGTACTGCAACAAGATGGTTTTTACAGCGACCAGTTCGTGATGCAACTTGAGCAGCAGTGGTTTGAATTTCTGCTAGCAGCTTCAACACATAATTCCCGCCAAAAGTGGTGAGGATAATCCACTGTTTGTAGGCCGTCGTCTCCGTCAGAAAGCGATGTCAGGAGACGACATTGGCGTGGAGGTCGAGTGGAAGCCCACGTGTAAGTGTCCGGGACTATTAGTCATGCGCATCTGAGTAATTCTTCAAACGTCTTTGTATTCGACTGACGTAATAGGGGACTATGACCTGTTTGGACTACGTACATTCGATAGAGTGAAAGAGTGGTATGGTTACTCTTCGGTTGGATATTATCGGTTACAGGGGTGCAAGAACTTGCAAGGAAAACAGGAAGATTGGAATTGACTTCTTACTATGTTGAACGAAAGTAAGAGACAAGTTAAGAATTGTGTCTACGCTGATTTCCTACTGCTTTGACTTGAACAGTTAAGGTGTATGTGGCTTTAAAACGTGTAATTGAGAGATGTTCAACACGTGGAACTAACATAAGGCGCGGCGACGTTTCGATACTTATGAAAGTGTTCCGAGCAGTGTTTCAGAAGGTCAGTCACCGATGTTGTGTGGGGGATAGTTCACTATAGAAATGACTAAATTAACATTTTGTGAGATTAAAACATTGTATCAAGGACTGTTACAGTAACTAGCTTCCACCTTCATCATATAAGGTTGTCCCGAAAGTTCCGGAACACCCCGACCACTTTTTTTCAATTTTATTTCTTTACAACATAAACACATTTCAGCTAACAAGGTATTCACCATTACTATCTATCACCTTCTGTCATCTATCCGGAAGCTTGCCAATCCCATCCACCCAAAACGGTTGAGACTGCCTCGCGAAGAAACGCTCGACCTCCATCTCGATGTCGTGCTGCTTTTTGAGCTGTTTCCCCTTTAGGAAGTTCTGTAGAGGGGCGAACAGCTGGTAGTCAGACGGTGCGAGGTCGGGGCTATATGGAGGATGTGGTAGCACTTCCCAGCCTAGCGTCGCCAAGGTGTCCCGGGTGAATGTTGCCAGATGTCGGCTGTCGGATAGGGCATGGGGTGTCCAAGTCGAGAGCACTTTCCGGTATCCCAGCCGAGTAAGATGCTGATCGACTGTGGTGTTCCCACAACCGAGTAGCAGGGCTACTTCACGTGTGCTTGCCGTGGGGTTCTCCTGCACAGTTCTCCTGAAAAGCTGATCGTCAGCTCAGATGGACGGCCACTGCGTTGCTGATCTTTCAGGGCTATATCTTCAGAACGCAAGCGGGTGAACCAACGGTGGATAGTTGTGCTTGCTCCACATGCGACGCTGATTATTTGGACCCCTTCCCTTATGGAACTCCCTCGGCAGAACTCGTAGAGGTACAATGCTCGGAGTGACGTCTCGTCCATTTCGAGCCTATTCCTTTTGTGGATAGGCCCGAATCCTTATATGCCTATGGCATGGAACGTTCCTCAAAGTCAATCGACAAATGCCCTGGTTATCCATCGCGGGAAGGCCCGAAAACCCTTGTCCGCCAAGGTGTTCCGGAACTTTCGGGACAGCCTAATAGATCATATCTGCTTTCAGTCAGAAATTGTATGTAATGGAAAATGCCCTAACTTAATAATTTAAGTGACAAATATCCAACTTTACTACTACATATTTAACTTCACAAATGTCTGCCTTTATTTTTCGACCCTTATTTTCGGCGTAAGTAGACCAGCTACGTGAGCAAGATCTGGAAATTGGCAGTAAATAAATCGTCCCGTGAAGCAATCCCACTCATTGGTGACCTGACCCTACACTAATCACCGAAACACTTGCAACACACCCCAACGGAGGTCTTCTCGGTCCTCCTGCGGAATGAGGTCGAGGAATCTTGCATGCAGCATCCCGAGCAAGACGAATTTCTCTAACTAGCTCATAGAGTACTTTACAAACATATCTTCGTGAGATTTTCTCCTATTTCATGCCTATCATTTTGCTGAGTAAAATTTGAGAATCGTGATGACGTGGAGAGGGCAGTGACTGGGCTTAAAGTATGTATCAACAACAGGAGACTGTGGATACAGTTGGTCGATATATGTGCTACAAATGTTAATTACTGCGCAGTTAAATAACTTTAAAAAAATGTACCAAGAATTCTTGGACACTCTACAGTGACACCTTTGAAGGTGACGTGCCCTGAAGCCACCAATATGGTCGCTCCTATTCTATGAGTCAAAGTAAAATAACGAACAAAAAACACCTGTAGACAATGCTCTCTTCCTTTTGCATTGTTCGGTTCACCAGAATCCCAGTTCTCATAGTCCCATTTTGTGCCATCTGCCCACTTCCACGAACCACCCTTCTTTCTGCCCCCGATCCAAATCGCACTTTCAGGGCCAGTTCCATCAGGAACGCTTTTTGCTATACCTGTAATAAAATTGCTGTGAATCAAGATATTATTAAAAGGCGAACTACTGTTCACTCCTTATTTTCTCCTACTCCCTTTCGAAGGATTCACTTGAGCAAGCGGAGCAGAGGTTAAAGACATGACGTATACATAGTGCAACGAAATTTCTCGGTAAATTCGAAGAGGACTATCGTCAAACTCATGAACTTCTTGTCTGTGAGGACCAGCCCTTCGATTCACTGAAGTATGTTAAAACGTTGCTTTCGCTGGAATGATGTTATGTACTGTTTGAACAGTTCTTGTTGAGGTGCATGAGTGCTCATAACGATTCTCAGGTCCGCAAAGGGAGTAACACTCTTTTAGCATCCAACCAGGCAGTACTTTCCAGATCTTTCTGTAAAAAACTAGCTACTTCATCGGCAATCGTGTGGTCGCTGGAAAGATACGCAGTCGCGTGCCTTTTGTGGCGAAATTTATAATTCAATGCAAACTGAGATGCCTTACGAAAGGTGAGGGTAGCCCGACATCGAACACATTACTGCTAGCAGAAAGTTGATTGTCAATTCCTTTCATGAGTGGGCAAAAGAAAAATTTCTAGAGAATCTAATACGGCCCCAGTGAACCAAGTGTCGATAGGTAATCTCTCTGCACAAGCATTTGACGATTTCTCTTGCCTTTTATTGCGATCGCAAACCACATGCTATCAGTTGTTTCATTCGAGAGCGATAGTAAGGAAAAAGATGAGCACTGCGTCAATTTGCTTTAGAGCTATACAAAACCAGGTGACATGCATGTGCAGTGCTTGCAACTTCACTCTTGTTTCCAAGCTCTTGGTTTCTGTGGTCACTCACTTTTTCTTTTCACGTGCTTCGGATGCTAAGTTTCTGTTCATAGGTGGTCATGTTGTTAGTGTGACTAAAGTGCCGTTGAAAAGAGGGATGGGGCAATGAAAATCGTGCGAAGCTTCAGAGACAGCATCCACCATCTTCCCGTACGAAAGTACTCCGGTATGACTAATTCCGTGGATTATCGAACTACCTCATCGGATCAGGTCAGCGTGGAAAGCGCTCTCAAGAAGGACCACTGACGACCAATGGGAGGATGCGAAATTTCGAATTGTGTGCCCATGAGCAGCAAAGGATCAGTTTTGACAAAAGGAACCATCAAAATTAATTAAAGCCAGATTCAGTGCGAAGTTCACCTGTAGCTATTCCCTCACTATTAAATTACATCTATACCGGTTGAGCTGGCGCCCGCTACTGCTCGCTGGTTACGGTGTGTTATGCCGAGTGGATCGGATCGAAGCGCTGATATGGCTACCTGCGTACTCCAATGTAAGCCTTATTAATTGCGCTTTTTCGACTGCGGGGAAAAAGAGTTCCGCTCAAAATTGTACACTTCGATGTCAGTACCCATACTGCACCTATTTTGCAAGGCCGTGAGCCGCTAGCAGCAGTATGCGCCAGCTCAACTAATGCTACATAAACGTCAGCAATTTTCGAACTTTTTAGCAAACCATCGCTTTTGTTATATTGATACTAGAGTACGAATGATATGTGCTCAATATAATAGTTAGAATTCGTTACTCACAGTCTATTTCACAGCGCTATAGGACATCGCACGGGTATGGGCGAGAATGTGTGAAAGTGTGTAGCTGGATAAGAGAGCTTGATAAATTCTCACCCAAGTCCGTAGGCCACGCCCGATCTAGCGCTGTGAAATGGACCGTAGGCTTGCTGGCCGATGATAAGTCAGTATTTCAATAGCACCGATCATAAGTTACTACCACACTTCACTTTTCTGATGTTTAAATATATAGCGGTTGTTGTACTAGCGGTCGTCGTATATTAAGTGATTCTCGACCTAAAGTAGCCGGGTTATATAGGGTGTACCAATAAGGGCGCTCGATCTTTGACAGCTCATGGCGCCCACGTTGTTTGTGGAAGAGTTGTCAAACCTAGTTGTTGTCATTCGGTGTATATTCGCAAATTCAGCCGCGAGCAACGTGTGCAAGCCATTAAAAATTATTACAAAAGTCATACATCGGTTTGAGCAACGTAGCGCACGCTCTCAGGAACGTTGCTCCGAAATCGGCAATATGGGTGTCGAGGATATGTGGTTTCAGCAGGACGGCCCTACGAGCCACACAGCGCGCGCCACAATTGATCGCGGTGGCGACATCAACTGGCCACCGAGATCGTGCGATTTAACCCCACTAGACTATTTCTTGTGGGGTTTTCTCAAATCGCAAGTCTACGCAACCAACCACAAAGCACTGATGACCTCAAAGTCAACATACACCACGCCATCGATGAAATACAGCCCGATTTGTGAGCCAGAGTCATTGAATTGGTCTTCTCGTAGGCGCTCCACCAAGCGAAGCTAAGGTGGCCATTTGAACGATGTTATTTTCCATACATAATGCTTTCGAATACTCTTTCACACAAAAAATAAATTTCATTTATACCTCCCACACAACTTGCTTTATATCATTTTGAAGATCAAGCGCCCTTATTGGCACACCCTACAGTAGCAATATTACCATCGAAGTGCACCACATCGGCACTCATTTGCTAGTCAGAACGGATTTTATGACACATGCATTGTAAGCCCCTTACTAGCTTTTATCGCTTCGTGTCACACACCTTTAATGTCAATATCCCTGTCCCACTCTGCATATTACAGATTAGTGCTTGTGATTCAGCATAAAAAGCGTGAGGAAATTGATGTTTCAACGTCTTTCATGAGTTTTGATCATTTGTTATCACTTTGTATCAGCCACTATCAATGTCGCTGTACCAAAAACCTTATTATCAATGAGAAGCAGCTGCCAACTGACAACGTAAGACGAGCTACAAATATTGTGACATGTGTATTTTAAAGCCTCTTGCCAGCCCTTGTCGGCTGTTATCAATTTTTGTCGCCCATCATCTAGGCACCTGCTGATACACCCGTACAATCCCACAGTGGCACACATGAGTATCAATGCTCCTCCATTAGGCCGGAAAGCATCAGGAGTTCGATAACTTTGCTTTTCGAGCTTCACCTCATCAGCCCTTATTAGTCATCATCGGATTCGAGCAATCACCATTGAGCCACGGTACCTACCTCTGCAACATCTGGAAGTGTCACCACTCCATTGCCAACCGGAAAAGAGAAAAGAATTCAGCGACACATGCCTCCTGATGCTCCTTATCAACCCCTACACATTGTGTTGAGGCAGTGTTCATAATTTCGGAATATGCGGAATTGCAGCATTGCGGAATAAGGACACGTATCTAGCAGAATTGTGAAATTTTCGAAATTGTGAAAATGCAGAATCGTGAAATTTGCGGAATTGTGGAATTTACGGCAAGGGATATGATACGTATCGATGAAAAGGATTGCAGAATTTGCGTTTTTGTGGGAATGCAGACTTGTGAAGTTTGCGGAAATGCATTAGATACGTATTGAATTCCATACTACGAAGAGACAAGAGGATTAAAAGACTAAGAAGAGGGAAGCGTCTTCGCTTCCACAATCCACAATTCTTCATTTTCGCAGATTCCCCACTGGTGCATTTCCATGATTCTCCCAATCGATACGTATTTATTATTCCTTCTACAATTCCGCAAATTCCGCACCTCCCTTAACCTGCCTAATCCTTTTTGCAAATTCCACAATTCTGCGGTTCCGCAAATCCCAGTACTACGAAAGCTACCCAAGCGCATACTGAGCTCTAGCCCAGCTGGTCTCTTTTGAATACATATCACTATTTGGAATCAAACTCAAATTAGCGGTCAACATCACGTTGATTTTGATATCGGAGTCCAAATTATATTCACTAGCTGAGCATTCCTTGTATAAGCTGGGACTGTAGTGATCTAACCGAAACTGGTAGTTAAGAGTGATGGTCAGATATCAGCAGTGCCGAGATCATAATAGTTGGGACGTGGAGGTTACTGCTTTCGAAACCTGCAACTTTTTCTCATTGTGTGCGAGAATTGCGATGAAAACCGAAACCGAACCCTGGACCATATGCTTCATAGCCAGCACCCAGTGCCATCACATAGCACTGATATGACTAATGTGAATCTCTCATCAATCTCCATCAGAGTAATATCAGGCGTGGTAAGCTTGGTTCAACATGGGTCAACATCTGTCAACGTGACTGACGTGTCAAGAAGCTGTTACAACACTGTTGGCATCATTCCTAAGCCTCATCATTCGAGTTGTGCCATATCATATCTGGGATTGCCATATAATGCTGCCACGTCTCCCCAATGCTGCGCACTCTCTCCACACACTCTTTCTTTCCTGTTCTCTACAGCTCACCCTCTCTTCCTTCTCCGTTCCACGTTTACAGGGTTTCACGTACTCTGTTATGTTGCAATCTTTTCATCAGCTACCGAAGACCCCTTACAGCTACTAGTTCTCTGCCATTTCAAAGACTTACTAGGAGGTAGCTAGAGAGGTGAAAAGATGATGTGAGTGCAGAGACGCAGACAGTTCAGTTACCGGCAGCGAGAAGTTTTGTGGAGGATTTTTCGCTCCGGTAAGTAAACTAGTCTGCATCTCTGCATTTGCTTTTTCGTCGCTTGATAGCAATTCTTTTACTCACCACTATGTTGATGTGACTTCGTGGTAACTTCTAGCTCACTTGTACTCCATTCACTCTCATACAGTAGGAAGGCTTGCAAGGCCGGTCTAACTCCTTTCACAGAATATATAGTTTACTTGGATGCAAATGTATCCTCAAAACTGTCTGTTTCGGCTATTTTACTACCGTCCCTGGTGTTTTGATAATCTAGTCATTTATCACTGCATATCGCTTAGCTGAAGAAGGCCACTTTTTTGGAGCTTAGACTGTTTAACGGCCGACATCTCTTGTTACAGTGAAATCGACCACCAATGCTAATGAATCAGGTGGTTATGTTAATGAATAATGTTAATGAGTCTTTATTTACTAGCCTTTCAACACTTTGGCTGAAGTGGTCACTATGAAGTTCAGATAGTTTAGGTATCGATAGTTTTGTGTTCGATGGCATCAATTGTTAGCAATTTCTATACCCGCTGAGAGTCTAATTCTTACATGCAGGTGGTAGATTCATATGCCAGTTATCGATTCTTATCGATTTTGGAAACATGCACCACTATTTGGTATTCTACATAGTCTAGCGGTCGACACCCATTACTGTTGCAGGTACTGCACAAAAAAATAAATCACTTGCTCTGCTGTCCAAAATCTAATCCTTTGGCAGCTTTCATACTTTTGGAATTTGCGTTTTTGCGTTTTTGTGGAAATGGGGAATTGTGGAATTTGCGTTTTTGTGGAAATGCGGAAGGGTACGTATCGATTTGCGGAGTTTGCCTTTTTGCGTTTTTGTGGAAATGCGGGATCGTGGAATTTGCGTTTTTGCGTTTTTGTGGAAATATAGAAATGGATAAGATACGTATCGATTGCTTCGTCAGCGAACGTGGATGATAAGACAAAGCACTCTCAACACTGAAGGAACACACTGATCATACATTGCTTTTTCACCACACAGTTTTTTCCCTTCTCGTTCACTCTTTCGTGCTCTCGACCATTCGTTTTTGATTTGTGACTTTCGTCTGCTGTCACACTGTAGTGTGTCTTTGGGTGGCGTGCAAGTGTTCCGAACAGCGTAACGGGAGTTCATGTCAGCGTGTTGTGTGGAGAGTAATACACTATAGAAACGACGAATTCGAGATTCTTGTGCGATTAAAACAATGTATTACGGACTGCACTAGAAAATAGCTTCCCCTTCATCATCGTTTCTGTTGAGTTACAAAGGGGCCCATGATTGTGTCTGGCATTATTTTCACATAAGCCCTAGGAAATGAAAGGAATTCCGTTCTTTGCCATCAAGTCGTAGGCAAAAGCATGCATTCGAGTTTGTAAATTAGCAGATTGGAGTCTCTCCAGTGTCGGCTTACTGAACGGTCGGTTCACTATCCGCTCTCCAAACATCCACTAGAGAAGATGCCCTCTGACCCAGGAAGCAATGGAACGGCAGGGTCAGATGAGGCCCACCTTGGATCGGATCTTATTCAAGTAGCAACACTCAACGTAAGGAGATTAGCAACCAGGGAGCGCCTACTAGAAATGCAAGAAGCTTTGAAGATGACGTATATTGAGATCCTAGCTCTCACCGAACTTCGATGGAGGGGAACTGGATGCATGGACCTCGGAGAATCTGAATACCGGGTATCTTACGCTGGCCCTGAAGACAGTCAAGCAAAATCCGGTACAGGCTTTTTAGTTAATAATCGCATAATTCCACTTATTGATGCTTTTTCGAAGGAAGGAGAAAGAGTTTCTCGTCTGGATGTAATACTGTCTCGCCATACTTTGATTCGGTTTTTATCAATATACGCTCCTTTCTCAACGAATAATTGTTACCCTCAAGATGGTAAATACGAAGAGTTCACGGAATCATTGAGAGAAATAGTGTCAAAAATAAAGTGTGGACAAGGAAAAAAGATGGGACCAAAAAAGGAGCAGTGTAACGGTGTCGTACACCTAGTAGCAAAAATAGGGAGAAAGGAAAGCGCTCTGGAGAAGTCGATGGGACCCTTCGGTTACGGTGACGAAAGAAAAAAGAGGACAGTTACTAGTGAACTTTTGCGAAGAATATGAATTGAAGGTGTTAGCTAGTTTCTTCAAAAGCACGGAACGGAAGGAAATGGATTCGGAGATCTCCAAATGGGAATACACTGAACTGCATCGATCATATTTTAGCTTACAAGCATAGAAATTCCAAGGATGTCAGAACAGGAACGATTGAGTGCAACTGATCACCGTCTGCTGAGAGGAGTATTGAGGGTAAGCAGTACCGCATTGAAATATGGAAGACGACATCGTGCAAGAAGTAGGCGTATATGTGTACGTGCAACCCTTAATCCTCATCTATTTCGAAGAGAAATTCAAACCAATTGTCCCTCGAGACTTCCTAGTTCGCAAAGCAACGGATACACAGAAATTTGTAATTATATCAAAAGATCAGCAGAAGTAGCCACAGAATATCAAGAAACGGTGGGCTATTTGTCAGCAGTTACGCTAACGTTAATGCGATCTAGACATAACCTGAAAGTCTCAACAGTAATCGACCAGCTGATGTACACTGAGAACTGCAAATTATTGAGGAAACTGATACGAGAACATATCCGTCGCCATCATTATCAAGTCGTCGAGAGAGCAATTCGAGATAACAGTAGTATGAAGAAAATCAAGCATATGACTTCCTAGGGAAGAAGGCATTTGTTCCAGCTGTGAGATGAAAAAGGAAATATATGCAATACCAAAGGAGAAATCACCAATTGTGTGAAGCAGTACTATGAACAGTTATACTGCTCTACGGTTAATGTGGACTTTGTTCCATTCAAAGATGAATATCGGTATTGCCTTCCATTTCTTCAAAGTAAAGTTGAAGAAGCGATTATGTCGATGAAAAAGGGTACATCACCTGGCCAAGATCACGTTACGGTAGAAATGCTACAAGTGGGATTGACGCACTTGCTTCCGTTAGTCACAGAACTGCACAACCGTTGTCTCTCTAGTACTACTACGCCAGACGGTTTCGCTATAACAATTCTTCTGCACAAAAGAAATGATTTGCTGGAGCTAAAGATTTACCAACCAATTTCGCTTTTATCCGTTCTGTACAAAGCACTCACAAAGGCGATATGTAGGAGAGTTGAAAATATCTTGGACGCGGAACAGCCCCCAGAACAAGCCGGCTTTCGAAGGAGATATCCAACGATTGATCATTTGCACGCCTTGAACGAGCTGATCGAAAGAAGTGTCGAATATAAGATACCACTCTCTCTTGCATTCATCGACAACGAAAAAGCCTTCGACACAATAGAAATGAATGCTTTATGGACAGCTCTACAAGCACAAGGAGTTGACAGCACGCCTATCGAACCTCTACGACAAATATACTGCAACGCTCGATCCTCAGTCAAAGTTGGTGAAACCAAAGTCCCAATAAACATCTGTCGAAGCGTACGACAAGGGGACACAGACTCTCCGAAGCTTTTCACGGCCACTCTCGAGCATGTATTTCGACAACTAGCATGGGACGAATTTGGTATATCGATAAATGGAAAACGGTTAACAAACCTCAGATTCGCAGATGATGTGATGCTAATTGCGAACTCCGAACAAGAACTACAGTCTATGATTGACGATCTAGACCAACAATCTCTTAAATGTGGTCTAAAGATAAGCGACTCCAAAACAAGAATCATGACGAATTCTTCCGCATCAATTACTCTCAGATAACGTGGATAACGTAGAATCATTAATCCCATACTTCGGACCTCGGGATCAGGAATCATACCTCGGACAGGAAGTCACCATTGATCACGCATTTTCCAAGAAGATAGCTCGCAGAATCCGTGTTGGATGGGTCATCTTCTACCGATATAAAAACTTCCTAATATCCAAGAGAGTGGAGCGATTCAAAAGAAAGCTTTCTAACCGTTGCATTCTACCTTCCATTATATACGGATCGGAAACATGGAAACAAAGATGTACATGCAAAAACTCGCAGTAGCACAGCGAAGAATGGAACGGAAAATGGTTGGAGTATGTCTGAAAATAAGAAGACGAATGAATGGCTCCAGGGTGTCACTAAACTTGATGACTTGATCGAAACCGCCAAGGTAAGAAAGTGGAAGTATGCTTGAAAGCTAGCAAATTCCAATGATAATACGTGGTCACATCAGGTAATGGAGTGGTGCCCTTATTCACAGAGAAAAACAGGAAGACCGAAAGCGAGATGGCGAGACATGCTACAAAACACATTAGGATCCCGAAATTGGCAACGAAAAGCAAGATCAATGTCGAAGAAAGATGGATCTGATCTGAGCGCCACATGTTGTAATGATATTGAATTGGCGAATAAAATGTAAAATGTAAATTACCCCTCAGACGCCTTGTCAAGCAAGATTTCATGAGCTCCTGGTCAAGCGGTGAGCGGTGAAGCACTCATTGTACAAATCAGTTGCGAATACTAAAGTTTCTCACGATAAATCAACCACGATGCTTGAGGAAAGCGAACCCTGTTCAATTCAAGACTAGTGCCTCATGAAGGGCCGAATTCCGATCACGGTTGGGACACACGGTCAGTAGGGCCACTGGGTCGCGGGAACCATGCACATCCCTTAAATTTGTTTCCTATAACAGTCTTCTTTAGACATATTTTGAAGCGCGAGTAGAGCATTGTGCGAATGCTGAAGTGAGAAATGGGATGTGGCAGCTGCCTTCAACAAATTGGATCTTCTCTGAAGTAGGAAGGCTCCATTTTAATTTTCTCTGAATTCAAAAATTAACCTTTTCTCAAGTATTATGCCCGGTAGCATCACCCATTCAGCATTACAGTGGTATAGACCTGCAAGGAGGATAGAATTTACATGAATTGTCTGAATAATTGTTTGAAAAATTTATGTTACAGGGAAAAGGCCACAGGCTGTTACAGGGTCGGAGGCCTAGGTGGCCCAACCTACACCAGCCGGATTTACTTTTTGATCAAGGTTCAAGGCAAATGGATCTCTTGCAGAACGAGTACGGCAGGGTTCATAGTTCACGATTCAGGCGATCACTCGATCAGGCGGAAGGAAAAAGATACATATTGATTGGGTGATTCAGGCGATCACGCGATCGCGGAAAGCACGCGATCGCGTGGATCACGCGATCAGGCGGAAAAGAAAAGATATATATTGATTACGTGATTCAGGCGATCGCGCGATCGCGCAAAGCACGCGATCGCGTGCTTTACGCGATCGCGTGATCCACGCGATCGCGTGATCGCCTGAATCGTGAACTATGAACACTGCCTACGGGGTACCATTTCTAAAAGACAAGTCGATGACGAAAAAGATGGTTTGTCATATGCAGTGAAGAATCCCTACTATCCCTAATATATATGAAACGCTCCGTTTCTTTGTACGTCCGTCCCTCCGTTCGTCTGTCACGAAATTAGGTATTATATGAAAAACGACCTGTGGAGATGGGGGCATGTTTGGGATGGGTAGGGCATGGGACGACAAGTCAAGAGCAGTGGCACAGCGAAGAATGGAACGGAAAATGGTTGGAGTGTGTCTAAAAAGTAGGAAGACGAATGAGTGGCTTCGAGGTGTCACTAAGCTTGAAGACTTGATCGAAACCGCCAAGGTAAGGAAGTGGAAAAATGCTTGGAAGCTAGCAAATTCCAATGACAGCAAATGGTCACAACAGATAATGGAGTGGTCCTCTTATTCATAGAGGAAACAGGAAGACCGAAAGCGAGATGGCGAGACATGCTACAAAACACATAAGGATCCCGAAATTGGCAGTGAGAAGCAAGATCAATGTCAAAGAAACACTGGATGGATCTGATCTGAGCGCCACATATTGTGAATTAGCGAATAAAATGTAAATGTAAAAAGTAAATTAGCAGATTTGTTCAATATTCTTCGAGCTGTCCCAATTCTCATTAGAATAGCATATAATAATCTTTCGCTCACGAATTTTTGAGGTGTGACAAATTAGGTTTTCAAAGTTGATGAAAACTTAGATAAAAGGATAAATAAAACTTCGTGAAATATCAGGTAGATAAAGGTGTGTAAAATTGTACAGGCCTGCCACAAAAAGACGGAGGTCTCTTCGGAGTGCACATTTTCAATAGTAAGTCGTACAGCCAGTACTTACGTATAACATAAGCTTATCATTCTTCTTTTAATAACGAAATCTATAAAGACAATAATCCATAAAAGAAGTTTGACCGTTCGCGAATGATGAGCTTCGTGGGATGACACGAGCCGCGCACGCGGCTCTCACGCTGTCCACAATTCCGCATTTCTACAAAAACGCAAATTCCACGATTCCTCATTTCCACAAAAACGAAAAACGCAAATTCCGCAAATCGATACGTAGCTATCCTTCTTTCCACAAAAACGCAAAAACGCAAATTCCAGAACTATGAACGCTGCCTTATCTTGATCATTCATACATTAAAGCAGTATCAAAAGACATAAACCATTATTTGGAAGGTTAGGCACTTTAGCGGTCGATATGTCGGCGTCTTATATCAGAAAATGTACAAAATAGGCTCACACAGTGACATGGGCATCACACGTTTTTGCATAGCGGTCGAACGTGACCTTCTTCCTCTGTCATCCGGAAAAGCAATACGGACAGAGTGACATTTGTCTTCCGACGCTCCTTATCCAATCTTACCCACCGTTATCGCGTTGGATCACCCACTGTTGATGTCCCTGTTCCACCCCGCAAAAGACCTGTGAGTGTCAACGCTCCAAGATCACCTGGAAAACGAGTCGGGCCTGATGACTTTTTCCTTTTGACGTTCGAATCTTACCAATCGTTTCAATTTGAATCACCCATCGTTAGTGTACCTTTCCCAACTCCCAAATCACATGCAACAATCATTTTCCCAGCTTACTACTACAGATATGAATTTTGTGAGAAACAGTTAAACACACACACAACCACACACAAACATACCTAGGGGATTATATATATACCAGTCGGATCGCCCAGCTGCCACCGGGCGCTCCTCCTTCCTAGGCGAACCCGGCTTCGCCGGGCTCCCTTATAATTTCGTTCTTTCTATGAATGCGTTTTACACACTCTTCACATAGGTCAGCGGTTATCACTGATATGGATACTTACAATGAGCACTCGGTGATAAAGATTTTAATGTGGTATGTGCAACTGTTCGGCGCACACTGAGCAGGATGGGAGAAGCGCATACCTCCCGCAAAGAAATCACTCTGTTCAATCGATAGGGCGGAAGAGAACAAAATATTGCCATACGTCTGATCAAAGATACACCTATTGACATCTTGGCATTATTGTGGGCATTATTTCATCAAAAATGAATTAAACATACATTATCTCATTCTCCTAAGAGCCTCAAGAGACCACTTCTCGCTGCTCTTTAAAGGCCGCAGTGATAGTAGCTTTCTGCATAAGACCGGAGAAGGAAAGGGAAGACTGTTCAAAATGAAAGAATTGGGAAATGCATAAAGTTTTAGTTATGCCTGCTTTTCCGAAGCGCACATGGTCCACAGCCGGCATGACCCCTTAAAAATTTGATCAGATCCGAACATTAAGCCTCATGTGTCGATCGACATGGAAGCATACCCATATAGATTTGGCAGAGCCAGTACTGCAACCTCAAAGAGCGGGCACTGGAGCAGAGTAATAACTACTGACGCCCTGTATGTAACGAGTGAGTAACAATGATAGAAAATGAAATCTGAAAGGGCTGGCGGGGCCGCTCCCCTGAGAAGGAGAAGCGAGCGACGGCGGCTTGGCGATCCGACTGATATCCATACGATGAAGTTAACAGGAGCTGCTCAGCAATGTGATTCGGCAAGGATTAGTGTATAACATTGTTGGATTCACACTTATCCGCATATCCATTGGTGCACCCATTAGTCACAGAAATCAGAGAATGTAACCCCTTGTGAGGTCCACCATCCGCACCGACCCTCCAAGTACTTCATGATAGGTGTATGAGCCACTCACATCTTGTGAAAAAGATTGCAATCGTTTTGATTTGCACAGTCACCCATTTTGTGATTGGTTTAGTTCAAGAATGAGGTGAGGGCACGAAATAGGTGTTTATATAAGTTGGAGATGCGATCACTGCGATAACACGGCCTTATAATGATACTCCATTACCCATCGGTTTCTCTCGACCCAGAGAGGTTGTTTTGCTCTATCATTACCTAAACACAATCACTCGCTTGCGGACAGATATACAGACCAACATACAAAGTATATGGTTTTTATAATAAAGGGATATGTAGATAGTATCCTGATCATGAAGTGTAGAACGCAGTATCAAAGACGCGCACCGTTATTCGGACGCTAAATAATTTAGCGGTCGATACATCGGCAACTGATACAAGAACATAATCAAAATATGTTCATCCAATGGAACTGTTCATCAGACGCTTTCATTGTAGCGGTCGTGTAGTAATAGCCAGCGGAGCACTGGCCTTTACCCAATCCACTTCCTAATGGCTCTTACAGCGCTAAGCAGTCGTTATATTCAATCCGTCACCATAAAGGTCCCGCTTCGGATTAATTCCCTCCTGCAACAACTATGAGTTTGGACACTCCACTTTCTGCTGAAAGAGGAAAGATTATCAATGTGGCCTACCTACCATTAATGTCCCCGTCCAACCCCGCACAACACCTGTGAGTATGAATGCTCCAGGATCAATGCGGAACGGATTCGAAGCTCCGGCATTTTTGCTATTCTTATCGAATCTTATAAACCGTTATCGATGCGGGTCATCCGCCATTAATGTCTCCGTCCCAGCCCGCACAACACCTGTGGGTATGAATGCTCCATAATCAACGCGGAACGGATTCGGAGTCTCTAGTCTTTTTACTCTCCTTATCGAATCTTATCAACCGTTATCTATGCGGGTCACCCACCATTAATGTCCCCGTCCAACCCCGCACAACACCTGTGAGTATGAATGCTCCAGAATCAATGCGTAACGGATTCGGCTCCAGCCTTTTTACTCTCCTTACCGAATCTTATCAACCGTTATCTCTGCGGGTCACTCACCATCAATGTCCCCGTCCAACCCCGCACAACACCTGTAAGTATGAGCGCTCCAGGATCAATCCGAAAACGGAACGGTTACAAAGACTCTATCCTTTTACTCTTCCTATCGTATCTTACAACCGTTATCAGTGCGGGTCACCCACATTAATGTCTGCGTCCCACCTCGCACAATATCTAGGAGGATCAATGGCCAATGCGAAAGGTTAGGCGACTTTGGTGACATTTGCCTTCGGAAGGTCCTTATCAGCCCTTATCAGCTGCTATCACTTTCGGTTCACCACCGCAAGGTCCCTATACCACCCCTACATCACTTGCAAAATTCAATGCCCCACCTTCGCTTCGACGCAAGATATCAGTTTCGTGACAAAGGGGCGGACACTCACACAGGCAAACGGATTACCTATAGTAGGAACATTGTGGAATTCACACTTATCCGAAAATCCATTGATGCCACCAATTGTCACAGAAATAAGAGAATGTGCCCCTTTATGAGGCCCACCATCGCTTAAGGCCCTCTACCCACTTTATGATAGCTCACTAAGCCGGCAGTGACCTCCTAAATCTTGAAACAGTTTTCATTCACTCAATTACCCACCTCCCGCTCGGCCTAATCCAAATGGTACTGTCCCTCCTATAACTAAACATACTTGCATGCCATTCCATGTGCCGACACCCACTGCGATGTCATCGCACCGCAAAACGACGGCGAAGGTACGAAATAGGTGCTCATATAAGTAGGAGGTGCTATCACAATGATGACAAAGCCTTACAATGATACTCCAACACCCTTCGATTTCTCCCTACCCAAAGCGGTTGCTTTGCCCCATCATTCCCTTATCACAATCATTCATTTGCGGACGAACAGACATACTTACATACCGACATACTCACATACAAACCGACATACCGACAAACAGACGCACAAAGTTACTGGTTTATATAATAGAAGGATTCCATGTGCCGACACCTAGTGCGACGTCATCGCACCGCAGAATGACGGCGAAGGTACGAAATAGGTGCTCATATAAGTATGAGGTGCTATCACAATGATAACAAAGCCTTACAATGATACTCCAACACCCTTCGATTTCTCCCTACCCAAAGCGGTTGCTTTGTCCCATCATTCCCTTATCACAATCATTCATTTGCGGACGAACAGACATACTTACATACCGACATACTCACATACAAACCGACATACCGACAAACAGACGCACAAAGTTACTGGTTTATATAATAGAAGGATTCCATGTGCCGACACCTAGTGCGACGTCATCGCACCGCAGAATGACGGCGAAGGTACGAAATAGGTGCTTATATAAGTATGAGGTGCTATCACAATGATAACAAAGCCTTACAATGATACTCCAACACCCTTCGATTTCTCCCTACCCAAAGCGGTTGCTTTGCCCTATCATTCCCTTAGCACAATCATTCGTTTGCGGATGGACAGACATACTTACATACCGACATACTCACATATAAACCGACATACCGACAAAGAGGCGCACAAAGTTACTGGTTTATATAATAGAAGGATTCCATGTGCCGACACCTAGTGCGACGTCATCGCACCGCAGAATGACGGCGAAGGTACGAAATAGGTGCTTATATAAGTATGAGGTGCTATCACAATGATAACAAAGCCTTACAATGATACTCCAACACCCTTCGATTTCTCCCTACCCAAAGCGGTTGCTTTGCCCAATCATTCCCTTAACACAATCATTCATTTGCGGACGGACAGACATACTTACATACCGACATACTCACATACAAACCGACATACCGACAAACAGACGCACAAAGTTACTGGTTTATATAATAGAAGGATACCGGTTGGCTGGCTTCTATCACACTACTGCGCGATTCACGTCGATGCTGTGCAAATTGGGTTTGATCGGCATGACCACTGTTGTGTATGGAATTAAATAGAAATTTTCTTCCCTCTTCTTTCAGCTGAGTTTCCAAACTGGAAAAAAAAGCAGAGAAGGTGACGATATAAAAAAAGAATTTCGGTTGTAATACACTTTGATCGCCTCGCATCGAACCCATTTTGCACGTCATCGACAGGAATTGCGCGCAGTAGTGTGCTCCAGCGGGCAGGTTCTGCTGAAGTGGTCATCATCGAGACTGAATAGTTCAGAGATCGATAGTTCTGTATTCGATCGCATAATATCGATCGATAATAGCTTTGGGCGGAGGTGGTGTAGTGACAGGTGCCGCGCACAGCACTCTCATGGTGCGGGGATCAAATCTCGCATCAACGCCCGCCCAGGCCAACCAAGCCTTCCATCCCTCCAGGGTCGGTAAATTGGTACCAGACTCGTCTGGGAGGATAAAAGCACTGACTTGTACATCGGCTGGCCACCGCAAGTCATTGTATAGGCCACATCACATTCACCAGCCATCACGATTCTGAATGGAACTAGAATGTGCGGCGCATCCCACAGAAGGGATTGATTAACGCCAAAAACTTTATCCTTTTTAATAGCTCTTTCACTTACTGAGCATCTTATTCTTACCTGTTGGTGGTGAATTCATGTGAAGCATTGATGGTATCGGTTTTGTAAATATGCATAACTGATTGGGATTTCGCACGGTCTAGTCAAGATATATGAAAGATTTAAAATTTAGAGTCCAACCTTTGTGCAACCTGATTACGGATATGCGTGGAACACACAAGTTTGGTGCAGCATAATATACGGATCTGCGATTGAACACACAAGTTACACACAAACCCACCAGCCGAGCGCACCTAGCTGATTATAATGGTAGGATGTCGTAGGCAGAACAAGCCAGATGATCAATGGTTTTCCGATAAGAGTTCATTTTTTTAATTTCTCACTTTTGCACAGTATACAAGGACAGCTTACTAGGAAATGCCGTCGATGCGTAAAAGAAGCAGTGCTACGTAATTGAAGAGGATTCTGTAAAAGGCGCTATTCGAGATAGTTTTCAAGAATTACTCACCCCAGATGATATCATTTTCCTCCTTATTCATTATTGATGCCAGTTGTGCACCTTTGCTCTTGCAGGCCTTGTTTGCTCCAGCCCATGTTTTTTTGTCTCCAAACACCTAAAAGTTGGATCGTCAGTACTATACATCATTGAAAACGTAGCGATTTGTAGTACACTGGTAAATGTCCTGAGTTGCTCACTGTTCGCAATAGACGGAGTTTGCTTGATATTAGGTCTTTTTAGTTAATAACAAAATTTTTAATCTGTCTAAGGGTGGTATCACTTGAATCGGAAAGGCTTATTCCAGGGTTGTAGGCCCGTCACGATTGTGGTAATGCAGCCTCCTCCGTTGTTAGACAGTTCAACACACACACACAAGAGATCCATTACAGAGACGTGAGTGTGGCAAGGATGGCCTGCTACTCACGGGGGAGAATTCTATTAGTGGAGGGAACGTGGACAATAAGAAACAAGTGATATCGCATAGTTTCTCTTGGTACCAGTCACCAGCAGGAACATATTCGAAGGCTCACTTTCACGCGGTAGTCTCTTACGAGATCAAATGTCAGGAAACGTTCATTGCTAGTTTCGAAGGATTTTTAAAGATCTTTCTTTATTGGCAAACTTTATCAGCTTCTACTTCATTACTTGGCGTCTTAAGGCAAAACAAATACTCCTAGAACGTGCCATTGAGAGTTCTCCTTGCCATAAGGGTTCTTTCAAAGTGACGGAAAGAGAGGTCGACCAGAGGAAGTTTGTGACAGGTAATGAGTAAAACAGCCAAAGTGAATGGGGGTGAAATCATACGGGAACCCTCCCAAATTTCCAATCTTCACGAGGATTCATATAAACTCTGCATAAGAGTGCCGCTCGAGTGAAAAGAAGAATAACAGGAATGCGGTTTCAGGGTGTGGTTCGCCCACCCTCCGTAGGTTGGGAATTAGCTGTTACTGAACAATAGGATGTGGGAAAATCGTTGGAGTCTAAGCGCAAGGTAAGGATGTTTAGCTCAATTGTTGCGCCATGATCGAAGTCCAGATTTCTAAAGTCGACGGTGCATGCAGCAAGAGCTACAGTTAGCAATTCAACTTTCCTATCCATAGCATTTTTCTTGATCCAAAGAACCATTGCAGAGGACAATTTTACGAACTTCATTGACGCATTAAATTCAACGCTTTCCATTGTCGCACGGGGGAGACTAACTATCTTTCACGACAGCTCCTAGTCGCACTCCATACAAAGAACCCTCCGGAAATTGAAATAGTCTCAGATACGAAGCTTTGCCTCGCACATAATACGGGAGTGACCTTTTGTCTGATGAGTAAGATTTCCAAGCTTATACTCCCAGAGCAGTGCTTTGAAAACTAATGCAATGTTGAAAACGGATACAAGTAGCTCAATGCCCTTTGAATTGGCAGTAATGTGCACGAAGTACAAGCAGGCATGTAGGCATGTGTTTTTCAGAGGGTGCTGATTGTTTCCTTTGTCATTTCATTGTACTATATTATGTTTATCAAAATACCTGCATAAAACTGGTACTCAGAAGAGCAAGGACTTTCGCACCTACCTAATGCTTAGTTGCTCACACTAGACTTTAGAGGGGATTATATGCCAAAAAAACAACTGCAGCCCTTCGTCCTCGCCATTCGGCCAGTCACATGCTACTTTGGAACGCTACCATAAATGACACCATTCCGTACACAGCATTAATTTGGCCCACAGATTGCTGTATTGCAAATAAAACTTCCCAGTGGAGGCTTCGATCGCGTACAAAAAGATTATGCTCTCTTAATGGGGAAGCGGCAAGTGACAATATCAACATCAGTGAGTGAGCATCTACTATGAAACTCTATCAAATATGGGAGTAATTTGCAGAATAGAACTAAGCCGAAAAAACTCATACTAAAAAGGAGGATAGTTGCTTCTCGCAAAAAATTTTCGATTGCACAAAAATGGCTTCGACGAAACAGCCTCTTTATTGGTTTTTCGAAGAAAGTTCAGCTATTGAATCGCGCTTGATTTTGCGATTATTTAGTTTATCAACAAGGTTTGTCTAGTGGAGTCTTCTACTCCACTTGGAAAGCGACAAATTTATTTGTATAATCTTTCTGGCCTCTCTTCACTTGGGAACGATAACGTTGAAGAGTAGCAATGTGATCTCACCTTGTAAGCCTTAACGTATTTGCCAAGAATAGCCCAGCCGTCTTGGTATCCTGCTAAGAAAACTGGTCCAACATTGGATTTTTCATCGAAAGCGGAAGATTCACGACCAGCAACATTATCAGCAGTCACAACACGCACTATGGAAAAGGCAATCAACAAAACGCGGATTGACATCTCCAGCTGAAATGATCATTAAGTTAGTCGTATGAATAACGAAATGAAGGAAAACAAAGGATTATGGAAGCGTCGATCAAACATTTGGGGAGGCGCCACACGTTTCAATTTTTTTTTTAAAATGGTAACGATATTACGCTTTCTGTTTTTTTTGTCTCAGAATTTACTACTGACGTCATAAAATTTATCAATTTCTGCTTCAAAAGTGATATAGTGACACGTGCACACAAACGGTAGGTGACCGGTACGAGTAACTGCTGAAAGTATGCTTGCATATTCCTGGGATCCCGTCGACGCCCACGGTATAAAATCGAAGGATGGGACTCGAGGTTTAATTGGCGTCAAACCTTCAGCCGGTTTATGGTGGACGAGATTTGTCAAGACTTTCGGTGTGCCCTTCATCATAAATTTATTTGTAACCCTTGTTCCTTCAGAAAGCATGGCCAGTGGTGTCCTGACCGTCACTGAAGTGCGAGCAAGAACAGGGGACTAAGTTCCAATAAGAGCATCAAAAAGCCGCTCAAGACCATTATAAACAGGTACATCGGCCTAAAGAGACGAGGTCGGTTCAATTCGACTTCTACCTCGCTCAAGGTCTCTTTTGTCTCAAGACTAGTCTCAAGAATTGACACCCTCATCAAAATCTCAAGGCCAGCTTCCAGACTTGAAAATTTCGTGATTTCTCAGGAGCATTTGGCGTCCAAGATAGCCATATATAAACGCCTATTGACCACCACGTTTAAGAAGCTAGAACACATGGTAGCCAGGTCAAAAGAAGAAAAACTTGAGGATGTCCCAGTAGACCAGTCTCTCTCCGAAGAAATCCAACATGATAATGTGCAACGGTTACAAGAAGCGATCAGTGTCATCGATATCACGTCAAACAAGCTGGTGAAAGCCCTATTTGACTTTGCGTCAACAGTCGATGATGGGCTGCCACATTATGCGAAGCATTCGACTACATGCTACTGCTACAAGCAAGACTTCGGGTAAAGTGTAATGGGGCACATAATACCTCTTGCTGTTTCACTGAAACAGGTCAGGATCGCAGCCTCACAACACGGGGACAAATCCCGAGAAACGAGATTAAGGCGAATCAAACAGACCCCTACCAGAGCAGCAGGGCGAACACTGAAAAAACCGGACCCAAGACGCGTTAAAATGTGATCATGGCTGACTCATTAGAACCGATCGGTATGGCTCCGCCCGTACTTCATGCTCTGCATTTGAATCGATCTTGCCTTCCCACATGGGAATTGACGGTTCTAGACTCCACTCTGGAACGCTCTCGAAAGTCAGTGTTCTGATCGATGCTGGGACAGAACTATCTTTTAACGACGAAGCCTTGGCGCAAAAGTTAAATTCACCTATTGTCGAAGAGAAAATTATTTGAATAAATACCTTCGGAAGCGTCGAATTTGAAGAACGTCAGTGTAAGTTAGTCCGCATGGATGCATGGTATGAGAAGGGACCTATCCGCACACACTCGAGCTGCTAACTTATGAAACTCTAACAAAACATTTCTTTCCTCTTCACCTATCACCTCGACTTGTCGACACCTCTCAGGGACAGGAAGTTCATCAACCCATCTCTTTTTCTCGGATGTGACCTACACTGGGCTTTCGTGCGTATGGACAGGACACCAATCAAACTACCTTCGGCTAAATATCTTTCCAAGCAAACTTGGCCCCTTATATCAGGACGGTCTAGTACCCAACCACCTGTGGTAGCCCATATTACAGAATATCCAAAAGACCAGATAACCCACTGGGATAATTTGTGGTGATGAATACTGTTCAACCCAGTTGAGCAACCACGGACAATCAATCGAGAATTTCTCAAGAGGAGTGAGATGAATGTGAGAAAATTTGTACAGTAGCCGCTACCGGAGCAGAGGAATTCACAACAAAAGCTCAAGAAGCCGTAGACAAGAAAATTCGGGATGACTTTTATTCGACCATAGAACGCAGAGAAGACGGCTACTATGTTCGTCTGCCGTGGAAGGAGCACCACTCAGTACAACTGGACAATAAAGCATTGGCATACAAGTGCCTCAATAACGTATGAACGTATCTCAAAAATTACGAGTAACTGCTAGATCAATATCATAACACCTTCCAAGATCAATTAGTCAAGAACAGCTAGGAGACCAGGCGGAGGGAGCGACAGAAACATAAACACTACTTCGAGGCAACGGCCGTACTAGCCATCGCCGACAAGAGGATCGCCAAACTGGAAAACATCGTGGACGAAATCAAATATGAGATAGCTGAAGCCGAAAAGCTGCGGAAAGAAGAGAAAAAGGCACGCCGTGAAAAGAAGGTCCTCCCCTTCGGGATCCAGACTCACCCGCAGAACTCCCAGGATGTGGCAATTCAATGACAAGCAGAGTCATGGCAGAGCCTCCGCCAAAAGCGAATCTACAATGAAGATTCGAAAGAAGTATCGGCAAAAGTCAAGGTCGTATCTGACGAAGAATGTGTGATACAGCTGATCCATGAAAGTGTCGATAGGAAAGACGAACAAGACGAAGAAAACGAGAAGGAAATACCGAAGACTTACCAGGAAACAAAGATGCACGTGATGAAGCAAGAGCAGCAACACAGCAGCAACACTTAATAAAAGACATAACAATTTAGTAGAAATTCTGAAGCTCTTTCTGCCCTGTACCACCGCCAATATTTCACGACATGATGTCGTAACCGGTGCCGCCTATTCTTCTGTGAGTTACTTGGCCTACGTTAGCGTGAATGCTGTCTGCATGCCCTGAAACGAATTAAAGGGATTATCTTGACCCTTTTCTTGTGCTCATGATGGATTCTCATTACAAGGGGCGTAGCTAAATATCGCAGAGCTATGGTCACATTCCAAACTTAAAAATTTCTCAAATACAATTTTCAGTTCAACGCTGCCGAATCCTAACATGAGAGATACCAAAATGATCATGGATTCATGTTCTCCTCGAATACGAGGGTATATTCACTTTTGCCTCAAAGTCACAATCAAAGTGGAGAGTTTACGACTCCGCAGCGTCGAAGAGAATTGCCCTTAGTACTTTGAGGCAAAGTTTGTGAAAACCTCGAAAATTTTGCCGAAGGAGAAAAGAAAAGTGAAGGTTTTACCGACACTCACATTCTCTTTGAGCAGGACTTCCTACTGGCACCTTTTTCAAACTTATGGGAAATTTTGAAGAAAGTTATAGCAAAAAACGGAGAAATCATGGAGTTTCCATTTATTGGTCGACTGGCCATGAATCAGTAGCGGTATTGTATTCATATTTTTTTGCTCTACAATTATATTTTGTTCTACAATTAGAAATGGTGGAATTCGAATAACTATACGTTCACGTAATCTCAGTAGGCATGGCCATCAAGTTCTATGATTACGTTCGTGATAACTGGTTCAAATTTATGATCTGCTTTTTTGTGAAGTGTTTACTTTTCTTGACATGCCATCTCAATAGTAGTACTTTAACACTGGTTACCAACGCAAAGGCTATGAGCTTTACAGAAGTTGCAAGGTTTACGGATCGTTCTAAAGGCATAGGGAGGATATGAAGAAGGATTGAACCACTGGCGTTCATACGTGTGGTAAGCACCTTTTATAGCTCAATGCAGTTCACAAATTTAAAGCCACAATTCGTGCATTTTAATTTAAAATCAAATAATATTACCACACATTCCCGGCCGACAACAATTTGTGAGGCATTTTGTATTTATTTTTATTGTTTTTCTCACAATCAGCATGAAGCGAATGCATGGTGAACATTTATAAAACAATGAAAATGTGGGAAAACATGAGGCTGTTAAAGTGGGTCACATGGTGGATGTGCACATTGCTGCCGTTTCTATTTCCACAGGAATGGCGACGGCATAATTCGCGAGTTTTGGAAGGTGGATGGATCACTTGCCACATTAGGAAGGTATCACGGACCAATGGTTGTACTGCGTGGCTCATTGTTATCAGAGAAACGAAAATCCAAAAAGCGGAGTTACATTAACAATTTAGCAACATTGCATTAGCTATGAACAGGATATGTGGCAAGAGAACACAGGAAATTAACTAACACACCCCAATACTAATTAGCTCTGAAGCAGTAAAATGTGCAGATGTGGCGTGAATCGAGATGTTCTTAAAGCTAGCTTTTCTGTACCGCTTCCCTCTGAGCATGCTATCGTGCACTTTCACTTGAGTGTTCAGGTAGGGGAGCCAACCTTGTCGTGGTTCTTATGATTTTGATGTGCTGTGACTGCTGGTTTATTAGGCGAAAATACTAATCCATTTTGGACTGCAATGATGTAATAATAAAGCTGTCATCTATGTATCTGCAGTACATCAATGGCAAACGTTCCAGCGATGGTTCTTCGATTCTGCTAATGAAGCGGATCGCAAGTACTAGAGCTGAGCTAACTTAACCCACTGCCAGACCTCTTCTTTGACCGTAATCTGCACCCGACTACCTGAAAATGTTGCATTGCAAACATTCCTTGTTTGAAGTCAAGATGTGCGCCTCACTGAGTCCAAAGATCTCTATGGCTCCAAAGTGCCTGTCAAGAATATTAGAAAGTGCCTGTAAGGCTTGATCGTTTCAGACAGTGGTATGAAGTGAGGTGACATCAGATGGCTTCATTACGCACCAGTCTCCATGCGTGAACATAATTGCTCGAGGAACTTCATCGTATTGGTCAGGTGAGATGGCCAGCAGCTGGCTCACTATGCAATTCAGCAGCCATGAATTCCATCAGTTGGTCCACCCAGGCAAAGTATAATCGGCCGTATTTTGAAAGTGTCTGCTGACGCTGACCGCACACCCGTGGAGGCAAGTTTGTGGATTTTGACAAGGTCGTAAAAGACAGACAATTCGGATTGCCAACTCTTAATCTACTTCGAAAATTTCTATCGAGACCAGCGGACTGACCTTGAGCCATCCAAGCATTGCTGTGATGCCTACATTGGGTCAGAAATACTTGCTCTGTCGCGCGGCAATAAACGAAGGTGCCTGCTAGATGGAGCTGTCTAATTCAGCAAACAGACTTCTCAATATGACATCCACTTCTAGTGTTGGACCAGTTTTTTGTAAAGCGTGCGTGGAAACGGTATAGATGGAAACGGTTTCTGGTTTGTGAAGGCAGCACCGCTGTCGCGACTGTACTTCAAACGCAGTGATCTCGGAGCGTAAGCGTTCCACAGTTTTACGGAAAGTTGAAGCACTGATGTTATTCGTAGATGAGAACGATGGGCCGAAGCTGAGGAAGTGAAGTGCATTGGACGAAACGATAGTGTTATCCAAAACAGTGACGCTTGTCACTTTCCCACCACTGAGCGCTGGTGTCAGTAAGGTGTAATCATGCGTGAGTCCTTCTCAACGTGACGAGAGCTTTTGTGGAATGCTCCGAAAAGTCGGTCATATTTAGCATAAAAAGTGAACACAGTCTTGAACCGTATAGAGGAAAAATCAATTTTGACCCATCTTCAATAATCCTCCAAGTCACTTCCGAGAAAACGCCGGCGTCCTTGCTCTTTTACTTTACATTTTACGTTGATCGAATGGACCAACACAGATCTCTGTCGACAACACTTCCAACAACTGACCGTCTATTGAGTACGCAATCTCAAACTTGGGTAATTAATCAACAAGACATGACTGGAATAATAACTAGCAAGCATCACCTCGAAACGGCAATCGACATCCAGTTGGCGAGATAGGGTCGAGTATTGCCACTCCTTAACGAGAGCACAGGGTACGCTGCCATTAGAACGCATGGGCGCAGGGGCCGTCACGATACTAACACGTAAGCCCAATATTGCAGCGCGAAGCACCTTAGAGGAATTCTGAAACACGGCAAGGACCCCTAAAACCAATAGAAAGGAGGAAGGCGCCAAGGAGCTCGCACTCTTCGCGGCAATATGCGGGTTTTGACCTAACAGATTAATCCTCACGAAGTCACGATTAAAACAGTATTGGATGAGATTGTTAGTTAGTTTTGGTGATACACTAGGGATATTTCTGCTCCCGGAGAGATTAAAAGGAATTCTCACAGGGACTCCCTCGCGCATGGGGTCTCAGAACTTTTACCTATTTAAACCGCCCTCCTACCAGCACGGGGTGGTAGGTGGACCTTTGCAGTCAGCACTCCAAAGATTAGTCGCTGATTCTCTGGGTATCGCTCAATCATTTCACATACCCTATAAGCATTTTCTGTGAGTTGCAATGGCGTTTGAATGAACAGTTTCCATGAAGGATTTGCTCGTCGATACTCTGAAAAACTCGAGACGCCGAAACATCTTTCGAAATAACATTATTGCCAAACTTGGTTGGAAGGTAAAAATCCGAACAGCCATAATTGAAACCACATGTAAAGAATCATCGAAAGTCGCACATGATCAATGATACCACCGTTTTTTTTTTCGTGTGCGAAGCACCGTGATCTCTTCCATAAGAAAAATGCTTTATTCGTTTCGTTCAAATGAAGAATCCTTCCCCTCACAGACTATCACTTTTTCCGAGCCCTCAATTCTCATCTGCGTCAGAAACAATTTACTAATTCAGACAATGTTGAATGTGCTTTCCCTGACTTCGTTGATTCTTGTGATAGTAGTTTTTATAGTGAAGGCTTAGAATTATTGCCTATTCAATGGCAAAACTGCGTAGCTTCTGATGGTTTTTACTTCGATTAATAAACTTGTGTTTAAGCTGAGTTATAGTAGTTTGAAGTGTGCGGTCCATTTTCGAAATTTTTTGCAACGACCTAATAGTTGCATCCTACCGGAGAGCTTCTTGTCGCAAGGCGAGGGAGCTTTTCCTATGAGTCTCTTGATACACTCCCATCCCACATCCCAGGCAAATGTGTCAGAAGCGAGCGTAATTAGCTAAGCCTGCCCTCGAAGTTCACTACTTGGAATGGCATTATTGAATGTGGAGGTGCAAGCATATATTACAACAAAAATCGACTCCAATAAATAAGTTTTACTGTGCAATATGTCTGCAAATGTATTATGCAGTTGATGTGTTGTATAGATGTCATATGTGATGGCACTGTTCCAATTATTTTTGGCATTCTGCAGGTGGTAGCAGGGCTGGAATGAAGTCCATGACTCCGAACACATGCATCAGCGTAATGATTGTGAATACCAGCACACAAAATAGCAACAGGATAACTACACCCAACGCCACATAATTACCGGTGTTTTTTGATTTCTGAAACACAAAATGTGGAAATGAATTAACGACCAGTAGGTAATGTCGCTCACCGTAGAGGAACTTTTAGATTGGGTAGACATGGTGCTTTTGCCGCCAACTTTTCGTCCAAATTTTGATTTTGGTTGGCCCTGCTTTTGCGGAATGTTTGGAGGCGCTGCAGAAATACATGCGTAATAGTCGGTGATTTATTATACTTTGAAACTTTCTGAAGTCTTCTTAAATATTCTCCAAGGTCATGGATCGAAGTCTCAGTTGTGGTTGCGAATGCCAAAACTAGCTAATCCTGCGGAAGATGCCATGTATGTGGCTTGTATTGAGGATCATGAATGTGATTGAAAGATCAATTCCGCGCTCAAATGTGGCTCGTATAACATATAATGTGTATCATGTACATATGTCGCGTGCTTCATTCTAAGTAAGCCTAACAGTATTTGAATGGTAGGGAACATTAGAGGAACAGAATGGTCATTATTCAGCGCAGTTGGAAAGAGACCACTTAGAAATGCTGCTGTAGCCCCATCGTTACATTTTGGATGTTCAATCGGAAAAGTATAGCGGTGAGTGATGCCATCATCTGTCGCGTGCCTATATTCCGATCCACATTCAAACATTCGAGTAAATTACTCTTTTCGTGGACGTCGAACCACGTGTGAATGGGTGAGCAACAAGGTACATGCCTCTCAATCAAAAAAATGAAGCAGCGAGACACTTTAGAGTAATGACAGGCGCTCTCGGTGACTGTAGTGCAACTATTAGCAATCCTCCTAAACTAGGGATCCTGAAGACACTTGTAAAAATAAGTGGACCAATGTGTGGCTTTTAATTTGGGCCAATTCTCGCTACAAGTGAGCGAGACCACCTTTTACGTATTCTGATGAATCATCGGAGTATGTTTTGAGACACTCTGGTAATCAATACTTGATAAAGTCCAGCAGCAGCGAAATCGGGAGAACTTTGAAGGTGCCAAGATACTTATGACCAGCTTACATAACAGTTGGATCCCAAGGCGATTACTCTCGAAACAAAGGGCAGTACTAGGTATCGCATCGACAGCCGCGTCAGCTGTTCACACAGCTCTGATGGCGCACCCTACTACAAATTGCCTTCTCGATCCTTCAATAAGGAACTCACCATTGTTTTCATTGCCAGGGGGCTTCCTAAAAAATACATGTTATGTTTCAACCCCATAAACTGCCACCTGTGGTTGGTTGTCAGCCTGCCTTACAACGATGACAAAGTAGTACCGTAATGGGTATAGTAATCGGAACAATTTGTTTTTCGGAAATTTTCGGTGCTGTTGTAACATGTGATTCACAAGGAGGAACGGGGGGGGGGGGGGGGGGGAGTTGGGGGAAGGGAGGAGCTGCGCAGTGGAGACTTTGACCTCCTGTTTCTTTGTGACGCAATTGATGTTATTAGTGGAGGTCCTCTACGATTAAAATGCCACGGATCGAATGCGTAGGCACCAGTTATCATCACATCACACTTCATGTTTGCCCTCGCCAGAAATACTCCTTGTGCCCCTCCTCGGATGCTCAACCTCCGGTTAGCTTGAAGGAACACTTCGTGATAATTAGATGGGTCCATGTACGTCGATTTAATTTACTTTTTGGAACAGTAGATCTTGGGTGTTCAGGCTGTACCTTTTCGCGTCGCCACTGTGCGGCGTTACATCTGCTCAAACCTACTCCGGCGCCATCCATTTTGCTCAGTTGACCAGTATGGGAGCTCAAGTGGGTGGCGTCGAAGTGGGTTCGAGTAGGGGTAGCGCCGTGATAGCGCACCGTAGCAACGCGAAATAGATGCATCCTGATTAGTTAAAGGAATCGTCCACGGAAAATGAGTTTTTGTGTTACCCATATATTTATGTTGTATTTGCCTAATGTTGGCCTCATGCAAAATTTCACGCGAAAAGATGTGAATCTGGCTGAGATACAGCACCACAAAGTGCGGTCCCAGTGGGCGGGGCCTCCGTGTAAAAGTCTCGTCCCGTCTTCCGCCGCCGTTGGGAACGGAGAGTGGGACTGTTTACGTAACCCTCTGTTCCTATAATGCGTCTCAGACCACGGCGGACGTGGTACGAGGCTTTTACGCGGAGGCCCCGCCCACTGGGACCGCACTTTGTGGTGCTGTATCTCAGCCAGACTCACACTTCTTCGCGTGAAATTTTGCATGAGGCCAACATTAGGCAAATACAGCATAAATATATGGGTAACACAAAAACTCATTTTCCGTGGACGATTTCTTTAAGCAAGAATCTATTGTTCCAAGAAGGTAAATCGACCCATCTGATTATCCCGAAATGGGTATTTAAGGCGGCGTAATGGGTGGGATCTGCTTTTTTGCGGAACGTAGGATCTGCGGAAAAAGATGGAATTAATACCGACTGGGAAAAGAGAAGAATTGTTTTCGTGGAAATACGAAATCTTCATCTCCCTCATCTCTCGACTAGGCGAAACCTGGAAATCGATACGTATCTAATGCTTTATCTCAATCGCCATGATTCCCCATTCACACAAAAAAATCAGAATCCTGCAACTCTCCTAGTCGATACGTATCTTTATCATTTCCGCTGATTCCACAATTCCGTAAAAAAAATGCCATTATGGACGCTGTCCATTGGTGGCTTCCCTGGTTTCCCTGCTGGACATCATTCAGCGATTAGCACAGCCAGCTTTACAGAAGCATGCATGTGCATTTCATATGGTATCTAAAGAAGCTTACTAACACATCAATCACATAAATGCCTATTACTTTAAATGTCAAACTGACTCATTAGCATGGTGCAGGCAGGTCTACAACCAGCAACATCAAACCACCGATGGTGGAAAATGGAGAATTCCTCGTGCTTACAGCCGGGTCCTAATCGGGTGTAATAGTGACTGTCCAAGCTACAGGCTAACAACCTTCACGATTGATGGTTTTGCCGATTAGGCAAAGGTGAAATGCAACGTACGGGGGTGGTGGTACTCCACCTTGCGGTTGCTGTTGAGGTGCAGCAAAATAATCATCCATCTGAAGAGAATTCAGTAATTGTTTTCAGACTGAAGAATAGGAGGACCAACATGAGATCCTCATCAAGTACGCAGAGGTACCTCTCGTGCTCGAAGAATATATAAACCGCTAGTGGTTGATCACGATAGTAATAAAATGGCATCCCTCTGATATATTGGTATTTATAAGCTGTGATTAGCTATTATCAGAAGTTGTTTGGCTTGATCCGCTATCACAGCCACGAACATAATGCTTTCATTAGGAATAAGAACCATCAATAGGATAGCAATAGGCTTCCTGTTGAGTGGGATGTTTCCTTTCCATCACACAATGTATCTTGGTCACTTTCCCCTTTTTACGAAGGACATTAAGCTTCATCGATTTCGAAGAAAAATTCAAAAGGCATGTTACAAGAGTGCTGAATTATGGGCAAAAGCTTTGCTTGGAAAATTCAGGAACAACCAGAGCTTTTACCCATAGCCAGCACTTCTGCAAAGAAACCTGCTTCTTCCTCCACTGAGGCTGAGGCGAAAATATCTCAATATGCAGATTGATCCCTCGAAGATCTCTTCAAAATAGATGTGCAACCTTCCATAAAATGTCCCCCTCCTCCATCTCATTGCGATAGCTCTCAATAACTTCAAAAATCAAAAGGCAAGTGTAAGGCAAAGCAGTCTTGTATGAAAGCCTTTTCAATATGCTTTTGCAAGGTTGAGCTTTCGCTTAGAGTACAGGGTCAATCATTGTTTTGCTCAACCTTCACCTCACACCAGCGAATAACATACGAGTTTGTGCCAGGATACCAGAATTAGGTCAGATTACCAGATCTCGTAGAGATCGTGATCTTAACGTGTGTCAGGTTTACAGCAAAAGTAGCAATTCACTTGTTACGCACGATGACCCGATTCGAGTTATCTGACCACTACTCTTAACTTTCTACCTATCTTTACAATTGAAGGTACGCCGTATTCCTTTCTATTATACTTTCTGGATTACTCCTTTCCACCCCACTTTGTGGAGCGATATTTTTACCGCGGTACTAACTCAAAAATTATGATTTTCTAGGAATGCCTGGGCTTCCTCTCTCCATCAAATATGATCATCATCCACCACTCCTCCAGAGCCATCAAGCAATTACGAATGGCTCGTATTTTGGATGGATTGCTCAGAGGAATACTACACATTCGAATCCCTTTACCGTTTCTCAGACTTTTTCATATTCTTTAAATGCTAGGTACGTTGTCTTATTACTTTCTGGTTTGTTCTGTTACAGGGCTCTCAAATAATATCAAAACGCTAGAAGGAAGGTGACGCTTGTTCGGACCCCTTAAGCCCCGCAGGGCGTGGAGGCGTGTCACTGCGTCTCAGCTTGCGTCACTCTGTTTCGTTGCCTGCGCCATCTCTGCACCTCCCCGTGCAATTCTGCCTGACTGCCTGAAAGCGTAGCCACTCCCTGCCGGCGCAGAGTATGAATGCAGCCCTACAAATCAGGTTTTCGAGCCATTTTCATGCCTGTAAGACTACGAAGTGGCCGAAACGTTGAGCAAAGAATAAAGGTTACATTTGAAAACCTCGTTGGCAAAGTAAGAACATCGTGGACATATTCCTTCATCTGATTTCCCACATTCATTTGTACAAATTCCTTCAGAGGCCTACGACGTCCTACCTTTACCAGATCGTGAATGGGATCCTGGAACATATTGGTGGTGTTGAGAGAAAGACTCCGCCTTTTTGCACGCAGTTTACGGTAACGCCCCCAACTACTTCCCATCATTGCCAATTATTAAAGTCGGGGAATGCTCTTCTTCCAGCAAACGTACAATGCACTATCAAGTGATCTCGAATATTTGTATTGGAAATAACTATTCTTTCCTTTTTCTTCCTTGGCCTCCTCGGTGAATTCAAGAATATAAAAGGGTGCAGTTTTCGCTTTGCCTGAGTGAGGCCAACTGAATTGTTTATGAAAGGTCAAAGAGGATATCCGGACCTTTCGATGTAGGGAGCTTTGAAGATCAAGGAATGAGTTGATGGTATTATTGATGCCACTGTCAATTTATTTATACCCATAAATCGGAAAACAACGAGCGAATAACAACTGTAAATTACTGTTCTGGATTTATATCGCTTTTAAGGAGCATATTGCACTGCTTCGTAACGATGTCGTCGAGCCTGTACGTCACACCAGGATGTGTTGTTGATGTTGTGATTGTTTTCGGTTTTCGTAGCTCTGTTGGCGTTTCCTCAGTTGATTCGAAACTGTAATTTAGGTCTTTACTTGAGTAAAGTAAATTGCCTAGGGTAAAGTAAATTGCCTAGGTAACTACTAGTTCACTTGTTAACACATTGACGCCCGCGCTCATTCTGGCGCATGTCACACATGAGTCATCACCTGCGCTTCGCGCGTGCATACCCGGCGGTGCACGCTGGTGCCGAAGTCTTAAGTCCACTTCTTAGCTCAGCAACTTTGGAAGATTACGATCCCGTACTCCTCCCTTCAAAGTTAAGATCACCTCTACGACAGACAAGCTTTGGAAGTGGCACAACGAAAGTTCAGCCTATGAATGGAGATCTGTGCAGCAGAAATCCAACTAAGAGAGGTTAAGAATAGATTTAAAGGCTTTGGGAGGGCAACTTTGGTAGCAACTGACGGTTTCAGAAAATCCGTAGGATTACCTAATTTAGTCGATCGTTGAATGTGAACGTAGAATGAGTAGTAAGTATTGCGGTCGAAAATCCTTCTCATCGAAAACGTGCTTTCGCACGCTCTGCGCCAATACAGAGAGTGGGACATCGGTGAAACTAGCCGTGGTTGTCAACCCAACTCCTCCCCCGACATTGAGACTTGAATAGCTGATCATCATCCACATTTAGTGCCCCACTGAATTACCCCTCATATACATTCAAAGAAACTATGAATATGTGTGTGGGAGGGCAAATCGCGGACCATTCCAGCCCCTTGACGAGATACTATATACAGTAGCGCTCAAAAGTCTTCGGCGATGTGGTCTTTCACTTGGGTTTTTCACTTGTAACTTTTTTGCAACTGCACCGATCTAAGAGAAATTTTGGTATGTTGTAGGAGACACTGCATACTTAATATACTATTTTGACGCTCAGGTGTAGGTTACGTGATTATATGAATTTTTTTGTTTTTGGAGTGCTATCGCTATGCCGTCCCGCTGTGCCGCTATCATCAAAAGCCGTGGTCTTTCTGCAAAATATTAATGTTCTCTGAGGCTTGCTCGTTTTGTTTTTGTAAAGAAAGCCGTTTTTCTTGATCAAGCCTTTTACTTTTTTTGGGTGGTCTTGTAGTAAATTCTTGTAAAAAACCATGAAAGATGTCAAGCGGCACTCAAGTAGAAGGAAATGTTGGCAATAGGTTCAGGCACCACATGTTAAAATTTTGTCGAATTTGGTAAAGTAGAAAAAAGTTATGACAAAAAGTTTTGGGCGAAGACTTTTGAGCGCTACTGTAGGTCGGTAGACGGTCCTCTCTGGCAAGCTCCTATCGCAAATGGGCAAGCCATGTCCTGTGCATGACCGCCTCACGTCAAATGTCAACGTGCTTCCCATCGATACGCAGCACGCGCGAGAGAACATCTCCACGGTAGAGATGATTTGAGAGAACAGGGCACGCAGCTTTAAGGCTTCAAGCATTCAATGCTTTTTTCCTGTGCAGCACTACTTATCGCCTAGTTTCACATTCTATGGTCGGGCAAACTGTGACAGACGCTCATATTAATCTGTTGAGCCGCCGTCAGACTTTGCGATCTTGCGGTGTCGCGGCGAAGATGCGGCAATGCAAGATCTCAGCGTCGTATCAGTTCGCGTGCGAAAGTGCAACGCCACGAAATCGCAAAAAGGCGAAGTCTGACGTCGGCAATAGAGAGATATTTCCAATAAACCACAGCCTTACCGACTCTCACTCTATTCCCTCACGACTTACGGCTCCAGTCGAAAAACAAAGAATCGACGTACCTGAAATCCACATTGTTTCTTTGCATTTTTACACAGAATCCAAGTGGATCTCGACCAAATTGGACATCCGCCTCTGCTCCAACTGTTGTGATGGCGGCTACATTGGAGCGAAGTGTATGCACCACTTCACCGTGATGCAATAATGAAGCTCGTGAACTGAGACTCATTGATATGCTAAAAGATCAATAATTTACATAGAAAATTGAGGATTTCTGAGATCTTATGGCTCACTTGGTACTGAGCTCTGCCAAAGACTGTTGTTCGAAGAGGGAGACGTATGCTGATGTTAGAACTTTGAATGAAAGAGCACCACTCGAAGACACTTCAGCGGTAAGTCCGGAGAGTAAAGGCAGCTTGACGGAGGTATCTCGCACCATTACATTGCCCTAAAAGTATTTCGGTTCATTTTTTACGAAGCTACGTGGAGGGCATTATGCTCCCCGCTCTTGGTTGCAGGCTATACAAATCCATCTAAAAAAGCGAACGGTAGAAACTATTTGTAACGTTCCAGATTATAGATCATGTCTCCAAAGCACTTTAATTACATGGGAATTTCTGGAGCTACCGCTTTTGTCACAAAGGCAATTGCCGCTTGTGTGATAGTCGGTCGAAGAAGCACTGTGCTCCGGCTGGAGAGAACAAACCAAAAATGGCTAAAACCTTGGGATATGGAGCACAGTTGATTTGAAGCCAGACGTGAATCGGTGTATCGCATCTTTGCCTTATGAGGATATATGTAAACCATGACACGTTGCATAACAGAACCGTAAGACGTCGATGTGGGGGGGGGGGCGATCCGCGAAGGCGGAGCCACCGAGGCCCTTCGCTTCGAGTGCGTGTTTCACAGAAAAACATCAGTACGTCTTTGTCACACACTCCGCTTCACAGGATAGGCTATTTCTCTTTTCTGAACAGTCAGGCTACCGTATGAGCTAGCTTTGGCTACGTCGGTTGGCGAAATAAGCAGGAGAACATGAGTAAAATTCTTTCAAATTTTTCACACTAGTCTCGAATTAGAATAGTTTCCACGAAAGCAGCGGAATCGCAAATTGCCATTGAAAACTAGCGTTTTTTTGGAACGAGTCCACACCATGAAAATGACAAAATTCTCGATTTCCATACATTTTTGCATATTAATACGTACAGTTATAAAACTATACACATATGTAAACTGTACTTATACTGTATATGAAACAGTTGAATACTTTGCTCGCAAAACAAATCAAAGAAATTACATCAGTAATAAAAAATCCAACTTTTAGACCGTTCACTGTTAGTCTGCGCAAAATACTCAAGGAATATCCAATTTTTGAAAAAATATAAACATTTTCAACATTGTCTCGTCCCAGAGACTTTCAAAAAGATCTAATTTGTACCATTCCAGGCTTGATAAAGGCGCCGTAAGCTTGTCTATAAGGCTCAAAATCCTCTCGCAACAACCTTTTTCAACCAGTTTTGTGGAAACCATTTGAGCCTTTTGGAATAAAAATTTCTTCGAACCTGAAAGGCGCACATTGTTCCATACACATTCAGATGAATATTCTTGTTAAAGGAAGAATGGGTCGAGAGAAAGAGGAAGATGAAAGGAAGTGACCGTTAGAGGTTGAAAGCGATAATCGATAGAGAAACCCGGATACAAAAGCGCTACACCGTGGCGTGTTCGCATCTCCCGCGCATCTCTTTGAGCTGCAAAATCATTTTTCCGAGTTGCTCGCTGTAGAAGATATCAATTGTTGTCTCGTAGGGTGTATTTCATTCATTCTTGATGATGCGGAAGCGAAACAACAGACAGCAGCAATCAAGTGAAACAATGAATGGAGAATAAGCGAAAGGGAAAAAAGCGTTCGCAACAGAAAATCCACTGACTTCACAGTCGACGTCTTAGCAAGGTGTGGTGAGCAAGGTCTGCAACCTAACGAACCTCAAGCGTTACGGTAGGTGTCTTTAAGGAGAAGCTCGAAATAATTTTCCGATTAAAGATCTACGGCTAAGTGCTGAATAGGAAATACTATCTGATTTGCCATAAGGTCTGTATGAATCTTACTGCGATAATGTCAACCTAGAAGCAATACCTCTAAGGCCTTAATCGTGTGTCCATCAGCGTTCCATACTGCGCTCATGAGATCAGTCGCACCCTAAAAACATTTCCCTATTTCTCGTACGAGATGTTTAATTTATTGAACAAAATAAAGTAGAATAGAATATTACAAAGGGTGCTATCGCAATGAGGTCGGGGGGGGCTCACTGTCGACATCATCTACGTGAACCCAAAAGAGAAAAGGAACCCCTTTTCTCTTTCACTAAGGCTTAGCCAAATATATACGATCGAGTGTGCAGATTGATCTCCTCAAAAAACCCTCTAGGAAGTTTAGGTAGGCAAATTTTTATAAGATGCCGCCCTTTCCCCGTTGCGATAAAAGGATAAAGGATAAAGTTTTTGGGGTTAATCAATCCCTTCTCTGGGATGCGCCGCTCATTCTAGTTCCATTCAGAATCGTGGTGGCTGGTGAACGTGATGTGGCCTATACAATGACTTGCGGTGGCCAGCCGATGTACAAGTCAGTGCTTTTATCCGCCCAGACGAGTCTGGTATCAATTTACCGACCCCGGAGGGATAGAAGGCTTGGTTGGCCTGGGCGGGCGTTGATGCGTGATTTGATCCCCGCACCATGAGAGTGGGGTGCGCGCCACCTCACTACACCACCTCCGCCTCCCGTTGCGATAGCATCTTAAAAACATATATAATGGAGCCAGACTACACATTTTTTCACTCTGTTATACTGCTCCTAATTTGGCACCGAGCAAGTTTTTCAAATATGCAAAAGTGATTCGGAGCGGGGGCTTTTACTAACACGCCCAATTTTCGAGCGGCCGTGCTCGGCGAACGGCCCGTCGATTTCTTCGCGTGTGATTGCGTACAACGCAATACTCCCTTCAGAGTTTTACGCCCGAATAAATTATTTCATGATTTGGATTGGGCACTATTCCACTATCACTACCCCACATACGGCGAGTTGGTCAATAAAATAATTTTCGCTGAAACTTTGCCCAGGGGTGTTATTTGGTGTGCTGATCACGAATATGACATCCGTTTCTGGTGTTTGCGCCAATTTGGTGCAATTGCACCATGTTGGTGCAACAACTCGCTTTCACCAAAATCGCTGAAACTTCGCCCAGGGGGGGGTTATTTAGGGTGCTGATCGTAAATATGACATCCGTTTGAGGCGCTAGCGTCGTTTAGTTCCATTGCAGTGCAAATATAGTCGGGCACCACACTGTTCCCGCAAGTTTTGCCTAAGCCTTGAGGAAGAAGGAAACCTTTCCATCCCTTTCAAGGCTTAGGTGAACATATACACTTGAGTGTGCAATGATGACTGTAGGATAGTATCAAATGAAAGATGATAGCGGAAATGTGACGCTCTCCAGTTATATAAGCACTGTAACAGAAATGAACATGACTTTCGCAATCTTGAAAGGCGCTGAAAACGGCGCTCGCACTGAAAACCAATGTCATATCCGTGATCAGCACACCAAATAACCCCTCGGGCAAAGTTTCAGCGATTTTGGTGAAAACGAGTTGTTGCACCAACATGGAGCAATTGCACCAAATTGGCGCAAACACCAAAAACGGATGTCATATTCGTGATCAGCACCCCAAATAACCCCCGTGGACAAAGTTTCAGCGAAAATTATTTTTTTGACCAACTCGCCGTATCTGGGGTAGTGATAGTGGAATAGTGCCTTGGATTGTTATCATGTAATGCGATCGTTCCTTTTACTTTTTATGTTACTATTTCGCCAGACCCTTGCGTCCTGAGCGGAAATCCAACCGAATGCGGCAAGTTGTGCTGATGGCGCTGCGAGTACGAGGTTGCAAAGCGAAAATTCGACATAAGTGCACACACCCCTTGCCACTACACCACCGTCTTAATACGTACTATACTATACAAACCAAAAATGTATGACATGTAAATGTACAGAGATTTCCAAGATGGATTTTCGCTTTGCGACTGAGCTGCTCACCTTGAAAAGGACGACTGTGGGAAGTGCATGACTCAGAAACGATATGCGTACGTTCGCTTCCGGGTCTGCAAACGGTGCTCGATCACTGATCAGAGAATCCAACCCCGAAGCCATTGTCGTCAACTGAAATCATCTCAAAAAGAACTCGAAATGGAAATCCATATCGACACTGGATGCGATTGTATCAATGCTAGTGAGGTAATCGGCCCAAAAATAATTGTTCAGCGAACATTGAACTCAACATTCTGAATCACTTTGAGCTGAAGTGTAAGTTGACAAATAAAACTTACCTTGAAAACACTCTCGTCTACTTTGCCGTGCTTCAAATTGATGTCGAACTCTGACCTTTTGAACATGCCCAGGTCGAACTCCACTTCTGATGTTGAGTACAATTTGTATCCATCAACCTCTATAAAAGACATCATGAACCCAGATATTTTTCTGCTTCAAATATCAACAAAAAGGACACAGTATAGAAAAAATCCAAGAGTTAATGATTCATGAAGGGAGAGGGTGGGTAGCGGGGAAAAGCGCACAATTTTTTTAGAGATCAACGATCACTTTATAGGGTACCGCGACTTTCGTATTCACTACATATTCACTGTTCGTCCGAATTTCCTCTATCACTGTATTTGAGGGACCTCATTCCCCTCCGCAGCTGCAGAGAGGGTTATTTTATTGTCGCCCGGGCTTGAGGTGTTTCATTTGGCAGAGCTTATAAAGCCGAACTATTGCTTGACCCGAGGGCTCCCATCCTTAGGCTACGCAGTTATTATCAGGGTATCAGGGCTGCGGTATCTTTCTCATCCATGATTCTAGCGGCGAGCACCTTTGTGAGCTAGTGCACCACGAAAATTAGAAAGAGCAGATAAAGCCGACAATTGCGTGTTTTGAGGGGTTTCGAAATTTCTCTTAAGTACTTTGCTAAATAACCTTATCATTTTCATTTTGCATTGTTGAACACAGCAACACTCCGAGTGATCGGAATCTTTTCAGAAGATTAGTTATGAAGCAGGGGAGGCAGGGCTATGAAAAAATGTTGAGTCATGGCATGGAGAGCGAAGACAAGTCATTTACAGCATATGCCGAAACAGCGAAGAAGCTGCATGGGTAGTGGGGAGCTATAGCTGATATCGTAAAATGACTGCTGCTATCAAAATGAAGTAGCTCACCACCAATTTCCTGCCAATGTGCGTGTGAATCAGCTTTCAAAGAACGATGCGCGTAATTAGGCCGGAACACCTTGAATTTGCGCATCTGTCGCCAGAATTCATCCGTCTGAAAACAGTAAGTTTGCTCCCACTGGTAAACAATAAAGCGGCTAAGTAAAATGAATTATCATAATTTTGAGGAGTGACCACTTTGAACCACTCTATTTAAAGATAAAGGTCTGGTAGATCGTGAGCAGGACTATCCGATAATGATGGGCCTTACCCTACCGATTGCTATTAGTATATTGAGAAAACATGCTGTTGAAAACTTAAATGCAATGTTTACATTGAGCATATAGGGAAAGACAATGAGCATGGGAGGCGCTGCAGAATGAGTCCGTCACAAAGGGGCGCTCGAATGTGTGCACTTATGACAAATTTTCGCTTTACGACGTCGCACTCGCGGCGCCGTCGCACAAATTGCCGCGGTTAGCTAGAATTCCGCTAAGCACGCAAGGGTCTGGTACCATGGAGGTCCTTAAAGGACATTCCGCGATAATCAGATGGGTCGATTTACCTTCTTGGAACAGTAGATCCTCGGGTTACTAGTCAGGCTGCACCGTTTTCGCGTCGCCACGCTGCGCTATCACGGCGCTACAGTGCGTCCACTCACTGCGACGCCACCCACTTGAGCTCCCTTATTGGTCGACTGAGCAACATGGGTGGCGTCGCAGTGGGCTCGACCAGGTGTAGCGCCGTGATAGCGCACCGTAGCGACGCGAAAAAAGGTGCAGCCTGACTAGTTACCCGATGACCTACTGTTCTAAGAAGGTAAATTGACCCATCTGATCATTGCGGAATGTGCCTTTGAAGAAATAGCTGTTTAGCTCATCACTACTTTTGTGCCCTAAAAAGCTAAAATAGTAATATGTTAAATGCAAAAGATACGATAGCATAACATGATAACAACCCTAACCAATGAATAATTGAGTGGGGCGTAAAACATTAAATGAAGGTTCGCTATGCACGCAATCACACGCGAAGAAATCTACGGCGCCGCTCGTCGCGAGCGGCCGCGCAAAAATTCGACATAAGTCTACACACTTGGGGCGCTCGCTAGGCGGACCACTCTAGGAGAGGGGTGACGGTAGGGACACACGGCCATGGGGCCACTAGGTGACGCAATGCCCATGCACAACCCTTAAATCATTACAGACATCTTTTATATCATCATCATTCATCAATACAACGGAACAGACGTACAAGGAGGATAGGATTTACATGAACAAATTGTCTGAGTAATTTATGTCACAGGGCAAAAGCCACAGGCTGTTGCAGGCTGAGGCCTAGATTTTTTTTTAAGTGCCTACTCTAACGGTGAGCTTGAAATCAGATACTTCCCCCTATTGGAACCTCTGAAATCATTCCGATAACCTCGCACTGCTTGAAAGTAAGGGGGAGAAAATAGTACCAGTGATAACTAAAAATTAGAGCGAATGAAGAACTTCGAATAATGAATCTTACCAGCTCGTCCTTTTGTGCGCTGCTTTCGACAGCTTTGTAGAAATACTGCCATTTTTCAGCGTTTTCTGGATTCAATGATTCAGAACGTAAGAGCATCGTAGCAACGTGCTGTTGTTCAGGCACACATCTGAAAATAGCTCCTTGAAATAGATATTTCAGAGATTCCACGAAATGCTACCTGAGAAGAATATCGATGACCAGTTGTGATTCGCTAGTGCTCGTTGGTTGAGGACATACGTTACGGAATAGTCTGATGAGCACGTTGGCCAACTGAAAGTGCACAAATTTGACTGCTGCAAATGACATGATTGAGAAAAACGAAATGGTATGATGACAAGTGGCGCTCCTTCCACTGGAATGGTTTGGGTATCGAATCACGGAATGATGCCAGCCACCAAGCAGACATACAGTCACCGTCTACCACTGAAAGTGGTTGACATGAGCGTCGCCGTCTCTGTTCATCAGTCCCTCCCCTTTTTGATGTCGCTTGTTATCTACTTCAATCCTGGTGCGAAGCAATGCGGACGAGCTAAAGGAGCGGGTTGTTGGGTCCCGAAGCGATTACTAGTCAACTGCGTATCGCGCTTCTAGCATTACCGTGTGATCGTTCTGAGACCCAACTACCGCGACGTGCATAGCTCGCACTCACTGCGTCGCACGCCGCTCGTCGTCATGCGAAGTTCTGACATAAGGGTATACACTTGGGTAACGAGATCCCGAGTGTTTTTATTGCTTTCCATTAGCCTGCGGTTACACCTTGCAAAAGTCGCATGTGTCGTCGCGTGCACTCTCACTTGAGCGAGAGAGAGCGTCAAATTATCACAGTAATAAATGATATCTATCAATCTAATATTATATATATCTAATATCTAATATCTAATATTATATTTTCTAATATTATATCTAATATTAATAGATATATCTATATCATCTATATACTGGATATATATCTATTATTATATATCTATATACTATCTATATCTAATATTTTCCCTTCGCAGCGCAAGCTCGGAGGTATTGGCAGACCGGCGTTGCGGATGGAAAATAACACGCTCAAGTGGGAGTGCGCACACAACAAATGCAGTCAAGGTGGTGCCATCGGCCATCTGCGAGCCATGATCTCAGCTTTACTTTTTCATGCTGGTGATTATATATCACTGTCTATCCATGTTTTTAGCGGGTTTTCTGTGCACAAATTTATCATGGAAAATTCCTCTACAGAAGAACAAGTAAAGTCGCATAGTAATCATTTCGATCTTTGCCTCGTGCATGCCCTGTTCTTCTTTTTACTTGCAGTTCTCTTCTTTTTACTTGTAGTTCTTCAAGGAACATAGGAAACTGTGCAACAACCTTGGCATCGTACATCTTTGAGCTGGCGGCCTTGATCAATTGTAAAGCAGCAATCTGTACTGCTGGGCTGTACTTGGCACTGCAAAGGAAGCCTCGGGCATATTGAAATGATCTGCAACGGACTTGGTAAGAGTTGGCAAGAGGAGCTATATAAGCAAAAAAACCAAACTTACGCCGATATAGGGATGTTTTTAAGAACCTCTAGGGCTTTAAGGTGACATTTCTCTGCTGAACAGGTGCTGATATCCTTGATGAATTTGGCCACTATCTGAACAACTCGAATGGGAGAAAAATTCTCCAGCGCTCATGGAAAGTATAAACCTCGAAGAATAAGAATAAAAAATAAAAAAATCCTCAAATAAGTCTGAAAGGGAGTGAGTGTAATGCAAGACACAAAGAACGTACTTTTTCTTTACCGTGATGACATGAATTGCGACTGCTTGGGGTTCTTTCACATCTTCTTCGAAGTATAGTAGCAATGGTATTGGCTACCTTCCAGTATGTCTCTTCCTCCTCTTTCACATCCGCCATCCAATACTGGAAACTCGGATTGATTTAAATGACAATCGAATGAATGAAAGACGTTCTATGGTAAACAATGGCAGCCGGCTGTCGCCTACTATAAACAAGTACAAGTATAATATAACAAGTGAAAGTATAATAGTATAATAGATAACAAGTATAAACGCGATGTAATGCAAAAGTTTCACCCCACCATTAATTGCTTATGCCACTTCCCATCGTTGCTGGTAGTATGGGCAGCTCCGAGTAGATAATCATCCAAAAATTCCGGTCCTTGGACATTCAACACTGTACGAGTGATATTCAGTGATAGTACATTACCAAGAGCTCCTAGCACATTTCCGAGTACATGACTGCAATACAGTCTTCATTGTTCATATGTGCGTAAAAGGAAATCACGAAAGAAAATGGCAGGGACCATGGGGTATATGAGCTTACGTTCGAAACGAGTATGCCCCATGACTTTGTTCTTAATTTCGAGTATTATGTTAGTTCCTAATTAGCCCCTCATCGAAAAAAGCTAGGAGGTAAAGAACATCCTAACAAAAATCGGCAATTCTTCTATGCTTTCGACGGTTTATCGGCCGAGAAGCGGGTCGGACTACCATCGCTTGGGCGAGAAACAGACAGAAGAAAGCACAGTAACAATCCGTGAGAATACGTGCGCATATACTTCAAGGACTGACATTTGCACTGGGTCATCGCAAATCTCACCATCCTAAGTTTGTTTATTTCGGCACCCTCTGGTGCAATCATGTCCACTCTCCATACTTATTGTTAGTCTGAGGTTTAGTTTGTCGTAACTGTCTAAGCTGGAATCTCGAACCGCTAATATCTGGATTTGAAGAAACATTTGTAGATACAGATTGTAGAATAATTGAGGAATACGAAACCCGAGTTACCACTAGTGTGACAGTACAGGGATACCGGGATAAAGCCGTTAAAACAAAGCCCCAAATTTCCCCTTTCGCCTCTTCTACATACTAGCCGGTGAGTAGATATAGAAGAGAGCCGGCCGCGAACATTCTTCCACGCACCCGGCATCTCGGAAAATTGATACGTTGCAGATTGAAAGGATCTTCGGGGACCGCGATAAAGAACCGAGGGTGCGTATTCTCAGTGGGATTTTCGCTACGGATCATCTCTTCTGGAGTGGATGTTCGCTCATAGAAATTAAACCTTTGTAGTTGTTGTCATGCCTCTGGAGAGTTCTGGAGAGCACGGGTGGTGAAGATCATCGGCAATCACAAACTTCACAAGCGCAATGCGACATAATCTTCAGTGATAAACGCGTCCTACCACTTCATTGTAAGCAGTAAATCCTTACAGAATGGGCTCATTTTCTGGATGCATCAGCACTGCTCTCCAATCCTCTTCGGTTGCCTCCCTTGCTTCTTGTACGATCTCGGCGAACATTCTAGAGTGCTTTTCACAGGTGTGCGAATCACCCATTTCGAACAAATGACTACGGTACTGCGAGACCAAATCGGCTAGCTGAAATGCACTTTTGAATTGAACGATTCTCGACTTCCTGATCCATTTTGGCAAACGCTACAAAAGGAGCTTAGTGGAATACGGTCCTCAAAAATGCAAACTCCTCTACTGCAAGGATGAACAGTTATTTTTTCGGGACAAAAGTGGTGTAGTGACAGGTGGCGCGCACTCCTATTTTCGTGATGCAGGGATCTAAGCTCGCATCAATGCCCGCTCTGGTCAACTGAGCTTTCCATCCCTCCGGGGTAGGTGAATTGTTAACAGACTCGTCTAGGAGGATACAAGCGTTGACCTGTACACCGGCTGGCCCCCGCTAGTCACGTATAACCCCATCCGTATTCGCCTGCCAATACGAATCTGAATGGCACTAGAATGCTCGACGTTTCTCACATAACGGGTTTATGATTTCCCAAATATTACGCATTATTACAAATATGCAGAGCTATAGGCAAAAGCTCCGGTCTGGGACAGGACTCGAATCCTCACTTCATGCTTGCCGGACATATGCGCTGATCTATTAAACTACCGAAACCCCTTTCACCTTCACCCAGCTTCTGAATGGATATATGATATATGATTACCCCTTATGGTGCTATCGCAGTGAGGGGGGGGGCATCCCACTACCGAATTTTATTTTTACTTAAGCCAAGAAGAGGAAAGAAGCCCCTTCCTCCCTCTTTTGAGGCTTAGGCTAAAATATTCGCTTGAATGTGTAGAGTGACCCGCAAAAATCCTTCAGAAGTACTCAAGTGTTAAACTTTTTATGAGATGCCCCCCCCCCCCCCTTGCGATAACCCCCTTTATCTTTCTTGACATTGATTGGCAAAGAGCTAGTGGCTATCGAAGATGCTGCCCACTTAATTCCACAAGAAGCATATCTTTAGTTCCTCATTTACTGGCTTTCATTTATAGTAAAACTAAGCTTTACCTCATTCTTTCTATCTTTTCTACCAAGGATCACTTGCTCGTATAGTTTCTGTCCTACCGACACAGCCCCGAATTTTTCGCTCGCACACACCGCAGCTGTTTGCGTCTCCGCGTTGCAGTGTCGAGGAACGTAATGCATAGTTCGATTTGTGATTTCGACATGGGTCCTGAAATGGTCCAAATGCCTCAAACTCTGTGATTGAAACGGGAACATCATACCTGCTCTCAAGAGTGAATCCCCACTTGTCATGTAGGGGCGTACTAAATCTGAGCAGTTCAATAGCATCAATGATAACGATATCGGCATCGACTTTCGTGTTTTGTCTGAAATGCGGGTCACATTTGCACAATCGTTCGCTACTTGCCAATAACTCGTAATATATATTTAGCTGTAGGGTCTGACATGTGTGTGCCTAAAGACAGCATCAGGGGAAATTCGGACGAAGAGTAAAAGAAGTAGTGTGTCGAGATGCCTAGTAACAAGTCAGTGAAGAAAAAAAAGGATGGAAATGACCATAAACCCGAGAAATAGGACCCCCTCCCACCGTCGTTTCTAGGCGCGGACGACCTTTACATCAAGAGACGGGTAGTGCAATACAAATTCCCACGGCATGTCGCCAATAAACACAAGGGAATGTTTGGAAATACGAGAGCATCTATTTTCTGGCGTGAGCTTCATGCTAAAATTGAGAAAGCGCCTCGGAATACCTTCATTCTCTCCACATATCCTTGGCCGCTCTCATCATAGCCGACCACGAATCACGTCGCTTGGAGGCGGGGTCGATTATCGAGAGGCGGCAGCTCTTATCCGATGCGCCGTTTCTACAGCTCTGAGACGCGCTTTTTCGCCGGGATTTTGCCACAGATACCATCTCACCCCTATAGTTTATATTAAATGACTTTTTTAGGGACTTCCCAGTATCCACACTACCCCTAATGCTGTCTTTCACTTCAAATACTGAGTCTTGAACAGAAGAACATTCCATCATGCTTTGGGTGAACCACGATCATGTGTCGACCCTTTGAAAATCCTAGAGAGTCCAAAAAACAGTCTGTAGCTCACATTCCGTTGCAGGAATTGCGTATTCGTTCTATATTTCATTTCTAGGATCCCCATTCATGAGGAGAAAAAGAATTCAAACTTTTGAAATACTTGCACAAGAATTCCAGAAAAGATTCACATAATGATATACAAGAATCAAGTAGGATTATGTTTAAGGTAGGTGATACCTTATTCTCTAGCACTCACATATAAGAAACATCTTGTTCATACAGTACAGGTTGAATGCCATCTATGCGAGTGTAGTTTCTGAAATGACGTTGTACCTTTCTGTTTAACTTATAGGTGTGACTGAAAAAAATGCTCGTCGGTGCATGAATTTCAGGGTAATGGCCACGTCACTGAGGTTATATAACAGTTTCAGGAAGGCTGTTCTGTTTTCTATACTATATAAAACCTATATATAAACCAGAAGTGGGTCTGTTTGTCTGTCTGTCTATCTGTATGTCCGTCTGTCTGTCTATTTATCTACCTATCTCTTTGTTCTGTATGTCTGTCGCTCCATCTGCCTGTCTGCCTGCCTGTCTGTCTGTCTGTCTGTCTCTCTGTATCTGTCTGTCTGTCTGTGTCTGTCTGTCTCTCTATCTACTACCTGTCTCATGACTTTATGGGGGCAGCGAAAACTGCCTGGTTTTCAATAAGCAAGCAGTCTCTGTGGAACGAATTACGAAATTAGGAGTCCTGGATGTTTAGTCTATGCACACATATACTGCATGAAGTTAATATGATGAACGCTCCTGCTAAACGAGGTATACTTGCTCCAGCCCGGTTTACAGTTGAAGGAGTGAGAGGCTCGAGCAAAGAGAAGCGGGAGACCTTGAGCATTCAGGCTCCACTCGTACAGGCTGAGGGTTCCTCAAAAGAGCTGTCGTATCTTATTCGAAAAGTAGGGGGTCTTGTATTCTAGCAAATTTCTCCCAGCACATTGCTTGACTTTTCACATGCCCGTTCAAGATCAGGGACACCCCCCCCCCCCCGATCGCCACAGACAGAGAGGTGGGCCGGACTCAAGTTTCTCGCGAAGTACACTCACATGTCGTCTTTGATCTCACAGTTGTTGATTTTTCTTCGGAATCGCTTGTCCTCTGGCCTACCGAACTGCACTTCACATTTGCCGTATACAGTATCCTCAAAAATGAGATTAGACCTTTTCTTATTTTTCTCTCAATGCGTGAAATGCACACAACAAATAAAAATAGATAACATCAAGGGCACTGGAATGGTGCAAGGAGTGAGAGCGTAATTGGTGACGAACATTTGCGCCCAGAAGAGATGATGTGTAGAGAGAAAAAACACGTTGAAACTCGCGTTGAAAAACGCGCCTTTGGAGCGCCATTACGACCCTAGCGTGTTTCACCTCAAACTGCGCGCTTCAGCGGCCGAGTTGGCAACCGAGGGAAGAGGGAGGGAGTGGAATCGACTTCGTCCATGACGATGTTAAACAAATGAAACAACAAGCAGAAAAAACAAATGAAGTATTGAAAGGGAGAATAACGAAGAAATGCGAAAAATACACTCTGATAGAAAATATCCAATGAAATTCACACTCAACGTCTTGGCAAAGCGTCGTGTGTGTAACGGCCGGACTACAAACGAGTACTGTGGGCCAAAACTGCCCCACTTTCGGTGTCTTTGAATAAAGATAAAACGTGAAGAAAATGGATTGAGTTCCGTTACGTCATGAGTAGCTTCACCTTCTTGGCGAACTTACCACGAACTGCGTATCACCTCCTCCGTTCTCTGCCGGTGTGTAAATGGTGTTGATTATGGCATAAATGAAATTCCACCTGGGCTCCTGGTCAGGAAACTGTCTGGAACAGTATTGGATTTCTTGCTTCATTTATGTTTGATTAGTGGAGTACTAGTCGTTCCTAATGAGCAGAAGTGGTGTAGTGATAGGTGGCGCGCACTCTCACGCTGAAGGTGAGGGGATTAGATCTCGCATCAATGCCTGCCCACGCCGACCAAGTCTTTCATCCCTTCCAGGTAGATGGAGTGGTACCAGACTCATGTGGGAGGATAAAAGCGCTGACTTGTACATCGGCTGGCCCCCGTAAGTCATTGTATAGGCATCGCATTCACCTGCTATCATGATTCTAAATGAAGCGAAGCATCCCAGCAATACATTGACTAACGTCAGGAATTCTAGCAATCTTAATTCTGATGGCCGTTTTCAGAAAAATTCGTGGACTTCTAAACTCGGTAGAAATCGCTTACTTGGGATCGTAGAGAACTTCTTGAATATTGTTTCCGCCTTGAATGAACGACACATACACGTCCGGTACATTGCCACAGTTGCCAGTCTTACAAACGGTCAGCTGAAAGTGAAACAAGAACTTCCGATCAAAGCAATTTTCACTGTTTCACTAGGTTTCTGAAGAAAGTTATTCAGAACTCATACTGCAGTTGGAAAACTTCCAGCGTACAGTGAGTTGTGTGACGCTGCTTTCATTTCCTAGGGGATAGGGCACATTTCACGATAGTCATGAATATTTATTTATTTATTTATTTATTTATACGTGCGTAAGACGCGCCCGAAGAATAAACAGAAACTTATAATCAAATAAACCTACATAAGCCGACTTGCCTTCTTGGAGCAGCAATCTTCGTCAAAAATATACAGACTGCACGGTATTTCGCAGCCACTATGCACCGTCATGGCGCAACACCTGTTTGGACCCACATTTACCACGCCTTCTTAGCTCAGCTGACCAATGAGGTGCTCAAGTGGGAGTGGTCAGTTGGGTTCGAGCGGGTATAACGCACTGATGGCTCATGGCTGCAGGAGGAAAACGGTAAAGAAGTGTTCTTCAGGGATCATTCTATGTATAAGTAAACTTTTTTTATCTCGCAAGTTGATTTACTATAAAAGCCTAGCTTCAGCTCTGGGACTTGCCCCACAAGTCGACCCTCAAGTCACACGCTATCACAGGGTCTGTACGTGTCACTGCCCCACTAACCCTCCAGCACTAAATGACGGGTAATCCTTCTGTGCATCCGATTTTCCAGTTCAGTGGACATCATCGAGTTGGATTAAGTTTGCATGATACAATGGACCTCCCGCACTTACTCTATTCACTGACGAAGCACATTTCTTGCTGAGGATCTTCGAACTTTCTCTTGTACTGCAGGTATGTACTTTCAGCAGTCCAAATGTGAGAAGAAAGGATAGCTCAAAGGAACCGGGAGGGTTCGGAGGAAATAGAAAGATGGTACGAAATAGTCGATTTCAAATGAACACTCGAAAATAAAAGGGATAGTCAGTGGAGAAACTCGGATTTGAAAGCGCGACGTTTTGGTCTGTATTCTCATCTCCCGTGCATCTTTCCGCACCGCAACATCACCTTTTCGAGTTCCCCGCAGTAGAAGATGTCAATTGTTGCCTCGTAGGGTGTATTTAATTCATCCATGTGGAATGAGGGAAACAACAAACAGTAGCAATTAAGTGGAATAATTAATGGTAAAATAAGCGAAAGGGAAGTAAAAAGGTGTTCGTGGTAAAAAAAATCTCGTAAGTTCACACTCAACGTCTTAGCATGGTATAGCACGAGCAATTTCTGCGACCTAACGAACTGCAAGCGTTACGGTAAGTCCTGCCGTAGGCCAAAGTTGTCACCTCACGATGTCTTTAAAGAGTATTCACGGACAAAACTCACTCTGTATCGTCCGAGCATCCCACCTTCGAGATCATGATGGAGTGATTCGAAGGTGAAATTTCCAGCCACAATTGTAGATGGCGCTTTCACTTTGTTCTCCACCACATCATACATCACAGATTCTGTCTCAAAGCTGTAGTCCACTTTGATCAGTCTAAAATGATAGAAAGTATCGATTCGACAGCCAGTCGGTTGACATTTTGGAGTTACCGAACTGGCCCGAAAGTCCGAACAGCAAAGAGAGTTCATGAAGCCGTAGAAGTCTCCAAAGTTGTAAAACTTGCCTGGCCATGTTCTCATTGGCTACAGTGGCGCTTTTATGGATATCCTTCACATTAGGAACTTTTGGTGGTTCGGCCCTCAGTCCCACTAGTAGAGCTGAAGTAGTGAGTATAAACGATTATAGCTACAATTTTCAACTAAGCCTCATTGGAGGCAGTGGAATGGGTAATTCGATGGTTCATTCCGGGGTCCGTCAACCGAAGGCCTCAGCTGTTAACAGCTACGTCGTCCCTGTAGCTCGGGAGTAGGCTCTCCGATGAAGGGATTTCTCCACAAATGAGGTACTTATTGTTGGACCCCTAGTTCCTGCCGTTGCCTTCAAAGACACTAAAAAGAGTCATTCGAATGGAGGCTACAGTTCTAGGAAACCTACAGTAGCGCTCAAAAGTCTTCGGCGAAATAGTCTTTCACTTGGGGTTTTTCACTTGTTCTTTCACTTGGGGTTTTTCACTTGTAACTTTTTTGCAACTGCACCGATCTAAGAGAAATTTTAGTATGTTGTACTTGGATACACTGCATACTTAATATATTATTTTGGCGCTCAACGGCATAGGTTACGCGGTTATATGAAATTTTTTGTTTTTGGAGTGCCATCGCTATGCCGTCCCGCTGTGCCGCTGTCATCAAAAGTCGTGGTCTTTCTACGATATATTAATGTTCTCTGAGGCTTGCTCGTTTTGTTTTTGTAAAGAAAGCCGTTCCCCTTGACCAAGCCTTTTACTTTTTTTTGGGTGGTCTTGTAGTACTTGTAAAAAACCATGAAAAGTGTCAAGCGGCACTAAGGAAATGTTGGCAATAGGTTCAGGCATAACAAATTGAAATTTTGTCAAATTTGGTCAAGTAGAAAAAAGTTATGACGAAAGAGTTTTGGCCGAAGACTTTTGAGCACTACTGTATATGTGGCGAAATTTCCGATGAAAGGGAACGCCCCACTCGCCATTGTAGAAGCCATCTTTTTCAACAGTTTTCGTATTCAACAATCCTCTCATACTCGGACCAAACTGCCCCTACCACTTCCTTTGAAATGAAGGTAAAAACATGGCTGTTCCCTGACTCAGCCAACCTCACATCTCCTCTCGCTTTTCTGATGATGAGCGCCAAAACGATTATATTACTGCGAGACAAAAGCATATATGTACTTTGAATAAATCAATGAGAAGACGTTATATTGTCCTTTTAGTGAAGATTCAGATGTATTGTCCTTTTAGTAAAGATTCGTCAACAAAAGTGATGTTGTTCACTTCAGGAAGAAGAGCGGCCAAAACTGAAGTACCATTTGATTGTAAAAAGTAAAAAATTATGGAGTCATAATCAAGCAGTGAGGTTATGCAGTTTTGTGAAAATAAGGAAATGAGTGATGTGGTAACTCCTTCAAATATTCCAAAATTCAACATTGAGCTTTCCAATTTTAAGTTGACAATCCAGAAGTAAGACTTATCAAATTATCACAATAATAAATAATATCTATCGATATGGTTCGAGGGCATTGTATAGCCTCAATAGCGCCATGGATACTATAGGATAGGACTCAAGAGGATTTAATGCGGGTTGAAATCTAGCCTGAGGGAAACACCTTGTGGGGAGCTATGAATCTTCATTTCACAACTGTAGTAATAACTATTCATTTGAGAAATGGAGGCTACTTTGTTTCATTCTTCAATTTTTCATTCAATTTATTGTGAGCATTTCGGGATTTTTCTATATAAATCAACGCAATGAAAACTGAAGAAAAAACAGTGAGCATACCTGAGAAAAAGCACAGAAATATGAAGTTGCCGGATGCCGACATTCTTGTCCCAAGAGTGCGTCGTTATCAGCACCAAGGCCACGTCTACTAGTGCTTCTAGCACTGTGCAAATAGAGGAAGTCGTCAAAGAACTAGACCATAAAAAGGCTTTTTGCTAAAAATTTGCGTTGTGTTCTATTCCAGCCGAAGCCTCTACTATATGTAAGGCTATCCGTTGAACAGAGATGTGGTGAATGGTAGATGATGACAGTTGAGGACTGTGAGGCTCAAAAATTACAGAAAAGTCCAGTAGGCCGGCACTCGACAGGTTGTGGATGGAAAATGGATGGAATGCAAGTAATCGGACAAAGTCTGGTCACCAGTGTTGCATGGCGGGCATTACCTATGGAAAGGACGAAATTAACATTTTCATCAGAGTGAAACTTCATATTACGAATTATTACGGTGAATAGCTCTCACCTACTCTGTGCATCCTATCGGGGTGTTCCGATGGAGGGTATGGAGTCAGGTCGTCCATAAAAGGTTTGGTTTGCGGGACGATTGATTTGCTCCTGATTTCGAGCTCTTAGATATGTAGCTGCTTCACTTATATCAAAGGTGAAGGCCAAAGAATATAGACGGGTATTTGCGAGGTTAATAGTATAGTTGGATGTGTACACTATAATTCATTAACTATGACATTTTTCATCAAATACAATTTGCAATCAAAAGCATTCGGGATGTATAGGGTAGGTGAGAGCTATTCACCGTAACCATCCATGATATAAAGTTTTGTCTGATGAGAATGTTAATTTGGTCTTATCCATAGATGACGGGGTTACGTGCAAGTGTTCCGACAGAGGTCGGGTCAGCAGTGTTGCAATATGTGGTATTTGTGTTTTCAATATGCTTGGTATGTTTTCGGCTACTATCCTAAGTCAGATCGTTTTTGTGCAGACTACGACATTTATGGAAAAATGACCGCTTGAAATGGTTGGCGTTACAAAGAGTTGCATAAAATAACGTTCGATCCATGAAAATGTTTCGGGACGTTACACTAGAACAGTAACCTCACTAAATGATCCGTAATGGCTCAATGTTTTAAAGAAATGCGACCTAACGCAACGTTTACTTTGGGAAAAGCAGGTGGGTGGAACTTCGGGTTCTAGTTGAAATCGATCAAAACCATCCATGAATAGGATCAAAATATCACGAAATCAAGTTCTTGTTCGAGGATGTTATAGTTGTTAATTTAAAATGCCTAAGATAAGCTTCCAGCTGATGTAGAGAGTTTACGATGGCGTTATGCCCGTAGGCACTTCCTCGCGCCTCGGAGAGTCATTTTTCCATATTTCTTGGAAATGAAGAAAGTCCGACGAAAAAAATGAATGTTCTATACACAGTCAGATTCGTCATGGGGAGCTTTATCTCATGGTCTAATTTTTGAAGCAATTGGAGCTTTTTTGCTGAAGTTATGGCAAAGTGGCGGACTGTGGCAGATTTTTCCGCCGTAATCCGTCGATTTTGCAGAAATGAGGAGTCGCATTGGCTCAGCTCGACTTTTCCGTATTTTTTTAGCCTCGCAGTCTTGCGCATATAACTTGAATCACTGTTCACTGGCTTGAATGCAAGACCAGTCTTGTGTTGCAGATAAACTGCTTCTTAACGTGGCGTTTGGTGGAGTAGAGTAGAAGAATAGGAACCCAGTAAGACATATCCTAGATTGTACGAAATTTTTTGCGGTTTTCCCTAAGTTTTCTCTTTCTCGAAACTCTCAGAAATTTTGTTAGTGGATTCACATGCGCCTATGAAAACGAGCTCTTTTCCGGAATAGGCTTCGATTGCTTCATCTACGAGTGCCGCATAGGCTCGAATGCGAAAGAGGGCAGAATGTAGCAGTATGAATTAAGATAATCAGATTTGAATTCGCTATATGTTTGATTTTTCCTACATTTGAAAATCCTTTTTTAAATTTTTCCTTATCATTACTTGAATTTGTATCGAGTATATATGAATAATTAAATACAAAATAACATCGGCTTTTTTGCGCTTCCGATTTAGATGCGAAAAAAATACAGAGAATCTCAAAAGTTTCCCTACAGCCATCCAATATTTTTCGAACTGAAAAACCGTAGTTTTTGTACAGTTTTATGCTCGATCATGAACTTCTTAACGTATTCCACAGGAATTGCGCTGGTGAAAAACACTCTATCAAAAATAAGTTAGTCTCGGGACTAATCCTAAATAATGGAAAATCACAGTGAAACAACAGAAAATCACGCCAACCGGAAAATGTTACCATTGACGTTTACACTCACATGAGCTGAAAAAATAGCTGGTATATCGGAAAGGAAGCCCAGTATAGTGAAGAGGTACATAGAGTAGCGCTCAAAAGTCTTCGTTCAAATGGTTTTCACTTGGGTTTTTCACTTGTAACTTTTTGCGACTGGACCGATCTAAGAGAAATTTTAGTATGTTGCACTTGGAGACACTACATACTAGGTCGTTCGGGAAGTAGTGGCAGAGATCACATGTCCCAACATAACTCAAGGCGTTAAAAATCAATATTGGGCTCGCAATGTCTAATCGATAGGACAGACCAAGTCCCTACAAACTTGCTTTGATCGGCTCCTGCCGGCTTTCTACCATGGAGAAAATGGAGTTTTCCCAAATCTTCGTGCGACACTGCATTCTCTACGAATTTCTACAAAATCACAAGGCAGCCGAAGCTTTCCAAAACATATGCCGAGCAATAGGAGCTTCCGTTACTTCTGAGAGGACAGTGTACCGGTGGTTCCAGAAATTCGAGAAAGGGGACTTTTCTGTGGAAGATTGTGGCAAGTCCGGAAGACCATCTGACTTCGATTTGGAGCACCTGAAAGAGGTTGTTGAGGCCAATCCCTACGTCACTACTCGCAGCCTGGCAGCTTCTTTTCATTGCTCCAACTCTACAATACACGATAAGCTCAAGCAGCTAGGAAAAGTTTGCAAGCACGGATCATGGGTACCACATGAGCTGACTGACGGGATGCGAGCTGTGCGTGCTGAGGTCTGCACATCTTTACTCTCAAAGTCACGAAGATCGGATTGGTTGAGGAACATTGTCACTGGTGATGAAAAGTGGTGCCTTTACGTCAACCATTCGAGGAGGAGGCAGTGGGTTGATGCTGATGAGACGCCCGTACCAGCCGTGAGACCAGACCCACATGAAAAGAAGGTTTTGCTCTCGTTATGGTGGAATATGAAGGGAATCGTACACTGGGAGCTGTTACCTCCTGGTGTAGCTGTTACAGCGGAGTTATATGTTGAACAACTCGACAGAGTTAAAGCAGGTCTCGACCAACAGAGCCCGGAGCAGAGGAAAGTTTTCTTTCTTCACGATAACGCAAGACCACACATCGCAAAAATGACTCGTCAAAAATTAATCGATCTCGATTGGGAAGTTTTGCCTCACCCACCGTACAGCCCAGACCTTGCTCCAACTGACTACCATTTATTTAGATCTCTGCAAAACCATTTGGCTGGAAAATCATTCAACTGCCGGGACGACCTCGAGACCGACCTTCGCGAGTTCTTCGCCTCTAAGCCAGTTTCCTTCTATGAATCTGGTATCGCGAAGTTGATGAAAAGATGGCAGACAGTTGTCGATAGTAATGGTGGATATATAGTGGAATAATAAATCTTCTTATTGAAGTTGTGAATGAATTTCGAAAACAGTGGTTCTCTGCCATTACATTCCGAACGACCTAAATATACTATTTTGGCGTTCAACGGTGTAAGTTACGTGGTGAAATGCAATTTTTTTGTTTTTGTAGTGCCATCCCTATGCCGTCCCGCTGTGCCGCTGTCATCAAAAGTCGTGGTCTTTCTACAAAATATTGATGTTCTCTGTGACTTCCTCGTTTTGTTTTTGTAAAGAAATCCGTTTTTCTTGACCAAGCCTTTTTCTTTTTTTTTTTTGGTGGTTTTGTAGTAAATTCTCGTAAAAACCATGGAAATAGTCAAGTGGCACTTAAGTAGAAAGAAATGTTGACAATAGATTCAGGCTCCACATATTAAAATTTTGTCAAATTTGGTCAGGTAGAAAAAAGTTATGACAAAAAAGTTTTGGCCAAAGACTTTTATGTACATGAAGCAGATGTACATTCTGTTTTACTCACAGTACCAGCATTAAAAAAGGGGAGTGTCTCCCAACACAGCAAACATTTGCTTTGAACCACCGTACGCGCTAATCGTTATTACCCATTTGCACAGCTGTTTCCAATTCAGGGAAGCCTCAACATAGAAATCTTCATACAAAAACAAATAACATAGAACAAAAAAATCCCATTAATGAAAGGATATGAAAGGTTTGGTTGGTAGCTATTGGATTACAGTTATTGGAATATTGAAACACATCTTATAAAATACTCAGCTATCATTATTTCTCGAAAATTTGAGCAAGTCGTTACAATTTGCCGGTTTCTGAATCAAAGGACAGAGTTACATATCTTCTTGATCTATGCTCCACAAATTCATTTTTGAATAAATTAACTTGCTATCTTTCCTGCCGTTCTGCTTGAATTTCCTTGCATTGAATTTCAAGAGCAGTGGTTATCTTGGCAGAGATGAACATCTTTCAGCTTCAAATGGAGAGCAGCTCTGCAAAGCAGCATAGGGTAGAGTGCGGAGGGACTTCAGAACAGGAAACTCTTTGTTTTAGATGGGGTCACGCGCGGGGTCGTATCAAGGGTTACAGGTAGGACGAATTTTTTTTCTGAAGTTTCTCCTAACAAATCCTCGACATGCACACATCCTTGAGGGAATTTCTGGTCAGTCGGCTGGTCGTTCTTTAAAAAAGGTCGTCAATCAATAATCATACTTGGTACTAGGTAGCAATGGTATGATTATCATTTGATGACCCTTTCTGGGAGACGGCTCGAGTATACACGTAGACGTACAGGGTGTAACAAAATTATGGGCGCCAATATATTGCAATATTTCGTTGGCGCCAATGAAGTAAATGAAAAATCAACCCATTCACAACTTTCCCCACAACTTATGTAACAAGACACAGTAGTCATATCATAAGTTTCTCTGCCCCGACAAAGGTACAAGCTCAAAGTCTCTCTATCACTCAACCGCCCTTGACACGCTGCTTTTTCCATACATTCCTTCCCAAATCTTTCTCAGGGCTACCTTATGTGACTCCTTACTAGGATGGCTGACTCGTCAGACCTTGCTTCTTATTGAGGACCCCGGCAGGAGATTAATGGAATCATGTTCGGGGAGACTTGACGGACGTTTCGAAAAGTGATGAATTCGGAAAAATCAAGTCGGCAGTGCTTTTGTATCAATTTGGTTCTATAAACTAAAGCGTTTTGCCGTTAAACTCACCAAGTATTGTTGCGAAAGACTAGTGAGGGCAGTGCTTTATTATGTCCAACAGCCAGTTCTTCATGTTCACATTCCCGCAAGCTTTACGCCGAAATTGACGGAAACCAACAGCGTGTCGTTATTGGGCCCTCAATCATTACTGAGACTCGATTAATCCAAACACCCTAATGGCACGGTATACCCTACCAGACGTTGTTGGCCACAGTGGGTTGCCCTTAACGGTTCAGGACGTGGAAATTACTTAGTTTGAACATCAGTACGACGAGGTGCGTGTCACCGGTGAAGCGTATGACCACCAAGTGTATTTAAAAAACTTCTGAAATCTTGAAAATACCATGAGCTTCACCCCGACAAGCGTGCATTTTGGTAGAAGAAGATCTGGTGCACCCACTGAGCAGCAAATGAAAGAAAAGGGATTGATACATTTGTATAGAGGAATCCAAAGAATTGCGAGTTCAGGCGCCCATAATTTTGGGACACCCTGTAGATCTGCGCCGACGACAGTTACTGTGCCATCGACCCGAGGTGGATGGGAAAGGGGGCTGTCTTCTCAAGAAATTTCCGAGGGAAGTTTGTACCGAATTTCGAGGGGTCGTGTTCGTAAATTCTTCTCGACGCTCAACTCTGCGTAACATCATGAGTGTGCAGGTAAATAGCAAAGGAAAAACTCCTACAGGAATGTTTCTGAGCATGATAAGGCTGTGCAGTGAGGGCAAGCATGGATAGTGTAGTGGGAAATCAAGTATCGTTGCCATCAATGGCTTTCTTTGTAAGCCTCCCTTGGACACCTCAGCCACTGAGCAGACGCTCCATTAGAGCACGCGTGACGCACACATTACATCCTCTTGGAAATCGACTACCACACCAGCGGTAGAACCAGCTGACTTTTCGTGGGTTTTGACGATATTCTTTGTTTTTGATTCTCAAAGTTTCACGCTCATGCAAGAAAAGCCAATCGGGATAGAACTCCTTAAAGTGACGAACGACGGGGTGGGGCGTTCAAGTGGGTTTAGACGCTAGAGAGCTGAGGAGCAAAGGGGCGATACACACGTGGTCGAGGACACAGAACGAGAAGCAAATCAACATAGGCGCGAAAATATGAACTGCGCTCTGCCAGATGACAGCTGTTCAAATGTTGTGGCGGTAATCCAAACGTGTTGCTCTTCTATCAGTTTTTCGATTTCTGCTTCAGAGTAAAGAAATTTCTTGGTTCCTTTCCTGTTTTCTTCTTGTACTCTGTTTAGTTGAGGATTTCAAGACGAATTAGAATCATGGAATCTGCGTAGACAATTCCTCCAAGAGCCAGCCATCTAGCAGCTTAATTTCCATTTCCCATCCTGAACGAAAAGGCACGAACTCCCAGAACGGCCATCTTTTGGATACAATACCAACTGAAGAGATGCGAGACGACTCGAATTGGATCACTGCGTCACGCAAACTGTCAATTACACCACAAGTCATTGGCTAATTGTGTTGTAAATTGGTCGCACTAAGGGGAGCGGCTGCCACCTTCTCGCGTGAAGTGACCCAATCCGAGCGTCTTGTCGCACACCTCAAATTACACCGACGCTTTTGTTACTGAATCAGATCTTCTCAATCACAACTCTGACTTATTTTACTCTTACTACTAGTTCTTTACCACGCACCTTGATAAGATCACAATCGCATCTACATCACACAAAAGCTACATCGCTACGCGGCTCTGCTAACAATAATGTTAACAATAAAAGCACCAAACCGTTCATAAAATTGAGTGCATGGTTAGTAGCGGTCATTACTGCGGCTCATACTTTGTCACTCTTCACCACCTGATTGTTGACAGTGGGACGGGACTTGCGATTCTCCGAAGTTATACAAATTCAATTTTCACAACTTTAGGGTGTCCTTGCATCAACAGTGTTCTGTGTGAAGCGTGGCAATAAGGTGAAGCGCGCATGTATTCGACGGCTTCGTGAAGGCGCATACCAGTACGCTCGAACCGGGTCGCCGCACCATGCGAACCACGTCATTAGACAAGTGCTTTACTGCCTCCGTTTGAATTACAGCGCGAATTCCTGTCATCTGTCTTAATTTGAGTGTCCTGACCTACACTCTAAATTGAAAGGGTTGTGATACGACCATCGTGGGTGTACAGTCCAGTTCCCGAGGCTGACGGGGCGTGGCCCACAGAGTTGGGTGAGAGTGTGTGGCGGGGTGAGAGAGATAGATACAAGTCTGTAGGCCTCGCCCTGCCAGCCGTAATTGAAATGGACTGTATGTCGTTTGACGCGACACTGTGCGTTAATTAGAGAATGGGGGCATAAGCTTTTACTACCGCCGTAACATTATCATCCGACACATCTCCTGCGTCCCACTACTCGTCTAAATCATCAAACCCTCATATCTCCGTAACTGATCATTACCCTTAAAGGCACCGGAAGGGGCAATTTTGGCTCACGGTAGAACAGACGTAGTGTGGACGAGTTTAAGTGGCCGCTTCTCCTTTTACTTTTCCCTTTAATCTTTCTTATATTGTCTCTAGATGTATTTACATGAATGCTAATGTTTGGAATTAGCCACTCCACTGCGCTGGGAGTTAGGTGCTACAACTAACGTTGGCCCGCGGCCCATCTCCTACAGCGGACAACTCGGAAAGTCTGTGTGTGGATGCGAATACACACCGCGGCGTTGCGCTTTTGATTCCTGGTTTTTTCGCCGATTATCGCTTCTAACCTTCAGTGTTCGTTACAAAATGCTCATTTCTTTGCATCTTCCTCTTGTTTCGGACCCCTTCCGGTTCCTTTAAAAGGACGTTGTCCACTAAACAACCGCTGTACTCAACTCCAAAATGACCGTCATACAACCCTTTCCCTCACCTCCGAAGTACAAGCAGTTTTTCTATTGTTCAAAATGTAGAGGACACGAAGGAAAAGACGCGTCGGATGGTCGTCATTGTGGTGGAAGTATGTATCACTCCCTGCGCCCCAACGGTTAATTAACACACAGGGCCGCGCCTCACGACCGTCTCCCTCATATACTGAACTTGCCGTAGATGACACTGCAAAGATTCAGAGAAGCGAAACGCCCCTTTCGCTCCTTTATCCGAACCACGGACGTGTTTTCGCGTCGACTGCACGACTGGAAAGGTGGGGCAGTGGCCCGGCTGAGCCGCACCCATTGCCCTACGCCTCCATCCCTACTCGGTCATTATCATTCTAACAGGGGAAGGTATTTTACTTCCCATGGAATTTGAAGTGAGACCCGGGAAATCGATAGAGCTTCGGACGCTGATTACAACTGTGAAAACCGAAATTGCCAAATTGCATCCTGAAGCGAGTTACGAGGGGTAAAAGTTGCCTGGGACACCTCATTGGCGAGGCACTTTGCCATCAGACGGTTTGTCGAAATGACCATTTGCAATGTGACACATACCACTGTAAGCGCTTTCAAATGCTGATCTCAAATCTGTAATCAGAATCTGTCAAACAATCACCTGAATAAAGTTATGGTTTTCTGAAAAAAAGAGTAATACCATTTCACGGTATGTTTGGCAGCCCATAGCGCGCGAGCCATACGTTTTCACGCAAAACCAGTGTGATTTTCGTGTTCAGGAGATCAAATTTCCCTAGAACAAGTTTTCAGCCAATTCGCGAATTCGGCCAAACCTCGGAAAAATTGATGGGCTATTTATTGGCTGGCAACCCATGCAACAAAGGAGTAGTCGTTGACCCTTGCCCAGCTAATGCTCTTATTTGGCGCTTGTTACGTGCGTTTAGTGTGATGGACAAGTGTGATAGGTATGTTTAGGCTATCTTGTTCAGCTTGCAGGATTTTTTGTGGAAAGAAATTCAAAAACTCCTACCCCCTGGCCACCCCTAATTTTCCGAAGTTGGGCCAAAAACTGGATCCGGCTGGAAATTTGCACAGAGGGGTATTTCGACCCCTACGCGCGAATATCATACAAGGAAACGTTCAGAAGCGAAAGAAAAGCACTCACTGACAATGAAACACAAAATGCAAAAGGAGCCGCACCGGCGGGAAGCAAACCCTCAACCTCGCGCCTGCAGAAGCGGGGCACTACCACTCCACCACAGGCTGTTACTGGCCCTGCGCTAGTCATGCTGATGACGAAACGCCTCGCCATTGAGATGTCACAGTCAAGTCACAGGTAAACTTTGACCCCTCGTAACTCGCTTCAGGATGCCATTTGGCAATTTTGTTTTTCACAGTTATGATAAGCGTTCGACGCTCTATCGATCCCCCCGGGTCTTATTTCAAAGTTCCATGGGAATTAAAATACTTCCCTTGTAAGACATGCCGCTGTAAAAACATGTTGCGAAGTTCAAATGGGTCCTTCACCAGAAACTGTATCATACGTTATTTCCTTGAACTCAAGTGTCCATTTCAAAAGAATCTTTTCGCGTTCACCTTTGAACTAATTCATAGCATGACAGTTTTAGAGCTTTAGATCAGCATTAAGTTTGACTTTCTTGAAAGTGTTCTGTTGATGTACTTCGCTCTGTACAACTGCTTGAATATTTATCAATCAAAATGATCGGAGTTAGCCAGCACTGGTTCTCGTTTGGTCAAACCATAGTGTTTCCAATCCTTCCCTTGGATGCAGACCAGAAGATGCTGCTTCTTCCAGATGCAGTGTGGCACCACACCGAAGAGCAGAAATCTTCAAGACGACCCTTTCGCAAGGAGTTGGCATTTATTCATTTGTGTCATCGTTGTTCCTCGAGAGAAAAACCTACAACATATGATTTTCAAGAAAGATTCTCCAGCAATGAAACTTGCACTACCTAACTTTAATTACGAGTAGAGCGAGCAATGAGACTTTTAACTCCGAAAAGTTGCGGACGTGAAACTAGAGGATCTCAAAATATGGCTAATTATGTGTGTTGAAGCGCTATCATTACATGCAGAAAAAATAAGTAGACATTGATTGAGGGGGTGCAAAATCAATACACAAAATATAATACATACGTAAAAGTGAGCAATCTGTCTCTTACATGGTGTTACGGCGCACTTGTGCACTCAAATTGAATAATTGAACTTATTTCAGAAAAATACAGCTGCGAAGCAATCTTAGACGCATTTCGGTCAGAGTTAGCAGCCAGAAAAACAAGGATTCCCAAAGAATTCTTCAAACTTACCGCTCGCTATTCAACTTCCATCGTATTCCAACTTGTGATATTCTTCTCGTAGCGCTTCTGCGATATCACGCTCGGTTAGGAGGCACTTTGTATTCCTACATCGATTCATGATAATCTTCTTGGCAGTAGCGAGACGTCGGCCGTTAAAACCTTCTCCAACAGCATCAGCGACAGCAGACCGAAGCAGGCTATCCATCTCCGATAGGATGGAAGATTTTTGAAGCTGCGAATGACGTTGTTGAGACTGAACCCTTTTAGGCCGTGGCCCGCGCAACCGTTGAAAAATAATATCAATGTCCCCATCAGTAAACACGACCGAATCACTTGGTACTTCAATCTCTCGAGCCATCTTGAGAATTGTCTCGTCATGAACTCTGTCTTCACCTCTCAGAGAATTGCGTCGAAGAGCTTCCTCAAGGTCGATATCCACCAAAACACAACAAAAGCGCAAACCGAAAGATCGCGCCATGCGCTCAAAAGGACGTCGCATACTTTGTAGATAGAAATTATCATCTACAATAACCAATCTGTTGAATTCATTGTCACAATGAGTCTCCAGGTATTGTCGAACAGTTTGCTCAAACGTTTTACGATCGCTGTGAGCATCGAAATCACACGACCAACGACCGTTGATTTCATCGAGAGAAAAAACCACAGCATCTGCATGACGTTCTCGAATTTTTTCGCAAAGCGAAGACTTCCCGGCTGCTGGTAATCCCATAACCAAAACGAGAGACATGGCAGGATCGCTTCTGAAATAGGAGTTTCTGTACAACTAGAGTAAAACCGGTAAAAGCCTTGGAAACATTAAAATGAAAATGGCAGCACCACCATAAGGCAGCGTTCATAGTTTTGGAATTTGCGTTTTTGCGTTTTTGTGGAAATAGAGTAGATACATATCGATTAGGAAAACTGCGTTTTTGCGTTTTTGTGGAAAGTAGAGTAGATACGTATCGATTTGTGGAATTTGCGTTTTTGTGGAAATGCGGAATTGTGGAATTTGCGTTTTTGTGGAAATGTGGAAATGTGGAAAGCGTGGAAGCCACGTGCGCGGTGCGTGTCATTCCACGCAGCTCATCATTTGCGAGCGGTTGAACGGATGATGATGAGCTATTTGTTCTCATTTTCTTGAGTTCGGGAAGAGCTTATATAAATAAGGATATAAGGATAAGAGCTTATATACATTTGATAAATGGTTTTAGTCGACTTTGAAGAAAAACTGCCATTTTCGTGCAGGGATATAGACATAATTTTGTGAGAAGTACAGTTTCTCTCCAAAATCGAATGTCACACGGTTGTGCTAAGGTGGATTGTCAATTACGAACTAGAACCGATTCGGAACAAGTCTGCTACTTCATTCCCTGAGAATTTCTTATACAAAAGTCAGACGTTATTGAAGATTCATCTTAGCAAGGGTGTGTTGCAAGAGTTCCGATGATTACTGTGGGGTCAGGACACCCATGAGTGGGCTTACTTCACGAGAGGATTGATTTACTACCTATTCAAGATCTTGGCTACGTAGCTGGTCCACTCATGTCACGGATAAGCGTCGAAGAATAAAGGCAGATACTCGTAAAGGTAAATATGTAATAAAGATGGAAAACTTGTAATTCAAATAATTAAGTTAGGGCATCTTCAATTAGATACAAATTCTCACTGAAAGCAGAAACGATCTATGATGAAGGGGGGGGGGCTGGTCTGTGACAGCCCGTATTACATCTTTTTAGTCTCACAAGAATCTTGATTTCATCGTTATTACTCTCCGCAGCACTGCTGACATGAACTCCCTGCACGCTGTTCGGAACACTTGCACGCCCCCCAAAGACACACCTAAATAGCAGACGAAAGTGACATATCAAAAACGAATGATCGAGAGTACGAAAGAGTGAACGAGAAGGGAAAAACTGCTGAAAAAGCAATGTATAAGATCAGTCTGTTCCTTCAGTGTAGAAAGTGCTTTGTCTTATCATCCACGTTCGCTGACGAAGCAATCGACGATATAGACTATTGCACGCACCGTTGGCCGGCCGTGATTGCGGCTACCGGCTTGAGGACAGCTGGCTTTTTTCGGCAACACGCTTCCTGCCGCGAGGTCAGACACCAGACAGGCCAGAGTACGCGACGCCAAAGCTCCTTCCCTGAAAAGGCTCAGGCAAATCCGAGAGACCCAGACGGCGAAGGACGACATAGACGCAGGGTTACGCAATCACGGCCGGCCAACGGTGCGTGCAATAGTCGGTATCGCAATCGACACGTATCTTATCCACCTCATTTCCACAAAAACGCAAAAATGCAAGTTCCGCAAATCGATACGTATCTAATCTTCTTTCCACAAAAACGCAAAAACGCAAAATCCACGATTCCGCATTTCCACAAAAACGCAAAAACGCAAGTTCCGCAAATCGATACGTATCTAATCTTCTTTGCACAAAAACGCAAATTCCACGATTCCGCATTTCCACAAAAACGCAAAAACGCAAATTCCGCAAATCGATACGTATCTTATCCCTTTCCGCATTTCCACAAAAACGCAAAAACGCAAATTCCGCATTTCCACAAAAACGCAGAAACGCAAATTCCACACTCTCCTTTCTCTAATCCTCACGTCTCTTCGTGGCATGGAAATCGATACGTATCTAATGCTTTATCCGCATTTCCACAAAAACGCAAAAACGCAAATCGATACGTATCTATTCTTCTTTCCACAAAAACGCAAAAACGCAAATTCCAAAACTATGAACGCTGCCTAAGGGAGCTTTCATAGTTTTGGAATTTGCGTTTTTGTGGAAAGAAAAGTAGACACGTATTGATTGGGAAAACTGCGGAATTTGCGTTTTTGTGGAAATGCGGAATCGAGGAATTTGCGGAAAAGCATTAGATACGTACTGATTTCCATGCTGAGACGAGATGCCTAGTGAAACAAAGAAACGGGAAGTGTCTTCATTTTCCAAATTCCACGATTCTGCATTTCCGAAGATTCCTCAATTTCCCAATCGATACGTATCTATCCTTCTTTCCACAATTTCGCTAGCTGCGCAGTTCCTCCAATCGATACCTATCAAATCCTTTTCCGAAAATTGCAAACCATGAACGCTACCTTGTGAAAAGCGTGGAATCCATGTGCGCGGCGCGTGTCTTTCCACGCAGCTCATTATTCGCGAACGGTCGACAGTGCTGGACTGTACTTTCGAATCGCTTTCCGAATTTCCTAATCTTTATTTTCGAGTCCTTTTATTCCTTATTTTCGAGAAGAAAAAGAAACTGTATGGAGAAAAAGCAATGAATGAAATAGATAGTGCCTTGTCTTACCATCCACGTTTGCCTGCAGATTCCACGGTCCTGCAAATTCCACGATTCCGAGTTTCCACAATTCCGCAATGCAATCCCGCAATTCAAAAACGGGTCAAATGAAGTCGGGGGGGGGGGAAGACGCAACTTTGCGTCGACGTCGAAACTCCTTTCCGTCCCTAGGCTTAGGCTAAAATTGATATCTCCTCATTTCCACATAAAAAAGCATATGTCAAGCATTGCTCATCTCCTTTAGCCTAAGCCTAGGGAGGGAGAGAAGCTTTGACGTGGGTGAAACGTCGAGCAAAATTGCGTCCCCCCCCCATCCCGGCTTTATTTGACCCTCAAAAACTTCGTACTCTGCTCAAGGAATATTGGGCAACTATGAATCAAAAATCAACAAATATGTGATTCGCCACAAAGTAGAATTGTACTGCGCACAATTGGGAATTAAAGACCTTCTAAGAGAGAACGAGAGGAAGACAAGTAGAAACGGTGACTGCTGTGGATAATTTTCGCGGTGCGGTATGCACTACGAGCGTGCATCTCGTACGCAATTTTGCAGAAATCTTTATAGTTACCCTAAGTTGTTTGATAGGGCTGGATCTATTGCAGTTTGAGGCATTGTGGGTCAGTCATATCTCCACTCAATATGGAATCAATGGAGGTGGACATCACGTTGCCTTCGTTGTCGTCTGAGAAGCTTCATGGGTGAGTGACTGTCACTGGATTCGTTTTCCCTTTTCCCCATTATCTAAGCTTCTCAGGCTTTTCATTTCTGCCTTTTTGCCAATGCTCAGGAAGAACCATCCTCTTGATTTGAGCTTGTGAAAAGCACGATTGTAAGATCCGACCAGGTTAGGGGGGAGGGCGTGCTCAGAAAGAACCATCCTCTTGATTTGAGCTTGTGAAAAGCACGATTGTAGGATCCGACCAGATCAGAGGGGAGGGCGTGCTCAAAAAGAAACCACCCTCTTGATTTGAGCTTGTGAAAAGCACGATTGTAGGATCCGACCAGGTTAGGGGGAAGGGTCATTTCCTACAGGTATGTCACGGATCGTTGCCCCAGAAAAGCATGCGTGACGTCTGCTCTCCGCTGTTTCTACAAGGACACTTCTTGCCCTCCTGATTTGAGTGGGAATGTAAACTAGCATTCTTTACGATTTCATTCACTGGGACTACAGTACAGTATGTTTGACTCTTGTACTGCACTATTCCAGTGACTTGTCTTTTTGGTGCTATGGGAGTTAGGGGGGGCCAGCGCACTGTGCTCTGCGTCTCTAACGCTATGGTAGAGCTCAGAGAAGCCATAGCGCTAGCCGAATTGGGATCGAAATTTGCACAGAAACGATTCCGACGGAGCAAATTCGTGCTTTTTTTTTCATTCTATGTTAGCCTAAGCCTTGGGGAAGGAGGTTCCCTTTCTTTAGGCTTAGGCAAGTACGCGTAAGTGGTTGTTTAGTCTAGTTGTAGCGAGTTTTTCGTAGCATACTAATGAAAGGATAATCCAATCGTGTTCTTAGTTAGTTAGTTGTATCTAGGCATAAGATAACGTTGAGAGTGCCTACAAGCAAAAATTGGACGCGACTTCTGCCTTTGTCGAGTGGCCCCCCCTAACTCCCATAGCACCGTCTTTTTGGAAAGCTATCTTTCGAGTTTACCTGCGCTTCTTCATCGTAATCGCAAATGTAACGTTCTGAACTGAAAACCGTGCGTGATTTCGGTGCTCTAAGCTAAGGAGACATCAGGCTACTAGCTTGCTCTTCTCCAAGCCCAGTGGTAGCGAATTCCGAAGCTGTTAGAGCAGCTTTTTGTGTCACAAAAAGGCTTCACATTGCAAAGAAAAGGTTCTCCCTCCCCGTTAATGCCTTTCTTCACATTACATAAAAAAAGGTTCTCCCTCCCATTAGTACGTTTCCTCTAAAGGCGGGCTGTTGCCTCCCTTCCCTGTGATTATATCGTCGAGATTTCCAAGTGTCATTAACGGAATGAAATCTTCTTCCTCTTGAGCGAGTTTTAGGAATCGGTTGATGGGATCCACCTTTGTAGAAAATGCTGTTCAGCAAATTCTTCAGCGGTATCTTTTTTCAAGTGACACATTGATTATTGCGATCAATTGATGATCTACCCTTTCAATTCATCCATACTAATTTGATGTTAATCCGATCCTTCAGACCCTTTTATATTGGTTCTCCTAGCACAAGAGTGTGAACATTGCCAGCTGACGACACATGCATCTGCCTTTTTCTGTTTACTTAAAAGTGCAACAGTCAACCCCTCCCTTTCCAGGCTCAGCGAAGCAGCTGGTTTCGACGACATCTCTTCAGTTGTTGATGCCGACATTGCCAATGGTTTTGGACGATTTGTGTCACTGCTTTGTGGAGAGTTGAAAGCGCTTTACAAAGTGGGGGAAGCAGTGCCACATCTTGGAGAAAAAGAGGATACTCTAGATTTTCTTCTTGAGCTAAGCTCTTTTCTTGCCGAATTGGGTGAGTTATTTGCTACCCTCAAACCTGGTTTTAAAAGTGACGTCTAAACAGTTCATTGAGCGAAATAGCATCGTCATCTTGATTGTTCGTTTGAGCTGCACCAAATAAAACCCATTTCTATGTTCATGGCCGTGTAACGCGCTCAGCAGCTGTTTTTACTCGCTCCATCAGTTCACATATCATCGCTAAGAAATTTGGTTCTCATCTCGAGTATAGAGTGATTTTATCAGCCTACAGGAATCCAAAGTGTTTTAGCAGTGCAATTTTTGCGTTTTCATTACCTCCAGTGCCAGGGCTGGTGCTTGATGCAAAAGTGGGGGGATAGGCCATTGCCAACAATCTGGGTCATAGGTTTAGCAGTGACAGTTTTTTTTCCATCATTATTTTAAGTATACTACTTATATTAGGTTGTTGCAAAATCAATTTCGGAAATGGACCGCATACTTCAAACTACTATAACTCAGCTTAAACACAAGTTTATTAATCGAAGTAAAAACCATCAGAATCTACACACTTCTGCCAACGAACAGGCAATAAATCTAAGCCTTCACTATAAACTGCTATCACGAGAATCAACGAAGTCAAGGAAGGCACATTCAACATCGTCTAAATTAGTAAATTGTTTCTGACGCAGATGAGAATTGAGGGCTCGAAAAAAAGTGATAGTCTGTTGGGGAAAGGTCGGGAGAATACGCTGGGTGAGGGAGAACTTCTATACCGAAGTGGGTCAATTTTTGCCGAGTGATTTGTGAGGTGTGTGGCCTTGCGTTGTCCTGCAACAGGATCGGCCCTCCTCTATTCACCACCGCCGGTCACAATTTTTGCAACTTTCTATACATTTGCTCCAGATCACAACAGTAAGACTCTGCTGTGACTGGCTGACCAGGTTGCAAGAAACTGTAATGGATTACACCTTTACAACACCACCACACAGTAATCATAACCTTTTTAGGGTGAAGGTCGGGTTTAGGAAAAGTTTTTGGAGGAGCATCCTTATCTACCCAGACTAACCCCGCTTCCTGTTATCATAAAGAACCCATTTTTCATCTACAGTTATAATACGGTTTACAAATGGCTCATTTTTATGGCGAACTAGGAGATTAGAGCAGGTGTCGAAACGTGCCAGACGCTGCTCATCGGTCAGGTCATGAGGCACCCAATTCGACATCTTCTTCACCTTGCCGATTGTCAGCAAATGTCTGGCCACTGTAGAGTAATGTACGCCTAGGTCTTCTGCTAACGTACGAGTATTCGTCTCCGGATTTGCTTCGACGGCTCTCCTTAAATCTTGATCATTAAGCGATGACCTGCGGCCGCGACCCGACTTCTCTTCGAGATCAAAACCGCCAGAAGCAAATTTTTTAAACCAGAGCTCCACTGTTCGTTCGCAAGGACAATTCGTCCCAAAAACACTGCTGAGATTACGAGCTGCCTCCGCTGCGGAGTGTTCCAATTTAAACTCATAAAGCATGATGACTCAATAGTCGCGTCGGTTCATGATTATACGCAGCCCTGGAAAAGGCCGGCTGGAAAACTTAGAGCGACATTCATAGAAGTTTCTGAAAGAGCAGAAAAAAACCCACCAAATGGTATGCCTGGCGTTCCTTGGGATGGAATAGTTCAGGGTAAAAAATCCACTTATTTATACACACCTTGAAACCGAAATTAATTTTGCAACAACCTAATACCATAAGTTCTGTTTTCTGAAGTCTTCTAATCACCATGAAAATAATGTTTTTAGAGTGTCCACACGAAGAATTGACATGTGGCTCTCTCGAAGAGAGACTTAATACAAGAGAAAAGAAAGCTTTACTCCTAAGTTTCCTTATAAATGAAATAAAAGCTGCTCGATTATTCGCCTGTGATGCTCTATCTCAGCCTATTACAGTAAGTCTTGTACATAGAGCTATTTCTAATCTGTGACTGTCAAATATTTTTTGAAGGAACAAGGAGATAAGGAACTCACACCTTACTTAATAACAGCTCTCAAGGCAACTGCTGTACCGAAACCCAGCGGCAAATTTGAACCTCTTGACATAATCGACATGCTTCAAAAAGGAGTTGGTTGTTCACATTTCTCGATGACCTGTGTTTATTTCTGAGCGTTCGCTACAGATTATAATGGAAAATCTTGGCAGGTTGATGCTCGTCTCCAGTCATGTGTGGAACGTCCAAAACCTCTACTGACGGCGAAACTGGATGCTAAGCAGTGGAAGAAGGTGGATAAGGTCAGTGTGCTATCCTTAGAGCCTTCATTTTTCTCGAGTTATTTGAATTCCGTACTTTTTTGCTAAATTTCCATTATTATCTGTGATACCAAGCAAATTGCTCTGGTCTGTTCATCTGTTTTTACAATGTGCTCCACTCCTTCGATTTCTATCCGAAATTATGGAGGCCTTCAAATTTGTATCTCACATAGACAATGAATAGTGAAGATGAGCCGTTATAGATTCATAATTTCGTTTTTAAAGGAGCCCAGTATAACTTGAATGACCCTGAAGAGTGTTTTGGGTGGTTTGTTAAGAAGTTGATCCACGGTTCAATCTCCTCATCATGAATTCGGTGTTGCCTGACCTCCACCCCACTTACAGGTAGTATTCCCTAATCGGGACACCTCTCCTTATGCCATTCTACCTCCGTCTGCAGTTTTTATGTAAGCTCTGGAAAGAGGAGCGTGAGAGGCTCTCTTCCAAGTCGGCACAACTCTCATCAACGCACCTTCACAGCAATTTGTCAGACATGAAATCTCTTACCATCCAAAACATGCTGCGAGCCTCGTTTTCAGAGAAGCTGCTCTCGATTCCAATGATTGCGTCTCTTATTTGAGCTCCTTTTGATACTTATAGTAGTGCAGTTGCGACTGCTTTATGCTGTATGGTGCACCCACTCTTTGACCGTTCTGCAGCACCTAGTTTCATTTTGTAATAAACTTCTTTCATTGTTTCCTCTCCTTGTTCATTCGGATTTTACTGTCCGCCCGCTACACCGTCTCTTGAGCAGATAGGTCAATTCAAACAAAAGTCTTCTGCTTCGCATCAGAATATAGTCCCATTAAAGCAGGTATGCGAAAGTAATTCGACCTTGCGGTGGGTTTGGCTGAGCAGGAACATTTATTGAATGCAGTTTCATGGTGCTTATGATGCATTCGTTAGTACATTCGAATTTTTTTTCTGAAAAGCTCCGTTCTTTAGCTTGTTGAAGAAGTCGCGCAGAACTGCCGTTCACGGTCACTCCTTCTCATGAAGAGAATTGATGTTACGGTCAACTCATTTTTGTGGTATGTCTCGGAATCAATACTTGTCCTTCCTCAAATCGACTTCACCATTTCTAACCTTGTTACACTATATACTTTCAGGTGTGATAGAATCAAATCACGAGAGAACGAAATTAGAGAACTCTTCACGAAAAGACGCAGTGCTATGTCGCATGTTACTCCCCCGGATGTTGCAGATGTAATGGCTGCTAGCCAGGATTTGTTAAGAATTGAGCAAGCAAGCAGTGCAAGATTGAGGTCACTTGTTTTTTTTACTTACATTGTTTTTTTGACTTACATTTCTTCACCCCACCTTAACCCCAGAAATTTCGTTGGAGGTTTTATTCAAATTCTCCGTTCTAGGAAGAACACACGCTCAAAAATACATCCATTGGCATTGGCTGCGCGACCTACTGATCGAGGAGGACGTACAAATGAAATGATAGGAGAAATCGCTAAAGAACAAGCCTGTGAGATTTCTTTCTAGTGCCAAATTCCAACTTCTCTCTTCGTAGAACCTCGGCATCGATATTAGTTTGTAATTCTCTGTTATGCCAACGAGGTTGTTAGGTGGAAGCTTCAGCCAGGAAGGTGCTCGAAGCGCTTTGGATTTCTGCAAGAAATCCAAGTATGAACAACCGAAATGAGTGCTTATCCATTACGAATGATCTCTTGCCATTTGCGCCACATTGCGAGCTACTGATATGAGGAGGGAGACATGCATGTCCCCATTATACTATGTATAAGGAAAGCATGGCATCTCTCATTCACTGACGACAAGTGACACGGAGTGGCGGCGTCCCACTCTCGTGGTGGTGGACTGGTGAGTTTAGTACTTTCGTACGGGGTTCCTCCGGCGGTTCCTCGATGTTTCGTCAGAACCGCTAGAGGGATGAGGCGTTTGGTGGTGTAGTGGATAGAATCTTAAATCTTGAGCCACGCTTAGGCCTTTGAGGAAGACGATCTGGTCGAAACTTAGGCCTCAAATAAATATTCCACCTAACAACCTCGTTGGCATAACAGAGAATTACAAATCTTTCTAGTGCTTTTTTATATGTACCCTCGTGATTTTTTATGTTTGCCATTTCCATTTTTCGTTTTTAGTGGGTAATTGATAGGTATATGGCGTCAGCGAAACTGTAATCTATAATTACACTAATATAAGTGTATTGAGTGCGTCGGAGTACCTCCTTTTTTAGCCGCTCAGCGAGGACGAGGAAGGGGTGGCGCTCACGGAGGCTTCCAGGCGCAGCCATCTCATCAGCAATATCAACAGCACTACCAGCAGCAGAACCAGCAACCTTATCAACAACAGTTCGTTTCGCAGGAACAGATGGTGAGGATGAAGCATAATACAATCTGCTTAATTTCTCAGCAGTTTAGTTCTGTCGCTAATATTTTGTGTAGTAGTCATAAACAATTTTTCTATCCTATGCGTACCCGTACGTAGCAGTGTTCACTGCCGTACTTTTTGAAAACTTCGGAGAACATCGAAACTGTGAGAGAACGCATTATTCTACTACCAGTTCTGCCTAGTGCGATCAATCGTTCTCATTTTCGTCACTGATGGCGCTCGCAATTTATGGAGAAGAAGAGATATCGGGTCAGTTGAAGTAGAGGGTCGCAAAATTTTTACCGACGTCGTATCTCTTTTTTCTTCCTAGGCTTAGGCTAGAGCAGAGAAGACAGATGCTTTGGCAAACTTTTTTATGTAAGAGGAGGGGTTATGAACTTTAGCCTAGGCTTAAGGAGGGAAAGAGCTTCGTCGTCGGTGATTCGCGATCCCCCCCCCCCACCCCTCCGCACTTCAAGTGACCCGAGATATCTTCTTATCGTTGAGCTTCAGAAACTTGACAAGCCACAACAACTCAAACCAGTAAACAAGTGGTGATCCAATCTTTCTTTTGACTGAATCTGTCAACATTTGTGAATTGATGAGAGAACTTAAATATCAGTGTAAAACACTTGGCAAAGCTGAAATCAAAATATTATGTACATTGTTGAGACTGGCACTGCTGCTTTCAATGGATCCTTTGTATCACAAAGTTTGTGTCTTTTCCAGACTCAGCGAGAGTATCGTGGACAGTACCAGGATGGCCCTCGAGGTGGTGGAAGAGGAGGACGAGGTGGACGTGGTGGGGGTGGAGGGCGTGGATACGATCGAGGGGGTTACTACGGGCATGACAACAGATATTGACTCAACCACGCTGCTGTTGTTCAATTTTGTCCCACGCAAACTTGTTTTGCGTTTGATGCTCTTTAATTTGTTATTGTAGTCATTTTGTACTGGTGATGTGGGACTGAATTGATTGCTAAGCACAATGTTCCTATCACTTGTTTACGAAGCTTATTTTATTCATTGATGCAGTTGCAGAGAATGTATTTTTTCATAATAGGTAAGTATTAAATCGCACCGATATACGAGTTTATTTTCAAATCTAGTGTGTTGGCTTACTTTTGTTTTTGGTTGTTGTTGTCAAAGCAATATAGGTCCAATTTTCAAAGTTTCCAGAGCATGGTGATCCAGCAGCAAGCTTTCTTGTGACTTCAGGTTTGCGTTGTAGTGCTCTTGATAAATTAATTTCACCACTCTTTCGATTGATAGTACACGGTTTTTTCAACTAATTTACCTCATTGTGTGGATGTTCGATCGTTTTTTCCTTTACCAGTCTACAGAAGATCATTCATAGTTTTCCCACCTGATTCACCTGATTGATTCATTAGGAGAGAATGCATGGGAATCTTGACGAACGTGCGACTTTGATGTGGGAATCATTTCTCACTGGGTGGCTCACAGTTGCATGATGTCGGCTCCTTGACTCCTAGAAAGCTTCAATAATTATGCTGCAACTCCTTGCTATTGACCCGCGTTTTCATGGGTAGCCTCGCAACATGGTGCCACATATCACATCTTCTGTCATTTTCTTGTCTTCTGGACGCTAAAAAGTAACACCAAAGAAATTGGCGTAATCATTTTCGGTAGGTACACGATTGAGTTTTCCTGAAGTGTCTGCAGTCGCAAATGAGCCCTGCTCTTGTCCTTTGTAGTGTCCTTCTGATTTCATCTCGGGTGATGCTGCATTAGCGCTGTCACCGAACCATCTACTCTTTCACAAGATTAAATCGGCATACCTCGAGACTAGTAGGTGACACGGCTGCTATTAAATGCATTCAGAATGAGAGTACTGCATCACTCTTTTTTGTGAGCTTTTTTGCGAAACTATTGCTTAAAGATATCGCGCTGAACGTACTTTGCCCTTTTGTGAGATGTTCGAGGTGTTCATATTGACTTATGGAAGGTTTGTAGAGGCAAAAACTTTCGAGGCTGACCACGCCACTGGATCACTATTGCATGAACACCTTTATCAGCAACGTCGTTGAAAGGCTGGGTGGTGAGGTCTGCTGGCGTCGAAATATTATGGTGGGATTCGATAAGGTGAACGGGTTTTCGCAGCTTCTCACGATATTGGTATTAATCGGCTGTCGGGCTGCCTAATGACCACTATTACACATGGCCGTGAAGTGTCAGTGGCTATTGCTTGCGTTTTATGAATTTTGTTGCAATTTCATTCTATTTTCGCTCAAACGTTTGATTGCACTGGAGACGGAGCTTCGAGAGGTTTTTTTCTCTGGCTGTCACTAATGAACGTTCCACCGTTTCGCCTGCATCCCGATATTTTTGAATACCTGTATTTAATGGGCTGTCGAACAAAAGTATTGAATTGAAGTATTGGTTTTCTAAATGTAGTTCATACTGCTCCATCCCTTCACCCCCCCCCCATTTCATCATTTTCTGCTATTTTCTAGGCCTTTTTTAATTCAGTGTTTTCATGTGCCAGTCACAAAGTGCATTTCATCCCGTTAACTAATTTATCATGTCTGACGCTTTAAGTGCTGCTATGTCCCTCTGAACCGCATGAAATCGGGTTCAGCCTTTGATATCTTTATCACGGTTGTTTATAGGCGTCGCTCAGTCTATTCGTGCTGGTCAACTTCCTGGCTTCTTTTTGCTCTTGCATGTGCGCCAGGCCACTTAGGCCGTCGCCAGACTGCGTGATCTTGCGCTTTTGCAATTCAGCGTTTGCGGCGTCGTACTTTCGCGCGCGATTCTACGACCTTGAGATTGTGCGGAACCGCGACGCAGCAAAATCGCAATAACGCAAAGTTGCTAAACTGAATAATCGTATAGTGTGAATTCTGACGGCGGCCTTTCGCGAATGCGAAATGGAGCAGATATTTCATACAACGGATTTTACTCTCCTTCTGATTAATATGTGTCTGACTTCTTTTTATAATGTTCACAATATTGGGAGTGTGAGAAGAGACTGAATAGTGAGTGCACAGGCAGAGCGAGAAGGTGGGAAAATGGAATGAGCTTGTGGGCGCGTTCGAACCGTGATAGGGGCGTCGCCTGTTCCCCGCCTCGTAACTGTAGCGGTCGCAGCGACCGCGGGAAAGCATGGTTGCGGAGTATAACCTAGGCCTCAAAGATAATACCCAGACCCACTACCTTCGAACTGCTTGCAGTGCCGAATGTTTCACCTTACAGTCTTGTGCTAAACACCAGGATACTTGCTTATTTTCGCGAATCCGATCTTCTTCTCTTGACGTCATTCTGTCATTTCAACTTCGTCTTTAATAGTAATTAATACACGAGGTAAATTGTAGTGCATGCGCATATTGACGTCGTCCGCGCGCCTGGTATCGCGGATCAGCACCGCACGAGGGTGCGGATTCAACGCTTCATCTCCCCTGATAGCATGTCGATCATCGACTGGCAAATGGCAGGTATTCACCCGAATGACGACAACTGGTGCTGTTCACTCACTCGATAAAGTTGTCATAGATGATGCTGAAACAGCGCTTGAGGTATTTTCAAGTTTCTTTGGGACCTTCCAGTCATCTGTCGCTTGTCTCTGCACTGACGCTTTTCAGGTTGCCGCAAGGCTGAAAAAAGTCGAGCAGATATTGCTACGAGAAGCCTTAGAGATTCTGATGGCGCGTGATGAAGATGTGAGTCGAGAATCACCCGTGATTCAGTAGCGTAGTCCTTGTGGTCTGTGAAAATGAACGGGGATGAGGAGGGACAATCTGCAGTCAGTTCTACTAATTTCGTTGAAAGGACTGGGGAACTGGAACGCCATTAAATTAATGGGGCAACGAGAACATCTGCATAGATGCGATTTCTGTTATTCTACAGGAATTTTGGGCAAATCCGTAATCTGGAAACTGCAAACGCTTCAAGCAATATTCACAAATGGAGTAGATACAACTTCCGATCATTTTTACAGGAATCCCTGCCTATGACCGATGCTCAAATTCGCGCTTTATTTCTTGTCAATGCTTTGCCATTTATTGGATTCGGCTTCCTTGACAATATGATAATGATAGTTGCAGGAAATTATATAGACCAGGTAAGTATACTTCATTTCCTTATGAAAATGATGCGGAAAACCTTTTCCTGCTGTAATTCGACTCTGTGTGTGTTTTAAAAGCCACAGGACCTTACCAGTTTTTTAGAAGTTGGGTGCATTGTTATGCCTATCAACTATGGCTGCAGCCGGTTTAGGAAATCTGATCTCAGACGTGGCAGGCGTTGGATTTGCTCATTATGTCGAAGGCATTTTCTACAAATTCGGAATCAGGCATCCTGTGCTCACATCCGAACAGCTGGGCAGCTCCAAGGTATGTTTTGAGCCCTATGGAGAGGAATTTCATTCCCATTCCACCAGTATGTTGAGTCCTATCTGAATACGTTGTTAGTAAAGCTGTTAAAGACACCGTTAGATTGTGTAATGATTGCGGCATGTGAAAGTCTGGATGTTCAGTAGTGTAGTGGACAAAGAACGAAATAAAACGCTTCAAAACCCGAGAAATAGTAAGCCGAAGACTTTACCCACTCCTTTCGCATTATGTCCATCACTGAAAGTTGTGGTAGGTGTAGACGAGCGAAGGACTATGTCACTCAGGAGTATACGTTGCTCTGCCTTCGCAGTAACTCGGTAATTTGATGCTAAGGCCGCGTTCATACTTTACACACCGGCGGCGACGGCGCCGGTACCGGAGGTATGAAAGCGGCCTATTAGTTGGGATGAATGAGCATGAGATCACGATAAGATTTTAATGCCCGTCAATGGATTTTGGCTTTAGATAATCTCTTCTGAACTGGAATGTTCGTTCACAGAGAATATATCTTCAGATTCCTATTTTCTCCTCACCCCTGGCGGTTCCTTCAATGAAGTGTCATTGGGTGCTATTCTAGTAGGAATGGAAGGGCATTTCTTCGCGCTTGGTGTCACTGGCGCTATTTTTGTCCAGTTCCAGGGTTCGGCCACACCTGGCAAAATTATAATATAAGCTTGGGTGAGTGGATAGTATCAAGTAGAAAACGACAGCACAAGAGAACTTATGGGTTGATTTGAAAAAAAATGAGTCGAGTCAGTCTTGAGGCTGTTCGAGTACTACTCCCTGCAGCAGTGATGTTTATAGAAATAGGTCGCATGCCTAGGCCAGGTTGTGGAAGAGGCGACGTGGTGCACCACTATTCGATACTTGTGTTGCGCGCTTTCCCTTCTGTACATGTTGCTCTGTACCACTAATCGCAACCTTATGCCGAGCGCCTCGCTTATCCCATTTGCTTCGCTTTCTTGCAGTTATTTCGATCCTGCGATAGCACAATCGCAAAATCTATCAGCGAATACCTTTTAACCCTCACTACAATTGCAAGTGCACAGCAAACAAGTCGAAAAGTTTGCCAATAGCTATCCCAAGCACATGGATCAAGCAGGACCAGATCTGAAAAATAAAGGTCCTCCAGCGCGTCTGGAACCGTGCTTCTACAATTCTTAATAATCACAGCTTGTTCAGGCTCGTTGGACGACAAATATTGCGCGTGCGCTTGGGCTTTCCGTTGGATGCATCATCGGAATGTTTCCTCTGCTGCTCTTCGATGCAGATAAGGACAAGGAAAGTGATGCAAATAAGCCCAATACTTCATCGGATCAATAATGAAGAGGGAACAGTCGTTAGGCCGCTTCCATACTTTGCGCACCGACGCCGGCACGCGCGTGACGGCGTCGGTGCGCAAAGTATGGAAGCGGCCTTAGTTTGAATGAGAACCATTTGTACATAAGCCTATGCTTCGACAGTCACTCACAACAGCGGCGTTCACTCTTTGTTAAGAAGCTCTAACATAGTATAATGTACTGCAAAATATTTATAGTGCGATTATTATGTACGGGAATCTGTTCTACCAGGCATGAATATGAACCCCTCGTTTTATTGATGTTGTATTCATTCTTCTGATCACTCATGTGCCATGATTCGCTGTAGTGTCTTACTTCGATTTGATCAACGAAATTTGCTACGTGTCTCACTAACTTTTATTTCGCTTACCATTTTCATTAATATAAGTGAGTAGACTGTGCCATGCATTTGTGGATCTGCTTCATGTTGTTCATATAGTTGCATCGACTCTTTCGAACCATTCAAGACTGTATCAGCTGTACATATCCTTGGCGCGTAAATAGTACTACGTGACGAAATCGATTTTTTAGTCTTTGAAATGCTAATTATAATGTGATAAATAAAATCGTATGTCGTGGGGTTTCCAGTACTTTTTTGAGGTTCAAAACCAGAGTTATACATATTTGGTACAAAGAAATCATGTGTGAGTAGACTACAGCAGCAGAAACTTTAAATGCTTATTTATAAAGATTTTCAATACTTAATACTCTAGAAAGAAAGTTGTTACGTGTATCAGTGGTCCTCGGCCGAGGTAGCAACCACTTTCCACCATGAGTGGCCAGTATTTCGCAACCTACGTGGAGGATTTAGAGCAGGTAAGTGAAACGTGTGTCAGAATAAGGTTGACCTGTGGGAAAAGTGTTTGCATTTCTTTCGTGATGAGTGGTGGTCGGCACGTGAGGTGTCATCATTTTTAGCTGTCTTCTGAGAAGGTCGTTTCTGTATTAATCGCTGATCCAGCGGAAAAAAATATTCTGTAGCCTACATACAGTAGCGGTTAAAATTATATGCGGTTCTGGACCTTAACCATAACTTTGGTCGACGTTTAGTCGACGGTCGTCCTTTAGTAATTTTAGGGCAACTGCTACTTCATTAAAACTGCTACTTAGGCGAGAAGGATGCAGTGTGAAGGTTGAGGAAATTCTTTATCTAAAAGCTCTGAAAATGATCAAAACTTTCAAAAAATTCAATCAACCATAAAGCTTATAAGTCAACGAAACGCGAGTTGTTGTGCAAAAAGTAGAATGGAATGAGGCTAAGACATTGTCACCCATCATTTGGAATCATGACAGTACTTTACAGCATTGAAGTACGGTATTAAACATGTTAAGTTTTTCGGTTAAATCATTTTTCACTTCCACACTGCATCCTACTCGGCTGAGATACTTTATTTCACTGAGTAACAGTTGCCTTCGAAACACAGAAAAATTGAACGAGATATGTAAACGCTGACCAAAGTTAGGGTTAAAGTTTTAAACCGCATATATTTTTGACCGCTACTGTATGTGGATGGAAGCAGTTTTTCTTTGGAACACTAACTGGATGGATCTTTCTCTTTGGAAATGAAAAAAATTTGCAAAAAAAGGAGGAGACTAACGCTGCCGTTGCACCAGAGGCCTTATCAATTCTGCTTTCGAAATGTTACTTTACCTGTAGCAAGAATACTGCATTGATTGTAAATTTAGGACCCATTCGATGCCATTGATTTTGTTGAACGGGTTGCCTGGCGGATGACTGGTGGAGCGGACACTATCACTGATCCTGTGTCGTTAAAAAACAAATTTGAGGAGGAAATAGGCAGTTTGCAGATGTTATGCGACCAGTTTCAGGTTTGTTGTTGGCAAGTCTTCTAAAGCAAGGCATGCTTCTATTTGTACAGTGCTCAAGATTGTGTTAAAAAGTTCTTTCTCCTGAATCTTTATAAGGCGGAAATTCCGGAAAGCAATTTAGTAAGGTGCCGCAGCTCACTGTTCTGCAAGTTTGAAGTACTGCTGATAAGGCCTTGAAATCGTAGGAGATCAAGTATTGACTTAACTAGCGCTTTAGATATGTAGTTTCACAGATTTTGAGAAATCCGTATGATCACACTCAAAGTATTGTTAAAATAGTGTGTGAAATCTCGCTCAGGATACATTGCTACTTTCAGCAGATTTCAGTATTTCAGAGCAAAATTTCTTTGCTGGAGCAGGAGCTGAATAGAGACAAACGCGAATATGTCAATCAGCTTCAGCGCTTATACGAGAGAAACGCTGAGGCTATTGACAAAATCAAGGTGAGCCTCAATGTCATTTTCCATTTTCTTTTTCACTGTGTGTTTTTTCAATTCCAATTTAGCAACTTGACGCCACTATGCAGTCGGTTTCCACAAAAGTTGTACATCTAGGAGATCAGCTTGAATCAGTACGTTTGTTTCGAGGATTGTTCGAGGAGGATATCTACTGGAGAAATGATTCAAACTCATTGTAACATGGCTGATCTTGGTGAAACTTGTCCCCTTCTCGGCAGTCTGTAAAAACTCCTCGTATGCTTGGAGACTGCAAGGGGCCATTTTACTCATTGTTACTTCTGCTGACGAATATAAATAGCTTTTTAAGGTTCACCAACCGAGGCAACGAGCTCATGATGCACTGCAACTCATTCAGCACTTCGACGAGTTTCTGTCAGATCAACCTTTAAATTCAATGATTTTTACTGATCCAGATAAGGTACTCCGTCAATGTCTTAAAATATCGTCATGCTTTTCATGCATCCATGTTTGAACGTTTCAGCTTCTTGAATCAGCCGATCTGGTTCAAAAACTTTATTCGATTTCACAGGAATTGTCGAAAGACAAGTTCCTCGCAGTACAAGCTAGAATTGCGCATAGGTAGTTATTCGTTTCACCTTTTCAATATACCTATTAATTCTATTGCTTTTGAAGGTATGAAGAAGTTGAAAGATTGCTCATCGACGAGTTTGGACGTGCGCAACGCGACGAGAAGAAAATGGCCGAAGTTGCAAAAACTCTGAGCGAGTTCAAGGTTTGAAATCGCATGGAAGAATCTTTAAAAATGTATGGAATTGAAAGGGACCCCGTTTTGAATTACAGGGCTATTCTCACTGTGTCGCTCGATATGTGGAATATATACAGTCACTCTTCCGCACAGGAACCGACGATGTTTATTCAGAAGCACTCCAGCTTGTACGAACCCACAAGCCGAAGATAGAAGCCATTTTTCCTAGTCCAACGGCGGTTGTGCAAAAACTGGTAAATGAAGTTTTCTTATCAGCTTTAGTACAAGAAATCTCAAGCGATATGAGGGATTTTAGAGAGAATCGTGACATTTGTTTCCAGATTCTGAGTTTGTACACTGGTAGGCTTAAAGAACATATTTATGCGAAGTTACGGGAATGCAAAGATGGCGACGATAAAGAAGGATATCTTATTGGACTGGCTCAGGCATACTCAAGGTGAATTGCTGAAATATTTTCTCGTTCATGGAGTCTGTCGTAAACTTCGAAGTTTTTTCCTCTCATGATTGCTCCTTTCAATTACACTTCCACGTATTGGTTTGAAATGAAATGAATGAAATGTGAAAATTTTTCAAGCATTCTACGGCTCAACAAGGAACTCGACGCGCTCCATGTGAGCTCGGATGCCTCTTTCTTGCCAACCTTGACACGTTCCATATTCGACAGGTATCTCTTTGATAATGGTTGTTAAGCGAAGGGACAGCGATTGTCATCTTAGACTGCTTTCAGGTATTTGTCTACCTATCAAAGTGAAGAATTGGATTACCTTCATGCTCAGTGCAGCAACATGCTTCAACGGTTTTACGAGTCAAAAAAACATGTGAAGAAGCAGATTCACAGTGGAGGGTGAATTCTTTCTAGCACTCAAACTGAAGCCTATGCTTTATGCTGAATTTCATTGGTTCTAGATTGCAAGAGCTGAAGAGAGATGTGCAAGCTCGCCTCTTAACTGTAGAAACGTATGGTGGAGAGACTTTCCTATCGGAAGATGTTGCTATCAGTATTCTGCAGGAAACGAAAAATGCTTTCAATAGGGCCTCTCAGGTGTGTTTTTGTCATACGTAATAAATTTGTTGCCTTCACCTTCAATTTCGCTATCGACTACTTGAGCTATTTTAAGCAATGTCGGAGTTACGTGCGAGATAGCTACATTGTTTGTGTTTCGTTTTCTTTCTTGAGGCTTGCCCTATCACCTTCGAAAGGATACTGGTTCCCTCGCCTAGACCTTTTAGTACCAATTTAACCTCCTTTTTTGAATCATTTGTAGCAGGCATGGTGCACATGTTTGTTTATTGGGAAAATAGGATGTTTCCCAGGGAGTACACAGAAAGTCTACTTTTGCAGCTACGTATTGCCGCTCGAATTCATTTAGGTTATAAAGAGAGAGACTACTGTGTTTTAGAAATTCGATTCCAGCGTTATAAAAGTTTCTTGTATTGTCTCTACCTACAGTTGGTATTAATACTATGAAACAGCGATTCTATTAATCATATTTGTTTATTTTGTTGCGATTGAACATCCCTCATTTGTTATGTTCTGCAGCTTTGCGAAAAGTCTGAGGTTCCCAAGCACAGCGAGAACATTTTGGATATTCTCCTCAGGTATCTCTACTCTGAGCATCTGGATTATGCTGTGGAACTAGCCATATCTGGTGAGTTGGTGATGCTCGATGACTGTGGATACTCTGCGAATTGCATCTCCCTCCAGGTATCTCGCTGGCTGAGCCCAAAGTTGCCCCTCCTGCGTACTTTTTTGCAGTTGTTTCACAGAACACTACAATAGTGCTCTTGCTGATGAAACAGTATGAGGATTCCGTGCTCCCCCTGATAAAGTACGTTACATTCTTGGATTTATCTTAGTTTTCAGGAATTCTGTACTTGTGTGCTCGATTCAGGGGCACCGTCGTTGAACAGTGTGTGGCGAAAAAGTGGTCGTCTTCGCTGCGGTCCCTGGAGCAGAAAATCAACATGGGTCTGGAGCGACAACTCAACGCCATTGTCGGTTATGTCCGGTTTGTACTCACATCAGAGCAAAAGAAGGCCGATTTCCGTCCTGATAACCAGCAAATCAATTTGCAAGCTTCAGCTGTGCGTTTTTCAAGTGTTGGTACTCTCTCTTATAGTGAAGATACTCTACTTGATTTTAGCCGTGCCAACAAGTTGTGCGCTTCTTAGCTCAGCAAGCAGCTGCCATGGAACGTGGCTGTGATGGAGGCAATCTTGTTGTATTGCAAACTGAATTGGCCAATCGGCTGTACAAATTGCTTCTCAACCATGTACAGCAGGTTGGTTCTAGCGCGGTTCGGGCTAAGTTGGAGTCAACAAAGTTAGTGTGACATAAGGTACAAGTAAGCGACCATTCTCACTCTTTGACTAACACAGAACTCTTTGTTTACCAGTTGTAATTACTGTGACGAGAGGCACTAAGATGGCTGTAAGGGTACATGCCAGCACGTATTAACTCCATTACAGCAGCAGTTACACCCCTACGTTTTGTAGTCTTGATTTCCAAATATTTGCAAACTCGTTACATGTATATGTATTTGATTCGACTCTTTATGTTTTTCATATTATTATAGTTCTTTCGGCACCTGAGTGACCCTCAGCCACTGTATTGTATTTGAATCTACGCTTTATGTTCGAGCTAAATCAGTTTGAAAATCACGCACATTAAGACGTTTTTACTTGAATAGCTTTTTCGGTGTTAATAAGCAATCAAAGAAGATGGATACGGTGCTAGAAGTAGCGAAAAGACTGTTGCATGTTCCAGTTCACGTTCAACTCAGCTGGTGCTATGCTTTTGCTATGCGATCTCAATGAGTACCGGAAATGTGTGTCGCAGTGGCGTCTGGAAGCAAATGTGTCCAGACAGTTCGAGAGTTTACATGCGCTGGCGAATCTTCTCGTTGTACTCCCCGACAATCTCTCCGATGCTGCTCACAGCCCAATGCTGGTGAGTTTTTATCATATTGTAGTGTTTTACTCCTCATCCATGCCCTGAGCAGTTACGTTATGATCGGACCACACCGAAGACGGAAGAGTGGGTAAAAAAAGGAAGGTATGAGTTGCTAGGCAATAAGTGAGTAGTCTTGCGAGATAGCATGCGATGTGAGAGTGAGGTGTTCTGCGTTAATTAACTCGATCGTGTTTAACTCGGTTCGCTATAGTTTCGGTGAGGAAGATAGCTCTGAGCCAATGCTGTGTTGCTTCAGAATATGTTTCATACTATTTGGGTGGCTCTGATGTAATCGTCTTCTTGGCTATGATGACGACTCTCAAGCGATGCTGTTATTCCATGTAAAAATGTGGAATAAGGCATTCAAAAGGTCATGGTACACCAATACTCTTGAAATGCGACGCACTCGACTTCTTATCGGGTCAGCGTTGATATTGCTCGGGCTGAGCACTACGATTGCTCCTCACTGGCAGCAGGTTCACTAAAGGATTCGAGACACTGATGCAAGCAATGGCTACTCCTGTCGCATGACAGTGTGTATCCTAGTCGTATTACATGGCGTATATTGACGATTTATACCTACTTCCATCACGTTCTATAAGGACCTCCCCAAGCTCAACGGAGTCAAGCAGTTCCACAAGGTAGAATACATCTCCTAACACTATCCCCTCTGTGTCACAGTTCATTTTCCAACTCACTGCGTATGTGTGTAGAGTAACAATTTCCTAACCAGTAATTCGTACCGATAGCTTGAATGGAAATAATTTTGACGACTGTTTTTTCTGATAGAACGAGTGATGTGTTACGTGTTGTGGAAGGTTATGCTACAGTAATTTGGTCTCGATAAATAAGCCTGCCCTCAGAGGTTGAGCATCGAACCACTGATGAGGGGTGGGAATTAGATCTAGGTTCTAAGGACTGTTCCAAGATTGACAATGGTCGGGCGGTATTCTCCCTCAGGATTTCAGCTTTTCGCGGAGTTTTTTCTTGCAGCCTACTCACTGTACTTGATTTAAGGCTGATGTCGATCACATCTTGATACAGGACTTCATCAAACTACGCCACGATTATAGGAATTTGAAGGTCAGCGTGAATTTGTATTAGGTGAATGATTGCCCGTATGTACAGATTTATGTTGCACAATGTTTGTATCTGGTCGATCTTTCCTCTTGGTCATGTTGGTGCAGTTTTGCTGTGATTAATTAATAAATATTTGAATAATTTTTCTTTGTGTAGAAGTAGGGCAGGTATTCGCCTTACACGATATTGTAAAGCATTAACAAGAGAGCGTTTCATAATCATGTACAGTTTTCCATGGCCTAGTCCTGTCAAATGTCGTTGGAAGCTGCTCGTTTGAAAGAAGAAGGTAACGCATGCTTCCGTGAGAAGCGTTACCACAAAGCTATTGAATTTTACTCACAGAGCCTGCAGAAGCAACTCACTGCTCCAGTATTCGGTATTTTTTGATATTTATGAAAAATCTATCGTAGTATTGGGTCATTCCATAAGTAATGTCGTTTTTTTTCAAGGGTAAATTTTTCTATGAAGTTACAAGTTTCCGCAGCATGTCATATATCATTTGAAAGAGGTTCTCCTGCTCTACAAAACGACATATTTAGTTTTTGAGTTTGTTAGAATGGGGCCGACATTTAGGCTGGCGAAGAGGTAGGTCCAGCCGACAAAAATTGACCAAACCGGCAATCAATTGAAACACTATAATTCCCTTTAGGAAAATCAACCAGTCATGTGTCGCATACTTAGTCCTGACCTTTTCTACAATTTCCGATATTTAGTTGATCAAGAAGTCGTGTCGTTATTTTTCTAAAATCTTTTTTTCGAAAGCACCCACATTTATTCAAAATGAAATTTTTTCTTTCAAACTTCTTGATTAGAGTTGTTTTATGAACCACTTCGAAGGACTTTTTCTGCTCTATCGAAAACATCTTTCTAGTTTGTTTTGGCTGCGATTCAGATTGAGTTCTAATACCATGTGATAGGGGTCCAGTTGACATTTTTCACAATTTATTTTTTCCATGAGAAACTTAAGGAATCCGGTCAGTGGTATTTCCCTTTTCCTAGGCACCACCTGTTCTCAACATTTCACCACTCTTTCAACTGATTGGTTGAGAAAATTTTCTTGCCTTTGTTCGGAGAAATTGTCTAAAATCACCGAGTTGTGGCGGAAAAACTAAATGTGGAAAAAGAGCGACGTGACTTTTTAAGCAACCGACTGGTGGGACTTACAGGAGAGGTCGGGGCTGAGTACGCAACACATGGTTGGTTAGTTTTCCTCGAGCAAAATATAGTGTTTTAATTGATTGCCGGTTTGGCTAATTTTTGTCTGCTGGACCTACCTGTTTGCTGGCCTAAATGTCGGCGCCATTCTAACGTAATCGAAAACCAAGTATGCCATTTTGTAGAGCAGAGAATTTTCTTCCGAATGATATATAATATGCTGCAAAAATTTGTGACTTGTGGCGAAAATTTTTGCTTGAAAAAAAAAACGACACTGCTTATGGAATGACCCAATACATAGTATTTGAGAGTGTGTATTAGATTGTGAAAAACCAAAGTAACTGTCCTTTTATAAGGCAATATTTGACTTATTTTATTTCAAATTTTATTCGGTATTTATGGTAAATCTTGACTAGTGTCCGTGATCATGCGACTGAAGACCTCTTTTCAGTTGTAAAACAGGTCCTTTCTTGAGTGACGTGCTTGCTATGATGATTACGAAGCCGACCATGAAACTGTGAAGAAAGGATTATACGTTGATTTGGTGTGTGTCATTAGGACAAAAAGTCAGCGCGTCTATAGTCCATTTTGGATAACTGACGGGGCGTGGCCTACGGACTTGGATGAACGTGTATCAAACTCTCTCACTCTCGCCACGTACTCTCACTCTCGTCACTCACCCAAGTCCGTAGGCCACGCCCTGTCAGGCGCTCCGGAATGGGCTGTACGTATGGTATACGACACAATGGGTGCGCCAATTAGTTGGGTACTGAAGCGATTACGCCTGAAATAGAACTGGACACCGTCATCGCTCCAAAACCTACGGCCCCCTATCTCGCAGCCATCTCATTGTCTTCAGGACGGCGAATGTACTGTTCTAATGGCACACACCTTAATTTGAAAAGCTCGGAAATGGTGTAGATGGAATCCCACACTGGCTGGGGACGCCTCATCCTTATTGGCAGTAAGGTTGGGGTATACGGCTTTCTCTCCAATGATTAATGAGCAGAGAAAGGTGTCACTATTCCGTCAGAGGTGGCTGTGAGAGGGATATCACTTACCGGAGAAAGGTTTTACCTTCCCATGGAATTCGAACTGAAACCTAGGTGGATTGATTAACGCTGATTACAAACGCATGGAAACCAAAATTGCAGAATTCCGCTCAGATGCGAGTTAGAAGGGTTCAAAGTTTTTTTGCAATGATCTTCTTTGCTCGAAGTAACACATCAAGAGGCTGACCATGTGTGCAGCAACGGTCACCGTGGCTCAGCTTTTCACCACGTCTAGAAAAAGAGGTAGCTCTCTTCTCTCAGAGGTAGTGAAAAGTAGAGTTGAAAAGTAGAGCTCTTCGATTATACTTTTTGGTCAGTCAGTCCGAGTAGAGTACCCGTTCAATGGGTGGCGTGCAAGTGTTCCGACCACTGTTCCAGGAGTCAGGTCACGAGTGTGATGGGGAGGGTAATTCATTATAGAAACGACGAAATTAACATTCTTGTGAGACTAAAGCATTGTACTATGAACTGCTACAATAACTGGCTTCCACCTACACCATAGATCGTATCGGAAGTTGTATTCAGTGGAAGATGCTTCAACCTAATCGCTTAATTAACAAATATCCAACTTTATTGCATATTAAAATCCACAAATATCTGCCAGCTTCGTTCGGCACCGAAGCTTTTGCCCATAACTCAGCATCCTTGTAGTAACAAATATCTGCATTTATTCTTCGGCCTTGATCTTTGGCATAAGTAGGTCAGGCAGACCAGGCCAAGATCTCGGCATTAGTAGTAAATCTATCGTTTCGTAAAGTTAACCCACTCATGGGTGACCTGACCCCACAGTAATCACCGGAACACTTGCAACACACTTGGAATTTTGCAATTTTGGTGCTCATACTCGTAATCAGCTTTCGAGATCCTATCGATCCACCTGAATCTCATTCCAAAGTTCTAAGGGAAGTTGAAACCCTCCTCTGATTAGTGCCTGGGTACATACTCAACAAGTAAGGAATCAAGTGTAGGTCCACGTCATGCAGTTGCGTGTCAGTACATACCAGCAATAGCATGACCCTGGACAGCTGGATTCCGCTGTAGTGTTGTTGCTCACAGGATGCTAATATTATGAAAAGAGAGTTTTTGTCACCACTGCTCAAGAACGCGCTCGCGGGAAACTCGAGAATTCAAACGTGCGTGTCCTCCTTCTTGAAATCCTCAAGTAAGAAATTCGTTCTCACTACTGGTACCTCTGTTATCGTTCCATTTCTGTGTAGTAGAGACTGATATCAATAGTGATCTCAGTGCCAACACGGCAAAGTCACCGTGTCTCATGTGAAACGAATAGCTTACCGCTTTCCCATTTCAGGCAATCGTGCTCAATCCTACCTTAATCTGGAAAAATGGCCGGAAGCACTAATGGACTGCAATCGTGCGCTGGAGCTTGATCCAAATTTTGCCAAAGCCCTGTATCGGTACAGACTTGATCTTGCAGTGATACAACAAGTCCGACTTTCTAGTACTTTGATTAAGGAGAGCTTGCGCTCTGGAGAAAATGGGACTAAAATCTTCTGCCATAGAGGACTTGGATAGGTGCTTAAAATTGGGCCCCAGTGCTGCTGCCTCAGCTTTGAAGGATAAGCTGACTGGAAAGGTATGCTTTCTCCTTTTCGGCAAACTGTTAGGCCGCGTTCATACTCTGCGGCAGAGTGTGACTACGTGTCTCTGCGTCTCCGCCTATGCCATCCTGCCTCGTTGCCTGCCTCCTCTCTGCACCTCTGCCGTGCCACTCTACCTCGATGACCGTGAACTCAGCAACGCCCTTCCGGCGCTCATTTGAACGCGTTCATAGGACGTTTTTTGTTTTGATTTCTGTTATCTTTCCTGTTCAGCGAGATGTCGACGTCATACATGTGGCATGTGTTGAAAAAGGCGATGAGTTACGCTCAGATTCAGAATTCAATGAGATTGTAATAAATATTCCTCAAAGTACTGCAGAGGATCAAGCGAAATCGGTTGGTTATTCTTTGTATGTAAGTACTGATAGCGTGAATATTAGACATGCTCGGGGGTGCCTTCCATTAATGAAATGACAATGATTACTGTAAAAGCGTTCAGATATCCTCAGTACGGGAGCATCAAAAAATATGTCGCTTGTCATGTCGGATGCGCGCTCTTGTGGATTCACAGTCACTGCAAAACCTGTGTGGAGCTCAGAGTGCGCTTATTTAACGGAGAGAAGCCGTTGCGAAGGGCGAGTGCAAGGAAGCCATGGGAAACTGTGTGCAATCACTTTCCGTCAGTTACCAACGTACATCTTCTGTCCTTTTATTCATAGCTACTGAGAGTGCTACCCCTAGGATGAAGACCCCTTTTTATTATTTCTGTTCATACCTGAAAGTGTTGGGCCGGTGTGCGCACGTACGATAAAGAAACGTTTTCCGTTGAAAAATTCGTTTTCGGGTTATTTCAATGATAGAGTAAGAATAACGACAGAAGTTACTTCATAAAGCATTCAAACCACGTCTATTCCAGGAATCTCTGGCCAACGGCAAGACTCCCGCGGAGAATGATTGCAATGATTTCCGATTTCGGGTTCCGAAAACACACCGAGAGTTTTTGTTGGATTATCGGGAGCTGCAGCGTCTTCCACCGGAAAACTTTGTCAAGTATTTTATGGTTAGTTGAATGATGGTACTTTGCTCGTTTTTTTTATCTTGGTGACAGATCCACTCTATGTGGTAATATAGAGAAGATGGTCTGCGCATGATTTTTGAGCAGAGGCACCCGGACTGGCATGGCCGTCTTTGTTTGTGAGCTTCATCAAGTGCTTTCTGACATTCGGTCTGACCTCTGTTTTCCTTGATAGCTGCTAACTCACAGCTTTTCAGGCGATTCCAACCTCAGGGTATCCATCGCTCTTCGGTGATCTTCTCGAAGCAGAGGTGATCGGCACATTACTTCGAGGATTCTCCAAACTGCTCGAATCGGATGGTATTGAAGCTCACGATGTCTCAACGTGCCTGCTTTCCCTCTCAGATCTACCACGATTTCAATTGCTGTCAATGTTCTTCGGCGATGATGAGAAAAAAGGTCAGTTTTTAGATGTCAACCCTGGTTTTTGGAATAGGTAGTTGTTAGGTATTGGCTGAAATAAGTAAATGGCTACCACAAAAAATATGGTGGCCCTGCAGAGCGAAATGTTGTCCAGATAGTTAAATTCAATTATAACTAAATGTAAATTTAATTATAACTTACATGAGAGCGTGAAATTTAGTAGTTTGCTGAAATCAGAAGGCCCAATCAAGTTAGAGCATGCAATGCAGTTGTGTGGTCCTTTGCAATGTTCACAAAAATATGTCAAGGGCACCAAGAAAAGGTAGCGTAGCGATCTCGTGGTGTAGTGGTTATCACATCTGTCTAACACACAGAAGGCCGGCGGTTCGAGCCCGCCCGAGATAAAATGTTTTTCAACCGCTCGCTTTGTGAGGAAACGAGATTCCCCGTTCAATGGCAACAGTGACAGTTCTCAAATATACTTTATTCGCTGTCGTAATCATTTGTTTATGGTTTGTTTATTTCCGCAACTATAGGGAGGTGTTTCTAAATAAAAAATGCTGGATCTACTTCAGTTCCACAACTTTTCAAGTCACCGGTGGAAGAATTAGGTTAACTATCATGGGTCGGACTCTGTTGCTCGGCTTAACGATTTTTTTACTGAAAATCTATGAAGAAATGTCAACCAATTGAATTAGGTCGACTTTTTACCAGTTCTGGTTATAGGAATTTCTAGGAACTGTTTAGCTGTTTGACTTATTCCATGTTTTTTGGCGATCTCTAAACGACAACATGTCGGTTATATTATAAAGTGTGGAGTAATCCAACTTTTTCACTAGAGGCGTTTCTTCTCTTTGGGGCGGGGTTAGAGGTTTTACGAGCAGTTTACCCAATAACTCTTCAATGAAATTCATTGAAACAGCTACCTTTTATGTGTCTGAAACGTGATCTTTGAGGAAGAACTGAAATTTTAAGGGGTAGGGGAATCCCTAATTTTAAGGGAGAATGCAATGAGATTTTCATATCTACAATTTTCAGATCTGGAGATCATCTGCAGGTTTCTACCGCGCTCTGACGCTGTCACCATACGCGAGAAATATGGCGTAGAAGAGATAAATGAAGAGTGAACCTGCATATCAATTCCAATTCCATACACTTTTTTATGAGCTTCCTATTTTTAGTTTTGTTTTAAATTTCATGCAATATATGTCTGTGTGATGTGATATGGTCAAAAGAAGACAATTTAATGAAAATGTCAAATTCTAATTAACTCGTGTCTTGCGATTTTTTGCTTCTTTTTGATTCTCCTCTGGAGCGCATACATCGACGCGAACACAGCTCTCATACTTATCTCCTTCACGGAACCCAAAGCGATCGAACTTCTTTCACTTTTTATTTCGATGAGTATGTGTTTGTGTAGCTATCTTCTTATTCTTCCTGATTGTGAGATTTTCTTGTTCCTTTTCCATTATTTTTTCCTTTTGTTGAATTCAGCTGCATGTTTCCTTTTGTCTACTTTTTTTTTTGGTATCGCATGGCCTTTTCTGATCTCTTCATACTCCCCTCCACTGTTGGTTTTGTTTCGTCTTTTGTTGTGGGTTTTCTTTCAGCCTACTTTCAGTACTGCTTCCGCGCCTGTCTAGCGATTTGTCCTTCCGGTCCACGGTACAGCCTTTCATATAGCTGCAGTACAGAGCAGTAGTATGTAGTACAGTTGCTGGTTGTTCACCTGTTATATAATGAGGTCGTGATGCACATTACGTGCAGGACAATTAGAACTGACCCATTTCAAGAGTTTCCAGTACATTGCAAGCTACTGATATAAACAGTGGGACATAGGCATCCTGACCACAGTTGCTATTTGAAGATAGCATGACAGTGCTTCTACGAAGGTGGATTGGGTGAGTCTAGTTTCCTATTCGAGATTTTGATTGCACTCCCAACGTTCTGTGAGAATCCTTTGGCTGGTGACCGATGGATAAACATACGCATGTGTAGCAAAGATTAAATACCACGTTGCGTACAATGCAAAACACTCCATTGGGTATTTATAAACGAAAATGTAGGCGACCTACGACACGGTATCTAAGATAGCCACTACTCAGCTCGTGGGGTCACTACTAATAGGTGTGCTAAAGAGTGCCGCGCCAAAGAGAAACTACATCATGGCACTTTGGAATACTTACTTAGGATACAGCGAGAGCATGCCTATAGCTAGATTTCACGTGATACTTACCTCTCATTAGGTGATCAAAGGTGCTCACCGTTTCACACTTACGCATTTGTCATGGTCATTTTATGGAAAGGTTGTGAGTGCACAACGAAACCTCTGAAAACATCTTTGCCTTATACGGTTAAGGCACAGTTCACGATAATTTTCATACGTCTTCGCGTTCCGTAGAGACTCTGAGGTTGCTGAAGGACACATAAGCGAAGAAGCAGCCGAAGAAATTTCCGAAAATCCTTAAAGACAGCATTAGGGGTAATGCGGTAATGGAGAAATCCCTACAAGAAGTCACTCACATGGTAGTCCTGGTCCTAAGAAGGCTATCTGTGGCGAAATCCCGGCGAAAAAGCGCCCCTCCAAGCTGTAGAAACCGTGCAAAACGCCGCAACCATGCAGCGGTTTCGCCTCTTGGACACAGCGGTCCCGCCTCCCGATGACGTAATTCCCGATTGACTGGGGTGGGAGCGGCCAAGCAGATGCGGCAAGATCGGAGGTTTTGCGGCGCGCTTTCGCAGTTTTAGCTTGAAGCTCACTCCAAAAAGTATATGCTGTCGTATTTCAAAACATTCCCTCGTGTTTATTCGGCAACATGCCAATGGGAAACTACATCAGACTACCCGGCTCTTGACGGGAAGGTCGTTCAGGTCGAGAATCAACGGAGGGAAGGGGGTCCTATTTCTCGGGTTTTTGGCCTTTCCCATCCGTTTTTCCTCCACTGTCCTGTTACTAGGCATCTCGACTTTCATATGCACTATTTCTTTTACTTTTCGTCCGACTTTCTCCTAACGCTGCCTTTCAATAAGGTGTTTCTGACCTTTTGCTGTGGCGAGTTTTCAGCTTAGAAGCAAGCATTTGAACAGGTTTTCGCGTGATTCTATCATTCGATAAGGTTGCTATTACCATGGGAATCCTCCCTATCTTATCTTATCGCAGTTCATATCATGCCTCTTATCCACGTAGATGCCACCGCTGCTCTGCTGGCTATGTCGTAAAATGGGTGTGGACCATCTTGAGACGGTGGCCGCCAGCTGACTTACGGGTTCTTTACGCGTTTGACGCTCAACCCTCGCAGCGCAGTGATGGCACACGCTTTGCCGTCGTGGTAGGGCCTATCTACTCGTGAATGGAACCAAGACACTCAAGTTATTGTAAACTGTCCCTTTAACAATCTCCACATCTTCAGCACGGTTAGGCATTCAAGTGAGAGGGTTTGGTCTGAAGATATTTCGTCTAACCATAGGATCTCGTTCAATTATCGGGCGCAGCAAGAGTATCTGTTAACTTTTCAGCTATGCCGTGTTTATATTTTTAGGATATCTGACACGAGAGTAGGGCGCCCATTAATAGCAATGACCTTTTTGTTTACTCACAAATCTTGACTGTTTATGTTTTGGGCTCGTTTCACATTCGTGGTGAAATCAAGTGAATATGGAGGCTCATTATTAATGCCGTATCCCGTCGTGATCTTTTAAAGGCATAGGGAGGGATGATTTTGGTAGATTGTCGAAATTTAAAGTAGGGGTGCTAAGAGGTGCCGCAGTAGAGAAAGAGCGCAACGGAACAGCTATGAACCCGACAAGTGTGAACCCCTCCCAACTACTGAACCTAATCGAGGACGAGGGTTCGCGCTCACAGCATTACACGACTGGTTGAGGAAAGGCAAAGTTAACATACCCGTCGCCATAGCTACCTACCTACCTTGCCTGCCCGCCATAGCTACAATCCATCTCCGAGCGCCTGATAGGGCGTGGCCTATGGACTTTGGTGAGGGTGTATCAAACTTTCTCAGTCCGCCACTCTCACTCTTGCCACGCACTCTCACTCTCGCCACTCACCCATGTCCGTAGGCCACCCCTATCAGGCGCTCCGAAATGGAATATTCCTCCCTTGCCCCACGCGCCATAGCTATCCTACTTTATATAATCGGCTAAGTGTGTCTGTTGGTGTGTCTGTGTGTGTGTATGTGTGTGTGTGTGTCTGTTTGACCGCAAATTCATATCTCGCGTCGCAACAAAGCTGGGACCCTGAAATTTACAAGTGATATAGGGGGTGGTGAGGGGACCAGAACGGTGGTGGACCAAAAGTGATAGCAGCTGATAAGGGCTGATAAGGAGCCTTGAAAGTCGTATGTTGCCAAATTCGTTTCACCTTTCGTGTCAATCCCTGAGTGCCGAGACTCACAGGTGTTTTGAGGGGTGGGACGGGCACATCAATGATGGGTGATCTGAATTGATAGCAGTTGTTAAGATTCGATAAGGAGCGTCACAAGGCAAATGTCGTTGAATCCGTCTCACCTTTCGGGTTGATCCTAGAGTGCCGACACTCACAGGTGTTTTGAGGGGTGGGACGGGCACATCAATTATGGGTGATCCGAATTGATAGCGGTTGATAAGACTCGATAAGGAGCGTCACAAGGCAAATGTCGTTAAATCCGTCTCACTTTTCGGGTTGATCCTAGAGTGCCGACACTCTCAGGTGTTTTGAGGGGTGGGATGGGCACATCAATGATGGGTGATCCGAACTGATAGCGGTTGATAAGACTCGATAAGGAGCGTCACAAGGCAAATGTCGTTAAATCCGTCTCACTTTTCGGGTTGATCCTAGAGTGCCGACACTCACAGGTGTTTTGAGGGGTGGAGCGGGCACATCAATGATGGGTGATCCGGATTGATAGCGGTTGATAAGATGCGATAAGGAGCGTCACAAGGCAAATGTCGTTGAATCCGTCTCACCTTTCGGGTTGATCCTAGAGTGCCGACACTCACAGGTGCTTTGAGGGGTGGAACGGGCACATTATCGTCGTCTATCACGACGATGCCAGTCCATCGTCGTCTCGTTGTCTGAGACGACGTTCTATACGGGCGTCCGTACTTATGATCCACAGGGTCAACGGCCTCACAAGATAGTATTCCTCTTTCGCTTCTTTTCCAACGTCACGAGCAAGACGTTGGTTTGCTCTCTTTACCTGTCTCTGTCAGATAAATATATTACCATCTCGTCTATTCTGCCTCATAATAAAATCCACTGAACCGCCACACACATCAACGATGGGTGATCCGAATTGATAGCGGTTGATAAGTTTCGATAAGGAACGTCACAAGGCAAAAGTCGTTAAATCCGTCTCACCTTTCGGGTTGATCCTAGAGTGCCGACACTCACAGGTGCTTTGAGGGGTGGAACGGGCACATCAACGATGGGTGATCCGAATTGATAGCGGTTGATAAGTTTCGATAAGGAACGTCACAAGGCAAATGTCGTTAAATCCGTCTCACCTTTCGAGTTGATCCTAGAGTGCCGACACTTATACGTGTTTTGAGGGGGGGGGGGGGACGGGCACATCAGTGGTGGGTGATCCAAAATGATAACGGTTGATAAGATACGATAAGGAGGTCAAAAGGCTAATGTCGCCAAATAGGTTTGGCTCTTCTGGCGTTCACACTCACACCTATCACAGGGTACGGGGACCTTAATGGTGACTTTTCGAAACTGATTGCGGATTACAGGGGCTGATAAGAGTCATCAGGAAATGAGAAAGGGATAAAATCCGGCACACCGCTTACTAATACTATAAGACTGCTATAGTAAAAGCGTCTGATGCTCAGTACCAATGGGTGAACATATTTTGTATATGTTCTGACATCTGCTGCCGATGTATAGACCGCTAAATTGCCCAGCCTTCCAGATAATAGTGCATGCCTTTTGATACTGCGATCTACATGTATGATCAAGACACGATTTAGATTCGTGATAGCAAAGCAAGTGATTCATTCTCTCATGCGATGCCAGCAACAATACTGGGTATCGACCGTCAGACTATGTAAAATTCCAATTGATGTGCATTTTTAAAAAACCATAGGCATCCATAACTGCATATGGGTCAACCACAAGTATCTAGGAAATAGATGCTCAGCAAATGGGCAAATTGTTACCAGTTGATGCGGTTGAATCCAGAACTGTCGATCCTACACTATCTAAACTTTTAATAGTGACCCTTCCAGCCGAAGGATTAAGTGGGATTACACATTCCATTGATCCGCTCACTTTGATCGTTAGATCTAGACCTCTGAAGAATGGTGGTCTTCCATAGCGGTGCCATATTAAGTAATAAATAATTAATTATCGACAAGCAAGACCTCACCCTGTAGGCTTAATAGTGACATGCTTCCTACCCCGATATAAGTTGTAATACGACCAGTTGGGCTGGCGCACACTACTGCGCGCATCAAACAGGGGAGCACGCAAAATGTGCTTGATCGATATCGATTGACATGGGGGTAGGATGGAACTCACGGGATTTTGTCTCTCTTCTCCGTTTTCTGCATGGGTTTCTTTTAGCAAACCGTTTGAATGATGATACCCAACAATCGATATCGATCAAGCTCATTTTGCGTGCTCCCCTGTTTGATGCGCGCAGTAGTGTGCGCCAGCCCAACTGGTAATACATAAGGCCGCTTCCATACTTTGCGCACCAACGCCATCACGCGCGTGACGGCGTCAATTCATGCAACCATTTGCCCGCCGCAGGAGACGGCGTCTATAGATAATGCGGACCCAATCACACTACAGTATGGTGATTGTGGCCGATTCAAATCTTGGCGCTATGCCAATAAGGTGATCGTGGCCGCTTCGTGTATTGGCACTGCGCCAAGATTCGAATCGACCACAATCACCATACTGTAGTGTGATTGGGTCCGCATTATCTATGGACGCCGTCTCCTGCGGCGGGCAAATGGTTGCGTGAGTTTGACGCCGACGCCTTTGCGCACCGACGCCGTCACGCGCGTGACGGCGTCGGTGCGCAAATTATGGAAGCGGCCTAACCTGCCGGACCACGGTGCACCACGGCAGGGCTATTAGCAGCTTGCGGCGTCATTCAACACACGAGTTCCCCCCCCCCCCCCCGATACTCTGTCGCTGCACACCTTCCCTTACAATCAGCATTTATTGTTTTGGCATTTATTGTTCAGAAGTTCAACTATCATGGTATGAAAGCTACTCATTGAAATCACCGGGTGATAAAGCAGATCCTCAGCTGGTATAAAAGACCTTGACAATATGCGGGAAGCTCACTTCATTTCTTAGTTTAAACTCGCTTGGTACTTCACCTGAAAAGATGTTCCCTTATGTGAGCTGCCTTCGTTTCAAGCGATGTGTACACGTCGAGTGATGTGTACACGTAGTAATCGAAGCCTCTCTAGGACGTGGATCTGTACTTTTTTATACTGGTTTATGTAACTGCTGTTTTAAAAGCGATCTCACTGTGTGGCAAGGTAAGTGGATTCTTAGTTTCAGAAGAACAGTAGTGTTAACTGCATAATCCGATTTCGTCATCCGTTTTACATACTGTTTGAGCATAGCTCGTAATGAATGTCTATTGTTAAGGGGAGGGAAACGACACCGGACAGCGCTGATGTGGTGACAGCGAAATCCAAAAGGGTAAGAACTGATTTTACTTGAAAAAATTCAAAGTGATAGATCTGTACTGAGTGGACAGTCGAGAGAGTGGAAGGTGAGAGATGTAGCCAGGTCATGGTCCAGTGAGGAAGGAATCGTATCCGGTGCTAAGAACGGTATCCCGGTGGTACTTTGACACTTCTTTTCATTTTCATCTTGTATGGCAAGCTGGAGGCATAGGCCGTTTCATAGCCAACAGAGAACGCAGTCGGCGGTGCTATCGCAATGAGGAGGTGCATCCCACTACTACACCCTATTTTACCCAAGCCACGAATGGGAAAGGAGCTCCTTCCTTCCTCCTTCAAGGCTTGTGCGAAAATATACACTTGAGTGTGCAAAGTGACCCCACAAAAATACTTCAGAAGTACTCAGGTGTGGAACTTTTTGTGAGATCCCCCCCCCCCCCCCCTCGTTGCGATAGCACCCAGTAGGCTACATCACCGGGGCGAAAGACGGGATGAAGCAAGGGCGGTGTGAAAATTGGTGGAAGATCCCGGTGAGCAGATGCTGCATCTGAAGCTTTGATGCTACAGTTAATGATTAATGAACATGTAAAATGAGCATGGTGAGAATCTTCTTGTAGTCGCATCGCCGCTAGAGCATTGTTCAGAGTCTGCTATTCAGGCGATCGCGCGATTCAAGCGTATCATTCACCTGATCGATATGTATCTTATCTATTGCGCCCCAACCGCGCGAACTGCGCGAGTCCCGCGACCCAGTGAATCGCGAACTCAAAGCAATACCTTATCACTCTGAGGCGATACTCGTTGTTCAACCAACTCGCTAATGCTACTTTTCTAGAATGGCCCATGATTGTGCATGTGCATCATTGTTTTCGAGCATCATTTTGAGGGCTGTGGTCACGGCTTTCCAATAAGGTTTACTCGTTACAAGAGCTTCGTCGCCGCGGGAGGCTCGTCCAATCTCTCACCCCACCACCGGATGGGGGTCTACTACGTTAGCCGGCTGTCTGGAGCAGGGTCAAGCCTCCGTTGAGGAATCCTCAACAGGGGGGTCGTATTTGGTCTGCTAGGAGGGGGAGGGGGTCGTAATTGTTGAGGTAGGCAGTGATCAGCAGAATTTCTCGGGCTTAGGGTCTAAAGTGTAAGGGGAGAAGTGATTAAATTGACTGAATGGGTTCGAACCCAAAACTAGTTTAACTTAATAACCATCGAAACCTCATGCATGGCGCAATCCACAACGAAACCGGCCAGTACCAATAACTCTTTCGTTGGTCCGCTGACATCGAAACCACGTACGGAGACACCTCCGAAATTCACCAAATAACCGTGGAAAGCGATATCTATCAGCGGGTACCACCGTGGATGGACACTCCAGAAACAATGGGATGAGAGCGGAAAATTAGCTGATACGGACTTCTTCCATATCTTACTACGATCGCAAGTACGTAATCTAGTGTTGGCGGCCACTATGCGGACCGAAAAAACGTTTGTATTCATTGAGAATGTGGATGGAATCCTGATGCATGGCGCATCCCACAGAGAAGCTGACCGACGCTTCTCGCCTTTCCACTAGGCCTCCGAGAGCGAAGGATGCATACTGGAAAAATTTCAGTAACAATGAATCGATTTTTGGGAAGATTCGTGGAAAGATCTCGCAATTCGACGAAAAAAAGCTTTCCTCAACTGGCTTTTTTGAACTTTTCTTGCTTCGTTTTGAAGATATGGCATAGCTCTAGTAGTCATTCGAAAGCGACAACCTAGCAAACCCTGCTTCACCCAAACGAACTCGTATGGTTAAGTATGAAGGGAGTTATGGCCATTTCCGTGAAACACTTCGAAATTTTCCTCAACTAATCCTCAACTGGCTTCTCTCAAAATAACTTTCTTCGTTTTGAAGATATGGCATAGCTCAGGTGGTCGTTCGAAAGCGACAACCGAGCAAACCCTGTCTCACCAAAACGAACTCATATGGTTGAGTTTGAAGGAAGTTATGGCCATTTCCGTGGACACTTCGAAATTTTCCTCAACTAATCCTCAACTGGAATTCCACATCGAGAACTAAGCAACCATTGAGGAAAGCAAGCGGCCAATAGATAGGTCTAAGGAAGTTATTAGGAAAACAGTTTACAGCTGTTTGAAAGATAGGCTCTAGGTAAAGTTTGAAGTGTTTTAATAATGTCGGAATTTAGTATGGGGAAGATACCGCGCTCCTTCGATCGCCGCGTGCAGCCGTCGCCTGACATGAGATCCTGAACTTCTGTAGATGTGTAGGGTATTCTGGATTATTATTTGTAATTGTTCGATTATGAGATAGAAGCGTGATCCGATCTGTAATCTAGGATTCATAGTTTATATACTGGTGTATATTATTGGGAATTCCACCTGTACCACATATTTTTCGGGTTTTTGCGTCCATTTAGTTGTATATTGGTGATTAGTATTCAAAAAATCAAAAAATGCTAATTTGATGGGTTCTGTGCAAAAAGAGGGGGGGTCGTATTGGGGCCCCCTTTTCGGTGGGGGGTCGTATTTTTTGAAAATTTTCCTCAACTGGACGCTTGACCCTGGTCTGGAGCCACTCCCACCAACTTTAAGGATGACTTGGAAGGCGCTTATTCTAAAGCACGTTTTGTGGGATAACGTGGATCGAGAAGGAGATGTCACTCCACGTTCATGAAGCAAACTTTGAAAAACCTGAAGAAGAAGCTGCCATGGCTTCCACTATACCACAGATAGTAACTGAGTCTCATGTAGAGAGAGGCAGACGTGATTTCAAGGCTTAGTTCCAGTAGGGAAGGAGTTCAAGCGTGAGTGAAACAATTTTCATGAGCAAAAGGGCCTTAATGGTTCACTGAGTTGTTTTGCGCTCCTCAAGCTCAGATGGAAACACACATCACCTTGCCTATGTTTATCACATTTTACGTGATTGTGAAGCAGTTTGAGACAGTATACTACCGTGAGTCACATAGCGTGAACTCGCGCCTCCCATACACCCCCCCCACCACCCTTGATGGACCTCATTCTGTTCACTTATCCTTGTCTGACCCTCAGCGACCTATCACTAAGCAGCTTATAGCAACTCGAGATCCGTTTCCAAGTTTCCATCCATGTGCTGATTGTTCGGGTTCGGAGTTGACTAATTGTGAGCACAACGAACTTTCCTTCCTTCACCAGTGATAAGTAAGAAGCTTGAAAATTTTCCTTAATTGTACTTTCATAGAAATTGCAGTCTCCCTCAAGAGAGGAAACTTTCGTAATCCTAGAGATTTGCTGAAAAAAAGCACATCAATTGTTGCTTCCTGAAATATTCATAGTACAGAGTTCGAGATCGGTCAGTGCATCACTGAAAGTGGACGAAACGATGGGTCCAAGCCAACGATCCACTATGGACGTGAAAACAGCTATGCAGCCACAGGTAGATGACTGGCAGTACTTCTCATGCACAGAATGCCTTATAAGAAGATTGGACGTTTAGGCATTGGACAATGCTGTGGTTCGTGCTGATTCACTGAAAGCACCACCGAAAACAGCGGCGCCGCTGGAATCTGTGAAGGACCCAAATTTCCTGACCCTTGGAGGTCTGGCAGGACCACCAGTGGTTCGTTCACGCTTTCCACTAGCACTTCAGCCGAACGCATCTTTTATCAAAGTAATTCGTAGGGACCGGGAGGTGCGCCTAAACCAATGCCCAAGGCAGTGTCGACTGCGAAAGGGCCAATCACGGATCCGTATTTTATGACGTTAAGAGGTCTCGCACATACAGTGGTAAGTCACACATAAAAGGTCAGCCGGATAGTACAGTAAGCCATTGTACGAATGCTTTTGCAGGCAAAACAACCTACGGTGAAAGGAGGTATCCCGCCACCACCACCACAGCCACCACCGGCACCACTCGCTGAACCACTTCCACTTTCCATGACCGCAGTCGCTGGTGAAGGACAATATGAGGACGTGACACCCGGTGAAGCAGTGCCACCACCACCGCCTCCACCTGCACCGTCAAAGCCAGCACGACCAACGCCACCTTCACGTCCACCACCAGCGCCACCCAAAGCTCCACCTGCACGACCACCTGCACGTCCGCCTCCTCCACCACCACCCCTCCCTAAGCCACCAGCTGGTGTAATTCAAGAAGGGCAATATGAGGATGTGATCCCCGGTGAAGCATTGCCGCCACCTCCGCCTCCTCCAGCACCTTCAAAACCAGCACCTGCAAGTCCCGCTCCACGTCCACCACCACCTAAAGCTCCCCCTGCTCGTCCCCCTCCACCTCCACCTCCTCCTCCCCCTAAACCTCCTGCTGGAGTAGTTCAAGAAGGATTATATGAAGACGTGGCGGTAGGTGAAGCGCCACCTCCACCTCCTCCTCCTCCAGATCGTCCAGCTAAGCCTGCTCAAGTACCGAAGCCTGCACCTCCTAAGCCACCTCCACCTCCACCGAAGCTTCCACCAATACCGACAAAGTCTAAAGCACTACCGCCGGTGCCCACTAAATCGAAAATGGTTCCACCTTCAAAGCCACCTCCAGCAGCTGGTGCGAAGTCTGCGAAGTCAAAAATGGCTCCTGCTCCTCCACCCAAAGCACCACCTCCTGCTGCAATTCCAGAAGGACAATATGAGGACGTGGTACCGGAGGCGATACTTTCTAAGGCACCGCCACCGCCACCGCCACCGCCAAAGCCAGCTCCTTTGCCACCTAAACCACCAGCACCTCCATTAAAACCTCCAGGTGGAGCACAGAAAACGATTGTTAAGCCTCCTCCCACGGCACCTGCAGGTGGAGCACAAAAAACGATAGCTAAACCTCCTCCTCCGGCACCTCCTTCGAAGCCAGGACAAGTTGCACAGAAGCCGCCCATCCCCAAGAAGCCATAGTGATTCGGGAAATGGTTAATGTGAGGGACCTTTTTGCCAGTGGCCACATTAATTTAGGAGGATTAATTTGTCATTTTCAGGAACCACGAAAGGTGTAGCATGCTTTGGTCATCAGAAATGAGTCGCTCGCCATGTTCAATGTTTTCTATGTCAGCCAATCATTTAACAATCGCAACGATAAACTATAAACTATGCTTCGTCAAACACCTACAAAACCACGGTAGATGACTGATATGAAGCAGCTTCAAACAGTATCGGGGAATCCTCTGTTGTGGATCATGTTCCGGTCACTTGGGAGAAGGCTTGTACTCGGGGTTGCTTTTCAGAGGGGTATCACAGAACGTAAAAAAATGCCTTCAACTCGATGTCTGACCCTGTTATGAAGTTATTCAAAACACCAATTAGAGACAGTTTGTAAAGTATAAAAGTAGAGGTGGAGAGTAGTACAACACTAGAGAAGAAAGGGATTAGGATTCTGAGAGACCTGCATATAGGACACTCAGGGGTATGATGCGAAGGGTGGGGGCAGGTAAGGCCGGGGTGTGTGCGCTTATGACGGGAAATCGCTCCGCGGCGTCACACTCGCTGCGCCATCAGTACGACTAGCCGAATCGATTGCCCTGAGGAGCCCGGCAGAGCGTGGCTGCGTCATCTCCGCACCTTCACCCATGCCACACTGCCTCCTGCGCCCATGCCACCTTGCCTCCTCCACCCATACCACACTGTCTCGTTTGAAGACCGCCATGACCTGCCAGTTGTACTCGCACCCGCCGAGGCGCTCGTCGCGCGCGGCCGTGCGGAAATCCGGCATAGTGCACACACCCCTAAGGCCGCTTTCATACACCGCGGCGACACCGGCAGCGACGGCGTGAAATTGCCGCCATCGCCGGTGCGCAAAACATGGACGCGACTTAAAGAAGCCAGCCGTGATGCTACCACCCCCCATTAGCTATCTGGACTCGGAAGCCGATCAAGTGAATTGAATCTAAAGGAGACCGCGATAAAAACCCACGGCGCCCTTTCAACACGAGTTTCGCCACATATACTCACTGGCTACTTCATTTACAGCGAACCCATCTCCCCATTTCTGATTTCCCTCTCTACCCTAACGATGTCTCTGAAAGGCCATTCATGTATGCGGTCAAATATGACGGCATTCTATTGATCATTCCTGCAACCCAATTATCTCTTCTCGATCTAAAAAGAAGCACTGTGAGGGGTGAAATTCAATCCCTTTCCGTAGGCAGTTACTGCGGTCAAAAGCCGATTCCACTGGCGTAGGAGAGTAAACGACTTCTGGTATCGCCCAGTAAGATGTCCCCACAAAAAGATGCCATTCCTAGGACAAATCTATAAATAAATAAGGACCCATGCCCTTTCCTATTGACGATTGTTATAACCCGATACAAAAGGCCTGTGTGCTGATGTGGCTGTGACATGGAAGGAAATAGCCGGCGTCAATAAAGAAATGACATGCCATTGCTACAGCTAACATTTATATGATTGTTCTCACACAAAATATGTGAATCAGCAGAAGGCTTACCGAAAAACGAGTTGCGTCGCCCAGTGTTCACGCTATCGCTTCTTCCTCGACCCTTCCATGTCACTAATTAGGGGTTCAGAAGTTATATCGAAGAAGGCGTGATGCTGATAACTCACGGTCTACTTGTACATATACGCCAATCCTTATCAAAACAGTGTTGTCGACCCATTCTGGACAACTTTTCAATCTGCGCTAGAATCGGGGGCCCAAAAGGAATCGTGTTTGGAGCTGCTATGAACTGAGCTGCGGAACACGGAATTCAAAGGAATCGTGCACGAATCTGAGTGGATGCCCGCCGCCCATCGTCCACGCGTGGTGGTAACTGTAAAGAGTGATAAAGTGGTCCAAAACAGCAGGTCCTCCTGCTTTCGCTTCTCAGAGATGCTTGAAAAGGTTGCTAGTAGCCTAAATCACCGGGAAGTGGTTAACTGAAGGAGAGTGATAAGGTGGTCCAAAACAGCAGGTCCTCCTGCTTTCGCTTCTCAGAGATGCCTGAAAAGGTTGCTAGTAGCCTAAATCACTGGGAATGCCCGCCAGTAAGAAATAGATAGATACTTCCTTACAGTTAGAGTGATGGGCATCGGCCTTCTCTTGCCTCGTCCCGTTCCGCAAGGCTCTCCTTTTCTGTACTTACGTTTACGCAATCCCTTTATAATATAAGCCGCTTACTTTGTGCGTCGGTTTATTTGTCAATTTTTCGGTCTGTAGGCCTGTTCGTCCGCAAGCGAGTGGTTGTGATCAGGGCACTGCAAGGTGTCGAGGAAAATAGCCGCCTCAGTACGACCCCTTCACTTCTACGACACCAGATACGATCCCCCTTTTTTTGACTTCTATGATACCATTCACTGTGGCCAGATTGCATAGCTGCAATGTTTTTTATTGCTATGTATCCTTTCGTGAGGCAAAGAGATATTCATTCTACATTTTGTCACATGGATTTGCAGTGGAAGACCCTATGCTTCTCATCTGTTAATTGAAAATTTAGATTTTAGATGATAACAGAGAAAGTCGACTGCTAACGCACGAACCAAATCAAAGCGGCTGGACTATCAAGACCGTGTTACCGTTGGCTTACTACTTATACATATTAACGCCTAATTACAGTAGTATACTCGCAGGCATAATGCGATGTGCTAACGACAGGAGTATGTCGGCACAAAAGAAGGGTGTGCAGATATGAAGGTTGTTCGGGGAATAATTTGGTTAGGGTAAAAGGGCAAACACAATGGGGAACTGAGTAAAAGGAAACCTACAACATTGCATTGTAAGTGTTCAAGCAAGTCACAGTAGTTTCTTATGCGTAAAAGCCGTAGGAACGGATAATAGGCCATAGCATTGAGGAACACAATCGCCGAACTTTAGTTTCTATGACAAAGAGGTCGCACCAATGAATGAGTCCACTCGGATAAACGGTAATAATTCAACAAAATATTCAACAGAATATGGTGTTTTTTGCTGAAGGTCGCCGAGTTACTCCTGTTCAGATTGTCATATGTGTTGCCCGTTCTTCACCTGTGCCGCTGACGCACGAGGTATAATGCCTAGCTGAAACTGGTGTCTAAAATTAATTGCATAAAGGAGGCCTTCATTGACGCTGACTCAGAGATTTCTTTTGTTTTTTTTTCGGGTGAGATATATGGCACATCTGGCGTCATTTTTAAAGTAAACCTGCATTCAGATGTGTCTTTTAAAATTGATTTAGACTCATTCGTTGGGCAATGTTTACATTATTTGTTGTGGCTCTAGAACTGTGTAATGCTATCTGTTCTCTCTATCGATTTACAATCACAAACTTTTTTTCAGTTCGGCCATCAAATCCCATAAAAGTGCACTGGCCAGCGGGTCATAGGTTTTTTGCGCTCCAACACGGCAGCCATTAAAGCCTCCATCCGCCAATTTTCGTAGTGAGAGTCGCTTTGAAAGCTGCGTCTATAATGAGCTTCTCGGAGATAAACAACTAGAGCTTGACAGCTCCCAAGAGTTGTCCCCTTTGTGACGAATCAAACCTTCACAGCATTTCATTTTTTTCTCGCTTTCAGTCCGACCTCATAATACACAGAAGGCCGCCGTTAAGCTTCGCGATTTTGCGATTGCGATTCTGCAATTTCGCAACGTCACAATTTCGCACGCGATACTACGACCTTGGGATTGTGCAGTGCTGCAACTTCGCGTGCAGAGCCGCACACCGCTGAATCACAAAATCGCAAGGTCTGACGACGGCCGAATGGTGCTCCTCGTTGGATTTCTGCCCAAAGTAACAGTGAAGAGAGGATGGGTGAGAGGAGATAACAGCTTTCTCTATTGATTTCAGCAATAAAGTAGCCGAACTTCTCTTGCTGTCTGTTCTTTTCTTAGACACTTCTAACGCCTCTACTGTGGCTGTAGGTTTGAATACTGGTGATCTTCAGAGTACCTAAAAATTGCATCTCTTCCTATGGAAAAACACACTCGGTCACTTTTCATCCTCCTTTTTATTCAACTCGCCTGTTATGGTAATCTTGACCATACGCTGTTTCCTCAAGTGTGTAGACTAATGTCGATTTTTACTTTGCGACGTCGCACTCGCGGCGCCAGTAGCACAACCTGCCGCAATTGGTTGCAATTCCGCTCAGAACGCAAGGGTCTGGTACGTGGAGGTCCTTCAAGAAAGAGTTGTTTATCTCATCATTATTAAAAAACAGTAACTTTTGTGCCCTAAAAAGACGAAATATTAGCATAAAAATATCCTGTTATTACCATAAAAAGTAAAAGAAACGATAGAATTACATAATAACAATCCCCATATAGGATGATTATTTCGGGCGTGAAATTCTTAAGGAAGTGTTGCATTGTACGCAATTGCACGCGAGGAAATTTGTGGCGCAGCTCGCCGCAGGGGGCCGCGCGAGAATTTGACATAAGAATACACACCCTGTTTTCTCGAGTGCAGGAGCTGTCCCATAGATATGAGAAGCCCGGAGTACTGCTATTTTGTAGCTATGTAGGAAGGCGTCTAATCGGATGCGTTATGTTTTTTGTAAGATTCTCGTCCCTCTGGAATTAGCATGTCCGCTTGTGGATACACCTCGAAAGGATTCTGTGGTAAAAATGGATACACCTCGAAAGGATTCTGTGGTCGAAGAGAGCATCGAGTAGCGAAGGGACAACTCGCAAATTCAGCGCTTCTAACTACTATAAGATTCGGAGCGGGAACTGCATGTGAGCCGCATACTCACAGCTTGATAGTGCCGAACACTTTACCAATTGTTCACTGCTTAGCCTTCGATGTAAATCTGAAATTCTTATGCACTTCAACCAGTTGGGCTAATGCACACTACTGCGCGCGTAACATCACGGACGTCGATGGGTCGGTCGAAATTGGTTTTTTTCTATGAATTGACTCGATATCAATTATCACATCAAACGTCTACTTTGTGCGCATCTCCGCTCATTTCAAGTGTGTTTGGAGAGCCTAGACATCGTGCACTTTTCCACTACTTTTTGCTAGCCTCAAGGCTACGTTTTTGTTGTGCGCACCGCCCATTTGAGGGCGCCCCGCCCACTGTGCACAGGCCTCTTTCGTTATTTTTTTAGCCACCTTTTCACATATGGGTCATTTTCGAATCGGACAAACAATTTCCGATCCGTGAACCGCACGTTTCAGCGCACGCACCACCCAAGGTGGGCGGCGCTCAACTTGGTTCATGTGTGCTCTTTAATATTGTTCTGTATTGTTAAATATTGTTCTGTTCAATACTTGTTCCATGCCCTCCCATCCTAAACTCCTCCTCATCTTCACATGTTGTTTTGCATGTCATGCTCAAGCTCCGCCCACCACCATACAAAGCCCGCCTGCAGTTGGAAGTATTTTCTTTTCATAGCCTCACTTACTACTGGCCACTTCCCTTTTCCTCCCCGTCTCTAGATCATCTTAAAGACCAATTGCTAATTTTGCAGCGAGTCTCATTTGACTAGTAGCACTCTCCACCCAATGTGGCAGTTTTTTGCTTATTTAAAGTGTGCTCAAAACAACTTAGACAAGGGTCATTTCTACCGTCTTTTCCTGGACTAAAGGCTGAATTGAAACCGCGTTGTGAATTTTTGTTGCACGGACCATCCTCCGCTCAGTGTGCCCAGGCTCCTTCCACAACTTTCAGAAACCCATCGCTGAGAATTCATCTTCTCTCCACCTTTGGGTCATATTGCAACCCAATTCACAATTTTGCGGCCGAATAGGAACATTCCAGTGCATGTCCGCCCATTTTGGGGGGAGCTCAACGTGGTCCATGTGTGCTCTTTACTCCTTGGCCCTTGCCCTACCCATTCCAAACTTGTCTCCATCTCCACATGTTTTTCGTGTTATGCCTAATTTCGTGACAGGCAGAGGGACGGACGAACGAACCTAGGGAAGGAGGGAGGGACAAGCAGCCAAACGAAGCGCTTTATATACATGTTTAGTAGGGATAGGGTTGGAGGTGGTGTGGTGGCAGGTGGCGCACACCACTCTCATGTACGGGTATTGGATCCCACAACAACGCCCGCCCAGGCCAACCAAACCTTCCATCCCTCCCGGATCTGTGAACTGACACCGGACTCGTCTGGGAGGATAAAAGCGCTGACTTGTATGTACATCGGCTGGCCTGCACAAGTCATTGCAGAGGCTAAATCGCAGTCACCAGCCACCACGATTCTGGATGAAACTAATTGTGCGGCGCATCCCCAGAAGGGTTTGATTGCCAAAAAACTAATCCCTTCATAGTAGAGATGGTGCACTTCGTTCGCTCGGGATCGGTGCGGCTTTTCTCGACAATTTATCTAGTAAAAACAATGATAAGATTACGGTACGCTAGGTACGCGAGGTACGCTTTTAATCAAGAACTGCTTCCCATTTGGTAGTCGTCAAAATGTCCGTTTCACTACAGAAAAATGCAGCACTAAAAAGCCGCACTAATCATGTATCAACCTAATACTCTCGAATTCTTCACTGACCGTTTCCGCTTGAGAGCATAGATGGACCACTCAGTGCCGCCTTTGGTCTAAATAAACGTCGACCGCTAGGAAATGCTTTTTGGTTGAGCAAATACCGTAGCGTTGCGCGCTATAAATAGAACCTTGCGAACAGTCTGAATAGATACGTTAACCCAAAACGGTAATAAATATCCACGGTATGGCCATCAATCTGTGAACTCAAACGTCGGCCAGTCATAAAGTGCCTCACCCGAAAGCTGGGCTCATTTCGCGCTTTTCAGTCTTCCTTTCCGGCCTACGCACTTTCACGTCCTCTTATCTACCTTTCACTGGTATCCGATCACGATGAATTCAGAAAAGGTGAAGTATTCATTTCAATTGGTATTTTTCGAGACAAGCCACACTATATTCCCAGTATCACAGCAGTGTTTGTATGTTGCTTTAACTGAGAATTGTGCGAGCCACACGGCCACGACTAGTAACTTTCCCATCGCGAGCTGCGGCGATAAGCAGCAGTTATCAAAAATCAAACGGTCACGATTCGTGGTTCTTGCCTTTATCATTGGTATGGTACCATTGGAAGAGTCTAACAAGTCTAAGAGAGCTGACTAGGTCTGGACGAGCACTGATCTAAGATTTCGTGCCCGTGCCATGTAAGTTGAGGCGGTGCCGTCTGTCATTGCCCATCTCTGCCTTTGGTAAATGATCATATCAATTTTGATCCCCGCGCCACGGAGTACTTTTCCTCGAAATTCCGATGATATCAAATTTCGCTGTAAAAATAAACATGCTGAAAATTCTCATTATCGTTGGATGGCCAAACACGTCGTGAAAAACATATCCGTGGCATGAAAGTACCTCTTCGCTTCATCCGCTGGCGTTCTTCCACGCGATAAAGTTTTACCATTAATCGGTGTCCTTCGATCTGTTTCGAGATTCTTGCCTTATGTCATCAGCGTATCTTCGCTGAACTTTTACCAGCGAACCGTATTCTTCTATAAAAACAATATATGCTTTGTAGAATTCCAATAGAACTAAAGCATTATTGTGGTGAATGTCCCTGATAATCATGAAAAGAGTGATGAAAGCTCCCGAACAATATTATCCATATGGTGGTAAAGTCTAGATCACAATAATTAGAGATCTCAAATTACGCACTTCACGAGCTGTAGCGATAGTGATCGCTTTAAAAATGTATGGAACCGTTACAGCGTTTCCAATAGTAGCAGCGAAATTTTCTCAAAGTCAGCTGGTATTCCTAAAGTCGTGGCCCACTCCATCATGTTGCATATAGACATTGTTAGAGCTTGGTGAACATAGTCACGATTATCGTCGTTGTAGATCCCGTATATTTCATTTTCGTCAGCATAAATCTCAATTTTTGCTAATGGATGTGTAAGGAAAGAAGGAAAGTCATTAGTATATAAAAGAAGTGGGTGGTATATACCAGGAACAAAGGTGACAACACCTCTTCTTGTGGAACACCACTGGAAAAAACGAATTTTTAAGAAAAGCAGTTCCTCACTTCAACGTACATATGTCTGTCTCAAAAGTACTATCGAACCCCTCGATCCACGACTACCAAAGTTTTGAAAAGAGCTTCTTTTGTGAGAAACTCCGTCATTCGCTTTAGATATTAGGTCTATGCAGAATAAATGGCCAAAACGGACCACTTTTTTCAAAACGCCATAACTTCGCTCAGACACAACTTTATTTGTCAAAATAAAAACCATTCAAATCTACACAACCTTGCCAACGATCAGGTAAAGAAAATATGCCATCATGATCAAATTCAGGATTGCGAAAATTAATGAAGTCAACGATGGCATTTTCAACATGCATCGTTTCGGCGAACTCCTTCTGACGCAGGTTTGCATCGAGAACCGGGAAAAAGTGGTAATTCGTCAGAGATAGGTCTGAGGCATAAGGGGGATGAGGGAGAGTCTCGATCAGTTTCTGCCGGGTGACTTGTGAACTGTGGGGTTTTGCGTTGTTTTGCGCACCCAGTAAAAAAAAAATGATGCAGTTAGGCATCGAGCCTCTTTCTCACCCCCTCATTCCCCAGACCTATCCCTGACGGATTACCACTTTTTCCGGGTTCCCGATGCAAGCCTGCGGCAGAAGAATTATGCACGGTAAAAATGCCATTCTTGACTTTATTGATTCTCGCAATCCAGAATTTGATCGTGATGGTATATTTTCCTTACCAGATCGTTGGCCAAATTCTGTAGATTCGAATGGTTTTTATTTCGACAAATAAAGTTGTGTCTGAGCGAAGTTATGGCAAATTACGTTTCGGCCATTTATTCTGCATAGACCTAATGGATGGAAACAGACAATATCCACACCATTTCCCTGGTTGATAGCAACATCCCAAATATGCAGTGGGATGCGCGCCACCTACCACTACACCACCTCCGTACTTATCCCTACTATATCACACCTCATATTCCCCGAAGCATGATCGTGGTGCCCCTAGAGATAATTTCGCTGTTCAACAGGGATAAAGATGATCCTTGTTAAATGAACCACGATTTCCTTACGTAGCTTCTACCAAGGCTTTAGCAGGTGGTGCGGTGACACTAATTGGACGGAATTAAGACACCAGTTTTGGTTCCGCTATCCAGATAATAGCGGTGATAACAGATTCTCTGAAGCTGGACGGTGCTCCGCCGAACATAATAGAAGCGTTAAGTATCATGCAGATGAGACTGTATAAGGAGGAGGCGCAGATCTCATAGACATTCTGTGAAATGCCATCAAACGGAAGTAGAGCTTTTGAATGATTTTGGTACTCTGTGAACTTCCTCAGAGAATACATTACATTCATTGGTGGCATCAAGGTGTTTGGAGCCTTCTTGGAGATTGTTACAATGCATATCACTTCCGGTCGTGCAAACAGATCAGAAAAATTTGGCAGAAGCTTCCGCCTTTTGGTCATTAGGTACAAGCCTTGCCGTTCGCATAATAAAGTACTGGCATATTTGATCCAGCTCACGGTATACGTCATTATAATAAAAGGCCAACAAAGAGTTGCCTTAGAATGTATCATAGAGTCTAGCTTTTCTAGCGTATGATTTGTTTACAGATTTTTTGAGTACCTTATCCGTGGTAAATTTACGGAATCGCAAGTTGCATGTTTGGCTAAACCTGAGTAACGACGCAGCAAAATTTTTGCTAACGTCGTCGACGGAAAGGTATCCAAAGCTGTTCCACCAATTAGTGCAATAAAAGTATTGTGAGAGTGCGGAGTAATGGGCTCTGTTGAAAATTGGTTAAGGCGTTTTATTGGTAACATGAGAGGAAATAAGGACTTTAAGTGTAACTCTGCTGTGATCACGTACCGCTATGTTTTTGAAAATAGGATTGTTAGATAATATTAAATCGAGAGTAGCCTCTCCACGTCTCCGCGTGCGATCATTGTAATATATTTAACAAAGTCACAGCATCGAAGTAGTTCCAGGAACATGAATAAGTTTGCAATCTTTGATTTGCCCATTATCCAATCGACATCATCACAGAAAAAGTAAGATTGTTGTCGTCGTCGGAAGACGAGTTAGGCGGTATAAATCAGGGAATCCTAAAGATCACATTATAGTCTACGTGGAAACCATCTAAGGTGGTCACTTGAGCTGATGTAATCAGGTTTTTAGCAATACAGCAAACGCCGCCACCTTTTCGAGCTCTACGATAGAGGTAAAAATATCAAAGGGACAACATCCGAAAAACCGGGACTAGAAATGTGGCTTGATAGCAAAGCTTCAGTAATGAAAATCGGAATTGTAGGTGTCTAGAGAGAATTGAAGGTGGTGTCGATTTTTTTCTTTCATATGCCAACACGAGGTTAGAGTGCAATCTTTAATGGCCTAAAGCTTCGACCTTCTCGTCTTCTTCAGCGGCTGAGGATGGCTTGAAGCTCTTGATTTGCAAAGTATCCGAACAAGCGCCTCCTCCTCTCTAGCGCTTCCGGCGTCGTCTCGAGATCGCTCGCGGACAACCCGGTAATGAAAAAACCGACTCACCCAAGGTTCCAGCAGCGGAGCAGCAGCTCACGCCTCAATGCCTCATTGAGTAAGACTCATTCGCCCTTAGATGTGTCAGTAAGGGCGAATGAGTCTTACTTGACTCGATGTTCCTTATACGGCAGAAACTGTTGCCGCGCACGTCCGCAGTATTGTTCGAGCACAGTTACAAAATGATGTTGTCTTAGTGAATATCCCTAACGACAACATCAAACGAGAACTTGTTCGCAACAGACTGTTGATAAGCAGTGCATAACACCAAACCTCGTTACATGTCCTTATGGGAAGCCAGGAGATTGTGATAGGGCTTGCGTTATCTATGAGCTTCTATGTAAGACTCGTAATAGCACATATATTGGTGAAACGAGAAGGGTGTGTAGATGGGTGCGTGAGACTTTAGGGTATGGTGACCCTTGCGATGTAATTAAACGAAAACGGTGGTTTAGTATGTTTATTAGAATGAAGAGAAAGGTGATATGGTGCGGGTGAGCCGTTCCCCGTGCACCGTGGCGAAAAGAGTCAAGACAAGAGTGAGCGGGCCGATGGCTGAAACCCTCAACTCTTCCCCCTTCAACGAGGGAGAGAGGAGTTGGACTGTTATAGATAATGGTAGGGGTCGTCGTTGACGACAAAGGGTACTGGCTATACGCGTCAAAGAACATCTGGCTGAGAATAGACGTGGTGGTATAATCACCCCACGTGGCAAGCATAAAGTTGATGAGCATAACGGAAATGACTTCGATGCTATGTGCTCTATTTTAGCGTACGAGACGGAAGTTTCGTCAAGGAATGTGTTACAATCATTCTGGACTTCCACAAAAAGCCACGAATGAATAACCGTTACGAGCGTCTCTTGATTAGCAATGAACTCCTTCCTTTTGTATCACAGTGCGAGTTACAGTAAAGGCGACGTGCGCGGCGGTAGTTTCTGCCAACAAACACCGAGTCAAGTAAGACCCACTCGCCCTGACTGACACATGATTGAGGCGTGAGCTGCTGCTCCGCTGGTGGAATCTAAGGGGAGTCTGTTGTTTCATTACCGGGTTGTCTGAGAGCGATCTCGAGACGACGCCGGAAAGCCAGGGGAGAGGAGGCACTTGTTCGGATTCTTTGCGAAAAGAGCTACGAGCCATCTTCAGCCTGTGAAGGAGAGAAAGGGTCGAAACGTTAGGCCAATAAAGGTTCCACGTCTAACCTCGTGTTGGCATATAAAAGAAAAACAATCGACAAGTCATGCCGAGGTTTCAGCAAGGGGGAACATGGGAACTATTTGAAGGTGGTGTATGTTGTTGCTTAGAATCCTCGCATAGGAAAGAAAGCATAGCATGACTAGAGGCGTGCCGCAGCCATTTAAGCGTTTTCCGACCCCCCGCCACCCGTTCCCCCGTCACCCCCCACCCCCCCCCCCCCACCCTCCACTTTTTAGTGAGTTCATCGAGCCGAAACTCCCCAATACCGCACGAACGCGGCCATCCGCCTGAAAATAACCAGACTGCGGTCCTTCTTGTCCGCCTCAATGGCATCTGCAATCGTTTGAGGCAATTTGAACACCAGAGCATTGATATGTATATTTCGCCATAATAGGGTCCTTTATCTACTCATTGCGATTTCATAGCGCTTGTCCACTCTTAGGACGACTCCATCCGACGGGCAGGCATTTACTGAGTTCTATGAAAGATCTTAGCAGCAGTAGCTTGGCGGCTTTGAGACTTGTTCTGTGACATGACACAGGAATCTAGCTACTGCTTATCGAACTTGGTTGAGTCGGTAACGAGCACACGAAGTTCAGAAAGTACAAGCAGTTTGGGTACCTCACCAGCAAAGCAAGTCAGGCGAGGCAGCAGTATGAATGAATACGAGTGCTGGATGCTCTCTTCTAACTATAAGAAGGGATAAAGGATCGTGCCTATTTGTGGTAACACCTGGATTTTAGGTCAGATCTAATCACACCAGATTTTCACAGGAATGCCGCAATTAGTACCAGTCAGTACTGTTGTAATGGCTACTGCTCGTGCATAACATTTCCAGGAACTAACTAACACATGTTTCCACAGTTTTCAAAAACCAGCTGATTTTTCTTCTAACATGGCCACGTAACCAGCATACCGTGAAAGTAAGGAGAGAAATAGAAAAGAAGTGCGCCCTGAAACTCCGCTTTATCCTACGTGTTCTCATATTCTGGGGTAATACTCAAGCAGGGAACTAAATATTACAAAAGTGAAAAGTTTGATTACTTAACAACTCTCGAATTTCATAATAACGGGTATTTCATATCGTAGCTTGTGCAATGCTGGGCCAAGGCATCGCAGGCTAACCAGTCACTAAGATCGAGTTATATAAGACAGCTATGGTTATATTAGCTATAAGTATCTGAATCTCAATTAGAGGTGGTGTAGTGTCACATGTTGCACACTCTCACTTTCGTGGTGCGAGGATCAAATCCCGCATCAATGCCCACCCAGGTCAACAGAGCCTTCATCCCTCCGGGATCGGGGAATTGGTACCAGATGCAAGATTAAAAGCATTGACCTGTACATCGGCTGGTCTCTACAAGTCATTGCAGAGGCTAAATCGCAGTCAATTCCCACCATCATTTTGAATGAAACTTGGAAGCGCTGCGCATCCCAACAAGTGATTGATCAACGCCAATGAATCTTACTTTTGACTTATATATTTAAAAGCTTCAAAATAGCAAAGACCTGAAAAAAGTCGCATGTGTCGCAAGACTCAAGCACCAACCTAATATCACGCTTCATGTGGTTCCACATTTTGAGGCGAGATGGGGTACAATGGACGAGAAGGTGTCAGTCACAGAAGAAACACTTAGACTTAACCCGTATCCTTTGTGGCATTTGGCCATAAAGTATTTTCGAGGATGCGAGTTTACTTGATTTTTGGCCTTATCTATCAAATTAATATGATAGCAATAGCTTCACGGAATGCACTGATAAGAAGGAAATTATATAAACACAAGAATTAAAAGGGCATTCAACATATGTTCATTTGTTCTCAGCTACATCAAAATCGATTGTCGGTGCTGGAAGAAACACTGGCAATTTCGAGTAACAGCTGATTCGCGGCTGACTTTTTGGTTTTCCTAAAATCTTCTAGTTTTTACGATGCAATTTTCAAAGCTCCCCAGAAATCGATTCAATTCTGATCACTGTAGTTTCTTCCACAAAAGTCAGCTTCCTTCTGGTCACCAGTAATGCAAACTGGTATGAGCTATTCTTGTCCCCATTTCTTCTTTTACTTCTTAAAACGGTGTATGACACGTATTGCTATTGCTTTTATTTATTGACAGTATTGCTTTTATTTACCATATTTCATAAAGGCAGTTTTCACGGTAGCAAATAGGCGTACAGGCTCCCGACAGTTATCGGTGAAGGGCAATGAGACGGTCAGGTCCACCCTTCGACCAGGGCCATTAGGCTTTGCTACATCTGCGACGATCAAAGGGTCTGTTTGATTTGTCGCTATCGTGGATCTGCCCCTGGCAACTCCTCAGTCTGGCGCACGGAACTGGAGTTACAATGAATATGTGCCCTGTATCAGAATCTTGGTGTGCTTGTTTGCTTGCTTGGTTCTTTGTTTTTTGCTTGTGTGTGTCTGTCCGTCTGTCCGTCTGTCTGTCTGTCTGTCTGTCTGTCTGTCTGTCTGTCTGTCTGTCTACCTGTCTGTCTGTCTGTCTGTCTGTCTGTCTGTCTGTCCGTCCGTCTGTCCGTCTGTCCGTCTGTCTGTCGCATCTTTTAGGGCCGGCGAAGCCGCTCGGTTTGATCATGCGGAATTAAAAAGTTTTCGATGTATTGGGCTTGATAATGCAGATATAAGTAAGGATAATGATTGTCTTTCTAGTTTTCATCACTGACAGCGTTATATCAGCTCTGTCTTTATTGCATCTATGTCATGGTTTTTCTCTAGTTTCACTTATTCACATATGCCATTATAAAACACACCGCAATATGTGTTTGAGTTGGAAATACTGAACAGGGATTACGGTTCATTAGTAAACAGGACGAAAAATTCCACGACCCACTGCCGCTGTTGCTATGGTACGTAGCTGCACTTCAAGCCAAATCATGTGAATAGTTCGATATATAAATGAGGTTTCGTTGCCGATCTGGTGCTGAACTTATCCTTTACTCTGAGAACCTACCTGTAACTCCCTGCAATTATTTTGAAATCTGTAATTCATGAATTCCTTCCGCTCTCGTAACGTTGAAACGGCAAAATTTTCTGGGCTGGTTCCCTGCAAGCTGTTGACACGTTTTCATACGTCCTCAGCTATCTGCACTCAGCCTCAGCAGCCACGACCGCGATATCCGTTGAGTGATAGCATACGTTTACCACGTACCTGTTGATTGATGGGCTTTTATCTATCCGTCTTGTTTGCAGTTAGAATGGGGATGGACCGAAAGCTCGGAGGAATTCTGGATAGAGAGGGCCATGAAGTCTCGCATTCTACGTGCAGCTCTTTCTGCCCCGACAAAAGGACAGAGGTAGACTTTGTGAAACACGATCGAAGAGGTCATCCAACCCACACTATTCGCTTGAAGGAATGGTCCACGGAAAATGAGTTTTGTGTTACCCGTATGTTTATGTTGTATTTGCCTAATGTTGGCCTCATGCAAAATTTCACGCGAAAAAATGTGAATCTGGCTGAGATACAGCACCACAAAGTGCGGTCCCAGTGGGCAGGGCCTCCGTGTAAAAGCCTCGTCCCGTCTTTCGCCGCCGTTGGGAACGGAGAGTAGGACTATTTACGTAATTTTCTGTTCCTACAATGCGTCTCCGACCACGGCGGACGCGGTACGAGGCTTTTACACGGAGGCCCCGCCCACTGGGACCGCACTTTGTGGTGCTGTATCACAGCCAGATTCACATTTTTTCGCGTGAAATTTTGCATGAGGCCAACATTGGGCAAATACAACATAAACATATGGGTAACACAAAAACTCATTTTCCGTGGACGATTCCTTTAAAGGGATCGCCCAGAAATTTTGTGTTACCCATATATTTATGTTGTATTTGCATACTACTTGCCACAAACAAAGTATCACGTAGAAAAACAAGAATCCCACTGAAATGAGAAAGACCTTCTCAGAATGATGTCCGACTGGGTGGGGCGTGCTGGGGCATACGTCAACGAGGGCTATAGGATCAAAGAGAGACGATAACATGGTCAGGGTCACAGATTGAAAAGCAAATCAACATTCAGCGCAAAAATTTAAGTGCACGCTCCGCGCTTATATCTGTACGAATTTTGTTAAGTTTGATTCTCATTTTTTTTTTTGATTTTTATCCCTCTTTTTAGGTATTTTTTAAAAAATCAAGCAAGTTGCACTTTTTCCAGTTTTCCAATTTCTAATTCGAAACAACGGGATTTCTGGGTTGTTTGTGATTCTGTTCATGCACCGTATCTAGTGGAGTGGTATGAAAAAATTCAGATTACTCCGTGGCTGATTCCTTCAAGCGGTCAAATTTGAAGACGTGACTATAGCGCTTCTGGCTTAGTATTTCCACAATTCAGTTTTCAGCGCTCGATGTTTTTTGGTAGCATATCAGTGTAGCACTAACACGTATTTCATCCATGACGTTTCACTGCCGTGTCGATGAGAACAACGAGCAACTGTGATACGCCAAATGACGCGTTCATTTGGGGGCGGCTCGGCAGCCACGTTCCATGTTGTCTACTGGAGCCCCCCCCCCTCCCGTTTTCACTATGTTGAGTATATCCCCTATTTCCACACAGCAAATATGTCTTACCCATTGTTTTCGAAGGCACGTGAGCTATAGGGGTGGGGTCCACGAGGTCGAATTTCCGCGCGGCCGCGCGCGATGAGCGGCACAGCGGGTGCGAATGCCAGTGGCATGGCATGGCAGCCTTCAACGAGGCAGTGTGGCATGAGTGGAAAGCGTAGACGTGACGCAGTCACGCTCGGCCGGGCGACCAAAGGCAATCGATACGGCAAGTCGTACGGGGGCGCCGCGCGTGCACCGCCGCGAAGCGGAAATTCGACCTCGTGGACCCCACCCGAGCTATAGCATAGGTGTATTTTATAAGTCTCAAAAGTAAGCATTGCTTATTGTCTCGCCAACAGATAATAAAAAACCATAGAGGGTAATCAGATAAAAAATTGGAACAAGCCCTCACTTTCGCAGATTAATCCAGAGTACTTGGGAAATCGACGTGAACAAAGTGGGTAGTTGAAAGGGTTCAGCCAGATGGGAACAACTTGGTTTCTCTGCTAGTATTACTCATTGTTGTGTATAACCTTTTTATCATCATTCGCAGGTCGCATCTCGGTTGTCCCACTGTGACAGGGAAGTCGCAGCGAATGGACGGCCTGATAGGCTTTAGTGTTCTAGTCAGTCACATTGAGCTGCGATGCAGAGACGATTTTTGCTCTTGCGAACCCCTCCAATTTACTCGCGAAAGGGGTTGTTCAGCTAGTATTATCGCAGAATCGTCTTCAATGGCTCTCAAAGGTGAGAGTTCAAATCTGATATTGGAACATTGAAGAAGCGCATAATGATCCTTTTATTCTAAATGTAAAAATACTCAAAGGCAGTGCCTGGTGTAAAGAGAAAATGGGAATTGGGATGACATGTTTTCTGAGAACAAACATTCGTATTCAGAAGGGGTGATATGGGCGAATCTCGCATTGAGAAAGCGCGGGTTGGGTTCTTAACACGATCCCGTAGCACCGCTAGCCTTGTGGCACGCATCCGCCGCTGGAGTTGTCGGCGAGGGGAGGACAACGACTTGGCCCTTGCCCGTCTGTGTTTACTCCTTCGGCTAGTAATGCAGAGTGGCACGAAAGGAAATTTCGTGTTCCTATATCACGGTTCTCGCCTTTTTTCAGTGAGTACCGCTACTTCCATATTCTATGATTAATTCACCAGCTACGACATGTACTCCTTGCGCTGTCTTTCAAGGAGCAAATTACTTTCTTTGGAGGTGAAGGAGTAGACATATAGTAGCTAAGTTGAAGCATTGCATTGTATCCTGAGAAACACGAACCCCTTAGACCTGCAATGGTAATAAGATCCCCCTTCAGATGACTGGTGTTTACTTAACATTTTATTACTACTGCAGGGTTCAGAATGATTCGATTTAATTGATTCCACTCATGCTCTTTTTTCTCTTGACTCTTCCCCACCTTTTTTATCACATAATACTTAAAAATCAGAGGCCTCCCCCTTTAGCGCGGCCTGGTTGGACCCGAGGAACATCTGGCAGTTGCCCTGTCCACACTCTGAAGACGGGGGAGGGAGGGGGAGGGGGCAATTTTGGCCCACACTATGGGCTTATGGTGGCCGTGATTGCACGCATTGAGAAGACGTCAAGTGTGAATTCACTGGGTTTTCAATTAGAAACACCTTTTTTCTTACTATTTCCTTACTTTCTCATTCATTGTTTCACTTGTGTGTTGCTGCGTTCTGTTTCGCTTGTTAACATCGTCATAGTGAATCAAATTTGCCTTACGCGACACCAACTTAAAGTGGCATTTAAGGTGGATTGGAGGGAGGGTGTGGGGGTGGATGGGGGAAGGCGCTAGAACTGGACGGTGTTCTCAAAATACGCTTTCCTTTCTTGCCGCTCCCTATTCCTTCAAATAAATTTCCAAATCCTGAAATCGCTTCGATATGATGAGATGCTAGACTGCGAACACAGCAGTGCAGCTAATTCGAGAAAAAAGGTGGCGAAAAAAGAGATTAGTGAACAGAATCTTGGCATCACAAACAAAGACTGCCTTATGTTCACTGATCATTGCCGGCTGTTCGCTAATTTTAATCTCCTGGGTCACCTCCTTGATGTCAAACTGCCAATATTGTTTTTGCGACTTATCAGTCACATATGTTCAGATACAAACATAGATAAGCGGGTGTAAAGAGGATCGCAGTTTTCGTCACAGTCCGTTGATCCTTGCGAAGATTACACCACTTTCCCGCAAGAAATTATTTCCGATTCGATACATTGAGGATCATGAGCGATACTATTTCATCATTTCCGTCGGGAATATTTTCTACGAATACCTCTAGAATGTAAAATAAAGAGGCTACGTGTTCACGAATGTTTGCTGGACAGTAAAGACTCTGCGGCATTCTCTGAGTTATTCCTTGATTTTCTGACAGCTTAGAAAACCTTTAATCCAATCTTGATGTGTTCTCACCTGCCGCATTTCTATGCGCATAGTATCACTATCACTACGAGGTCATTGCGCTGTTTTCGCGACCAACAGGGCGTGGTCTGTTCGTGGGCTGAGCCGATGAGGTGGTATGGATTTTGAGAGATTTCGGACTTTTTTTGTCCATAGATAGGTTTTTCAAGAAAACTCACCGTTTCACTAATTGAAACAGTGGTAGTTATGTGAGCGCTACTGCTAGTACCATCCACCAGCTCACTCGAAAGTACACTCTGCGTCTACGAGCCATTGAATGTACCTACAACCTTATTCGTCTACCCACTTTTATTCAGAAAACTGTGGATCGCGGATTATTCCTGCATGACATCAGAAACCCCTTAAGGGGAATCGCTCACAGAAAACTGAGTTCCTCGATTGTCCATATACATACTCTTCTTGAGTTGGCTTACTTGGGGCGTTCGAGTGAGAGCGGCCACCAGTGCTCGAAGCAAAGTGAGAACCAAATCGACATTGGGCGCGAAAATTTGAATTGCGCTCTTTTCGCCGTCAGCTGTTTAAATGTAGCCTGGCGGGAATTCTAAGCGATCTGCTCTTCCAACCATTCAATCTCTGCTTTGGAACAGAGAGAATTGTTTACCTTTCTATTCATTTACTATACCCACATAAGACTCATTGAACAAACTTTTTGAGTTCTTCGCACTGATCTGAAAGTCAATCAACGAGTACGTGCAAATATGGCATTTAAGTGACCTTTGATATTTACCATCACTCACGAGGTCTTTTTCAGTCCATTAAAAAAATCCGAAAGGCAATTAAAAAATGCTTAACAGGATAACCTTTATGTTTGCATTGTATGTGACTACGATCCAAGCACAGTGTATTCACCCCGAGTTTCCACCAACTACCTTTGATTTGTGTGCAGTGTACCTATAATCTGTTCTTTGGCTCAGCACTTGTATCTTTCACATGTTGTGGGCCATTAACTTGACGGAAGCCTAACGGTTACGCAGTAAAGTGATCGTAGTTCAGGCAGTTCACTTAACCTATTTCACATCCACATTTGTAACTGCGGATGTGCGACGGGGCATTCACTTTCCCCTTAATCTACAATTCTGCATTTCCACAAAAACGCTAATTCCACAATTTTCCCAATCATACGATCCTTAACATTTTTCGCATTCTCCGAAATTGCGCAAAAACGCAAACTCCACCACTATGAACGCCGCCTAATCAATTTTTCTGATGAGAAAGGCACTTTCTTCCAGTAGATGCCGAATATGAAGATTCAATTGAGGAGTCCACTAATGATCGTCCTCAACTTTAAACTGCAAAGAATTTCGCACCTCACCCTATTTCGATACGTTGTTAGAGCAGTGTTGAAGGACTTTTAAAATTCACCAACATGGGTAATTAAGAAAATCAGACCAGGACGTGATGTACCTAAAGGGGTAAGATGACGATTTTAAAGAGACAGTGTGTGCGAAATCCGGGTTGACAAGCGCACTTCGGAGATTCATCGTAGCCTTTTGGCATGCGTTTGATGGCCGAGTAGCTGTGGAGGGCAAGCAACGTTCATGGTTGATTGGAACAAGCTGCCCTTGCCGTCCGCACTACCTCTTTCTTGGAAAAAAGCAAGAGAGCATATCGTGGATCATGGGGAGCATAATTCTGTCTTTAATGACGAGTTAAGACCGATCTCCTCAGAGGTTCTCCCCATTTCTGTGCTGTTACAGTCCATTTCGCAGCACTTGATTGGGCGTGGCCTATGGACTTGGGTGAGAGTGTATCAAACTTTCTCACTCTCGCCACACACTCTCAGTCTCGCCACCAAGCGAAGTCCACATGCCACGCCCATTCAAGCGCGGCGAAATGGACTGTATATAGATGTCTTTCTATTTCTCTATTTCGAGATTTGGATTCTTCAAAAAAAAAGGAGTCGATAGAATGTTGGCAGTGTCACGTTTGTGGGCACATTTGAATCCGATTCCTTTTGTGAGTGAATGAATATTTATGTGATTAACCCTACGTACTTTTTCCTTTTTCTGATGAGCCGCTTAGCATAATACTTTCAGTGAACAACGTTCAGAACTTAGAAAAAGCGGTTTCTCTGAGCGCCGTGAAAAGTTAACGTAATAGTGCTACTTGCACAGTTGAAGTATGAAAATATTCTTGAATATTTCAATTAATAATGCAGATTTTCGAGCCCATTCGTAGAAGACGTTTTGCCCTTTTGTGGTTTAGGAATCCCATAGATTTCTTTCTCCTCCATTTTTTCAAATTTATCTTAGTTCAAAACAAAGTGTACTCGGTCAGGGTTGTGGTGAAAAACTTGAATCTTTTGGCAACTTTCAGACTTCCTCATGAGGTCACTCGGACTATGCATCATGTTGCTCGATAAACATCATTCGAAACGATTCCTCTTTTTTCGGACAGGATTTTGCATACTCATTGAGTCGACTGGCCCTCGAATGGGTGGTAATCTGATTACCACGAAATCAGTTTTCAACTACGTCACATTGAATAAATTCACTGTTTTCGTTTATCTCTGACGTTTCCAACGCCGGTGACCGCTTCCGCTAAATGTACAGCGGGTTCCAAAAAAGTATTTTTCCTCCACATTCAACCCCACATTAGTCGAACTTCAGCAAATTCTGCCAAGCTATTTCCATTCCCAAATTCAAGAGCACACCTCATACTATCACTAAACTCCGTAACAGCCTTTTGCACGAGCAGGATCGGAAGCTCCCTGCGTGAACATGATGTGTCACTTCAACTCGGCAAAATCCGTGGTTCCATCACCTTCGTTCACAACCTTGCTGAGGTCCGTCCACTCTGTGTACCTGAGGGGATTCATTTTGAGTGGTGTTTTTGAACATTCCTTTTTTTTTCGGGCTCCCAGTGCCCTTCGTTTCTAAGAGCCAGAACGTGCCATCACCATTGAAACCTCTACGAAGGTGGGTTTGACCTCTACGAAGGTGGGTTTGAGGCATGAAAAATGACACTTCAGAGTAGCAGCGTTGTCCAAGTTAGGGCTCTGTAACTTCCATGAACCGGAGGGTCATTCCCCAGGAGGACTCCCACGAGAGACCTCCTACGGAAGATGGCTCTGCTGTTTTAGGCGGACCTTAATGCCGTGGGTGCTCTATAGCCCGACTGTGCTGACTGAAGCCTCCATATTTTTGTGGCGGAGCCACAGCTTGTTCCTGCTTTGAGAGGAACATTCCAGGAATATTTTGTACTAATACTTTCATCTCTTTCATTACCCTTTGTTTTGTATACTCAGTGGAAGTGAGCCGCGACCAAAATTACTTTTTTCGCACCCCCTGTATTTTCAGCGCACTCAGCCAAAGCTGACGCATGACTTCTGAAGCAACATCAGCGCTAATTTGACAGTTTATCGAAAATAGGAGTAGCGGGCGAGGCAGTGTGGAAGTGACGAAAATGCGACAAAAATTCTATCTGATGAGCCTCATGCCCCCTACTTATTCTCACAGTGGACGCGCTCTCACGCTCGCTGCATCACTGACGTATCGATAGGGGCCACGTGGACCTGTGAGACATGAAAGTCATAAGCAGCGAGTGACAAGCTTGCCTGGAAGAACCTTACCAACGACTAGTTAGTCGACGAGGTTGGAGCTTCGTGCACTAATCATCAGCGCGCTCCTTGGTCCATTAAATGCACTAAACACTGTCTTTTCAGAACCTTAGCATTATTTTACAGTTAACATATCGTGCCCTGGAATTTGAACGCTCAAACACCCCCAATAAGCAAGGAGACTCGATTTACGGAGGTGTGTACGAAATGGACCCTGCTAATCCTTGTCCATGAAAACGTGGTCGTATAATTATTCAGTGTTTTGCGGTGTCTGTGATGGATTCCAGAGCTAATTTTGAAAAGGAAAATAATCTACCTCCCAGGCATTCTTTTCCTATCTCCAACGCACGGATTAGAGTTCATTCAGAGTTGCTGTTCGAGTGACAGTCTGTTTGCTGTTTGGTCCAATCACAAGATGTTTTGAGCTTTGTTGCCCAGAAGATTTGATATTCCCTGAAAATAATTCTGGAATTATCAAGGGTCTCAGCCTTGCACTTTTTATTTACCTCATTTCTTTTCCTCTTCAGCCTTTCAACGCCATTAGGACCGAAAGAGCCCTACACGGGTTAATGCAGTCTCTCTCTAAATAAATAAATAAATAAATAAATAAATAAATAAATAAATTTCCCATGCTCCTCAGTACTATGTATATATGCTCCAACTCTCTGATCCTGATAGTAGATTATGTATTTCGATTTTAAAATGTATTTTATAGCGGACTGATGTTGTCGTGTTTATGATCACCCATGTACGAGTATGAGCATGAGTTGTATGTCGAAGCTTGAACGAGACTTTCTCAATATTAGTAGGACTTCGCGTCAGTGCTGTAGAGCCATTTGTAGCCTTGCCTGAGCTTTGCAGTGAATTCAGGAAAGTGCTGAATTTCACGAAATATTCAGCACTGTGACTGCTGAAAAAGAACGAAATAAAACACAATCCCTTTTCACTCCTTCAATTCGCGTCGCTCTGCAACACAGACCGGTGGGGCTAAATCAGTAGGCCGCGAACGTTGTTCCGCCCTAAACCGCATCTACTTCACCGCAACTCGCAGTGCTGAGAGATCGTTATAAGGCACCGAGCCGCGTTTTTTTTTCAATACGAGTTTCGTCACAAATCGTTTCTTCCATACTGGAATGTTTGCTTCAAGCAAACATCTCTCTCTAGTCCTCACTTTTTCCTTACCCAAAGCAGTACCCTGAGAGGCACAACGAGGGATTCCGCATGTTCGGAACTGGCGAGACGTCTTCACAAATGAACGCTCGCAACTCAAGGAGAGGGGTGTGGCTCAGCTCGCGTTGGAAGGTGCACTGTAACCCCTGATCACTGCCCTACGACGGCACCCTTGGCCCGACACTCCTTCGAGGAGCGGTCGTCGCCTGGTGGAGCTGGAGCAATGGCCGCGGTTTCGTTGTTGCATTGGGCGTAGGACGGCATAATTGTTACATGATATGACGTAGAGTACATTTGTTTTTATTCTTATTTTTGCGAAGTTTTTTTGTCGCTGAGCTCATTTACAATACCCGCCCTAAGTTTTCAAAAATAAACGCGGAAAACGCGGATTCGCGTTTTTATCGTTTTTTCATTATAACTCGATTTCTGTGCCAATTTTACATATAGATCTATATACCACTGAACTCACCTCGTAAAGCTCTACAACCTGGTTGCTTCAGAAACTAGAAAATCTCACCTTTGATCACTTCACTGTTTCAAAGTGCCAGTGGGCACTCATCAGCGCGCCACGCTCACTATAATTATAACCAGCAGGCAAATGCGTCCACTGACAGCATTCCGCAACTTTTGAAAATACCTTATACCGAGTAAGAGACACGAAGATTCCTGTTCTCTTTTTCAGAGTAAGATCCTTTCGATAAAAGTTTTCACCAAAAAACCGCTTACAGCTTCAGGCCTCATTAGGAAAATCGTATGAAAATTCCCTGATGAAATGAGGACTTTGAAAAAACCTGTATTTTGAATTCTAATAAGAAGTCCATTTACCCTTAAAAAGTCAATCATCGAAAATCCTTGTTCTGCGGAAGTAATATAGTTCAACTCCCTTGTCCGACCCCTCGATCTCCTCGTAGTTAGTTGACTCATTCTGATGGGTGAGACAGTGTATCGATTGACCTTACAATGATATCACCATTCTCAAGTAGCCAGTGTATCTTATTGACGAATCCCCGTACTATAGTCAGGTTACAGCATCAAGACATAGTTTCCTTCACTTTACATTTTGCACCATTTTCACAGTTTAATACTGAGTGCTCCACGAGCTCCACCCATACATGGAGCACACTGAATTTGCATCTGTTCTGTACAATATGCATAGTAGTGGTATATACTAAGCCAACCAAGGATTGCGTTCAAAGGAATGCTATCAAAAATTGAATATTCAACAACAATTGAGGTACCAAAATATTTTTTCAAAAAACCCAATAGACCCCTCAAAAGTCTCAGAGTTTGGAATATTTCTGCAATATTTGGTGTGTAACACCTTCTTCAGGCTCTGCCAAAGACGTATGGTGCTGAAATTCTGAACATAAGTAACCTAATAAAACTAAATTGTTGAAGTACTATCGAAAATTGCAGATGGAACAGCAAGAGTATATTTAAAAATTCCCTTCGGCCTACTTCTATACTTATTCAATATGAGCTACTTCCATAAGATTCAGAAAGTGCCAACTGGCAGCATGAAATTTGTGGGTAATATTAAATAACAGAGTAGATACGATACAATGGCTACTTGGGAATGGGGATATAGGTGTTAGAGGTCGATCAATCGCATGTCATTCTTCCCAATGGGCCAACTAATTACGAGCAGATCGAGGGGTCGGGCTAGAAAATCGAGAGCTCGGTTGAGGAGATAACCTGCATGAGCTTCAAGAGTTACAGAGAATCTCATTATATAAATGATCCTGAGTATGAATGGAATTCTCATCACAACTTAAACTACTTGGCTTCCCTGAAGTCCTCACTTTGGCGGACAAGTAGAATTGATTTTCAAATGGTGGCCTGAAAGTGACGGCGGTCTTTGGGAAAAGTTGGTATCGAAACAATCGTACCCTCTGAAAACTTCACGATCAGTAAGGTTCTCACTGAGCATGGGATTCCTCTTCAAAAGTTGCGGAATGCTGTCAGTGGACGCATTTGCCTGCTGGTTATAATTATAGTGAGCGTGGCGCGCTGATGAGTGCCCACTAGCAGTTTGAGACAGTGAAGTAATCAAAGTTAAGATTTTCTAGTATCTGAAGCAACCAGGTTGTGGAGCTTGACGAGATGAGTTCAGTGGTATATAGATCTACATAGAAATTTTACATAGAAATTGAGTTATGATGAAAAAAGGAAAAAAAAAACGCGGATCCGCGCTTTCCGTGTTTATTTCTGAAAACTTAGGGCGGGTATCGTACCTCATTTCTTTTCTTCTTCAGTCTTTCAAGGCCAATGGGACCTAATGGGAAAAGTAAATTGTACCGAAACTCGGCATTATGCCAAGCAGCCACTCACTCGAGTTATTTGGGTTTCGTCCATAACGCCACGTTTATGCGATTGAACCTTTCAAACATTTTTGCGAATCATTTTTAGTTCGAGTAAATATTGAGTACGTAGCGATTCAAATCACAAATCACATAATCGCATAAATGAATGTGTTGTCGCTATTTCGCTTCACTCACGGGCTGTTGGTGATAGAGGGGAAATAGCACGCTCATGTGAGAGTGCGCACGACGGCAGTAATTCTGCCACGGTGCGAATTGCACGACCGCTGAATCGCGGTTTCGCAAAGTATAACCGTAGCTGTGTGAGATTTTCGTCCCAAAGACGCAGCGAGACTGAAAATTGATGAAAAATTGGTGCTTTACCCTTTGAAATGCTGAAATGGGGTTGGTGCAAATATACTCGTAAAGACGCTCTACCTGCTTGTTGCTCTTGTACCCGATTACTACTTTTTAGTATTCGTAGCCTCTCCAGTCTTCTAGATTTTAACTTTGAATACCACTGGAAGCGATCGCGAGTGCATGGAAATTTTCCCAAGTCGCGAAGTGTTCATCGCAAAACTCTCCGCATACTAATCCAATTTTCAAACATTACTACTTATTCCCTCACTTCTGCTTGCTAAACTAATGCGATTATCCGATAAACCATGACGACCGCTTCGTCGGCAGTTCCACTGGACTAACGAGCAGCCACGGGGCTTAATCAGGCCATGTCCTAACCCTCCAATTAAGGTCGTTAGTATTACGCGATGACTTTCAAAGGTAGTGATGAGGGTAATAGGTTCGACGGGGAACTTCAAAAGTGACCAATCCGAATGAAAACTACGTACCAGAAAGGACGTCTGCGACGGAATTCATTATAATGTGGCTCCTTTTGAGCCGTGGGAAGATGCACCCTCATTAGCCACTGCAGCCTTTTTCTGTTCCAGCCTCCATCCGCCAGGAATAGCATTGAGAATTTCATTTTAGGGAAAAGGGAAGAGAGAGGTCTTTTCGGGTATTTGATCGTTTCATTCAGTTTTTCTTCGTCATGGTACTGCCGAGCATTTCGACTCGATATTGCGCAGTTTTCCACATTTTCATCTCGAAGGCACCGAGAGGCAGCAGTCTTGGCGTACTGTGAACTCTTGCAGTTCGAGAGTTTGCAGCAATTGCAGACACGACGCCTTGCCGCGACGTCGAGTGTGAATTCATTGGGTCTTTTTTATTATGAACGCTTTTTTTTACTCTTTCGCTTATTCTCCCTTCGCATTCGCTTTTCATTGTTTTTTGCTGTTGTTCTTCACTTGTTAAATATGTATCATCATAATTGAAATCAAATTCGCCCTACGCAACATCTAATGACGGTGACATCGGCATTTCTATCCGCTCACAGTAGGCAACTCGGCCACTGGAGGATGCATTTCGAGGTGAAGAGCGCTAGGATCGCAATAGCACATCAAAGGCGCATTTTTGCTACACATTATCTCTTCTGAGCTCGAATGGTCGTTCAAAAAGGAAAAATCGTTCCGAAAACGCTTTCTTCCTTTCTCCACCTCCCGGTGTCTTTGAGGCGTTCAGTTTTGTAGCGCTCGGTTTAATTCACAAGTCATAACAGTTTTTTGCTCATTTTTTCCTGTATTTTTACATTTTACATACACTTACACTTACACTTTTTTACACTAGAATTTGCATTTAAGGATGGAATACGAATGCTCGCAATAGGGCATCGTAGGTAACCGGGGATACGGATACGTTTACGGTAGCAGTGGCGGCCTTTGGTTTGAAAAGCCTGTGCTGGAAAAGTCCGGACTAGCGTTCCGGTGTGCGTCTTATCGTCCAAACATAAATATGACGATCCTCGTATCCCGAGGCCCTTGAAAAAATAAGAGCTCCTGGGTTTGATAATATCGATAATCTGTAAGGAAGGGCAGATGTGGGTCTTTAGTCTGGATTGACCTTCCACACTTCCTACCTCGCACCTTCCGTAATTACTTCACCTCCGGGGATGCGCCTACGGCTTGACGCTCCTAACTGTCTTTGCTTACGTCATGATTTAAAGCGCGAAGAATAAAAGGCCTCCAGACCGAAGGAAACTGGAAAAGGCAAATTTCTTGGCACGAAATCATGTAGTTTGGGAAGGCATATATGTCGCTGTTCGTTTGACAAATCCTTTGCGTGAATCTCTAATACTTTTCTTTTTCTTCTTTTATTCCTTCAAATGTGTCACAAGTAATGAGCGGCAGATGAGAAAAACAAATGGCTAAAAGGTCTCAATTTGACAGTTGTGCAGTGATTGATTACTCGTTGTACTTCTTCTCTTCCTGTTGTCCTTGCCACAACGACGTGATCACTCATTGTTTCATCTTTCATTGCTATGAGCCAGACACTTCCCGTGACATTCATAACAGTGACCGTATGAATAAAGCACTTTGTTACAGGTAAGTTACAGTTTGGCTGCTATTTCGAATTTTGCTGAAACAATTTGGTGCTAATCTAAAATATACAGTAGCGCTCAAAAGTCTTCGGCCAAAACTTTTTTGTCATAACTTTTTTTCTACTAGACCAAATTTGACAAAATTTTAATATGTGGTGCCTGAAACTATTGTCAACATTTCCTTCTACTTGAGCGCCGCTTCCCACTTTTCATGATTTTTTACAAGAATTTACTACAAGACCACCCAAAAAAAGTAAGAGGCGTGTTCAAGAGAAACGGCTTTCTATACAAAAACAAAAAGAGCAAGCCTCAGAGAACATTAATATTTTGTAGAAAGACCACGACTTTTGATGACAGCGGCACAGCGGGACGGCATAGCGATGGCATGCCAAAATTAAAAAATTTCATATAACCACGTAACCTACATCGTTGCGCGCCTAAATAGTATATTAAGTATGCAGTGTCTCCAGATACAACATACTAAAATTTCTCTTAAACCGGTGCAGTTGCAAAGAAGTTACAAGTGAAAAAACCCAAGCGAAAGACCATTTCGCCGAAGACTTTTGAGCGCTACTGTACATGGCTTGTCTCTTCGTCTTGTCTTCTTTTTCCTTTCTTCTCCCACTTGATTTCGTTCTTCTCGCCTTTTGTTTTTCAATGATTGATTTTATAGTCCACTTGTTTTTATTTAATGGTCCCTATCAGACAGGGTGAAGAATTATAATGAGAAGGATTTTTTGAAATGGTTTCCCCCTTACACACACTACCTTCACAGCTCGAGCTCCCTCTCATGGCCGATGTCGTCGGTCTACTTCAAATACGGGCCTCCTTTCTCCGACCCTCGATACGACCCATGACAAGAATTCCTCAAAACCTACTTGACTCTAGCATACGGAGGATTTCGATAAGCTTGTTAAACCAGCTATAACCAATGCGCTATCGTCTTCTTAAGTTCCACTATACTGTCATTCGGAACATTGCTAGAACAAATGCGTAACAGATTCGCGATGAATTAAAGACAGCATTAGGGGTAATGTGGTTATTGAGAAATCCCTGAAAGAAGTTGAAAACTATGAAAAAACTGAAGGCTATTTGTGGCGAAATCCCGGTGAAACAGTGCGCCTCCGAGCTGTAGAAATGGCGCAACGGATGGAAGCTGACGCCTTCGGATGACAGACCCCGCCTCCAAGCGATGTCCTTCCTGGTTGGCCACGATGAGACCGGCCAAAGATATGCTGTGAGATCGAAGGTATTGCAGCGCGCTGTCGCACTTTTAGCCTGAAGCTCATTCCAGGAAAAAGATGCTGTCGTATTCCAAAACATACCCTTGTGTTTACCTGGCAACTTGCCAATGGAAATACTGTTCGGTTTATCCGCCTCTTGACGGAAAGGTCGTCCGCGTTGAGGATCAACGAGAGAAGGGGTCCTAATTCTCGTATTTTTGGCCATTTCTAACCGTTTTTCTCCACTGTTCTGTTTCTATGCATCTCGACTTTGAGATTCGCTACTTCTCTTACTTTTTGTCCGAATTTCCCCTAATGCTGTCTTTAACGATTCTGTAATCTTCCATCTCTCTCCATTAGCACCATTCGAATTCAGTCGTTAAGGAGGAAAAGTGGTAGACAAATTCGAACGTCCCATTCACTTTGGAGAGTCGAATGTATGGTGCCGTTTATTTACAAATTTATTTACTGTGGTAACATCAAGTTCGGTAAATAAGTCGGACTCGAAGAACTAATCACCCAAAAGTGTTTCTTCCAAAAGTTCCGGGCTAACCTTTTTTCTTACTGGTTACAATGGATGCTACGGAGGCTTAGAACCCAGGTCAAGCTTGGCTAGTAGCATCTTCGGCGGGTGATCGTACTTTGAGTTTGAAAGGAGGAGGATCTCGATCAACGACTTTTTTCTGGAGAATGGCTCCTGTATAGGTACAATAGGTACAATACCTCAGATGCAGATGCATTAACCGCGGAATCAAATTTTCAAAAAAAAAGCATTTCGCGGAATTTTTCCTCGATGCCAGGCTTTACCCTATTAGAGCTACAGAGAATCTGACAGTAAGTCAAGTATTCCTCGAGGTCTTCCTAGGGAAGCCGTATATCTGCAGCATGCAGTAGCTCCAGTGACGATTATTAGAATTTTATTCTTCAATCAGATGAATTTTAATAAATGTGCAGTAATTCTGAAATCAAGACCTACACTATATGTTGGGATATCTATTTACATACGTACATATCACATAGTATGAGGTGGGGTCCACGAGGTCGAATTTCCGCTTCGCGGCGTTTCACTCGCGGCGCCCCCGTACGACTCGCCGTATCGATTGCCCTTGATCGGCCGGCTGAGCGTGACTGCGTCACGTCTGCGCTTTCCACCCATACCACACTGCCTCGCTTGAAGTCTGCCATGCCCTGCCACTGGCACCCGCACCCGCTGTGCCGCTCATCGCGCGCGGCCGCGCGGAAATTCGACCTCGTGGACCCCACCCACATAGTATGTAGTACACATGTTTGTACACTTACTGAACGCTTGCCAATAGAGTAAGCAACAGTGGGCAAAACAGCTGTATTCCATTATGTTTGTTGTGTTGCTGTTGTACGTTGAAAGTTTACTTACGCCTTTTTCGGCACTCCACATCACTTCGCGTCATACGGCGTTCTATGGTGGTGCTAAGTACACAAACAATTAGTCACAATAAAATAAAGCAAAGTGGCCACTGATTACCAAGTACTAGTTGGTGGGAAATGCATTAAGAACTCTTCAGTTTTCCTGTCTTTCCAGTAATTGAGATTGATTTCATCACAGAATAATCGTAATGCCAATTGGACCTCATTCATATATGAACTGCTTCTTTACAAGATTATGTAGCATCTTGATTCCCATTTCTCAAAGTCATAATGGTGTCTTTCTGTGTTCATGTATCGCAGGAATCATTTCCTTTCCGACTTCGTACTTTCCGAGGCATCTTCAGCCCACCGGCCAGCTAAATAGCTCGTTCTTACATCTTCAGCCACTCGGCTCGAACTTAGTCTTTCCTACAGTAACCAATTTTTGGTCCATTTTTTAAAAGCCGCTTCTCTCCGCTATGGTGATGCACAACTGCTTCTGCGTGTGATCCGTACGCCGCTCCCTGTGCCACATCCATTCTTGAAAGCCCCTGTCCTACAGCCACTATTTTATTGTCTGGTGTGTATGTGGTAATAGATGGAGGCTTTACGTAGATGGAGCCGTGGATGAAGACGTAGACGATAATTACCATTCAAAGTCACATCGCTCGCTACCCAAAACCCAAGAAATAGGATGGCCTACCGTCCACTGATCCTCTTCGAGAACGTGTTTCATGCCGTCTACACTACCATAGAGTGTGAGGCAACAGCCAAGCCACCAAGCCGTGGTCATTGCTCTGCCCTCCACTGCTGCTCAAGACTGCACAACTGCACATGACAAGGCACCGTGGCAGGTCACGCTTGAAAATTTGACACGTTTCTCCAACGTGTCCCACCGCTGCATCTGCTCCATAGATCATCACCTACCCGATCAGGCTTGCTCCATAATTTGGAATTTGGAGGCACATTTTGCAATAATCAGGCTAGTAGACTTACTACTGGTCGCACGTTTCTGCGCCGTCACAATGCGAAATATCACGGCGTTGCACCTGCTGGAACCATGCTCAAGGTACACTGCGTGTCGAGGATTCCTCGACAGTGGGGGAGGAAGGGGGGGGGGGGAGGGGTCGTGCTCGACTCTAGACAAGAGGGGCGCATACGTATATTAGAAGTCAGCGACAGGCACTAGAATCTAAACTTGCAATAAGCAGATGAGTATTTCACAGCGACAAAGGTAAGGATAAAGGGTAAAGTTTTTGGCGTTAATCAATCCCTTTCTGGGATGCGCCGCACATTCTAGTTCCATTCAGAATCGTGATGGCTGGTGAATGTGGTGTGGCCTATACAATGACTTGCGGTGGCCAGCCGATGTACCAGTCGGTGCTTCTATCTTCCCAGACAAGTCTGGTACCAATCTGCCGACCCCGCAAGGATGAAGGCTTGGTTGGCCTGGGCGGGCGTTGATGCGGGATCCCCGCAAGAATGGAGTGTGCTCCACCTGTCACTACACCACCTCCGCCCCCATTTCACAGCGAATCTGTGTTGAATAAATATCTTTTTGCTTAAGGTAGGAATGCTGCAATAAAATGCATTACTAATATTCAATTCGGCGACAGTTGCTGGTATTCAAAGGTCAAAATGGGGACGGGTAGTATTCGGTCCTCGTAGAATGAGAGGAGTCGGAGTCGCACTGTAGCCGCTGTTTTTTTCGCGACACTCGGGAGAGCCCTGACCACGCTAGCCACGCTCACTTGACTCCTTATTGGTCAGCTGAGCCAAAAGGCAGTGGTTACTGTGGGTTCAACCGTGTATAGCGCCGTGATGACTAAACATGGAGGCGCGTGAAGGGTGTAATGTGGATAGTTGAACAACCATTTACCAGCTCAAAGAGATAAGTTGACTAATACGATTATCATTAGGTGTACCTTTGAGGCAGAAATAGCGATACTTCGCTTCTCCTCTAAAATGAAAAAGCTCGATACATTGTTTCTCCTCTGAAGTGGAAAAGCTAAGTATTTAAGAGAGAAGGAAAGTGCACAGCCAAAAATTCATAGGGAATTCGCTGTTAATTTTTGCTTCAATAAAATTTGCGTGTCACTAAATATTGGTTGGAGCCACGCGGATCTACAGGGGGTGCCAAAAAAAAGAGTAATTTTGCCCACGGCTCACATCTCCCAATTATACAAAACATAGGGAAACGAAAGAAATGAAAGTATTAGGGCAAAATATTTCCGAAATGTTCCTCTAAAAGCAGGAACAAGCTGAGACTCACTACTTTCATTTTCATAAAAATATAGAATCTTTAAGCGGCGCAGTCGGGCTTCGGAGCACCCACGGTATCAAGGTCCCCTTAAAACAGTGGAGCCGGGTTCCATGATAGCTCTTTTGTGGGAAGCTTCCTAAGGATTGGCCCTTCGGTTCATGGAAGTCACAGAGCCTCTGCTGCTTGGGCAAGGCTGCTATGATCCGAAGTATCATTTTCATGCCCAAATCCGCCTCCAGAGGCGTTTCAGTGGTAGGGGCACGTTTTGGCTCTTGGAAACGAAGGGCGCTGGGAACCCGGAAAAAACGGGATCCTAAAGAACATCACCCAGTATGAATCCCCTTAGGTACCCAGAGTGAACGGACCTCAGCAAGGTTGTGAACGAGGGGGACGAAATTTCGGATTTTGCCCAGTTGAGGTGACACATCTTGTTCACTATTTCCTCGCTCCCGTTCCTGCTCGTGCAGAAGGCTGCCACGGAGTATAGTGATAGAGTGAGGTCTGCTCTTGAATCTGGGGATGTGAATACCTCAACAGAATTCGCTGTAGTTCGACTAAAGTGGGGTAAAAGTGGACGAGACAAAATTACTTTTTTTTTTGGCACCTCCTGTATACGAGGTAGCGATACCTCGAAAAATGAAGGCTTAGCCTTGAGAAGACGTGTTTACGGGGTTTGTGCTGCAAACAGTAGGCCTTCGCAAAATTATTGGGGCGCGTCTAGAACTGCAAATTGCACTATACACAATATGCCTAAGGCCGTAGACTTTACTCAAACATCCAAGTAACCCAGCTGCCCATAACTGCCTGATCGAATATGGAAGAACCATCAAGTTCATCTTGCACTGCATATCGGAACACGACAAGGGATCCACGAACGCCGCCTGATGAATCAAGACCCAGATCAGTGATCAGTCATCAATGTATTCACGTAGATGGATATCTTTCGCACCCGCTACACCTAACACCATTGGTCTCAACTAGTTCAGTCCGTTTTATAGCCAGAACGGGAACGCTAACATCACAGTACATGTAAATTTATTAGTGGATATCTCAGAATTATTTTTCTAGCTAATTTTTATGACAACGCCTTATTCTATTTATTAATACTTAATCGTATATCTCAACCAGCTTAAATAAATTATGAACGCAAAACCTGGCAACCCTTTTACAAAACAAAACGCCCAAATCTCTCATGTGATTTCATGCACTCATATTATTATTCTATTCTCATATGACATAACACATTGCTATACGCTCTTGCCATACCGGAACTGCTCTCAGCCTTCATGTCCTTGGAGGTCACTATTTCATTATTGGTCAGGCGTCACATGCCATAATTTATGACTCTCTGATGCCATGATAATCGCGTCTCGCACGATCAGAATTTTAGCTACGTTTGCTAAAAAAGTGTGTCAAGGGGAAAAGCTTCTATCTCATACAGTCTTGAACCCGCGCTCCGCTCTTTCCAGGCATACAGTAGCGCTCAAATGTCTTCGGCCAAATAGTTTTTCACTTGGAGTTTTCACGTGTAACTTTTTTGCGACTGGACTGATCCAAGAGAAATTTTAGTATGCTGTACTTGGAGACACTGCATACTGAATATACTATTTTGGCCCTCAACGGTGTAAGTTACGTGGTTAAATGCAATTTTTTGTTTTTGCGGTGCCATTCCTATGCCGTCCAGCTCTGCCGCTGTCATCAAAAGTCGTGGTCTTTCTACAAAATGTTGATGTTCTCTGAGGCTTGCTCGTTTTGTTTTTGTGAAGAAAGCCGTTTTTCTTGGCCAAGCCTTTTACTTTTTTCTGGGTGGTCTTGTAGTTGATTCTTGTAAAAAATCATGAAAAGTATCAAGCGGCGCTCAAGTATAAGAAAATGTTGACAATAGGTTCAGGCACAACATATTAAAATTTTGTCAAATTTGGTCAAGTAGAAAAAAAGTTATGACAAAAAAGTGTTTGGCCGAATACTTTTGAGCGCTACTGTATGTGCTAATCCCATTACACTACGTACACCCCTTTTACCCAGACTGCACTTCACTTTAGCTACATTCTTTCCTACTACTTCCATTTTGAGCTGTGCAGGTTCGAACAGTTCGGCTTGACATCTTCGCTCCTTTTGGAGAGCATTCCCATATTTTTTGTAGAAGTGTATTCGTCTTCTCGCAGACTCCATACTCCTTTTCATAAGAATTCCTCAGCCAGCTGTAATTGGAATCGTTTTTTGGTTTTCTTCAGAACAGCTGATGCCCGATATGAAAGAGATCGGCACCTTGCATTGTGTCGCTCTTCCCACGTGATAAAGCCTCTTGCTGCATGACGGAGTAAATTCATCCACCCCTTTAGCTCTATCAGTGAGTGTCAGGAGGGCTTGAGGTGACCACCGCGCAGCGCAAATTGCCTCACCGCCAATTCACGTCAAAGGCACCAGGAAAAAACTTTTTGCGCGCGGTAATCTGCTTTGTGCCGCTCATTGTCAGGGACCAGTCGAGCGCACTCGTGCTCAACTGTTTGCCGAGTCTTCTGCAAGAATTCAATCCAGATTGCTCGATGTAAAGCGGTATATACGCTACAATACACTATGTCTCTTCTCATTCACATTGCTTGGTGGGTCTTTCTTTGTATTCTTCTTTGTACCACCTCAGTCAGATCGGTTGGAGCGGAATCTTCTGCGGAGGTATTAGGTCGATTCATAATAAATCGGACAAATTGACCAATTTTAATCATTGTCGTACAACTTTTTTACGACAACAGGGATTCACTTGAAATATACTCCATCTTTATCGATGACCTTCTGCCACGGTATAGGCAGATCATGGATGCCCTTGCTCCAGAAAGCCGGAAGCTGGAGCTCGAAGAAAGCGCCGAGTGCCGCCTTGACCTCGTCGCGAGTTTTGAAGTCTTGGCCGTCCAGGTGGCGTTGGCTGTGGGAGAAAAGGTGGAAATCTGAAGGGGCCAGGTCTGGGGAGTACGGTGGGTATAGAAGTACGGTCCAACTGTACGACAGCAGCTCGGCCTTGGTCAATCTTGCGAAGTGCGGTCTGTGGAAGTAGACACGTTGTCGTGCTGGAAGTAGACATGTGACCGCCGCCGTAGCGAACTTTGGACATTGGCCTTCAATTCTCGTAATTGACGAACGTAGACGTCGGCGGATACTGTGGTACCTTCATCGAGCAGCTCCCAGTACTCTACGCCGTGTACGCTCCAGCAACCGCGGTTTTCGTCTTCGATGGAATAGTCGCCTGACGCAAACTTCGAATGCTACAACTACAGTGTACTTCTGCCGGGGCATGCTCCTTGTGAACTTCTATCAGACGTCTGCCGATATCCGCGGGTTCCTGGCCACATAGCGATATAAATAGTATGACGTTGCGGATGTGGTCTCTGGACCGCTTGAAATCGTGCGGCATTGTGGCGGAATGAATTTACTTTGGAGTGATTATTTTGCGGTACTTTGAAGAGCTTTTCATACTCATTCCGACGGTACCTCGCGCGTCCATTTTCGTTAATTCGTTACTGAGTTATGATCTCTAGAAATCATCACTACCATTTGTCCGATTTATTATGAATCAACCTAATATCTGCGAATTTGATACCTTGCATCTCAATAAATTTGGCAACACTCGTTCGGCATCTTGCGCAAGGGACCCAATTAACTGTACATGAAGCGGGTGTGGGTCGATTCTATTGTGACCCGGACCGCGATGCCGCGCTAGTGGGCGGGGCATGCGGGGTCGCACTACTCGCGGTCAAGATGGCAGGAAACAGGCTTCGAATCGTGAAGGGGGAAAGTGAATAACTATTGCTCAATAAGTGATAATGTACTCTCAGGGCATTGTATTTAGTCAAGTATTGTCTTATTATGCAGGCGGATAGGCTCCTCCATTGAAATAGCGTCTGCCCAAACAGCTGAAGCCCTCCATCGTCATCTGCTGCGGGAGTGGTCGCGCACGGCGTGCGCGACGCTTCGCAGTGGCGTGACGATAGAATCGACCGTCCTCCACATGTAGGAGACATATAACAGCAGACATGTAACAGCAGACATGTAACAGTTTGTGGGAGACGATTCAATTCAAACTATACCATAGTTTCTGTAGAAACCTAAATACATTTGAGGTGTGAAATGAAGGAGTGGATGCATCACGCCAATTTTATTCAGTCGATCTTCAGTAAGTTATAAAAAGTTCAAATAGTTGACTTATTTATTAGCTTCGCTCAGAACTGAAGTTTCATAGTAATGAGGAGCCTATTCCGCAGTGCTCCTGCAAAACGGTGTGAAAAGTTCTACGAACTGAAATGCACCTCACTACAAGTACTGTTTAGTGGTCGTCATTGCTTGAATGGCCTTTGGCAGCGTTTTGATCAGACCTCTCAGCATGACGGGAGGTGTGAGCATACTTTTCTGCTTAGAGCTCACTTTCCTGCGCTATTCCTCCATTAATGGCACCGTGACGGGTAAGAAGAAAGTAGGAAAAGGGAATACATGTTCGCGGAAAACAAGCAACCCACTTCAGAAGAGGTGATGTATGGCGGAACTCGCATAGAAAAATCGCGACTTGGGGGCTTATCACGATCCCTCAGCACAACGATCCCGATCCCTTGCGAGTCACAGTGCCACGCATCCGCCGGGAAAAAGCCTTTAGAAAGGGACAGCGTTCGCTGCCGGCTGACTTATTGTTAGCCCCTCGCCCGTTTGCATCTATCCCATCGACTAGTGACGCAGAGGGGCGCGATAGGGGAACTCTAGAGAGGGGGATTTCGGGTTTCTATTATATTTTTTTGAGTTTTCACCGTATTATTTAGTCCTCTCTCTATTAACACACTGCTGTATTAGTGCAATGAACGATTCTCGTCGCAATGTGTAGTTTATTTCCTTAATTTTTGCCTTATTTTTATTTATTTTTGGAGTTCTTGTGGGCTTACAGTGGCTTGCAATTCATTTAGACTGCCGCAATTGCACACATGACGCTTGGCATCGTGCTAAGCGTAATTCGTAATGCGTAATTCATGATTTCCACTTCAGGTGTTTCGTTCAAATTGATTTTTTTGCTATAAAATCTTTTTACCTTACTCTCTCGCTATTCTTCATTGTTCACTTGTTTGTCGTTCGTTGTTGTTTCACTTGTTGCACATCATCTTGAATAAATAAAATACACCCTACGTAACAACAAATGTCAATTACGTTAGCTGCGGCTCCGTCTTCTACAGCGAGCAGCACGGAAGGATGATGTGTGCAGTGATGCGCGGGAGATCGCGAATGTAGACGACAACGACGTGCTTTCAAACCCGGGTTTCGCTATCGATTATCCCTTCTAATTTTGAATATTTGTATCGAAACGAACATCTTCTTCCTCTCTTTTCTCTCACCTTTTCTCTTACCATCCCGGTTGCTTTAAATGGCAGCTGGGCCTATGGGGCCGCTAATTCAATGCGATCCGGCGTCCCGAATACCGCTACATTGTCATCATGCCGAATTAGTGTGAGATTAATTTGTCACAAGGACGAGTAGACATCCATATGAGGGGGCTAGAACCAGACCAATGCAGAGTGAGAGATAGAAAGGCAGAATGATTAACAACAAGATGAAGCTCCATGTTCATGTGTATGGGACTGCTATAAGAACCCATTAAGATGCTTTCGGTAAAATGTTGAGTAACTCTCCATCACAGACCACACAAACTCAAGTTATGCTCCATTGCACCTTACTCTTCAGTTCGTTAACAACAGTATTGCTCCGCCTTTTCTGACATTACTTCTTCGGTGCTTTTTTCATTAGAACTGTATCGACGACCTTTGTCTTCCAGCTTGTACTTGGACAATTCACCTCAACCAGCTACATTCATCTGACAACGATATAACACTGACTAGGGGCTGCCATGGAACGACCGCCCATGAACCAGGTTTGACTGAAGAGTCTGTTGCTGTAGAGCAAAAGCTCATCGTCCTATCTGTTCAGGAGGAATTCGATAGACAGTTCGAATATGAACTACCGCACTATGGAAAGACACCATGTATGAAACTGGCATCGGCTACGAAGAAATTCTGGCGACCATTCACATCACCACGGAATTTTGGCCAGACAATCATCTCATTCATACCGATACTTCAGTGGCTTCCCCGGTACAGTCTTCATTTCTTTATTCCTAATTATGTTGAGTGCACATATACAATATTTCTAACTATGTTGGGTATACATAGTACAGATTAATATCTGAACCACAGTATAACAACTTTTGCTAGCCTTCTAGTTTTACGGGCTTCTTTATTACATTTTGTGCTTTACGGCGCAGCCCACGAGAAACTAGGTTTGGATCATTGTGCAAAAAAAAATGAAAGCGCAGGAAAAAAACTTCCAAAAAATGAAATAACGGTCTTCACAGGAAAAATGCTGCTGAAAAGGAGTGTGTATGCGTTGGTAGAATGATTTCTTCCACACCTTAAAGGAATCATCCACGGAAAAATAGTTCTTATGTTATCCATTAATGCTGTATTTGCCTCACCGAAATTATGTGAATCCGGCTTAGATACAGCACCAAAAAGTCTTGGCCGTGTGGGCGGGGCCTCCGAGCAAGTGCCCCGTCCGCCGCGGTTGGAGACGCATTGTGGGATCATAAAGTTACGTAAAAATTACCCCCTCTCCGTTCCCAACCGCGGCGACAACGGGACGGAGCTTTCACTCCGAGGCCTCGCCCACCCGGCCATGAGTTTGGGGAGCTGTATCTTAGCCGAACTCTAACTTTTTTGCGTGTAACTTTGCTTGCGTCCCTTATTAGGCAAATACATATAAGTATATAAGGGTAACAAAGAAACTAACTTTTTCGTGGACGATTCTTTTAAGTACAGCTTTGCAATCAAAGTGCGGAGCATTATTACATATGCGCGGAACTCGGAGGTCAGCTTACGCGCTGCTTAACTCCGTAGTTGAGTGCAATGTCTACAAAATGTAAAAATAGCCTGGATAACTAGATTTTATTCCGAAGGCTGTGTGCAATTGTAACCTTTTTACCAAAAAATACTTGTCTCAGTTTGTTGTTTAAGGTACTCATTCAAAACAAATCTCGTACATGACGCTGTAGGAGGTCTGACAGTCGGAATTATGCACGTACCGCAAGGTGAGAAAACCCTAAATTGCCGCAGTGGCTGTTCTCTACCATAGAATTATGCAGTTGATAGTATTTACGTTTCCCTAAGGATGTGGTATCAATCAACAAAGTCCGGAGGACTCAGGGTTTGGTTGGCTCGAGAGTAATTTGAGCTGGTAATCGTGTAGGTGACAAAATGACAAAGCACAGAGATTTTAAAATGCGCCCTAGGTGGATAGATAGGGTCTCATGCTGATTTCAACTATGGAAATCAAAAATAAAATTGTAAAATTGCAGCTGCGAATCGAATCGAAAAGGGGTCGAAAATTGCTTGCGATACCCATGTGTGGGATGCATTGCATGAGGTGACCCAATAACGAGCCTAACCGTGTGTGCACAATGGTCATCGTGGCTCAATGGTAGCGCTACATTTGCTGGAAAGGTGGTGAACGGTGGACTCGCCACCTCTACTAGACCTTTTATGAGCCACGTTAAGTAGCCGGTTAATGAGTCACAGCAGGCAATTTTCAACCTTTCCTAACTCCGGAAATTCGTTTGTGGATCTGATAATTGTAATCAGCATTCGAGACCCTTTCAATCCACCTAGGCCTCATTTCAAATTTCCATTTTTTCCGGAAGTTCAAATTCACCACCTCAGGTTTCAACTTCCGGAAATTTCCGGAAGTTGAAACCATGCGGGGGTTTCAAGGCCCTGAATCTTCACTCATATGGATCGGCGTTGTTCTAATCATTAATAAAATGTTTTAGGTATCGCCTATGCATTATTGGCTGGTGTTGATCCAGTAGTTGGTCTGTACACTTCATTCTTTCCCGTATTGTCCTACATGCTCTTCGGCACCTCACGGCACTGTTCTACAGGTTGACATTTATTCAAAGCGTTCATAATGATGATTCAAGGATACCAATTTTAAATGAATAGATGTTTTGTAAGTGATGGAGAAAGGGTTAGTAAAGCAGAAAATCGAACAGAAGGGATGGGCATTCATAGCGCAATGGCACGAAAAAGACGGAAAAAGTGGTTGAAATCAAGCGAAATGGACTGTTATGCTAGAACAGAGACTGGGAACGTAAACTAACAAAAAGAAAAGATAGAGAGGTGGATAGTCAGAAGTTCGACTGCTCAGAGGATTCAGAGGGAGCGAGAGGTGAGGCCGCATTCATACTCTGCGGTGATGCAGGCAGCAATGCGTGGCTGCTTTCACAAGCAGCGAGGCAGAGTGACACAAGCAGAGACACAGAGACGCCGCCGGCACCGCAGAGTATGGAGGCGACCTGAGGGTTAGCATATATCATGTGAAGATATCGGAAGTTACGTCACCGAGCATGGAGGCTATTTCCATTTACCATCAGACTGTCAAAAAGAAAACAGAACACAGATGCACGAAATTTTATTCAATCGTATACCAAACCGCGCTTAAATTTGTGTATTACATGCAACTTTCCGAATATTTTCAAAAGGAGTGGGCGTGGTGGGCGTTGGTAGGCGGGTCATGCACACGCTCATCTCACTGTTATAAGAAGGTTCGACTTCCCCCTTCAGTTTGCAGTGCCTCCGACCTGCCCTATATCTGTTTTTTTGTCATACTACAGATCAATAGATTGAAATATTTTATGAAATAGTAAAGTCTAGGAACCTTCGCTGTGGTCGCATTGATGGCGGGCAAAGCGGTACATCGGTTGACCGAGACCTCTCAGGACTCTCTGTCAGATACGTTGGCAAATGTCACAGGATCAACAACATCACCTACACCTGTACAAGTTGCATCGGCTCTCACTCTGCTTATCGGTCTCATTCAGGTGGATTGCATGTCATCTGCCTTTTTCAGTATAACAAGCTGAGTGACAGAGTAACCTTGCTTGAACTGGGGAAAAATAATAAAGGACAGTGATTTATGCTAAAAAGAGGTAACGGAAATGCTGAGTAGCAGCAGATCAGGAAGTAGGCTCGTCCCAGCATTAAGGATTCTCTTCAGTCTTGAAGGCGAACGTCTATTCTATCGACTCTCTTTGATATACCGACCTAGGATATAATATTAGGTGTATGCAGAATAAATGGTCAAAGCAGTTCACTTTTCAAAACGCCATAATTCGCACAGATACAACTTTATTTGGTGAAATATTATAGAAACCACTCGAATCTACACAACTTTGCCAACGATGTGGTAAAGAAAATATGCAATCATGATGAATTTCTGGATTGCGAGAATCAATAAAGTCAACGATGGCATTTTCAACATGCATAGTATCGGCGAATTTTTTTTCTGACGCAGGTTTGCATCGAGAACGCGAAAAAGTGGCAATCCGTGGGGGATAGGTCTGGGGAATAAGGGGGTGAGGAGAGTCTCGATGCCTAACTGCATCAGTTTCTGCCGGGTGACTTGCGAAGTGTGGGGTTTTGCGTTGTTTTACGCACCCAGCAAAACTGATGCAGTTAGGCATCGAGACTCTCCCTCACCCCCCTTATTCCCCAGACCAATCCCTGACGGATCACCACTTTTTCCGGGTTCTCGATGCAAACCTGCGTCAGAAAAAATTTGCCGATACTATGCACGGGAAAATGCCATTCTTGACGTTATTAATTCTCGCGATCAAGAATTTAATCGTGATGGCACATTTTCTTCACCAGATCGTGGCGAAATTTTGTAGATTTGAATGGTTTTTATTTCGATAAATAAAGTTGTGTCTGAGCGAAGATATGGCCAGTTATGTTTTGGCCATTTATTCTGCATACACCCAATAGTTATTAAAGAAGGGTTCTTATTCAACGGTTGCCTGCATTTCTCTACCAATCACCTCTATCGAGAACCAGGAGCGGGAGGAGGGTCCCATTTCTCGGATTTTGGCTGTTCAATTCAGTTTTTTGTTCACACTCATACTGTGCACCTCGGTTTTCATAATTATCAATCTATCCACATTTCGACCGAATCATCTCAATCACTACCTTCAATATGTGATAGAAAACTTTATTTGTGTTAGATGCATTTGCCAACTTTGTTAGATACTTATCTTCACAAATATCAGTCTTTAATCTTTGGTTTTCACATTTGCCATAGGTAGAAGATCTTCGTATGCGGAATCTTGCAATCAGGAGTAAATCAATCGCCGCGTGAAGCAACATGGATGACCTGCACCTGCACTAATCACCAAAATATGTATTATACCTGCCAAACACCCCAGATGAACAGAATTTTTGTGGACGAATCCTTCGAAACTTCCAGAAGTTTCTCGCTGCTTCCTTGATAACACAAGAACAACGTGGCATGCGCCAAAGGAATGATTAGGCATGGGTCGGGTCACCCTTGAGTTGGTTTGCTTCACCAAAAGATTGATTTAGTTCCGATTTCAGTCGTCAATTTTGTTATCTATATTTGAGCTAACTGGCACAGTGTTTAGCAACAGTAATTCGAAGGAGGAACTATCAAATGACAAAAAAACTATGTCGGACTTATACTGTAATAAATAGTTACGACATTGATTTAGGTACTAGTAGCGGTCCTCGGTCTCGACTTTGTCACCACGTATTTCTCCGACGAACTTGTAGCCGGCTTCACAACTGGTGCTTCTCTACATGTTTTCATCACACAGCTCAAAGATGTCTTTGGAATGCCTGGGCTTCCACGACGGGACGGTATTGGGAATGCACTCTTCGTCAGTACCATTTTTTGAAGTTATTCTCAATTCCTAGATGGGTATGAAATAAAAAATCGTTCCACTGCGCCTTTGGGTCACTCAAGCTATATGTGATACGGAGCTATTCACGCGGTGGCAGCTTTAACATCCGATACCATTAGAGTAATGAATTATTCGGTAAGCAGCTTCGGTCCAATACGCAGCAGCTTCGGTCCAATACGCAGCAGCTTGTGCTTTAGAAAAAAACCGAGATCGTATCTGCACTCACTAAAAGGGCGGAGCCATCCTGTCCAATGACGACAAAATGAGCCCCGCCTCCTTGTGAGCTGGAAAGTGCCTCCTAACCTCCAAAGCTTTGTTTTACCCAAATTTTTCAGTAATGATTTCTGTTTCTAGAAAATCTACGATCTTTGTGTTGGACTCCCACGAACAAATCTGGTCACACTTGGATTATCGGCACTGACCATTCTGTTGCTGCTCCTTGGGAAATACGTGTTCAACCCTTTCCTCAAGAAACGACTTCGTTGTCCGGTGCCATTTCCAATGGAACTCCTCGTTGTGAGTAATTTTCCAAGAACACCTATTATTATTATATATATGTTTCTTTTTATACCGCTTTAGGTCGTCCTCGGAACCCTGATATCTCAATTCGCTCATCTCCAGACGAATTTCGGTGTCAAGACTGTAGGAAAAATACCCGAAGGGTGAGGAATTCAATGAGAAAATGCAATAGTTAGGATGCAGAAATACTGATGTACCTTAATAAAATCAAATCTCTTTTATATTAGGTTGGCAACTAAGTAATTGCGGATTTTTAAATACTGCTTTTTTCCTCAAAACTGCTTTCCACAAAATTTCTCCTGTGCATATATATATATGTAGTACAAGTCCACACGCATCTATAGGTATCGTTGTCTTCCATCTCCCGGATAACCCTTTTCGGCAAAATAAAAATATCAAAAGTCACCTCATTTTCAATTCCAATTTTTTTTCTTTGAATGGCGTTAGACAGGGAAAGGGAAAGGTGATAATCCGATGAAGAAAGATCAGAACTACAAGGCAGCAATTTTTATCCAAGCTCGAGAATTTTTTGAAAAAAAAATTAAAAACTATTGAATTTACCACTATTGAAAAAATGACTCGCCAGAAAATTCTCGAGCTTGGATAAAAATTGCTGGCCCATCCACCTTATAGCCCTGATCTTGCTCCATCGGATTATCACCTTTTCCTTTTCCTGTCTAACGCCATTCAAAGGACAATCTTTTTATAATTTTTGTATTGAAAATGAGGTTGACCGTTGATATGTTTATTTTGCCGAAAAGGGTTATCCGGGAGATGGAAGACAATAATACCTATAGATGCGTGTGGACTTGTACTACATGTGTATGTACAGAAGAGATTGCTGGAAAGCAGTTTGGAGGGAAAAAGCAGCATTTAAAAATCCGCAATTACTTAGTTGCCAACCTAATAAATGGCGCGATCCGCTGCGCATTTCCCAGTTTAGACCACGTTCATACGCAGAGCCGGCAGGCCTAACTGCGTTCATAGGCAGCGAGGGAGAGTGGCACGGGAGAGGTGCAGAGACGACGCAAACGATGAGACAGGCTAGCATAGGTAGAGACGCAGGGGGGACCACGCTCTGCCGCCTGCATCGCAGAGTATGAACGCCGCCTAACTTCACAGTACTCCTCATTTCCGTCACAAAGGGTGAACTCACTCAAGTTATTCAAATATATGCATAGAAAGAAATGGTTATGCAAGGTCATGCGCGCCCAACCTTTCAAAAACTATCTTATACCTTAATGTGGTATCAATAGTAGTGAAGTGCTTTGTGGCGCGCGGCAAACGCGCGTGTCGCACGCGAGCCGCAGCGCAAACCTTGTACTGGAATCTTTCAGAGAACCGGAAGGTGTTAATTTGGCAGATTGTGGAATAATTGCAGAATATGAAAGTAGGGGTGCTTAGCGCAGTGTTACGGTCTGCCTTCACACTCTTCCCTTATGCGCTCCCCTGCATTACTAGCCGACGCGGCAGATGCAGACGGGCTAGAGACCAATACAGCCAGCCGTGAACATTGTCCTGCCCACAGGCAACTACCCCAGCGGATGCGTGATAGCGCACGCGCAGTGCTGCGTGATCGTAAGATCCCAAGTACGATACCTTAAGACCTTTTTTTCTTGGTGCAGAGACAGTTAAGGTGTTCCTTTAACTCCTCCCTCGATAGAACTCGCTTTCCCCTCCAGAATTATAGGTACATTGAACAAATCAGTGGATAATACTCACGCAAACAGCTCTCCAGAATTCTCGAAGAAAATTTCAGGTTCTTACTCTAATTTTTTCTCATCTGCAGATTGCCTGCACCGTTGTTTCCTCATGTCGAACTATTTCCATCATTGATTGTTGATGCTATTTCGATATCAGTCGTGGTAATGGCTATACATGTCTCCTTAGCCAAAATATTAGCGAAGAAGTACCAGTACGAAATTGACATCAACCAGGTGAGTGAAGGTCGCAAAAAGCTTATACGCAGCTCATATCAAAGATTGTTATATCCGCCATTCCTCAACAAGTATCTTAGCATTTTAGGAGTTTTACGCAATGGGGTTCTCATCTATATTTAGTGGATTTTTTCCAATTTTCCCAAATTCCTGCAGTCTTTCTCGAACGATGGTGAGCGCAGGAGCTGGAACTAGAACTCAGGTGAATTTTTCATACTGGAATTTGAATTCAGCATTCTGATTTGAATAGAAGCCTTCAATATAAGAACTGTGCAGGGCAATTGATGTTGATCAATCAATTTATGAGTAATCCACGCATTGTACTTCTTTTGACAATGACAGCGGTGCTTTTTCGCTTTACGATTACATGCAAAGGCCAGCCATGTTCTCTCAGAGGAATCGTCCATGGAAAAATGAGTTTTCTGTTACCCATATTATTTATGTTGTACCTGCCTAATGTGAGTAGCATGCAAACTTTCACGCTAAAAAATGTGAATTCGGCTAAGATACAGCACAACAAAGTCTCGGCCGCGTGGGCGGTACTTCCGATGTAAGCCCCGTCCCGTCGTCCGCTACGGTCGGAAACGCATTGTAGGAACAGCATTACGTGAACAGCCCCGCTCTTTCTTCCCAACCACGGCGGACGTCGCAACAGGGCTTTTATTTGAAGGCCCCGCCCGCCCGACCGAGACTTTTGGGAGTTGTATCTTAGCCGAATTCTCACGTTTTCACGTGAAACTTTGGATGCAGCCCTTTTTGGGCAAATACATCATGAATATATGGGTAACTAGAGAACTCATTTTCCCGTGGACGATCCCTTTTAATATGCTTGTTTTCCTTCACGTATTCGATATCATTCTATTTACTACAATGGAATCGATATTTACCAAACTTACAATCTGGACTTGACAATGAAAGTTAAGCCGCTCAGTAGAACGAAAGTGAGGAAACACTATATGAAACGGACAATATCTCGAGAACTGAGGCCTTCCTCCCACTGTTAATTCCAAAAGGGGTGGACCAGGCTAAAAAAGGGGAGGGCTGAATGAAAAATGTTGGCAGCAGTTGGAAAACACCACCAAGTATTTCGCCACATGTAGTCTTACTAAACCCCTAAGTTTCATTGAGCGACTCACCTTATTAGATCTCATTACCCGCGTCATCCCATCACTGTCTCAAAGAACGATTCCACTTGCTAGGGACATTGGCCACCTTGGTCGTTATGGGAAGAAGAGCATTAGGGATCGTTCATATCACACTCCTGGCGTGCTACAGGTATACTTGCGTGGGGTCGCTAGATCACATTTCCGCGCGACCGCCCGCGGCGAGCAGCGCGGCAAGAACGAGTCGTTTGGAATTCGCTTAAGACGTAATGAGCTGGTACCGTGAGGGACCTTCAAAGGTAGGTGACCTTCCAAAGCTTTCAACTTGCAATCTTTGAAGGAATTGTCTACAGAAAATGAGTTTTCGTGTTACCCATATGTTTATGTTGTATTTACCTAATGTGAGCCTCATGCAAAATTTCACGCGAAAAAATGTAAATCTGGCTGAGATACAGCACCACAAAGTACATCCGTGTGGGCGGGGCCTCCGAGTAAAAGCCTCGTGCCGTCGTCCGCCGTGGTCAGAGACGCATTGTAGGAACAGAAGGTTACGTAAACAGTCCCACTCTCCGTTCCCGGCGCCGTACGACGGGACGAGGCTTTTACTCGGAGGCCCCGCCCACGCGGACGTACTTTGTGGTGCTGTGTCTCAGCCATATTTACATTTTTTCGCGTGAAATCTTGCATGATGTCCACATTAGGCAAATGCAACACAAACATATGGGTAACACAAAAACTCATTTTTCCGTGGATGATTCCTTCAAGGTCCCTTACGGTACCAGCCCATTGCGTCTTGAGCGGAATTACCAACGGCTCGTACTGAAGGCGCCGCGAGTGCGACGCCGCAAGCGGAAATTTAATCTATCGACCTCCACGCAGTATACTCGCGTTTAATAATCATGACGAATGAAAACTTGTGGATCTCTTCTATAAAAGAAAAATGAGAAATCTGGAAAAAAGGACGGGTATTGGGCTGTACTCTCGTGGAATTACTGGGTACATCTGGTGAGGGGGGGGGAACTTCGTGGTTATTTCGAAGCACTTCAAAAACTAGGAGCAGTCCAGAGCACGTTAAAAGTAATATGTATGTCTTCATAAACAGCCTTAGATAACCAGCAAATTCTTATTTTGTGTTTTCGACGAATAAAATTTTCTGATTCCTGTATCAATGGATTTCCGAGTACGTCTTGAACCGTGAAAGGAAAGGAACGTTGAAAACTTTTGTTTCATTCTGCCTGTAGAAATCACAGATTTTCTCCCTTTCAGCTGAACTCCATTTTTTCAAGTTTGTTCATTTTCATTGTCGTGCAGTTCAGTGGTTCATGGCTCCAGCCTTTACCGATGGTGAGAAGCTTCTGTTCATTCTATTTGGGACCAGTTTTTTTGCGATTGAATCACTTTAGCTGTAGAAATACGCTAAAGTTCTTGTCTTTTATAATCGCTCTTTATTGAGACGTGATTTCAGTGTGTTCTTGCTTCCATCATTGTCGCAGCACTGCTGGCAATGTTCCAGAAATTCGGGCAGCTAGCAAGACTGTGGAAACTGTCCAAAATTGACTTCGTAAGTTCAATATGATTTGTATTGTGAGCAGAGGGGAATAGGCACAAGGATGGAAAACATCATTAGTGTTTTATAAGTTTACACGAAAAACGAACACCCTCTCTACAAAAAGCATGGTCACACCGCTGACAATTACGAGCGATCAGTCGAATTCTTTCCATTTCCATTTACGACACTGCTACTGAATAACTTTCGCGAGGGAAAATGTCGATTGTAGGGCAGGACACTCAAAATCGGTCAAGATTGCCACAGCTCGCAGCGGCCACACTCCTTCGTGTAGTGCACGGTGACCCAATCGAGTGTCCTGACCTAACCCGTACTACCAGTTGTATATCAGAGCTTTCGGAGTGGGTTAGGTCGCCCAGGCAGCAGCGACCACGTCCCTTTAATTATCAGCCATTCCACGAGGCGGCAAAGCAGTTGTCGCGATGATGTCGATGGTTCTGTTACGGCATCCTGGGTCACCTCACTATGAGCTGATCTACCATCGATTTGGAATTCAGGCTGTCCTGCTTATGTGACGCTGTTGTGGCTTCGGAAAATACTAAATATGTTCAGTTGTTTAAACATTCAAATGTAATGTCATCGTACGTTTTTCAGAGCATCTGGGTGGTCGCATTTGCCGCCACAGTTGCTATAGACGTGGTGCAAGGGCTAGCAATCGCTATCGTTTTTGCTCTATTCACTACCGTCATCAGAGAACAGTGGTAAGTCTGAAGTGTTCATTTTCTTCAATACTAAGGCTGATGTGTGCCCACAGTACATATGGTCGAGCATAGATTGCAACATCCTTAGGGGGTTGTATTTTGATGGGTTGGAAATCGGATGGTATCATTTCGGTCGAAAATTCTCGAGGAACTATGGTTGACCTGGAGATGGAATGAGCAATATCCTGCTAGTGTACCAAAACGTGGTTTTTTTTTTTACATATTCCACTAATTTTGGTTGATGCAACCGCTTTCTTAAGAAGTGGTGTGCGGGAGTGGCTGTGCATAAACCGTGAAAACGCAGAAGAAAAGTGAGGTGTGCCCAGGTAGACAATATGTGGCGAACTAGCTGTAGTGGCGATGTGATAATATCCCAATATTGTTTCGGCGCCGCCTCCACGCGCCAACCCCGCCCTTACATGGGCGTGTATTTACTTGCCCGTGCCTCATCCCCTGTAATATTAATTTTGAGAGCTGTTACGGAAAAGTTGTCCGTCGCAGGAGATAAACAGCAGGTCCCAATTTTTGGATTTCTCTCTTTATTCACTGTCTGACCACTAGGCAACTACACCCACTTAAACTTTTCATGAGCCCGGTGACTGTTTGAATGATAATTGCTTGACGTTGAAACACAAAAGTGAATGGTTTTTCCGCGATGCTATATGTGTTGGTACAAACCAGTAGTCAGTCATATGCTTTAGGGGGCTCACTTATGCTTTACCCCGACTCTTTCCTCACAGAAATAGTCTTTCAGGCGATACTAGTAGCCTCCCTAGACTAAGCCTCTTTCGTCATTCTAAAACTTAATCAGGAGACTTTCAAACCCATTATTTTGAACATTCAACCGTTTATGAAATTTCAGGCCAAGATGGCATATTTTGGCTAACATCTCAGGTACGTATGACTTCCGTGATGTCGAAAGATATCGTCACATCTACTTCTTCAATGTGAGTGAAACCTCTGCTACTTTAACAACTACTTCTTCCTCACAGAAATGGTCTCCATTCAACTGAATATTCCGCATTTTCTAGAGGGTATGTGTGCTGAGGTTTGATTCACCGCTTCTGTTTACGAATGTGGCACGATTCCGAAAAATTGTGGATAATGTTGCCACGGACTGGGATGGCATAAAGTACTGTGGAAAGCTTGACAAAAAACATCTATTCATAGGAGAGCAGAATGAGGTGGGTTTTTTATTCCTATATTTTTTCTATTAAATGATGGCGTCCCTTCATTCAATAACTCGTCCACCTTGTTTCATGCATAATTAATTCAATTTTAGAAGGATTGCGCGAGTGAATCTTCTGAAGGCCAGAAGAAATACCTTATTATCGATTGTTCTGGTTTCGCCTACGTGGACATGATGGGAGTGAATAGTCTTAAAGAGGTGGGAATTGAGTAGTACGTGAGGCCGTGTCCATACTTTGCGGTGCCAGCGGCAGGGCGCGGCTGTGCGCCTGCGCCAGTGCCATTCTGAAGGATATCAATCTTCTGTGCCCGTAAATCGAATTCATGTGTACAAATTTTTCCAATCGATATCTTTTTCCTAAAAAATCCCAAAATTCCAAAACTTTGTGTATGAACGCAGCCTTATGGATTCATGGAAGGAACGCCTGCTTTATGCCAATTTTCAGATTCACGAAGATTTGAGTGCGAAGAACATTTGCGTCTCTTTCGCTGCAGCAAAAGGTTGGTGGTTTCCCATTCATTATGGTTCAAATATGAACACCATTTGTAGGCGCGGTTGGTAGGGGGGGGGGGGAATCGAGGGGAGCTCAGGAGGCGGAAGGTGATTGTGGCAACGCAGCCGCAACGCCGGGCTTTCCAATCAACTTCAATGCGTATGCGCTGACAGTATTAGGTTGATTCATAATAAATCGGACAAATTGACCAATTTTAATCATTGTCGTACAACTTTTTTACGACAACAGGGATTCACTTGAAATATACTCCATCTTTATCGATGACCTTCTGCCACGGTATAGGCAGATCATGGATGCCCTTGCTCCAGAAGGCCGGAAGCTGGAGCTCGAAGAAGTTGCCGAGTGCCGCCTTGACCTCGTCGCGAGTTTTGAAGTCTTGGCCGTCCAGGTGGCATTGGCTGTGGGAGAAAAGGTGGAAATCTGAAGGGGCCAGGTCTGGGGCGTACGGTGGGTATAGAAGTACGGTCCAACTGTACGACAGCAGCTCGGCCTTGGTCGATCTTGCGAAGTGCGGTCTGTGGAAGTAGACACGTTGTCGTGCTGGAAGTAGACATGTGACCGCCGCCGTAGCGAACTTTCGACATTGGCCTTCAATTCTTGTAATTGACGAACGTAGACGTCGGCGGATACTGTGGTACCTTCATCGAGCAGCTCCCAGTACTCTACGCCGTGTACGCTCCACCAACCGCGGTTTTCGTCTTCGATGGAATAGTCGCCTGACGCAAACTTCGAATGCTACAACTACAGTGTACTTCTGCCGGGGGCATGCTCCTTGTGAACTTCTATCAGACGTCTGCCGATATCCGCGGGTTCCTGGCCAGATAGCGATATAAATAGTATGACGTTGCGGATGTGGTCTCTGGACCGCTTGAAATCGTGCGGCATTGTGGCGGAATGAATTTACTTTGGAGTGATTATTTTGCGGTACTTTGAAGAGCTTTTCATACGCATTCTAACGGTACCTCGCGCGTCCATTTTCGTTAATTCGTTACTGAGTTATGATCTCTAGAAATCACCACTACCATTTGTCCGATTTATTATGAATCAACCTAATACATATTTAGGACAATTTCGCATCGGGATGTTTGCGTGCAACGCGATGCGTGCCAGCTGCGTGCTAATATGATTACGTTCCGACGCTTATGCCGAAAATAAGGCATGGGACAAGCTGATCGCCAGACGACCATATTACTATGACGCCTCAACTCGCATGCATCGGGCAAGTCCCACGGGGTTGTGCCAATGGGACAAAAAACTCGCGTTGCGGAATTCGACATGGGACAGAATGGATACGAGCTAGGGGCGCTGTATGCAGTACGTCCTAGAGCCATGACGGTGTCTTAGGCTTCATTTTGAGCTGCTTCAGGGTTCTTCCAATAGGGCGTCCCCAGCTCGCACCGGTCGTGTCGTAAGACACCTCGGCCGCGCCAATCGTCCGTCCAATGGCACACACCCGTTTGCGCGCCGCAAGCCGCTTTGCGACATCCTTCCAATGCGGCACACCCGTCGGCCAGCACGCGTACCAGGATCGATCGCGGTAGTGCTCTGATCGCAGCGATCTGATTAATGCGGCCTATCGTTTAGAGCTTAAGCAGAACTAAGCCTCTTCATAAGGTAATGGTAACTTCCTTCTCAATTATATGATATCTAATCCATTAGATCAAAGATAGGCCTTCTGTCACTTTTAAGTCTCCTCTTCTAATGTCGCGAGATACACGTGAGATGAACTGATACAGCTGAGTCATGAGGGAACGATCCATACGCTTGTATACAGTCCATTTCGGAGCGCTTGATAGGGCGTGCCCACGGGCTCGGGTGAGAGTGTATCAACTCTCGCATCCCGCCCCACACTCTCACTCTCGCAACTCAGGCCACGCCCTATCTAGCGCTGTGAAATGGAATGTATCATCGATGTGATTACATGTTGCCAACGATGAAATGAAATTAGCTCTTCAGCACCTGTACGTGAACTCTTCGAAGCGAGCGGTCTTTACAAAGCTGTGGCTAAAACCAATTTCTACCCTACAATCTACGATGCCATAGCATACGCTCAAAAGGAGGGGTGAGTGCGTTGTGAATCCTTTCTTATTTCAAAACCAAAATTAAAAGATTTTCTTTCAGAGGCATTCCGACTCCCGATCTTGCTGCATCACGAGAGAGCTATGTTAATCATGTGGATACGACAGATGAGGCCGTTCAATACCCTGAGATACAAGATACCACGGAGCGCCATTCGGTGTAGGATGAAGAGAGATACTGGGAGATTCTTGTGGCAGACCCACAGCTGATCTGCGGCCTTTCAAAGGCCTTCCGATTCGCGTTTCGCTAGTTTATTTCTATTCTCACTGAAATGCTTTAACTCATGCATATGATGGTGCACTTGAAAGGAAATGGTCGGTCATACTGCGCTCTTATCGAGTGGCACTTTTCATTGCTCCATTTGGCAACATTGCTAGTCTTTTTAGGAAATCGGCAGAGGTTCCATCCCGTTGGTTCTAGGTCAGGTCAATCATTATATTCAACAAGATAAGTATCGTTATAACAAGTTACATCACTTCGCTTCTCAATAGCAATCCCTTAGTAAATCTGACCAGGTGTGCGACAGCACACTCGAATTGGATCACCGCGCACGCAATGAGCACCCTGCCGGATGACATGAGCCAATTCGAGCGTACTGTCACACACCCATCGTGATCACAACTGCGACGCAACCGCGTGCTGCTGTGCGCAATCCAAAATATTTATTGCAAGGCAACCGAAAACTTCAATTTTTCTATTGTCTTCGGATAATTCTAAAATTACATGTCGCAAATTACGCAACCTACACGTTGCAGCACTTGCTGCAACAATCAGGTGTTCTTTCTATTTTGACGACGGGATGGGAAGCAGCACTCGCGTTCCAGGCCTTTTTGGCACGGGTAGCCTCACACAAGCTGTTTGGATGGAGCAAAAGGGCACGAATAACCGCAGCGGGACCCTTGTTACCTGAACCTCTGTCGATGTTTTACAGTCTTTTATAATGACGACCGGAGCTTCAGGGAAGCATCTCTATTGCCTTCGTAAATTTTATGTTGACATATCACTTGAAAACGAGTATATTGCGATCGAAATAAATGATTCATGTCATACCGTCGAGCAGAAGTACCAACTCGCATTCCATGAGCTGTAGAGATGATACAATCACATCAATTCATCTCTCCGTTGAGCTGCGGTCATACTTTGAGCATTGACGACGGCACCGTCAGCATCGGCGTCAATCATGTACCTGCCGCGGACAACGGCGGCACACGTGACGCGCTCCGTTTGCGAGCCACGGTCACCACACTGTAATGTGATTGGGTCAAGAATTTTGCATGGAGCGCGTCACGTGTGCCGCCGTTGTCGGCGGCAGTACATGGTTGACGCCAGTGGTGCCGGCGTCAATGCGCAAAGTATGACCGCGGCCGTAGTTTGTCAAGCAGTAATGGATTTGTGGTGGAATGAAAGACCTACCTATGAAACGGTGGTTTCTGGTTTATCCTTTCATCATATAAACCACTAACTTTGTGTGTCTGTTTGCTGGTATCTTGCGATAAACTCTGACAGCCAGTTACTTAATTATATCATGTTGTCGAATATTTCAAACCACATCGATGAAATCAAGCGATCACAAAGGAGCTTAAAAATTCATGAGGATCATCACGAACGAGAAAAAAAAAGTTGTAAAAGGGAGGAAAAAGAAGAAATGCACCGATGCATCACAGATAGAACCCAACCATGTCACATGCCACAAGCAGAAAGCACGCAGCACCCGTCATCGACCGAGCCGTAGAGTATGAAGACTACCTGAGCGTCGCAGTACTTTCTTTCTGTGCAGCCTCCCTAATCCAACAAATGGAATTTTCTGAAATGCCTAGAAAAAAATGAAGCGAAACGGCTTACGAGTGACATAGTGGGATTCACCAGGAACAAGATTGAGTTGTGCTTTTCCTTGCAACAAAAACTTTCTTTTTCAGGCATTTGTTGTGCTATCGATACCTGGTACACCTACTGCAACTTTACATCTCTAAATGTGAATATGTTGGTAATACGATAACTTCAAACATGTCAATGAAATCTTCACTGTTCATGGATCGCAATTCAGGTGATCGCGCGAGTAGCGCGATCGTTACCTGAATCATTCAATCGAATCGCGCGGTTAGTACGATCGCCCGGAACACTCAATCGACATAAATCCCGCCTGAATAACGCAATCACCTGAATCGCGAACTGTGAACATCACCTTCAACTCACCAAGGTATCAGATCATGTGTCCTACTCTTTCACTGACCGATTCTGGCACCATCGCTTTCTGCGAGATAAGGTGAGGTGAGAACCTTTGGGTTCTTACTTGACGCGGGAGGAATAGAGGCCGCAAACGATCGATAATCGCGCGCCGCGAGCGATCGATAACCGCCCAACTACGGATTTTCAAAGAGGCGGACGATGATAGGATGCTCTCAACAGTAATTTAGCTCTGCAAGATCTACATTTTCGAGCATTTTGGTCTCATTTTTACATTTTGCTAATTTTCCAGTATTATTGACGTTGTATGGCATCACACACAAGGATCCCGGGTGCTGTCGCAGTGGGGGGCCCACCTTATTAAAAGTTGCTCACCCAAGCATCTTGGAGAGATCTATAAGGGGTCAATTTGCACACTCAAGCGTATATTTTTACTTAGGCTTTGGTGGAGGAATGAAGGGGCCCCGTTCGCTTTCTAGGCTCAGGTAAAAATGATGTCTATAGTAGGATGCCCCCTCCCCCCTTTGCGATAGCACCGGATTCCATATTGATATCACGTCAGAAGAAGCCGCTGTTGCGGTGGACCTGGGAACACTCATTGTCGCATTACGTTCCTCACCAGATGTATAACTTTACTTGAGCCTTACTACAGAGGGGTGGGAGCCTCCGCCTAAACCAAGGTTCAGGGTAAAGCCTGAGCAATTATAGCGCCGTCTGCCGAGCAGTGTAGCATGGCCCCCCTAACTACATTAGCACCACATTTCAGCTGTAATTTGATAAATTAGGTGTTCACCTCTTCACGTGTTTGCCTTCACGCATTGGCCACTTCCGAGAAATGCAGCGATCACCTGTAGCGATACCATTTTTCAATCTAATACTATTCATTTGGAACAATTGTGGGGTATGGCCGCCGTCAGACATCGCGATTTTGCGATTACCGCGGCTCTTGCACGCGAATTTGTGGCATTGCACAACCTCAAGATCGTAGTATCGCGTGCGAAAGTGCGATGCAGCAAAATCGCAATCTGGCGGCGACCACTGCTGATTCCCAAACGACGATAGGCTAATTTTTCCTTGATTTGGACGTGCCACATAAATAAAAGGTTGTAGGGGAATTTAAGGGTGGCTGAACAGTGTGTGATGCCCTTGAAAAAGGGGTATTGTTTCATCCATTGTCACCCCACCCCCCCCCCCCCCTTTTCGCCATCAAGCCTAAAAGCAGACGCTCTCCTCCCTCTTTCCATACAGCAACGGTTTGTTACATTTCTGCTTTAAGACGGATACACACACCTTACAACTTATTTGGAAGCCATGGAGCAAACTGGGTTTGCATGGAATTTTTTATGCTTAGAAATATTCCAAAAAAAAACCAACGACTTGATACGCGCGCGTAATTTAGCCCTACCGTATCCTTCAGTGATCGTGAGATTTAGGCCAGTTTTCGACTTCTTTTTTCGCCTTTCTTTCCTAGGTATCAATCGTTTTGTTTTTAGTAGTTTATCCTTTTCAGGTGTTCTGACATACATTTTCTTGATGTTCATAGTGCGATCTTCATACGGAGGTCGGTCGAGTCCATGGGACTCGTTTCGCAATGTCTTCTTCATAATCATAATGGTAGTTCAAGCTGATGCGGTCGCCAAGAAGGCCATCGTTGAGTGGTCCCCGAACGGTGAACCGTAAGTTATTCAGAGTGTTTGAATAGTACAATCAGTGAGTACCAGTACCTTCAACTCGCCCTAGCCCCTTTCTTTGCAGCTTCCGTGACCCCATGATGGATCATGCGGCTTTGGTTGAGCTACAAGTTCTTGATCGTATAGTGTTCGTTTGTGACAAATCAACACCGGCTGTCATCTATAGGGTGAGCAAACGCATGAACCTCTACGGGTTTTATTAGCTGCACGTTTTATTTACTTAACCATACTGAATACTTGTTTGGAACGAGCTCCTTTGATGGGACGGGTTTTCATATACTTCGCAGTAATGACTAGTGTTTGTTCGTCTCATAAAATGCACTGGTACACATGGAAATCTTGTGCTCCAAGAACCTGACTACTGTAAGGCCAATCAACCGTAAGAGTATTTTTAGACGAGAAATTTGCAGTACTTGTTTTGTGTCTTATAGCAATGTTTGAGATGTGTATTTATAGGATCGTATCTAAACCTAAGGTGCGACAGCGCGGGCGGTCGCGTGCGCATCGTTACTGGGGCGCGCTAAGCGGCGCCGTACTGAGTGTAGGAGTCTCCTTGGATGCTTTCTTTGCATCTGATATCTCGTTGTAATCTGCATTACTCGTAAATCGTTCGTCATATCGACCGTAGACGATAACCCCTCGTATTTCACAACGTAACTGACCATTTTCGCACTATTGATTTCACGGCTTCATTTGTTGAAGAATGCACATAAATGTCTGGATTCGATCCACTCACGTATTTTGAACACCTCCCTTAATCCGGTACTGATATAGATGGTGGGGGACACTCAACTCTGCTCGGCGTCCGACGCTATTTCGCCTAGGTTTTTAGCCTAAGCCTTACTTTGGAGGGAAGCCTCTACCCTGCCCCCTGAAGGAAGGCTTAGGTAAAAATATACAGTCCTTATATATATAAACGTCAGTTCTTTTGATCCTTTTCACACAACTAGCTGCTGATCACTGGTGATCTGGTTATTGGCCGTTGAAATATCGAAAGAAATAGAAATATCTCCCTCATCTAGACTTTTTATAGCGCCTAATATAGCTAATTACACGAAATAGACAATAAGTGTGAGTTGATTCGAGCATCTACGTCGAAATCGCTACGGCGCTACGCAATCCCTTTTTTTCAAAAAGTTTGGCGCGCCCCAACAACGATGCGCACGCGACCGCCCGCGCTGTCGCACCTTAGGTTTAGATACGATCGTATTTATAGTGCGGGCCCAGCAATAGTGAAGCTACTTTTGGTATTGTATTTGAATGGTTCGAATTTATCCCGTGATTAATCATGTTCTTTGGATTCACAGGCATTTTTTATACCTACTGACCTGGTTTCAGATACGTGCACCAAGCCTTTCTAAGTTTCCACCATGAAAGGTCATTAGGGAAGAGGATTGCGTACGCATTAATAAAGAGCCGCTGCATCGCAAAGCTTTCTGTCAATGTATATCTATACGCTTCGTGCTAATCCCTTCAAAATGCAAAGAGGGTATAGTCGCAACTTTTTGCCCAATCGATATGATGTTTATTCCTTTCGCGGGTTTTTGGTAGGACCTTTGCTGTGTGTTTTGTCTTCTGTTTTTCATTCTTTTCTCCCAAACTTGGGGGGAACGGAGCGGTGTGGGTACGGCAAGATCTCTCAGGCCAACACCTCAGTATCCACATCTCAGCATGATCAAAACTGGTCAGCAGAGGTGGAAGTAAAAAAAATGGCTGGAGCCACACGATACGTACTCTACTTAAGTTTCGGAAGGGAACGAGGCTCCAGCTAGAGATCTTTTGCGTGGCGCCCGTACCTACCTGGCGTTCTCATTTTTACAGGCGGCTTTCTTTGCTTAGGAAGCTTTTGCAAAACTGAAAAAAGCTTGAGACTAGGGAATCATTTGGCATGCCATTGCCAGCTGTGGTGTAGTTGTCTGGAGAGTATGGTCGACGCTTTCTCATAGCTCTTACTTATCTTTCTTTCAGGTGTCGGAAGAATCCTTTGCTGAGTGCAGATATGATTTATCGGCCGAATGGGTGGGACTCTGTTCTCGTGGACGGAAATATGTCACAGTTTCTTTACGAAATCTCGGAGTCGGACCTACCCAAGCAGTTTTCTACCCAAACAAAACATATTTCTTCACATGTAATTATTGTCAATCCTAAGGAGACTTTTGTTTGAACTCAATCTCTCTAAGTTGCTTGTGACACTTGTTGTCAACTTTTGTTCTAATTCGAGTTCAGTTTTTCCTGTAGAACTCTAGATTTCGTCATTTTCACTTTGGAACTTCAGCTTTTTCGTCGGGTACGAAGTATGGAATCGATGATAAGGTTGGTGGTCTTTGTGAGATGGGAGTACGACTCATTGTAAGTATGATTTTATCACAGTGTTTGAGTTTCGCTTCCATCGACTCAGATGAAACAGGCGTAGTGTACTGAACCAGTACTTTAGAGGATGCATTGACGGCCAGTTGACTGTTATGCTTGTGCACGTGTTATCGTACAAAAATTCGTGTTGCACATGATGTAACTTTTGACCATGGCGATGGTTGCCGTCGACAATACTTACTATGAACAAGGAAACTTCAGGCGACATCGAACTACTAGCGCCCCGAAATCCTATGGGGGTAAAAGTACCGTCGGCTGAACATGATCCGCAGGGTTGACCATGACCACTTTGCCTTATTAAGATGACGTTCGTTTTTAAGACCAATTTTCCAAAACTCATTTCAAAAGATTAATCAAATACCCATATACGAGATATTAAGTATTTAATCACGTATAAGATACATTAATTACTTTTGACGGCGGCGCTTTTGCTTTTCGAGGTTGCAGTAGTCGAACTGCGCCTGCAGTACTTCGGTATGAATATTCGCGTTAACGAGTGCACAGTGTAAATCTAGGGTAATATATAAGATCGTAAAAGTGTATAAGTAGAATATTCTAGATGATATATATGGGAGATGATAAGTATTGTAAGCGGTGGGCCCTGACAGAATGTTTTCCAGCTTGAAGTTCGTGATTCTTCTGTTCGAGTTCCCCTAAAACCACGTTTCAGCTCTGGATTTCATGAACATGGATTTCAGGTATTGCACTTTTGTTATACTGTTTCCACGAATTCGGTGGTTCACAAGCTTTTTATTCACAAAATCGCTAACGTTTATTTTGTGAACAAGCTTTTTATTCACAAAATAAACGTTAGCGAATATTCCTTTTATATAGGTCCCCGTGCAGCGTGTTTCCTATGGTGGTATGCCCGAAAAATCGCGACAACGTCTTCGTGAAGAGCAAACTTTCATGGAAGTAAGAAGAACTCCGGACAAAGACGTCTTCAGCACAAAATCATACCTTACGCAGGAGGTAGGGTTTCGGCCGCACCAGTCACGTGTCAGAATTATCTTTAAATTTGTTCGAATCAGGAGAACGACAACAATTTTCTGTTCGGCTGGCCATGGTTCGATAGTTCTCTCTCTCGACAGATACTTGATGACGTCGACAATTCACGAGTTCAGGTATTGCCTATGAGCCTAGACTGACACAAATTATGTGGCTGTGACATTTCATAATAAGTTCCGTTGCAGAAGAAACGCAGTGAAGATGCTGAACTGAGATGGGAACCTGATAATATCCCGGAGTACTACAGATACAGTGGTAAGTGCACAGTTTTAACGATTTTTTCTGCATGGTTTGACAGGCTTGGGGCTGGGCCTAATTCAGGAGCGAGTGATATCTGTCAGTGGTCTGTGGTTGTAATGGTCACGGCAACATTGTTTAGCTTGTGAGAAGGCGAGAACATGAATTACATCATTTTCTTCAAATTTCAAGCTAATAACTTTATTTGGAAATTTTGCAAATTTCTAATATTTTGATTGTAATGACACTCAATGTGGTCATTATGACGTGTACATTTGTTTTCACTTATCTCATCTACTACGCATGTCTGTCTTTACGGAAGAGTGTATGTTTGTTGTTTTCTGTTTACTGTTTTGTTGTGCTAATATGTAGATAAATTTGGAGTTCTAACCTTTCGACTTAGCTGTTGCATTCTTGTAAAAAAACGCACTTTCTTACCGCTCGCCTTCTATTTTGATTATTTTGCCTTTAACCTGCATGCTGTTTTCTCTGTTTGCTGTTTGCTTACTATGCCATAGTATTTTGTGTGAATGTTTATCTCCAAACTACGTAATCACAGTAGGACGCACAAAGTGAAGATGAGGAAATCATACAAAGCCAATGCTTATACATATATAAATGAATCTGTTTGCTACACTTCGAGAAGTATTGAACCCGTAATTTTGCTAGACTGACAGCTGACTGTTGATGGCTGGGCCGTGTCCAGCGGTCAGATCACTCGGATACCTCTGGGAGGAGCGTGTATTGTGACGTTAACGCTTTACGCTTCCCCTTGAAGGAGGTTTGGGATGCTGGGCACGACGTGGAATCGCTTACATGAGGTAGTATAGGCACAGCGACAGAAGTATGGGCAACGCTGATGAAAATGCAGTCGTGGCTTGATCATCTGCAAAGTGCTAGCGTTGTCTCACGTTATTGTTTACCGCGTTTTCAGAAAACAAACCGTCCAGCTCATCGGAATCTTCACCATCTACATGAATTATGTACATAATAGGAGTGGACGTCTCTGCCACGACTTCTCTGCTGAAAACCACTTGTATTGATCGCTGTAGAAAGTTTAACGCTTGTGCACTTACTGAGATGTCCGAGCAGCAAATTTTGGGTTCACTTTTTGCAGCTCGTGTTTAGGGAGCTGAACCTGAAAATGGTGAATTGGGTTATCTATTTATTCATTTTTTATTTATACGTTCTGTGACACAGCATCATAAAACACAAAGCCTTAGAGAGGACAAAAGTGGCTAGATTAAATAAGGAGCACTATCAATCTGCTGAAGAAGGTACATTCCTAATCGCGTAAAATTAATCAAGTCTCTCAAGTGGTTGAATTAGAGAAAGGCTACTTCAGTATTCAACATTGGTATTTCAACCATATCAACAAGTTTTTCAAAGAAATTCCAAAGCAAACCTCAAATTTGATTTTCATTTGTCGATCTGTACATAATCCATCTTTCCTTCGATCTATACCGGACAGGGTACCATCTGACGTCGCTGAAAAGAATAGCGAGATAGCTACTACATTTAGAACAGAATGGGCTGATACTGTGAGAGTCCTTTGGAAACTGTCGCGGCAACTCGTGCCCATGGCGCTGTGGGTGCGACGCCGCAACGCGAAAAGTAGACGCAACGTTATACACCCGTTTACCCAGAATTTAAGAAAGATAGTATACAAGAAGTCATTATTAGAAACCATTTTTTATCTGGAATTTCTCTTTCATTTTCAAGAAAAACTAACTCGTAATCGGATGGTTCGAGCTGCTTTATTTAACGTTTGATAATACAAGAAATCTTAAGGACCGAACATGTAAGCTGAATAATAACACGAAATCTGAGGATTATATTTTCATCGGCGTTGAATAAGGGAATGCAGAAATACGCCAGATACTCATTTTTGACTGATTTCAGTAAGGGAAACGGAACATAACGCCAAGTGATTACATAGGGCTTTACATCATTCCTCTCTTACCATACGACCACTATATCTCTCGTTTTCTCTAATAGACGGTATTCTTACTGTTAGGGTCATCCATTAATACTCTCATCTCTCAGTAGGGGCCTTATCTGCAACACAACTGTTTCACCTTGGGGGGGGGGGGGGGCTCTTTCAGTGGGTGGAGCTTGGAGCAAAGCAGCCCTGCGTGACTGTGAACACCACGCAATTTCTACATTGTGGACAAGCTCAGCCTGAAGCAATGCTGATTTTTCGGCACATACTTAAAGTCAGCCTTCCTAATACAAATGTAACCAATCGGGCATTTTTCGGCTTTGAGGTGTTCCATTATTTTCCATTTTTGGAGCGAAGTTCATTGCTGAAGAGGTGTGAAAAGTGGAACTTACTGATAAAATGATACGTTTTGCCTGGTTCGAACTCCATTCCACCAGGTGTTGGTGTGAACTGCCGAAACACGACTGTTATGGTCACCTGAAACTTCATATGTTTCAGTATTTTTTTTCAAAGCTTCATGGCTTTATAATTAATATTTAATAGTGCTTACGTCTTGGGTATTATTATTGCATGATCCAACCAAGTGAGGATTTTGTAGAAAGCAGTGCGTGTATTCCTCTTCAGACACCTTAAAAAGGCAAAATAAATATGTCTATCATTCCAAGTGAATTTTTCATCATGTTTCGCACTTTTCATTTCGATTGTCTAGCAAAGGTTTTGAGCCTGGAAGCTTTAGATGAGGTTGTCATTACATAAAATATTCATTCATTTACTTTCGTAGAAGATTAATTGCGATTGTTTTAATTCATCCATTTCAACCATTCCACCCCTACCCCTTCCTTCCCAGCTGGCACTTAATGACGTGTGGCCCTGCAGACGATTTTGACCACACGCCTTGCTGTCGTCCAGTTAAATCCGTTCATGGCCACTAGCTGTTATCGGCTCGTTAGGATGTAATTGAATTCGAAGCGCAAGTATACAGCTGGGCTAGTACTGGACGTGTTCACTGAACCGTAAAGCGGTTTTGACTTCACGACATTTTTCGTATGCGATCCCAAATGGGATCTGTTTAACAGAATGTAAATTTGAGGTATTTCGTCAGAAATACAAAATAACATAACAAAATGAAAAAAAACGTGTTTAACTAGGATGTGATGTGTCTAATTAGCAGCATGGGGTCGGATTATTCGAGTAAACTTTTGTCAGTTCATAGAACGGATAAGCTCGTGCATGTGGGACTCACCGGGTTTCTACGTTGACACATGTCTTCATAGGGCTTTCTGAGAGATTTTAATGGATCCAAAAATATGTAGGAAATACCTGCATACATAAAAGGAAATATCAAAGGTGTATGAAGAAAGATCATAAAATTGCTATAAAGTTGGTTGGGGTGATGTTTGAATAATAAAAGAGTGAAGTTTTTGGCCTTAATCAATACTTCCCTGAGATGCGCCGCGCATTCTAGATCCATTCAGAATCGTAAAGCAGGTGAATGTGTTGGCCCAAACAATGAATTGCGAGGGCCAGCCGATGTATATTCTTACTATTATTTTGTATTTTTATTGTTTTTGTGCTCTCAGACAGACGACTCTGGAATCAGTTCACTTTCCCTTGAGGGATGGAAAGTTTGCTTGACCTGGGTGGAGATTGGTACGGGATTTGATTACCGCACTATAAGAAAGAGTGTGCGCGCCATCAGCAGTCACTGCACCACCTTCGCCCGCGTGTATACCATTAAGATAGAAAGTTCGCGTAGCGGCTTTAGTTGTGCGACGCGAGGGTGCGACCTATGCTCGCCGTATTGGATAAGTCCTCTAATGATGACGGTACCCTACGCCTCATTCTAGGTGTAATCGCTTCAGGACCCAACCAGTACGGCACTTGTAGCTCGCACCTTCACGTCGCACGCTAAACACGCCGCGCGAATTCTCTGTCTTAATGGCTTACACCTCCCCCCTTCACCCTGATGTTAAATATATCCCAGAAAAAAATACAAATAATAGAAATATTTCTCTAGCGACTATGGTGCTATATTGATGAGTTTCTTCAGCTGCTATAGTTTCAAGTGCGTTCAATAGTACTTACAAGATGTGGGGACCGTTCATTGATTTTGAAAAGCATTTCACAATGGTACTCGTTGAAGTTTTCCAGCCCCTAAGTCTGCACATGGACGTCGGGGTTGATGGATAGCTCCAAAAGGCTAATCAAGACGATCAAGATCGTTGAGGTCAACATGACGCTCCTCTCAATCGTATTACCCTCTCGATCTGGTTATGTAACACAACATCTCGGCGATCATTAGTGCCATGTCGTTGCGCATCAGGAATGCCAAAACAACGCAAACGTCGATCACACTCGTTATGAGACGTACTTTTGCAGTTGGTGATGAGATTGAAGGGGGATCTACAAGATGGCTCCTACAAAGTATGGTCTGGTAATTCTTCGCTCCCTAAGAATAAGGAGAGCAATTTTTTGTGGAATTTGGTAGTCGGTTGGCAGCATGTACAGACACATTTATGGGGGGGGGGGGATATTTCCAAAAGGGTGCTTCTAGCCCTATAGCTCCTGGCTGACACTGCTACGGTGGGCCGCAATTATTTGGTATCGGGGTCCTCCCACCCTCACGCTGTGAAGTTCCACTGTCTAACCTAACTCTGAAAAGAAAGCACGGAAGTTTCTCAATAGATACTCCCTGGAGGAGCATTAATGAATCACAAAGTGGGCCATGATTGCACGATTTATGGGTCGAAAAATGTTTGGAAAAAGGTCGACACACCATTTGCAATTTTTGGGCATAAGTGCGTAGTTAACGTGTTTCATTCATATTATACAACTTAGAGAAGGACTTTTATATTGGGAAGCTACTTCGAAAGTACGCACCATGCTTTGTAGCCAACCCCCACAAGTGGCTTGAAGATTTTTAGACCACAGAGTCAAGCTTTGTGGCATGAATCAGTGCGACCAATAACCAGAGGATAATTGTTGTGTGGTTTTGTGTGTACGTGGAAAAAATTTCCATGCACTACCACAGAAAATTCCACCCTATCCGAAAGCTGATGCTAGATCTGTTGTATATCGGAACAAATGTCAGATGCGCAAAGGAATGCTTAAGTTTTACTCGAAAAATATAACAAGAACTACTCAGAACTCCGAAAGTTCTACTTAATAGAACAAATGTCAGATGTGCGAAGGAATGCTTAGGTTCTACTCAAAAAGTATAAAAATATCCTATTGAAATTATATCTGGTTGTAATGTAGTTGAATTTTACTCTCCAACCTAAGTTGCGAAGTTTTTACATAGTGATTCTGCACTGCAAACCTACGATATTCGTATTCCAAAACGTGATGGAAAATAGTGATCTAGAGAGCTATCAAACAATCCGCTTTGTGAAAGCCCATCTATCCCAAAACAAAGGCCTACCGCCGCCAATCGGCAGGAAAATGGTATTGGGGCATCGTGGACCTGTTCAATGATGATTTCTATGATTGGGTCAGCCGCGGATAGTTAAGCCTTTTGCATAGATTTTTTCGCCTACTGTCACTTGCATAAAGCGACTACTACTTCTACACTCTACTGAAATACGGCAGCGGTCAAAAGTCTTCGGCCTCGGCCAAATACTTTTTTGTCATAACTTTTTTCTGCTTGACCAAATTTGACAAAATTTTAATATATGGTGCCTGAACCTATTGTCAACATTTTCTTCTGCTTGAGTGCCGCTTGACTCTTTTCATGGTTTTTTACAGGAATTTACTACAAAACCACTGAAGAAAAGGAAAAGGCTGAGTCAAGAAAAACGGTTTTCTTTACAAAAACAAAACGAGCAAGCCTCAGAGAACATCAATATTTTGTGGAAAGACCACGACTTTTGATGACAGCGGCACAGCGGGACGGCATAGGGATGGCACTCCGAAAAAAATTGCATTTAACTACTAACTTACACCGTTGAGCGCCAAAATAGTATATTTAGTGTCTCCAAGTACAACATACTAAAATTTCTCTTAGATCGGTCCAGTAGCAAAAAAGTTACAAGTGGAAAACCCAAGTGAAAACCATTTGGCCGAATACTTTTGAGCGCATCCCAGTACGGGGATATTCAGTTCCTTCCTTCAAACTTCTTTTCCTCCTTCGGCCATAATGCTCGCGAACAGTAGCAAGTCTATCGCGTCCAGTTCAAAATATTTGCTCGGAACGTTGTATTCAGTGTTGATCATGCGTAATCCTCTCGGGACCGTAATGGAACATGCCATTAGCTGCCCTGATTCGATCGTCATTCTGCACGATTTGCGTAGGGGATTTGGACTGTAACAATCTCAGAAAAGGGTTTGTATGTCTCGTGCTGTTTGCATAGCAACAGTGACCGGTAGCTAAGCGCACGGATGAGAGACCACTTGATGAGCAGCTACACAAAAACAACCGCCACTCTTCATCTAAGCTCGATCATCAAACAAAACTGGTTTGATGCGAGCTGTGTCTCCGATAAGCCCTTGAGAATTACATGGTATTGAAAACGTGAAAATTTGCCGTAAATTCAATGAAAGTAGCCATATGTGTAAACTATAAATAAAGTATATACAATGAAGCTGTAAACAACTTCTTAGGAGCTAGTTATAAGGTTGTTATAAGGCCTTCAAAACCCCTTCAGAAATGACAAAAGATGGTGGTCACGATAAAACTGTCAAGGTAGATGAGGCTTTCAATGAAAAGCCATAAAAAAGAGGCAGGCAAGCTGGTTTTTTTTTGTTTACCCTTCGATTCTTGATGACACAAAACTAAGCAAAACGCAGCACAAAATGAGCTAAAAACGCCTTATTTGACCTTTCTACCTGCTGAAGCTATCAACAGATGGGGCCATCGGATTTCAGTGGGTATGCCTTGTGAGCTGTCGTTTCACTAGGTAATTCTGATTAAGAGCTGCTTGCCGCTTTAGATCTACTTCCTCAACGGAGCAAAAAGATCCACTGATTCACCGTTTGCTTTGAAACAAGCACAGTTGAAAGTAAATGTATAAAAATGCATGTAAACCTTCACTGTTTAAAAAACGTTCGCAACTGTTTCATTTTGAATTTCAATTCTACCATCAATAGGTGAGAAACCAGCATATAACGGTTGATGCATCTAAATATAATTAAACAAAGCGTAAAGTTCCTGGCATCAATTAATCCATCTGTAACATACGCCGCGCATTCTAGATCCATTCAGAGTGGTGGTAGGTGAATGCGATTAGGCCTGTGCAGTGACTTGCGGGGTCAGCCGATGTACAAGCCAGTTATTCTTCTCCCAGACGAGACCTACTCCATAGGGATGAAAGGATGTGATGGGAGCACCATGAGAGTGGCACCACCTTTGTAATTATTTAGAATTGTGCACTACGAATTATAGGGCTCATTCACATGAAATAGTGCAAAGAATCCTAAAATAGGGGGGGGGGGGGGCAAGTTAGCAAATTTGCTAATTTTCATCCATTCCTATCCTCGTCCAAATTTACCCATTTAGTGACAGTCACGTGAGACCCGTTGTCACTTTGGTCTGATATCCCGGAGTCATGGTACCCAGCCACGATTTCGATGTTTTTTTCCGAAAAATTCGGTTTTTTTATAAGGACTGATCTTTTTACTGCTCTATCGCGCGCAATCCGTCGTTTACCAAATCCTGCTCATAAAGTGGCTCAGATTAACAAAATAGTCGAGTTACAGTGAAGGACACAGCAGAGGATCGCATTTTCAAGTTTTTCAAGCTTTCTTGTCATTTTTTGCACCAGCGGAGTTCTTTTGAATAGTGGCAATGACCTAAATTGGCTGCATTGTCAAGCGTTTTGTTCAAAATTAATTACGGGGAAAACGAGCTCTCTGACGTCTTTCTTCGCAAAAAAAAACGATAAACGTTGCAACAATCCATCTGTTTTTCGCCCCTGACATACGAAAAAGTCTGACGGCACACTGACAGGCAATGTTGTCTCAGAGACGAGCGATTATCCAAATATGTACTTAACGATTGAGGAGGAGGCTAATATGTCGCTACATAAGGACATCTCAAATGTTTTCTGCGATGGATGCTGGTGTAAGGTGGCTGTCAGAACAGGAATGAATAAAAAAAAACCCTTTTAGGGCGTTCGCAATAAATTTGGGTACCATTGGAGTGCTGAAATTGAAGAGTCAAAGAGGTAAAGTCTTCGCGTTAATCAGTCCTGTGTTGGGTGCGCCATGCATTCCCGTTTCATTCAAAATTGCGGCAGCAGGTGCATGTGATTTGACTTATACAATGACTTGCGAAGGTTATTCGATGTACAAGTTACTGCCTCTATTCTCACACACGAGTCTGGTACCAGTTCACATACCCTAGAAAACGAGCATTGTTAGGGCTCGACGGGCATCCCCGCACTATGGGAGTAGGGTACACCTGGAATCGAGGATTTCCCAACAGGGAGGGGGTCATTATTAACCATACAGGTGAGGAGGTCGTAGTCAATGATGAGCACCAGAATATAATTTTTTAGCAGGAAGATGAGATGCGAAGGGTATTTTACAGCGAACCGATGTGAGAAAATGTGAATTCTGCTCCAGGTAGGAATACATAGCAATAAAATACATTGCAACCATCCGGCAACAGTTGCTGGTACTGCAGAGGCCAAAAAAGGGTGGGGTCGTATTCGGTCCCTGTAGAAGGGTATCGTACTGAGGCAGCCATTTTCCTGGAAGTGCCCTGTATGAGAGCAGGAGTGCGCGCCAATTGCCACAATACACCATCTCCGCCCGAGTATGTGAGTATTGATGAATAATATGTGAGAAATGTTCCCCCAAATGCAGTCTTCATCCAGTGAGATGATTCGTGGTCCTTGTGAGACAACCTGCCATTTTTGACACGGGGGCTGAGACCAAATGCCTTTTGTGATATAGCAAAGTGAATACTTTGCATATATTTCAACACATTTTCCTACGGAACTCTCTCTCCTCTATTAAGCGATAGTTGAGGTTCTTTTCGCAGCAAGCCCCCTAATCATCATCCCCATTCACCTGCTCGCGCGATCGAGATTTTTCATCGCATTCATCACTCAGTAACTGTATGCACACGAGCGATCGTGTGCGTGTAATAGCCTGAATTGGACAAGTAATTACCGCGGGATTGTCACAGAATCTGCTTTTCTTCCGTTCTTTGACCCTGGATGGGACGTCCGCAGCGGTCTGCCAGCACGAACGAAACTCATTTCTGTGATTTATTCTCGTCATCTCGTACAATGTTCCAATATCCGTCACAAAGGACAAACCGATATTCCGACAGCACGCACACCAGGTGCCATCAAAATTTGATATATTGTGCGGAAAAAATCGAAAAAATCGGAGCAAGAAAAGAGAAGTTTCCACGCGCTTAGAAGAAGAAGGGGGTTCGCAGAAGATCGTTTCAATCTATATTGCCAATGGTGTTCCTCACTACTGAAGGGGTGAAGGTGAGAAGTGAAATATTCGACGCTTGCCATACGTAAGCTTTGGAATGGGTCGCGATTCAGAATTTTGTACAGAGTTCTAGAGACTGACCGGATGCGTGTCTTCTCTGCTTATGAAAGGTTGGGTAAGAAAGAGTAAAAGGAAAGGTGTTCAGGGAAGGGTAATGCAAGTTTTCATACTTTTAGCTGTGGTCAGGGTGGAAGAGTAATCTTGAAATGTGGAGTACCTAATTGACGGGATCTAATTTGTGGATTGCCAAGAGCTATAGTAGACTAGATGAAATGTGTGTATAGAAAAAATGTTAGTAAATATGCTGCTTCAGGGAAAGAAAAGGTTCACCGATGGCTGCGGAAGTCCCCCTCCGTGAGTTTTCATTCCTACGAAGATTGCTTTGCACTGAAGCGAGCAGCTGAGGGGTTCAAGGTCGTGGTGATCGTCTGCCGAGTGTGCCGAGACATACGGTTGTACTCGGTATTTGATAAGAAGTAGAGTTGGATAAATACTGTTGCGCAAGGGAGCATTGATCGATTGCATAACCTTGGCAGGTGATAAATGAGGTTGGCGAATCGAGGCTACGAGCCGAGGCTACAGCATGAACCTAAAGAATTTTCCGAATACTTATAATTTTCCTTCCTCCTCACAAAATCTACGACAAAGCGACGATTTGTGGAGAGCGAAAAGTGAGTCATCTGTCCCGTTATTTCTTATTTTGTAAGGAAGCGGCAGGTCCTACTCTACAGTGGCGTGAAGGTCCATCTGGCACCCATTCGATATTAGGGAGAAGGATCACATAAGTCGCCACCGAACATACTAGTTTGCCTTAATTTGAATGGAAAATGCCAGAAAACATCGTGGATAAAATGGAGTATCCTATGAAAACAGTGCTTTTTCCAAGATCTAGGGTGTAAATTTGTGCGAAAGCGGGTAAAATGCCTACAATTTTGGGTGAGGTTTGATTGGTGTGATTGACCGATGGGAAGTGCTGGTGAAATTGACTTCTATGTAGTAGTTCGAGCAAACAGAACAAAAAATAGAAATTTCATTTATTTTGGAGAAAATTGGTTAGGTGTGTGGTTGTTCGTGTACAATTTTGCTCAAGGGACAATTTTGTTTAAAGGATGCCTTCCAAGGGAAAGAGGAGTATCACTAAGATTTTGTTAATTTTTTCCAATAAGAAAAGGGGTACCTTTAAGCTCTCCTTAGGTTTTTTTTTGAAAATGTTTGGGCATCAATTTTAGTAATTTTTAAATAGTGGTGATTTCTTAGTGATTTTTAAATAAGGTGATTGCTTTAAATGCAATCATAAGAGTTTATACGTGTGAGGTTTCGAGTGCGCAAAGAAGATGATCACACAATCAAAACGGGTGAGGCAACAAAAGGATCAAACCGTATAATTATCGAATTACCTCACTGAGACAGACGGTGAAGAAAAAGAAAAGGAAACCGCCCAAATAATTAGTCAAATTTAATTGAAAAATTCAATTAGAATTAAATTGGAATCACTTAAAACATACCGCGTAGATATTTGAGTACTCGTAGTGTGGTCCAGGCTTAGGACACAGCAACGATACCCGATCGCCGATGTTCACCGGCATCACATGATCGGTATTGCTGATGTCGAAACTGAAATTCTACTCAATATATTTTACAACCAATCTTTGAAAAGTGTGACATATTGCAATTCAACTATGGACCTTTCGTGATAAATAAATCAAAAAAAATCTGCCGTGGTTTTTCGTAACTATTGACATTTTGATTTTTTAAAAAAAATGGATTAAAGGTGAAATGTGAAGGTAGTTTTTTGAAAATTTTAATTTCACCATTGAACTTTGAAGTACTATTGTGCAGAAGGAACTAAGATTTGCCAAAAATTAAGTCGCTGTTGCAGCTGAGAGATGAAATAATCAAATTAAATACGCCCTTTCTCCTGGAATTTTCATCACTATTCCACTTTTTCAAGGAGAAAATTCATGAAAGATCCAGGAACAATCGGCAGTGCCTGATGTGCTTGTTAATTATTCTCTGATCCATTCCTCATGAGAACAGCGTAGTAACCAGTTTTCATGGTTAAAAACCAGATCGTTTTGAAGCATGAAAAGCTTACGAGCCTTCCACTTCCCTCAACGAGAATATACAGCGACAAACGAAACACATCGTGCACAACAGGAAGATGCTTAGCTAAAGGGTTCAAGTTGAATGCCATTTTCAGGTATTTGTTCGTTTTGCTATGGGTAGTAAAACATTCTTCGCAGTGGGCATAGATGGAGTTCATGAAGAAGTCCCAATAAAAAGATAAATAAAACCCGTTTGGGTAAAACCCCTTTCTTAGATCTTAACCTTCACTAGTAACGTTCCATCTAGAAAATTTGTCAATAAAGTGATAGTCACTACTAGGATGCTGAGTTATGGGCAAAAGCTTCGGTGTCGGACGGGACTAAGAGTCTGCCCATAACTCAGCATCCTGGTAGTAACTTTCGCATCGCGGACTGCGGCGAAATCAGCGGCTATCAAAAATCAAAAATAAAGTGATAATTTTGTACAATAAGTTCGGGGAGCCGACCATATCATGAATCTTCAAGAGGTCAACCCTATATGTTTCAACATTAAAACCTTCGTCAATTCTCAACAAAAAAAAAATGGTGGAAAAAATGTACGGCCACTTCAATTGGAATAAGTTGACTTCGAACCATTCCAATTATGGCGGCGGTGCACTTATTAGGCTATTGCTAGGAACAAACTCGGAGGAGCTATGCTCTTCGACACCAAAAAAAACGAAAAAAACTTCCAGGGGAAAGGTGCTCTCAGATTCATAACTTCTCTCCCTCACCAAGAGTCACCGATTACTCCCAATGGATAGAGTTGTTCGCCGATCTCACTAGCTTTCCCAATAAGAAAAGAACAGAAGTATGAGAAAACAGACGATAAGGCTTTTGCGCTTAGAAAATTACCTAATATCTGTTCACCTATGTTTCCGCTTGACATATTATATATACGGCAGAAAAATAAATATTTGCTATTCATTTACCATTGCTATTATGATATACGATTATTTTATCAGCTAGATTGTGATATTTACATCGTTTTTCGATTTCTGCCCTGAAAAATCCGATGAAATTCGAAATGTTCTCGTCTAAGAAGGACTTTCAGGTCCCAGAGGCTTTCCTTGGCGACTCACATTGTAACAGGAGGTTCAAGTGTCTCGTAACCATTCTCATATGTTTCCCAGACGGATTTAATTACGTAGAGGGATGATCCCTCTCCACACACAGGGATCCCGCACATCTGTTCGGCTAAGAGGGGGCTGATACCCCCACCCAGCTCAAGTGGGCCCTTTCAATTTCGTCGTGTCATTTTATTGTCGCCACGAAAAGAAAAAAACTCGCCGAAGTGGGTGCGACCGCTGGACGGCCGCCTGTGATGTCAGCTCGCGGACAAACACTGTCAGTCAGCGATACGGCTATTTTCAGCTGTAATCCGTGAGCTTATAGATGGAAACTTATGTGGATGGTCTGGATTGGAAAAGTTTATGGAAAATTCCTGAATTATAAGGATTTTAGATGACAAAATGGGGGAGGGGGGGGAGGTTGTGAGGGAAAGCGGAGTGGGAGGGGGATGGTGGAGAAAGGTAAAAGAAATAAGACTTCCTGGAAGAATCAACATGTGAAAAAAAAAACTAGAAAGTGCTCCTAGATTAGTAACTGTCGAAAATCTATGGATAATTCTTTGTGATACTGTGTGATACTTGGCTCAAAATTCCCCCCCCCCCCCCCCCCACTCGTCCCTCCCTCACCCTACAAGCTTTACAATCAAGAAGCCTATGAGTGATTTAAAGAGGAGCGTGGGATGTACTGTATGTACCATAACACGATTATATTAGGACCGGAACCCACATCATCGCCATCACCACATCAAACTGGTCCTGAAGTCCTAATCCAATCTGTTTAAGGTCAAGCTGACCCCTATATTCACCCAAACAACAGCAGCTTCACATTGCCCTAATTAGACTCAGCCACGTATCTATCGGAGTGACGCTAAAAAAAGGTCTCTGGAGAATTCGCGGAAATTAGAGCCACCCAATGGTTGCAATTTTTTTTGAAAACTTGCTAGAAAGATCCGGGGTTATTTGTCCTAATCAGTTCTTAGAAGCACGTATAGTAACTTAGGAGCGCTACACCCTGTGCGGAGTTATGTTAGGGTTGTCGAGCAGGGTCCTAAGGCTTCAAAAATCTACTCCGAACATTTTTCAAAACCCAGATTTAATTTTTTGTCATTCCTTCATTATTTCCCGATTGTTCATTCACGAATTTGCCTTCTTTGTTTACTTGGAGTCGAGATGATAATCAATTAAACATGTCTTTGAACGAATTCCTTCTTTGTTTATCCATATAGAGTGTACTGATGGTATCTGTAGTTCATCGAGGGCAACATTCACCATCATGTCGCCCTCCCTTGGTGTGGTCAAGGCAGCGGCGCTACGGACGGACAGAATCGAGGCACCTTTGATTTACCGCCCTTTATGGCCGGATATCACCGACTGTCTCGTACGGGGGCGCCTTTGTACTCGAATGCTGCTAGTCGAATATGGAGACGACTGCTGACCTCGCAACATATGCCCAGGGTTACAGGTGGTGGTTAATACTTATGCCGAGATACTGTAAATAGCAGATTGAAGCGACGGATATGGGGACCCTTTCGTTTCAGAGGAGTTTTTAAATTGCCATGGATTTATTTTAGGGGATCACGGGATGGAAGCATCGTCACCCTCCGTCTCCAGCCATATAGCCATTTTCCCCTTCTCAAACGATACTGCTGATTTGGCTACGAGGTTAGCAAAGCAAGCTCATACCATGGACCTCATCTCGGCTGCCTGAACATAGGGCTCTCGAGCTTCAAGCGAATCTTCATCCCTTGCTACCACGATCGAGCAGTTCGGTCAATTTCTGTTAAATACGACCCCCTCGAATACACAAACATACCTTTGATTAGCTGATATCTGATACAATGTCCTCAAAAGCAAAAAAAAAGAAATCGAAGAGAATAGCCCCTCTAGGAATCCTGACCGACACCCATTGAATACGATCCCCTTTCCTCCTTACTAGCTCCAAATGACCACCCCAATCAACGTTTGACCCTTCTTCCGAGCTTTTCAGTGTCAGTTAAGGGTGACAAAGTCTGAAGACCTCCCCTCATCCAATCATTGCTCGCTTCTTCCTATTTCTGCTTGATTTCATACGGCGGTTGACGTAATAACGATGGTGGTGGTTGTCAGAAGACCAATCCTATTAGTTCATCGACCGGCTTTAGAAAACCGTAATGTAATTAATTTAGTCTCAGTGTACATATCTTTTCAGAGAACTCGTTTCTTGAAAGCAAGATGTGACCGGTTTTTAGGGCACAGTTGACAGGCGAAATCTCACATTGAGGTTTTCCTAACGAGTATGGTTAAAGAGCTGTTCACGTTTCAGTGAGATTTTCTAGTAATTAGGGACGTTGGGTTCGAAGTCGTCATAGACATGAAAGAGCCATCAAAGAAGGCAGTTCCACTGAATCCTCCCAAAATTCTGCTTTCACTGTCATACTGTCTGATGCTGTCAACACAGTTTTAAATCTCGTTCAGATTTTCGCGAATAATCCAGCAGTCACAATGGTTCATCGGTGCAAAGCTTTATGCGAAGCACGTTGACGCTTAAAAGGCCATGAAGCCATGGCTTCCTCAGTCGAAACCGGTTTTAACAATCGAAAAACTGTCTTGGCTCACGACGAACCACGAAGGAAAAACCGCGGAAACTGCTGTCATTATAAAACTTGAGATTGTTTGGTTAAGGACGGGACATGTATGGTGGCATGAAAAGCGTCAACCCCACAAGGCACCTGTTGAATGTTAACATTCCCATGAAAAAAAGCGAGCTTCGACAATGATGGTGGAAAGTTGGATTTTCCGGCGTTCAAATCAATCAATTCTTCTCAAGTTCGAGAATGCAAAAGCGAAAACAACCACCTTACAGGTTCTGGAAATTACCGAAGCACAGACTACCATTATGTGTGCCCATAAAATCGCAGTGAGGAAGCTATAGGTAACAAACGGTGTACGATTGCATTCCAAAATTTGGTTCAAAACTCATTTCTAACTTTCCCTGCTAATATTACATTATTATTATCATTAGTTTTTGTTTTTTTATCACTCACTCCACTCGTTGGTGATCATCCAATGAGATTAGTGTTGGTGATCCGTTGGTGATCATCCAGTACGATCAGCTTCAGTACAGATCAGCTTCAGTACAGATTTACTACAGTACCCATATGGAAGTGTCGTTCGCACAGAGCAACCCCTCAACGACATCCTTTACAGATTCTTTATGTTCCTGGACCCGCTTCCATAACACCTCCACACTTCTACTAATCAACACCAAATAATAATAATAATGTTTATAGAGTGATAGTAATAAAGCTTTTGTACCTACAATTTTTACTTTTTTTAAATTTTATAGAATAGGCCTCATATCATTCAAAACCCTGTGACATTATTGATAAGTATTGGAAAAAGAATTTACAAAGTACTATAACTCACATAGGATTCGTGCTATTCCAATAAATATCCGGTAACCTTTTTGAGTGCACGTACGTTATGAGGAATAACAATAAAAAAGTAGCCATTAGTTCATTCTGAAAAGTAATTGATCAGTTGCAGCGCATGGCCCATAAATTATATTAATAGCGGCAAAAAGGTGTACGACAGTATCCGTTGATGAGGAAAATGACAAATGACCACGGAAACCTTGAAGTATCCATAAGTAACGAAAGGAAAGCATCAAGGTGAAGATGTAATGATGTTTGAGAGCAGGAGCGATGAAAGTGCCTAGTTCAGAGAGATAAAGCTGCCCGCTCGGTGTGGGAAAGTCACAAAAAAAACAGCAAAAAGTCTTTTCAGTGGACACCCTGGGCGAGTAAATTCGCCGTGGCTTTTATAGCGTATTGAAGTTGGATGAAACTGACAGCTTCTGACGGGTCGGCTCTCCTAACGATGGTCATTGTGTGTTGAGTTAAAGAGAAGGGTGAAAGCCTGAGCATTCAAAGGAGCGTAACCTAATCGAAACGACCACAGAAAGCCAATGGTTGTGACAAAAAGGAGGAGCTCCAGGGGAAAATCGCGAGAGAACTAGCAGTCCGGTTGACTACGTTGGCGGCAACGAGGCTAACGCTACAGCGGCGGCTAGAATTATGCAAATCTCATTAAGGGAAGAACCACTGCAGCACGTTGGTGAGATGCAGCTTAAAAGTCGTATAAAACAAAGCACAACAACGGAAACGTGGCAGGTGATCAGCACGGCAACACCAGAAATCTCTAGGAAGAAGCTAAAGACAGCAGTTCAAAGGTTTTAATCGGCTCAACAATTCGCGAAAATCAGTTCATCTCACACGAACGCTCCGTCTTTCGGACACTTATCAGACCGCCGTCAGAATCCAGGCGATTTCAGCTGCGGCTCCGTGCGGGAAGCTGAGTCATTGAAAAACCTCAAGTTCCCAGAATTGCGTGCAAAAGTGCGACACTGCAAAGTCGCAGAATTTAAAATCGCAAAGTACGGAACCGCAGAATTGCGGAGTTGCAATTACGCAAAATGGCGAAGTCTGACGGCGATCTAAGGGCTGTCCATAGAAAAAAACCGAAGATACAGATAGCTAGCATATGCTCTCAAAGCTCAACCACTAGCTATAATATGAAGAAAAATTTCAAAAAAATGTGGACCAACTGAGTCCTAACTGTCATCTATTCAAGCCCTGGTGAACTCCATATCTTTTCTTTCTTTCTTTTACTTATTATTATTTTATTTACCTTAAGTGAATTTAGTGATTGTCATACACACATGAATGACCATCATGGGCACGGAAGGGTGAAGGATAAAGTTCACGGCGCCAATCAATCCTTTGTTTGGATACGCCGCGCATTGTAGTTCCATCCAGGATGGTGGTAGCAGGTGTATGTGATCTGGCGTTCTTTCAATGAATCCAGGAGCCTCGCCGATATAAAAGTCAGTGATTTCCTTCTCCCAGATTAGACTGTTACCAATCCACCTATCCCGGACAGATGGAAGCTTTGATTGGCCTGAACGGGCATTTCTGAAGGAGCTGATTCCCCCACCATGAGGGTCGGAGTGCATACCACCTACACTAGCTCATTCCCCATAAGTACTATACGTTTTGGAATCAAAGTCCATTTCATAAAGAGTGGGCGTGGCCTTATGAGTGACCACAGTTAGGTGCATGCCTGAAGTGATGGTTATTGAATCCCACCCGTCGCGGTTTTCGCTTTTCCTTTTCAAGTGAGTTACTCCAGACTCTCAAGGAATTAAGAGTCTGAATTGCCCGAACCATGCAATTTATAGACAGCCACCACTTACATTTATTTGAGCAATAAAGTATCCATAGCATCTATTTGGTAAGACTTATGGTTAGCTCCAATCTGGATCCTTGCTACAGTTGGAGCCTGTTTGAGGCGACGAGTACTTGGAAAGACTTCCAATTTTTGGATCCCGGCAGTGAGCCTATATGCGCCCTTTTATTTCAAGGTAATGCCAATAAAGCCACTGCAACTGTCACCGAATTCAGGCTCTGCCCTCGTGAATCCTGTGGAGCTTGAATAAGCAAAATTACTTTTGCAATTCTTTCAGAGACTGGGGAGCGTGGTTCAGTTGGAAAAATGAATATCGAGCATTTCAAAAAAAACCAGTAAAAGCACCGAAAAATTTCAAAAATGTGTAGGGAGTTAAAAACAAAGGAGACACACGTAAGAAACAGATAAATAAGAAATTAAATACGCTAATGATTGCAAAAAAAAAATTCAAAAGAAAAACTCATCAGGAACCAATCCCGTAGAGATTTCGCGAGCACATAGAGAAATAATAAAATAAATAACATAAAATAGCAGCAAAGAAATGTGAAGAGAATTGCGCTCAGTCAGGAAAAACTGACCATTCAGAAGGCGACGTATCACCGAATCGGAGTCAATTTGCAGTGTTCTTGTGGGATCTCGTAAATCGTCACCCTAACAGATCAGACCGATCCGATCTGTCTCTCTTCCTCGTCTCATCCGCCCTCTCTCAATCGCCCGTTGGAGATCTCGGTGTGCGATGGGTGTTACTCGCCCGAATAATACCCGCCGATGGGGTAACAATACTTGCGGATATGCAGCAATTATGAATAGACGACCATAAGAACTGGTAGCGAAACTCCGACGAGGGCGGCACGAAATTACTGTCGTCCAGCAGCCGCCGTGCTGTCGAGGCTAAAACTGGCTGCTGCTGCAGAGTTCCTCCCGATTTTTCGATGAAAATTACTTTCAGAAGTGGAAATTATGGCACAGAAAGTGCAGCTGATTCCGCGATTGAAATTTGACGTTAGTATTTACCTGCTCAAGAGAAAACAGCAATATGACCTGCACCATGGTGTAGGATCCTACCTTCCGCAAAACTTGTAATATCTCCTGATCCCATTCGAATAATTGGAAGTGAACCTGGGTGGTCTCGATCCTTTTGAAAACTTGTACCAGTTGATTCTTGAGCATTTAATTTTCGTTTGCCTTGGGAAACAATGCCAGGAACTGGAGCTTCAGCACTGAATAAAAGCATTCGTTCCACTGCCGCTTTTGATAAATTTGGACTCTTTCTGGAACTCAACGCGTATAGGTTATGGCACGTGGATGTTACCTCGGTCTGCGATCCTATGACAGCCTGTGGAATTTGGCCTGTGACCTAGGTTGTTCTGACAATTTCTACATGTAAATCCCTCCCTCCTCAGAAGTCTATTCCGCCGGCTCGGTGATGCCACCCTGACATAACAATCAAAAGTGGTGAGTTTTCAATTTGAGAGAAAATTGAATGAGGCTTTCCATACCTCGAAGGAGATCTTATTTCTCAAGTTGACTGTCACATCCTCTTTGATTTCAGTCTAGTCGCTTCTCAATTATCCTTGGAGAAAACTTTTTCTGAGAGCAGGTCAGGAGAATGGACATGCTCACCGCGTGAGCTGGCGGCCCTACTGACAGTGTGTCCTAACCGTTACCCAGACTCAACCACCGTTATCTCAGAGAGAGGTTACTTAGTCTCTCATCTTCTGACCATGTTTATCACCGATCTGAGCGATACTCTTGAAGATCAATTTATTAACTGGCCAAGAGACCTAGACCCTAAGGGAATTGAGTTTCAGGGCCGGTGAATTACCTGTCACATAAGAGCTTTTTGCAGAAAACCATTCGTAATCCATTTCAAGGATCTTTTCCCTACCTGCGGCTGAGATACTGCGCCATAAAACGGATTGCTTCTCTTCCTTAAAATTCAACCCTGAATCTCTTCTAGCATGTTGGCTTGCCTTGTTGTTTCAGCTATACCGTAAAAAAGGTAAAAGCTAGGAACATATCGGGAAGCATTAGCCGTGAACTTTTGAAACTGTATGGAACGAGAGCAGTAATCGAATGAAACTCACCAATGGACAAATGGAAGCGGATATCCGCAGTAAGCAGCGAAGCAGTTAAAAGAGTTCAAGAAGTGTTAGTAAGGAAAAAGAGTTGGAACTACGAGGATATTGAAGGTTACCAAGTGAAAACTGGTTACTTGTCAATTTATATTCTTTATTCTTCATTGTTTTGCGCACTAATTTAAGTTCAATTAATAGCCTAGTATATTATTTTGAGCATTCCTTGAATACCCTTTAACGTCAAAAATGATTTACATAACTTCATTGATTGCTCTCCGTTATTCCGATGGAAAATTGGAGAAGAACGGTGTCCCGAAGGAAAAAAACTCGGCAGCAGGAATGATGGGGAAAAGGAAACCAGTATCCGAATCGTATCCTGGAGGCATTAAAAGTGTACGGCTATCCGCGACCTGTTCAAAACCCTGCAGATAAGCTTAATGTTGCGCAAGTTCTACAGCACCATTCAAGATAGCTTAACACCGAAACGTCAGCAAAATTTCCCCCAAAAAATGACTTTTTTCCTAATTCAGTGTGAATGGCATGTGCCCTCTGCCTAACCGTGCCTTTATGAACTTCTAATGCGAAGGGTTCTGAAGTGAATGGTAGGGATGCGGATTTCATCATAGTCGCTTTTCAACGTTGGAGCGTTTGATTGTGACCATTCCCATTTTAGCCATGCATTTTGACTCTATTAAAAGCCTGTTGACATTCGAATATAGCGGGCTCTTACGCATACGAGTGGGGTCCTATTCACCCATCTAAGATGGGAGAAGTCATGGTTAGCATATGCTGGCATTGACTCGGGACCAGATCCAGAGTCTATGGACGTTTTAACCACTTGTCAGTACCCCACAACTGCATCAGTGATTCGAATCTATTATTCTTGAGCAGAAAGCTCTAGAAGACATCTGAGGGGGCCGGTGCGTCATATGCAGAGGGTTTTGTAGTGCAGATGGCTAGCTAGACGAATCGCAATAAGCTTTGCTAATAAGGTTATGCCCCCCATTCATTAACGGAATCGTTCCTTCCTATCGTGGAACGTTAAAAGCCAATTTCTGCGTTGAAAACCTAGCGGAAGAAGACAAAGTGGCCACTCGAGCGACAATGACGATATCCATCGACGGACGACAGAAAACCACCACCGAACGCCTCCTTTAGTGCCTAATTAGACGCAGAGGCGCGAACATCGCGAATTCGGGTCGGGATATGAGTCTTCCGGAAAAACTGTAAGTTTTTGTTAAGTGCGAAATGTGGAGAGTGAAAACCTGTTCTGATTAGGAAATTGAGTGGACTCTTGAGTCAGAGGAAGAATGAGTTTCATGAACAGAACTCCGTTCGGAAGACAAAAGTTTCAAAGTTACTTAGCTGCTTAGACAGTTACGGATAAGCCATACACTCGATTCCGACTCAAAACGGCTGAGTTTTCGGAAAGGAATTTGGCTTAATGCAGTGGTACTGTCGATTCAGACAATTAGGCAAGTGCTGTTATCTTTTTCAGCAGAACAGGTTTCCACTGAACCATTCAGCATCGACAGAGGCCCATTTCCCACCAGAATTTGATCTTTCGAAGACTACAAGTTAACTGTTTCCACTCACTCCTTCATCTCTACAAATTTTCGCAAAAAACTTCACTTTTCCGCCTTCCTTATTTTCCCTGCATTTTCTCCCATTCCCTCCTCATTTTGCGGTGCTTTGAAGAGGCAGGTAACCTCAACATTCCTCATGTGATCTTTGAAATTGGTCTTTTCAGTCTAGATCTATCCTATTCTCGCTCCCTGAATGAATGTCTTAGTGATGGCCTGGGCTAAATCAACGGAAAAGCTGATTTAATGTGAATGCAACTTTGGATTTATGGCCCTTCTCTTTTATGATCAACATTTCACGAATTTGAAAGTGGAAAAGAACATCTGAAATAACCAGACCAGACGAACAATTCATCCGAGGTCAGCGTATCAGAATGTGGCATTATGAAAAAGTATCACGGCTCAGAAACCGGTTTCAGTTCAGGTGAGAAGAAGAAGCCGTTTCACACTTACTAACAACAAACTCCTCCTTATTGTTAGGATCACATTCACAGTAGCAGAACCGGGATCGAATAAAATCAGGAAGGTGGGCGCGCAAAAGTTAGAAAATTCATTTGATGGACAGGGTTAGATTACGGTCAGAGAGGCTGGGCACTAATACACGAATTATTTGTTTTAGCTGAGAGCTGTTCTGTTTTTATTGCCTTTGGTACTTGCTTACTTACTTTTTGGAAATCGACTTTTTGGAAAATTTTGGATTTTGGAATTTTTTTTTTGGAAAAAAATTTTGGAAAAAGAATTTTTGGAAAATTGCAAACATCTTCAAAAAATTGCGTCTGAACCTCTAGAAGGTATGCCTAAAGGTTTAATCTGGTCAATCAGGCCCTTCATTGAAGTATGTGGCACTGTTTCTGAGATTTGAGAAAGGTAAAAGCTGACTATAAGCCAAGCAACATACCCTCCACTGGTAGCTACTAATTGGAGCCGGCTTTAATGATTACTATCAGTCTTTCATGGCAATCGGATATGTGCCACAGACGGAGCTCGGTGGCATCGCCAACTCAAAGAGCCTCATTAGCGTCCACACGAAGCAACACGCAATCTCGAAACGAATAGCTAAGTAGTGGCCATGACAGTATATATCAGAATTCGATAAGCCACTGGAAAGGTTCCAGCTCTTGAATGCGATTGCAAGCAGAGCACACCGAGGTGTCGAGGAAACGGCCGATTCAGTATATACGACCCTCTCCCCTCAACGGCAGCCTATATAGATCCCTTCCTTTCAACATTTACCTAACTCCTTCATATAATAGTATTATTATTTAGTAGCATAGTATTTCTATCATATTATTATTATTTCTATCATATTTCTATCATATTACAATAATTTTTGTGCTGATCACTCAATTCCAATCATTTTTTCTTACATAACAGGGTTAGCTAACGGCACATCCGATTATCATCTGCTCTGGGACCATTGCTGACTTCTACATTAATGAGCCTCCCCTCCCCCACCTCACCCGTAAAATACGACCCCCTCCTGTCGAGGAATCCCCCCGATGTACCCTGATGGCAAGATGGCCGTAGACCGCCAATGTTGGGTAATATTGAGATTTGAATGACCGATGTAGGGTGGCGCCTGTTGACGTCGTTCCATCTGGGCTACATGGTCACACGCTATTGAATCCACATGACACCCCACAGCACCGTCGTTGGATAAAGGCGCAAGAAAACAGAAGAAAAGCATGGTTATGAGTCATTTACAATCACTGGACGCCATACCGATTAGTCACATCTAACCAGCATTATTCAATGTGCAAGGAAGCAAAAGACGATGGGATTACATCTGTCAGGATTGCAAATAAAAACGGTCAGCAGCGACCTTTTTCTCGGTGATGTGGAGCGAAGTTGTGCGAATGGTGGACGCTGATAAGTCCGGGATGCGCCATGCACACCTTTTATCGAGATTGTGGAGCGTCTCAATATGTATTCGGCAAGCTGGATCAACCTGCATAAAGTGCAAGCATCATCGAATATGATATGATATGATATGGTATGATATGATATGAAATGATATGATATGATATAATATGATATGATATGTGATGATATGATATAGAACATATGTACGATGTCGTAATATATCTCGCGAATAAATACTAACTAGTAGACCAACAAAACCGGGAAACGTGGATGGCTACAGTAGGACCGTATATGCGAGACTAGGTACATCTCACCAAAATGCCTTGAACTAAGGACAAAAAGACGATAAAAGGCGGAAGAATATGTGAAATGTACCCTTCGGCTGCATAGCAGTTGAGGGCCTATAAAAATTGTATGAAAATAAAAGAGGAGCAAAGCAAGAGCAAGGAAAATGTTCCACAAGGCAACTCCCACGAATTTGAGTTTCCCGCTTTTCGCATTAGGCCCTGATTCTCCTTACTCAAATATGTGTCCGTAGTCATTTTGTCAAATTATGTATGAAAATTTCTTTGCTCCTTGATGGCCAGATTGATGAGCTGAGTTCTCTGTGCTCGTATTTCTGCTATTAACTACCTCTACCTATCAACGATCAAGATAGGCTTAGATAGGAACTTTAAGCTAATAGCGGTCGTGGACTCAAGCCAAAAAGTGCTGCAAAATGAGATTTCGAAAACTTTTATGGTTACGTGACGAACTTGCAATTTGGTAAGACTGTAACTCATCCAGCTAAACGAAACTGATCCGCATCAGAGTTTCACTCCAGGAAACTGATTTGAACGGTAATAAACATGAATTGAAAAATGATTTTATTTCAAAAATTTGTTCCTCCATCCGTCTAAACAGTGAACACACATTCCCAGCCCACTTGTAGAACAATTCCGTGCGTGGCGCATGCTAGAGAGTCAAAGAATAGAATACGGGAAGAATCGCCTAAGCAGTAAAACATGGAGATTCGAAAAAAATGCAAAAATCTTAAAGAAAAATATAAGGGAAGAAGAGGGACCTCCCAGACAAGAGTTTGACGGGCTCAGTGGTCTTATTCCATAAATGATCAAAGCACTGTCAGAGATGGTGTGCACTTCTCAAAGCAGCCAGCTGTCTACCAACCAAACACGAAGCAGAAAACGGCCCCTCCCCCTTCAGACGGTTGCAGTCAGTGCGGTGGGCGCGGTTGACCCCGCCTCTTTGTGCTGCGCTAATGATCCATGCCGGTGACCGCGTTTTATTACTCGGATTTCAAGGTGGGAAAACAAAAGCGTTCGTTCGTTTCTCCAACGCTGCAATAGACTTGAAATGACGCAGCAGACGCTGTAGCGACGAGATAAATTGTCAGGTGGGCTTAAGAAGAACTTAAAGAACATTTTTGAGAGTTCGGCGGTGTAGTCAAATTCAAGCGAATTAAAGTGGAGTTTAACTATAAGCAAATTGTTGCGTGTTGAGTTTTTTTTGCAAATTAAGCAAAAGTCACAGGGGGTTGTTTCCGCAAACAGCTAAAAGGATACGGAAAAGAACGCTCCAAGGGGATTTTCGATTTTCGAACTTGTAAAGATCGTAGCCTCTATCGAGCTTCATCTTAACCAGTTCTGCCTTCGTACGTATTGAATACGTTGAATGTTGATTGGGAATTTTGTGATAACGAGCTAGAAAAATGGAATTTCGAGAACGAAATTGCATAACGAACGCTCAAAAGGGCGTTCGTCAAAATGAGATCCGAAGTGAGGACCACTTGATTTGGTGAGTACACCCCCCAATCAAACACTTTCGTTACCCTCCCCCACCCCCGTAGCTGTTCAACAAAACTGAGAAATGGAACGAAAAATGAGAACTAAACAATTCGAAAGGAACTGAAATGTGATCATTCAATCCTGTCATGTCGCAAACACTGTCGACCATCACTAGGGAAAGGAAGAACGAATCCAAAAAGGCTCACGGAATGAAGGAATTGACTTTGTTAGTATTTGTATAAGAAGCGAATTCCAGAGTGTGAGGGTTTTACAGAGAGCGAAAGGGATGAAGATAGATTATAATATAAAAAGGACGAAGAATAAAATCTCTGGCGTTAATCATTTTCTTGCAGGGATGAACCGTGCATCCCAGTATCATTCCCAATTGTGGTGGTAGTTATTACGATTTGGCCTATAGCAATGACTTGCGGGAGCCAGCCAATGTACAAATCGCTGCTTTTATACTTCAACGGGTCTGGTATAAATTCATCTATCCCGAATGGATGGAAGGCTGAGCTGCATGAGCAGGCATAGATGTGGGATTCGATCCCCTCACCATGAGAATCAGAGTGCACGCCACCTATCACTTTTATACATTCTACATATAATATTTTTGTGGTTAAGGAAAAAATACCGAGTTCAGCTCGGATGAGTGGGTGTATTTACTAGTTGACCTATTTCTTGATTTCTTCAATATTTGACAATTTTATAGGAGTGATGTATTGGGACAGAAAATTCGCGTTGCCGCGTGCGAATTACGACGCGAATGTCCAGTCCCTATGCAAACTCATTTCGCCATACCTCTGATGCACTTACCTTATGAATTGACTTTCTTTTAAGATATCTAGATTCTAATCTAAATTGCCCGCCGGTAATTTGCTGGCATTCAAAAAAGGAATGTTCAAAAATGTCATTACGAGCTGAACCCTTTTCGACAAAGCTGCTGTGAAGTAGAAGTTCAGAGCAAAGCTAATCTAGGAGATTCGATTTCTTAATCAGCTTAAGCCTTGGGTATCTGAATGGTCCATGATGTCATTTCTCATGAGCATATCTTTATCACCTCGGAAGGAAGCAGTGATTTCTGTCACCTTTTTTTGGCTTTTGAATGATTGAGAGTACTGATTTTTTCCATATGTAATCCCAAATAAAAATAGTTTTTCGGAAATAGTCTCAGAAATCATGGTTTTGGTAAAACTAGTAGATTTGTAGGAAAAGCGACTGAGTTTATTTACTGTAAAATGAAATTGTGAGCATCCTAGATGTCAAGCAGTGCACAGCATTCCTGAGTCGACAGTGAATGCTGGCAAGATTTCCGGTTCCAGTTGTCAATATGGGAGCAGTGGTCGTTTACCACCGCAATGCAATAAAAATCGACAACGAGGCGACGACGACGACTACCGGAAGATCCCGACGACGATGACAACGCATGAACTTCTTTGGGGACTGAAGGGCGATAAAGAAAAGGGATGTGCAATTGATTGGTAGTTTTGGTTTCTTGCGTTGATGGAAAAGTGGAGCTGATAGCCGCTCTCTGAGTCGTTCGCAGGTAAACCCTTTAATTAGTGAAAGTGCCGGTTTAGTGGTGGGCGATTGATGTCATGGAAGGTGAGAAGTGAGAGGATCTGGTTCAATCCCTTTCGTCAGCCTCTGTTCCCAGCCTCAATAATATTACTACCAGAATTTTTGGGATTTCAATAAATTCATTTTCTGTAGTTGTAACTCCTACTCATACCTTATTGGTAGGCTAAAGGGTATCAGTCAGAGGTCAAAAAGTATCCAGCCTTTTGCATTGCCTATTTTGGCAGGCAATAATTCCGCTCGAACACTATTGATGGTAACGAAATGAAAAAATATTAGATTCAGCATACTTTTCTGTACATTTACAGTGCAGAACCTCTTTTATCCCAGTATTTCTTTCCTTGAAATTTTAAAACTGTTGAAAGGTGATTTTGTCATCTTTCACTTCTAGAGCCATATCTACGTTGAGAAATGCTTCGAGTGCCAAAAAGTAGTGGTCCGAAATGGTCACACCTAGATTTACAAGGAGTGAGGCGGAGCTTTCGCAGCTTGTTCTGTGCAGTTTTTTGGATAGCTCATCTTTGGATGTGGAGGTTTTGGTTTCAAGGCGGGAAGCGTGTGACCTTACGTATACCTGCTCAACGGAGGAGAGCGTATTTCAAGTGAACCTTTGTCAGTATTTCATTGAAAGGCTGCAGTGCTATGTAAAGGATGCGCCCATAAAATTTTGGTAGTCTGCGCTTACGACAGGCCATGGAAAAGTGACCAAAGCATGCATAATTTTGGACCATTGCTTCTCTTGACGTAGATTTGTAAAGCTGCCCTCCTGTTGTCCACGACTGGCAACATCCCTCCAAAAGTAGTCGTCACACTCCTAGTCAACTGCAACGTACGTCCTAGAAGTTCTGAGGCATCTTGTGTCACTACCCAAAAATCTTACTTTTCTATGCCTTGAAGAAACGGTTGGATCGCCTTCTGGAAATCGTCTTTAGGCTTCACATGTAGATAAAAGCAGGTTTCCTCTATAAAACAATACCCACATAATCTGAAAAGTCGCGAAAGTGCTGAATAAACAAGGCAAAATAATCGGTGTGAAAAATGGTGTAATTTTTTTTTTGTCCAACGCAACATTTTTGTCCACCTCTCAGTCGTCTTGTAAAGTTACAGCCACAACCGTTCAAAAGTACTTCCTGTATATGTACCAGAAGCTTGCTTGTTTGTTCGTCTGTCTGTCTTGCTTGCTTGTTTGTTTGTGCGCGAGCCCTGGTAGATTAAAAAAAAGCGAACGAAACCATGGCCTTTGCATCGCATTTTCACTGTGAGATGTATTTAAAATGTTTCCACCTTTTAAGATGATTATCAAATTACTGTGCTTTTGAAACTCAATTCATTGATTGCTGGAAAACTAGCCCATCCCAAATTACTAGAGAATATCTCTTCGGTAGACCACTAAGTGACTCTAATTTCAAATTCGGATGTGACTGCTCGTAGTAATAGATTATGGTAGAACATGTATATTTTCTAAAATAAGCATATACTATTGCGTCCTAATGATACATAGGCTTTATTAGAGCATGTGGAGTACTTTTCCTGACAGCATGTAATCTACATTTCCAAGCAAAGGCAAACTGGATGTGGAAATTGAACATGAAAAACAGACAGGTGTCATTCATCAATCTAAAATAACCACATAGCTGAAGAATTAGAGGATGCATGAGTGGGGCAGTTTTGATGGAACTATTTCTGCCACAAAAATGGACACCACCTCGTAGCAAGTCTGGAGCTCTTAAACAAACTCTATAATTGTTTCGTAAAATATACTCAGACAGCAATAATCCTCTAATTAATACAAAACTAAAAAGAAACCCGTGAACCAGTACAGAACTGAGAGATGCGCTGCTCTTTACGCTTATGCAGGTATTCGCGCAGCAATGACTCACTGACACTCATACACACCCAAAAGGTGTCATGTCCCATACCGCGTCAGAAATGTGATGACACTACAAAACACAAAAAGCGAAAATCAAAATCGAAAAAATCGGAAATCGAAAAAATGGTTTTCATTCAAAGCACAGACTTGAGGGGTTGACAATGATCTTAAAAAGTAGTGCACTATTCCCGAAATTCGCTAATTGTCTCCCCACCCTAATCTGACACCATCGTAGCTCACGAAAAAGCCCGACGGTTCTAGTTTTTCATTATATTGGCTACAGGCTGTGTGTCGATTGGTCGAACTTTCGCGCGGCCTCCCGTGGCGAGTGCGAGTTTTTTTTTCTGCGATTGAATATGGCTTGACCATCCCGAAGCTTCCAACTGGCAATTTTTAAACTCACCCCCTACAGAGCCTCGCCATCCGCGGAATATGGCTTGAACATCCCGAAGCTTTCAACTGGCAATTTTTAAACTCACCCCCTACAGTGCCTCGCCATCCGCGTTGAAGCCCGCTCAGAGCCACGAAGAAAAATAGTCATTTCAATGCAGACGAAGAGACTGGAGTAATCGAAATAAACTGTTAAATTGTGCTGGGCACAATTTAACAGATTATTCCGATTACTGCTGCTGTGCTGCCCCATCCAGGAACCCCATTCAAAGACGTTCTTAGAATCTATCAGAAATTGCTAGAACAACAAGAGAGTAGCTGAGGTGGAGCTAGAAGGAGTGAGGTGAGTGAACTACTTCTCAACCAATTAAGAATACCACAAAATGTGAATGACGAGAAACCACCAATAAAATAACCGGTTTCACGGGAATGTCCAGGTACGTGCAGAAAATGCTCGCCACTTGTCAGCGAAGCAGTCATCATAATAGACGAGCAGGATCGCCGCGTGTACATCATATACATCGAAAAGGGCAACCAGTTGTCCGACCCTCACCCGGACCGATGCCCGTACGCACAATTATGTTGCGCCGGTAACCAAAACCATGCAACTGGACCCTCACCGCTTACCCATCTCCCTCGAACGGAGCTGAATAGCAAGGCGGCCTCATTGTGTTCGTGGATTACGGGGTAATATTCTCGTAATAAAAATAAAAATATCTCGATGTAAAATTGACCACTAGTTAAGGACTGCGTGATCCTGGATATGTACCAATTTCTTTCCGCATCCTTCCACTGATTTGGAAACCCTCTTGCGAATCAATTTGAATTACCAGAAATTACCGGTGCTCATGACCAGTCTATAACTATCTCGAGAATAAATATGCTAATACAGTTGCGGAAGAAGGCACTTGCAATAGTCTTCTTCAGATTTTCAAAGCAGTTTAAATTTGATCTGGACTTGTAAGCCATCATCATTGAGTGAGAACTCTTTCCCTACCATTTCAAATGCATGGATGTAGAGGATAAAATTGATGTGAATAAATAATTAAATAATGTACAGAATGAACTTTTGGCTTTGAACAATACTCTATTCGAATGCGCCGTGCATTCTAGTTCCATTCAGAATCGTAGTGGCAGTTGAATGGGATTTGGTCTGAGCTATAATCTACTGAGCACAGCCGATATACTATGTGGTGCATTTATCCTCCCAGACAAGTGTTGTAACAGTTCACCTAACCCAGAGGTATGGAAGGCTTGGTTGACCTGAGTGGGCATCGATGCAAGATTTGATCCCCGCGCCGTGTGGCTGGGAGTTCATATATACCACCTATCACTACCCCACCTCCACCCTTTCCAATTGCAATTTGCCAGCATTTTCAACTCCTCCTATATTGGTGTTTATGTGGTCCCTGCTCTAAATCAGGGTCTGGTATAGCTCCGTAGGTTAGAGAGCTGCGTAAAGCAGAAGAAGTGGAGCTGATTCTATGCCGTGTAAGCAAGAATCGAGCATTATAGCACCACATACGCACTCCTGTTTACATCAGACACATCCCGCAGGGCATTTGCTGACCCACTTATCCACTGGTTTAGAAGCCAATATGACGAACATATTTGGAATTAGACCCCACATGGATTTCAGCCCTAATGACGTTCTTTTTGACAGTACTTCGGTTCTCTACCTCGGCCGCTTAATGAGGAATGATATCCTTCCGAATTTGAGAGGTTGAGTAATTATAAAACGAGACGCGCTTTCATGCATCCTACCACTTAGATTGATTATTGATTATCACTAGGAAAAATTCTCAGCTTGTTTTTTTGAACTCTCGAGTATTGCCATGTCTATCTAAGAAATTCCTCAAAAAATTTCTCTCAGGACGTTATGGACAACCAGCAATTTGGATAGCTTGGTAGCTGTTATTTGTGCAGAGCAGGAAATAGATGGTTCACGCCAACAGGTAGCGACGATGCGAGGAGCGTCAAAGAGCCATCGTAATAAAGTAGAACCAATAGAGGGCCCATTTCGTTGCTAAATCTGGCCTACTTGTTGTAATTTACGACGTTTTTTCTAGCCACCAGATTTTCTAGACCTTTCCTGAGCTTTTTCTGATAGAAAATTGTGAAGCAGCAGATCGTTTATGAACCGCCCCGGTGGAACCTGAAACTCAGTAAGCCATCAAGTTTCATGGTGACCACGTATTTATGTACGAAATCACTAAAACGTGTACTGAAAAATGGAAGACCAGAGTCACTGGGGTTACATTTCCTGCTGGAAGGAACTACCATCTTCCACCTGATTCGAAGTTAAGGTGAGAGAGGTTCGAGGTACTTGACATCCTTTGGAACCTTAAAAAGGTCTCCGAACGAAGGCGTCCAAGGCAGCGACTATGGGATCTAGGGCGGTAAACGGTACACAAAAAGTGAAGAGCATAATGACTGTACGGTAAGCAATCACCACTTCCATCGAGGACAGCTCAGTGACCTACTTCTCCCCCTCCTCTCCTTGGCGTTAGTCCCATCAGTTGCAGAGTCCGCTGAGCTCAGTGGCGAACTAATACACTCAATTCGATCAAACGATTTATGCGAGCTTTTTCATTGGGTTCTGTCAACGGTACTGGGTTCTGTCAATGGTACCTATCGAAGCCGCAACTACAAGCCTAACATAAAATCCTCTGAAGCCTAACATAAAATCCTCTGATAAAATGACAAATCCAAAGGCAGCCAGAGCGATAATTTGGATGTTTGTGAGAGGAAGTATATTTCTGCCCCCAGTGACGTCTCTACTGGTCCAAGGTGATGATGTATAGTGCAATTGATGGCGGAAGGCGCGCTAAGTGATTAACAAGGCTCAAACCAGGGAAGGGTTTCGACTTTCCAAGGAACTTTGAGTAGGAAGCTAGATGGATCGATAGAGCCGAACACTGATTATAGTTGTGAAAAATAAAATCGCAAAATGCCATTCTGAAACGAGTCGAGAGGGGTCGAAGTTCACTTGCGATGACACTTTTGCTAGGCACATCATCATCAGAACAGCCTTTGCCAAGCCTGCCACGGCTATCGTGGCTCATTGGTAGTGTCCGGACTTGTAGGCGGGGAGATTTGAGATTGGTCGAGGCAGTGTGAGTTCTTTTGAATTTCATGTTTCACCGTTAGTATGCAAGTACTCTTCGCTTACTTCTGAACGTTTCCTTGTTCTAGCACCCAGTTGCACCCGTCATTGACACTGCTATTTTTCCCTTCAAGATTTTATCAGCAGTTTCAGTTGTTATACTCAACATCAGAAAACCAAATAAATCCGAATTCAGGTCATATCAGTATCAGCATCAATTGATACTGATGGAACAGAGCAAAAATGTTGCTCACAGAATGCCCAGTGCAAATCATGGGTGGGCGGGAATAGGTGCCAGCACAAGGAAACGTTCAGTAGTGAAAGAGAAGCACTTAACACACACAGAATTACATACACAACACCCACAGACACAAAATGCAAAGAATCCGCACTAACGGGGAACAAACACAACCCTCTTCCCTCCCCTCCCTCCTCTCCCCCCTCTCCCCCCTCTCCCTCTTACAAATCCGGGACATTACCAGTGAGCCACGATGACCGTTACCGGTTTACCGCTGAACGTGCTGATGACAAAGTGCTTTGCCAATGAGGCATCATCAGCAAACTTTGACCACTCCTGACCAACTAAAATGTGGGATTAATATAGGAGAGAGGATAGGAGTGTTATTTCTCGAGTTTTTGGCTATTTTGCTGCGTTTTTCTGTCCATTCCCACTAATTAGTACCTCTGCTTTTATTTCAACCAGGTACCGAATCATACCGTCTTTGCTTCAATGAGAACCAAAGCAGATGAATAGAGAGGAGCTGGAAAACTTGGCTGACTCTGCCTCATTATTTTCCGGTCTAAATAATCCAGCCTAGCCCATGATAACACCAAGACGCCTTCACACTTTGCGAGACCCGGCGCCGCCGGGTGCCGCAAAGTGTGAAGGCGGTTCTGTCTGCCATTTCTATAGCATCTATGCGATTTGTGGCGACCCCCTTTTTCAGAATGAGCCGTTCAAAAATCTTGGAAGTTATCATAAACAACGCTTTTCGCAGTTTTTTTCATGAAATGTGATCATCTTGTTGAGGTTACAATTGAATGAGACCATTCCACCCTTTTTGTGCCTAGTTTGAAAATATATCGGATAGAAGTGTTCGTGACGATAACTACACCGTGTATGCATCCGCATAGGATACCGGGTCTGAGATCTTTCAACTCAAGTAATATGTCGGATTTTGATTTTGAAAGCAATGCTTCAGTGACTGACAGCTTAAAACTCAATAAATCAATCGATATACCCGCATGACCACAAGAAGCCTGCAAGCGTTGGTCATTGCTCTCTGCGTGAGCAAAAGGAGTACACGAGTGTACCATCTCATGGATTTAGAGATTCATCGAATGTACGGACGGTGAGGGAGATCGCGGTAGAACCTAGCTTGATTGTAATGGTCAAACACGATCGGCTTTTCTTCTTCAGTTACGGAATCATCGTGTATTCTCAGCAGCATTGATATGTCCTTTTATGAAACCATTTCAGTACAGCTATACCATCTTTGCTCTGCTGGGTTGCTAAATATCCTTTCTTAAAGATACTCTTCCTTGTCATCAAAGGAAAGCCTTCTCTTTTTGTTTCAATGTCGCCAATAAAATTGGTCCTCCGTTCGAGTGTTTCTCGGGCAAGTTGCCAGCTGTACTACGATGATCAGTGATCACAGCTTTCTGAAGTCCAAAGACCTTTCGTGAGCCTCAGGACTATGATGGGAAATAGAGATCACTCGTTTGCATGGACAAGTGTACGGTAAGTATAGCCGTCCATTGCATCGATCACCTTTATTCCGTAGCGAGGCCACTCCTTTGGGAAAACATATGGAAGACAAAGCTGATTCCAACCGGGACCTGTGATTTCTCCGTACAGATTTCTCCGCCGCTGTGATACAGTAGCGGTCAGATTTCATTGAACTGTTCCAGGAACAGGAAAATCTCTTTCTGCGCATTTGCCTGTTCGGCCCTGCTGTCGTCCACAGATTTTTGAGAAACTCTTCCAATGTTTCCAGAGTTCACGCTACGACCTATGCGTTGATATCCATATACGGGATCATCGTTCCAGGAAGCCTCCAAAGAGGGCAATTGGACGATTTCCATCCAAAGAAACAATGCGATCAAATCGTTATGTCCTCATTGTTTGTCGCCATCCATGCGCAATTCTTCGAAACGTAACGATTCGTCTCCTGTGCGAGCAAGCCCAGAATATCATCGTTGAGGGAATCGTCCATGGAAATCTCTGTTCTTCCGTTACCCATTTATTTACGTTGAATTTGGTTATCAAGGGCCGCGTGTAAACTTTCACGCAAAAAAAACAAGAATCCGGCTTAGATAAATACAGCCTCCGCAAAGTGACATCGGAAGGGGTGGGGGGTTTGGATGGGCGCGGTCACGAGGGTTTTAGGAGCAAAAGAGTGGACGATGCCCATTGAGATTGCTCTGCAGAAGTGCACTGGCCCCTGGCAATCCATGAATGGTTCACTTTTCATTCCAGGTACATCAGTAAGCGCCCATTTGTCGTTCCTTTGCACATCACCGCACCAACAGTCGTCATTGTCACCGGAAGCACCATCATAGAAGGGTAACACCATATGTCCAGGAGCGACAGCCAGAGCGCTTCCTCATCGTCATTTCTCGTTTTCAGAAAAAAAGTCACTCTAATGCCGAGTTATATGCGAAGTTTTCGCCCAAAACTCAGCATCCTTATAATAATTGTTAGGAAAAGTTCCCGGTTAGGCCGCGGTCATACTCACCGCAGGCAGGGCGTGGCTGCGTTCACAGGCAGTGAGGGAGAGTGGCATAGGCGGAGACGCAGATATACGCAGCCACGCCCTGCCGCCAGCATCGCAAAGTATGACCGCGGCTTTAAAAAAACAGCACTTATAATTTCGTTGTTGGTGGAGGCTATATATACAGTGTGTCCCAAAAGTATAGGTCCACCCTATTTTTCATCCATATCTCCAGAATGATAAGTGATTCCTTTCCAAATTTTTATATGTAGTACCTGATCCCTGTAGCAATCAAATGCCTCAGTAAAATTGAAGACATAAAATTGCAAAATTTTATTTGATTGTTTTTTCAAAAATAAGGGTGTCCCAAAAGTATAGGTCCACTCAGCCTTTTCGCCTTGCTTCCATCGAAAGGTAGGTTGTGAGGAAGATGTGTTGACGCATCCTTCTGAGATTTACTCTAGAGTGCCATGCCAAGCGGTACACACTTTTTCGAGTACGAAAATGGGCAAATCCTGGCCCACAAGGATGTGGGACTCGCAAAATTTCTGAAAAGATGGGCCTATCCCAAAGCTCGATCAATAGCTTCTGTCGTACCATGGACCTGTACGGACGAAAAAGGAAAGTGGAAGGCCGTAGGAGCTTTCTGAGAGGCAGAAGCGACGGATCCTCAACGCTGCGTCCTATTCCAGAAAGGGTGTTTGTCGGCTGTGGACTTAATGTATGTATGTATCGCTGTTTATATGGAAGTGAATTACTTTCTAGAACGTCTTGCTAAGCCCTGGAATCCATACGATGTGTGATAAATAGTATCCTGCTCTAACCAAAGCGAGAGAAGGCGGTCCCTACCATAACACTACCACCAGCAAATCTGCGCCTCGAGAAGTAGCGCGGCTCCTTCCTCAAATCCCTCCAGTAACTAGCTTAGCCGTCCGGTCCGTCCAAATTGAATCTCTTTGCATCAGAAAAGATCACCTGCAACACTATTAATATTGCTGCGTGAACTACTACGTCAGTAATGTAACCCTGCAGAATACCTATCCCATTGATGCGTCAAGCTGACATGTTCCTTGGCAAAATGGATTCGAGCCTCTTCGTGCGCCCTCGTGAGGTATCGCGTGGACGAAAACCGTCTTTGCTCGATGTGAGGAGACGACTCCAGCAGACGGTGCACAGTGCTTTTCGATACAGTAGGTGCCAGTTCCTGCACAGCCGACAAACACCCTTTCTGGAATTGGACGCAGCGTTGAGGATCCGACGCTTTTGCCTCTCGGAAAGCTCCTACGGCCTTCCACTTTCTTTTTTCGTCCGTACAGGTCCATGGTACGACAGAAGCTGTTGATCGAGCTTTGGGATAGGTCCATCTTTTCAGAAATTTTGCGATTGCTGAGTCCCACATCCTTGTGGGCCAGGATTTGCCCATTTTCGTACTCGGGAAAGTGCGTACCGCTTGGCATGGCACTGTAAAGTAAATCTCAGAAGGATGCGTCAACACATCTTCTTCACAACTCACCTTTCGATGGAAGCAAGGCGGAAAAGCTGAGTGGACCTATACTTTTGGGACACCCTTATTTTTGAAAAAACAATCAAATAGAATTTTGCAATTTTATGTCTTCATTTTTACTGAGGCGTTTGATTGCTACAGGGATCAGGTACTCCATATAAAAATTTAAAAGGAATCACTTATCCATTCTGGAGATATGGATGAAAAATAGGGTGGACCTATACTTTTGGGACACACTGTATGTTCCTACACGTGGAGGACCTACTTCAAGAGACGCGTATAAGCTCTTTACTTAGGTCCCAATGTGCAAAAAGTTCCCTTATGCATGCTCTTCCCATAACGAGTTCATCATTTGATCACGTCTTACTGCCTCACACCGCAGATCAGCAGGATTTCAATCGATGGTTAGTGATGCGGCGCGGTGCGGCGCAAACGACGCCCGCAAAATAGTGCAACAAAGAGGGATGACGCTGCAATTCTCCACGTTTCTGACCACTTTATTTCATTTGTTTCTAACTGTCGCTTTTATTTCCATTGCCACATAGCATCTATATTTTTGTTTCGGTTTTTTGGAAGCTTCATACCACTGACTTTCATTCGAAATCGTAAAGTGCGGAGAGGTTGCCCACCTCCGAGAAATAGGTCCGCCGGCCAGTCATGTGAAAATTAAATTTTTTATCCTAACATAAAGTTTTGTCATTTAAGGCTACCGGAATCTAATTCACAGCTGTACATGATGATCTTGAATTGATAGCCCGAAGCGCTTTCTATCACCGCCCTACATCCTGCTGTCGCTGGAACAGTTTATCCGTTAACTCACTTTTTCAAACCGAGAAAGTGATTAATGTTGGGTTCAGCGCTCTGAAATGCTCAGTGTGAAACATAAATTATCATATTGTACATATAAATATATTTATATATGTGGATTTCTGAGCCGGCACTAGGTAGCGCTAACATGCTTGAGGTATTCATGCTGAAAAGACCTAAGTATTTCTTCAGTTAATTGGTAACATGCCGATGTAGTGACCTCGACCTGGTGTGATTTATTTATTTGCTTCGATTCGCGCTAAGGGATCGTTTAGCGCTGTCCAATAACTGAGATCCGTTTCTCACTATTGCGTTTATGGCCGGTATATCAGTGTATTTCTCGCCTCGGATAGACATCGGTTAATTGTCCCGTGGACCAGTAGAGACGATTAGTAGGTCGTGCGCACGATGGGTGATCAGGTGGAAACGGATAGACCCACGTATCATGACGGACTAAGTCGAACAAATTAGCAACTGCAGGCAGTCGACAAGACAATCTTTGTATGCGGTTTTGGAGGGATGGGTAGTGGTACAATAACATGTAAACACAGCTGCAAAATTTCACCTTTTGAGTGTGCCTCATTAAGATAGAAAAGTCGCGTTGCACATCGCGGCGCGAGTTGTTTGTTTCAATGACATACAACATGATCTTCTCCATATGAGCACAAATGGTGCTACCAAATACGAGGTGTTTACCATAGAGGGGATTGAACCAAAACTAGTCAGCTCTAAATAATGATCAAAAGCTGCTAAGGTTCTCACTGGATGATTGGTAAAGAAGATATGATAAGTGGAATGAGGTCCAGATAAAAGGCGATGGCAAGGGGCCATACTACCGCCCCACGTGTCCGTGAATCGAATTCAGAATGAAATCCACCCTAAACTGACCGAGTCATTATACAGGGTGGGGCAAAATTACGGAAACAAGGCGCGGGCGCGGGTTTTCGACCCCGGAAGCGCTTTTCGGAGTTGAAAAGCTCGTGCTTGTTTTTATACGATTCAGTGCAACCTTCTCTACTCGCCAGCACAAAAAATTTGTCTATGATCCAAATTGACGAGGCCATCCCCTCATCATTCTTCCATCATCGACCTGCACCATCAAGGATTCCGAGCGATTGACATCTTCCGTCGTCTAAAGATACCAGGAAGTCTTGTGTCGAAAACATTCGCAAGTTTACGGAATTAGAGAACCTTTCCGACCTACCAGGACGTGGGAGACCGACTTCTGTCACGATCAAGGCGAACAGCAAGAAGGTGCGCGATCGTCTGCGTGGTCTTCGTTCACCGCTGTTCTTCGTTCCATAGGAGTTAAAGTCAACGCAAACCACTATTTGGACATCCTGAAGATCGAAGTCTTACCGTGGACTCAGGGGCACTTTGGAACTAAGAAATGGTGCTGTCAACAAAACAATGCCCCTGCTCACCAGTCCAAGATTGTCCAGAAGTGTGCCAGGAAAATTCCCCAGATTTCGTCGCATTTGATGAATGGCATCCCAGTTCACCGGACCTCAACCCACTCGATTTCTCCGTATGGAGCATCCTCGAGTCTAAAACATGCTCAAACCCCATCGCGACCTCAATTCCTTGAAGGCAGCATTGGAGAAACCATGGAATGAGTTAGACGAAGGCTACCTCCACGCCACGGCCAACGCGTTTCCGGAGCGTCTTCGATCCTGTGTCGAAGTAGATGGAGACTGTTTTGAAAAAAAAGTAGTGCTTTTTGTTCAGTTTTTTCTGGGGAACAACTCAGTTATAATTAGTTTTCTATTCGAGCTGAAATAAAGTTTTTGGGGGGCATCAATTTAGTTTCCGTAATTTTGCCCCACCCTGTATATCCGGGGTCGGTTAATAGATTAAAACTAATAGATAACTAGAGGTGACACCCATTATTATTAATACGGAAGAACTAGAGAACAATGCACTAATATCGACTGGCCCTTAGGATGATTTCATATACTGCGGCGCTGCCCACGGCACCTGCCGCGACGCGCTCGATTGATGACGTGTGACTCAAGGCTTTTCAGTTCATTTCATCGAATGTTTTAAATAACAGCTAGCATAATAGCAGATAATCATCAAAAAACCTTATGCATTCATGAGTAATAAAGTTGAAAGCTAAGAAAGTTGAAAAAAAAGAAGAGAAAGAAGAGGGAAAAGTCAGATAACATCATTTAAATGAGACGCGATTGAACATACTGGTTGCGCAGCGCCAAGAAGACGTGTTCGTTCCGTAAGGTCGGTCACCGACTTCATGAGCAAACTACGTTTTGTGGGATAGGGTGCAAGGGAATCAGAAATGAAGTGATTTAACCACATGGGAGATAATTTCTTCTCACACGCAATCGAAATACACACCGCTACACTACAAACATTTGACAAATGAAAAATTATCCGATAAATCTCTTTTTCGAATGTGTCACGTACCTAATTATCAGAAGGACACTTGGGATGGTAGTATGGCCCCTTGCCAATGCGTTTTATTTGAACCTCATTCCACTTATCATATCTTCTTCACCTGTAACCCAGTGAGAACCTTTGGAGCTTTTGATCACTATTTGGAGCTGATCAGTTTTGGTTCAATCTCTTTTATGGCAGACATCTCGCATTTGGTGGGCCATTTGTGCTCATATGGAGAAGATCATGATGTATGTCATCAGGACAAAAGCAAGTCGCGTCGCGGTATGCAATGCGACTTTTCTGTCCTAACGACGCACACTCGTAAGGTGACATTATGCAGCTGCGTTTCGGCCTGTAGGTACTGTAGAGACGGTGGTGGCCCGTGGCGCCGTCCCCTAGTACCATTCGCGGAACGAATATTAATTAATTCTAGCAAGACTAGCTGAGCATCCCATTCATTCAATATACGTGAATTTGCACTGGATTCCTCTGGGCGGATCAGAACCACCGAGCTGTGCCTCTGGCCCCGCCGCAAGTCACTATAGAGGCTAAATCGGGTGCAAATGCCACTGCGCAGTGCCAAGCAAATGATCATGCCAAGTGGTCCATTCTCTCGGGACGGTGAGAAAAATAATAAAAAAACTCCATGCCTTCATGTAAAGCTGAAATTCGAATAAAGGAACTCATAAGTAGGCACTGTGAAAATGAAGCAGGGAGTATGAGTTTCAAGGTGGAACGGTAATCACAACGGAAATCGCTAGAAACCTTTATAAAAATACATATTGTTGGAGAAAATTGAAATTGACTGTCGGGACAAGAAGGTGGGGACCGAACTCGTCAACAGAATAGTGGAATAATAATAGTATATATGCATATATACAGTAGCGCTCAAAAATCTTCGGCCAAAACTTTTTTGTCATAACTTTTTTCTACTTGACCAAATTTGACAAAATTTTAATATGTGGTGCCTGAACCTATTGTCAACACTCTTTTCATGGTTTTTTTACGAGAATTTACTACATGACCACCGGAAAAAAGAAAAAGGCTTGGTCAAGAAAAACGGCTTTCTTTACAAAAAAAAAACGAGCAAGCCTCAGAGAACATTAATATTTTGTTGAAAGACCACGACTTTTGATGACAGCGGTACAGCGAGGCGGCATAGGGATGGCATCTCAAAAACAAAAAATTGCATTTAACCACGTAATTTACACCGTTGTGCGCCAAAATAGTATATTTAGTATGCAGTGTCTCCCAGTACAATACTGAAATTTCTCTTAGATCGGTCCAGTCGCAAAACAGTTACAAGTGAAAAGCCAAGGGAAAAACCATTTGACCGAAGACTTTTGAGCGCTACTGTACATATGCATGCAGACAGAAGAATGAAAAATTAGAAATGGATGACAAAAGTGGAAATAAACGGCAAAGAATCTCACAGATGAGATATCTTATAGTTACTCAGATGAGTCGGAATTGAATAAGGAAAATCCATGGCTTATTTTGAGCTGATCAATAATCAGTGAACACCTCGGCTTATTATTATACAATGCAATATAAGCAGCCGGTTAGAATCCGATCATTGAGCCTTTCTAATATGACGATCTTACGAAAACGTTTGAGCATATGGGTTGAGGTAATGTAGTGTTGCAACTGGTGGCGCAGTCCCCCTCCCATGGTACCGAGATCAGTATCTGAGCTGTGCAACTGACAATGAGCCTTTCATCCAGAGGCAAGTTATGCGTTGAGGAAGTTATTTCAGAAATGACACACTTCCCGTGCTTGCCCCGACCCCTTCCTCAAGTCTACCTGATGTTAAGACTCTATATTGCAGTGGCGTATTGAAGTGCAAAAGCTTCTTCCCTTCATAACTACAACGTAGAAGATTTTCGATAGATTAGAGAGAAGCGGCAAAAACTGGAAGAAAAACCATAAGTATAAATCAGATGGATTGGAAGTGAGCGTTTATTTATAGAGTGCGAAGAGGGTGCGATTCGGGTGTTATGACCCCCTGGAGGTGCCAAGCGAATGCGTTCATTAATTTCAATCTACGACAACCTGCCATTATGTGCAAGCACTTATAATCACACCACCACCATCATGGAGCAGCGTTTACGTTAACGAGAGAGTAATTACCCGCTACCAGCACACTAACACATACCCACAAGACCACCCTCTGCCACCCAGGGTCAAGAATTGCATTAGACGAATTTTTGAGGTACGACCCCCACCAAACAACGACTTCCCTCCCATGGCAAATGATGTTGACCACTAAAGTTTTGTGTCCAAAAACGGCCTGGAAAGTGTTCGAATTCTTGTTAGCAGCTGATTTTCGCCGTTGCCTCCTAGGGAGAGTTGATGGAAGAATGCGGAGTTATGGGCAAATTTCGATCTCAGAAGTGATATAACCCGCACTCAATGCTTCCCGTGCAGATGTGCTTATCCTTTCAGTACTGAGTCCCTTTCCATCTTGACTCAGCGTCGGTATAATCACTAACACTAACACGTATGTACGTATATGTAAGATGGATTTTTCTTGCAGATGACATTGAAAATTCAAAAATATCAAGATCTATTTATGTAAGTTGTTGAGCCACAGGAATGAGAAACTAAAAATATTGCCGTACTGCTACCTAGTACCTATGGTTTATAACCTTCTGATCATTGATGGACGACCTTTAAAGGAATCGTCCACGGAAAATGAGTTTTTGTGTTACCCATATGTTTATGTTGTATTTGCCTAATGTTGGCCTCATGCAAAATTTCACGCGAAAAAAAATGCGAATCTGGCTGAGATACAGCACCACAAAGTGCGGTCCAGGTGGGCGGGGCCTCTGTGTAAAAGCCTCGTCCCGTCGTCCGCCGTGGTCGGAGACGCATTGTAGGAACAGAAGGTTACGTAAACAGTCCCACTCTCCGTTCCCAACGGCGGCGGACGACGGGACGAGGCTTTTACACGGAGGCCCCGCCCACCTGGACCGCACTTTGTGGTGCTGTATCTCCGCCAGATTTACATTTTTCACGTGAAATTTTGCATGAGGCCAACGTTAGGCAAATACAACACAAATATATGGGTAACACAAAAACTCGTTTTCCGTGGACGATTCCTTTAAGAAACCATCTGATTGCTTACTATACAGCCATGGCAGGTCATTAAGGATCCTCGACCAGTTCTCCCCTAGTATCACGGCTCCCGCCATTTCCAACACAAAAATACCACTTCAGAATTCATCAGTCTATGCTTGAATTCGTGAGATTTCAATTTCATGAAATGCCTTTCAGCATAGTTTGGTTACAAATTCAAAGACCATTGTGCGTAGGATATGTGGTGGAAGCTGATAGTTGTCGAAGATCGGTGCAATGATTTTCTGCCTATGCGCTACTTGATAACCATCACTAGCTACAGGCAGTAGCAGGCCTCACACGGTGCAGCCACAGTGCTGTCCTTTATGTTGGATGGGACGATGAGAGCCTCTAGACTGGATATCAGCTATCGAGCTTCTTTACGCTGATACAAATAGTAGTGTCTACAAGAGAGTCAACCTTACAGCATGGTGCATTAAAAAAAGGACAGACTGTGCCAGTCACTAATAAAAAATTTAATTGGAAGTACTCTCACTTAACACCAGGTGAGATTTCAAAGTCAAAAACACCGGAAGAAGAAACTTCAGCTTTTGGTGTAGTTTTCCGTTCGTTAAGATTGCATACGCTTGGCATTACCTAGCGCAATTTATATCGTCGTATTTGGTAATCCACCCTGAGCGTTTTGCACACGTTTGATTTTTATATTACAAAAACCTTTGCATTCCTACTTTCTCGCTTATTCTCATTTTCACTTTTCAACTGTCTGTAGCTAGTGATGGTAATCAAGTAGCGCATAGGCAGAGAATATTTTAAATTGTTTTTGTTTGTCTCACGTGTTTCACATCATCATAAATATACGAGATACGCCCTACGTGACGACAAATGACAACTACGACAGCCTGTGATTGTCTCCTACAGGGAGTAAGTCGGAAAGGTGATGTGTGCAGTTTGCAATGATGCGCGGGAGATCGCGAATAAAGACTGAACGTTGCGCTCTTCGACCCAATCTCACCGCCGATTATCCCTTCTATTCGTTCTAGTAAAAACATTTCTAGCTTCTTGCAATAGCCCGTTTCTCTTCTACCCGTTCCTGTGCATTTAACCCACCGAATATCTCTCTGCAATCATTTACCACCAAAATTCCTGCTTCAAATTTGTATCAAAGTGATTTAACATGCTGACGTTCACCCATGTCGGTCAGCAATGTCTGGCAGTCAGTCCGTCCCATGGGACGGTGTCTGACAGTCCTAACCGACAGCAATCATAGTTAGCCCAATCCTGAGAAATTCTTGATTTTTTTTAATTTCGAAATACTAAATTTCTCTTAAATTTTGCATGTATGTGGTAGCAATCATAGTTAGCCCAATCCTGAGAAATTCTTGATTTTTTTTTAATTTCGAAATACTAAGTTTCTCTTAAATTTTGCATGTATGTGGTTTATTCATTTATTTATAAAGCACATGCTTCAACTGTGCAAAACTTGTCAACCATTGAGATGCAATCACTAAATTACATCAGTTAACAGATCAAACAAGAGACATCGGAATTTGTCTGAACTGCGGAACGTGAGTATACCGACACCTCTCGTGGAACAGACAGATCGGGTAAAAACAGGATACGAAAACACGTGGACGTCAGGAGTGAAGGGTATGTTTGTGGTAAATCCAAATCTCATATTTTTGACTGCTACGGTATACATTGTCATCAATTTTTTCTTCTGTTTCTCTATATGATCCTACTCACTATTCATGCTTTCTTGCTTATTGTAGGAATTCAAAAAAGCAGCTGTGTGGGCCCACAAAGTGAAATTGCACTCGTCGTCAACTTGTTGAAGGATCTATAAGGGGTCCCCGAAGCATCTGTCCCTTAAATATCATATCACTCAGACAGGTAGAAAAAGGAAGTACTAGGATGGAAATAAGGGATTGAGGAATTCAAGAGAAAAGGATTGGGCGTATCGTTTATTCGTTAGGCTCATGATAGGCTAGATAGCGTATAGATTGCGAAGCCACCCATCCTTTGCCATAACATCATCCTTTGCTTCGTTATGCTGAGGGATCCTGAGTACTACCGTAATACCGTCAACTGATTAACCAAAGGAATAAGTGACTCGGGAACGATACCGCAACGATATCGTACCCACAACAGCAGTGAAGGTCAGGTAATCGGTTGAATTTCTCTGACGGAGGAAACGGGCGACCTTTGCCTTTTTTTTTCCTCCGAAGCAGCCCTTTTCAAGGTCGGGATGATATCAATAAAAGCGGAAAAAATCTCAGAAATGAGAAGACAGCACGCACGACATATAGGCGGGTACAGAACCGTGTCAAGTTTCAAGTCCAGGCCAGCATTCGTCTTTGGCGATAGCTACTAGCCAGTCAAACGTGCCTGTGTTGTGACGGTGATGATGGATCGGTGATATCAATTGTGATAGCTTGGGATAACCTTCACGATTACGCGTCATCACCAAATGACATAGTTGTTCGATAACGGTGAAACGATGGATCTTTAAAGCGATTAGCCGGTGTCGGGGGAAAAGTACAAGACAGCATTCTGCATTATTCCATTTACGAAGGGACAACCTTAACAATACTATTCCAAAGATAAGGAATTTTGACCATAATTTCTCAAAAACAGATTTACGTCTCCAAAAAAACCCTATCATTATGTTCCAGTCCTTGCTTCGAAAAAAGAGGATAGGTGCCGATTCCGTCAGCGCCAAACCGAGAGCAAATTTTTGACCCACCACTCTGGCCATTCGGCTATCCTGATTCGAATAGAAGAAAATCTAGTAGTAAATTTCAGAGAAGCAGGACTCGATAGAATCTTTTAGAATTACAGCCGTAACTTTTATTTCACTCACCACTCATTAACCACGTTTACAATGTAACTTCAAATACATAAAAATAGTTGCATACAAATAGTTTCATTAGGAATACGTGGGCAGATCCTCAACTTTCATTTTTATTGAAGATACATTGTAAACGTGGATAATGAGTGGTGAGTGAAATAAAAGTTACGGCTGTAATTCTTAAAGATGCCATCGAGTTCTATAGGAATAAGAAGACTATGTTCCGAAATCTCCGGAGGAAACAGCGCCCCCCAGAGCATTGGAGGAATCGTTGTCTTCAGCGGCTACTACTTCGTTCATCGCGGCTAACCCCTTTCTCAACCTGACAAGCCCCGTTTGGGATCAACGGTTGTATAAGGTCTAACTTAATGTTTTTGAGCACCTGATTATGCAGATTATGAATATCTGCGCTAAGTGGTCCTTGCGGTTTTCAAGTGTAAATTGCAAGGTTTTCCTTGTTTTTGCCTGAACAATGTTGCCTAAATAAGGTAGGTTGAAGAAGAGGGAATCCGACTGGCTATTCCGTATTCTGCACTTGAAAAAAATTCACGAACATATTTGCCCAAGTGATAGGATCAGAAGAAAAGTGCATACGCTTGCAAAAATGAAGTTCATCGACGATTAAGTGGAACCTTATTGTTAGCAAAACACTCTGTTGTAAAGTACAGTTCCACTCTGTTAAGGTTCCAGAAAAAAATGAAAAAAAAGAAAGAGAGGAAGAGACCGCAGAGACGTCCGCTCGCCATATTTTTAGGCATATCAACGGCGATAACAATCAGAAGGTACATTTCAATGATTATCGTATGAATGATAGAACAGTGGCTGCATTGACTTGAGCTCCGAGAGCGATAGTACAGTTGGCGCTGTTGGATTTCGTCCAGTGAAAGTAAGCGGAGAAGAGAATAAATATTCGAAGGCACATCTAAAAGCAGTGGTGGGGTAGATCATTGCGAAGGGAATATGAAAAGATTATAGAATATGAAAATCGAGGTCGAAAACCCCGAAAACAAAACACGCCTCTCAATGATGATTCCGAAGGAAAGGGCGCCGAATTTATGAAAGGGGCGGCCCAAGCTAAAACAAGTTGAGTCTGCTAAAAAGACGCCCCCTTCAAAATCGGAGTGTGCACCCCTTACTTTGATTTAAGCCACACATAGTCTTCATGGGTCTGCACCTTGCATACGGGTGACACGCTCTAGAAGTCCTTATCCGCATTATACTCAACACAGTCTTTACGATAACTTCGTGTGGATGTTATGAACCCAAAAAAGGCGCACAGAGAATAGCCGTTGATGGTATACCTCTGAAGAGAAAAAAAGCGAAAATAGCTAAATAACTGAGAAAAATTCAGATTGTAACAACTTTTGGTGGGCGCGCTATACGTGTGAGTGTTGATAAGCTATGGTAAATATACCATTCAGAAGCTGAGATAAGTGGAAAAGGGGTCACGATAGCGTAATGGATTAGAACAAATGCCCAGAAAGCACGAAGTGCGTGTTCGGTCCTGTCCGAGACCCAAGCTTCTGCCCATAACTCAGCACTCTTGTAACAGTGAAAATAGCCTGATAGGCACTCTATTAGGCTCGTCGTGTTGCTTTTCATCTTCCAGAAGGGGCAAAGCTGTAGCCGAAAAACGGTCATAGAAAAGATGAGAAGGGTACGGAAAGAAGAAAAGAAATCTTGGAGAAAACACCTCAATGAAAATGGTAAAAACTTGAAAGCATAGTTATACAAACCGAAGTCATTCTAAAGAGGTGACTGTTGAAACAGATGGAGTTTGAGCTTCACAATTGACGTTGATCATTCAGCTCTCATATAAAGTGCAGCTAATGGACCCCAGTTTACCCGAAAATGCACGAAATGTTTACGGAACATGCGCAGATGTGACTTGCGAGCAGTGACCCATCGAGCCGGAATGAACGTCAGAGAATAAATCGACTATTTGGGCATTGACAAAGGGTATTCTAGCAGTGGAATTGAGTCCGAATGAGAAAAGCCCCAACAAACGTTTCATTCATTCGACATTTTATAGGTTGTACAATAAATTCGTTCTCTTAGATGTTCTCCATGTTTCGAAATGTTTTTTATCACAAAAAGTATTATAGAACTTTTTCTACTGCACAAAACTCCGAAAATTGTTTTTCGGATTTTCAGTTGCTTAATTTTCAAGTCTTCGAAATAAAATACACAGGATGATTAATGATGCACCATCCCTCTCAATACGGTCCGTTTCGAACCTCCATGATAAGCGTGGAAGCACAGAAGCCGCGACTATCGTAATACCCCATCGAAATAGCAGATGATCAACGAAAAAGCCCACAGGCAGATAAGTACTACAAAGGAGGGTAAAAAAAGTTGAGAAAAGGGAAAGAAAAAGAGAAGAAAAATGTCGATCACATCATTGAAACAAGTGAAACACAATTGCGTTGCATGTTAGAAATAGAGCTCGTCGCAACAGCTGACAGAGGAAGCTGCCGTCGACAGTGTATGAAAGCAGAGTATGAAAGCAATCTGTCGGTCGCCACAGGTCATCAACTACGTGAAGATGGCAAAAGCATTCAAAATGCTTCTAGAAAACTTTTCAATCCACATATCAGTCATGGCATGAATTGCTAGCTGTCGATGATGTCCACAAGCGCAGCTACATAACTATAGATATTACTGACGGTAAGAATGCCAGATGATGTTGAGAAACCACAACCTGACTTGACGATGATGAGAATTCTCCGGCACCTGCCCACGAAAAAGTAGAATGCAATGCGTGCCACTACGTGTGATAATGGTATTACCTGTTTTTTCTTCAAGCTCTAAGAAATTCCTGACATATCCAGCTGAGGTAGAACACATTAGATGCTGGGAAAACGATCGAGCCGAAGAAAACCTGTCTGAAACTCCTTGGAGCAACACAAAGAAGCCTATCATGCAACACCACTGACACAATTTCTGTGATTTTAGACCGGCTATTCCCTTCATTGATGAGAGTGCAGCTTCATAATGGCTACCTATCGAAGTAACATAAGACATTTGCCCCCTACTAGCCATCTTTCAATACGTTTGCGCGAGTTTATGTAGATGACGGAACCACAAAAATGAGCAAAAGGGAGCCGGTATGTGCCGCTGCCACTGCTCCTATGTACAGACCGTGGTTCGAGCGGCCTCAGCGCTCTAATGACGCAATAGAACACCTACCTTACAGTACTCAATACCGTACTTGTCCCACCATCGAGTAAGAATTTTTCGAGTTGTAAAATTTCTCGAAGTTATATGGTCCAACATAAAATAGATAATATTTCTGCTTTTCTTCAAAACCAAGGCTGATCACTATGAAAAGACTTCAGGAATACTGCAGTGAGGGTGTTGGTAGTTATGACAAGGCACATTCCCTCACGGAAGGCATTAAACCCAACAAATCTTCATGCATAGCTCATGAAGATCGTAAGCGTCTCATGAGCTGCGAAGGCGATTGAAGATATAACCCAAAACATAGGCCTTGGAAGTATTGCTTACGAAAAACGATGGGGTAGGAAAAATGCTTACCATACAATTTTTGAGAGTTGTTTCCTCGTGAGCTAAGTGGAAATACATAGATCGAGAACATCTACACTTTCAATTTGGCGTGTATAAAGAAAGGATGGAGTGAGAACGTTGGTAAAAAAAATATCTGATGAGCGTTTTAAGATGAAACATTCAAAACCCAATTCAAAAGACAGTTAGGGGTCGCGAGAAAGGGGAAGATGAAAATTAATGATCGTCATGAAAGGAACATCCGAGGTTGAAACCGATAATCATTAGAGAAACCCGTTTTCAAAAGCGCCGCGTTGTGGTCTGTATTCACATCCTCGCGCAACTCTTCGAACTGCAACATCACTTTCCCGAGTTGCTCGCTGTAGAAGATGTCATTGGTTGCATCGTAGGGTGTATTTCATTCACTCATGATGATTCGAAATAATCGGCAACAAACAGAATCAATCAAGTAAAAAGAGTGAGTGGGAGAATAAGGAGAAGGATAAAAGGTGTTTGCAGTAATAAAAATTGAATTCCTACTCGACCTCTCAGCAAAGTGTCATGCTGTCTGCAACCTAACAAGCCGCATGCTTTACGGTAGTTCTTACCGTAGGTCAAAATTCCCATCTCCTGATGTTTCTAAAAAACTGCATCCTGGCGATGTCTTCAAGAATTTTGATTACTACAGCGACAGGTAACGCGATTCTCGCATCATTCCCGTCCAGGGCAACCAAACCTCCTGTCCCTCCGGCGTCGGTAAATTGGTGCCGTACTCGCCTAGAACGATAAAAGCACTGACTTGTGCATCAACTGGTCCCCGCAAGTCAGCATTGTATAGGCCAAATCCCATCCACCTGTCATCACTATTATGAATGGAACTGAATGTGCGGCGTATCTCAACAAGAAAATGATCATCGCCAAAATTTTATCCTTTTTTATCTCTTAGTGTACGCATGTTACTTGTAATATTGACTCTCCTCCTTCAATTCGCCAGAAAATTGATTGCAAGCGCTGCCGTGCACCACTCGATTACGGTACCGTTCGGTTTTTCATGTGCGGTTACCGGCCATCAATCTATTGGTATCATCTTCGGGAAGGCCGTTCGCATTACAATACACTGTGCTCGTGATTTCACTGCCGCCCGCAAATACACCGATCATTTCTGAACCGTACGGAAGGGCAGATGAATGGAACGGGCGATTGAAAGAATAAAGGGGCGAATTGTGCTTCTTAAGGCGCGAAAGAGCTACTACGAGAGCGCTCCAAACAAAGGATTAGTAGGTGGTGTGATAGAAAAGGTAAAGGACAATTGTAAGACAACTGTGAAATCCGTTGACGGTGGAGAAGGAGATTAGCATCAAAAGATCTGATACCCAAAGTCACACAGGTGTTGGTAGAAAATCTTTAGGTGGACCATAGGGACAAGGAAGCACTGGGATCGGATCAGGAATAATAGTCTACAGCGATAGCTATCTTCATATGTGAACTGAGTCAGCGTTGCGTTGAAGGAATCGAGGTGAAATTAGTTTCTTTGTGACCCTTATATTTATGTTGTATTTGCCTATTAGGGGCCGCATACAAAGTTTCACGCGCGCGAAAAATGTGTATCCGGCTGAAATACAGCTCCCCAAATTCTTCGCCGGGTGGGCTGGGCGGGCCTCCAAGTAAAAGTCCCGTCCCGTCGTCCGCCGCGGTTGGGGAAGGAGAGTGAGACTGTTAACGAAACTTTCCGTTTCTACAATGAGTCTCCGACTGCGGCGGACGAGGGGGTGGGCACCTGCTCGGAGGCCCCGCCCACCCGGCCAAGGCTTTGTGGTGCCGTATTTCAGCCGGATTCATATTTTTTCGCCTTAAACTTGGCATGCTGTTCACATTAGGCATACAAAACATATATTGGTAACATAAAAACTCATTCCTTCGTGGACGATTCCTCTAGTAAAGTTTCTGGGAAATACGAGCTTGCTCGAAACAATCCCGACTATACGAACAATCCTCCCTCCCTACACTCCCAGTGGGAGCTGTCCATCCCGTACACGTTGGGCCACTTCAATCACTAGTAAAGAAAAAATGATGGCACGTAAATCGTTAAGGCTATCGGATGCTGGAATAGTGGATCCCCTATGTAGCTCGCGCGTAGTAACGAGATCTACATAGAAGATGTGAATCTATGAGATGCGGGACCTGAGCGCGTCTAGAATCCCAACCTCGCTCTTCAGTTAGCTCCCCAGGTTGGCCCAGATGAGGTCCATCCCAGCCTCCAGTGCGCAGGGGAATAGCATTCTCTCTGTGGTAAAAAATGGAAAGTTGGATGGGAGATGAGTAGTCAATTTCACCTCAATCCTTCGTCCTTCATTTAGAAAAGTTTTCTGTTAATCGAACTATTTCAGGTTATAAGGTGGTGCGGCGCCACAGTATTTATTCAATCTAAGCCGAAAATTTTTGAGAAAAGCGCAGAAATCCGATGGTGTGGGAGGTTGCAAAACTTAGGTTTTTGAAAAACTGTGGTACACCACAAGTGTAAAAAAAACAACCCACACAACGGAACACCGTGGCACCATGGCGTCCTTTAGTGGTCAGAACCGGAACATGACTACGCCGAAACTTCGTTTTTTTCCGAGAAAATGGCCTGCTAATGACTAGTGTAGCATAAAAGTGCAAATGTAAAGGTTAAGGGCGGTAAAGGCCGCCTCCGAGAATCTCACGCGAGACAGAGAAACTGCTCGAGCTGTTCCAACTGGAAAATCACTACCACCACTGCCGTGTTGGTGGTCGCATATTAAGGCCATTCACTCAGTTCGAGGTCGAAGCGGCTAGAAATGCGCAGCCCCAAATTACCACTGTTGACGTGAGGCATTGTTGAAATGGCGCATAAGTGGTCAACGAGGCTATTTCGACCCGATACGACGGCGACAAGAAGAAGTCGAGCGTGGATCCTGCCCTCCGTGCGCGTCGCGTACTATGAAGAACTTGATGAAGCCTGGGAGTCAGGAAATTAAACTGTCGTACTTAATTGTGTTTGTTCTTTGCTTCTAACTACTCTGTTGTTGCCGGTTTTTGAGGCGCACCGTGAGTGCACACAAATATAAATAAATAAATAAATAAATAAATAAATAAATGCATAGTTAGCTAGAATTCGCAGTTACACAACTTACAATCTAATCGGATTTATATTTGCTGTCGTCGATGTTTGGTATCTCAATTTTTGCAGAAAACTGTACTCCCTCGCTCCTGATGTTGATCAGGCTGCCTGAGCAGGCGCCATGACTTCTGCGTTCCCCTTTTCTTGCCTGGTTTATGCTAGGATTTGGGTGCGTACCAGGTGAAGTTGGAGTTAGCCCACATTCTTTTTCCAATCCAAACGAGTGATCAGAAAGGACTTCGTGATCCCTGTATCTCTGAGAATCTGCGGTGCACTGATATGAAACGCTGATGTCTAATGTCATCTTCAGTATGACCACTTTCCATCGAAATATCAGGTTGTCCCAAAAGTCTTGTAGTATTTTTCCAAAAAAAATCAGTAACTCTTGTTCACTTCGAAGCAGGTCTAGGCGGTTCAGGAATATGGTAGAACGTTCCCTAAGCTTTCTAGGAAAATATATACTGTCCCACCAGATCCCGTGGAGAGAGCTACAATGCCCGTTGTCGATACCCACCCGACTCGCGGTGTCATCTAAGATTGACATGAAAGACAAACCACGCTTGGGACTGTGCTGCTTCTGGGATGCGGAAGGAATGCTTTTCCACGAGGTCCTGGAACAGGGCGAAACAGTCACCGCTGCCGTATGCACCCACCAGCTCCAGCAGCTCGCCGTCGCTGTTCGAGAAAAGTGCCGGAAAAGGTCCGTGGTCCTCCCCCGTCATTAAGACGCCCGCTCTCATTTCGCGAAAAGTTGCGAAAAGTACCCAGGCCAAGTTATAGGAGCTCGGCTGAGATGTGCTGCCCCACCCGCCATACTCTCCAGACATTGCTCCTTCTGGCTATCACCTTACCCATCCTCTCTAATCCTTCCTTTCCAAGAGAAAATTCGTTGATTATGACTTGCTTGGGAAGGCGATCGCTGACTTCTTCGACTCTCAGAACCCAGAGTTCTGGGATAAGGGAATCGACGATTTTCCTATAAAGTGGCAGAGGGTTGCCGTCAATACGTTGTTGCCTAATTGTTATTTGTTGGACGAGAAAAAAATAAAAAAGTGATGATCGAAAAAAATCCTACAAGACTTTTGGGACAACCTAATATATTTTGATTCGTACTGCATTCGCTTAGGCTTCACATCCATTTGTTTGGTTAACATGACTTCCGCCGAACAATAGATGAGAAGTGGTGTTTACTGAAAACTGCACAATTCTTGAAAGGGTCCTCAGCCTCAGGCTAAATATGTAACTTTGTGTTCACCTGCAGTTTGTGGAGAAGGGAGCCACTGTGAACTCAGTATAGCGAAGTGAAAGGGAAGCTCCTCGGAAATTATCTCGGTTTGGTATTGTATCTCAGCGGGCAACTTGAAAATGAAGTTTCGTCCTAGCCGGATCTGTTGATGAGTTAGTCCTTCTGACCATCATTGAGCCTCCTCACATACGGTCTATGCCGCTCACCATGCAAAAATAGTGTGCGTGGCGCATCTCTGAAGAATGTGATGCTGTAGAACACAACTCTACACTGGAAAACCCAGTCATCCAGGGAATACACCGAAGGCGAACCAAGTAATTACAAGTCCCCGCCGAAAAATATCCTTCAATACGACTGGATTATTACGATTATTTGACACTCAGTTGTTGCATGTATGCTGAGTTATGGGCAAAAGCTTCGCTGTTAGACGTGACTCGAACCCGCACTCCATGCTCTCAGGGCATATGTGCTGATCCATTACACTACCGACTCACAAACTCTCTCACAGGTGAAGAGACCCGTGCAAAATTGGATGAGCTAGGTTGGGACACGGCTCCACATCCACTCTATTCACCTGATAGTGCCCCCTCAGATTACCACTTGGTCCGGCCCCTCAAGGCTTCTCTAGCAAAAAAAAAAAAAACTATGTCCACCTGAACAAGGGATCGGTAACTTCTTTGACTCCCAATCTTCCCAGTTCTGGGACAAGAGAATCCCTGACCTGCCCATTGGTTGGGACAATGTTATAACTAACGATAATTATTATATTGTGGGTTAGCTTTCATTGTTTGCTGAGTTGTAAGTTAAAACACAAAAAAAACTCAACCCTATCAAAACTTTTCTATCAACCTAATACTAAGTTTATATCAAATAATATTATATTGAGTTATATTATATTAAGTTACATTATATTTAGAAAAGCATGTTTTAAAAGAACTGTCATAACTGTTTTATACTAGTTCGTGTGACACGAGAATCCTAGACAAGCAGTTCCAGTAGATACATTTCAAAAGGAGTAGGACCACAGGAAATTGCGTGCTCTCAGGAAGCACTGGGAAGCGGTCGCACTAGAATGGTTATTCAATCACTGTTTCAACGAACGTATCCACGATCAAAGAGAAACTCCAAACCAGTTATCCGTGTGTAGAGGGGGAGGGGGAAGAATGGCAGGTCAAGTCGAAATATTCAAATAATTACAGGTGGTATGCTTAAGTCACAACGCTTCAATGTGCATGGGTAAGGAGAGTCTTAGCATTTACGATATGTAGATAAGAAAATAATAAAAATAGGGATACAATATGGAGAGTACAGGCGATGAAAGAAGCGAAGGCTGGGGTCTGTGAAAGTGGGGCTTATCGGGTATTAGAAGCTGTGGGAAGGATGTTGTCGTCGGAGACCAGAGATTTCTCGTCAAGTTGTCTGCCTTGATCGCGCCGCTCACTTACGCTTTGTGGAGTAGGTAAACTGCAATACAGCGAAGGTAACGGATCCTTCGGGAGTGAGAACATATCGCGCCGCTCCGATTGTCTGGGATTTCTGATTTAGAAATCAGCACATGTAGGTTCATTCAGCTCGTTTTCGAGTCAGTTTCCGGTAATGAACCTAAACCCAATGTCCAGCAAGCCACTGCAGTAACACTGCCAGCTTTTGATTGGTTGAGAAACGTCTAACCCTGTGTGTAACAGTCGCTGTATGTAGCTTGAAATTAGTTAAAGAAATGCAATCGGTATTGATCGGGAAAAAAGGAGGATGAGAAGAAATAATTGTTTTGGAACAAGTACTATTCGTATTCGAGAATAAAAGCGATAATCGGTAGAGAAACTCTGATTTAGAAGCGCGACGTTGCGCCCTGCATTCGCGTCTCTTCCGAGTTGCTCGCTGTGGGATATGTTATTTGTTGTCTCGTAGGGTGTACGATAATCCGCGTATTTCTTCGCGATGAAATAAGTGAAACAATAACGCAGCAATCAAGTGAAACAATGAAAGGGAGTTCGTGGTAATAAATATCCATTAAGTTCACACTGGACGTTTCAGCGATGTGTTGTGTGTGCAATGTCTGCAACCTAACTACATGTGAGGTTAAGGTAGGTCTTACCGTAGACCGAAATTCTCACCTTCCGGTGTCTTTGAGTGGCTGAAGCAAATGCTGATTAAATACCTTACCTGGAGAATAATGTGTAGGTATGAAGTGAATTGGATCTAGTAAATTTACCGAAACGGGTCCAATAAATTTACCAGCGTGAAGGCGGAGGTATCCTCCAACCACCAACCAGGCCGTCCATCCCTCCGCCGAGGGTGGCTGGCCCCGCAAATTATTGCAAAGGCCAAATCGCATTCTCCTGCCACCATGACCCACGATTATGAGCGGAACTGGAAAGCGCGGCGCTTTCCAGCAAGGGATAGATTAGCACTAAAAACTTCATCTTCATCCTTCAAATTCACGAAAATTAGGCTGTTTTAAGCAAAGCCACGCAGATGGAGACCATGAAAAACGCAACAAAGAGGCGATGAAATCTTTCTAATGAATACGACTAAAGCTGACCTCCAGAAAAGTAGTCTCATTTTTACTAAAATGGAAAGGCAATAGTTAAAGTAATGGGCTGGTATGTGCAAACCCTGTGAACTCATCCTCATGACCTCCGAAAAATATATCAGCGACACAGGTGCAGTGTATTCTATATCAAGCTCTCGATAAAGAAGACGTTGCAAGGTTCGTATGGGGGTAAGTACAAAAAGGAGTTGGCAAGCCCTATGACAGCAACCTACGAATGAAACGCAAGAGGGCAATCAAGCAAGTAGGAGACAAGGTCTCCTTCCGTATACTTAGGTTAACTGATCTGAGGACCCGATTCGTCTACGGTACAGATGACGGAACCTCCACGCCACCACATTTTGTGCTTAGTAGACCTACATACTTTCTATTGGGGATGACAGGCGACTATGCTTCGAAGCTGCGAAACCACCTATAGAGAGATTGGTAGTGAACATAAGAACAAAAGAAATGAAAGGAAATTGAAATGAAACCGGGAGGTAGTGTAGTGTAAATTGGCGTGCACTCCCACTATCATGTAGGGTGCAGATCTCGCATCATCGCCCGCCCAGGCCAAGCAAGCATTCCATTCTTGCGAAATAGGTGAATTGGCAACAGAGTTGTCTGGGAGGATGAAGCGCTGACTTCTATATCGGTTGGTCCCGCAAGTCACTGTATAGGGCGAATCGTGTTCATCTGCCATCACGAGTTTGAATGAAAGTATAGTAGAATGCGCTGCGCATTCCACAGAAGAGATCGATAAACTCCAAAAATTCCATCCTTCATCTTGTTCTTCAAGATGAAACTCTTCATCAGTAAGTGTGAGCTCTGGCAAATCATTGTAGGTAAAGCATTGAAACTGAGAGAATACGCGTTTGTTTCGGTTGGTGTAGGGGTTGCGGGTTCGAACTTCCCCTAAAGTCTTCTTTTTCACCCATGACATAGCAAAATTTACCTGATCATTGGTTATGTATGAACGTTAAATGCAATAATCATAAATCTAAGAATGTGAATAACGCAAACAAATATATGTATAATGTGGTGCACTATACTATGTATTTATTATAGCTGGAAGCAGCTCCTGAAGTTCTAAACTTCAAAGTCGATCGAGTAATCGAAACCAATCGAGTAAATCAATATTGCAAAAAATATGAAAAGGCGAACATGAAATTCTCAGATGCAGTGCGAGATACGCCATGGATTTGACAGCTTTTCAAAATGATAGAACTGTTTGATTCAGCATGATGTCTGTGCAGACACGTAAAGACGTCGACTTGCTGGTTTTGATTTCCAACCATCTCAGCTATCACCGACTGATATAAAATGGCTATCTATGAATTTCGTGATGGCGTGACTGAAGACAAGGAAAATCGGTGGAATGTAATGAGGCGATCGTCGTCATAAACACTCATGGGTCATCATTAACCCAAGGAAATCACCACCTAGTTGATGGTCGGTTTCATTGCAGTTTTCAACCTATCGGAAAACCAACATTGTCCCGATTTTCGATTTTACAAAAAGGAGTGATACGCGATCAAGTAATGGGCGAGCACTCTTTGTAAGTAATTCAGAATAAGACGCAAAGGAAACAAGAGAGGCATACGATACAGACAGAAAAACGGCTTGGGGCCTTCTTTTGAGTATTTATCAGGTCGTATATGTTTATATGCAAAATACAATATGGGAGTTTTCGGAGTACAGCCAAGTAGTACGCGTACGTAGGTCCTGAGATCGAATGGAAAATGAGCAGGGATTGACGTCAAGGGCTAGTGACATTCCAAAGCCGAAAATATTTCTGAAAGCCACTATGGTCTCTACACTATTTTGTCCAGTCTGCGACCGCTTCGACGGAATAGGAGCCCTTCATCTGGCCCATGATATCTAGGCCTCGCTATCGAGCCCACAGGTGGCTATGAAGTGGACTCCTTCCACAAGCTGAGTCCAATAAAGGTACCACGAACAGGAGAGTGAGAAGCAGTCAATAAACTTTTCAAGACCAAGAATCATTTCTGGAAACGGACCGAAGCCATTTTGTGAAACGAACAAATCCCTTACACTGCCCAATATGCGCACCAGTCTAGAAGAAACTAAGTTTAAAGACATCGGGAGGGGGCAAGGAATGAAAAGGTATTCAGGAAAATCACTATTCTTTGCAAACGAACATTCGAGCACAGAAAAGATAGTGTGTAGCGAAAAACGCGTCTTGGAGCACTATGGCGATCTTCGCGCGTTTCACCTCGAGTTGCACGTTTCAGTGGCCGAGTTACCTGCTGGCGATGGGCAGAAAAGGCGAATCTGATTTTATTAATTGTGATATTCAACAAGCAGAAAGAGATCAATAAACCAAAGGGGAATAAGCGAAGAAACTCAAGGAAATGCGCTCATGATAGAAAATATCCAATGAAGACTCGACGATTTGGCAAGGTGTCGTGTGTGCAATTGTCGAAATATTGGGTTGGGGAATAAGTTCCCGCGATTTTTTTCAACCCAGTTTTTCACATTGTTCCCATCATCTTTTGACAAAACTTATATATATTTTTCGATAGAGCTTTTTTGCTCTACAAAATGCTACTATCGTTTTTTTGATTCCTTTGACTACCTAATATTTATGAGGTTTGGAAATGAAATAAGCTGGAGGCGAAAATTGACGCTCTCGACACCTCATCTTCCTAGTCTACCATTGAGATCAAAAAATGCATATGTACATGTTTTCGATAGAGCTTTTCCAGCTCTACAGAATGGTACTACCATTTATACAAATCGCTCAGCTTTTTGCTGTGTTTAAGGCTCACAAAGGCAGCACTCGCAAAAGTATGCACTTTCGTTATGTCCTCTTCCTCGCCTACCATCGAGGTTGGAGAGGATGCGCGTATATGCATTCGATAGAGCTTTTTTTGCTCTACAAGATGATACCACTATTATTTTGTATCCTCTCACATTTTAGCATGTAGGGATAAGTTTCCACCTCTTTTTCAATTCAAAATTGCATAATGAAAACGAATTTTCTCGACAGAGTGTCCTTAATATTTCGATAGAGCTCTTTTCGTTCTACAAAATAGTTTTTATGGTTTTTGTTCGACCTGATTTTTGACGTTTTTTAGATCATTTAAAAGTCGACGAAATCGAGCATTTTCGTCACATGGTGTCAGAAATGCTCGATTTCGTCGACTTTTAAATGATCTAAAAAACGTCAAAAATCAGTTTGAACAAAAACCATAAACACTATCTTTTAGAACGAAAAGAGCTCTATCGAAATATTCAGAACACTCTGTCGAGAAAATTCGTTTTCATTATGCAATTTTGAATTGAAAAAGAGGTGGAAACTTATCCCTACATGCTAAAATGTGAGAGGATACAAAAGAATAGTGATATCATCTTGTAGAGCGAAAGAAGCTCTATCGAATGCATATAAGAACATCCTCTCCAATCTCGATGGTAGGCGAGGAAGAGGAGATAACGAAAGTGCATACTTTTGCGAGTGCTGCCTTTGTGAGCCTTAAACACAGCAAAAAGCTGAGCGATTTGTATAAATGGTAGTACCATTCTGTAGAGCTGGAAAAGCTCTATCGAAAACATATACATATGCATTTTTTGATCTCAATAGTAGACTAGGAAGATGAGGTGTCGAGAGCGTCAATTTTCGCCTCCAGCTTATTTCATTTCCAAACTTCATAAATATTAGATAGTCAAAGGAATCAAAAAAACGATAGTAGCATTTTGTAGAGCAAAAAAAGCTCTATCGAAAAATATATATAAGTTTTGTCAAAAGATGACGGGAACAATGTGAAAAACTGGGTTGAAAAAAACCGCGGGAACTTATTCCCCAACCCAATACAAGCGGGTACGGTGGGCCAAAATTGCCCCTTACCGGTCTTTGATTAAGTAAGTCGTTGATGTACGGCAAATAAGTAATCGTAGCTGCTACTACTACGCCCAAGTTTGGAAAAGCGTTGAGAATGAGGTGTGGACGGAACCAGCGGTTTATTGAGGGCACAGTTTTACCGCCGTCAATTACCGACAGCTAACTATGCACGGCCGAAAAGGGGTCAGGTGAGTTAATGACTGGCCGCTGAACGTCTCTACGTAACCACAGTGATTGCAGTTGAGGCGCATTATTTGTGCAAATCTATATCTTGGCCTAGACTTCACGAATAAAGGTCCTCAATAGCTCAAGGTATTCAAATGATGGGTGACCAAAGGAGGCTCAGTCGGACATGAGCCTGAAACTCAGGGAAAATTAGGCAGCCATTGCCTTCCAAATATAAAGACATTCTGCTGAATTTTAGTACGTATGAATACATATTACATAATAATACATAAGAAGTATTCAAAGTCTGAAAATGTCAGTGAAACAGTGTGTAATAAAGGGATCGGTAGAGGTCAGAATAAGAGTCATAAGTGAGGATCCTGATGCTTACATAAGTGGATTTTCAAATTTTGTACTGTCAGTACACCGTTGAAACTCATCTTTAAAGACAGTGGAAGATGTAAAAGTAATTAAAACTGCTAAAGTGAGCCATCCAAATGAATGCTACGCGACTAGAAAGACTATATTCGGCGGAATTTGGGGTGAAAAATTGTGACCCAGGCCTCTTCAGAAACCGTCTTTTTCGATATCTGTCCCTGTTTTGATATGACCTGCCCCTATTGTCTGCGCAGCAATCCCCCTTTCGGAACCAACTTTGAGAAGGGATCCTATTCCTCGGGTTTTTCTTACATTCGTCCTCTCCTCACTTTCTCATTCCTATCGGCAGGTTTTTCATTTTCGGCCCAAGCTGTCCACCTACCACCACCATTGAAAGTAGCAACGTGCGATAAAATGGGGGTTCAAGAAGGTCGAATACGTTTCTTCGAGAGATTAAGAAGTGAGAGAAAGCCGTTTATATCATAATTCGCGCAGGGAGACGCTGACTTAATTTTCCAAGCGATGCTGGTCCGTCTCTCTCCTCAGATCCATGCTCTGCCTTCAAGAGCGTCTTCTGATCAATGCCACCAGAATGCTGCTGCTTCAGACTGCGGGAAATTTCGTGGTTCTTTCTGAGCTCAATTCAACAGTAGGTGGTCCTCACCCTGATTCTCACACTACATCATTTCTGACGAGCTCAGAAAGCTCAGACGAGGTGAAGACCGTGTAGGAGGACATCGAAGTGCTTTTCAGAAGCCGCCTTTCTCGATATCTGCCTCAGTATTGACATGGCCTGCCCCTTTCGCTTACACAGCCAACTCCCTTTCGGAACGACTGCGGGAAGGGGTCTTATCTTAAAGGAATCGTCCACGGAAAATGAGTTTTTGTGTTACCCATATATTTATGTTGTATTTGCCTAATGTTGCCCTCATGCAAAATTTCACGCGAAAAAAATGTGAATCTGGCTGAGATACAGCACCACAAAGTGCGGTCCCAGCGGGCGGGGCCTCCGTGTAAAAGCCTCGTCCCGTCTTCCGCCGCCGTTGGGAACGGAGAGTGGGACTGTTTACGTAACCTTCTGTTCCTACAATGCGTCTCCGACCACGGCGGACGCGGTACGAGGCTTTTACACGGAGGCCCCGCCCACTGGGACCGCACTTTGTGGTGCTGTATCTCGGCCAGATTCACATTTTTTCGCGTGATATTTTGCATGAGGCCAACATTAGGCAAATACAACGTAAGTATATGGGTAACACAGAAACTAATTTTCCGTGGACGATTCCTTTAAGGGTTTTTTGTTTCATTCCTTATTTCTTCACCTTCACTTTACTTTCGAAATGTGATCTTTTTCATGAACACTTTGATTTTGCCCCTAGTCCACCATATCTTCTGAACTCCGCGGAAAGTGAAGTCCAGTGATACAGGCCAACAAAAGTGACTTTTTTGCAATCTTTACATGTAACTGGCTTTTTTTTCGCAAGGCAAGCATATAGCCATAACTAACAACGGTTGTAATACACTATGACTCTGCTCTGGAGGTTGAGTTTTTTCTGTGGAAGCAATTCCAAAGTGGCTACAGGAGCGTATGTAATACGAATCAGCCTGTCAGTAATGTTCACGTGAGTCATTAAAAAGCGGTGGAATTCCGTCTCTGTTGAGTCTGAGAGAGAAAGTCATTAAATGGGCAAGAATAAATCAGCGTAGTGCAATGTCGGACGTGACGTTTACGGTCCACAAAAACGAGTAACCCAATTGGCTTTCACCGGCAAGCACGCAATTCCTTGTCCCATCAATTATAGAGATTAAACGATCAATTTTCCCATTTGCTCGATGCTTATATGGGTGGATCGGTTACGAGAGCTACCGGAGAATAATTCGTGCGGAGGCGATCATAAGGAAAATCTAGGTCAGGGCAATATGACAGGCACACTGATTCTTGGAATCATTCTGAAAAATCGCAGGGCATACAGGGATTATCAGTGTAGTGAAAGAGGAGAATCATTTTTCGCGTGGCACGATACTTTCGACCTCCTCAAAGACTTTTTAAAGAGTTTGAATATCTATTCACGTATGGGCTGTCCGATGGCAGCGCATTCCAAAAACATCAAGGAATGTAATTTGAGTGTTCACGAAGTTCCTTATTGTGTATCAGTTGGGCTAGCGCACACTATTGCGCGCGTAAGATCATGTACGACAGTGGGTTGATCGGAATTGCTTTTCCTATGAATTTACTCACTACCCATTACCACATCACACTCCCCTTCCTTTGGGCGGGTTCCCACTTGCTCCAAGTGCTCAGGATGGCTTCCACACAGGTCATTTTTACCGATTTTTTCCTAGTCTCTCGGCTGCTTTGGAACCGAATTATTAATTTTTGTTCTACGGACCGTCCATTCGGAATGAGATCCGCCCACTGTGCTCAGGCTTCTTTCATGACTTTCAGAATCTCAGGGCTGACGTCAACTCATCTTTCCTCAACGTTTAGACCATTTTCGAAGCGAACAAAGAATTTTCAGTCCGAATAGAGCGTTCCAGTGCACGCCCCTCCTACCGTGGGCGAAGAGTAACTTAGTCCATGTGCGCTCGTTACTTCTTTCCCATGCCCTACTCATCCCAAACTAGTCCCAATCTCTACGGGTTGTTCTTCACGTTATGTGTAGTTTCGTGACAAATAGAGAGACGGACGGACGGAGGACGGACAGGCAGACGAAGCATTTTATGTATAGCAGGGATGTTACCGAAGTTCACGAACTTGTCGTTCATTTAATAAAAATGGGGTTCGAGATAAATGTGATGCTATTCACGCTCTAGGCTCTTCACCAAAGTCCCACAAAGTGCAGCATTTCTGGCGTGCACGCTCCACCACAACCAAGCGCGTCATTCGATTGCGTATAGCCGCGTTCATACACTGCTGGCAAGCGGCGCAGACCTCGTTGCGTGTCTCTGGGTCTCCGCCTATGCCACTTTGCCTCACTGCCTGTGAACGCAGCCACGCCCTTGCGGCGCTGAGTAGGAACGCACCTTGTCACTGCTACTTTTATGATTCGCCTGTCCTTCTGATACTCGTCCTCATTCATGATGAGGATGATAGGAACCATCTTTTCTGGCTTTCACTCATTTCATTGCCCTTTTCTTCACTGCCGCACTTTACATCTCTCGTTATTTTTCATCAACGGATATCCGAACTACCATTTGGACTGCTTTCGGAATATGCCTGTACTTCATTCCATCCAGAAGCACTTTGACGGTTGTGCTGCTTTGAAGTTGCTTTTCTCTGCCGATATTCAGGCAAACTCCGTATTCAGTGAGAACTTTGACAGCAGATTTCTTTTGAATGAAACGCACCAGCTTCATACAACTCGATGGTGCATCTCCCCTCGTTCCGTTTCAACCATCAGATGACCCCCACGGGGAAGAATCCACGTCCACGGAAGTAAATTTGAGTTTATCTCTTACCCACATGATTGTGCTATATTCCCTTATTGAAGAGCACAGGTAAAGTATCACGTGCATGCACAGGAATCCAATTGAGATAGAAGTTCCCAAAGTGAGGATGAAGGCGTGGGGCGTCCGAGTGGATTCAGACGCCAGAGAACTGAGGAGCAAAGGGGCGACACTCACGTAGTCAGAGACGCAGAGCGCGAAGCAATTCAACATTGGGCGCAAGACTTTGAACTACCCGCTGGCCGCTGACGGCTGTTCAAATGTTGTGGTGGGAAATGTGGCGGGGATTCAAACGAGTCGCTCTCCTTCTGGTTTTTCGATCTCCACTTTGGAGTAAAGAAAATTTCTTCGTTCTTTTCGTGTTTCTCTTCATAAACTCGATCTAGCGGTGTGATTTCAGGAGGAAATACAATCATGGAATTTCTGTGGATGATTCCTCCGAAGTCAAATACTGGACCTATTCATAGGTATTTAATAGAATACGCCCGCATAAACTCTGGACTTTTTACGGCGCATTACCATGTTCTGGGTAGCCATTTGATGACTGCTTCACATAAATTACGGTACAGCTATGTATATGGTGACGGAGAAGACTGAATATGAGACCAGTGCATGGCGATGACCTTCTCCATAGGGTAATTCGAGGTTTTGTTGGGTAGTCATCCGTCATCATTTTTCCCAGGATTGAAGGAGCTCAGATTGCCTCTGAAACTACCTCATAAAATGTGATTCATGCTCTCGTAAGATTCGGTTTTCAATAATGAAGCTACCAAATTTTGCTAGTCGGCATCCTACAGTCGAAGATTTTCCAAAGAAGGGCAATGAAACCTGAATAGTATTTGGTTTCTGTAAGAAGGTGCCAGGTATCATTCAGGACTTCTTCCATTTCAGTAAAACGAGCATCTTCTCTGGCTTTTTTCAATGTCCATAAAACGAGCCCCAATTGAACTATCCAGAAGTGTTTGTTTGGTTATGATCACGTCATCCCTTGGGTCTTCCACGGTGCATTACTATGCTTCAGCTGTTTTAGAACATAGTTCGTGAATGGAAAAGTACAGTACTACATTACTAGTTAACGGGGTTGGTGTTATTTGCTTTATACTTGGCTTTTCGAAAACAATTTTCTCAAAGATACTCAGCTATTTATCCAAAAAAGCAAGATCACCGCCCCGATCCGAAGAAAATAGATGCCATCAAAAAGATGTCAGCTCCAAAGAACCTGTCACATTGGCGATCCTTTCTAAGGCTCCTGAGCTGCTATGGCAAATTAGAAGCTTCCGTGTGAGGAGTATTTCTCCGGACGTCCGAACAGAGTAGTAGCAGTGGTTCTGGGATAAGTCCAAACTGATTTCAGTTGTGAGGGTATAAAAGATGTAATCTTATAATAATGGTAGTTCATTCTGAAGAGATACTGCCTACCGAGCTAGCTCAAACGCACATTTCGCGACAGTGTTGTTTCGGCTATAGCTCTTATTAAGGCCGCGTACGTACTTTTAGCCGGGTGTATATCACTAGGACAAAACCGTTGCGTGGCCGTGTTCTGCACGCGACGGGATGGTGCGAGCTATGCGCGCCATATTGGATGGGTCTTGAAGCGATGACACTGCTCTACGCCTCATTCTATGCGTAATCGCTTCAGGACCCAACTAATGCGGCGCGCATAGCTCGCACCATATCGTCGCGTGCCGAACACGGTCACGCGACGGTTTTGTCCTAGTGATATACACCCACTTTGAGCCAACAGGGCGTGACTGCGTTCACAGGCAGCGAGGCAGAGTGGCAAACACAAGCAGAGACGCAGAGAAACGCTGCCACACCCTACTGCACCACAAAGTACGAACGCGGCAGAAGGGAAGCGAAGATTTCGAAATGCCAGCTAATGAAGCCATAGAGCACTCGAACTTGGATTTTTTCGCTACAATTGAGATCCGTCATAGCGCAAGTCCATAGAGACCCTCGGTGACAAAAACACGCAAAGGAGAAGGGGTGGAGATCTCACGCGGGAAAAATGCGCGACAGGGTGGTTGCAACCGCTTAGAGCAATCATGTTCGGCGTGAGGTGTGATTTGTAATCTCGTCGCAGTTTCGGAAGCCCCTGCACATTGACTGCGAGCAGATTCGCAGAATCTACAGATTGGGAAATTTGTGGCAATTTTTCACATTGGAAGACCGGACAAACCGCTATCAGAACCATGTACCTTTAATAGAGTGGCCAAGCCAGCTCCTGACCTCAACATCATTGAGCCACTATGGGCAGAGTTGAAGTAACGTTTGGCAGGAAAAAGGGACAGGAATGACGAAGGGAATTTTACTCAACTCGAAAAAGTCGATCCCTCAGGCGACAGTGGATTCATTAATCGACTACATGCCCAGGCGCTGTTAAGCTGTGATTGAATCTAAGGGTCATGCAACAAAGTATTAGCCTTGAGGAGCAGTAATTTTTGTAGTCCTAACTGTTTTGTTGCGTTGTATACTTAATGTAACTGTTTAATTTTTTTGGTGAGTTTGGTCATTTTCATGCATTTTCATTAAAATAATTTCCTCAGCTTTTTCGCAAGGGCATTTCACGACAATTGTTTATTTCGATGTGAGAGGCTTGCCTTCAAAACATATTGAAATTGCTACGAGATTCGTGAGGGTTGATTAGAGCTATGTAATGGCAAAAAACCACGAGCATGTATTTTTGACCGCTACTGTATCTATTTTGTACGGAGATCAGCTAAGAAAGCAGAGTCAGCCCACCGGTCAGTGAATGAGGATCACGCCTACTAGGAGAGGTTTTGTTTAGCCGTCAGGGTTTGTTGGCTATCCAAAACTCGATTTCTTACGACCACTACTTTGCAAGAACTAGGCGGTCCCTCTATACAGTACATACAGTACACATCTTCGGATGTGTGCCATTAGGACAGAAGAAGCTTCTCCAGTCCACGTCGCGACTGCTGCGGACTGGAGAAGCTGGATGTAGATGGCTCTTATAGTTAGGGCGACTGCAGTGCCCTATGTTTTACTTCGGACCATAGCACATGGGCAAAATTGTTTACACGACAAATTTAGGAATCTGCAAAGTCAAAGATGGCCGTTTCAATCAAGTGGGCGAAAGAAACTCATCGTCAGAAAAGATGCTTGCACACCGTTTTGACACTTCAGCAGTTGATGTGAATAGCCCCAATTACAATTGCCGCAATTTCTAAACTCTTCAACGTTGCCATAATGAGCTTCTCGAATAATTGAATGCAATTGCAGCGAGATGGGATATTGTCATAATAGATGAGCGAAAGAACATTGAGATGAAGCGAGAAGCTTCTCTCCACACCACGAAATACGCAAAAGCTAAACACTGCTGCAGAGATGCTGAATTTCCTAGCAAAGGATAAAACCCTGGGCGATTCATGTTCATCCATACCAATTTAGATGGGGAAATTCGATTTTTTAAAATATTTTAAAATTTTTAAAATATTTTAAAATAAAATAAAATTCAGATATTTTAAAATATTGATATCCATAGTCATAACAGTCTGAGAATGCCACGTAACGATTACCGTTTTCTCCCTGAATGAATCACAGGGAGGCCAGGACTTCGTCAAGCGAACCTACCAGCGACAGGATCATTTCTCTCATTTTTCCTTCCTTTCAAAACTTCGAGCAGAGTTTGCGCTGTCGAATCCTCGTAGGTAAAGGTGGCAGGGTTGACTAGGAAGTCTCATCACGGGCATATTTCGTTGCGTACGGCTGTGAGCGTCGAGGAAAGTACTAACAATAAGACCACACAACCACATGGAGCACCAGTTCACAAACAAACAAATCTTAGGAACCGTGTAATTTAAATTGTAAAACCGTGCATTTTAGTGTATTTATCACCACATTCAAATTCAGCAGTACTCCAAACAAGGGAATAATGAAAGGCGTGAGCGGGTCTTCTATACGGTAGAGATCACACGCATTCGTTCGTTGACTAACTTGAAACATTCAGTTCAAAAAAGCATTCGTTGTTTTACGATTTCGATCGAAAAGCTTGCGATTTTGTACAAGTTGCTGTTTAATCTCCCTTCTTTTTACAAATTACCTATTTTGACCATGGATAACTCTGAAAACCTTACAGTCGTATTGGCTCAGCTCGATGGTGTGACTTCGTAGGGATTCAAAGTGGTATACACAAAAAAATCGATTCACCCGTCGTACAGGAAAGGATTTGTAAAAATTCGACGGATGAAAAAAAATCGTCAATTTCATCAGTGATTGCGTGCCGACTTCTTTGTGGGAGTAATTCACCGTCTGAAAGGTTTTTGAGGTAGTTAAATTTCAGTTCAAGAGTCTCACGACAACTACGAAATGAATTCGAAACAAGGTCAAAGCGTGTCTAACTGCCTGCAATCACTAGAAGGTCACATTATCTTCGACAAAAACACAAACGACCAAATGGCCGCCGTTGAAAAATTCTGGAAAACCTAACCTCGCTCCGTCGACTGTTGAAAAATTTCGAAAAAAACATTTGAAAAGAAAGCTTGAAAAAGTTTTATTTTTTAGAAAACAACCTCTAACAACCACAGCACTTAGCACCTATCAATCTCCAATTACAATAACTAAGCGGAAAAGATTCGATTTGAAATACTATTTCACTAATAAATAAAATTGCTGATGACATTTATATTTTGTCAAAGTACATCTTCACCTGAGATTTACCTCAAATCAGCTGATCACAGCCACCTGCTTGGCTAACCATAATCGACATTATTGAATTACGAACCGGATCATGAGAACTTTCTGCACAAATTCAAGTTCACTGGGGATTGCACGAGAATCAAAACGAGATATGAGGAAAAGCTCCACCGAAGTATAACAAACAATGATTGTTCTTAAATAAAAGCCTAATAATTCTAAACTAATAGTCATTTCTTAAGGCTAGGCTATCACTAAACGGTTTAAGAGACCGGTACTTTGTACGAGAGCTGACCAACAGAAATCCGTCGCCACAGCTCCGATCGCAGTAGTTCCTGAAAAAGGCGATTTGAAAGAATTCGTCGTCAGACGCCAGAAATCATGACGGACTTCTGGCCTTAAAAAGATTCAGTCAAGAAGAGAAAAGGGTGAGAAGACAAGGTGATACATGGTGATAGGATTTTATCGAAGGTGGATTTTACAAATAGCCAATTTAAAGGGATCGTCCACGGAAAACAATGACTTTTTGGTTACCCTTATCTTTATGTTGTATGCGCCTAATGAGGGCCATACAAAGTTTCACGCGAAAAAGTGAGAATTCGGGTGGATACAGCCCCCTGATTCTCGGCCGGGTGAGCGGAGCCTCCAAGTAAAAGCCCTGTCCCGTCATTTGCCGCGGTTGGGAATGGAGAGTGGGATTGTTTACGTATCTTTCTGTTCCAACAATGCGTCTTCGACCGCGAACGACGGGGTGGGCACTTGCTCGGAGGCCCCGCCCACCCGACCGAGACTTTGTTGTGTTGTATCTCAGCCGGATTCACATTTTACGCATGAAAATTTGCATGCGGCCCACATTAGACGAATACAACATAAATATTGGGTTGAGGAATAAATCCTTGCCGTTTTTTTCAACCCCGTTTTTCACATTGTTCGCTTCATCTTTCGACAAAGCTTATATACGTTTTCGATAGAGCTTTTTTTGCTCTACAAAATGCTGCTATCTATTTTTCGATTAATTCGACTACCTAAAATTTATGAAGCTTGGAAATGAAGTAAGCTGAAGGCAAAAAACTGGCGTTTGCGCACCTTACCTTTCTCGTCTGCCGTCGAGATCAAAAAATGCATATGTATACGTTTCGATAGAGCTCTTTTAGCTCTACAGAATGATACTACTTGTTACTCAAATCACTCAACTTTTTGCTGTTTTTAAGACTCAGAAATGCAGTACTCGCAAAAAAGTGCCCTTTGGTTATCTCTCTTCCTCGCCTAACATCGAGATTGGAGAAGATGTGCATACGCGCATTCGATAGAGCTTTTTTTGCTCTACAAGATGGTACCATCCTTCTTTTGTATCCTCTCATATTTTAGCATGTAGGGATAAGCTTCCACCTGTTTTTCAATTCAAAATTGCATAATGAAAATGAATTTTTTTGGCACAATGTTTTGTGTAACTCGATAGAGCTCTTCTCGCTCTACAAGATGATGTCCACGGTTTTTGTTCGAATAAATTTTTGACATTTTTTAGACCACTTGAAAGTCGACGAAATCGAGCATTTTCGTCACATGGTGTCAAAAATGCTCGATTTCGTCGACTTTCAAATGGTCTAAAAATGTCAAAAATTTATTCGAACAAAAACCGTGAACATCACCTTGTAGAGCGAAAAGAGCTCTATCAAATAATATAAACCACTTTGCCAAAAAAATTTATTTTCATTACGCAATTTTGAGTTGAAAAAAGGTGGAAACTTATCCCTACATGCTAAAATATGAGAGGATACAAAAGAAGGATGGTACCATCTTGTAGAGCAAAAAAAGCTCTATCGAATGCGCGTATGCACATCTTCTCCAATCTCGATGTTAGGCGAGGAAGAGAGATAACCAAAGGGCACACTTTTGCGAGTACTGCATTTCTGAGTCTTAAAAACAGCAAAAAGTTGAGTGATTTGAGTAATAAGTAGTATCATTCTGTAGAGCTAAAAGAGCTCTATCGAAACATATACAATTACATTTTTTGATCTCGATGGCAGACGAGAAAGATGAGGTGCGCAAACGCCAGTTTTTTGCCTTCAGCTTACTTCATTTCCAAACCTCATAAATTTTAGGTAGTCGAATTAATCGAAAAATAGATAGTAGCATCTTATAGAGCAAAAAAAGCTGTATCGAAAACGTATATAAGCTTTGTCGAAAGGTGAAGGGAACAATGTGAAAAACGAGGTTTAAAAAAACGGCAAGGTCTTATTCCTCAACCCAATATATGGAGGCAGAAAATGTTTATTTCGTAGAAAATGTGGAGTTATGAAATGTAGTCAGAAGGGGGTAGTAAAGACAACATAAGCGGACATAATAATAGTACAAGATAGCATCAGAACTCAGTTTGAATTTGGGCGGGTGCACTGGAATTTGTATATAATCATGAAACGACTAATACCACACTCCGGGTAAGGCACACCATCCCTTCATACAACCCCAAGATCCTAATGAGTATTGACAAGCAATGAGAATTCGCTGCCAATGAAGGCAAGAGATTGTTCCCGCGACTGGAGAGCCATGCCTGATGATTTGCCAAAACGACTTCTTCAGGTCATGTTTGCAGAACGGTCCATCTTTTGAAATGTTTCTTAGAAGGCTCAAAAATCGATTAAAATTCTCAAACGTACCTTCTCTTTGTTCGCCTTTTTCAATATGCTACTATTCTCGATTGCTCTTCGAGAAAGATATGGTAGCACTTTTTCAACAGGGCCATATGGCAGGTACTTGTAGACCGAATATCCTGCTTGACCGAGTGAAAATGAGATCTGAAAAAGATTGTGACGTGTATCGTTATGTAATGGAAGAGTAAGACTATTGTATGCGGTCAATGTTAGATGTACTGTATGTACAAGCTTTCCAAAGGACAGTCTTTGAAAACACAATTAATTCAGATTTTTGATAGCTACTGATTTTCGCCGCAGCGTGCGAAGTGAAGGTTGTGACATGTATGCTTAGTTATGGGCAAAATCTTCGGTCACGGACGGAACTCGAACGCGCACTCCATGCTTTCCGCGCATAGGGTGACGGTTGGGACGCACGGTCAGTAGGGCCACTAGGACACGCGATGACCATGCACATCCCTTAAATCATCATACGCATCTTTTATATCACCATCATTCATCAATACAACGGAACAGACGTGCAAGGAGCATATGTGCTGATCCATTACACCCAGACCAATTTCATTTAAACTCGGCTTCAGAATAGTATATTTACCATGGCTTATCAACACTCACACTTATAGATTGGATTATGCCCATAACACAGCATACTTGACTCAACTTTCGCATCGCGGGCTCTGGCGAAAATCAGCAGCTATCAGAAATTAAAAACATTAGAATCGACATCTACTAAAGTTCTGACTTCACAGCTACCTGATCACACATCCCATAAAGCTGTGCGAAGCACATGATCTTTTCGCTTGGAGCGATTCCATGGTCCCGCATAAGATTGACGGCGAATCTGAGACCAAGCGAATTCACCATTAACTCCAATGAATTCATCATTAACTCCAATCAAACGGCTACGGTATGAATACCTGACGCTGTCCTCGTTGTGGCTTGCGATCATCACAGAAACATTGCCTTTTCCACGACGCTCATGCTCTTCAGCTATTCGTTTTAGGCATGCGTGATACATTTTCGTAGTCGCCTGAAATGCATAGAGCATTGGCCTAGTAGTGGAGCTGTTCACAACGTTCGAAAAACTTTGGAACAAAAAGAGGGCTATTCATCCACGTCCACCGCTGCACTTTGGTTTTATACACTCTGTAGATCCGCACTCATTTGGTAGCGAGAGTTGTTCGCACAAAGGATTCAGTCACTTGCTCTTATCAGCCGGCACAATTCGTCCAACAGTTGATCCATAACCATTCCCATTCTAGGGACCCGGGAGCAGGGTACACGGGCTGTTGAGTATTCCTTAATAGAGGGTCGTATTCGAGCGAGGGTGGTGGAGGTCAGCGATAAGCATTAGCATCTAAGCTTTCAGTAAGCAGATGAGAAGCCAAGTGTATTTCCAGCGAGCCCTGTGAGGAAATGTGAAATAAATACCTTTTTGGTTTATGTAAGAATACATAGTAATAAAACGTTTGGAACTACACAATCCGGCAACAATTACTGGTATCGTATAGGTCAAAAAAGGGGGTCGTATTCAGTTCATGGAGGGGAGGGGGGAAGCATAGTGAAGCAGCTATTTTCCTCGACAACTGAGAGTGTGCCATTAGGCGAGCCACTAATGTCGTAGTTGGGCGCTGAAGCGATAACGGCATCCTACGCTTTACTTTGGGCGTAATCCCTCTACATATAACCAAACAAATACGGTACCCCTTGCTAGCACCCAAGACGCAGCGCGCCAGACGCGCACGTGGCCATGCGAATTTTCCGTTCTAATGGTTCACGCCTTTGATCACCCGTACATTTGTGAGGTTCTGTGAGAACCAAGACGTATCCCCACCTTAATGCTGTAAATAGTCCAAGCATCTAGCCAATGGCATTTAAGAAGCGCTAACTTTGGAGACAACCATAAAGAATTCAAAAGAATTCACCTGTGACACACAAAACCTTAAGCTCACCTCGAAGTCCGGATTTATTGGGTCAGGATAGCCAACAGTAGCAGCTCGCTTACGTTCCTGGAATAAGATACTGACTTCAGGTAAAGAATCGCTTGTCGTAATTATGTAGGTCCTCGAGTAGTTAACGTTTCAAAAGGTTGTGGTCCACATTGGTGTGGGTATCAGAAGTTTCTGATCATATGTGTAGGAGGCGCTGATAGTAGACTAGGTTTTGGTAAGTACATAAAAGCTGCTTTGTGCATGCCTGAGATCAGCTCCAGACAGCAGCTCATTATCAGCGTTACCAAAACTCCTGTAGCGGGAAGCGTAATAGTCAAAAAATTCCTATTATTGAGTCGGGGATTAAGTTCCCGCGGTTTTTTTAACCCCGTTTTTCACATTGTTCCCTTCATCTTTCGGTAAAGCTTGAATATGTTTCCGATAGAGCTTTTTTTGCTCTACAAAATGCTTCTATCTAATTTTTGATTCCTTCGACTTCCTGATATTAATGAGGTTTTGAAATAAAAATGAAGGCAAAAATTGGCCCTCTCAACACCTCATCTTTCTCGACTGTCTTCGAGATTAAAAAATGTGTGTGTACATGTTTTCGATAGAGCTTTTTCAGCTCTACAAAATGATACTACTTTTTATTCAGATCGCTCAACTTACTGCTGTTTTTAAGACTCACAAATGCAGTACTCGCAAAGGTGTGCACTTTGGTTATTTCCTTTTCCTCGCCTACCATCGAGATCGGAGAGGATGTGCATATACGCATTCGATAGAGCTTTTTTTGCTCTAGAAGACGGTCCCACCCATCTTTTGATTCTGTCATATTTTAGCATGTAAGGATAAGTTTCCACCTTTTCTTCAACTCAAAATTGCGTTAAGAAAATGAATTTTTTGGCAAAGTGTTTTATTACTTGATAGAGCTCCTTCCGCTCTACAAGACAGTGCTATGGTTTTTGTTCAAATTATTTTTTGCTATTTTTTAGATCATCCTTACATGCTAAAATATGACAGGATTCAAAAGATGGGTGGAACCGTCTTCTAGAGCAAAAAAAGCTCTATCGAATGCGTATATGCACATCCTCTCCGATCTCGATGGTAGGCGAGGAAAAGGAAATAACCAAAGTGCACACTTTTGTGAGTACTGCATTTGTGAGACTTAAAAACAGCAAAAAGTTGAGCGATTTGAATAAAAAGTAGTACCATTCTGTAGAGCTGAAAAAGCTCTATCGAAAACATGTACACATGCATTTTTCGATCTCGATGGTAGACTAGGAAGATGAGGTGTCGAGAGTGCCAATTTTTTGCCTTCAGCTTGCTTCATTTCCAAACTTCATAAATATTAGGTAGTTAAAGGAATCGAAAAATAGATAGTAGCATTTTGTAGAGCAAAAAGAGCTCTATCGAAAACATATATAAGCTTCCCGAAAGATGAAGGGAACAATGCGAAAAACGGGGTTAAAAAACCGCGGTTATTTCCCAACCCAATAGAATGCTTATCTACCAGAGACCCCATGGAAATTTTCAAGAATATTAGAAGCCAGAACAAGGATGTTCATCACAAAACACACCTGCTCCATATAAGCACCTCTGACCAGCTTTAAGCCAAAATGCCATCCTTCTCTTCTGGCTAACTGCATATCACATTCTAAGCAATCCAATGCATTTCGAAGATAAGCCTGATAGGTGTTGAAAATATTTCCGCGCTCTTTATTGTACCTGAAAAACGTTCAATTCGAACAAAACGGAGAGGGATGTTGCAGGAGAATTCTATCATGATTCTCTTGAATCAAGTTTAAAAAAGATGAATCCAGCAATTGGTCTGACCTTCTCATCATCTCCAAGGTAATCTTTGAGATGGCTGGTTGAAAGTAGGTTTGTTCGGCGTCAACCATTAATCGAACTCCTTTGCTGATTGAGTGCTCGGCAACTTCGATCAAACGACGAACCATGTTTTTAAACTAAAACTCTCAACCACATGCCTCCATTTACTCAACTGAACATTTAAATACTTCCATCACAGACAAGCTCACTCCTTAAAATAGTCAAACGGCGGCCGGTTTTCAAGAGAATCGTTCACGGAAATTTAAGCTTTCCTGACGCGAAAAAAAAGAATCCTGGTGAGATACATCCTTCTCAAATTGACGTCCGACGTAGTGAAGCCAACGAGGGGCGGGACCGCGACAGCTCTAACGGCAACGGGCGGCGGCCGCGTTGTCAGAGAAACAGAGTGAGAAGCAAGTCAACGTTAGGCTATATGGCGCGAATATTCAGACTGCACTGTGCCTGCCGAAGGCTTTTCAAATGTTGCTCGGCGGGAATTCAAACGAGTCTCCTCTTTCCATTCCTTCGATTTCTGCTTTGAAACATGAGAAATTGCTCAGTTTTTTTTCGTGCCTCTGTTCATGTACTTTAGTGTGATTATAAGGGGAACCATAGCCATGGAGTTTCCGTGAACGATTTCTTCAATCTTATCTCAGCTTCTGCTTTAGTTACTCTTCAAACATGAGCGCTAATCATGAGATTTCCACTGCGTGAAGCTCTCCCAAAACCTCACCTCCTACTACTTTTGGAAGAGGTTGTGAGCAGTACCTCACCTTATTGAGCCTGAGACTCTAACCAGGTGCTCGGAAGGCATTTAAGTTCCGATGATATCTGGGATGTTACTGTATAGCAATCATCAAAGCTAGGCTCATCTCACTATAGGGGCACGCTAGAAGGCAAGCATCAACCCGTTCATCAGTGACAGCTAAGCGTAAGGGGTTGGAGAGTGGAGTGCATAAGATTGCCTCCATACTTGGCGTTGTGTCGGCCTGCGTACCGACGGCAGGGCGCGGCTCCGTTCATAGTAACAAGGCAAATTGGCATGAGCGGAGACGCAGAGATGGGGCAGCCACGCCCTGTCTCCGGCACCGCAGGGTGTGTACTCTTATGTCAGGATTTCGCACCGCGCCATGTCGCAAGCAAAGCAGTGCGGACGAGCTAAAGGCGCTATGCTGTTGGGTCCCGAAGCGATCACAAGTCAACGGCGTATTGCGTCTGTAGCATCACCGTGTAATCGTTCTATGACCCAACTACCGCAACGCGCATAGCTCGCACACACTGCCCCTTGTCGTCGTGCGAAATCCTGACATAACGATACACACCCGGCACCGCAGAGTATGATGTCGGACTAACGACTAGCTTCCCATCCTTTGCGTTTTTACAAGAACACCGTAAACCTTGTTGGATAGGCTGAAATATCGCGGTCCAAATGACCTCACTTAAAATATTCACTAACCTCCTGTTCTTCAGCAGCGGTTAGATTTTGGATGAGTGGTTCTAATTTGCCCGTCTTGATATTAAGAATCTAAAAATAAGGTAACATCTTGAGAATTGGTTTATGATTGTAAGGTTCGGGTCACCTTAAACATGTTTCCTAATTGGATGTGATTGTCGAGAATTTTGCTCCATCCATGATAATCCATGTAGCCGTCACCATCGAAATCAACGCTTTTGAACCAATCCCGAATTTGCTGCGAATCTGCCTTCACTCCCAGATCCTTAATCGAAATAAGTTAACTCGAGATAGTTACCAATCGAATGTGTGGTAACTCGGGTCAAACCAAAAACTGAACTTATTTTACTGAAATTGGAGAAACGAGCATCAGGCTGATTTTTATTTGGGCTGAGTGCCATTAAAATTCACGTAATGACATGCTACTTGCATCCTTATACTTACAGTCTAGGGTGGCCGTAAGTAGTTGGGTCCTGAAACGACTACCCTGTTCTATGTATGCAGGTTATTTTAGACATAGGACCCGTAATCGCTGAAGAAGACGTATTTCTGTTACCGTAGCCGCCGCTCCCGCTCAGTTGGTCAGCAACGGTTTTCTCGCCACTCTAACTTCGTCATTTCCAATTCAGTCCAAACGCAAGCACATCTTAGCGCAGAATAGCTACATCTTGGCAATGGGCCAGCACTTGCTGTCGTACTAAATTTTTCTTCTGAGCAATCACTAAATTCAGTTGTGGCCCTGCATCCACAGCTACGATCAAAAAAGTCAGCCTTCGTACCTTAATTGATACTGGCCTGGTGGGGTTGTTGATGTGGATGGTGAATGTCCACTATTCCATAATTCCACTATGCGTCTCCGCCGTTGCGGACGGCGGAGCGGGCATTTACTCTGAGGCTCCGCCCCCTCGGCGACCACTCTGAGGAGCTGCATGTATAGCCGGGTTCTCACTTTTCACATGTAACTTTGCATGCGGCCCTTATCATATAATTATGCGACAAGTGTAACATGAATATATGGATAACAGAGAAACTCGTTTTTCCGTGCGCGATTCCTTCAAAGATGGAAACATCCAGAACCATATGTATTAGGTTGTACCAAAAGTCTTGTATTTTTTTCGGTCATCACTTCTAATTATTATTTCTTCCAACAAATGACCTTGCACCAGCACCTCGTGGAAATACATTCCTTCCGCGGCCCAGAACCAGCACAGTCCCAAGCGTGGTTTGTCTTTCATGTCAATCTCGCCGTTGCTGAAGCTGAGCAGCTGCGCACGGTTTCGTAGCTCACACGTCTCTTGCTCAATGTAGCGTTGATGAAGTCTCAAGCCTTCGTCGCTTTGGTGCCGCGAGACCTCTCACAGTAGAAGACACCGCGTCTCGGGTGCGTTTCGACTACGGGCACTGTAGCTTTCTCCACGGAATCTGGCGGGTCAATATATATTTTGCTAGAAAGCTCAGAGAACGTTCTACCGCACTTCTGAACCGCCTAGATCTGTGTCGAAGTACAAAAGTTATTGATGTTTTTGGAAAAATCCTACAAGACTTCTGGTACAACCTAATATCATATGTGAACTCTTCTGTAAATACACTTACATGATTTGTCCAAAAAACGTAAAAGCCTTTCAGGATAAAAAATTTAGTGTTTTGCGGATATCGCGATATTTACAGTGGAGGACTCACTTGTAGTTTTTTGACAAGTTCTTCTTCTTTGAGACGAGAGAACTGAATCTTTTCCGTACCAGTCAATGTTTTGAAGAAGTTATGAGTTTGAGCAATTGACTCTATAATTAAAACTCGTTCGACACTTAATACTCATGTCCTAAATAGTATACAATTACAGTAAAATTTTTAGCAGAATCGTAGACTAGGTGGTAAATTGTAAAGTTGGCACGGGTTGGTAGTAAAGCAGTGGAACTAAGGGAATATCAATCGTATCGTATCTAACATATTCCATTATTTCGTATACCACAATTCCACAAATTTGCCGATCGATACTTCGACATCGATACCCATGAATTCAACGAATCCGTCGATTCTACAGCTATGGACTCTCGATACCAACCCGGGTCTGGTTTAATTGCGCTCAACACGTATACCAGTGGTCATCTTCAGAAAATATCTGTCCACAAAACATGAAAACTGAGCGTGCGACGATTTCGCTGTGTCTGTTCCATTACCAACGCCTCTTCACGGTTACCCTACCATTCCTTTCATCACGCTACCTCCACTACACTTAGAACTTCATGTCATTACCTGATAGCTTCAACAGCAATGTCGGCCTGCCGAGGGCGGTCACCTTGATTGCGGCGAAACCTTCGCCTTGAGTCACCTTTGCCACTGCATCCACGGTTTCGATGAAGATGTCGCGATTACGGTCACAATTATGTTCTCCCTCGTAGAAATACGTCCTGAAGATTATTGCTAAGTTGCTGAATTCCTGTGGACATTCGATTAGACAGTTGTTACGTGACGGACAAAGAATCCACCTATCCACCCTCCCAAGATGGTATCTGAGGGCTTTTCGAGATAATTCTACCAAATCGCCAGCTCAAGTAAGTCTGATGCTACATTATGGAGCAGCACTGTGACCAATTCAATGGGGCAGGCCAGGTTGTCACATATGATCATTATCCCTTCGCAGGTACTTATTAGTTAAGTAATTGTAAGTACAATCGTGCGTTTAGACATAAATAGTGATCTTTGTACAATGGATTAGTAAAGCCATAGCTTATAATGAATGCGTTCACACTGCGTTATATGTATCATCACGCGCGAATTCTAGCGCGTGCATGTACAGGGCCCCGAAAGGTCAAGCATCATCCACCTATTGAAGTCAGCTTCATCACGATGGCTATCGGAATATCCATATCGAATGCTGAAATGATCTGCTGTGGGAGTGTCAGTGAATATGTTGTAAAACTAACCTGGCACTCACAACGTCCTTTCTACGGTCAGCGAATTCCTCATGGACTGCATATTGCTTTTGAGTTCCTTCTAGGGTTTCTGGAGCGATTCGGTTTTTGATGGCCTGAAATAGGAAATGGATAACACAGAATGAAGAAAAATCGAGATTAACAGGGATCTGAGTCAAATGTCATAATAAGATATTAGTTTTCAAAAATCCCCTCTTCTTGGCAGCGATAGGGGTAATTCGGGTAAATATGAAGACACCATCAAATATGAAGATCGACGTGCTTGATAGCAAGGGAAGGAAAAAGAGAATAAAACGGTCAAAAACCCGAGAAATAAAACTCTATTCCTACTATTCGCAAAAGGGGCGCATCGGACCGAGAAGAAGAGCGGGCTTGGATAAAACAAGCTGTTGAGGAAGACGGCTCTCATAAAGCCCGAGGATGCTGTTTCTCATTGAAAATTTCGCCACATATAAGTCTTTAGACCCACTGCTTTTATATGAGCCACCCGGTTTAGGAGTTCTCATTATCCGAATTAGCCGTATCACTGTGTTTAAGCTGGCCAAATAAGGCCCCTTTGCTGAGGATTTATCGGTCCTCTTTGACTTGACTCTGACGGAGATCTAGATAATGCTGAACTACCTATTTCAAAGTTTGTAATCAGCAGATCGCTTACTTGAGGAGCAACTTCTGCTGCAAGCTCAGAAGATTTTGCTGTTTTCACGGCCTGCTCACTGCTCAAATCGGACTCGACTGAGTAATCAAGGATTGATTTGACTCCAAATCGCTTTAAACGTGCGACCACTGGCTCCACCTGAAGTATTAAAAAGTAAGTACACATTCAACCTGTATGATGTGCATGCGTCAAAAAATGAGGATTTTCTTCCGTCAGTCTGTCTGCAATTTCGTATTTTTTCGGTCATGAACAGAATAGATTACTTGAGCCTTCCGACATTTCTATTCCATCTACACCAGACTCTCCCATCTGTTTCTCCTGTACCTTCACCTAGCTTACAAGGGAAGGACCCCAGGTCGAAGTGGCCATTCGGAATGAAATGCATATGGTCCGATCTCTTTTCGGACGCTGATCTCGAATCTGCATTCCGAATTTGCAAAACGATTCTCTGAGCGGAGTTATGGAGGTTTTTTTGAATGAACGGTTCATCAGCATGGCCGTTGCTAAGTAGCCAACGGCCTCAGCGGCTCAGTGGTAGTGCTCCGGATCTGCAGGAGAGGGATCGAAGGTTTGCTCCCCGCCAGTGCGGGTTTCTTTGCATTTTGTGTTTCATTGCCAGTAAGTGCTTTTATTCCACTTCTGGATGTTTCCTTGGACTGGTACCTATCACACCCATCATTTACTCTGCCACTTTATTTATAACTGCTAACATTACTCACAAGGGAAGGATACCAAGTCGAAGAGAATTCCGTACCACACGTATTAGGCGTTTTTGCGTGAAGAGATTATGATATTCGTGCACAGGGGGTCGAATTACCCCTCTGTGCAAATTTTCAGCCAAATCCAGTTTTTGGTCCAACTTCGGAAAATTGGGGGTGGCCAGGTTATAAAGTGATAGATTTTGAATTTTCTTCTACAGAAAACCCTGCAACCTGAACAATATAGCCCACACATACCTTTTACACTTGCCCATCGCACTAAATGTACGAAACAAGCGTCAATTAGGAGCATTTCCTAAACAAGGGTCAACGACTTCTCCTTTGTTCAATGGGCTGCCACCCTATAGCCCGTAAATTTTTCCGAAATTTGGTCAAATTCTCGAATCGGCTAAAAACTTGTCTTCTGTGGTAATTTGACCCCCTGAACACGAAAATCTCCCTGGTTTTGGGCAAGAAGGTCTGGCTCGCGTGCTATGGGCTTCCAAACCTACCACAATAGTGTTGTTTTTAAAAAAACCTCCATAACTCCGCTCAGAGAATCGTTTTGCTTGAATACAGATTCGAGATCAGCGTCCGAAAATACGTCGGGTCATATGTATCCCATTCCGAATGGCCACTTCGACCTGTGGTCCTTCCCTTGTTAGTAGCAACTTAGGGCATCGGGATGGGTAATTTGGGCTTCCATAATTGGACAGATATCATTAGTTCAGTTAGAGGACAAGCCTATTAATAACTCCATATTTTGCCTTACGATGGCGCAGCTGGCTCTACGTGTCTCTGATGGTTGAACAGCGGTGAAGAGACGGGGTAAGGGTCGCGGCGTGAATCAGCCATTGTCCACCCTTCCCCTTCCAATGATACGCCATGGGCAAAACCAGGAGGGGACGAGAGTCCCTTTTCCACGTTTTCAGCCGTTTCTGTATTTCCCCACTGTGGCACTTTCAGGCACCTACATATACTGTGGAATCGACCAAACTACCCCCTCGGTGTCTTCCATCACTCAAAATGATGGGAGATCTGCTTGTCGGCCTAGTTGAACCCTTCAAAAAAGGTAACAATGGTTGCTCATCAAACCAAGGGTCATTTTCAATCATTCGATTATTTTTAGTTTATTGAAGCACACTACTAAATTTTAATAACCGGGAAAATTCAAAGCGAGAGAACAGACCTCTTCACGATTTTCTCCAGCAACGAAATGCCCAAAGAACGTGCTCTTCAGCAGTTTCTTGAACAGCGACTGTCCTAGGGTCGCTCTGAGAACCGCGAGAATTCTTTGATTGTTTTTCACGATGGAGTCAATACCACACACCCGAAGTACGATAAGTGCTCGAATAATGTCAGTGTTTGATTTGCTCTGAAAAAAATTTCAGACTTACAGTATGGAGCGAGAGGGAAAAGAGAGTAAAACATTTTTCCAAGGAGAAGGAGAAATGAGATGTTCTGTAAAATCGACAGCACTCAGTGGATACCAAGATTTTATCAGTATTAGAAGAATGGAATCGATAGGAATGAAAAAAACACCAAAAAAAATTACTTGTTCTGTTAGTTTCTGCTAACCTGCCAGCTGCTGATTTACCAGATTCAGCAGCGAGTTCTAGCTTAAGCGTTAGGACTCAAGTGCAACGCAGAGTTTAATTTTTAAGTAAGATCTGAAGTACAGTTTCTGCAAGATCATTGTTTACTGAGCCTCTGACATCACAATAAACGCATGATCGAAGCAACGCCAGCGCGAAAGCATGCGGGCTAAGTCTCATTTAAAAAAAAAAGATCCACCTCCAAGAAGGCAAAATGCTCAAGTTTAATTGCTATTGCTATGACCAGAGAACAAACATCATTTATATCCAAAGTTCTGGTGAAACTTCGGAACGAGAAAGTCGCCATCTTTTTTCCCCTGGCTAAGAACTTCAAATACACAGTGGTCTTCGTTATATTAGGTTGATTCATAATAAATCGGACAAATTGACCAATTTTAATCATTGTCGTACAACTTTTTTACGACAACAGGGATTCACTTGAAATATACTCCATCTTTATCGATGACCTTCTGCCACGGTGTAGGCAGATCATGGATGCCCTTGCTCCAGAAGGCCGGAAGCTGGAGCTCGAAGAAGTTGCCGAGTGCCGCCTTGACCTCGTCGCGAGTTTTGAAGTCTTGGCCGTCCAGGTGGCGTTGGCTGTGGGAGAAAAGGTGGAAATCTGAAGGGGCCAGGTCTGGGGAGTACGGTGGGTATAGAAGTACGGTCCAACTGTACGACAGCAGCTCGGCCTTGGTCGATCTTGCGAAGTGCGGTCTGTGGAAGTAGACACGTTGTCGTGCTGGAAGTAGACATGTGACCGCCGCCGTAGCGAACTTTGGACATTGGCCTTCAATTCTCGTAATTGACGAACGTAGACGTCGGCGGATACTGTGGTACCTTCATCGAGCAGCTCCCAGTACTCTACGCCGTGTACGCTCCACCAACCGCGGTTTTCGTCTTCGATGGAATAGTCGCCTGACGCAAACTTCGAATGCTACAACTACAGTGTACTTCTGCCGGGGGCATGCTCCTTGTGAACTTCTATCAGACGTCTGCCGATATCCGCGGGTTCCTGGCCAGATAGCGATATAAATAGTATGACGTTGCGGATGTGGTCTCTGGACCGCTTGAAATCGTGCGGCATTGTGGCGGAATGAATTTACTTTGGAGTGATTATTTTGCGGTACTTTGAATAGCTTTTCATACTCATTCCAACGGTACCTCGCGCGTCCATTTTCGTTAATTCTTTACTGAGTTATGATCTCTAGAAATCATCAGTACCATTTGTCCGATTTATTATGAATCAACCTAATATTATACTTTCAACTTATCCCCATGTTACGCTCAACAGACTTGTGATATCGACATGACGTGAAATAACAAAACTTGTTCGAACGCTCCACCACCTTTATGCGTCACTGCAAAATTATTGTGATGAACACTGAGAACAGTATGACTACCACGGTACATGACTCGCTTAGGTGCTATCGCAATGAGGGGGGATCCCACCACTGAATCTTATTTTTACCTGAGCCATGAAGGGGAAAAAACCTTCCTTTCTCCTTTGGGGCTTAGGCAAAAATATATGCTTGAATGTGCAGGGTGACCCCACAAAAATCCTTCAGAGGTACTCATGTGTGAAACATGTATGAGATGCCCCCCCCCACCTATTGCAAGAGCACCCTCGCTTATTTTTACAAACTCAGATATCCGGGCCTCGCCTCATTCCGGGAGTAATCGCTTCGGAACTCAACCAACACGACGACCGCAGATCGCACCATCACGTCGCCGCTAAACGCGGCCTCGCTATGTCCCCGTCCTGATGGAATCAAGCACCTCTCCCCCCCCCCCCCCCTCCTTCTCATTACGATAGCACCTGGTCGTGAATGACGTTTATTTAAGTCAACTATTCTTCGAGAAACAATAGCCAAAAAGCCTGCTATTGTATGTGGACAGTTATCGTGTACAAAGCAAGACAACTGCTCATAGCTCATCAAATCAGACCTTTGAGTAACTCACCTTGAATGCTTCCTTTGTGTTTTCGAAAGACAGGTCGAGGTTTGAGTAGCAGCGCTCTATTTCTTCTTTCAGCTGTGAGGTCGTCTCTTGTCCACCAACCTTTTCTGGGACTTTTGTCTGTGGTCCAGCTGAAACATTCTGATCACGCCATTGGTAAAGAAAACAATGAGGACATGCAGACTTACCAGCCGCTACACTGCGGACAACCCGAAAGAAGGCCTGCTGCTGAACAGCAAGAAGACGTAAGCCCATTTGATGGGGAACTGTAAGGCAATTTGCAGTAGTGTAGAGGTGTGAAGGAAAGGCAGTGACGACTAGGTGAGGTTCAGAAGTGAATCGCTTCACTACCGATCTAAAAGATAAACCATCCACTGGTAATGTGGGAAGTTGATGAAGAACACCGGCTTATCAATATCGCAAAATCAAAGCACAGCGATCGATTAGGCAAGCATGAGGAGTTTGAGTTTTTGGAACTTTAGCGTAAAGAAAAGGGTACGTGAAAATGAGAGTATCCGCGTGTCTGTATCTGGAATTCTCAAGATTCCGTGTTAAGCATTAGATACATATTAATTAAGAGAACTAGTGCATCCGCGTATCCGCGATTTGGGATTTTTGGAGATTTTGCTTCAAGGATAAGATACGTATCGATCGAGAAAATAGCGTATTCGCATATCTGCGATTCAATGTTTTCGGCGGATTGACGTATTCGCGATTTTAGATATTCGCTGTAATGCATATAGACAACGTACTGGTTCGTGGCATCGCCAAAAATCCCGATTCGCGGACAATCCGATCCGCCGATACGCCGATTCGTCGAAAATCCTTTCAGTGGAGTATGAACGTAGCCTAACATGGCAGAACAATCTAGACCTTACAATCATATCTCAACAGATAGCCATGGCCGTTCAAACTCCACAGTAAGGAAGTGTTCAGGCTTGCAATGAGGCCTGCGTTTCCAGCGATCAGGCGATTAGGCGACTGTGTAAAATGAGTGGAGTACAATAGAGGGAAGAGTAAGATGCGTAGGGATTTGACGATCTGGGGATCAGACAATCAGGCGATTAGGCGGAAAGGATGAGACACATGTGCTCGATGGTAGGCATGATCTTTGATCAGCTAATCGCCTGTTCGCCTAATCGTTTTGATCGCCTGACCGCTTGATCGACATGTATCTTTTACTTTCCGCCTGATCGACATGTATCTTTTACTTTCCGCCTGATCGCGAATCGTGAATCTGAATAATGCCAAAGTCAGCACTCACTGTGGTGAAAATAGTGCACTCGCAGAATTGTGGAACAAGTGAATTGATAAAGATAAAAGATACTCATCGCTTGAAAAAATTTATAAAAGTATTTGTGAAATTGTGAAAACTGTGGATAAAATGACCAAATATGTCTCTACATTTCGACAAAAATCCGAATCCCACATTTCCACAACTCTCCCGACCCTTGCGTACCTAACCCATTCCCATTCCACAATTTCGCAATCGCGCCGATCCCACCACTATGAACGCTGTCCGGCACCACCGTTCCAGAAACGGATTCACAACGGTGGTACATTTTTATTGGATTTCGGAAGGGCCCAGAAGAGTTCTGTGTGAGGATACACATCTGCAAACTATCACCGGAAGGAGGCTTTGAGAAAACCTGATTTCCCGAGATAGTGACCTAATCGACCTGTGCTTACAATCCTGGAGATACCAAGCAAGGCTGGCTCAAAATCTCCTCAAAAACGACTGGTTGTCGAGGATTAGTCAAAAAATTTCCAAAGTGCGACTCACACCCCACAATTTGCATTCCGAAATACGATCCTCCGGGATCCCTCGACCTAAGCCGGGCCCTGATAAGAAAAACCTTTTCCATAGATTAACGCGCTAAGGTTTCAGAGATGATCGCGCAACTTGCTTGAGTAAACGCACCTTTGGCCTTCACCCGTGAGGAAGGTAAGGGTGTCCTATTAACATTATACAGCATTTTCACAAAAAAATTGCAAAAACATTTTAGTCTGGATCCAAATCTCACCTCTTTATGCGCGCGCAAAAAATTTTAGCGATGTTAAACGGGTTGCTTCCCCTACACTTATTTACGACGTACGATGATGGGGTCAAGACATATGTACTTACGATAATTTGTAAAACAACTTAGCGAGCTCCTTCATGAAAATGCATCCCACTATAAATTTTATCAAATTCCACCTAATTTATAACCAACTTTTCCTGTTGACTATACCACGGGTAAAAGAATGAAGCACACTATCATCCGCTTAGGCAGGAAGCGTGACAAGTGATGCAATTGCTGCTCACAGCTTCGTCCCCCAGGTGCCAAGACGTGCATGGGTCACAATGACTAGATTACGAGGTGTTACATGAATCCCATGTGATTGTAAGAAAAATTTCAAAAGGTAAAGATTCTAAAAAGTAAAAAATATCCTCTTCATCATTTGGAATTCCCCGTATGCTATCGCCAAGATTTCTGTGAAACTTGTACTACGCTCAAAAATTGCACATTTGTGGAATCTCCCGAGAACTTCTTTCACAACTCGCTTCTTATTTTACGCGTAAAGATAGGGCAAGAGTGGTAAAATAAAGTCTCAATTTTGATAAGTGATTAATATAAATGATAATGAGTGATTATGATAAATGGCAAAACACACTATAGATATGATACATCACAGAAAATGACACAGATGAAATGTAAAGGGCCGTCACACACCAGGAATCGCTCAATGTTCTCTACGTAGGACAAACTTACCGAAGAGGTTGGAAGCAGTTCTAAAATATAATAAGATCTAAATTGCAACTATGTGAGTTACCGAAAACTTATTGCAAAAAAATTCCCGCCCTTTTGACGATCGCACTACTACGTAAGTCTCCGTTCTCCAAATTTTGGGATTTCCCAGCAAAACTAATTGTATGAAGTGAAAATTAAACTAAGTCAATGAGAGCACTCCAAGAATCAATAAAAAAATCATTAGCTAATGCTAACAGCTCCAAAATAATTTCAAATTACTATTCTAATTCTCTGAAGTTGCATCATAACTGCAATATTACAGGATGGACTAAGCCAGAACACTTGAAAAATGAAATAAATTTCGCGACAAAATAATCACATAGAAACGTCCAGCTTATGAGGTCGAATCATCGCCTGATCAGTTGCTAAAAATGTTCTTTCAAGACCGAGTATCCGAATTATCTCGATGTATTCAAACTTCGAACGGACATCATAACATACAACATTTTAACAATCACGTGGGGCAGCTTCCATCTTTTCGATCGTGTATTACAAGGTGGATTTGGTCAGACGTGAACAGAGACAGAGGCATAGCTATGCATTTAATAGCTACCGATGATAAGTGATAAGTATAATCTTGGATCTGATAGCCTTGGTGAGCAAAATTGAAATACACTCACGATTAGGCATGCCACGCGTGACTTCTACCCCAAGGGAATTTAGGGAGAAAAGAAAGTATCTAAAAGTGTTAAGAAGCGCAGCCGAGCATCTCGGTTCCGCCGGCTTAGGGAAAGAATCTTCACAATTTGATACTCTGTTTAATCAAAAGGATCAATAGTTGAACTTCATCGCAAACATGCAGGCACACATCAAAATTTGTTTCAGAAAGTGTTATATTCTGTAGAATCGTTGGATATTGCTGAGTACATGGAAGTACCACCAGTTACTCTTCAAAATCACTGTTTATGTAGCTCGGCAGCCAATAGAGAGAAGATCAACAATTCGATAAAAACTCAAGAGAAGGGGGAAAAGCAAAGCCTTATAAGCATGGACTTCTTTTCCATACTGTGAATTTTGTGCCGATTAAAATTATGAGATATTTTGGAAACCTTCTGAATAGCTAAAGCAAGGATTAGCTTGAATGATTGCGCGTATAGAGGGAGAAATACTTTTCAGGCTTCTTTATAAATTTTCAAATGAATTCTGTACGAAAAAAGGTAAGACATCCATCATTTTAATATTCACAAGTGAATAATATGATCTTTCCTTCATTTATGACGATAGCCGTTTCCCGGTTTGGGGCATTCTCCAGCAAAAATAATTGATTCCATGCAAGATAAGTGACAGAGAAATTGGCGATTGATTCCATCTACTCTTTTACGGAATAGAGAAACCCACTTAAGACTGGCCTATCACTTTCACAATTTAGTACAATCAGTTTAACACTGCCATTGAAGACAATGGATAGATAAATAATAACTACAGTATAAATATTGAGTGTACACCGAATGTAATTTAGAGGCACACCACGGATAATCAGCTCAGTGATTTACTTTCTTAGTGGCGAGTAGATCCTTGTATAACTGCCCAGGCTGCACCTTTGTTACGGCTGCACAGTGCACCTTTACGGTGTTCTGCCTGCTTGAACACAACCGAGCCGGGCCCACCCAACCATATCACACCTGGCCTTTGTCGAACAAATTTTCAACGTGAAATTTCCTTCATCATCGGAATGGCTGCTTCATTGAATTCTCTTCTCTAAGCGCAAGTTTCCTTCTCCACGTGAGCTTCCACGTTGGACATTCGTTCGTCTGTGCCCGATGTGATTTGTTTGGGTGGGCGTGGCTTGGTTGTGCGCCTCCCCAGAAGTTACTTGACGGATCATGAAAATAAGCCAATAATCAGATTACTGCGTGGTGTGCCTTTGATCACCTTAATGTTAGCTAGAGCTTGAAAAAATTTTTCCCCCAGAATAGGACGAATGACACAAAACTTGTCTACGAGTGTACTGAAAGTACATGATAAAAATAATAAAAATAGTAAGAATGACACAAAACTTGTCTACGAGTGCGCTGAAAATACATGATAAAAATAATGATAATGGTAAGAAATGGAGATATTTCTACCGCCTTCTCCAGGTCAATATAGTCGCCTCTTTTGACCCTCTACGATTTCCAATTGAAGTTGGATGCGGTGCACATCTCGAAGTAACTGTGCAATGCTTATCAAAGTAGTCCTCTGCAATAAACTCACAAGAAAGAGTTGGTCATATGAAGAATGTGTGAGATTCCGGAAAACAGCGACAGATGTTTATAGCTGTGTCAAATGTGCCCTGATTTATTATAAAATGCCAGCCAGTGCCCTCATTAGTAATAAAAATGCAGCAGAGCGTCTCGTAAACATGGCTTACTCTTCACGGCAAGCATGAGAAACAGAAAAAGCAGAGCAGATGCAAGTGCAAGCAACGATGCCTAGCAGAGTCACAGTGTCAAAGAACAATCTGGTCGGTGTTTCTACGCTACCCTATAAAGGGGGTGCCAAAAATAAAGTATGCTCACAGCTCAGATGTACGAAACACCGGGAAACGAAATAGATAAAAATATTGGGGCAAAGTATTCCCGAAATGTTCCTCTAAAAGCGGGAGCAAGCTGAGACTAACCTTTTTCACCTTCATCAAAATGCGGAGCCTTCAGTCGGCGCATTCGGGTTTCAGATCACCTTCGGTATCAAGGCCCGCTTAAAACAGTGGAGCCAGGTTCCGTGGTAGTTCTTTTGTGGAAAGCTTCCCAAGGATTGGCCCTTCGGTTCATGGAAGTCACAGAGCCCTTGCTGCTCGAGTGACACATCTTGTTCACTCGGAACAAGCTCCTGTTCCTGCTCGTGCAGAAAGCTGTAACGGGGAACAGTGATAGAGTGAGGTCTGCTCTTTACCTCGGGGATGAGGATACTGGTCAAAATTTGCTGAAATTCGACTGAAATAGGGTGAGAGTGGAGAGGAAAAATTACTTTATTTTTTGGCACCCCTGTATACATGGTATCTTCCGGAAAAATTTCCTCGCTGAGTGGGTATATCGGTGTTATCGCATGAGGAGGATAATGCCGTCCTCTCAGCATCCATGAGAGATTTCTGAAGGTGTAAACTGCGCCCTGATAAATAATAAAATGGCTAGGTTAGGTAAAAATAGCGGCCATAAAGAGACACCCCTCTCCCCTCATTGCGATAGCTCCGTTACAGCATTGCTACGTAGTGATGACGGTATGAATCCCGTTGATGAACTTTTCGGTCCAAAAATTTTTCCAAAAGGATGATAGATACATGTTTGAGGAATCCTCGAGGAATTTTCGAGAAAATGGCACACACTTTCCAATCCAAAAAGCGACTCCCATCTCCTGTGGTCTCCACGATTCATGCTCGATCACGGTGTCTACATTAATAAAAAGCACGGGAAGCAGGTGGAGTTAGCACAATTCTACAGACTTTTAACCAAACATTAGAGCGATTGCAAAACCGCTTACAGGATGAGCTTGAAGCCCCAGTGACGTTTTGCTATTCATTTCATCCTGCCTATTGATTATGTTCGAGCATAGAAAGCTAGAGAATCGTTGATGACGATCTCATATGAACGGCTCGCGCAGAAAAGCAACATTAAGCCTGTTTTGAATGATGATGCTGGTTATGAATGAAAATTGATGCTAGCAGATATTTAAAGCTCGTCGATGCATTTATCGACGCACCACAAGTTTCATTTACCGAAATTGCAGATACGCGTACATTTTTGCAGAGGTACTAACGATGTATCAGCGCTTTCGTGATCATGATCAAGCTTTAGTAAGATCAAGTATTGATCGAGAAACTCCCATGGAAAGACTCGAACTCTGAGTTACAAGAAGAGGAAGTCTTGTTTTTTCAAAAACCCTTCGAGTATTTTTCCATCGATTACACCTTTGGTGGTAATTTTCAAACCGTTGAGTAGGATTGTTTGCTCTAAAAAAGGTGGTCAATTGACAGACAATTTTTACAAAAAAGCAATATTACGATCAACTTTCGATTGACATGAATTTTTAGGAAGATTTTTAAGGACGTTTTACAGCAACAATACCAGCCATGGAAGTATGGGAGCGTATTTCTCTAAATTTCTAGGATAGGTGCGGGCTTGAGTTCCGACCGATATCGAAAGTCTTGTCCACAGCTTAAGATCCTTGGGGCAAATTGGATATCAATCCGGGTGCACAAAAGAGAGAGGTTGAACGGCGGGCAGCAATCCACTCTATGGACCATTTAAGATCGATTCATCTGCAAGCCTTCAACCGGCTTGAGAGCGTGCTCACGGTGTGGGATTAGCTCTCAGTTACTCGTTGGGTTGTTCAGCGAGCTGAAGCAATGTCCCCATCCGCTTTCTGCACCTTTCAACAGTTCGATGAAATGCTCCGTTAGACGTACATATGTATACTTCAAAATACTTCGTAGTCCCATGCAGAGCTATCGAGGAGGGATCCGAGCACCGGGTCGATGATCTTCAAATGTGCATTTTAATTTGTCCAAAGTTCAACGATAATAGTTCAACGATCAGCGCAAAGCCCACTGATTTTCGATACTCTAACACAGGCGGTCTCGGACTTTCGTTCGCGAACGCACTGAGAGTCTTGGAAACGCGAAAGATTTCTACCAGCGTATGTCGAAAGCGCTGCCTGCAGCCCGTAACAAACTTCCGCAGAGCACGTTCACTCCAAACGGATCGGACAGCTAAGTGCTTCTTCCGATGTGTGGTCTATGTCGGTAAGTCAGTGTGATAAACAGCATAGTTCCACAGCTGAGAAAAGCGAGCGGATTGCACAGCATTCCTGCGCTATTATGGGGACCGCGCTCTTTTAGGTCCATTGCTTTCAAAAGTTCGACCGACCTACACGAGCATACTCACTGTTACATATCATCTCAATGGAAGCTCCTCTAAATTAAAAAAAAAGCGAAAAAATAGAAGGAAATTGCGGGCATAAGTCAGGCGCCAAATGTCCTTTCATTACAGTATCACTCTTATAAACAAACCACAACAGCGATATAATCATGTATAATTGAACTATATACATAGGCCCATCGAATTACATAGTATATATGAAACAATCATTATATATAATATAATTACATATTGCTGAACTACATGACTCCTCTTTTTAACTATGAAAAAAACTATTTTACCATAAATGAGAGCACAAGTGGAAATCATGAAGTGGAGTCATGGAAATAGTAGAAAGTTTTTCAGGAAAAAGTTTTTTGGCGTTAATCAATCCCTTCTGTGGGATACGATGCACATTCTAGTTCCATTCAGAATCGTGATGGCTGGTGAATGTGATGTGGCCTATACAATGACTTGCGGTGGCCAGCCGATGTACAAGTCAGTGCTTTCATCCTCTCAGAGGAGTCTGGTACCAATTTACCGACCCCGGAGGGATGGAAGTCTTGATTGGCCTGGGCGGGCGTTGATGCGGGATTTGATCCCCGCACCATGAGAGTGGGGTGCGCGCCACCTGTCACTACACCACCTCCGCCCATGGAAATAGTATAGAATGATCAAATTTACACTTGTAATATTTATTTTGCAATTTTACAATTCATAAACTTTTGTGAACCATCAGCTAGTGGCGAGAATCCCTTCCGATAGAATGATCAAATTTACAACTATAATCTTCATTTTGTAATTACAGAAATTATAAGATTTTGTGAGCCATCAGTGAATGAAGAAGAACTCCTTTAGCTGCTCAATCCACGTACAGACACAACACTGAATTTTTCAGTGCATTTGTGGAATTTCGCCTCTTGCGCTTTTTGGAAGTTCGAGACATCATTTACCCTGCTATAGGAGTGAGAAACTCATGCGCGGATTTCGATATTCAAACCTCTTCAACTGCACAAGAGCTACAGCTTTGAGGCCATCACTGATGGAACAGCCTCAAGTAGCAGGGCAGTCCGCGCTTCTTTACAGCCAATACTCAATACGCGATAACATTTGATTAGTGAGGCAAAGGGGAGATTTACTCAATTGGCTGATGCATAATTATTGCATTTTTACCTACCCCTTTTCGATGAAGGTAAATGTTTTTTGGGAATATTTTGTACTATATAATAAACTAATTCGTAGATAATATAAATTTGTAGATTGAGATTGTAGAATTAATTTGTAGTAATAAAAACGGTAGAAGAAAACCATGCTCATATTTTTTATTTTTTTATTTTCATACTTTCTCATGTTTTTTAAAAAAAATTCCATATCTTTAAATAATTTCATCGTTATTCGAATAACGTTTGTTGAAAAAAGCCGCAATAATCATGTATCAGCCAGAAAATGGATGGATAGAGGTGGAAAATGGACAATGAACTGATTCACAGGTTCGACTTATCGTTAGCAACACAATTATCTATTAAAATTCAGAGCATAAGTGAGCATTGCGTCAGATCTTGTCGATGTTGTGAGCATGCAAAAATGCCATTATGGTGTGTGACATTACATCCATCTTCAAAATCAATCACTAAAACAGCCGCGAGTTTGACGTTTTTTTTATGAATGCTGTTTTCAATGTTATGCAGCTTTGCTACTATTAATGTCTCAACAAATGCTGTATCGTGATCGCAGAAAAACCAAGCAAAAACTGGAGACATTGCTCAAAGGGCAATTGTAACAGAAACATTTCATCAGGGAACAGTGATACGACAAGATCCGCAAACCAAAGCTCCCATGGGAATGGGAATAAGCGACAATGAATGACGACAAATCGCGTGTATTTTGTCGGCAGACGGGCTAATGTGCAGTGTTGCGTCACGGCCTAGTAAAACACACATAGTAGAAGTGAGAGGCTTGGACGGAGAGTTATGCGACGGAAGCCAGAGGCCACAACGAGGGAGAAGAGGATCACAAGTCGCGAGGCACGAGACTGCAGCTGCCACCTGCAGCGACCGCCGCCGATCAACGACGTTGACGTTGGCGACCACCACCTCTGAGCAACCACGTGAACTGGGTAACTGAAATGACGCATAAAAGAATTGCATAAAGAACCGCCAGCAAATGTCTGCGGACCCCACTCAGCTCGATGCTGCATCAATGGTGCGTGGGCACTGATGAAAGACATTTTTCTTCAAGAAGTACAAAAACCCGAAAAAAATTTCATCACGTGAGCCTACCAAAGCAATGCACGACATTTACTGGCAACTGTTATGTGCTTGGACGCAATCGAGTGTACCGAGCATATATGTAAAAGTATATTCGCTACAGAGAGTTGATTACATACACCGGATCCCAAGACTGTTCGACTATTCCTAGTCCTCTATGGGGACTCTTTAGCTGTAGTTCATCGCTGAGGGAGGCGTGAGCCATCAGGACGTACGTACAGAACCCGCAAATACATAAAGTAGCACCAGTCTATTAGATATCGTCACCTACGCGTTGATATGATGCATCCTTACATTTTTTTCTACTTTCTTACCCCGTTATAACACTTAGCTTCTTTTTAGGTGATCTTTGCCAATCATGGTGGTTTGAAATACTCGATGGACTGAAAGGAAATTCTATTCACATGTTCTAAACAGAGCAAATGCTTGCGGTGCCGACGGCTTGCCTCCATGTCACTCCCAGGTGTCCAGGAAAATAGCCGCTTTAGTTCGACCCCCTTTGCGGCAACCAATACAACCCCCCCCCCTTTTTTTTCGACCTCTACAGCACCAGTAAGTGTTATCGGATTGCATAGTTGCAATGTGTTTTATTGCTATATGTCCTTTCCTAAAACAAAAAGCTATTTATTTTTACATTTTGTCACACGGATTCACCGTGAAATACTCTTTGCTTCTCATCTGCTTATTGAAAGTTTGTCGCAGAAAAGGCAGGGGTCAAAGGTCGTTCCCGCCGTGCCCGCCAAGCGAAGATCGATGTAGGTGGGCCGGCGGCGGGAAACCACCCGGGGTATGGCGCCCGTTTTGACCTGATATAAAAAGGACCCCCCTATAAGAAGGGAGCGGGTGGCTCCAGAGGGCAGATTTTTTTTCATTCATTTTCTTCCACCTGCCGTCGTCGCCTCAGCCCCGACGTCTACCTCCGCCGTCGCCGCCACCACCGCAGGAAGCCCACCGCCTCCCACGACGCCACCTTCGTCTCACCACAGGAAGCCCCGCTGCCTCCGTCGATGTTCTAATTTCTTTATTAACCCCTGCCGTTCTCTCGTTTTTTTCCGTTGCTAATAAATCGTTCTAATCTCGAAGGGGTTCGCTCGCACTGTGCACAGGGGTCACAGCATCCACCTCGGTCATAGTTCCGGCTTCACAAGTTTAGAATTGAGCCTATCGCTGACCTCTATAGGTACGACCCCCCCTTCCACCCTCCTTTCTGGGCAAATACGACCCGCCCTATCGTGGAATCCTCGACTCTCGGTGTACCGTGGCCGTTACCTGCGAATCAGGTATCGTCTATTTTGCTTGCCAGATATGTCCGTAGTATGCTGCGCCAAAATTTCGCACTGTATCTCAATTTCCTCTCTGCGACCTGTTCATGCTCACATGGCCGCCTTGTTCTAGAGCTATTTCGGTCCCGGTTACATGCCTGTGGGTTATCACCAAGGTTAGATTTCGAGAAGTTATTTCTTCTTAGAATTTCGATTTTCTTAGGCGGCTAGGAGTAATTTCAGCTAATAGTGGAATATGAAAAAGCAAAGTAGTGCAAGAGTATGTAAGGGATGGAATCAAAAACCGTGAAATAGCATCAAAAAGGAACTTTCGCGCCTTCTGCTTTACTGAAGAGGTGATGCTGAAAGCCACTACAGCTATGCCGCAATCGCATCCTTGCCCTGGTTACTGGTTACTCGTTCATCAGATGTCGTATGACCGAAAAGAAATCCGCACGGGACCGCGGTAAAAGCTCCAAGGAGCTACTACAAGGATGCTGAGTTATGGGCAAAAGCTTCGGTGCCGGACGGGACTTGAACCCGCACTTCATCCTTTCCGGGGATATGTGCTTTACTTCTTTACTCTGTGCAAGCCTACTGGAAAACTTTACTCTCTGCAAGCCTACTGGAGCCTACTCTCTGCAAGCCCTCCAAGGAGCATTTTCCAGTAGGCTTGCAGAGAGTAAAGAGAACTTTTCAAACGAATCACCCAAAGAAAAACTAGGACGTAGGAACACTATATGTGGCGAAGCCCCGGGTTGAGGGAGAGCCTGCGAGCATTGGAGAAAGTGCCTTTTTTATCAGGTGCCACCTGTTTGAAAGGCAACGTGACGTGTTAGGAGAAAGTGAGAAATGGAAACACTGTGGTCTGAAAACAAACCTCTCACATCAAAAAAGGTGATCTGTAGAAAACTAGCATTGAAAAGCGCGACTTTGGGTCTTATGGTCTTATCACGATCTCGCAGCACGGCATGTCGTTCTACAGTTCACTGGCAGGGCGAGCTGCCGAAAGGGCTGGGCATCGCCGCGGTCGATTTTTCAGCCTTTCGCCCGTCTACAATCTACCCCCGGCTAGGGATGCGATAGAGAAAATCTGGGCTTTCACCTATTCATCTACTTCTTTCTTTGCTGCTACACTGCTAAACGTCCCTACTACCATATCCCACAACCTGCCGACCTGCCGAACTTCCCTTTCCTCTGCCTTCAACATGACCCGTCCTTCTTCGGAACCAGCAGTGAGAAAAGGGTGTCTACCTTGCGGCTCCCTTCTCCTGCACTATCATAATACTGAGACCCCAGTCATATCCAATAGTCTTTTCATACCCTGCCCACCCGAACTACTCCTACCACTGCCCTTGGAACTTTCGCTTTCATTCAAAAGGAGTTGATTTTTCCATAACTTAGGTTCCGTTAGGTATGCTTAATGAAGTAGAAATCTTGGACTCAATCCGCACTCTGCGCCTTCTTGGAAAAGCATAAACGTGAAGACCGCCTATCGATTGATGCACATAAAAATTGATCCATCACGCGGATAATGGTGTACGCTAGGGAAGTAAGCTGAGGCAAGCCATTCATATAAAGGGAATGAAAGCCATTTTCGGAAGCTGATTTCCCTTGAGAGCTTCCATATCGAATCCTTTCACTCCTTTGAACCTCTTTATCTTATTCTTTAATTGTCTACTTGTTTAGTGATTAGTGATCTATCGAACTACAGGCTCGAAAAATACAACAGAATTATTTTAGCTGAAAGACGTCAAAGATCCTGAATTTAACTTTATAAGTTGCCTTATCAACTCTGCACATGAGCATATGTACATGATTACGATGGATATTTATTCGATTTAATGTAAACAAAGTCGTGCAGTCATAAATGAAGTACTCGATCGCTGCAGTGATGTTCACTCCTCCTCAGACATCTTTCAGTATCCGGTGGGTTGGTTGTTATTTGTAGGATATGCTGGAGGTTGATAGCTTGCCACTGGTGGCTGCTGGTATGGCTGTGCTGGCGGTGGCGGTTGGTATGCCGGAATCGGTACCGGCACGGCCATTAACCTGTTGAAAGCAGCTGCAGGTGCACAGCATGAGCACTTGGGTTTTTTGTCCAGGATCAGCATCATTCCAAGGATGACGTTCTGAAAAAAAAACTTCATACGCTTGAAAAGCCGGCGAGATCACCATGTGCGATGGCGCGCTACTAGAAATATAGAAATGACAATAACTTAGGCTACAGTCGTGAGTGTCCCTGTGATTGAATTGTCGAGCTTTGATGAGATGATCTGTTGCAAAACTCTCGAAGAAGAGTGCTCCATATTATGTAGTCATAACCTGGTTTTGTGGGTTACGGTCCTACGGCCTGCGATGGCCGAGTGAATGTGGAGGGGTAGGGTGTGCAAGGTTCACAGCTGGCTGATTTTGCTGTCTCCACCCTCTGCGTTCTCCCCTCAGAGAAGCAGAGGGCGCGAAAACACGTCCTCGATGGAAGGAGTCCTAAATCTCGGATTTTCGACCATTTAATTGCGCTCTTTTCCTTCTGCTGCACTGCTTCTCATCTCTCCTCTTATATTCGTTCCACTGTTGACGAGAATTGGTCGTGAAGGTGACTCTTATCACTACCGCTCCCTTTTAATAGGCTGGGATCAAAAATGGCAGCGTCCCGATTATAGCACAATGATAATTTGTGAATGAATCGCGGATGGGCCGATGCGCTTACTTTTTCGATCGATATGCATCTTTTACTTTACGCCGATCCACTAAAAATACCAGTGCTGGCGGAGGGGGGGCTAGGGGGCTAGGGCTAGGGCTATGCTGGCGCGCATGGCGCCGGCTGGCAAGATGCCGGCGCGTCCCCGAGGAGCCCGAATTTTGCCCCTGGGACCAGCAGCAGCCCATTGAGTCCCAGAGGAGTTTTCTCCCTCGGGGGAATGCGCCCAGGTGGAGCCCTCGGGCGGTGAAGGCGGTGAGGTTACCCAATGCGAGATCGTCCAAAAGGCGGCGGAAAACTCGTCCAGGCACTGGTATGAACGTATGGTATTCACTTTGGTATGAACGCGGCCTAAAGGCACTGGTAGGGGTATTCGGTTGTATCATTCACTCCAATCTTTGATAGTGACCGGTGGACGTGTTCACCACGAAAGCAAACACGTCAAGTACCGCGTCACGATCGATACGGCATTAACGATATGCTTTCATACTTCTTACTCTACACATCAGCCATCCTTTGGCAAAGTTGACCCTGGGAGGCGAGCTCTGTTAGGGAAGGGGGAGTCTGTTGGAACGATGTCCTCCTGAATCTCAGAGTCGTGACTTTCACCGGGAACTGCGCCAAATGTAGTCTTTTTAGACGCACAGTTTCATTTGGATGAAGTCGTGAGTTTCTCGTTGCACACATTACCCATACCATTGCCTTCGAAGAACGGGTGTGGTCGTATTTCTCGAAAATATTAGGTTGATTCATAATAAATCGGACAAATGGTAGTGATGATTTCTAGAGATCATAACTCAGTAACGAATTAACGAAAATGGACGCGCGAGGTACCGTTGGAATGAGTATGAAAAGCTCTTCAAAGTACCGCAAAATAATCACTCCAAAGTAAATTCATTCCGCCACAATGCCGCACGATTTCAAGCGGTCCAGAGACCACATCCGCAACGTCATACTATTTATATCGCTATCTGGCCAGGAACCCGCGGATATCGGCAGACGTCTGATAGAAGTTCACAAGGAGCATGCCCCCGGCAGAAGTACACTGTAGTTGTAGCATTCGAAGTTTGCGTCAGGCGACTATTCCATCGAAGACGAAAACCGCGGTTGGTGGAGCGTACACGGCGTAGAGTACTGGGAGCTGCTCGATGAAGGTACCACTGTATCCGCCGACGTCTACGTTCGTCAATTACGAGAATTGAAGGCCAATGTCCAAAGTTCGCTACGGCGGCGGTCACATGTCTACTTCCAGCACGGCAACGTGTCTACTTCCACAGACCGCACTTCGCAAGATCGACCAAGGCCGAGCTGCTGTCGTACAATTGGACCGTACTTCTATACCCACCGTACTCCCCAGACCTGGCCCCTTCAGATTTCCACCTTTTCTCCCACAGCCGACGCCACCTGGACGGCCAAGACTTCAAAAGTCGCGACGAGGTCAAGGCGGCACTCGGCAACTTCTTCGAGCTCCAGCTTCCGGCCTTCTGGAGCAAGGGCATCCATGATCTGCCTATACCGTGGCAGAAGGTCATCGATAAAGATGGAGTATATTTCAAGTGAATCCCTGTTGTCGTAAAAAAGTTGTACGACAATGATTAAAATTGGTCAATTTGTCCGATTTATTATGAATCAACCTAATAGTTTCCGACGCAGGGCTTCAAGCTGGGTATTCATCCACAGACCCACATAACAGGCAAGTTACTCGGTAAGGCACGACCCACTTCCAAGCGTAAATAGTTAGGCCGGACTTTGCGATTTTACGCTTTTACGATCCCGCGGTTTTGCGATCTTGTGATTTTGCGACTTTGCGACGTCTCACACTCGCACGCGATACTACGACCTTGAGATTGTGCAATGCTGCAATTTCGCGTGCGAAGCGCAACACCGTAAAATCGCAAAACCACAAAGTCTGATGGCGGCATTAGCTTCGCAGCTTCCATCCCGTGGTTGTAGATTTTGTAGGGGGTTGATAAGATAATTTGGCTATTCAAGCATAGATGCATATAAGTTAAATTGATGTAAAGGAAAAGCGTGATATTGACACGTATAAGAATACCGCAACCATTCCCCCTTACCTCACTCATGCCGTTGAGATGAGCGGCCTTCCTGCAGCACATCTCACAGTTTCTAGACGTGTAGCCTTTGTCCATCTGAATCATTCACTTACATATTTTCAGTGTTCAACACTATCTTAAAATTCCAAGGAATCCCAAATTCATGTTCACCTGAACAACCAGCATTTTGCAAAATGCTAAATCAACAGAAAATATAAACTCACTTTAGTAGGATTGTATCCGCCATAGTATACGTCAGAGCAATCTAGGACAAATGGTCCCGGCCCTAAAAAAGAAATTTTTACATATCGCTTGCACATTCATTCATTTTTATGCAAGGACACCAACTAACTACGTATGCTTGAAAATTAAAAAAGTAACATCCAAAAATGCATCAGTAAGTCCAGGCTAGCGATCGTTTAGTGAAAATATAAGTACCACTTCACAGAAAAAGGCTGTATTGAACGATTCCAGTGTGTTCTCGAGGTTCATCTATCTGGTAAAACTTCACTAGTACTCTTGACGCTGTAATACATAAGACCTCGCAATATTGCGATTCTGCGATTTCGCGCTGTCGCACTGATTCTACGATCTTGAGATTTGTAGTGCCAAATTCGCGTGAGAAGCCGTCACACCGTAAAGTAGCAGAATGCAAAGTCATGAAGTCTGACGACGGCTCCCTGTTGAAAACATAAAAGAATATACACTGTACAATAGAATAAAACACTGACCTCTACTGGCACTGTTCTGAGACGTATAAACACCGTAGGCCACATCGGTGCTGCATACATAAGCTGTAATGAAAAAGCGTTCCAAAAAGATCCACTTCAACAAGAAAGGTCATTAATTGCTTACAGTTCTTGAGCACATCGAAGTTAGGTCCGAACTGTCCATAAGGCCCATAGGGCCCATATGGTCCGTATTGTCCATTGTAGAAAGGAGGATAGTTGTAGCCACCATTGTAGTTGGGTGCGCTGTACGGTTGTTCGTAACCGTAACTGCCTGCAGCGGTGACATTTTTCACGTCCTGTAGAAGGTAGGCTAAGATCGTCACAGAATGATGATAAGGCCGTGGTTGCGATCATTTTACAATGCACTTGCAGTTCGATTAAGTACTGGATACGTAATTATCGGGTGTGTACCTTTATGTCAGGATTTCGCACGACGACGAGTGGCGTGAGGCGCAGTGTGTGCGAACTATGCGCGTCGCGGTAGTTGGGTCGTAGTACGATTACACGGTAATGCTAGGGGCACGATGCGCAGTTGACTTGTAATCGCTTCCGGACCCAACAACACGGCGCCCATAACTCGTCCACATTGCTTCGCTTGAGAAATGCCGCGGTGCTTAATCCTGACATAAGGGGACACATCGGTATCGATCCAATCGCGATCATAGACCTCACGACTATGAGATCGCAAAAAACGCTAACGCTGACGCTTGAGGTATGACTAAACTGGTGAGGAAACCAGTTTGGTCAGCCTCAAAGGCACTGAGGTGACTTTGTCAGACGAATATGAAAATAGGGGTGCTCAGCAGTGTAGCAGTAGAAAACAACTAAAAGCCTGAGAAATAGGAACACGAAAACCCCCTTCTCACTTATTCTCTTTCTGCGTCACTAGCTGGTGGGGCAGACTGCAGACAGGAGAGGGGCTGAATCAGACGACCGCTTATGTTGTCCCGCCCTCGCCGGCAACTTCCCCGGCGGGTGCGTGGCAGCGTTACTCGCAGTGCTGTGGGATCGTGAAAGGACCCCAAACGGGGCTTTTTGAAGACACATCGGGTCTTCAAAGTTAGATGTTTGTTTTTGGAGAACACGTTTTTCCAGTTCTCACTTTCTCTTTATCGCTCGCGGTGCCTTCAAAGAAGATAGTTTTCCCCCCAAGCATTGCATAGGAAAAATAGCACGATCAAGTGAGTTCTGCGGTGGTGCGACCGCCTTTTCAACCTCGCACTCTTAGTTGAAGTTCTGTTTTCCATCCGCGATGCAAGTCTGCCATTACTCACGCCACGTGAGGAAGAAAGCGGAAGAAAAATAGCACGCTCAAGCGAGAATGCACACGATGACGCACGCGATTTTGTAACTTTCCCATCGTGTTCGCTGGCTGTATGTTGGCTCGAACTGAACCTGTCGGGGGTATTTATCCACTTATTTATTTGAGAATATTGTCACAAAGTGGTGCCGCGCCAGTGCCGGTATGAGAGATAGATTGAGGTATCGTGCTACACCAGGGCCGGGAAGCAGCTATGTGTTTTGTTATCGGATAAGAGGTGTCCCAATTTTCTTTTTCTGCTTCCACACCTCCTAGGCCTTAAGTGTCTCTGAATTTCCTCTGAGTTCAAAACTTGAGCTTCTGACAATAGGTCCGTCCCGCTGTCGTTTGTCTTCATGGCAAGGTTGCAGTATGCGTTACATCGTTCAGTGGTGAGACAAGGGCCAAGCCATGCAATGAAAGTCTCGTAGTATTCGTTGCAAATTTTCGGGAAGAGAATAGCACTTTTCGAGAATGTCCCGAGTGATCCTCGCATCGACCTCAACTCCAGCGATTTGTCGAAAAAAGTTTACCCAATGCAAATTGAACGGAGTGGGATCGTGATAACCAGGGTCAAGTATAATGTCGATGAAGCTGATTGTGTCGGCTAATTGCCCTCCAGCAAGTTTTCGGCAAATACTTCCCTTTTGTGAAAATTGTCGCTCACTGGTTTACGCAGAAAGGCGGTGAGATGGCGGGGACAGGGGAAGAAGCATTAAAAAACTTGAAAAAAATACTGGATTTCTCAGTTAGTCATGACCTTCACAATGGTGAAACGTTCATCTATACTACTGTTCATTGAAATATTTCGATACCTATTATATAGAAAACATAAATTTGGGTGGGAAGAAAGCTAACCTGATCAGCGAAGATGCGGACAGCGCTGACCACCAGCACTAGCACAGCGAATGTCGACATCGCCGAATGCCGCCTACAGTATGCCTGTCGCTTTTATATCGAGCCATCAGCCCCCTCCTCATCGCTCTCACTGACATCCACCAGATCGCCTCGAACTTCATGCGTTATGCGATGCTCTCTCATCGGCGTGATATTTGGTTTACAAATAGAAAACATTCTGAAGAGATGGCAACGATAAGCTCTTCGCTGCGCCGCCATCGCTCTGAAGCTCACACCACAGACGCTACCGAAGTTACGGGGCAGAACAAGAACTACATCTGAGTGAATTAGTGACTTGGTGATTTTCCATTGCACATAGTTTTCCCGTGTGTTCCTTTGAAGGGAGCGTCTACGGAAATTTGTCTTCCCTACTTTCATACAAATATCTTTATTTGTTCACTAAAGGCCACTGCAAAACTCCACACGACCGATTTTTTACAAATGGCATCAACTGTCGAAAGGGAGATTTGTGATCAGCGCTCCGAGTAACCCATATGGGCAAATTTCAGTGAAAATAATTCTAGACAAGTTGCAGTTTTTGGGCTAGCCACACTTGCTCGAACAGACTCTGATCAACTAGAAATCGAATAATTAAAGAAAATAGCTACTAGTTCTGTTGGGGGAGGCATACATTTGCGTCTCTCACTACATCTTACTATCATCATTTTTTACACGTAAGTGTATATCCTTCTCTATGACCTATGCCAACGTGGGAAGGGGGGGGGGTGTTGCGTTCCTCCAGGAGTGGACTAAAAGGCTTATTGATAGCAAGAAGTGCGCCGGGAGCCGAGCACTGTTTGGTTGCCGTCAACTATCAGGTCCTGAGGAAAGTTTTGATCGGTTTTCGCAACTTACTATGGAAGATCATAACTTGGATCAATCTTCGTCTTATCTCATAGTGTGAGTACTAATCAATTCGTCACACTTTTGCCAACATGACGTATATTTGCTCACCCATTTTGTTAACGGCGATTTATTTGTTGATTTATATCGCAGGAAATCGCGAAAGTCGACTCCGGATGATCACACTCCCTGAATACTCTTCTGCTGAAGGAGCTGTTCAGATGTTTGGAAAAAAAGGGGTTCACTGAACGCTAGATCTGACGAGCAAGATAATCAGTCCTTCCATTTCTTCTTCAGTTTCTCCTTCAAATTCTGAAGAATGATGCATGAAAATTGCGGTCACGTATGGCTGCTCCCAGGGGTCGATGTTGAATTTTGATGATGATATCAATAAGGCACCACCCATTTTTTTGAATTTTGAAAATCAGAGCTTCCTGCTGAGGCCCACTACATTTGTGTTGGAAAGCCCAATACTTTTTGATTTTTCTGCAGACATGGACGCTCGTGGCTTTCTGCTGTTCTGATTGAAGTGCCTTGATCAGTTGCTAATTCGAGCAACTCATTCTTATCTGCACTTCTAAATCCAGAAGCCAACGGTTCCATCCATTACTCTACCTTTTCTCCTTGCAGTGCTCACATTGTGGTTCCTCCATTGGTGCTCGATCAGATTAAACTCATGAAGTGAAATCATTAAGAAAGTGTCCATTTGACTATATTTTGAAACTGCTCTTATAGGTCAAGAACCTATCCTGAAGAAAGATTATTTTTAGAAAAACTTTCTTGTCAACCTAAGGAGCACATTATGTAAACTGATACGAGTTGACGCGTTTCTGAATTTGGTCTTATGAACGAGCAAAACCGGCCAGAACTTTCCTTAAAACCTGATACAAATAGCGCAGGCGCCCCGCACTCCTCTCGGCTGCCGCGCTCCAGACCTCCTAAAAAGAGCGCGAAATTTCAATTTGCAAAACAGTAGTGGATTCCACTCGAATACCTTATTTTCGACATAACTTATCTTCCTGTTAACCAAAAATATTCATGATTTCATTTTTCGTTTCATGTTTGCATTTGCTCTTCTTTTGAAGCGACTATAATGGGTGTCTCTATAAACAGGCAGGACTTTTCTGTGCTCAGCATCCGGCGCTACTTTTGCCTGAACGCCAGGAGAGATCTAGGGAACTCTACCCTTTTTAACACTCAAGCAAAAATATGCGCTTGAATGTGCATGATGCTTAACTATTCTGGCGTTAATGTAGTGGAAGGGGGCCATTCCACTGTGCTCGGCGTCCGGTGCTATTTTTGCTTAGGTTGCAAGCCTAAGCCTTAACTTTATACGAGATGAAGCCCCTACATGACTGTGAAACGATTTCACGTCAGGGGCGACAGCGCGATGATAACTGCCCCCCCCCCTCCCCCCCTCCCATCCCCCCACATCCCTTTAACTATGTACATAAGCAGCGGTATTCTGCTATGAAATGCCCCTCCATCATCAGGATAGCATTTCAAACTACTCCAATTGTTTCATTGTATTTTACTAGCCTCCCGTGACAATTGCATTCGAAACAGATTCAAATGTACCGCAGGATTTTGTCTATTGGAGCTCATTAGTGGTTCTTGGCTATAGTATTTTGTCGGAGACCATTCCGTCCCAAGGAAGACTGCGTGCTGAATAGGTGGCCTTTGGCTAAAGTCAAGGAGCAGAGAGCTTCAGAGTGGAATTACTAGTTCTGAAACGTAAAATGACCTTCGGTTTCTCGCACAGTGATGCGCACTTTTAGAAGCTCGTGTGGATCCGCATAGACCTGCTTACAACTTTTTACATACTTGTTTTTCAGACTAGCCATGCTGTCTGACAAAGAAAATCAAGGAACACCGAAACCAAGCGAGGTGGGTAGAATTTACTGCTTCCTACTTATATGAGTTTTCAGATCTTTCTTATAGGTGAAGAAACGACCATCAGTGCACAGCCCCTTCACAGCTGGAACGCCCAGCACACGTCCAAACCCTAGAAAGATGGTAAGTTAAGATGTATGCTTATTGTTTGTCTGAAGCTGTACTGATAGTGGGCCCTTTTTTTTCTCCAGGTACCTCTAGTAGAGTCTCTGCAACGCTTTGTAATCCTCTTCTGTAACTCGTGCGTTGAAACTGTCATCGTGATAGTATGCCGATCCCATGTGGGATTGATCAAGCTTTAGGCAAATGGTTTTTGCCATTCATGTGATTTTGTATATTCTTAGGAAATCAGCTCGGGAAGAGCACACCATTATGACCGGTGTTGAATCATTTTCAGGCGAGGCCGCTTGGCAGCTGGGGAGATCCGAACTTGGAGGAAACGTTAACTGCAGATGAAACGTTCAACATGAGCGACGTCAAGGAAGGACTCAATGAATCTATTGCCCAAGGTTCGACTCTAGATGGCCTTTCCTTTTCTTACGACAACCAACATATTTTTTTCAGAACATCGACTCGCTGCTGGTGCAAGTCCGGGTAAACATGAGGCGGATCCAAATATCGAGGAGACATTTGTGGAACGCCGATCCATGATATGTGATGAGACAATGGTTCATGCGGTGAGTTTTGTATCAGTCCGTAGACCACCGCCGATGCAGTGCATCCCACTCTTCTAATTCATCAGAGATATTTCTTCATAATAGACTGGTGCCGATTATTGGTTATTTCACTTATTTAAGTTGATTCAGGAAAATGTAAACGATCCTCGCCCTTCTGAAGAGGGTACCATAGGACCTCTTGTCTTACCGGATGTTTTACAATTGCTACCTGATCAATCGCGTCTGAAGTCCTGTAAAAAATCTCCCACGGTTAGTGTTGTATATATCTTTAGAATTTTTTCAGGGCAGTAGTGGTGAGCATTGAAGATTTCTACCCTCACAGATGTAGCCATGGAGAGACGATAAGTAGAGCGCTGTAATCAAAACCATGGCCTTTTTTAAGCCCTATTCTATCAGCAGCCAGACCTTGCTTTACTGTTCCTTGTTCATAACTGACGTTTTACTTGGTCTCTTTGATTGTTGGTGTTGGTCAAGTTCAACTTCTTTCACAAGTTTCAAGCTCTCAGATAGCTTGAAATGTTGTTCGGCCTAGATTTTCCTATGCTCAGCGATTCTTAAAACGTCATATTCAAATCTGCTCTGTACGCCCTTGGATACGCTCGGGGTTCTTGAAGTGCGTTAGGACGTGCAAAGCAGCCTTACGCCATTTTAAGAAAGAGACCCCCTCACGTCATTCCCGTAATTGCTGCTGCCGAACTTAGACTTTTTGAGGGTTTTGTGGATCCCTAGAGCTTTCGTAGATCGATCTTCTAGGGCAGTAAGAGGTTGCAAGATCCACCGTACTTCATCGTGTCCAAGGTACCCATCCTGTCCATCTGCAAAGACCAGCTGAAAAGGCGCTCGTGCGTAGTGCCTCTCATAGCAAGGCGCACGCCTATATACAAGAGGTTGAATAGGTGTTGATCCGACACTGGTTTCGTTGATCCTTCTCCGCTCGCAATTGAGCCTCATGTAGGCTTGAAACATTTATTTAAGATTCTCTCCGTAGGATATAATCGTTTACTTGCAGAAACGTCGTCAGCTTGTCCGCGACGGTGATGTGAATCTCGAGGAGTCGGCGTTGGAGTTAACGATGTTCGACATGGATAAGACGCAGTCGAATATCACTCCAAAGGGAACCCAAAAGGATGTTCCACAAGAATCATTAGCGCTCGTTGAGGATGAAGGGGACACGACGCTCAAGAATGTATGTCCTTACAATAGGAGAAAACATGTGTTTTGTTAGATTTATGTGTAAGCAGTCCCAACCCTTTCTCGTGGTTTCAGGAGGAACCACAGGTCGCGGAAGCGGTAGATCCTAACATTTTGAAGACCGCATGTGAGGCAGATGGTCAGCAGCAGATTCCTGTTCATGAAGAAGCGTCCCTCAAGGCAGATGGTCAGCAGCAGATTCCTGCTCATGAAGAAGCGTCCCTCAACCTCAGAGGCGATTCAGTGTTTGCTTCCGTAGAGGCTGTAGTGATATGTGAAAAGGGAGAAGACAGATCTCCAGTGCAAGATAAGGTAAGTATGTTTCACTTGTAAACTTGTTGAGGCTTTGTCGACTTACTTAAACTGATTTTCCTTCGTTGAGATGTTCATGCATGGTACTTCTACAGCTTCCACGTCTCGGATATCGGCGTACTTAAACTTTTATGTGTATTGCGGCACCTACCCTTTTACTGTTGAGCAATAGTCTCAGGTATTGCAATACGAAATCTAGCAATGCCTTCGTACAGGCTTGAGGAATTCTGAAGGAGTGTTGGTTTGTTAAAGGGGTCGTGTTCTTCAGAATGTTTAGAGACGTGGACGATGAGATGGTTCAAAGAAGGTCTTCCATACCTTGCCCTAGGTAGCATGCTGTGATTACCAATTGGCGATCTCTTTTATGTACAGGTGTATGCTAAGAGCGCCCGTAACGTAAAACGCTTGAGCCCTCTTCAACTGTGAACTGATTGGGTGCCTTTCTTCCTCATAGGCTTACCAGAATTATCAGAATGATGATCGTTAGCTGTCTCACTAGCCTTGCGAGAGCCTCACTGATATACGTCAGTGGTGCTCATCACTTGACTTCACCAGTCTTTTTTCCTTCTTTCTACTTCTTGGTTTACCTTGAATTAATGGATACGCTTTCTCTCCATTAACATGCTATGCTCTCTGTTCAAGATGCTTATTACTTCGTGTCTGTAATTTTTGCATGACTTTCGCCAAAAAGATGAATGGGCAATTTTTCCGGGTTTTTAATATCACCTCAGGTCACTTTGATCTCTTTCAGGCAACAACCCTAGCTAATGAGCTGTTGGATGCAGGTGTAGAAGAAGAAGTCGCTATAGGCACAGAAGTTGCGGTACGTATTATATTTGCAGCACCTTTCTGAAAACATATACCTTATTTTATTGTAGATTTTAAGGGATCAGTTAATGTCTCAGTTCTGGGTGTCGAAGCACCAAAGCCTTCACAAAGAGAAACTCTACCATGTGTATCCGATCGTCCATCGGATTTCTCATTCACTTCTGCTGTACGAAGCAGGAACAGTACCGCTGCAGACGACGATGTCAAGTCTCCGCGAAACGACAGTTTTACATATGCTAAAGAAATGAACGAGACGGAGCTGGTTTTCGCAGCACCAGCGGTCATGGCGGGTGGCATTGCATATGATAATAAGGAAAAATGGCCTCTAGGATGCGAGGGTACGGTCATTGCCGATGTATCTATGGACATTACTGCCTCCATTGATGATACGATGATGGTTTTGTGCGAACCAGTCAAAGCTGCAGCCATTCTCGAAAACGATGACGTGTTCCCGGCTCATTACGGTACATCAGAGGTGGAAGGCAGAGTTTCGCGATCTGAAAGTGTCGCCACAGCGATCACTTATGAGTCGGTGCTGCAAAATGAATCATTCGACGATGAAAGTCAAAAGATCGCGCTCGAAAAAATCGAAGCTAAAATCTCGGAGCTATCAGATGAAGGTGTTGTTAGGGTGGAGCGAGAGATTATCAATGTTATACGTACTCGCGAAGTGATTGAACACATACAGACTGAAACAATTATATCTGATCCATCACCGTCAGTTGCCATAGCGGAAAATGCTGAAGAGCTTCAAGCTGGAGATATTGAATCCGAAGCTAATGGTCTGATGATGGAGGAAGCCGTTTCTACAGGGTCATTCGCAGTTCCACGTAGGTGTTTTTTTTCAAACTTGCTCCTTTTTAGAGTGAGATAAAAAAAGTGTTTTTGTTTTTTTCAGTCTGAATGAGTAGGTCCCGGCAAATTTTATTCACATTTAAACTAGAGAGATAATCTTGAAACCAAGTCCTTCTACTCAGCACTTATAAATATACTGAACCTTATGAAGCATTACTGTTATGGTTCACGAGGTTCATGGGCGCACTAATTTTACGTAGCTGTTGTAGCCATCTAAACTGCTAATATTATAGTTATGACAAAAGGCCGCAATATTGAATCAATAGGTACCAGGAGAGTAAGGCGTGTTCTGGAATTTGTAAGGGAAGGGCACCTGACGCTTCAAACTTAGAGTTAACTTAGCTGCGCAGTATTGTACTATATTGCCGTTTTGAACCTATCTACAAAGCATGAAGGCTAGCGCAGTTTCTGAAGATTTTGGCAACTTCACACGGGTACATCATTTGTTATTATCTACAGAGTTTATTCATGCCCAAATGCTTGTGGGATAGTGTGAACTCAGAGGAACGCAGGGTCTCCTGCAGAAACGATCGAAACGATTTCTATCATAACTGCGGTTCCTTGTCTTGACCTGCATAAAAGTTTGAAAGTGTTTGTAGATAGGCCAAATAGGCCAACTTATAAATATCTTCACTGTGTTCTTCGTAGAGTAAGCTGAGTAAATTTTCATTCCAGGATACGAATCTCCACTGTCACCTGTTCCTGTTGTGTCACGAGATGGCGCTATATTACAAGAATCAGGTGTACCAAGATGTCTTGACTCGGATGCATCACTTGTTTACCCACAGAAGAGAAAATACAATTTGAACGATTCCGAGTAAGTACCTTCTGTGTTGGTTTCTTTGTAATTTTTCATTTCAAACCTCTTTAATTCAGAATTTCGTTCATGATTAACGAGGTCAAAGTTCTACATGAGGAAGAGATGCGCAGGTCGAAGTCTCCGTCAGCTATTGAACAGTTGAGTGAAAATGTGGCTCAACTGGAAGCAGAGAAAGCGGAGCTCTGCGAAAGCTTGCGAGCTGCTTCTGTAGAACTGGATCAGTGCAAGCAAAAATTAGCCGCTGGAGACAGCGCACTTTCCAAGGCGAACAAAAAACTGGTATGCGTTAAATAAACCTGAAACAATGTACAAGGCTCTTGATTTTAGTCAAGGCAGCCTTCTCTTTCAGGTCGAACTGGAGAAAGCGAAGGAACTTGCTGAAAAGACCATAGCAGACTATGAATTCATTGTGATGGATTTGAAGAAAAAACATAATAAGCAGAAGGAGGATCTTCAATCTAGAGTTAGTTCTATTCCATCTCTTGCTTTAAGCTTATAGCTGAAGTTTGATGAAATTTTTATTCAGTTGATTGCCCAAGACGATGAGCTAGAGAAATATCGCGCAGCTGTCCAATCTCAGGTTCGAATCCTCAGAAAAAAGTAATCTGAAGTGTGATTTTCCGCTCTCACGTTTTTTTTTCAGTCAGAGTTAACTTACACATCGGCGGGACTGTCGGCAGAGCTCGCTCTGGCGAACGAGCGATTACTCCATTCGGAGGCCGCAAGAGCAGCCGCTCAGAAGCAGTGTGAAGAGCTGACGGAGGTATAACTATTAGGTTGTAAGGAAAATTCTGGCCGCTTTTTCGCGTTCACAAGATAAATTTAAATATCAGAGCGCGTCAACATGAATCAGCTGACATATTGTGCTCGTTAGATAGAGAAAAAGTTGCTCTTTCAGAATATGTTTTATTTGGAATGCCACTAGGTTTTCGATTTATTAGGGAAGTTTTAAAGTGCTGCGAAAATGGCACTTTTAAGATGACTTCACTTCAAGAGTTCTTGTTTAGCCGAGTTCCAGCGAAGGTGACCACAAATGTGAATACTGCAAGAGGAGGGGGTGTATCACTGGATGGAACACATTGTCTCTGGTTTCAGAAGTGCAGAAATGAGGACGAGCTGCTCGAATTTTCAATTGATCAAATCGCTTTAACTAAAACGGCAGAAGGCGATGAGCGTCCATATTTGCAGGGGATATCCACAAGTATTGGCCCTCAACAAGCAACCTTAGCTGACCACCTCAAGTGGCCTTGATTTGGAGAAATCCAAAAAAATGGGTGCCGCGGGACCCCTCACGGCAGTCATGCGCAAGCGCATTTTTCACAAATCCTCTTCCACAAATTGAAGCAGTTGCAGAGTGAGGCCCTTACTCGTCTATCATGATCATCAGATCTAGCGCTAACTATGCCCCACTTCCCGAAACATCTGGCCAGCTCCTTCAGTAGCAGTGTGTTCAGAAAGAGTGGCGATTTGAAGTCGACTTTTTTTCATTTCGCGCAATATAAATATCAGCCCTTTATCAAATTGAGATGTGTAGGTATGCATAGTGTTGCCAAGAGTGTGGCGATCTAATGGTGCTCACTCTGTGAGAAAAGATGCACTCTGAGCCGAGTTATGATCTCTCGAAGTTGAAATTTCAAAAACCGGCCAAAACTTTCCTTACAACCTAATATATAGATCTCGTCAATTGCATACATTCTTTAGCGTGATAAGCATGTCACCTGCAAGCGCTGCCACATGCAAGCTAATAATCTGGGCTAGCTTAAGAAACAGTGGTCTGACATTAGAAGTTATTTCTTCCTGCATCGTCATATCATTGCGATCGGGGTGTTATTGTCCAGATGTGCCTCCGTTATGAATGCTAGTTATGAATTACTTTATATTCTATATTGCTTCTGCAGCGCTGTAGAATTCACTGTATTGTTCGCTTATTGTAGGCACTCGAGAGGGCTACGAGGTCAGAAACCACCTTGGCTTTTTCACGTGAGGTAACTAGTGCTACTCAAGTCAGGGTACTTTGATCTTGCTAAGGTGGTCAGTCTATTTTTTAAAGGCTTCTACCGCTGAGCACGATCTCGCAGTCATGCGAAAAAAGCTGACCGATTTGGAAAAAGAGGTCAGTTGACATTGATTTTTAAGAGAGGCATTTTATTGCCTGGTTTATGGGGATGGTAAATTCGGAAGGAATGTAGTTGGACCCTGGCAGGTGTATTTATACGCGGGCAGAATGTCTCACATAGGATATCACCTCACGTGGCGCCCTGAGCGTCAGCGCGGAATGCTCTTAGTTGTTTGAAAATCCTTAATTGCCTACAGTTTTTTAGCATGTTTTTATTTTTATTTTTCATGAGTCACACTTGGTATTGTTTCTCATGTTCTACTATACCATATCAGGTTCTGGATAAAGAGGAAGCACTGTTGACCTCTAATCGCCGACATACTGAGGAATACATAAAGTTGCAGGAGAAACTGAACGAGACTGCCTTGGCTCTGGTAGGGAGATAAAGCTTGGTTGAAGTTTGAGTGTCAACGAAACAGAGAAAGTCATGTAGTAATGTGGTTCAGGAGACGTCCGAAGGTTCGACTAGAACTTTAAGAAAGCAGCTGGATGGCGTCAATAATGAGATGGCTCTGCTGCGTGAAATCCAACTCGCCAGTGAAATGGAATTGATGAGAACAAAGGTGACAGATGGTTATAAAAAATACTTAGTCGTAATGGCGTATAGTGGATATGACAGGATGAACTGGATGCTGTGAATCGCGCTCTGGAAGAATTGCAATCCAAGGAAGAAGCTCACAAAGAAGCAATCCTACAGCATGATGTTATTGTGGAAGAGCTCAACAACTTACGAAATCAGTTGAAAGAAAAATCCGATGTTATCGAAAAGGAACTCACTCAAGTAACGAATTTGAAAGCCAAGGTTAGAGGCTCCAGCTAACATTTTCACTTCATGTGACGCTCGCCTTCTTCGATGAGAATAGTTGTCAAGTATTCTATTTGTGCGATCCGAGCATACATCCCTCCTTCTTTCAAGTGTGCTATGGTCGAAGAACAGCTGCAGGCGGAAAAGTTGGCTCGCGATGTGGCGGACCGTGAAATTGTGCAATTGCGAGATGAGAAGTAAGTTCTACCCATTGATTTCCACCTCTACTTCAGTTCACTAGTATATGTGAAGTAATTCAGCAACAGCGCTACAGAGGCATTAGAAAAAGCTAGAACCGCCTTGACGGATGCCGAAAACAGAGCTGCTGCAGCCGAAAGGAATCTCAAAGATCACATCAAGTGCCACACTGAGGTGCGAGTTCAAACATCTCTGAGGCTAGTGTTGTATCTTGATACCTTACTTCTAACAGGAACTCAACCTTCGTGTCACAGAACTGGAAAATAAGGTAGCTGCGGGTTTAGCCGATAAGCAAATGCTAACATCGCAGCTCGAGGAAAAAGTGGAAAAGCAAGCCACATTAACCTGCGAGCTGGAAAAGGTAAGATTTCGATGTTTTAAATTTTAGTCTTTGTGCTTGCACTGCGCGTGAGTGCACTTAAATTCGTTGAATGCGTATCGGTGCCCTCTATAATGGGGACAAATGCAGCACCATGTGGATCGAGTGGGAGGTTCTTCGAAGGAGTTCAGCCACATTACCTTTTTCCCTTAGATGGATTCTGCACTTCTTGCGCTCATTTAGTTCTTTGTGACATTTTCACATTCTATTGCCTTGTTTTGATTGTGCTGATATGCGACTCACATGAATTTGCTTCAAAGCCTTTTTACAAAACCACAATGTCCGAGGAAGATAAAAGTCAGTATTTCATCTCATCATACAGTCTGTACCAATTCCCATTCTCACCTTCCTTGGTTGTCTTGATTGATGGGTCCTTTGTCAATCGATGGTAGAAGCGCGGCTTGCCATCGAAGACCTTCCCAACCTCATCTTTCAATTTTTTGATCCATTACATGCCTCACAAGATGTCGTCTTGGGTTCTGTGCAGGTCTTTTCACTGCGCAAATAAAAAGTTTGAGCCACGTTCACACTGTGCGATCCATTGACGCGATGCGACCGCAGCACAAGCTATGGGGTCAGTACAGTAGCGCGATCACTGGCGTCAGTCACTACGCAGAGCCCGCGGTCTTATTGTTAGTTCCTTATTTTGTACGCCCTCTTGCATATCAGCCATTCGATGTCGCTCTGTAGAGTCGTGGAAATATTGGGGGCTGAGGAAGAAATAAAAAAAGAAAGGATGGCATGAAATGTTAGGGGTTTGAATTCAGCAGATGTATAAGCGTTTTACGAAAAAATGATTGAATAGGTGTGGGGAAAGAGGCTGAAACACATTAAAGACATTGGGAAGGTCCATTTCGGCTACGGTAAGCCCTATCGTAACGCTAGCAGTTTGTAAGGTTGCACATATTGCACACACGACACATTGTGGAAAAGGAAATAGCGGGGGAAATCGTGTCCATGGTATAATCCTAAGACAGTGCAAAGAAGAATTACATTTTGTAATATCGAAGTAGTTATCGTACTCTTTCAGGCTTCTGAAGCAATCTCTAAACTTGAAGCGGAGGTGACAGTTGCGCAAAAAGAGAACCAAGCCCTCATGGGAGAAATGAAGCTTGGAAAACAGCTGTATGAAGAAAAGGCGGCTGAGGCTGAGAAGGTCCACAGGAATTCATCGCGTCAGTATCGCGCTGAAACCCTTATTAAGTTAATTTTCAGGTTGCAGCAGAATTCACTGAACTTCAATCATCTGTGATCTCACTAAATCTTGAGAAGGATCGCTTCAAGGAAGAGCTGGCAGTTGCGGTTGAAAAGGCGGAGAAAAGTGAGGCGGAATCTCAAAAGGTACGAGGAGTGTGCCGTTTGTGAAAACATCCCACGAAGCTATTACTTTAGGTGATAGAATCACTCAAAGCGGAGATCGCGACTCTAATAGCTGAGCGTGACTCTCTCAGGAACCGCCTGGCTGCGACGGAGGATCAGAAAGTAGATCTTGAAAGGAATTTTAATGAGGTTTCTTTTTAATTTTTACATTTTCTTCTCGACAAGGAATTGTATGATTTCCATGAATGATTTCAGCTAAAAGCGAATGCGTCTCAGTCGCAAGCCGAAATTGCTGCTCTGATCTCCGCATCGACTAAGGCAGAGGAAGAATGGAAAGAAAAGGAACAAGAATACAAGCAGAAAATTAGTGCAGCAGAAGAAGTTGGTATTTGATCTACTAATTTGCTTGATGGTTTTCGTGAACTCACTTATTTCTGATTAAACATTCCTTATCTTATTGTTTTCTGATAAGGGTATTTAGGCTGCTACGAAAATGTCACAATTGGAGGTAACTGTGGAGTATCTCAAGTCAGAAGCAATGTCACTGAGTAACGAGATTAAGGAAGTGACCAGCAAATTAGATGTTGAAACGGAGAGTAAACAGAAGGTATATTGTTCATGCACGTAAACTTGAAAGCGTATCATGTGGAAGCTAACCCACTGTGGCATACTTATGATTGGTGACTTGCAAAGTTGGTCTCACCAATCAAAACTTAGACACTTAGATACTCATATATGCATAGTAGGATAATCAGTTCATTGAACAGAAACATATTCAGGCTACCACTGCGCTCACCGCTCTCGAAGAACAATATCACTTCTTGCAAGAAGCAAAGAAAGCAGTTGAAAAGGAATATGAAGAGGCCAAGAAACTCTTCGACGTTGAACTGAGCGCGGCGCAAGATGTACCCTCGCCTTTTCATTTCAATTTTACAACAAGTATTTGTAATTATCTGGTATTATTTAGTTTCTGTTTAGGTGGCTGAAGAACTGAAGCAACAGATAAAAATCCTCGAAGAGCGCTTGTCTGTTGAAGAAAGCTGTGCAAACGAAAAGGTACACATTTTTAGTTACCGAGATTATAAAGATGTGGTAGTCAAATAGACCATGCCTAGTCAATCTAACTTGGCCACAGCTCTCCTGGTTGTGTGCTAAGCTAATGCCAAACTATGCCTAGATTCGAAATCGAATCCACGGGCTCTCGCAACGATTATCATACTGTAGTGTGGCAGGTAAAGCGTTTTGCAAACAGTGCTCGCCACAAGAGTGCAGCCGTGGTCGGGTGCATGACTTTTACGCCGTCGCTGCCGGAAAGTATGAATACGCCGTCGCTGCCGGAAAGTATGAACGCGCCTTAAAGCTAGCGCCATCTTTGTTGGACCAGTGTGAATCGATCCGATCCACAGTGGCATCTTCGAGCTATCCTGGTTCCTTCTCTCAGTATGGGTGTTACTTGGTGGGCTGTATCTACTAGGACGGAGTAGTTGTTTTGAGTAATTAACGCGATGGAAAGGAGTATTCAGCTGCTGTCTTTCTAGTACGTTCGATTGCAGTTACGCACCAGTCACTGACGTAAGCAGTAGGTGGTGTTGCGTTCAGTATATCGTTATAAGGAAGCCTAAGATAATGTTGCAGTTGATGATACAGACCCTCGTTCATCCAACGCTTAATTTACAAAGATAATATTTTATAAGTTCTAGCAGAGTGATTCAAAAAGCCATTCTTCTTTCAGATTGAAGCTGCGGCAGAAAAGTTAGCTCGCTTGGAAGTGGAGCTACGAGAGAGTAAAGCCGCACAAGCCAGTGCCGAAATGCAGGTGATGCAGCACAGCGAAAAATCCAAGGAGCTAATGGATAAATATGTGTTGTTGGAGGCGAAACTTGCTGAGGCTTATAATGAAGGATCACAACAAGTTAGTACTCCATGATTTAATGTTAGGTAGTTGTTCAACTGCAACATTCTTCAGAAATCCGAAGAAATCGAGGCTGAAATGAAGGAGTTGAAACGTTTGCTGGAACTAAAAACGAGAGAAATCGATCGTCTGGGAGGCGTTAGTGCCAGAACTTCTGATTTCTTCCATTATCACATACTTTCCTGACTCGTTTTTAGCTCTGCGATGAGTTTGATGAAATTGAAGCCGACTACCGACAGAAGCTGTTCAGTGTGGTTAGGGAAAGGGACCAGCTGAAGGCACAATTGGAGCCAGCCAAGCTACATGAAGTCCCCAATCTGCGAGCTGCATTGACCGAAGGGTGATTTTTGTTTCGTTTGTGGGTTACATTATATATGCGTGATGCTTGTTGTTTCTACAGAATCCAGATGCTATCTCCGGAAACTACAATTGTTGCAAACGATGATCGCCTGGTGAGAATTTCTGTACCGGAGTTATTGTAGCGTGATAAAAATCTCTTTGAAGGCCGATACGAAGTCCTCAGAGCTCGAGAAAATGGTTGAGAAATTGAGGAGGGAAAATGCGCGTCTTGAACAGGTACCCTTTCTTGTATTTCATTTCCGGTGTCTCTTGATTATTTAGCTTAGGTGAGGTTGTTATCAACTGCGCGATTGACAGTCACTTTGAAGTTTAGAGTGGCCTGTTATGTCTATCTTTGTTCTAATTTTTGCACAACATTCTTTTTTTTTGCACAGCATTCTTTATTTTACAGATATGTAGTCCTTCAAGTGTACAATATTTTGTGCTTTCAGTTGAGAACAGTCGAAGACACAAAGATGACAAAAGAAATTGAAGAACTAAGAAGACGATGTAGGATTCAAGAGAACAGGATACTCGAACTCGAGAAGGTAGTACAGCTAATTAATAGGCGGGCGACGACCTCAACGCATGATCTGCTACGCTTGCGGCAGAACTCATCGTTGGGTGGCTGTTACATTCCGATAGGATTAGGTGAAACGAGGCACTTCAACGTGTCGGGTGTAAGAAACCGACGAAAACACTTGGAACACCGGGCATCGTTTACACATTGAAGTGGGATTGGAATCAGATAAAATTGTCGTGGCTGTCTTCAAATTTTCCAATGTCGAGCTTTGTGTGTCTTGAAATGATAGATACTGGAATCGCGAAAATTCTAATGCTTGAATCGTGACCTTTCTCACGTCATTTGGGATCATTTTGACTATGCCGCCTTGTATCTACAGTAATCGCAGATTAATTTTATCATACATTCTTTTTTCTTTTTTTTCGAATAGTGATGAATACTGTTGCTGAAGTTGTGAGAGTCTCGTTTGCCCCATCTGTTTTTCAAAGTATTTTATTTAGTTATGCGATGATGCAGACGAATCAGAGGGCAAACTTAGGAAGAGGATCCGTGAACTGGAGAAGGAGATTTCTGCTCAGAAAGTGTCCGCAACGAAAATGAAAGTGCCAGTTCCTCGTCTTTTGGACGCTCTTCAACACAGGTTTGTTGAACACCTTTCAGAGAGCCCAGTAAATCTGAAGGCGTATGGAAAAATCGTGGCCTGTGGATTTAACGCCCTTGCAATAATTCATTTTAGAGAGATAGTTGAAGAAGAAGAGCCAGAACGAATAGAAGCTGGCAAGGTTTGCCTTTCGTAGTGTTTTAGCGAATACGCAGTAAATGAAATTTTGTTAAGGAGCAAGCCTACGTGTCGGCACCAACATCACCTCGGCTCTTGCAGAGGTCGCTCGATGAAGTGGAAGGTCCGGTGTTTGAGGTTGGCGTCTTCAGCTCATCTATTAGCGCGGTGCGTTGGTGAGCTCACCTCGTAGTATGTAGCGGTTGTTAGGATGAGGATTGGTGATTACCATTCACAAGGTTGTAGGAAGTTGATAAGCAGTCAGTTTGTTGGTAGTAATAGCCAGAGCCACATTTTTGAATTCACTTATGAGCTCCACTTACCCAGAAAGATGTATGAAAGTGTATTTTGAGCCAATGAGTGCGATTAGCATATTTATTTGGAACGACACCGCAGTGATCGCACCAAAACGGGATCGGCAATAATACTCGTTCAAAGCGTGTCTTCAATGGCGGCTACACGAATCACATTCGCTTGGCGCGGAAGGTTTTGGTGCCAGCTCCAGTGTGGGAGTATCTCCGGTTATTCTCGAAGACACCAGCACCAACAGAACTACTTGAACAGGATCCTCGAAGAACCAGAATTTCCTCTCCTCTAATGCAGAAATCAGAAGTCCGAAAAAACGACTTGTTTGAACTCCTGCCGAACAACCTTGCAAAACAGGCGTCGCCGATCATGTGGCCGCTGTCGAATCGCTCCACAGCCCTCGTAGCCCCAGCAATACTCCCGTGGACGAAACTGAGGCGGTGCATCTCTGCGGTTTTTTTTTCGCGTACGGATTTGTAGTTGGACCGTAGTGATACAAGTAGTACTACAGCTGAATGGGAAAAGCAGGATTTTTTTAATTTTCGAAGATTTTCTTGTTTTCGAAGATTTTCTTGAATAGCGTCACTTTGTATAAAGAAGACAAATGTGTGATATCAAAAGTAAAAGATAGCTCTAGATACAGCTGGCCAACAGTTCATCCAATCTCCGTGAGAGCTGCGAAGTTACCTAAGAAGCCATGCATTCGTTACTGTGGAATGTACTTTTTACTAAAGAAGTCTGTAGCACTTCATAGGATCTGCATCTGCAACGGCATCGCTGATCTGCCTTGCCATTTCAGGAGTCAACCGTTGAAAGTGCCGCTACACCCAATCGCTCTCTACACACGACTCTGTACAAGAAACTTGACAAGACAGTGAAACTTTCCGATACGCCTGAAAGTAAGGCCAATACGAGTCGTTGTACCCAGCAATAGTAACCTCACGTTCTTGGAACTAGAATCATAGATCGGAAAATAGAGTCCGCTGCTCATTTTTGCTAATGGCTTTAACTACTTAATGCTGTTGAATGTAGCTTTAAAGTGATTGACTACTCGTGAAAGAAACCGTGACTCATCCATTCTCCCGTGTATACTCATGATTCGCTCGTCTACTTGTTCATAATGTGTTTTATGTATTATCTGTACCATGAAGGATTTCTTTGTTCATGTGAAGACACAAATTCATAGGAAATGTGGGACATCGTGAATCAGTAACTTATAAAGACCTGAACGCCAGGGAAGGAATGGCAAGTTCAATGGCGACAGGCGCGTTAGAAGTGATTTGAGAGCTATGACGGCCATATGATCTAGCATCCACGTCGGTTTGTCATGTGTCACGCATGAACCGCAAAAAAAGGGTGTGTCATCTCTTTTGACTGTTTCTGTACGACTCATGCAGCTAGAGTTATGTAGATACACCAGTCTTAGAAGTGCTGAAAACTGATTTGTAGTCAGCACTAATAGCGAAAGTGCTTGATTGATAGCTATAAAGTAGAGGAATTGAGTGTATTATATACAGTAGCGCTCAAAAGTCTTCGGCCAAAACTTTTTTGTCATAACTTTTTTTTTACTTCACCAAATTCGACAAAATCTTAATATGTAGTGCCTGAACCTATTGTCAACATTTCCTTCTACTTGAGCGCCGCTTGCCACTTTTCATGATTTTTTTTACAAGAATTTACTACAAGACCACCCAAAAAAAGTAGTAGGCTTGGTCAAGAAAAACGGCAATTAATATTCTGTAGAAAGGCCACGACTTTTGATGACAGCGGCACAGCGGGACGGCATAGCGATGGCATGCCAAAATTAAAAAATTTCATATAACCACGTAATCTGCACCGTTGAGCGCCAAAATAGTATATTGAGTATGCTCTGTCTCCAAGTACAATATACTAAAATTTCTCTAGGATCGGTGCAGTTGCAAAAAAGTTACAAGTGAAAAACCCAAGTGAAAGACCATTTCGCCGAAGACTTGAGCGCTACTGTATGTCAGGTTATGATAACTATAGAATTTAATTGTACTGTACATACTTGAACCCCATGCTAAGATCGATATATATATATATACACGCACGGTGTGTCGATACCCAAATAAACTTCGGTAAACCAGCCCCACTGAGGAAATACTGAACCGAAATAATGGTTGGGTAAGTCACTGAAAGCGTGCATAATTAATAGAATATTCGAAGTTCTTTACATAAGGGAGGAGATTTGCTGAAACTTTAAGCTATTTTACGGCTATGGCTTTCCGTGATTCAATCGGATAAGCTTTAAATCTGAATTAAAAGATATTCCGATTGAATCACGGAAAGCCTTCTTTGAATGTCAATTCGGCTGATTACGTTTGGCCGCCTTCATACTTGACAGTAGTGACGACGACGGCAAAGCGTGGCCGCGTTTACAGGCCGAGGCAGTGTGGCACGCGCGGAGGCGCAGGAACGACGCAGCCACACCTTGCTGTCCCCACAGCACAGTATGAAAGTAGCATCAGGACTCTGCTTCACGTAAACCACGGCTCACCGTGTGCGACATGTATAGCGCGGACGACTGAGCGCAGCTTATGCTCTAATTTTCGGGACTCAAGCTGGTCTGTATAAATAGTTTCATATGGATAGAATACAGTTTGATTTATTCTAAGTTCAATTTAATTCAATATTGACTAAATAACCTCTCCGTCTAGTGAACTATGTCCTAATTGTGATATTTTACCAGTCTTACCGATATCATTAATCCTTGCAGTAATGCAGATTTTGAAGAAGGAGCCTGTCAAAATTGGAGCTTTTTTATTTAAGCATTTATCAAAGCGAATAAAATTGGCGTGTAGAAAGGTACTGTAATGATCGAATATGCAAAGCTAAATTTCTCTTTCGATGAAGGACACGATTATAGGACTGGTATGAATCCAATGACCCATCAGAATCGGAATAAAGTCTATAATTTAGAAGGTTATGCTTTCAAATGTAATAATATCGAAATAAGAATGTGATGATCATTTATGGGTAAGTTTTATTTCTATGATTGATTGGCTTACAATAAGAAAAAGCAAGTAATGCGAAGCAAAGTCATGTAGAACACATGTAAAGCAAAGCGTGTGGGAAAACTGGCTGAATGTCAATGAAAGATTATTCGAGTGTGCCTTACTTGTCCATCGAGCCTGTCGCATTCCTACCGGAATCCCTTAGCAACGGAACCATGAAATCTCGGCAGAAGCAGCACGGTTCACCTTTACGAAATGATAAGTAAACTGAAATAGAATGCAGCTAGATTCATGGAGCTAATTTAGTTGTCATTCGTGCTTAATTTAGGCTTACAAGGGAAGGATACCAGGTCACCGTGGCCATTCGAGATGAGATGTACATTGCCTGATGCAGTTTTGAACGGTGATCTCAAATCAGTTTGCGAAATCTGCAAAGCGATTCTCTGAATGGAGTTATGGTGGTTTTTCTGAATGAACGGCTACACGTTGGAACGTGGTTTTCATCACTGCGGCTGTGAAAGCGAGGGCATCCAAGGTTGTAGTGTGGCATAGATGGTATAAAGGCAAGCATTCGGACTCGCAGGTGGCAGACCATGGATCGGTCTTGTGCTTTGCTTTTCTTTTGCATTTCATGAAATTTCTTCCTTGTGCTTGAGACGCACTTTTATGATGATGCATGCATTTGAAGGTTCCAAATTATGTATGAGTTGATTTACTAATCCTGTCTTCAGGATTGCAAACAACTCCGTGATCCAGTTTACTTAAATGCAGACTCTCATAACGCACGAATTAGGCGTTGTTGCGTAAAACGAATACGATATTCGCGCTTAGGGGGTCGAGTTACCACTCTGTGCAAATCTTCAGCCGCGAGTTTTCGGTCCAACTTCGGTAAACTGGGGGTTGCCTGGGGATAAAGTGGTTGTTTTTGAATTTTCTTCGACAAAAAATCCTGCAACCTCAGCAGGATAACCTACACATACCTGTTACACTTGCCCATCGCACTAAACGTACGAAACAAGCGTCAAATAAGAGCATTTCCCAGGCAAGAGTCAACGACTTCTCCTTTGTTCAATATGCTGCCACCCAATAGCCTGTGAATTTTTCCGAGATTTGGTCAAATTCTCGAATTGGCTAAAAACTTGTCCCTTGGGGTAATTTGACTCCGTGAACACGAAAAACACTCTAGTTTTGCTTGAGAAAGACTGGCTCGTGCGCTATGGACTCCTGAACTTACCGTGTAATATTAGGTTGTTCGGAAAGAAATGCGCGTTTTTTTGTCCATCTATTTCTCTTCTACTACAGAAGATTTTGTAAAACAGTTTTGTCTGTTAGAAAGAGAATTTTATTGCGCATCTTTTGAAATACTTTTGTCTATATCTACTTGTTTTTTTTTCGAAGAAAAAATTCAAAAAAGAATTTCAATTTTTTTTTTCAAAATTTTGAAAAAAAAATTTCAAAAAAATGCAAGATTCAATGCAATAAGCGGTAAATATTTGTCGCCATGCGTATAATGTTTGCAGAAAGATTTGGCTGTATAAAGTGTCGGGCAAAGTTCCAGCGTTTAAAAAACGGTAATGAAAGCTTGGATGACGAAGAACATGGAAGTCGGCCTCAAGTCGTTGAAACTTTTTTTTCTTTGAAAAAAACCAAGTAGACATAGACAAAGATATATGAAAAGATGCACAATAAAAATCTCTTTCTAATAGATTGAACTGTTTTGAAGAATCTTTTATAGTAGGAGAGAAAAATGGACAAATTCAACGCGCATTTCTTTCCGAACAACCTAATAGTATTTTTTGTCCAGAAAAACCTCTTTAACTCCATTCAGAAAATCGCTTTGCAGATTTTAACAACTGATTTGAGATCCCCGTTCAAAACTGCATCAGGCAATATACATCTCATCTCGAATGGCCACGGTGACCTGGTATCCTTCCCTTGTTAGTAATGTGTAGCCAATTGAAGGAATCATCTACTGAAAAATAAGTTTTTCTGTCACCCATATACTTCTGTTGTATTTGCCCAATGTGGGCCGGATGCAAAGTTTCACGCGAAAAAAAGTGGTTCCTGTCAAGTCACAGCAAAGTCGCGTCCGTGTGAGCGTAGCCTCCGAGTAATTGCCCACCCCGTCGTTCGCGGCGGTCGGCGATGCATTGTAGGAACAGAAAGTTACGTAAACAGTCCCAGTTTCCCTTCCCAGCCGTGGCAGACGACGGAACGGGGCCTTTGATCGGAAGTCTCGCCCACCCGGCCGAGAGTTTGGGAGACTGTATCTGAGCCGAATTCGCAGTTTTTTTTGCGTAAATTTTGCATGCGGCCCTCATCAGGCAAATACAGCATTAATTTCCATTGATGACTTAGTTCCTAGCACTCTGTGTGGACTTCCAGATCAACTTAATTTCATCAGGTCCCTTTCATACCTGGCGATCGACGGCGCGGCTGCTGCGATAGATCGTTAAGGCAATGCTCCGTATCACGGGTTCACAATCAGTACGTCACATGCTGGTCACACACCCGCTCCACACAGTAATCGCTTGTGCGCAACAACAGCAGCTTGGCATCCAGCTAGCATACGAACGCTGAGTATGAACGTGCAGGTCATACATCCAAACGATTTTCAAATATGTATTCCGTTTTGAATAAAAGTGTCATTGAATATTTATTCGAGTACTCTCGAAGCGATCATGATTCTATCGCGGTTGGAGTTCTGCCATTATTTCATATTCTTAAAAGTCTATAGCAGTGTTGTCGAAGTTCGGTGCTGAATATACTCACTACTTACTTATCCTCCTTAGCTCTCATTGTGCTGCTGTAGGTGCCCTGGAGTGCGCAAGGTCTTCACAGTTCTCCTCCACTGCAATCTGTCCATAGCCACTATCTTTGCTTGCTAAATACTAAGTCTGCCGTTAGAAAGATCTTTCGGTATCTGTTTCAACCATGTTTTCTTCGGTGCTCCGCGCTGAATCTTCCAGTCATGTGGCCGAGTTCTCCATAAGGTCTTATGGGGATATCGTTCCGGCTGCATCCTGCAAACATGGGCAAACCAACGAAGCCGTCGTTGTTGAATTTCCATTTCGACGGTTGCTTGGCGACAGCATGGTTGCCTTATCACTTCGTTTTTCAGTCGGTCGCGAAGCGAATACACCGAGTATACGTCTAAGGCATCTCATTTGAAAAGATTCCAATTTTCGGATGTCAGATCGCAGTAATGTCCAAGTTTCAAAGCCGTAAAGAAGTACTGGCAGCACCAGAGAGCGAAAGACCTTCATTTTCAAGTGTATCGTTATGTTATGTTATGTTCAAAAACATTTCCATTCAGATGCACCCGTACAGCACTTCCGTCAAATGTGAGAACCTTCGTTTTATCAGTATTAATGACCAATTCATACGGCTTTGCAGCTCTTTCAATTCTGGACACTATTTCACAAGCTTCAGTATCATCATTGGCAAAGATAGCGACGTCATCAGCATACATGAGATCCGTGATGAATTGTCCTTCTCCGAACTGTATGCCTGTTTGATTTACTTGAGCGGATTTCATGATGGCGTAAATGACAGTATTGAAGAGTACTGGCGACAACACGCATCCTTGACGAACACCAGTGTTGACTACAGAACCTTCCGACAATTCTCCCTCTATGCGAACTCTGCTACGAGAGTCTTCATATGCGTTGCGTAGTAGTCGAAATAGCTTATCGGGAATGCCTTCCGCAGCAAGCGTTTCCCAAAGAGCCACACGGTTAACGCTGTCGAATGCAGAAGCGAAGTCAATGAACACGATGATGAGACGCTTCCCGGAGAGAACAAGTTCCTCTAGGACTTGCGTCAGGGTGAAAATTCAGTCAGAACTTCCACGATTTGGACGAAAACCCGCTTCTTCCTCCCGAGTCATCTGTTCTCGTCGTTGATGGATTCGCCCGAGTATGATTTTCATGAAGACCTTCCCAATAATAGATAACAAGCTAATTCCGCGATAGTTCTTGCATTCGTGAGTATCTAATTTCTTGTGAATTGGTATGACGATCGCCTGCTTCCACGAAGTAGGTATACTTTCGGAAGTCCAAACAAGATGTAGCAGTGAGTACAATCGTTATCGGAGAACGTCACCACCAGCTTTCAAGGATACAGCTGTCACACCGTTATTTTCCGCTGATTTCCCACGCTTCAACTGATTCACCGCAGTTTCAATTTCACCGATATCAGGAGGTTCAAAATACGATCGAACGATTGATTGTGAGAAGAATTTGGCGGCGATTCATCTTGTATGGGATGAATTCACTCGGGTATGAACGCAGCTCTACCATTGAACACGCTCTTGTTTTCATTTCAGCAATATTTATTCCAGTATCGGTGCTTATCTTCTGGTGCTGAATATGAGCAGAAGATAAGCACCGATACCGGAATGAATATTGCTGAAATGAAAACAAGAGCGTGTTCAATGGTAGAGCTGCGTTCATACCCCAGTGAATGGGATTTTCGGTCGGCATATCGGGTTATCCACGATTTAGGATTTTTATCAAGGCCACGCACCACTACATTAGTTTATACGCACAATGGCAAGTATCCAAAATCGCGTAAGATCGGATCTGCCGAAAATCCAGATTTTCTCGACCGATACGTATTTTACCCATGACGCGAAATCGCCAAAACCCAAAGTGCGGATAATCCGATACCGTCAGTCCCCAGTCGATACGTTACTTTTCTTTGACGCTGAAAACCCAAAAATGCCATTCAGCAGCCTCAATTGGCCCCCCAATATTAGCTATCATTTGCGTAAGCACTTCACGTATATCTCCTGATGATCCATCGTAAGTCGTTTCGGTGACAGTGAAGCCTGGCTGTTAAAACTCACCAGGGAAGAAAAAGGGAAGCAAAGCGCTCACTGGATTTGAAATGGGATCATTTCAATTCCGTTTCAAAATCGTCACTGCGCAAGAAGTTGAGAGCGCGAGTAAGAGATCAAACTAGAGACTACAACACATACTCCAGTAACGAGGATTTTGGATGCGGATCAGACAGCAGCTAACAAGGACTCTCGAGAAATTGTCTATTGATGATGTATGTGCGATAAGAGCAGGAGATCTGCGTCGTAGGGTGCGCCGTGCGTGTAAGCTCCGGTGTGAGCTAGGAGCGCCTAATGTAGCTGTGTCCTACGGAGTCGCTTGAAGTTCCAACCACTTGTGCCGCCCCTAGCACTCAGCAAATACCCCATTACACGTGGTTACGCGAACTTCATGTCCCAGCGGCGCACACGTGGGTCTCTGCCGGAAGTCATCAGAGGACGTGCGGGAGCAAGTCCTCCGATGACTCTTTCCTCCTTAGCTGTTCTCGTAGTTCTTTTGCAAAACACAGTTTTCTTTTTCGATTCAACACGGCAATGTGGACGAAATTCCTCCTGCGCTCGCTGAAGGAGCACTTCGTGATAATCACATTAGTCCATCCACCCCTCGAGGAGGTAGGATCTTGGGTACGGACACCTATACAGGTTGCACCTTTTGCGCCACCACGATGCCCCATCACGACGCTGCGCATACTAGCACTCACTCACACCATGTCCACCCCAACCCGGCACCGTGCCTTTTGAATACCGCCGTCTCCTCCTGCGCTCACCTTCTATATTCAAATGAGCGTCAGCATTTCAGTGGTAGAGCTAAGCAAAGTGAAGGTCATATTTGTTCCACATTTGACGGTCGTGCAGAGCTATTAGCTATATCGCAATCCTCGCATTTGTAATGTGGTTTGTAACAAATTATGGGGATTGCTAATTAGATGACCGTGGAATCTTTCTATGCAGTACACATTAGGTAATGCTTCTAAAATGTACAATTGAGCTGACATCACCTTAATCATGCAAACACCACATCTTAGGTTTGGAGATAATCGTTTTTTAATAAATTGGAGCCATATTGAGTTTCCGAGTTCGGCTATCATTTTTCGAATTGTTTCGAGGAGACGACGAGTTGCTACAGGCTTGCATTTCCTTGCAGTCGTAATACACCTGGACTCGTGATGTAACTAAGTAAAAAGATTAGCAGAAAGACGATTCGTGAAAATGACGTCGAGCATTGCATGGTATCTCAAAAACTGGAAACACACCGTAAGCTATAATTCTTCGCAATAAGTGGAAAATTACCCAACAGAAATAATATCTTTGAAAGGAGCATGAGCTGATTTACAAGGAATTCTTTCAAAAATGTCATTCTTGCTGGGCGATTATCCGCTGACTGCGAGGAATCCATACTATATATAAAACGCTTCGTCTGTCTTCGCGTATGTCCGTCCCTCCCTCCGTCCTTTCCTCCGTCTCTTCATCTGTCACAAAATTAGGCATTTTATGAAAAAATGACCTGTGGAGATGGGGACAAGTATGATATAGGTAGGACATGGAGCAAGAAGTAAAGACCATACATGGACCAAGTTGAGCTCCGCCTACTGTGGGCGGGGCGTCATTTTTGTTGGGTAATTATCCGTTGGTTGCAAAGAAGTGAAGCCTGTAATGTCTTATGACAAGAAGGATGTACGGGTATGGTTTGCCGAGAGCCAAATACGCCTTCTCCATCCATGCCTATGTCGAAAATACTGCACCGAAACAAATGTTCGGGAGGGTGACGTAATGACATTTTCAGGATGTTTTGTTTCCTCAACAGGGGCCCTATTAGGATGACTTTTTGCGGAGGTACATCAAGCAAGGATACGGCGACGCAGATAATGGTAGCTTTCAGCGCCCACATAAGGCCATCTTCATCCTCAGCGCTGCCGGTTCCAGAATGTAATGGTCGTCTTTGAATCTCCGCACGTCGAACCCTGTTTCGTTGCCTGCGAATGCAACAAGCCCTATCGCCGGCACCCACGCACAGTATAACGAGTAACAACCTAGCAGTGATCAAAACTTTCAAAATAGAAATGGGACTAGCGGAAATCTAGCTGGAGAGATCATTTCTGGACCGTTTCGAATTTTTTAGCACGTGGTGGCTAGGCATTCAAGTGTTCGAAAAAGCTGGTAATCGATAAAGAAAAGAAGGGTTAGGCCTCTGTGTAAAATCCTACGTTCAGAAGCGTCATTAATGTCAAGTGCTTCGCGAAGTATTATCTTCGTTATGATCTTTGAGCAGCATAGTATCTGTTATCCACTGCTCACGAAACGTTTCGCAAATTTTGAAGCATTATTTGCACAGGATAGCAAAATCTAGCATACTGGTCTGATAAGTTGGAGGACACTTCAAGGGAGTATGCCATGCTGGGGAGGTAAGTGGACTAATCTTATCACTGTGCGCTGTGCTTTTAATGTTTTCAAGCACCTTTCAGATAAATGATCTTGTCAAAACGACAGGTTATTAATAGGCTATTAAGAGGGCTCCGCGCTAGCACCTCGCTGCCATTCACCAGTATAAGGGAATGAAGCTCTATCCAATGAAACCTGTTTACATGAAAAAAGTTTTTGCTCAACTGGACGCATAACTGAGTCAGCGTTCATACTTAACGACCGGTCGCGCGATCATGGTGACCGCAAAATGAACGACTTGAATACAAATTTCAGCCAAGCCCATGGCTATGGCGTTCATGATCAAATTTTGAAACGGTTTGTTTACGATACCATCTGGCAACAAATCCGATGCCCGGGGACAACGGGGGACGGTCGATTCTATCGTCACGCCTTTGCTTCGCGTCGCGCACGCCGCGCGCGTGGCAGATGGCGATGGAGAGCTTGAGTATTGAGTGTTTATTGTTTTGAATGTCGTTTTAAGACGAAAACGTTCCTCTACACCATTCAATATAACCGCAACGAGTAACAGTTTTCTATGCCACATTCTTTGTTATCATGGAAGTCAGTTCACGAAGGTTGATTTCAGTTTCCTTTGTAGTATATTCGCCATTTCAAGAGCTATACAGAAGCTATGAACAAGGCGGAAGTGAGATCGTTAACAGTTGTTTGGGTAGCCGCTTTCAATGGAAGAGCCTATACGCCTCGATACTAAGACAATACCTGACTAAATACAATGTTCTGAGAATACATTATCACATAGTGAACAATAGTTATTCACTGTCCCCCTGATTCGAAGCCTGTTTCCTGCCATCTTGGCCGCGAAAAGTGCGACGCCGCATGCCCCGCCCAGAGGCGCGCCATCGCGGTCCGGGTCACAATAGAATCGACCCACACCCGAGGACGACGTACAATGAAAGAATGACATAAACATAAATAATAGAAACACCTTTATACATCCGATTCATGCAGTAGTAGTGTTTTGTCTCAGTGTGACAAGGTAAACATGAAGCGACAATCTATGCAATTGTCATGATCTATAAACACCTCTATCTGTATCATTCGGAATACATCATAGCCTAGATCAAAGGAGAGAAGTAAAATAGTAGCGTGCTTGCGTTCACATCATGGACAAGCCTGACGTCAACAAAATTTTTTGAGAATACTATCGCAATTTCGTCTACCCCTATAATCAAACTATGCTCTTTCCCGAAAGCCTATATAGATCGTTGAAAAGATCACCACTGCTTAACAAAGCGTTGTTACCGAATATTTCAAAACACGGACCTTTTTCAAACCCAAATTATGACCCCCGTTGAAGATTCATTGACATCCAAGCCTGACCCTTATTCCGGTCAATAATGGTAATTATTGCGGTTTCCTGGACAGTCGAGAGATCGATAGAAAGAGAAATCCCTATTAACAAGAAACTCTAAAGAATTTCATCAAATATCACATGATATGGAGTGATGTGTTTCTCAAACTTCTCAATATTCACACCTTCAAAATTGTATGATTGAAATAGATGGATTGACGGATTTTCTTTCAATTTTTAACAGTGCAAAGACATATCGCCGTAGAGCATCACAGCAAACCAATAAAAGATAAGCACTGATACCGGAGCAGAGAACGCTGAAAAATCGGATTATTTCGGAGATCTCTGGAATTCATACTGAAGACGCCAAAATAACCAAATCGCATAGTGACCTACTTCAGAGGATTAAAGAGAAGATCGAAGAGTAGAAAACCGATGGACATCCATGGAAACGCATCGGTAGAATAAATTAGAAGGAGTAGTTGTACGGCCACTGTAATGGAAGACTTGCATCCAGTGGCAAGTAAGGTCCATAACAACAGTCTTAGGCCGACATCAACCTTCGCACGATTCTCCAATTTGATGAATTTGGAAATGATTCTGCAATTTAGCGTCGTCGCACTTTCGCACTCTACTCTGTTGCTTTGAGATTTTGCAATGCCGCTACATCGTGTGCGGAGCCGCGATACCGAGAAATTATAAATCGCAGAATCGCAAAAGTGCAAAATCGCGAAATTGGCAGCTTCAGACATACTTTATGTAATGCTTGCTTCGAAAACTGTATCAGTCCGGTACAGAGTTCGAGTCGAAATAAGATGTGAACATAGACCAGTTAATACGATGAGCCCTCTTTTTATGGACAGTGAAACGCTGCCTGAGGATAAGGATGCGGGGTCCGATCGACTGCGCAACGCAAAAGGGAATGGAGTGTTGGTATTTAAAGGAATCGTCCACGGAAAATGAGTTTTTGTGTTACCCATATATTTACGTTGTATTTGCCTAATGTTGGCCTCATGCAAAATTTCACGCGAAATAATGTGAATCTGGCTGAGATACAGCACCACAAAGTGCGGTCCCAGTGGGCGGGGCTTCCGTATAAAAGCCTCGTCCCGTCTTCCGCCGCCGTTGGGAACGGAGAGTGGGACTGTTTACGTAACCTTCCGTTCCTACAATGCGTCTCCGACCACGGCGGACGCGGCACGAGGCTTTTACACGGAGGCCCCGCCCACTGGGACCGCACTTTGTGGTGCTGTATCTCAGCCAGATTCACATTTTTTCGCGTGAAATTTTGCATGAGGCCAACATTAGGCAAATACAACATATATATATGGGTAAGACAAAAACTCATTTTCCGTGGACGATTCCTTTAAGAGAAGGTCATCCCGCCTTGGGGTGCTATGGACGATAGAAACCACACCGGTTTCTATCGCTCCATAGCACCCCAAGGCGAGATGACCTTCTCTTAACTAAAACTTTACGGCCAACCAAAGAGATATACAAGTTCCGGTCGGAACAGAAAAAGGAATAATATAGTGCATTTCGACAGGTCCCTGACTGGAGCTATTTTTATGCTGATCTCAGAAATTTCCGCAGTTTGACCAAAAAAGCAACAATCTACAGCAACTGTCGGAACAACAGCACAAGCCTATCTACAGAAATAATGCAGTGTAGTGATTTAAGCATACCTATGACGGAAGACATGACAAATAACCGGAACTCCGCTCTTCTGCATTTTTTTCTGTTATGAGTGCGTTGTATTTGTGTAACAAAAATAACCTGAAGTTCTTCCACTTTTTTTCATGGAGCAAACTTCTTTTCAACCACTAGCGAATCACTTGAGACTCGCAGCCGCATGATTCTCGTTCATCACGCATATAGAAGATTGCCTTCACACTCGGCCACTAGCAGTCGCTGCAATCGAGCGATCAGTGCGGGCAGCACTAGCTATTAACCTACAGGGATTAGTTGCGCTACTTTGCATAGGGTATTTTATAGGGCATATTTTAGGTCTGTAAAGTGGAGGAGTCTAGTTTGAAATCTTTGACGTGTAATACTTTACAACCACACACTCTCTAAAAGATTTTGGCCCGGTTAGAAAACGATCGTCTATCAAGAAGTTATGTAGCAATGCCATGATTATCAATTATTATGGGAGACGGCTCGAGTAGGGGCACAGACGCCCCAGATGCGGGAAGAGTGGGGGAGGGGGTGCATTTTCCAAAAATGTTCCCCAACGCCATGCTCGATTCTGGTACGGTGGGAACAAAACATTATATCGGGCAGCTCCGGAGTGTAATGAGGCAAATGAAGTGGTGAGATTCAACAGCACATATTCTTGGACGTCGAAGTCGTGAGAGGACAAAGCTCTGGAAGTTAGTCTTTCAAGACCAGTCAATATGCCGAAGCCACCGAGAATACGACTCACACTGTCCTCATCTTTCACAAACGTGCCGGAGGATGAGTCAAAGCGTTATATCGGGCAGCTCTCCCTCTACACTACCGTTCCGGCAAATTCGCAGATGAGGCCTATCGGCTTTTGCTGGAGGAAATGAAGGATCAAGCACCTTCTCGAGACGTGCTCTAGAGGTATGGCAAGCTAGAGAATGTCGAAGACTGCAGTCGATCGAGATGCCCACCTACCCGAAACGAGCAGCTTATACGTACCATTCGTGAAGAACGATCTGACGTCACAGTGCGCAAGCTTGCAGCCTCCCTGGGTGCTCCTCAATCGAGGGTACACGATGTTGTTTGTGCGTCAGATATAGTGGTAGTACTACGTAGTACTACGAAATTAGTCTCATTACTTTCCGGACAAGCTAATACTTTGTTAGTTCCATTGCGTGACCAAACTTAGGATTGAGCGCATTCTGATTTTTGACAGGTTACCTCGGCTATCCTTGATAAAAAGCGGTGGGTAATAAGCTACGAAGTTCTATTTATTATATCGTACGCCAGGTGGTAAAATACAAACCTTCGACTGAATTTTATTTCTTTTTCGCATAGCATAGAATAAATAACAATACGCCACAATGAGAAACACACTATTTAACATAAGAAATATCACTGTTGCCTTGCAGTAAGCCTTATGTAGATTATAGATGAAAAGTCTCATCCGATTCGTTCAGTACATTCATGTTTGGTAGGTCCAGTGGAGGGTGTTAGGGTGTGTGCAATTAGGATAGAAATTCGCGACACGCGTCCGACGTGAGACGCGAAATATGTGAGCAGTGGGAGCCATATTGCTTGGAGACCAATGACGATGTCTTTTGTCTTACAGGCGTGATCCTTACAGGATCTAACAAATACGGTACCCATAACTCGTAACCATCACGTCGCGCGCCACATGCGGCCACACGAATTTTTTGTGCTTGTGGCAGTGTAGTTCTTAATAAGTTAGGCCACGACTGGTTTGGTCAATGTCATCCCGTTTGTGGCGCAGTGATCTAGTTGCGTAGCCCTCACACGCAACTGGACATGAGTCTGATCGGGTCTCTTGCCCCAACATCCGCCGAAACATGCATAAGAAAACAGCAAGTTGGTGTGTTCGAGAGTCACTCACGTGATTCTAAGGTCAAGAGCACCTGTTCGTTTTCTGTACAACTCTACGTCATTAAATAGAATGAGCGACCCGAAAATGTATCCAGGAACCATTTGTATGGACATAGCGAGTTTGAGTCGAAATCCGCGCCATAACTGAAACATAGCACTCTTAATCTTCACATTTCTCCATTCGTTAGGATTCCTAGGAATTTCTTTGACCTTTGAATGCCAACGAAGGTCGCTTTTATACTCAACAGCGCCGATTCCGAGACGTTTGGGCGGCAGAGACGCGGACTGGGACCTTTGCGTCTCATACCGAATTCTGCGTCTATCCAGTCGCGCTCTGCCAGTACAGCGGAGGTCAGTGTCGCAGAGTTTAATGCTAGCCTTAGTTTGACTAGTACGAGCCCAAACAAATGCGATCTTTTGGTTTTATCCTACTGAGAATGAGATGCGATGAAAAAAGAAAAAAAAGTACCTGGTGATATTGCAATGAAAGCACAAGTGCTGAAAGACGGTTGGTATCCAGCACCGATACCGAAAGTGCCTGGTTGATAGCTACTATAAACCACAGGAATTAAGCGCATTACTAAAGTCAAGATGACAACTATAGACTTTCCTTGTACTGCACATACTTGAACCCCATGCTATGATCTATGTACATACACGCACGGTTTGCCGATAGCCAAATAAACTTCGGTAAACCAGCCCCATTCAGGAAATACTGCACCGAAATAATGGTTTAGAAGAGTCACTGCAAGCGAATGCATAGTTAGTACAATATTCAAAGTTCTTCATGCAAGGAAGGAAATACGCTATGAGTTTGGTGCTTTTTTACGGTTATCGCTTGTTATCACTCAATTGGATAAGCTTTGAATCTGAATTGAAATCTTTACTTTGAATTTCAGTTCGGTTGAGTGGCGCTAGGTCAGGCAGCCTGCTTACCTGGTAGTGACGGTAATCACGGCGACGCCAGGGCGTGGCCGCGCTCACAGGCAGCGAGGCAGTGTGGCAGGGGCGGAGGAGTAGGAACGTCGCAGCCACGCATTGCTGCTGGCACCGCAGAGTGTGAAAGCGGCCTCAGGACGCGGCTTCACATTAACCAGGGGTCACCGCGCGCGACTTGTATAGCGCGGATGACTGAGCGCAGCTCCTTTTCGAATTTTCGGGACTTTATCTGATCTGTGTAAACAGTCTACATGGAAGTAGCATAACATGATTTACTTTCAGTTTAATTAAGTTCAATATTGAATAAATAACCTCCATGGATCTGAACTAGATACTAAATGTGATATTGTACCAATCTTACCAATATCATTAATCCCTGCAGTAATGCAGAGTTTGAAGAAGGAGCCTGTCAAAATTGGAGCTTTTTTTATTTGAGCATGTATCAAAGCGAATAACATCAGCGCATAGAAAGGTACTGTAATAGTCCAGAGTGCAAAGCTAATTTTCTCCGTGACAGCGAGGATTCTAGGAAAAATATGGATGAGGAGTGTACTCATCAGGATCGGAATGGGCCCTGTAATTCAGGAAATAGAAAAAAACCAAAGTCATGTTCCAAAATCTAAAAAACAAAAAGGTTATCCAAGATTCGGGAAGCAGGAGATTTGAAGGGGTGCGGATTCCTAATGTGTCTTACGCTTAGCCCGAGTTCACAGACTGCGAGGCAGAGCCGGGGCACGGGGGGAGATGCAGAGACGACATAAGACGAGGCAGGGTGCGTGTCTCAGCGGTTTCACACGTAAGACCCGCAACCATGCTTTCCGCCGGCAAGGCATGGCTGCGTGTCTCTGCGTGTGACCACTGAGCATGGAGAGGACCTTGCGCATCCATCAAATTTCGCGCATTACTAGCCGAAATTCCGTCGCAAAGAAGCATAAAAATCCCACCAGAAGCACTAGGATGCACACGAATTGAATTGAATGCGTGAAAACAGAAATATACTCTAAAATGTTTATTCCAAAAAACACAAAAGACTGTGAAAGTCCCAAAAAATTTCCAAAATAAATTGCAATATTTCGGTGCGTACCACCTTCGTCAGGCCGGAAATTTGGCAGTGTTATTGTGTAATATACAAGGTATATTACCAGCTGGTAATACATTGCACAGTAACACTGCCGATTTTCAGGCCTGACGAAGGTTGTACGCACCGAAATATTGCAATTTATTTTAGAAAGTTTTTGGGACTTTCACAGTCTTTTGAGTTTTTGGAATGAACATTTTGGAGTCTCTTTCTATTTTCACACATTCAGGTAATCATGAGGCTTCGTGACTGCACAATACTAACAATAAATGAAGTGAACTGTTCAAACACAACCAAACACCTTGAGATGATTACTTTGCAATACATGCTGAGGAGAGGCTTCTAGAAAAGCGTACAAATCGTTTTCATTGACCACTTTGTTCTTAGCCATAATGTGGCATTATGTTGTATTTTTCCGGAGCTAAAGGCAGTGATAGGGGATATTCGGATAAAATGTGAAAAAAGGTGAGTATGATGGCCGGGATGATCAGTACTACGACAGTGAAGAGAAAACGGAAGTAAATGACTAGAAACGCAAGGAAAGGGCCCCCTTCCTACCGTTGATTCTCGACACAAACGACCATTCCGTCAAGAGTGGGGTAGTCCGGAAGACTTTTCATTAGCATGCAGCCGAGTGATCAATGGGTAAAAAAAGGGTGAAAACGAAACAAAAACTTGAAAGGCATCCCAGCGCTAACTTCAGACGAACGAAGACAACACGTGAGAAATAAAAAAAAGAATAAAAGAATAGGAAAGAAAAACTCGCAAGTTCTACGCAGCTGTTCTTCAAGCTGTATAGAAAAGGTTTGTAATACTCTTGTTTACGAAGCGGTCACTCCAACCCTGACGCAGCTCCATGGTCCCTCCAACCCCGGCCAATTGAGATGCTCGCCGCTAGGAGGCGGACCGAGCTAAGAAAAGCGGCTGGAGCTAAAAAGGCGGCCTCTGCCACAGCCTAGAGGCGCCTTTCGCTGGGGATTTTGGCGCAAACAGACTCCTTAAACCCCTAGTTCTCTAGTTAATGTTTCTTGTTAGCGATTCCTTATCACTCACGTTACCCCAATCACCTGTCTTTGAAGTAATATCTAGTGAGAAAGGGTCACGTAACCGTACTGACCCTGCATAATTACTCATTGAAACTTGGTCAAGAATTCCGAAGGAGGAGGAAATAAGGAAATAATTGTAGCTCACTCTTCGAGCTTCGACTTTTCATTAGAGAAGAGGAAGTAGCTACTGTTCTTGGTCGTGCCCATAAGCTTTAACGTTAATAGCTGTCCGCGTGCGTTTACTCGTTCTACCTCTTCATTAACATAGATACTATACCTGGAATCCATTGACTTTTACAGAAACGTAATATCGGCGCAGTTTCGACGATGATAAGAATCTGAGGCAAATCGCGATCGTGGAAAGAACCTGGTTCTTTATGCTCTGTTCTCACGAGGAAGGTATTCCAACTCATGACGCGCTTTTTGAAAGCTGTTTTTGTATGGGGTACGTAGTGATAGTGATAGTAGGATAGAGGGCACTCTGAGGTCCTCTTGAACCGATTCGTTCAAGGCCAGCGGTAGTGTTTTAGCTTGTAGCCAGAACCCACGGTCACTCCGCTCCATAGGGGACGGGACTAGGATAGGCACATATTGAATTACCTTCTGCCCGAATCAGGGTCTATATTCTTTGCTGCTAGAAGGATAGATATTATCCACTTAACACTGTATGAAAAGGAGAGATAATATGCCTCTGCTTCAAAAAGGCGCCACCCTTCCGCCTAGTCACCACATTTGACTCGCCGGCGCCAGTGCCACAAAGTGTGGAGGCGGTCTAATCATCTTCAGAATGTGGAAAATCGTGGAATACCAGGTACAATTATAATTGAATTAGACCTTGATGAGGTGATCTTATGCATGGTGAATGCAAGGTAAAGCGTTTGCAAGAGTTCAGCGGCACAGCGGCACTCCATACAGGGTATGGTGTGAATCTGGAGTTCTTAAACAAAATGTTTCCCACAGAATTTTCGCGAGCATACTTCAACGAGCTCAAAACCCTTTTGTAGCCATAGTGTGTGTACGCCTCAACTTAAAGACAGCATTAGAGGTAATGCGGTAATGGAGAAATCTCTACAAGAAGTAAGTCACATGGTAGTCCTGGGCCCAGGGAGGCTATCTGTGGCGAAATCCCGGTGAAAAGCGCCCCTCCGAGCTGTAGAAACGGCGCAACGGATCACTGATTTCTTAATCCCGCCTCCCTTTGATTTCTTGATCCCGCCTCCCGATGACGTAACTTCCGATTGACTGGAGCGGGAGCGGTCAAGGAGATGCGGCAGGATCGAAGGTTTTGCGGCGCGCTTTCGCAGCTTTAGCTTGGAGACTCCAAAAAGTAGATGCTGTTGTATTTTCAAACATTCCCTTAAGTTACTTGGCAACATGCCAATGGAAAACAAGATCAGACTACCCGCTTCTTGACGGACAGGTCGTGCGCGTCGAGAATTAACAGTGGAGAGGGGGTCCTATTTCTCGGGTTTTTGGCCATTTCCATCCGTTTTTTCTCCATTGTCCTGTTACTAGGCATCTCGACTTTCATATGCACCACTTCTTTTACTTTTCGTCCGACTTTCCCCTAATGCTGCCTATAAGTTTCGCTGTGGTGAATCTAGCGTCGCTGTTCACCCTATTTCTTTCTTCTATTTCTCAACTTTATTATCATCATACCTTTGTGAATTCGTGCAATGGCGAAAATGTAGACAGCGATGAACTTCGATGACACTACGAGATTTTTTTTTTGAATTTTTTCTCAATTATAGTTGAATTTTTTCTCTATAATTACCCTAGTTTTATTTTTGAGTGCGATAGCTCACGCGAGATTACATTCAGAGCCGAGAAATTGATTTCAGGCGCGTCCAGTATTCTGAAAAGGCAATGTTGGCTAGCTGTGAAATATGAAAGTGGTGGCGTAAAGAAGTGAAGCGCGTGAGCGCGTGACAAGGATGGAATGAGACGGAATGAAAACTCAAGAAATGGAATCACATCTTCGCACATTCGCATAACTGAAGGATGATGCTGACGGCTCACGCAGATCACCTGGCCCACCATTAAAGTTTTCCGTCCCCTACTTTTCCCAGCTAAACGGTCATTAGAAACCGTGGGAGCAAAACGCTCAGAAATTATTTAAAAAATGAATAGATTGGTGTAAGAACCCCAAGACCCGTCCAGTGCAGGCATTCTCACTGACCATCTCCTTGAAGGACCGACGGGTCGGGAGAAAGATGAAGATGGTAAGAAACGATCGCTTAGAAACAAACATTCAAGATTAGAAGCGATAATCGGTGGAGAAACCAGGATTCAAAGGCGCGACGTTGTTGTCTGCATTTGCACCTCGAGCGCATCTCTTCGAACTGCAACATCACCTTTACGATCCGCTCTGTCTGGGAGATGCCATTTGTTGTCTCGCAGGATTTATTTTATTTATTCATGATGATGTGAAATGAGTAAATCAACAACAGCAGTAGCTAAGTGAAGCAAGGAACGTTAGAATAAGCGAAAGGGTGGGAAAAAGGCATTTGTGGTAGAAAAACCCATTAAATTCACACTCGACGTCTTAGCAATATGACGTTCAGTATTAAATTCCAACTTCTCTCATCTTGAAACCTCGGCATTGAAGTTGTTTATAATTTTCTATTGTGCCAACGAGGTTGTTAGGTGGAAACTTTATTATCGGCCTAACGTTTCGACCAGATCGTCTTCCTCAAAGGCCAATCCACCACCGCGAGAGTAGAACGCCGCCACTCCGTGTCAGTTGTCGTCAGTGATTGGCCTTTGAGGAAGACGATCTGGTCGAAACGTTAGGCCGATAATAAAGTTTCCACCTAACAACCTCGTTGGCACAATAGAAAATTATAAATGACGTTCAGTGTCTGCAACCTAACGAACTGCATGGGTTACGGTAGGTGTTACCGTAAGCCAGAATCGCCACCTCCTGGTGTCTTCAAAGGTAAACGTTTCATTACCACCGTGTAGGGAGCCGAGTCCCAGCACGAAAACAAGCCTACAAACTTAGGATGACGTACCACACTGAATGCATTAGGCAAGAGAGTTGGAAATGATCGGTAATCAATCATGTCAACTTTCAGTTGCTTATCAAATCCTTACACAGAGAAATGGTTAGGGGCAAAACAGTTTCCTATAATCGATTTGCTCTGCGGTCGTTCCGGACTGTGAGTGCTATGCCTTCTATGTTCATGCTTTTACTGAGCTTCAGCTAACATTGTGGGCTTCCAGCAACTACAAAAATGACAGCTAGCGTCAGCATGAGCAGGTTGTCAGCCTTGGTGATCGACAGTGGCTCTGGAATGTGCAAAGCGGGTTTCGCGGGAGATGATGCTCCCAGGGCAGTTTTCCCATCGATCGTCGGCCGTCCACGTCATCAAGGAGTGATGATCGGTATGGGTCAGAAAGACTCCTTTGTAGGAGCGGAAGCTCAGATGAAGAGAGGTAAGGGCATCACAGCTTTTCCTGACGAATGATACGGCAGTCCGTGGGTTTACATCGTAGCATCCCTTCCACCCCACAGGATCGAATTCCCTACGGAACACTGAAGCCTCACATTTTCAACGCTCTCAACTGAGATTTCGATCAATCCCTCCCTGTTGCCGACTGTTGGGGTTGTAAGGTAGCTTTAGATGATGAGGTGATCCAGGCATATCAGAACGTAATTGATATGTATCTTTTCGTTTCCGTCCTATATGGTTCAGTCGAGTGATCCATCGCTCGGATCACGACTCTGACTATGTTCTAATCGCTTGGATCACGACTCAGTTGGTTTCGATCTTACTATAAGCGTGCATATCGAAGGGCATTACTGTGCTTATCGAAGGTATGGGTCTGGCACGAGTTGATGTGCGCGTGTTTGTAGTTGCTATAGGCTAAATGAGAGGAAGCCGAGCGCTCACAAAACTAGAAGTGCCAATCAGAGATGATGCTAGGCAGATCGAGTGGTTTAGCCATATGATCACGTGCGCACACTCGAGACTACTGTGCTTGATCGCCGCCGAGGAACAAACCATGCCTTCCAAGAAATTGTTGAAATGGTGACGTTACCAGCATCAGGCAGGGGTTGACAGGCCCCTGATGGAGAAAACCAGTACTAGCAACAATGTTTGAAGTCGCAAATAGATTCAGTGATAAAGCTAGAACGTCACCCAGAACATCACTATGGGCCGAAGAACTCAGTTCGGGTTGGGACTCCGAATGTGGGGTAATTGAGCGGGAGGGCTAGTGAGTGAGTGAGTGGTTTGCTGATTTGATGAACCGCAGGAGCATCCTAGTTCTATGTCATCAGGAAACATTCGAGAAAAGGGCCGAGGCAAGGGAGATCGGAGATGGTGTCGAGTATTTCTTCGAAGGAAGAGACTCCAAATGTAACGGCAAAGGAGAACTGAGAAGGTAAACCATTCCAGCGGAGGACGATGAACGGAAGCAGACCATGTGGTCGTAAGGAAACGGTTCCTCAAATGTACATATATAGAACATCAAGGTACTGCCTGGTGAGAAAACGGCCACAAAGGCCCTTTCTGCGAGCATTACTACAGAGCTTCCTAGAAAAGGGAAGGAGAGAACTTAGCAGACGATGCGATGGTGGAGCCTACATAAAGTTGAGAGGAGGCAGGTAATTTAGGCTAATCTTCCAGACCTTGTTATCTGGTTCAGGAGACCTGGGATAGGGCCGCTATGGTCATCCCACGATGCGCGAAGGAAACACCGTCTGGAACTCGAAATGGCTTCAGAGGAGATGAGGCGGCATGGTTTTGGATCGAGAAGGTTCAGCATTGGGTGAAACGGAAGAACGAAATATACCAAGACTGGCAGAAAACGCGGAGCCACCACGGTCTCGCCGCCTTTGAACGTTGCAAATGGCCTGCCGAGGCAGCCATAACCAAAGCCAAGAACATGAAATGGGTACCTTGTGTGAGAAGTGAAGGCAGAGAGGCCTAGTAATTCGTCTTCAGGCTGACAAAGACCGATATGGGCTACCCAACACCCAACACATCAGAAGGTTAATTGCGTGAAAAGCAGTGGCATAGTAGTATACAAAAAGCCAAGGTTGAAATGAAATGGCAGGAGTACTTCGACGGGGCTCTGAACGAGGAGTATCCTCGTAACGAGAGCTCAAAGAGGGAGGCTACTGCTGGTCCATTCTTACCCCAGGCAAATGTCGAAGTCCGTTGCTTGCTAAGAGGATGAAGAGTGGAAAGGCGGTTGGTCCAGATGAGGTACCTACGGCTGCGTGTAAGGCGCTAAGAAAGTACGGGATAGAGTGGCTCACACGATGCTTTGACATCGTAGCCGCTAATGGGGATTCCAGATGAGTGGAGGGCTAATGCAATAGTTCCCATATCCAAGTAGAAGGGTGATGCATTGATTTGCTCCAACTACAGTGGGATTTAAGTTGACGCCGCATACCTTATGAAGCTGTACGGGAGGTCAGCGATTAGAATCTGAAGGAAACTCATTCCTCTCTTTCTCAGGGGCTCGCATTCAGTCCGAAGATTCAAAGGTGGCACGGTCCACATCGTCAAAAAAGGATGCTATCGCAATAAGGGGGTTATCTTATAAAAAGTTGTACATCTGAACAATTTTTAGAGATCTATGTGGGATCAATTTGCACCCCCCAGCTTATACTTTGCTAAAGAGAAATGCACGTGTTACTCCCCTCTCTAGGCTTAGGTAAAAATAGATTAGTGAATGGGTTCACTTGCATAAATAAGAATTTTTTGTTATGGCGATCTTTGCCGAGGCACAACGCTGAGTAGATGTTGTTAAGATTATCCTAAGCGTATAAAACTCTCCAACAATGCCCTGTGACGCGCGAAATACATCGCGTAGCTGAAAGTGATCCCAGTTAGTACGATCCCCTCTTCACAGCCTGGTATGGTCGGGAATGTCACACCATCTAAAGTCGCGCCGCTGCCCACTCCCCCCCCCCCTGGTTCCCCCTACCGCGCTGCTAATTCGCAGTGGTACCGGTAGACATTCAACGCGCATGGCGACGCAATTCGGGCGGTGCGGTGACCTAGCTGGACAATACTGACACGTACTTCGAACCTACTACTGGTTGCGAGGATCACAGGTCGGAATACCAAAAGTGATTTTCAAAAAAAATTCAGCCCTTTGGCTCTGAAAGCAGTCACCCCTTGAAAAGTCCTTAACCAGCGCCCACTGAATACAACCCTTCTTATACCTAACTGATCTCAAATGGGGTCCCCTTCTCTCGGAATTTCTCAGCCAGTGCTTGGTTGTGGTTACTCACCGCCCTTAGGTACTCCCTATTCGGCTACATCACCAACTCTCGATAAGTTACACCCAGTTTGAGTTCTGGAGTAGTGTCTTGCTATTTTATTAGGTCTATGCAGAATAAATGGCCAAAACGGACTACTTTTTTCAAAACGCCATAACTTCGCTCAGACACAACTTTATTTGTCAAAATAAAAACCATTCGAATCTACACAACCTTGCCAACGATCTGGTAAAGAAAATATGCCATCATGATTAAATTCAGGATTGCGAAAATTAATGAAGTCAACGATGGCATTTTCAACATGCATCGTTTCGGCGAACTCCTTCTGACCCAGGTTTGCATCGAGAACCGGGAAAAAGTGGTAATTCGTCAGAGATAGGTCTGAGGAATAAGGGGGTGAGGGAGAGTCTCGATCAGTTTCTGCCGGGTGACTTGCGAACTGTGGGGTTTTGCGTTGTTTTGCGCACCCAGTAAAAAAATGATGCAGTTAGGCATCGAGCCTCTCCCTCACCCCCCTTATTCCCCAGACCTATCCCTGACGGATTACCACTTTTTCCGGGTTCCCGATGCAAACCTGCGGCAGAAAAATTATGCACGGTAAAATGCCATTCTTGACTTTATTGATTCTCGCAATCCAGAATTTGATCGTGATGGTATACTTTCCTTACCAGACCGTTGGCAAAATTCTGTAGATTCGAATGGTTTTTATTTCGAGTTGTGTCTGAGCGAAGTTATGGCCAATTACGTTTCGGCCATTTATTCTGCATATACCTAATACATCAGTAGGACGCCTAAGATGTGTGGCTCGCAATGGGAAGACCTGACCACCGTCAGTGATCTCCCTGTTTAATTCAAAGACTGCTAGGCAACCGTAGAGAAAATTCTTCACAACTTTCAGCTAATAGTTCAGATTTTCAGGCATTTTGACGCTCAGATATCCCATTGAGCATGGTATTGTGACGAACTGGGACGATATGGAACTGATATGGAATCACGCTTTCGCCAATGAACTGCGAGTATCTCCCAGCCAGCACCCAGTGTTGCTCACAGAAGCGCCATTGAATCCAAAGGCAAATCGTGAGAAAATGACGCAGATCATGTTTGAGAGCTTCCGTACCCCAGCGTTTTACGTAGCGATACAAGCTGTTCTGTCCTTGTACGCCTCCGGAAGAACTACCGGTGTTGTGCTTGACTCGGGCGATGGAGTCACCCACACTGTACCCACTTATGAGGTTGGCAACCAGCTGACATACATCATCAGGGCGGCTATAACTATCATTCATTTCAGGGCTACTCCCTTCCACATGCTGTACTGCGACTGGATCTCGCTGGACGCGATCTGACCAACTACCTCACCAAAATTCTCACCGAACGTGGTTACTCGTTCACAACAACAGCTGAAAAAGAGATCTGTCGCGATATCAAGGCAAGTTGATGATGTCGCGCCTCGGTTTTCAGCATATGCCGTCGTATCAGGGAACACCTGCCAGCTATATGGAGTGGCTATCGGGATCGTTGTTACAGGAGAAACTGTGCTACGTTGCACTCGACTACGAGAAAGAAATGGCCGAGGCAGCGAAGTCGACGATCATCGAAAAGAGTTACGAGCTTCCCGATGGTCAAGAAATCCGAATTGGAAACGAACGTTTCCGCGCTCCAGAAGTTCTCTTCCAGGTGCTCATGGCAGACAGCTTCTTAATAGTTAATTTACTCGTGTACACGAGAGGAGATATGGGATGTTTAAAGTTGCAAGACGTTAGCGTGCGCTTTTGCGCCATGTAGCGCAACTATTACCGCACATGGTACATACATACGAAAGACTAGAAATATTGAGGAGGGAGCTTTAGGTAAAACATATCGTGCCTTATGAACCATTTTCTGCACAGGGACGTTGCTTCTCCCTGCTCGGAGCTTTCCCTCCCTAGGAGTAGGCAAATTCGAATCTTCATGTACATCAATCAATTCGGATCTGAGCCCGCACGCGACGAACGACGCGGCAAGAGCAGGTTTTTTCGCATGTGCCAGTGTATATCGCTCTATTGCTATTTTTATTGTTGTTATGACCTGTTTCCTCGAATAACTTTCCAGCATTAGCCTATGTATGGCGTTCTGAACGGTATCCCATACGACTGCCAAAATTCGTGCCCGAGGTTGTTTTACATTGCGACTTTGCGTCTAGTGCGCAACGTTGCATTGCGAAATCCTGTCCAGCAAGTTCCAACTGCTCGAGTAATGGGCGGCGGCCGATGGGTCAACTGGAGGAATACTAGCGGTAAGCGGTAACCCCTGCACCCTGCATGCTATCTACCCCACCTGCATCCTCGGGTATAGCGGACGTGAGCGTACCAGCGCTCAACCAAGCCGACCGCGGTCCGCCCGACCACACAGCGTCCTAACGGCCTGCAGAGTGCGAGAGGCAAGCTCTCGCTTCCAACAGTCCGGCCTGGCAACCTAGCACCTATCACCCGGTGTCCCTCTTCTCCCCGAGGGAAGGGTGTATAAGCACGGGTGTATATCACTAGGACAAAACCGTCGCGTGGCCGTGTTCTGCATGCGACGGGATGGTGCGAGCTATGCGCGCCATATTGGATGGGTCTTGAAGCGATGACACTGCTCTACGCCTCATTCTATGCGTAATCGCTTCAGGACCCAACTATGCGGCGCGCATAGCTCGCACCATATCGTCGCGTGCCGAACACGGCCACGCGACGGTTTTGTCCTAGTGATATACACCAGTATAAGCACCGACTGGCAGTAGCGACTCCTTCCATAAAGGCACGGCCAGGGGCGGAGCCGGGCGCGCGGTGCGCCCACAGGAACAGTCGCGAACCGCGACATCGACCTCGAGTCCTAGCCGCTTTTCATCCAGTTGATATGGGCGAAGGGAAATCGGATGTATACGTCAAGACTGACCAACTAGACCACCGCGTCTAGACTGACCAACAAGACCAGTGGCATCGCCGCCTACACCAAACGCCTTACTGATGCGGTTGTGTGAATTGTCATCATGCTAGTGCGAGGAGCGAGTAAAGATAGGCTGACGTTCCCTACTCCAGCGATCTGATGTACGTAGTTTGGACACAGTCCTGGTGCACAATCATGCAACTGCGCTTAGCGGTGAATACCATGAGTAACGCTTGAGGTGTATCGGAGTTTTGTATCCCTCCAAGAAGAAGGGCTCTTTCAACAGCACATTTACCCAATCACTAGGTAGCAGGCTACACCGGGATTAGAGAATCCCTCGACAAGATAGGAAGAAAGGGTCGTATTTGCGGATGACAGCGATAAGCTGGAACCTATGCTTCCAGTAAGATTTTGAGACGAAAGATTTTTTCACAGATTTTTTCACGAATACGAGTGAGGAAATGTGCAATAAATATCTTTTTGCTTTATTTGGGAATACATATCAGTAAAACACATTGCAACTATACAATTCGGCAACAGTTTTTGATACTGTAGAGGTCGAAAAAGGGGAGCAGTCGTATTTGGTGTCCATAGCGGAGGAGGGTCGTAGTTGAGAGGCTATTTTCCTCGACACCTAGGAGTGCCCTGCTTGGTGGGCTTCTGCAATAAACTTTTCAGTCACCCTTGTACATGTGCACAAGCACGGCACTATGAAGTGGAAGATGTCGTCACAATATGCTCACTCGTTTTTTGGAACAGAGGTCCCACGATCAATTCCTACTTGGCTTCAAATGCAGAATTTACGAGTGCCAGAAATCCTGCTCTCGAAAATTGCATATTTTTTCATGAAACGTTGTGCCGATTGATTTCTCAGGTAGGAATTTTGAGCAATTTTCAGCCGAGCCTGCTTGGAAAAGAATCGGGTGGTGTGCACGACAGTTGCTATCACTCCATTATGGGCTGCGATATCGATATTCGCAAAGATCTCTACGCCAATATTGTACTCTCCGGCGGTACCACCATGTTTCCGGGAATAACCGATCGTATGAAGAAGGATCTCACAGCCTTGGCTCCTAGGTATGTCTCCCAAATTTTCCTGCCATATGAAGTCTGCTATGTATATCTCTATGTGTGTCTGTTTGTCACCGAATTCATATCTTACGTCGCAAAGCTGAGACTTCGATCGTTGCAGTTGATGTGGGTGTGGCACGTGTACACGGTGGTGTGTTAGCGATATTGAGCAGGTGATAACTGCAGATAAGGAGCGTCGGAGCGTCATCGAATTCGCTGCCCTTACTGGCTGACGAAGGCATTGACAGCGTTTGTAGGTTTGGTTTTATGTGAGACGGGGACACTTATGGAGGGTGACCGAACATGATAACAACAATGATAAAAACTGGTAAAGGATTTTGAAGAGCGTTGGAAGGCAACTATCACGATATCTGTTGTGTGTTTCATGCTTATCCTAGAGCGTTAAAGTTGGTGGGAAAGGGACGTTGGTGGCGGGAGACTAGATAAGATGACAGCTGATAAAGGAAGATAAGGGGCGTAAATTGTAAATGCCAATGAGTCCTTGCGTTTTTTTTTGCGTTAACCGGAGATCATCAACACTCATGGGGCCTATAAGAGGTGGGACGGGGGTATCAATCGTGCATTATCCGAAGTGATAACAACTGATAACAGCTGGTAAGAGGCGGAAAAACAAATGTAAAGTGTCACGTTTTCGGGTTACAGTAAAGCGTTATCCTAACTGTTATTGAAAGGAATAGTCAGAAGCATCAATGGTAGATGATTCGAACTGATATAGTATTATATAATGTGTGTCGGATGCCGTATATGGCATCGAAGCAGTCGCGCTTTTCGCTGACCCGAGTGATCAGCGTTGTGTGGGGTAGGACGGCAACACTGTTAACGAAAGATAACGAGTGATGGCTTTTGATAAAGCTTTCATAGTCGAAACGAGTATTTCCAATGGAGTCCGACCACGGTTCACTACTACCAAACCACCACCAACCAAGCCTCAGATGATCAGTGGGTAAACGCAATTGGTTCCCGTTCCTACACCAGAGGCAGCGAACCGCATTAACAGCTGAACTATCTACACTTCCAATAGCGATCACTGCCCGTAGAAATCTGACAATGGGCAACAAATAACCAAATTATCAATCACTAATGGTAGCCCTGAGAGCGCAGTGACACACCACCTACCCCGATATCAGTGGTGATAAAATGCTTCGACCGCTATATCTTCTGAGCTCCCGACTAGTGGTAGGTGTTACCAGTCTTGCTGGCGCACGCTGCTGCACGCACTACGCTGTAATTGCACCCATCGATATCGACTAGTCAGTATGGACTTTCATAATTACATTGTTTCACCATGTAGTACGCGCAGCACTGTGCGATAGCGAAACCGGTGATCTACATTACCTCACAACACTGTTGAAGTATAGTCAGATCAAAGACACCGGGAGCGACAATTTTGGTTTACGTTGGCCTGAAGTTCGTCACTTTGCACATACATATAATGCCTTACCAAGACATCGAGTGTGAATTCCTTGGGGTTTTTTTTGCGCTACGATCAAACTTTTTCTCACTCCTTTGCTTATTTTCTCTTTCATTTCTAATTGACACAGTGAGATACCAATCGACAATGACATCAACCTGCTTGAAGCGTGCAGTTCAACGTGAAGCGTGCTCATCGCAATAGCGTCCTAAAGGCGCGTTTCTCAACACGATTTTCGACACACATTAACTCTTCTGGGGTCAAATGCTCGCTCGCAGAGGACAGTTACAAGATACGCTTCCCTTCCTTCCTCGCCTCTTTCCTAGTGCTTTTAATGCACACTATTACTCCCTTTTTCAGCACGATGCGAATCAAGATTATGGCGCCACCGGAGCGCAAGTACTCGGTTTGGATCGGCGGTTCCGTGCTAGCATCGTTGTCCACGTTCCAGATGATGTGGATCACAAAATCCGAATACGATGAGTATGGTGACGTCATCGTGCATCGTAAATGTTTCTGAACCACTCACTGGTCATGGGAGTATTGCCATCAAACAGCCATCTCATACGACTAATCATTTCATTGTCGTGTTTCAATGAACATTTGGAACCGTGATCCGTCGATATTGCTTTTCGGAGAACTCAATTCATTGTCTCCCCTTTTTTACAAATTACAAAAGAAAACCAAGGGTGTATCAATTCGAGGAGGTATAGCGAAACTCGCTTGCCTTGTGGAAATGTAGAGCTGTCCTTTTGCACCTGGAGCAAGGATTTTTACGGTGGTGCTCATATATGAGTTCTTATGCCAATGAGATTAGGTCAGATTACTTATGGGAAGTCCCCAGGGGTATTACTGTCAGAAAACCCTTGGAGGGGATTGAGTTAGTCGAAACGTATTTGTAATTCAAGTAATTCAATTCATGACACGCGATGACTTGCACGGTAACGCAGCCATCTGTCCGCCGCTCTGCACTGGAGTCGGAAGGGTAAGCCCGGAGCGAATTTGACTTGGGGTGTCTGAAGGATTTTGTTGGGATATGGGCTTTCTCCTCCTATCACTTGTCGATATAAGGTAAGCTTTTTGAGCGCGGTTTTATTATTCGTTTGCCACTTTTAATCGCTTGATTTGCTTACTGTATGTATCGTTTGAGTCATGGAAAGTAAGTAAACCGGACTGCCTAATGCGCAGATCAAAAAAGTAACTTTCCGTTGACAAAGCAAAGGAATAAAAAACTATTAAATTCTCATAAATGGCTTAGTGTGTCGATGTTTGTGTATGTGTGTGTAGTAAGTTGGGTGTTTTATCGGAAATTTATATCTCACGAAGCAGCAAAAATGACACCTTGAATTTTACATAATACGATGCAGTGGATGGGACGGAGACATTCATAGAGGGTGAACCGTCCTGAAAACAGCCGATAGTGGCTGATAAGTTGACTGGAAGACACGTGTCACCGAATGTATTGCGGTTTCCGAGTTGACGATGATGCATGACCCTTATAGGGGTCATGTGGGATGGAAAGGGGACATCAGTGATAACGCAAGTGATAACAAGTGTCAAGCGTTAGTGCGAAAGCAACAACTCACACACAAGAAGCTTGTCCTATAACTACAACTGAAAAAAGGAAGTTCCCATGATTTACCGAAACTTCTTGAGCAGCAACTTCGCGCTCTACTGAAAGTCACCCGCGTTGCCGTTCATTTGCCACCCAAATTGTCGCGTGCCATTCCGGAAGAGCCAAAGGCTCGCCTCTCCTCAGACGTGTTCATAATTTGCGGTGCCGGCGGTAGGGAGTGGTTGGGTGTCATGCGTCTCACCCTGCGCCACCCTGTCTCGTTACCTACGTCGTCTACGCACCTTCCCCTGCCACTGTGTCACGCTGCCTGTGAACGCAGCCATGTCCTGCCGGTACGGAGTATGAAGTATGAACGCGGCTTTATCACCTATATATTAGTGTCACCATTCACCAAAAATATTGAATTCTAGTGGCAAAAATGAGATGTGGATATGGGACCGTGGTTGTGTACCCGTCAAGGAATTCGCACTCTGTTATTAACAGATATTTCTTCGCAGAGTCCTCTTTGCTAACTTGTCTTGATTGTGCTGTGGTGTGGAATCGGACAGATTGGCCAAAAACGACTCCTGACCATCTCTACCACCTGCTAAGTTTTATAGTGTAAAAGGAATCGTCCATGGAAATTTGAGCCTATGTTCCCCCATACGCTTATGATTTATTCCTTCCCTACGGGCCACATGCAAATGTTTGAGAGAATAAGAAAGCAATATAAAGCAAAGATATATTTCCTCAAAGTGTCCACAGTTCTCACCCAAGCAGGTAAAATGGGCTTGGTGGGCAGGATGTTGAGTGGTGTGGTAAGAATCAAGATAACTATGAAGCCTTCTGCTGACAATTTTGGAAAGATGTCCGCTGTGAAGGTGTACATCTTTTCCAACACCTTTTGAAGAGTTATCGGTGAGTATTCGAGTAGGCTGTAGATTCAATTGGCATAAAATAAAATTTCCCATCCCTCCTCCTATTCTTCTCTAAAAGTACCTTATCTGATGTAGTGATTCTGAAAAGAAGTAAAATTTCCATACATGACATCTTGAAAGACACCCTCAAGGGTGATTTTTACACATTGTGAAATATGAAAGTCGAGGTGGTATGGTCCAGCGCCGAGGTGGGTGGGGCCCAAATCGCAAAGATGCAGCACAATGTGAGTTAGTATTGAGGCTGAAAAATTCCTACCTTTGTGCCATTATAAGTGGAAGGATTGTTGTGCCATATGTAAGTGGAAGGATTGTTGGATCACACCAATAGGTGAACCCAAAAGCATAGGGCTAGTTTTACAGATGATGGCTCTCGATCCAAATCATCACTTTGTGCGTAGAGGGCCGGAAATGGATTCTACGAAACTGAATGGAGGCAAAATGTGCAGCGTTTCTCAAGAACAGTCGATAAATGCCAAGTGTTTTATCCTTTCTCACGCTTTCTCACACAAAGAGGGATAACATGCCATGTTAAAGAAAGGGTAAAGAAACTCATGGAACAATCAATACACTCAACATCATGCTTCTTTGCTATAGAAAACAGCGTTGATGAACTGCGCAAAATCGTATTAAATGCCGAGGATTACTAAATATGACAAAGTTGGCTCAAGTTAGAATTTTTGATGTTTTTTACAACTCGTTCTCATCTGCCTCCTTTGCCCTTTGTCAGCGCTGAGCTGTGACAATCACTTGCCTTCCTTAACGCCGTGGTTGATTTACTACTGTGGCAGCATCAGGTAAGAGGTATTGGACAGGAGTTTTAAGTCTCCACTGAATTGAGATATCACTAGTCACAGCAATTCTGAAGTCCCAATTTCAAAGCCCAAAGCTTTAAAGATACTGTCGGTTGTAATTCCGGCGGCTCACTGTAGGACAGCCATAGAATGTGAAAGACGAGGTGCTCGGTCCTCAAAAGTGCGACAGCAGAGAAGGAACGGAATGAGACGATCAAGAACCCGAGAATTAGTCTTCTTTCCTTTCGCTCCTTTGCATCAGTAACCGGCGGCAGAAGCAAAAGGCACGGGGCTAAGCCAAGCAGTCGCAGTTCATGCTCCTTTTTTGCAGTGATGTGGCCATCGAAGCTCTTCAGCGTGAAGTACAGCGCTATAAGATCACAGTAAAGATTCCAGTACTCGTCTTTCGACATCAGTTTCGCTACAAATTATCCTTGTGATTTCAATTTCATTGACAGTGGGCATGTGGCTACGTAGTTTGGGAAACACACCGAGGTACACCTCTCACGTATGAAACTGTGTCAATCAGGCTTTCAGACATTTTGTTACTATGGCCTCAGAAACAGCTTACATTTGAAAATTTAAAAGACTGATTAGGGGTAATGTGGTTATTGAAAAATCCCTGAATGAAGTTTTTAGGTTGAACCATAATTTCTGTTACACTTTTTATTTTTCTTGTGGAAAACTGTGGAAGCTTCTGGAACATTTGGTAGTGGGGGGTATATAAAGCGAGTGAAAAGGACTACTGATTAACACATTCATATTCTCTATGGCTTCAACTAGCAGTGAATTCACGGCAATATCGCGAAAGGTGCGAAATTCACGAACACCGCCTCGGTTCCTCAGCATGCGAGGCCACTAACAAAATTAACCAGTCGATGGAACCAGGTGCTGTCTCTCATATGGCGGCAGCCCGATGGCTCGATCGGCTCAAATTGGAACAGGAAAAATTTTTAAAAACTGCATTGAGAAAAAAACTTTTTTTTGAAAATTTAAAAAAAAAGGAAACTGTTACCATTCAACACGACAGCCACCGCCGATCTCTTTTGTAGGCAATTGGACATCGGAGTGGCAAAACTTGCCGGAAAAATGGACCAAGACTTCTTCCTCCACGACAACGCTCACCCACATGTGGCAAAGTTGGCGTGTCAAAGGATCCAGGACCTTGGTTAAACGAAGCTCCCCCGTCCACCGTAATCTCCGGGCATGGCCCCAACTGACTACCACCTATTCCTATCTCTGACCCACTTCCCCGACGGACGGCAGTTCAATGATGAGGATGATCTCAAAATCGACCTCCAGACTTTCTTCAACCAGAAATCCCCAGACTTCTATAAGCAAGGCATCTGTCATCTCCCTATTCGCTGGCATTATATTGTTGATTATAATGGTACATATTTTGTTGACTGAAGTTAGACACAAATCAAGAAAAATAAATTTGAAATTTTTCGTCAAAATGTAACAGAAATTATGGTTCAACCTAATACTTACATGGAAACTATGAGCCTAGGAAGGCTATTACTTACATGGAAACTATGAGCATAGGAAGGCTACCTGTGGCGGAATCCCGGTCAAAAAGTGCGCATCCGAGCTGTAGAAACGGCGCAACGGATCACAGCTGACGCCTTTGAATGATCGACCCCGCCTCCAAGCGACGTGGTTCCTGGTTGGCTACGATAAGAGCGGCCAAGGATATGCGGTGAGATCGAAGGTATTGCAGCGCGCTTTCGTAGTTTTAGCCGGAAGCTCACTCCAGGAAAAAGATACTGTCGTATTTGCAAACATCCCCTTGTGTTTACTTGGCAGCATACCAATGGAAACTTCATCCGGAGAATCCGCCTCTTGATGCAGAGGTCGTCCCCATTGAGGATCATTGAGAGAGGAGGGTCCTATTTCTCGGGTTTTCGGCCATTTTCATCCGTTTTTTCCCCTCTGTCCTATTACTGGGCATCTCAAATTTCAGATCCACTACTTTTTTTTACTTTTCGTCCGAATTTTTCCAAATGCTGCCTTTGAGAGATAATGAAGAAATAATTATGTGAAAGTTATGATCTCCGTTGAAGATCGAGATTTAAAGAAATTACACATGGCGAAAGCGCGATCATCCGTCCATACCATGAGCATGTTTGCATGCGTTTGGGGTTGCGCGGTTGCCAGTTTGCGAAATTCTGCGGCGCAACATCACGACTCTTGGACTTCCCTCGCCGTCTGCATTGCCCCGTATAGTGATAAAGAGAACTGGAAGCGAGCGGTTAATAAGGTTATTTTATTTTTTGGTTGTCGGTTTATTCCTGGTTGTGTTTTCTCTGCTCAGTGTGGTCGAGTGAGAGGCACATCACGCGGTAATCAAAATAGGCACCTATTTCTTGGGGATAGGTAGACCTTTGGGTAGTTGTCCAGGCCGCACACTTTTTGCCGCATCACGGCGCACCCGCGCGACGATCGCCTGCTATCACAACCGAGCCGCACCCACAGAACCGAATTACTCCCGACATTGGGTGAACCGAATTCCAACGTGGCGTTTTCTTGGCGAGGGAAGCTTGCGAACCATCATGGAAAGTTGAGATAAGGCAAAAATTCTTATGATGAAGGCAAGGTTAGCAGGACGAAACTATGGGTAAAATTCGAGGTGACACCACCAAGCAGTCTCGATTCTAAGCTGTAGTACTCGCATGAGGACTGATTTGAGCGTTCCTCGACCTTATCGTTCGTTTTCCTTCTCTGGCGTTAATCGAAGACCTCTACTTTCAATAATAAGAGCGACAACGCTCAAAATTAATCGCGAGGTGTGCTGTTAAGGCGATCGTATCATGGGTTGTATAGCGGAGCGGGAGTTGTGGGAACGCTGATCGAGAGTCCTAAACAGGTTGTGGTTTATACACGATATGATGTTACTACTGGTTTATTGGTATGCTCAAAACCACAAAACGGCGCATGCCCACTTGGTCATGAGCTCTAAGATTAAAGAAGGACAGCAGCTGTTGAATGCACTCTTTATAGCTTAGGGTTAGGGTGGAGGTGGTAGTTCGGTTGAGTTGTAGATGTGGAAATCATCGACAGGCTACTAACGAGCTCGTGATTAAGTAGCTTAAAACAGGCAATTCTGAAAACAACGCCGCATTTATGATAAACATATAGCTAACGTGCTCTGCGGCATTGATCCCTCCCTTGAAGGCACTGTTCACGATAATTTTCGCGTCTTGTCGCGCTCCATAGCGACCTTGAGAGTGCTGAAGAACAGCAAGTGTGAAGAAAAATCAAAGAAACTTTTTGAAGACCATGAAAATAAAGCCTTTCTGACCCTTGGCTTCGGCGAGTTTGTTAAAAGCAAGTATCTGGACAAGTTTCAACGTGATAATATCATCCGATAAGGTTGTTTTTACGCTGGAAGTTTTTCCCATCATTTCTTATCGCAGTCGATTTCATGCCTCTCATACATACACGTGAAAGCCACCGCTTACACGCTGGTTGGATCGAGATGGGTGGGGGCCATCTTGAGGCGGTGGCCGTCATCTTATTTACATGTTTCTCAAGCGTTAAAGGCAGCATCAGGGGAAAGTCGGACGAAAAGTAAAAGAAGTAGTGAATGTGAAAGTCGAGATACCTACTAGGTTGTCCGAAAAGTAATGAGACAAATGTCGTAGTGCAGTGATTCGTCGGTAACTTTATTACAAGTCAATATCATTTACTATAATATTCGCCATTGTGTTCCTTCACATACTGCCATCTTTGCGGCAGAGATCTGATTCCATTAGCAAAGAACTCCGGAGGCTTCAACTCCAAGAAGTTGGTGACAGCTAATTCGACGTCCTCCCGATTGGTGAATTTTTTTCCAGCAAAAGAGGATTGAAGAGAACGAAATATGTGGAAGTCTGATGGAGCGAGATCTGGTGAGTACGGTGGATGGGGTACAAGTTCGATCTCCAGCTCTCTCAGCTTACTCTGAGTCCTTTTCGACGTGTGTGGCCTGGCGTTATCCATGAGGAGTAGGATTTTGCCTCTCCCACGACGGCGACTACGCAGAATTTCAGCTACTCTTTCCAGCTGAATACAGAATCTTTCAGAGTCGACCATAGAACCAGTTGGAACCAGTTCCCAAAACACCGGGCCTTTAATATCCCACCAGAATGAGAGCAACTCTTTCTTGTCATGATCGGGATGTTTCGGCTGTGGTTTCGGCAATTCATCGAAGTCGACCCAATGTTTTCGGTGCACCGTGTCATCGTAGACACAATACTTCTCATCCATGGTAACGATGGAGTCGATCCAGGAAAGCGTGCGATGACGGCTGAGCAGAGAAGTGCACACTTCAACACGCTTCTTCTTGTCGTGAGAGCTGAGAACGTGCGGAAGAACCCGAGTCAACTTTGCCACTTTACCTGACGCACGAAGAACATCGTGTACCGTGGATTTAGGAGCACCCGAGGAGGTGGCAAGCTCGCGCACTGTAACGCTAGGTCGTTCCTCACAGATGGCAAGTATGAGCTGCTTCTTTCGCGTCAGTGGACGTCCTGAACGACTACAGTCTTCGAGAATTTCCCTCCTTTGTCGAACTTGCCGTACCATCTGAAGCACGTCGCTCGAGAAGGTGCTTGATTCTTCATTTCTTCCAGCAAAAACCGATGGGGCTCATCCGCGGATTTACCTGAACGATAGTGTAGAAGGAGAGCTGCCCGATACAGTTTTTTTTCTCATCCATCTTTAGCACGTTTGTGAAAGATGAAGACAGTATGGACCATATGCCCTTGGTGGCATATATTACTGGACTTGAAACACTAAATTCCAGAATTTTGTCCTCTCACGACTTCGACGTCCAAAAATACTTAATGTTGAATCTCACCACTGCATTTGTCTCATTACTTTTCGGACAACCTAATAGTAACAGGACACTGAAGAAACAACGGATGGAATTGGCCAAAAACCCGAGAAACAGAAACCCCCTTTCACTGTTGATTCTCGACGCGGACGACCTGTCCGTGAAGAGGCGGGTAGTCTGATCTAGTTCTCCATTGGCATGTTGCCAAGTAAGCACAAGAGAATGTTTGGAAATACGACGCATCTATTTTTGGAGTGAGCTTCAAGCTAAAACTGCGAAAGCGCGCCGCAAGACCTCCGATCCTGCCGCATCTCCTTGGCCGCTCCCACCCCAGTCAACCGGGAATGAAGTCATTCGGAGGCGGGATCGACTTATCAAGAGGCGGGACAGATGGGAGGTTGCGGCGTTTTGAGGCGTTTCTACAGCTAGAAGGGGGGCTTTTTCACCGTAATTCGCCACAGGTAGCCTTCTTAGGCTCAGAACTACCATGTGAGTGACTTCTTGTAGGGATTTCTCCATTACCACATTACCCCTAATGCTGTCTTTAAGCAACCAATCTCACGCCGTGATGGTGGCACACGCTTTGTCCTTGTGGAAAGGGCTATCTGCTCGCTCATGGAACCAAGGTACCCATATTATCGTGAACTGTGCCTTTGAATCCAGCTCAAATGTGAAACCCTTGATAGAGCTCATTTCGAAACTTCTATCTCTCCTCCACTTTCGACCCTACTTTAGTCGAACTTCGGCAAATTCTGACGAGGCATTTCCATACCCAAATTTGAGGACATTCCTCACTTTTTCACTAAATTCCGTAACAGCCTTCTGCACGAATAGGATCGACAGCTTATTCCGAGTAAACGTGATGTGTCATTTCATTACGGCAAAATGCGAAGTTTTGTCGCCCTCGTTCACAACCTTGCTAAAGTCCGTTCACTCTGGGTACCTGGGGGGACTGATATTGGATATTGGGTGGTGCTCGTAAGTATTCCGTTTTTTCCAGGCTCCCAACACCCTTCGTTTCCTAGAGCCAGTTCGTGCCATTACCACTAAAAACCCTCCGGAGGGGGTTTGAGGTATGAAAATCGTTGTCCGAGCAGCGAGTGCTCTGTGACTTCTATGAACCGAAAGGACAATCCTTAGGATGCTCCCCACAAGAGACCTACGGCGGAACCGGGCTCCATTTTATGTGGACCTTGATACCGTGGGTGCTCTGAAGCCCGACTGTGCCGACTAAAAGCTTCATAATTCTAGAAAAATGAATGTAGTGGGTCACAGCTTGTTCCTACTTATGAAGGAACACATGGGGAATATTTTGCCTCAAAACTTTTATCTCTTTCGTTTTCTCATCTTTTGTATACTTGTGGATGTGAGTCGTAAGCAAATTTACCCTTTTTTGGCACCCCCTGTATAAGCAAGGTATTTAAGAAGTACCACCCATCCCAAGCGTGTAAATCAGGGCCCACGAATACCTACTGGTTACGACTCCACGCGTTGTGCTTAGGTACGACCGCTACACATCATAGAACCGCTTAGTGCCGAAAGATTAGTCATTAATGCGGTGCACGAGAGGGCAATGGATGATGTCAAAGAGGAACTATCTTGGATTCTCCTTCGCTTCAAGTCGTTTCCTGTCTGGTGCAAATGCATGCAACACTTACAATTACTACTCTAATATTCAGCTGCCGACTAGATTATTGCATCCATTGCCTTGGAATCAAGTAGAAATGGGTATCGATCCCCAGTACGCGAATCAGCTCCTATTCGAAAGTGCACGCCAATTGTGAAGTGTGGGACCAGTGCTGAAAAGGAAAACTATGGCGTATGTGAATAAGTACGCCTTCCTTTTTCATCTTTGAACTGCTGCTTGCCTACTGTAGTGAGAACGCGTTAAAAATCTTCCCATGTGCACTTTGTAATTGAATGTTAAGTGGCTTACCGCCTATTTAGAATTTGAATGTCGGAAAAGCTGTTGTTTTTCAAGATTCCCAGTCCCTTTTCATTCGTATGCACTTTGTTAAAAAAAGAAGTCTTTGAAAGCTGCATGTTGTCCCTCATATTTTATGTGCTACATGCTTTCTCCTTAATTCTGTCGTGGATTCATTAGCGTCAACATAATAACCACCTCTAGTGCCTTAGTAACACAATTAGATGCGCATTCTTGCATTCTTTCGATTCCTCGCCTTTGTTAGACAGCTCAGCGTTCACTTGGTTGCTACAAAGGTTTCATTTTTCTGGTCTCGGATTTAAAAATCCCAATATCGGCACAAAATGTTGACTAACCTATGCGACAACTTTTGCTGGTAATTTGTAGCACTTCTACTCCATTCCATTCGACCGGGGAGCTTCACGGAAAGGGCCTTGGGAGGAGCGCCAGTTTTCAAAGTTTAGCGAGAATGAAACGCGATCAATCTATACTCGAAAAGAAGCGTCGCCAGAGAGAAATGATAATTTGTGTAAGATATTCTTGCGCCTCTTTCGGTGTTCATGTAGTTCTTCACGAAAAAGCTTTAAAAAAGGCTTTTCTCTTCTTGCCCTTTTACGGATTTGAAATAGCTCACGATGCTGATAGGAGGATTCAAAACGTCAATCACTCAAAAGGTCAATCGAGTCAAACATACTGAAAACAGCATACTATACCGGAGCATATTGCTCCACAAGGTGAATGAATCCGTGCCATCCAATGGAACCTCGACGTACCCTTACAGTTCTATGTAATCGCCGCGGCAGAGCCACTAGTCCTGAAACAGGAGCTTACGGGCACGAGGGCCTAAACAGGGTATTCTCTAGATTAGCTCATGGAGCATTTGACTGATGATAATGTTTACCTTTTTTCAATTTATGAATAATGGTTTTTGCTTCACTGGAGCAGCCTCAAAGCCTATGGAAAATCCAACATATTTGATTTGAATTTCTGGAGTAATGATAAAGAAACATCATTTCAACTCTTCGTTTGCGGATTTGCTAAGCTGCTTTTAATACCCACATAGCACTGAACTATTTTGAGGAGCACATGTGTATTTTTCAACTCACTCCGTCACTGCTAGATAGGACGTTAGTGGAATGAGAAGTTGCGTAGCAATCTCTGGACTATGGCGCTAGGAAAGAAGGCCTGGTTGACAAGTCTTTGGGGTGTGTACTGCAAGGATTTCATGTGCGGTATGTGGGTTTCTACATGATGGTGCGTGCTTAGGACGCTAAATGCAGTTATTAGACTTTGAAGTGATTTCCGCATTTGCCTCATATTTGAAGCAGCTGAAACCAGTTAGAGTATCTGACGTTGGTCCACCTCTTGATGGAATGCGCTGTGCATTCTCTAGTCCATTGAAAGCCGTAGTGGCAGGTGAATGCGATTTGGCCCATGCAATGGCGACTTGTGGTGGCCAGGCTATGTGCGAGTAAGTCATTTTTGTCAGTCATTGTCAGCGAGTAAGTGCTCTTATTTTCCGTGACGGATTTGGCATTAATTCACCGACCTCAAGTGGTGGGAAAAGGGGCCAGGGAAAGGTGTAACAGTTTGGATGGTTGTGTGCGCGAACTGATCATCACATCATGAAAGTGGAAGTATGCGCCACTTGTCACTACATCACATCTGCTTATTCATTCTAATTGTAATATAGGGTAATCGCCTCAGTGTCAAACTACATAAGGGGAGCCTATCTCGTACACATGGTGTCGCACGTCGTGTTCAAAATCCTGTCCTAGAGATGTATACCTGAAGTTTAGCCTCATCGCTACCCACCACCTCTGCAACCGATACGGTCGAAGAGGTGATTTTTGGAAAACCTTTTGATTCAGCTGCAAACTTCTACCCAGGGGTATTTTGACCCGTAGAACACAAAAATGACATTCGTTTGTCGCGAAATCGCTTGGCACCTGCGCCATAGGAGCCGGCGCATGGGGTAGATCACCAAACTCGCTCAAAATTTGTTCCAAGGGGTAATTCGACCCGTAGAACACGAATATGACATTTTTTGGCGAGAAACTGCTTGGCGCCTGCGCCAAAATGGAGTGGCCTCTTGTGCTGGCGCCAAGCAGTTCCGTACTCAACGAATGCCATATTCGTGTTGTACGGGTCGAGTTACCCCTAGGTAGAAGTTTGCAGCCAAAACGAAGGGTTTTCCTAAAATCACCTCGTCGACCACATCGGTTGGAGAGGAAGAGGTAGTGGGGTAGCTCTGGGTTGATAGTGCCTAATATTCTCTTGTATCTCTGTCCACGATTGGAGGAGTATGCGTGCATTTCGACGCTCCACATTGGCATATATTGCGATGAAAGTATGCGAAAAAAATCCGAATTTACACGGCATTCACTTCTCATTTTTCTCTTTACTGCCCCTCAATCTACGTCTTTTATATTCATTCTTCCTTGGAGCAGAACTAATCACAGCAAAAACATCGTATTCACCGCTTTCACATTGCGGTTGCCCTTCGATACTGGCAGATTTCAACACAAAAAAATGTTGTCAAAGTAACCCATTAAGGGCTCAGAAAGAATACGCTCATATGCCATATATGACTGCTGCCTTTCTAGTGGAAACCGCATAATATTTTTCTCACCACATAATTATGCGCGCCAATCTATATACTATAATAGAGCCCAGGACTTCCACATATTTTTACGAAATTGTGCACGGCTGCAGGGTAACATGATGCAGAAGAACTGCAACCCCGCGCTCTTGAGCCTTCTTCACTTTCAATTTCTCTATGTCCTGTCGAAATCCAAGAACCATACCTATGATAGCTGCATTTCATGAAAAAGTTCGTGTAGAGTTCAGCAAAAATTCGTGCCTTCTGTCATTCCCTCTAGTGTTTGTTGCTTAGCTCAAGAGCTTATTTGAATTGAGACTGTTCCGTGTCGTAAGCGTCCCTTACGGAAATAGCGTGACTCATCTTCCTCACCAACTCGTACCTAAAGGTACTGATGTCACTAGATCCAGTAGAAAAAATTGAAAACGGTCTCTGTCTCGATGCATAATTCCAACAGCTGAAGGAGCCTTAAGCATTTGAGTTCCCACTAAAAGGTTTCAGGTTTAGGGACCTCAAGTGTTGTGGGCGGGAAGTCCATCTGTTCCTTGCTGTGTCGTCACTCACAAATCAGGTAGCGTCTAGCTCGCTTGCTAGATACAGTAGCGCTCAAAAGTCTTCGGCCAAATGGTTTTTCACTTGAAACTTTTTTGCGAATAGACAGATCTAACATAAGAGAAATTTTGTATGCTGTACTTGGGACACTGCATACTAAATATACTATTTTGGCGCTCAACGGTGCAAGTTACATGGTTAAATGCAATTTTTTGTTTTCGGAGTGCCAACCCTATGCCCTATGCCGTCCCGCCGTGCCGCTGTCATCAAAAGTCGTGGTCTTCCTACAAAATATTAATGGTCTCTGAGGCTTGCTCGTTTTGTTTTTGTAAAGGAAGCCGTTTTTCTTGATCAAGTTTTTCTTTTTTCTCGGTGGTCTTGTAGTAAATTCTTGTAAAAACCATGAAAGGAGTCAAGCGGCACTCAAGTAGAAGGAAATGTTGACAATAGGTTCCGGCACCACATATTAAAATTTTGTCAAATTTGGGCAAGTAGAAAAAAGGTATGACAAAAAAGGTTTGGCCGAATACGTTTGAGCGCTACTGTATGCCCATAGCGTGCTATCCACAAAATTCACGCTGTATCTCAAGTTTCTCTCTGCGTCCTGTCCATGCTCATATGGCCGCCTTATTCTTGATCCCTGCTTACATGCCTGTGGGTTATCACCAAGTGTGGATCTCAAAAAGTCATTTTTTCTTTGAATTTCGGTTTTTCACACGAAACTTTGTGTCTAGCCTACTGTAATCACATAAGAGCAAGCTGTGCAAATAGCTTACATACAGAGCACTTCCCCTTGGAATAATATATTACCAACTCCATGCACGACACCTTTGATCACCACCTTTGTCTAATTGTAGGCAGGATTATTGATGTTTATCATAATTTCACTAGGCAAGTTACGATGTGTATGAACGCCCACAGAGGGAAGGATTTGCGGTGCTATCGCAATGAGGGACTAGGGACATTATTTTTACCCGAGCCTAAAGGGAAACAGAAACCTCTTCTTTCCTCCATTGAAACTTAGGCAAAAGTAATATACGCCTGAATGTGTAGATTGACCCCTTAAGCATTCCAGGATACTCAGATAGGCAACTTTTTATAATATGCCCCCCCCCCCCCCCACCTTGTGATAGCATCGGAATTGCTTTATCAGGAATCACACATCCTTTTGTACATTCCACCCGACTACTAGTTTCCCCAACTGATTCATCTTTATTCCTTAATCTCCCCACTCCCTTACCGAGTATCCAAATTCATTTCAATTCATTTCGGATTTTGGCAACGAGTGAAAGGGTCGAGAGGTGTCAATTTTCTGCAATTTTCAAATCTATGACAGCTTGCGACATTCGAAAATTGGTTACATGCTCATGCATTTGTCAAACATCCTGCCGAAGTGGCAGTCGCTACACGGCAATCATTTCAAAAAGAACCTTTTTTCTTCTCCTTCTCCCTAGCGTCAATCCCGCGCCGTTGCGGGGTCCGCTGTTCTTGTCAGTTGCCGCCACTTTCTTCTATCAAAGGCATTTTCTGCTGTGGCTTTTACTTCCAAGAGATCCGTTTTACTGACGTCCCTCCACCTTTTCTTTGGGGCTCCTCGTGTTCGCTTGCCGGGTACTCCGAACTCTACAGCCTTCTTAACTGGGTGATTTGCCGACCTTCTCAGCACGAGCCCATACCATCTTAGTCACTGCTCCCTCAACTACAGCTGGACAGGTGCCGTCTGCATGACTGCCCTGACGTCCTCGTTCCTGATCCTGTCGAGCCGCGTCCAGCCATATGCCCATCTCAGCATCCTCATTTGTGCGAAATGTAGCTGCTTCTCGAGATTCTTTGCTCTTTGTATTTGAGTAAAAATTAAGTTACCTTGGGAACGGTAAAACGAGTGCACTTTTCTCCTTGAAATTGGAATCTCTTTATTAGTACTCAACTGGTTCCTTAATCAAGCCATAACCTCACTGTAAGAATATAAATTATTAGCACTTGAAGATTTCCATCGTATTCAAGCTCTGCTTTCATTTGCAAGTGCCTTGAAGATACTCGGAAATCTCGGCCAGGAATCATAGAACCCACAGCTTTGTTGAAGAAGTAAACGTCCTATTGGAAAGAGGAGAGCTCATTTGTATATTCATGAGTTCAGGTCTCAAAGGTGAAAAGCGAAGAAATCGACTCTTTTCCACAACCTCCAGCTAGTAGTGTGCAATCCCCTTTTTGAGAACATTTTTGTGCTTTGAAGGCTAACGATGAATATACAGGGGGTGCCAAAAAAGTGTAATTTTGTCTCCTCCACTTTCACCCCGCTTTAGTCGAACTACAGCAAATTCTGCTGAGGTATTTTCATCCCCAGATTCAAGAGCAGACCTCACTCTATTATATACTCCGTGGCAGCCTTCTGCACGAGCAGGAACGGGAGCGAGGAAAGAGTGAACAAGATGTGTCATTTCCACTGGGCAAAATCCGAAATTTCGTCGCCTTCGTTCACAACCTTGCTGAGATCCGTTCACCCTAGGTACCTAAGCGGATTCATATTGGGTGGTGTTCTTGAATATTCCGTTTTTTCCGGGTTCCCAGCGCCTTTCGTTTTCAAGAACCAGAACGTGTCATTACCACTGAAACCCCTCCGGGGGCAGGTTGGAGGCATGAAAAATGATACTTCGGGTCATAGCAGCCTTGTTCAAGCAGCAAGGGCTCTGTGACTTCCATGATCCGAAGGGCAGGGCCAATCTTTAGGAAGCTTCCCACGAAAGACCTATCATGGAACCCGGCTCCACTGTTTTAAGGGGACCTTGATACCGTGGGTGCTCTGAAGTCCGACTGCGTCGCTTGAAGGTTCCATATTTTTATGAAAGTGAAAGTAGTGAGTCTCAGCTTGTTCCTGCTTTAAGAGAAACATTTCGGGAGCATTTTGCCCCAATATTTTCATTTCTTTCGTTTCCCTATGTATTGTAAAATTGGCAGATGTGAACCGTGGGCAAAATTACTTTTTTTTGGCACCCCCTGTATAGTGTACATTTAAAGGAACCGGAGGGGGGTCCGAAACAAGAGGAAGATGCAAAGAAATGAGCATTTTGTAACGAACACTCAAGGTTAGGAGCGATAATAGGCGAAAAAACCCGGACTCAAAAGCGCGACGCTGCGGTGCGTATTCGCATCCCATTCGCATCCAACACATTGACTTTCCGAGTTGTCCGCTGTAGGAGACGGGCCGCAGGCCAACGTTAGTTGTAGCACCTGACTCCCAGCGCAGTGGAGTGGTCATTCCCAATTACATTAGCATTCATGTAAGTAGATCTGGAAACAATATAAGAGAGAACATAGTAAAAAGTAAAGGAAAAAACAAAATTATAATAGAAACATCTTTTTTTGGCACCATGCCAAGGCGTCAATTTGGCGAGTTTGTGCAATGGCGGCCACTTAAACTCGTCCACACTACGTCTGTTCTACCGTAAGCCAAAATTACCCCCTTCTGAAAGATACCAGGACGAGCAAGGGTGAGGATCGCGAGGTCGAATTTCCGCTTCGCGGCGGTGCACTCGCGACGCCATCAGTACGACTCGCTGTATCGATTGCCCTTGGAAGAACGGCCGAACGTGACTGAGTCACGTCTGCGCTTCCACTCATGCCACACTGCCTCGCATGAAGGCTGCCATGCCCTACCACTGGCACTCGCACCCGCCGCGCCGCTCGTCACGCGCGGTGCGCGGAAATTCGACCTCGTGACCCCCACCCAAACGAGCAATCTGGCCTACGGTAAGCGCTTGTAGTTCGTTACTTCGCACTCCCGTCCAGTCCAGTCCTTCGCGGGGAGAATTTATTTTTCTTCATGAACACCTTTTTTCCTCACTGTTTCGCTTACTCTTCCTTTCATTATTACCATTTGTTTGCTGCTTCTTGCTGTTTTGCTTGTTTGACATCATCATGAATGGAATCAAATGCGCCCTACGTAACATCAAATGACAATGGCTTCGACCCGCCGTCAGCAGGCAACTCGGCCACTGAAGTGTGCAGTTCGATGTGAAGCACGCGGGAATCGCAACAGCCCTCAACACCCACACACCCGCCTCCCCCCTTTCCGCTTTCGAAGCTTTCAAATGAGTGAAGACTCGAGGGATGCCTCATCTATTCCTCTGGTTCACCTCTGCAAAAGACGTGTTCCCTGGTCCAACCCATCATTGACGTACACGTGAATATGTAATGTGTGGCGTCCATACGCAACATGTGACGCACTCGTCTGTGGAGAGCGCGGTAGGCGAGAGTCTATATGATGGTGTAGTGCCAGTTAAGGAGTATGAGTCGCATCTGTCGCCACGGTGTGCGCCATAAATCTCTTTTTGAGCATAAGCTAGAACACTGAAATCGGGTCGCAGTGCTACGGAGTTGCCTGAGGCCGCCGTCAGACCTTGCGATTTTATGATTTGCGATTTTGCGATTTTGCGAAGTCGCACTTTCGCACGCAATTCTACGACCTCGAGATTGTGTAATGCCGCAACTTCGCGTGAGGAGCCGCGACCCCGCCAAATCGCCTAATCGCAGCCTGACGGCGGTCTCACCGCGAGCGACAATGTCTTGCTGCCTCCGCTGCAAATAAGCCACGAACTTCGAGGACTTGACTCGGTTTGAGTTCCTGGTACACTTGTTATCTTCGAAATTTGCTTTTACTCGAAAGTGAAAGATCTTGCCTTTTTGAGCGGCCTAACATACTTCCTACGGCCTTTGATCATACTTGTCAAGACACGCCAAGCATTGCTCAAATCTTTAAAGGAACCGCAAGGGGTCCGAAACAAGAGGAAGATGCAAAGAAATGGGCATTTTGTAACGAACACTCAAGGTTAGAAGCGATAATAGGCGAAAAAACCCGGATTCAAAAGCGCGACGCTGCGGTTTGTATACGCATCCCATTCACATCCAACACAATGACTTTCCGAGTTGTCCGCTGTAAGAGACGGGCCGCGCACCAACGTTAGTTGAAGCACCTAACTCCTAGCGCAGTGGAGTGGCCATTCCCACTACATTAGCATTCAGGTAAGTACATCTAGAAACAATATAAGAAAGAACAAAGTAAAAAGTAAAAGGAAAAAACAAATATATAATAGAAACATCTCCTTTTGACACCATGCCAAGGCGTCAAGTTGGCGAGTTTGTGCCAAGGATGATTTTCAATAACAGACTCCTGTCACCACTTGATTAGAACAATAGTGCATAAAAAGATTTCCCGGGCAGCAGTGGAAACTGGGATGTTCCAATGGTTATATCAAAGTATCAAATTCCATGTAAGGGGTTATGACCGAGTATCGATTTTTGAGTTGTGCGCTTTTTCTTGAAACGAAGGGATAATCAGAGAGAAAATCTTGTAACGAACAATTAGTTTGGTATCCATCTGCACTACCTTAGACGGACACCAAACAATACTAGTAAATGTCCTCCCTCAGTGAAAGTTACTGCTGCACACCTCTGCATTGGTATGTGGGTTATTCTGAAGAGAACAACAAAGACCGCCCTTTTGAAGCACTCCCCTTTTGTCCTAAGCCCTCTCTTTCATTCATCTGGAAAAGTGGCACGCAAGCATTAGGTCGCACGAAAACAAATTTCTGAATTTTTCATCTGCTCGAGGCCGTTCAAAGAGCGCGCCTGCTCGCGTTAAAAATAACTCTGAAATCCATCAAAAGTACTAGTTGTCAAAAGGTTGCTGCCAGCACTTGCAAGAACTTGTAGTTGATAGCTGCATCAAGCATTTTTTGCGTGAAACCCAAAATAACGGTGGCTGATCCAACGGGGCAGCATAAAGCAATCACCGTGGACCGAGATTCACCGCGAACGAGAATTCAATCAGTTCGTAAGGAGGTTTACGAGGAGATGAGCGAAATGAAGATGTAGTGCACGAGGATGACACTGCCAGAGTTTTTTCAATGGGACAGATCCGTGTCTCCTGATAGGCATACGATAAAAGGCTTTATCCTTTAAGCTGTGCTGATCATTTTCCACAAGAAAAAATTCTTCCCATTTTTTATTACTTACAATCACATAGATAAAGTTGGAACAAAATATGGGGTCCTGCTGCCCACAAAATCAGGAATCTGTAAGTTGCTATAGCTGACACCAGCTTGCTTTTTCTTACCTCTACTTAGGAGTATTTGTTAGTTATATCTATATTTATTAATGTTACAAAATTATCCTTTTTTCGGTATCATCGCTCTTACTAACATACCTTTAGTTTTCAGCCCTACTTATTGATAAGCCTCGAGGGCTGATAATAACAGTGGTTCGTTGAGGTAAAGGCGAAACGAACCACTCCTTTTTTATGTCTTTCTGCATTTACTCTTTATCATACTTGTCAATTTTATTGAGTAGGCACGGCGGAGAGTCATTATACGATACGGAGGACTCACAAACATATAGACAATTATCCCTTGCACAACATTGTCTTTTCACATTTTGATAAAAAAAGGAACTATCAGGTTGTCCGGAAAGTTTTCGGACTAAATGCATGGTAGGGTTCGAAATAACGTATCCCCGATGTTGTGAGCAGACCTAACTTGAGGGATTTGTGTTTCATGTCCGCTATTTGTACCTGTCAGCAGCATGTGCGACATATCGTCTCCTGTCTCCAGTAGTGCCTTCGCAATGGATGACAAGACGATGCTCTACCGGCCAGTTCTGCTTCTACAACACGGCTCCGGCCGATCCGCCTACGAGGCCCATCGCTTTCTGCATGAAACAATAAAGGGAAAGCTCCCTGTCGCTCGACGTCCTTCTACTGGTACCACAAGTTCGACAACGGTGACGAATCGCTTAAGAAATCTCGACCACAAGCATAGAACAAACGGCTCGTGCCCGCTACCTGTGACGCTCGACCTAACCTTTCTGTACGCCAACTTCAGACCTTACGAATACTCCAAAATTCACGGTACACGATTCAATAAAGTTGCTAACTACACAATGTTCTCCGACGTCAGCCCGAAAACTTTCCGGACAACCTAATAAATATCAACCATTCACCCCATAAAAAGAGCGGAAGTTTGGTATGTTTAATTGTCTGTCTGTTAGTCTGTCAGTCTGCCTGTCGCAGCTTTGAGGTCGGCGTAACCGGAGTGGTTTTGGAAGCAATTGACTAGCCCTCACCTAGAAAGTGGGACCACAGCGGTTTGTTGATGCACTTGTACACAGATGCTTGTGATACAAACATGAACACAAATAAAACGGTGGGTGCCGAGCGAGATGGGAAAGAAAAGGCAAAATGCTGTTTTCAGCGAGTTCTTGCATGGATGGTGCGAATACGGCGGCATGTTGCTACTGCCAGGGCTGAAATTTAACGTGAAGAAGTGTGATTGATCAGAGTTCAGTAGCTGTTCATTGCGAGTTTGCTGTGTTCCTGATGCTAGTGCTACTGCTGCCGTTGCTCCTGCTAATATGTCGACCGCGCCTGTTCAGCCTCGTGAGAGTCCCGTCCTCTTAACGTCAACAACAGAAGTGAGCTTATCCGTGTCATCGTCGGACGCCGCTCAGTCAGTGCCCTAGAAGCCGCTCGTCGTTTTCGTATTCACTTCGCTTTCACAAAGAATCTTGCCTGCTTTTTGACAAAGGTGCGCTGTGTAATTTCATTATTGATTCAGTTTTTTGTCGGCATAACTTCTCTCGTGTCAGGCTCCACTACTCATGGATATTCCGTAGTAGGTGTGGACTTAACTGACAATCGCACAACTCTTTCTTCACTTTTTTTTCTCGTTTTCAAGAAAATTTGTAGCTAAAAATCTGTGCTTACAATGGCGTGGCCTCCTTGAAACTTTCATTTATTCACAGGGTATATCATCGCGAACAGGTGGGTATGACTCTTACGGTCATACATGATTTATTGAAATAGGTGTAAATATTTTTGAAAAATTGGATTTGCGACATTATCCAAAATTAATTTTTTATATGTATTTATTAGGTCATCGGCTAATCGCGGAAGTTAATAAGCATTACCCATTATATGCTTGATCGACACAGTAAAAATAACAACAATTAACACTATCACAACAATAACAGTGTTATATCGTTATTTTATTTATTTTTTATTGAATTTTGATTTAATTTAATTTTTAATTCAATTTTTATGTATGCACTGCATGTACTAAAACTAGTATTAAAAGAAATAGATCTGTGATAAAATAAGCTATACGTAAAACATTCCCATAAGGCAGTGAAAAGAGACGCGGTTTTATCCTTACACAGACGACTAGGGTATGGATCCTCCTCTTCACAAGTATCAAAATAATCAATAATCAGTGATCATCTTCTGAGATTGAAATACAAGTCATAAAGATCAGCTAGCTCTCGAATTGTTAACTAAAATATTCAGAAGACACTGCGATTTTCTATGGAGGTCTAGTGCATGAAGCAACTTAAATAAAAAAGAAAACAAGCATCCGATCAACTTCTAACGGCTTTTTTTAAACTGAAGATAGGGAATTCCAGCTCCTCTCTGATATTCCCGTGCATTTTTTTCAAGTATTGTGGATTTTCGTAGTCTCTTTCTTCCTCTGTATCTCCTGTAATGTGTGAATGAATTGAATGCGCAAGCAGCGTGAAGGTCCATACATACGTCGAGCTAAGTCACCTTAGGTAAGAAAATCCTGAAGGGGGCCGCACTTGTCCCGTTAAGAAAGGTTGAAGTAGCTAGTCAAGCTGAAGAAGTTGGGAGTATGAGGGAAGGAAACGGAAAAGTCGGGATAGATGGCTCAAAAGTGAAAAGCGCAGCGCTTCAGTAAGTCTGAATTTTCAGTGTTTATGGAGAATTCGACGGCTTTTTAAGACTAGACCAAAACACCTTTGAAGAAAGCGAAACGGAGTAGGACCACCACCGCCACTTCTCTAGGTGAGGCTTGACGTAAGCTTTGGCTTGCACGAGCAGCGTTTCAACGGATGTACGTGTCGGTAGGTCAGGATCTCGCATTGCGACGTGGCGTACGCGATGTCGTCAACGCCTCTTGCAGCAGCCCTATAGGATTCTGATCTGGACGCCATAGACTGATAGTAGAGTCCCTTGAAGAGGAAGATCATAACAACAATAAAAATAACAATAGGGCGATGTACGCAATTACCCGCGAAAAAACAACCCGCACTCACGGCGCCGCTCGATGCGTGCGACCGTGCGGCATCTTGACCCAAGGACAAAAACTCCGCCTGAACGGATCCCAGTTGTTAAAGACCACACCAAGCTGGGAAAGGCCACTCGTGGTAGTTACATTACTCGGGAACGCACCACGACTGATGGGCCAGCCGAGTTGCTCAAAACAAACACAAGTAGAACCAACACCTGTTGATTTTTGATCATTGTTATTGGCAGTAGTTCTTTGTTTTAATAGTGGCAAATTGTGGGATCGGTGGATCTCGGAATGTGAATATGATATTTATCAGAAAGTTTGACTTCGTTCAAACTGTTTACTCACATTTTTTCTAGTCTTTTTTGAGACCCATCATTGCTTCTTCAGCTATCATTATAAAACAAGTACGTATTACGTGCGTCTCTCCTTCATGTCGTGGGCTGTGCAGACTTCGACCTGATCCGAGTGTCTTGGGCTTCATCCCGACACATGCGGCGTGCAAAGAGGTGGGCCGTTGCGAGCTTCGGGGACCTTGACCTTGAGTGCCCTGTCCTTGATCCCTACTCACGCACGACAAATAATGTAGAGCCTATGAGCCTTTGGCACTTGATGTTTTCTCCCTTTCTTGCTTCGCATGCGTGACAAACTTCCGGTTTGTAGTTTTGCTCACTTATTGTCCTCTTACATTTTTTTCATTTAACTCCTCATGATGATCTCACAGTAAACTGATAAGTCAGTTTTCATGCTGTCAGTCGTCCGATCTCGCTTAGCTAAGGAACTTTTTGATCCACCTGACATTCCATTCGGGTCACTTCTCCACGCGAACTAGGTCACCGCGAGTCACAAGTGCTTCCAGCAAGAATTTCCTGTAGACGAAAGGGTGTGGCCGTTGCCTCGACTGGATCCGACTTTCCTGGCCTTCAACTGTACTCATGCATGGCAAACAGTGTGGTGCCATAACGTCTGCGAATACTTGACATTTCCGTTTCCGACTTTTTCCGTGTGACAGTTGCGTTTACTTTTCACAATTTACTAAAATAATTTTTGTGTAACACAGTTGTTCACTTCAAAGGTTGCCATGTGAATGGCAGGAACCCTTGTCCATCAATCAGTGCTTTTTCTTCAGCTCTCTTCATGTTTCTTCACAGTTACTGCGATAATTTCACTGTATACCACTATGAGCTTCTCTTCCTACCAAATCAAAGGAAGCATCAAAAATAATTCGACTCTCGAGGGAGACAAGATATTATAACTGTAATGAGAGAGCCCTTGACTCGGGAAAGTGAGATGTGGTGGCTTCGCATTTACAGGAGAGCAAGAAGCAGGGACCCTTATTGTTAGAGCGGTACTTACTCGTCCCTAGCGAGTGTTGGTGTGCTGCGTGTGACCGCAGTATATCGTAGATTCACGAGGTTTGATCAATACGTTAGTGATGTAGTGTGCCTGGAAGCATTTCTACTGCCGAGCCAGTGAATAAAATAAATGGCTTATTGTTTGCATTTCCGCCTGATTCATTCCTTTTTTCAGTCTGCCACACTTTTCATAGTTAAACTGTACTTCCACTCCTGTCCAAGTGCGAGATTGTCATACTCGCTGGCTTTTGCAACCGTGGAGGGACAGGCTCTGTTGGATTCGAATTTTCCATGCACATAATGCTTGAAAGGCTCACTCCACGACAACCACATAGGCGGACTCACCTTCCTGGGGCTGCATTTCCTTGGACAACGGTCAGACTGCACCTTTTCCGCGCCGTCACGACGCTCATAACGGCGCTTCACCTGCTCGAATCCACTCCGACGCCCCGTCTGGGATCCCTTATTGGTCATCAGAGCGAAATGGGTCGAAGTGGGCTCAAGCAGGTGCAGCGCCGAGATAGCTCTCCGTGAAAGCGCGTGTAAAGTGCAGCCTAAGTAGTTGACCAAGAACTACTGCCGCACAAGGATAAGTTGACCTAACTGGTTATCGTGAAGAGTGAGCCCTTTGAAGCCTCTGCCTGCCTTGCAAATGAAATTCCGAACACAACCATAAGAGAAATTATTGGGATTGACCTTATTCTATATATCCTCAAAAGCAGAGGTAGGAGTACATAGCTTGTGCCGTATATGGAAACAAGGACGTTAATAGTACGAAAGTGAAGAAAAAACGGTAAAATACGGTCAAAAGCGCAAGAGTGGAACACCTCTCCCGTTGGTGATTCTAAAAGTGGGCGGACCACGTTGAAAAAAGCGCGGCCAAGATATAACAAGTGGCGCTGTTGAAAAAAAGACGCCATTCCTGAACTCGGGCGGAGCCACTTCTTTTACCAAGGATTTCGCCACGCTCAGTCTTCTCAAAATTCTAGCTTTCATCTGGTTGACTCACTTTGGGCGCTCTCTTTGCCCACATAACCCCTGAACTGTCCTTAAAGGAGCTCAGTCCATACCCTTTGATACCTGTCCAGGACTGGGACAAAATTTTATTAATTTTGCGTCCTGATGTTAGCATGAATTCCTTTCTATCCATCAACATCAGGAACGAAGGTTTTGACTTCTGTTTCATTTCTTCCATTATTTCACAAGAGTCATCATATTCTCCTTCCTGCGTTTTTTCCTCATTATACCTCACTAGTAACTATAGCTGCTCAGGGTGACACCTTGTTATGCCGACGCTTTTGATCTGAGCCTCTCACGTCAAATCAGCCGTCTTGTTTACTGGCCTAAATTACAATGTTGTCTACTGCTCGTTGTGAGTGTGTGTGGATGTGATGGGAACGTCATCTCTAGACTCGTCACGAAAACAATGCTCACCGACCTCATTGCACGCGGCTATCCCTCGCCATCATGCAGAAGCTATTACATGACATCAAAAAGCGCCAATTCCCCTGTGAAGACCGCTTCGAAAGCTGTTTGTGTGTCCGAAAAACGTACACGCCTATAGGAAACAGCTGTCGATCTTCGACTCTTTACTTTACTACCAATTGCCTGTTACATGATAATAATACGATGATGTGTCCATTTGAATGAGAGAGCCCAATTAATCATATCGCGACGTGGGGATGAAAAGGGCTTGTTGATTGGCTTGTTCTGGATCGCCGAGAATGCCGACGAGATCTCAAATTGACTTTTCACCGCCAAGTGGTCTTTGAGATCACTATTTTGTCTTCCTATCCTGTTCCGCTGCCGAGTAATCCAATCTGAAGCGCCACAGGCTTCTGCTCTAGCTTTATGCCCCATTACATATGTTTTCTCATGGAATGAATGAATTACGCATTAAAAGTTTTGTTTGTCAATTTCGTTAGCGATGCGCCATGTATTCTACATCCATTTGAATTCGCAATGCATTGCCATTTGGGCTTTGAGAAGATTTGTTCAGCTCGGCTAATGTACATATCCATCACTGTCCTCTTTCCACTCTAGACAAGTTTCGATTCGTCGATCGCAGGGGATGGATTGCTTTTTTTGATTAGTCAAGCTTTGATCGGAATTTGATCTGGGGACATGGAAAAGGAGACATTCACGGAAAATTGATTATTACCTAGTTACCTAACTGTTTTTAGTAAAGGAATCGTCCACGAAAAAAAATTAGTTTCTTTGTTACCCTTTTATTCATGCTGTATTTACCTAATAAGGGTGGCATGCAAGTTTCACGCGAAAAAGTGAGAATTCGGCTAACATAAGATACAGCTCCCCAATTCGCCGGATGGGCGGGGCCTACGAGAAAAAGCTCCGTCCCGTCGTTCGCCGCGGTCGGAGACGCATTGTAGGAACATAAACCCACGTAAACAGTCCCACTCCATTTCCGACCGTGGCCGACGACGGGACGGAGCTTTTACTCGTAAGCCCCGCCCACCCGGCCAAGAATTTGGGGAGATGTATCTTAATCGAATTTTCACCTTTCGCGTGAATCTTTGCATGTGACCCTTATTAGGCAAATGCAACATGAATGTAAGGGTAACAAAGATACCAATTTTCCCGTGGATGATTTCGTTAAGGACCGCATGCAAAGCTTCACGCGAGGAACGCAAGGATCCGGCTGAGATAGAGCTTTTCGGAATGCTTCCGACGGAATGAGTCCGACGAGGTAGGAAGTCCGAGAGGGTGTGGCCACTCCAGACGCGAGGACTTCAGGAGCAAGAAAGCGAGGGTCATGTGGTTAGGGACGCAGAGTGAGAAGCAAATTACACTCGGACGTTGAAAATTTTAATTGTGCTGCGGCCGCCGTCCGCTGTTCAAATGTTGCTCGAAACGAATTCAGACGAGCTGCTCCTCTCCCAGATTTTCGATTTCTGCTTAAGATCAAAGGAAGTTTCCCAGTTGTTTCATGTTTCTCTTCATGCACTGCATCCAGTAGAGTGATTCCGTGTCGAACCAAACTTATGGGATATCCATGGGCAATTCCTCGAACAGGCGCAGCCCCATGTTTGCTTATATCATATGCCCTATTGGGATGAAAAAGAGCGTCAAAATCGCGACACCTTGTCAACCTTGCCGAATAACTTGAGCGGGAGTTCAATCTTGTGAAGTGAGCCTAAAAATGTCAGGTGATTATCCATTGTGTCGAGGCCCCACCCGGTCTGCTGCAGAAGAATAACTTTTGAGAAATTGAGATGACAACTTCAAGACGTCCAACTTGACGTTCCTGAACAGCTAAATGTCAGGATGGAATGACTCAGTCAGCGGCTGTCAAGTACTCGAGTTCCCAAGCTAGCAACTCACAATGTCTTTGTCTGCTCTAAAAGTAATAAATGTGAACAGTAGCTTCCTAAATTCTTTAAGATGTGAGAGACTGGTGCCAGCTGCTCGTAGAAACCGGACCTTGTAGTTCGGACTGAGTAGATAAAATGCATTCAGAATTGTAAATCCACTTGAATGCCTATTCTGCCTACACAACATTTCGCAAAAACCAACCAATTTTCACATCAGCTTCCTGGTCTAGCCAGTCCAATATGCGCTCAGTAACCAACTTCAGGGTTTAGGTAACTTATTGCGCAAGCAGTACTATGTGAGAATCGGGTCACTGGCAAGCTTATCTAGCTAGCCCTTGTATTCGCTTGATCAGCAAATGGCTCCATAGGGGTAATTTGGTGGATTGTCGGACAAAGAACGGGTGCCAAAATATCAAATGATCAAACGCTCGAGTAGTGCGATTCTTATTCTCTCTGCCGTCATTTGCTGCTTATGTGTCTTTGTGCATGCTGTCTTCCAGGGTATGAGTCGGCGTTACGTGAATCTGTGATGTGCTGCGATCATACGCACCACATCACCATGCCCATTTGTGGAGGAAGTGTGGCTGCATGAAGTCGTAAAAACACGCTTCTCTCCCTATACCTAGTTCATATCTTTTTAGATCTCCAGTGTGCACTTACAGTAACAAAACCCTCCTATAGAAAACTCTGCTGGTACTCTAAACAGCTCTACAAACCTAATGCAGCTATATGTACATTGTTAACCCAGCAGAGCTCCACTCTCTATGTACTTTATCTCGAAAATAAATATTCTCCAGCAGGGCTAGGAGGTACCGCCCGGCACCTTGGATCGCCCACGTCAGCAAGACCATGTTCATGGGTTTATTATGTAGCACAAAGCACCTGTGCACTTGGACCACGACCTTGCCCATTACCCTGGCGGAATGTGGTAATAACCCTCATATTGACAGAACAAGGAAGAAGCATAGAGACCAGGGTAGAGTCGGAAAAGACAAATGTAAAATTGAGGATGACAAGTGGAAGTCGTAGATGAGGACAGAAGACTAGAGATAAACAAAAGGTTATGAAGGGTGATAAGGGAAAGGCTAGAAGCAATGATAAATTCAATCTCGTGGCTCTTCTGTGTTCCGGATTGATATTTGCATAAATATGTAGCTAGTGTTGATAACTAAAGATTTAAAGATAGGTAAGAGGATGATTAAGTAGAAAATCCCTTATTAATAGAAACGAAACGAAAGGTAGAATATTTACTAATAGAAACGTGGTAAAAATGAAACCTATAATTGAAAAAAAGATCCAAACCTATAATTGTTAGAAATATCTGAAGTTGTTCAAAAAAGTAAAAGTGGGTGTGATTCTGCCTAACTTAAATTTGGAATATATTGAATTTCAAACAGCTACGGAGCCACCAACTAGTAGATTTATACTGGTCAACTAAGTAGGTTTATAATGGAAGGGACATTGAAGGAGCCACTGGTGGCCGAAACCTTATTTCAAATTCCATACAAGGAATTCATAGTACTTTGAATAACGCGAGCGTTACAATTTCTATAGTAAGTGAAATTATTTTGTATACACACTCAACAATATAAGCATTTACAAATTCTTCTTTGTACCCATTATATTCAATACTTCTTTCGTTTCTATAAATTTAATGATGACGTCATCACTAATCGAACATATATATGTAAACACAACCTCGCCTTTATTAATATCACCCTATGGAAACTTGATAACCTCAAAACAAATAATCAGTTTCATCATACAATTTGATAATCATCTTATTATTAACTATGTTAATGGATAAATCTAACGAAGTTGCGAGGCTGAAAGGCTGGAATTTCAAAACTTCTTCGTCCCTTCAGTAGCTTTGGACCATTTGCGCTGCCAGTTGCGTTTGGTGTTAATGAGCATCCGACTACGCCCACCATCCTGGATTGGACTGAATTTTGTTGCTCTTCCCTTAACCCTTCTAAAAAATGGATAGAGGGATAGACAAGCATTTGCGCTCTCTTCGAAGTTTTTTCACTTATCACGGAGCGTTCTTGATTCGTCGCACTGATCTTGTGCCTGAGGGATCCGAACTCGAGCCTAATCTAATATCTGAGGAGCAATTGACCATTGCTCACTAGCATACTCTTCACGAGCGCATATGCAAAATCTGAACCGAGCCACAGTGCGAACGCAGTTTGGAACACATTTTCCTATTTTATGCACATCTCTTCCCCGATTTCTCATATACGTGATTCTTCGTTTTCAGTGGTTGGTAGCTGAGCATTGCTACTTTCTTATTCAACTGTAAACAACCAAATTTACACCATTTGTGCCTTCGAACTGTCCTCAAACAATTTTCTTTTGTGTATGCCTGCGTCTTGAATGCTTCGCACAATTATGCAGATGCTATTAAAAACTTAAATTAAAAAAATATTAAAAAGCTCAAAGGAGTACATTGATCGTGTTTTGCAATCTCTCTTAAATTTTTCAATTAATGGAAATGAGTTTTGCAATCTCTCTCAGATTTTTTAATTAATGGGAATGAATTAATGGAAATTTTTTAATCAATGGAAATGAACCTTTTAGCAGCACTGGGTGCTTCCACTCCATCCTGTGATGGGGGTGATGACAGCTAGCGGAAATTCATAAGTACTACAGCAGTAGTGGCAAAACAGGAGCATCCGAATAGGGTCAAAGTTGCCGGACCGCACCCCGGCCCCTTCCACTGGCACAGGTTTAACTATAACGGATACGTTAAAGTACTTGTCGCGCGTGGTAGCCCAATTTATGTGGCACGACGACCCAGTCCAAGTTTCCCGGTTTATGGGCAAAAGTGCCGCTCGCCGCCTCAAATTTTCATTTCTCATCTTCTTGAGCTTTTTCATCTTCGATTGCAAGCTGAAGGATCGTCCACGCAAATTTCATGATTCCATTCTTCTCCCAGGAACACTCTTCTACTATACACAATACACGCAGAGAGGCACGGAAAGGACCGAGAAATTTCCCTTTTTTCCAGGGCAAAAATCGAAAACCTAGAAGAACTGCAGCTTGTTCAAATTTCTGCCGATTTACATTCAACAGCTGTCGGCGGGAAGAGAGCGGTTTGAATTTTCGCGCGCTGATGGTTGATTTGATGCTCCTGCGTCCCTGACCACGTGACCGTCGCCTCTTTCCTCCAAGAACATTCGTGGCTGCTCCCTCTCCGTCGCTCCACCCCGTCGAACATCAAGAAGCTCTATGTCAGCCGTATCCTTTTCTCGCATGCAACCCTTAGTATGCGATTGCAATATAAAGACGTGGGTGACATGTAAAGTCAACTTTCAATGGGCAATTCCTTTGAAGGAAGGGGGGGGGGGTGAGGAGAGAATGAAAACTGGGAAACTGGGATTTCTTTGAAAACAAACCTTCAACTTCATAAGAGGCAATGTGTGGCGAAACTCACATTGGAAATCCTTATGACCTAGGGGTCTTATGACGAACCCGCTGCACGGCGTGTAAGCTGCCGTTCATCCGTCGGGGAGTTACCGACGAGGGCGAGACAATGTTCGCGGCCGGCCCTGATTTAGGCTCTAATCCGTCTGCAATCTATCCTACCGGCTGGAAACGGAGAGGGGCGCAAAAGAGAGGGGCTTTTCGGGTACAGGGTGACGTGCAAGTGCTCCGTCCGGTGTTCGGAGAGGTCAGTTCGCAAATGCTGCGTGCCGAGCAATCCACTGTGAGAACGACGAACCTGACAATCTTAACCGATTGAAATTTCATTACTGACTGATAACTAACAAGCTTCTCCCTGTTCTATGGATCTTATCTGCTTCCAGGGGGAAATTGTATTAGGGGAAGTATGAGTAATGTGAACTTCTGAAGTGAGTCATCGACCTGAAAACTGCGGGTCTTGGAGCATCGTATTTGACGAGATTGCCGATGAAGAGAAGAACCCACAGGCGTCTTCCTCAGCAGCTCTTCTGACAGGACTCGCCCTTTTCGCTGACAAAGCCCGCCTCCCTTCGAAGTCAACGGCGGGAAGGAGGTCTTATTCCTCGGATTTTTGACCGTTTCTTTCCCTTTTTCTTCACTTTCGTATTAGTGAGCACCTGTACGTTTGAATTTACAATTCCTTGATTTTCGGCCCTGATTACCCCACTACTGCCTCTAATTATTTATATTGGACAAGCGTTTTATATATAGTAGGGATACAACGACCTTTGCTACATGTTTAACTTCAGAAACATCAGTCCTTATTCTTATTTTCTTCGTTTTTGTCATAGATAGGCCGGCGACTTAGCCAAATCTTGAAATTGGTGGTAAATCAGTCTTGTCACGTAAACCCACTTCTGGTTGAGCTCGCCCCACGCTAATCACCACAACAGTCAACACACACCTTCGGATTACAATTTCTTGGATTTTTCGCCGTTTTATTTCGTCCTTTCTCTATTGTTACGCTGCCAAGCGCTCCTACTTTCATATTCCACAATCATTCAAGTTCACCCTGTCTAGTGTCGTTGAAAGCAGTGGTAGAAGTAGTTCGCACCCAAATTGGAAGAATCACTGAGTACGAAAAGTGTTACAAAAATGATTAAAAAACAGGCTGAAACGGCAAAAAATCAAGAAATGAAACCACCTTCTGTAAATTCCGAAGGTGGTGGGCCAGGTTAAAAAAGGGCGAGGAGTATAAATCAAATCAAAAGGCAGCTGTTGAAAAAAGCAACCCTCTACTGCCGACGCTTCTTTGCTCGGGGATTTTGCCACATATACAGGGGTACAGAAAAAGTGCTTCTCTCTCCTCCACTTTTAAACCTACTTTAGTCGAACTTCGGCAAATTCTGACGAGTTATAATATTTTCATCCCTAAATTGCGAGCAGATCTACTCCGTAACAATCTTATGCACGAGCTGAAACGGGAGCTTGTTCCGAGTGAACGAGATGTGCCACCTCAATTTGCTAAAGTCCGTTCACTCTGGGTACCTGAGGGGATTCATATTGAGTGATGTTCTTAGAAATTCCTTTTTTTTCCGAGTTCCCAAGCCGTTCGTTTCCAAGAACGAGAATGTGTGCCGTGACCACTGAAACCCCTCCGGAGGCAGGTTTGAGGCACAAAAAAATTGATCTTTGAATCATAGCAGCATTGTCCGAGCAGGAAGGGCTCTGTGACTTCCATGCGAAGGGCCAATCTATAGAAAGCTTCCTACAAAAGACCTGCCACGGAACCTGGCTCCACTGTTTTAAGCGGACCTTGATACGTGGGCGCTCTGAAGCCCGACTGCGCCGACTAAAGGCTCCGCATTTTGATGAAGATGAAAGCAGTGAGACTCAGCTTGTTCCTGTTTCTAAAGGAATATTTCGGAAATATTTACCCCCAATACTTTTATCCCTTTCGTTTACCTCTGTTTTGTATTCTTGGCGGATCTGAGTCATGAGCGAAATTACTTTTTTTGGCACCCCAGTGTTGTCTTCCAAGACCCGCGTAGCTTTCATTCGAGTAGCACTTCAGGGGCTCGCACCACTCTCATTATCGCAGTCGCTATTGTGCATATCAAAGAATCAGCGACACATTGTGTGTTGTGCCTGCAACGCCGTTCAAAATCTATAAAATGCGACTGCTGGCTTTTTATGGCCATGGGCATGACCGTTTCTTGGCTCATGCTCGACGTGTACTACTGCTAACACCTTAAAAGGTCCACCGCTTTCGTAAGTCCCAGCAAAGCAATCGAAGTGCAAAAGTGAATAAAGGCGGCTAATCCTCTCAAAAATGCTACGTACACCTAATGAATTGTTCGCAAGTGTTTGTCATTATCATAGCAGTCTAAAGTCAGAGTGTCATGTGACGTGTGAACATTTTTCTTCTTCACTTACTCCTAAAAAAAGTGCACTTTCAAGTTGACGGGGGAAAGTGCCTCTTTCTGTGGATGTGACGTAAATAATTATTGAATCGCTCTGCTATGCCGCAGGCAGTGGACATTCGGAACGAGTACTTGTAATCCCTGCAGCTTTGTGAAATGACTTCAAGTACGTCGCGCTAGTAACTCTCCAAAAGCTCACGCCTCTTCAGACTTCAGTGGATGCTCTTCGGAATGGAGTTTGCACTTCTAACTTCTTTCAGAGGCTTGAGGAAGGTGACGGCTTTCCTTCTTTGTGCACCAACGGCACGTTCCAGTCAACCTTACCCTCCTCTGTTGACAGCTGATCGTTTCTTTTTGCAAATCTCCCGGCGGGTCAAATGTGTTCTGTTCATAATTGATTGTCCTACATTCTGGACGTAGGTGGTGTTGCGACAATTGACGCCCACAATCACTCGCACGTGGCGGGGATCGAAACAGGCATCAGCGCCCTCCCTCTAAGCTTTCCATCCCTCCGAATGTAGCTTAACTGAGTTCAGATTTGCCAAAGAGGATAGAATTAGTGGATTGTACGTCGGCTACTCCCAAAAATCATTGTATACGCTAGATCGCATCCGCGCGATTCTGAATGGAATCAGAACGCATGACGCATCCTGAAAAAGGGATTGTTCAAGCCGAAAAAATTATCATTAATCCCTTAGCAAAGCCTTTTGTTGGGATGGTAATAATACGATAAACTTCATTGTTTCCGCGTTTGTGTGATTCACTACAGACTATGCATGATCACAATGTTGCATGCTTTTTATTTAATTATAATTCCATTTTTTTGTGTAAAAAATGTACCAGAATCGTATAAAGTCATTACTATTTGATTTACTGTAATATGGCTCTATTACAAACCGAAGATGCACGCCAGGAGGCTCAACCAGGTCAGGTCAGGAGGTAGCGCCCGCTGTCAGCAAGACCGCGTTCACACTTTGCGCCGGCAGGGAGTGGCTGCGTTCACGGGCAGCGAGGCAGAGTAGCATGGGGAAGGTGCAGAGACGACGCAGGCAAGAAACAGGGTGGCACAGGTGGAGCCGCGAAGACACACAGCCGCGCCCTGCCGCTGGCACCGCAAAGTATGAATGCGACATATGCGCTCGGTCACTTCACAAGTGGACCTATCGCGAGATGACCCAATTGAACAGCGCTGATGCGTACTCAAAGTGATAGTCGATGGTAATTATGATAATGATTATCGAGTTTTCGAAGGAAGTAGCTGCCATGGTAATCTAATGAGCCTCGAATTGAAACCGCCTCAGCAATCTAATTAAATCTGAGGTGACTCATGTTCATGCATGACGCTTTTGGTCACACCGATGTGTTAATAGGCGTGGTTTCCCTGCCGGACGGGTTTTCAGTAAGCAGCTACTTGAGCAACAATTTGACAAAAAGGATGCGGTAATTTACCTTCTTAAATAAAGGAAATGTGTCTGCTATAAATGAATGCTAAGCGTGGGAGAGTGTGATGCTCGCAACTATTTACCTCTTGGAGACAACGGGAGGGGCAAGGCTGATTGTGAAGTATGAAGTAGGGGTACTCAGTAATGTATCAGTAAGAAAGCACGAAACAAGCGGCGAAAATCTTGAGAAATGAAAACTTGTACCCCTCCTCCCCCTCCCGCCTTCTTTTTCGCACCTGTGTGCGTCACGGGTCAGAGTTATATTGTGAACGGGTGAGGGCTAAATCAGCCTCGCCCCAACTCCCCCGGCGGATGCGTGGTACCGCGACTCCCATTGCTACGGGATCGTCATAACACCTCAAACCTTTTCTCAATTGAGAGGTCTGTTTTCAGAAAACTTCTACTCTCAGTTCTCACTATGTCTATGAGTTATTTCGCCTCGATGTTGCGGTGGTGTACCGTATGAAATTTTGTGGCATCCTTCGATCCTTCTCAGGTGCTACCACTCGAACGCGTAACGCGCGCGCATGTGACCGCCTCTCATTCAACATTCGAGTGCCTCCGATCAATACATCTGCTGCAAAACACATACAGTAGCGCTCAAAAGTATTCGGCCAAATGGTATTTTACTTGGGTTTTTCACTTATAACTTTTTTGCGACTGGACCAATCTAAGAGAAATTCTAGTATGTTGTACTTGGAGACACTGCATATTTAATATACTATTTTGGCGCTCAACGGTGTAAGTTACGTGGTTCAATGCAATTTTTCGTTTTCGGAGTGCCATCCCTATGCCGTCCCGCGGCGCCGCTGTCATCAAAAGTCGTGGTCTCTTTACAAAAAATTTATGTTTTCTGAGGCTCTCTCATTCTGTTTTTGTAAAGAAAGCCGCTTTTATTGGCCAAGCCTTTTACTTTTTTTCGGTGGTCTGGTAGTAAATTCTTGTAAAAAACCATGAAAAGAGTCAAGCGGCACTCAAGTACAAGGAAATGTTGACAATAGGTTTAGGCACCACATATTGTAATTTTGTCAAATTTGGTCAAGTAGAAAAAAAGTTATGACACATGAGTTTTGGCCGAAGACTTTTGGGCGCTACTGTACATCGTCACAGGATTCAAGTTCGAATTTCGAGTTCCCTGAATCCGAAAAGGTTGCGCCCTTGCAAGGCGCCTGCTCAGATGTAGTATCATAATCAATGGCCTGATCCACGATTGGTTGTCCTTCGTACATGTATGTATAGTTGACGGGATTTTTGGGTTGTAGATGGTATGAAAAGTTTCAAAGTATTTGTTCAACAAAAATTTCTTAAAAAGGTCCAGAAGCTTAGATGCAACCCAAAACTGATTTTGCGAGAAAGGGGCAACTTGACGATTTGTAACAGGAAAACCTTAATTTTCCCATATAAAAACGCTTTGCTTCTGTGTGAACCATTACGGTAATAATTGGGAAAGGGGAAATAAAAAAGGGAAATGAACTTATCCTGGATTTCGCCGTCTTTCAACAACATTCATTCAAAATTATCTCAATTTTCCCGTGTCATATATATTGTTTTACCGAATTCTGACAATGGAGAGAACATTTTCCCAAGTTATTTCCTTGATTTTCTCAAAGAAGGCATATCATATGGAAATTGAGAGCCACGAAACCATTGCAGTGAACCGGATACTGCTACTGAAATGAAGATTTCTATCTGTCAGACCAGGAATCTGTTGTAAAACCTATTTCCGCTTTGAAAGTTTAATTCGAAACAATTCTGACATAAAGTGAAAGGTACGGTAGCGATGAACTTGGCTGTGATATATACAGGGGGTGCCAAAAAAAAAGTAATTTTGTCTCCTCCACTTTCGACCCCATTTAGCCGAACTACAGTAAATTCTATTGAGGTATTCTCATCCCCAGAATCAAGAGCAGACCTAACTCTATCACTATACTCCGTGGCAGCCTCCTGCACGAGCAGAAACGGGAGCAAGGAAAGACTGAACAAGATGTATCACCTCAACTGGGCAAAATCCGAAATTTCTTCGCCCTCTTTCACACCTTGCTGACGTCCGTTCAATCTGGGTACCTAAGGGGATTCATACCGGATGGTGCTCTTTAACATTGCGTTTTTCCCGGGTTCCCAGCGCCCTTCGTTTCCAAGAGCCAAAACGTTCCCCTACCACTGAAACCCCTCCGGAGGCGGATTCGAGACATGAAAATGATACTTTGGATCATAGCAGCCTTGTCCAAGCAGCAGGGGCTCTGCGACTTCCAAGAACCGAAGGGCCAACCCTCAGGAAGCTTCCCACAAAAGACCTACCACGGAGCTTGGCTCCACTGTTTTTAGCGAATTTTTAAATGTAGGTACTCCGAAGCCCGACTGCGCCGAATGAAACCTCCATATTTTTATGAACATGAACGTGAGGAGCCACAGCTTGTTCCTGCTTTTAGAGGAACATTTCGGGAATGTTTTGCCCCAATACCTTTATCTCTTTCTTTTCCCTACGTTTTGTAAAATTGGCAGATGTGAGCCGTGGGCAAAATTACTTTTTTTTTGGCACCCCCTGTAGACCATCCGGCTGAAAAACATGTTTTCATGAACAATGGAGCTTCACGATGCCATTGCGCTCCTTTATTTCTTCGTTTTATTACCAGACACTAGAAAGCTGTAATGGAACCTTAAGCATCAATGGGCACATAAAGATAGCTCTTATACCATACAATGCCCCCAAGGCTCACACCTTCGTCGAGGATTCATCGACGGATAGAGGATTGTATTCTGGGTAGGGAAGTATGGGTCGTATGTAGGGTTGAAGGGGGTCGTATTTAGAAGCGATGGGGTCGTATTTAAAGGAATCGTCCACGGAAAATGAGTTTTTGTGTTACCCATATGTTTATGTTGTATTTGCTTAATATTGGCCTCATGCAAAATTTCACGCGAAAAAATGTGAATCTGGCTGAGATACAGCACCACAAAGTGCGGTCCCAGTGGGCGGGGCCTCCGTGTAAAAGCCTCGTCCTATCTTCCGCCGCCGTTGGGAACGGAGAGTAGGACTGTTTACGTAACCTTCTGTTCCTACAATGCGTCTCCGACCACGGCGGACGCGGTACGAGGGTTTTACACGGAGGCCCCGCCCACTGGGACCGCACTTTGTGGTGCTGAATCTCAGCCAGATTTACATTTTTTCGTGTGAAATTTTGCATGAGGCCAACATTAGGCAAATACAACATAAACATATGGGTAACACAAAAACTCATTTTCCGTGGACGATTCCTTTAATTAGAAATGGAGGAGCCAGAAGTTATCAAAGTTAACACTAGTTATTAGGTCGAAGGTGTTGGCACATAATCCAAAATCTGCTTTCTCTTCATTCATTTGGAATAGCAAGGCTTTTCATAAATGAAAGCTATGGTTCGATGACTATCATATGGTAAGCCCGATCGGTTGGCTTTGAGATACAGTATGGGGGGTCATTTATCATTAGTCGAGTTTGGTCGAGCTCTAATGGCGTTTTGCTATCTACTATTAGGTTGCCCGGAAAGTTCTCAGCGTTCTGTAATACTTTTTTTGTACATTCATTGAGTAAATTTAATTAAAATTTAACTGACTGATTGATGAATTGATTAAAAACTCATTCTCCCTCAGTATTACATTCTGAAGAGAATTTTTTGTGCTATCTGACGGTATAATTGCCATTTCATTGCTCGATGAACTCTCTATACCCAAGACTTTTTGAAGCATGTCAAAAGAGCCAGTCGAGAAAGCTTGACAAATTAGCCAGGGTGGGGCAGATAGCGTTGAAGAAAGCACCGTGCGACAATGGTTCAGCAAACTCCGCTTTAGAGATTTCAACTTCAATGATGAACCTCGTAGTGGTCGACTCAAAGCGATACCTGGCGAGGATCTGAAGGCGTTTGTGGAGGCTGACCCATCAAAATACTTCGAGAGTTTGCAGAAAAGCTAGCTGGTAAATCCAGTGTTGCGGGTGGTCTAAAACGCATTGCGAAGGTGAAAAAACTCGACAAGTGGGTGCTTCACAATTCGAGTGTCCGAAAGAAATTGGCACGTCTCGAGGTTTCTTCTTCACTGTTTTTGCAAAACAAAAACGACCCGTTTTTGGACCGAATTGTCCCCGTGATGAAAAGTGGATAATGTTTGATAACGGGAGACCCTCCGGACAATGGTTGGATGCCGACGAACCACCGAAGCCGAATCCAAAGCCGAATCCTCACGAAAAAAATTATGGTCACGGTGTCGTGGTGATCGGCTGGTGAGATCCACTATGTCTTTTTGTCACCAAGCCAAAGCATCACAGCAGAGTCCTACTGTGAAAAATCGACAAAATGTACCGAAAACTGCGAGCTGCAGCCAGCGCTTGTCAACGGGTAGGGCCCGATTTTGCGGAACAACACACGTCCACACGTTTCACAAACACTATCAATAAATTAAACGAATTGAGGGTTGATGTTATACCTCACCCTCCATATTCTTCAGACCTTCCATCAACCGACTATCGCCTTCTCAAACATTTCCGGAACTTCTTTGCCGGAAAATACTTCATCAGTCAGAATCAGGCAAAAAAGAACGTCATGGATTTCGTAGATTTTCGACCACCCATTTTTTTCTCTGATGGGATTTATCGACTGGTGTCACATTGGCAAAAGTGTGTTGATTCGGACAATGCCTATTTTGATAAATCCGACGAGTATTAAGAAAGTTATGATCGTATAAAGTGAAACACTCAAAACGCTGAGAAGTTTGCAGTCAGAACTTTGAGATTTACCTATTTACTACTAAGGATTTACTTACTTCCTACAGCTAGTTACGTTCTTTGGATAGTCGTTTCTCTGAATTTTTCCTCGGAGCGAGACAAAGTCTCCACTTTTTCTGCGACTTTAGTGCAGGAATGAAGTTGAGGTGTGGGGGAAGGGATTACACGTAGGCTCAGAATGTCAATAGAACAAATTCCCGTAGTAACGGCCCTTTTCTAGTGGTGTTATCCCAACGATCGTTAGCAACCAACCCACCATGCCCAGTGTTCAGCGATATCTTTGCCTAAGCTCGAACAGGAACCAATTGCCTTCTCAACAACGGGTGAAGCGAAGACAAACGCTTGGCTGTGCGGAGTCACTCAGATTTATTCAGCACTCTTTTGTGATACTCCCCCACCCATCTCCCCTCACCACCTTTCTTCGAAGTAGCACCTCTTTAGCCGTCGCCATCCCTTCGTGCTCCTAGAGTTGGCATACAGCATGGTCATGTCTGAATCACTCGGAAAAATGGAAATAAGTTTGGCCATGAGCCAGAATCTGAGAAGGGTTATTCTTGCGTTCGTCTGAGTATCCACGATTTAAACTATCATTGACCTTTGCCAATGAAGTGAAAGGAAATTGCTGCGTACTTTGAGAGGCAATCAGGTTTTCCGTCGCTACTTTTCCAGTCAGACGTAGTAAGTGGTTTCGAATAGCGAAGGGCTTTTTATGGCTTTTGCTGAAACACCGAAATCGTGCATTTTCAAACGAGGCATTTCTTTTTGCTTTTTCCTAATGTATTTTGTTTTGGATTTTTGTCGTCAGCGTTCTTCTATAAAACATTATGGAACCTCCAAATATTGTTCGATGCTTCGCTTTTCGAGAAGAACTGAACGTTCTGTAACGTCCCAGAACTGATCCATTTTATAATGGTCCACCCTTCAGCTATGAAATGACGTAGCTTTTTTCGTGGATGGTATGAGGATTGTCAGTTCTAAAGATTGTAGGACGAATTATCAAACTCGCGTTGATGTCCCATTACCCCTTCTTCAGTCTTCACTTAGGTCTTACATCTCGTGTTACTTTTTTTGAGAAGGGAAGGGACTGAGTTTTCAGTGTTATGCAGTCCCTTCTTAGGATACGCCACGCATCTAGTTCCATTAGTAATCGTGGTGGCACGTGGGTGCGACTTGGCCCATACAATGACTGCGGGGGACAGCCGAGGAACAAAATCACTGCTTTTATTTTCCCAGACAGGTCCGGTGAACAGGTAATGTCCGATTATTCCCTGACGACGCAAACCCCATCATCGATGATTGAGCTGTCTAAAATACTGTACGAAATCAGGTTTACAAGTTCTACTTTATCACTGCAAAGGTTGGACGAACCTGAAAAGCCTAATTTTTTCCGCATTTTGAAGTCTAAAGACTCCAAAGGGGCAAATTTGGCAGATTGTGAAACATGAAAGTAGTGGTGCCTAACAGTGTAACCATAGAGAAAACCCTCCTTCTCCCTCACACCCCTCTGCGTCACTGGCCCGGGTATACAGCAGACGGGCGGGGATTCTATTGGGTTGGGGAATAAGTCCCCGCCGTTTTATTCAACCCCGTTTTTCACATTGTTCCCTCCATCTTTCGACAAAGCCAATATATGTTTTCTATAGAGCTTTTCTTGCTCTACAGAATGCTACTATCTGTTTTTTGATTTCTTCGACAACCTAATATTTATGAGGTTTGGAAATGAAGTGAGCTGAAGGCAAAAAAGTGGCACTTGCGCACCTCATCTTTCTCGTCTGCCATCGAGACCAAAAAATGTATGTGTACATGTTTTCGATAGAGCTTTTTCAGCTCTACAAAAGAGTTGCACTCTTTATTCAAATCGTTCAACTTTTTGCTGTTTTTAAGACTTACAAATGCGGTACTCGCAAAAGTGTGCTTTTTCGTTATCTTCTTTTTCTCGCCTACCATCGAGATTGGAGAGGGTATGCATATACGCATTCGATAGAGCTTTCTTTGCTCTACAAGATGATACCACTCTTCTTTTGTATCCTGTCAAATTTTAGCATGTGGGAGTAAGTCTCCACGTGTTTTTCAACTCAAAATTGCGTAATGAAAACAAATTTTTTTTGGCAGATTGTTTTGTATACTTCGATAGAGCTCTTTTCGCTCTACAAGATATTGATTACCTTTTTTGTTAAACTGATTTTTGACATTTTTTAGATCATTTAAAAGTCGACGAAATCGGGCATTTTTGTCACATGGTGTCGAAAATGCTCGATTTCGTCGACTTTTAAATGTTCTAAAAAATGTCAAAAATCAGTTTGAACAAAAAAGGTAATCAATATCTTGTAGAGCGAAAAGAGCTCTATCGAAGTATACAAAACAATCTGCCAAAAAAAATTTGTTTTCATTACGCAATTTTGAGTTGAAAAACACGTGGAGACTTACTCCCACATGCTAAAATTTGACAGGATACAAAAGAAGAGTGGTATCATCTTGTAGAGCAAAGAAAGCTCTATCGAATGCGTATATGCATACCCTCTCCAATCTCGATGGTAGGCGAGAAAAAGAAGATAACGAAAAAGCACACTTTTGCGAGTACTGCATTTGTAAGTCTTAAAAACAGCGAAAACTTGAGCGATTTGAATAAAGAGCGGTACCATTTTGTAGAGCTGAAAAAGCTCTATCGAAAACATATGCACACACATTTTTTGATTTCGATGGCAGACGAGAAAGATGAGGTGCGCAAGTGCCACTTTTTTGCCTTCACCTCACTTCATTTCCAAACCTCATAAATATTAGGTTGTCGAAGAAATCAAAAAACAGATAGTAGCACTCTGTAGAGCAAGAAAAGCTCTATCGAAAACATATATTGGCTTTGTCGAAAGATGGAGGGAACAATGTGAAAAACGGGGTTGAAAAAAACGGCGGGGACTTATTCCCCAACCCAATAATTCAGCTGACCACGAACATTGTCCCGTTTTCGGCGGCAACTCACCTGGCTGCAGGACTGCAGGACGACACGCCGTGTTGGGGGGTCGTGATAAGACCCCAAGCTGCACTTTACAATGCGCATTTCGCCACATATCACCTCTCTGAAGTAGGAGTTTTGTTTCCAGCGTACATTCACAGTTCTCAGTTTTCCCTTATCTCTTCCGGTGCCTTCAAGAAGATATCGTCTCAAGAAAGGAAGGACGTCAAACTCCCTTTGCAGCACTTTTTGGATGCTATAGGGAACAGTTTCGGGTCTCATAGATAATATTTGCTTGGGATACTTGAGAAAAGTGTGTTGAATCTAAAGGTTTTTAACTGGTTTAGAGAAATGTATTTGAGTTATAATTTTCTGAAGTGAGACTATCCTGAAAGGCGGGTACTTCTCAAGCGAAGTAATTCTTTCTCTAAAGGCTGGACATTATGTCAAGCTTTCTATGAACAGATTCAAAGAAATATCGATTTCTGGGGAGATCTGTTGTCGATGGACTGCACAGAAACTAGCGTGTTTCATTAACTGTTTCGATTGCGACTATTCAACCTGAACTTGAATTTCATAGATCCTCTTTCCTCATAGTTATATCAGCTACGTTATCAATATCAAGCTACATTTGTTGCCATCACGACATTATCCTGCTGATATAAGTGTTATCATTAATTTCGTAATTACATCAACATTATCAATCCCGCAAAGAAATTCATCTAATTTTGTGTAGAGTAAATTGCCCTGCTTTGGGGTATTGTTCTCTCGAGCCTCATGGGAATCTTAATGTGTAAAAACAATAAAAACAATGTGAGGCCACAAAGTTCGTTTCTTGAAATTCAATCAAACAAATTTGGAGCGTCACATTAATTTCACCTTTTTATTACTCGGCATTGTGCTGAATTCCGTTCCCTTCGAATAACGCGTGCCTCCGGGTAATAATCATAGATCCATTCAGATTTCTTTTCCTTATTACAAGCTCAGGAACCTCTGAAACAGTTGAACAAACACTCCAAATAAACAAACGTATTATAACAACGCGTCTCTTGAGCAATAGCAGTTAGAAGCAAATGAAACTTGCCCAACGCCTAAATAATTCTGTTACAATATCCCCCTTTACTGAAAATTTCTCTTAAACTTATCACTTGATCTCGATAAACTATACAAAATCGAAAATAGATAGTTCATCACGTTCCTTTACTGCTTGGAACAAAATAAAAATTCTCAGAATCTAACACAACCAGTTCATCCTTCATTGTTTGGAACAAACCAAAAACTAAGACAATTACTTCATTTTGCATTTTTCAATCTCAATTTAAAAGATACTACGTTCGAGCCCTAGGGCATCCAATCTTCATCTACATGCTGCACTTATTTAGGTTTCTCTCGCTAACTAATTACACATGGCAACTTTTCAATTTGCTCACCTAGATGAAGAAGAATGTCTACAGAAGAAAACTTTACTATTAATAGCAGAAATATAAAGTGAAAACATTGGAGTGAAACAAGAAATCAGTTTTGTCTCCGTTCGGCACATATCCTTATACGTAAGTCAAACATGACAAATGACAAGTATGCTGAGTTATGGGCAAAACTCCGCTCTCGGCGGGATTCGAACCCACACTCCATGCTTTGGAGCACGGGTTCGAGTCTCGCTGTGCGAAGCTTTCCCCCGTAACTCAGCATACTTGTGATAACTTCCGCATCGTGGGCTGCGGCGAAAATCGGCAGCTTTTAAAAATCAAAAACATCAAAATCAGTCACAAGTAAATTCTTTCTGTGTTCATCAAATCTGTCCAACTACAAAAAAAGACCTGGGCAATGCAAAAGCTCGACATCTCTGAGAATGACTATGACATTCCTAAAGTAAGGAAAGAGCTACTGAGTGTCACATTTATTCGTCTGCAGACCACTTCATCCTTTTTTTATGAGGTTTATTTATGAGCTCATTGCTATATTTGCTATTCAAACCATATTTTTCATTAAAAAAAGATCGTCAAGTTTGATTGTTATGGCCTTGGTGCTGGTACTCACGGAATCTGGCATACGACGATACTATATCCGAGTGCATTATCTCTGCGTAATACTACTTGATTCAGTCACTACACAGTCGGCGTTGCAAGAACAATTGCAACAATCGTATTCTGAGGTCGGGGTCAACTGTGCACCTCCCCCTTGCCACGGGTGTATATCGTTAGGACGGAAACGTCGCGTGGTCGTGTTCGGCACGCGGCGGGATGGTGCGAGCTATGCGCGCCGTATTAGTTGAGTCCTGAAGCGATTACGCCTAGAATGAGGCGTAGAGCACCGTCTTCGCTGCAAGACCCATCCAATACGGCGCGTATAGCTCGCACCATCCAGTCGCGTGCCGAACACGACCACGCGACGTTTCTGTCCTAACGATATACACCCCCCTTGCCACTATGCCTTGCTGCCTGTGAACGCAGCCCCGCTCTGTCGGCGCTGAGTATGGAAGCGGCCTCAGAGTTTCCATATGATAGCTTCGCCAAAATATTAATCTCCACCAACGAGCATGCAGCCATATTTTGACCAAAATCAAAGCCGAATAATAATTGAATAAATGGGCAAAACACGCAGTAATGACTTATGGGTTGCTGCAAGCACTAGACCGTGCAAGTGGCCCAAATCTGTGAGGTGCAGTGCCGCATACCGCTTATCTTGCACAAAATTTGGTGGGTTTGAAAAAACCAGAAAGGCACAAATCGCCATGACTGCATTTCCGACAGTACGCAGATTAAGACTACAAAAATTAGCTTGGTAAACCCGTCAGAGGGTGGCGATATCTAGCTCTTCATGATTGCGGAAATCGTTGCAGTAATAAGGATTGAAAATGCGTAGAGGTCAAGAAAGAATCCGCGGCACTTTTAGAGTTTGGGGTTCCACTGGATTCAGTGGAACCCCAATGCTCGAACCTTGCAGGATAGGGCGATTTTCAGGATATACTCCGTTTTGGCTGGAAAATCGTTCCTGGAGTAATTTGACCTGCAAGAAACAAATATGATGACTATTCTGTGGAAAACCTGGCGCGCCCGGCGCCGATTAGATGAAATCTTCGAATACTTGTGGCGCTGGCGTCAGTCAGTTTTCCATCGAGGAGTGGTAATTTTACTCAGATAGTCACGCCATTCCGATGGACGAGTCTTGGAAAGATTACCGCCTGCTTCCATGTGTCATGTACTTGTTCTAGGGTAGAATTACCTTCTAATACAAGCTTCAAGTCAAATATTACTAGTACCTGAAAATCATTTTTTCAACCTTATCGAAATAAGGGCTAGTGGAGCTGCTTTGGTTAAATAGTGCCAAATTCGCTTCTTGTCCCAATGGTTTTCATACTAGAACTGCTTTTTTTGCAAAATTTACATCAGTGGCACTTGGCTGACTCAGAACATACAGGAGGTGCCAATAAAAAAAAAGTAATTTTTCTCTACTTTCAACCCCACATTAGTCGAGCTTCAGCAAATTCTGACAAGGTGTTTTCATACCCAAATCGAAGAGCACACTTCATACTATCACTGAACTCCGTGAGAGCCTTCTGCACGAATAAGAACGGGAGCTTATTCTGAGTGAATATGAGGCGTCACCTCAACACGGCGAAACCCGAGATTTCGTCGCCCTCGTTCAGAACCTTCTAAGACCCTTCCACTCGGGGTACCTGAAAGGATTTATAGTGGGTAGTGTTCTTAAATATTCCGCTTTTTTCGGGTTTCCAACGCCCTTCGTTTCCAAGAGCCAGAACGTGCCATTACCACTGAAACTCTTCCGGGGGCAGGTTGGAGAGATGAAAAATGATACTTCTGATCATAGCAGCCTTGTCCAAGCAGCAAGGGCTCTCTGACTTCCATGATCCGAGGGGCCAATCCTTGGGAAGCTTCCCACAAAAGACCTACCACGGAACCTGGCCCCACTGTTTCAAGCGGACCTCGACACCGTAGGTGCTCTGAAGCCCGGCTGCGCCCACTGAAGGATTCATATTTTTATGAAGGTGAACGTAGTGAGTCACAGCTCGTTCCTGCTTCCAGAGGAACATTTCGGGAATATTTTGCCTTACTACTTTTACCTCTTTCGTATCTCAATAATTTGTATACATGGCGAATGCTAGCCGTGAGCAAAATTACTTCATTTTTATGGCATCTCCTGTATATTCAGGGCACCACTAAGTAATAGCGATTTCGGGCTTATGAATACAACTCAAAATTCTACCTCATATTAAGAGGCACACTACGCGATAATCGATCTAGTGCCTTACTTTCTTGAGGCGAGTACGTTCTCAGCATTTAAGTGCTCAGGTTGCATATTTGTTGCGGCTGCACGGTGACCCCCACGATGGTGCGGAGGTGTAGTCTGAGCAGTCATTCAAGGAATTATTCCTCCCAAGAAAGTGAGCCACTAATCTGGTCATCGTCTGATGGGCCTTCAAGCACTAGTTTCCTCAGGTATACATAATATGTACCAAGAATACGTTATGAATAGCCTTCCAGCCCTATCGTCAAAGTACTTCACTGCTTCTACAAAAAAAAAGCATTGAAAGGAAAATACCAGAGGCACGGGGAATGAAAAGGCTATTCCCAGAAATAAATGGCTGTGACAAGCCGCGTGACTCTCTTCAACTAATCACACGACTGCACTGCCATGCACTCTGTGCAATGAATGTGATACTATGCATCACCACGACAGTCATGGCACATCTACGCTATTCTCTGGCCTGCACCTCTCACTGATCTAAAGCTGAGATCAGTGTGAGTTGCCAAATTTTACTCCAATCCTACCTATCCAGTAAGTATAGTGTTTCGTGCAGCAGAAACCCAGTGCTGCATAAACCTCACTGGCCGTATCCTGTGCAGTCCCTATATAACGTACAGTCCATTTCCCGACGGCTGCTAGGGCGGGGCCTACGGACTTGGATGAATGTGTACCGATCTCTATCACCCCGCCACACACTCTCATCCAAGTCTGTAGGCCACACCCTGCCAGCCTTCGGGAACTGGACTGTAACTTGTCCTACTTCACGTCTGGGTAAGCGCTAAGCGCTGAAAGCTCGCATACGAAACTATTTATAGCGCCGATGTTCTCGTACTACTCGACATAAGATTTCGAAGTCTCACAATGTTTGCTTCAGGTTTCGGTACTAGTTCAGTTGCGTTTTCGTGTAGCCTAAACGCTGTCGCATTTCTCATAGGATCGTGCCTGACTTGAAGTCCTGCAAAATTATAGTTTATTCTTTCCAGATCCTCAACGGTCTAAGAAGACGGCTTGCTGAGTACCTACTCTGATATGGGCAAATGACGTTCGATATCCATGTGCTGTTAGAATGAACCTTCTTGGTGAGCGTGTGTTTCAGTGTGAACCCTATACCCAATTTCAATCTTCCTGTGATGTCAGATCACTCTTCTGAGGATGCTTGTTTTGGAAAAGATAAGACTTGAGACTAATTTATTATTGTATCATGTGCAACGATAAAAGGTAGATCACTGGCAAAAGGTCTCAATTCCACGCGTACATCAAGGAGGAATGACCCTAATCACAATCTCGTTCCGGGGGTGCAGACCAAAACACCCGAACTGTGTCGTCACGTCACGCGAACTATGACACTGACGCGATCGTTCTTCAGCTGCACAGCTTATAGTTTGCCGCACGCGAAGGGTAGTAGAGCGAAGCGCTGTTGACTTGACCGTCTTTGAATACCCTGTCCTACATTCCGTTTAGGGCAACCAGAACTCCTAGGATCGAATGTTGGCACTAGTATTATGAGCGACAATTCTGTCTTCTACATCAGCTAGCTCAGTCCGTCCCTTATTTTTTGTGGCTCATCTACCTCAATAGAGAGTAGTGTGGCTGTAAGTGTGGGGCTCGATTGGTCGAATTTTCGCTTCGCGGCGTCGCACTCGCGGAGCCGTCAGTACGAGTCGCTGGAATTCCGCTCAAGACGCAACGGGCTGGTACCGTAAGGGACCTTTATAGATTGCACCTATTTTAAGCAATATGTTTTGAATTAGAATTTCCCAAAACTGCAATATGAGCTCTCCATCGTCCTTCAAGGCCAATATATGCGTAGCTATCACTGCTTCTACTGTACTTGAGGTTGTTGTTGATTGTTGTGTTATTTTGATAGACTTCGTCAACTGTTAATGCTCCTGCAGAAACTTCTATGGATCACTCACTGCAGAATGAGAGTGAACTATAACATTCAAATTACCTTCAATATTTCAATTTTCTCAGAAAGCATAAGAACAAAAGCAAATAGCCAATCTTCGAAGGTTCCTCACGGTACCGGACCATTGCGCCTTGTGCGGAATTCCAAACGACTCGCACTCGCCGCGCCGTTCGCCGCGGCCGGTCGCACGAAAATTCGACCAACCGACCCCCACCCGTGGCTGTAGAGTGTGCTGATCCGTGAATTATTTTAGCTTACGACCAGCACGGAAAATCGATCAAGAGTGCGCTTTTATTCATCGAAAGCGCTAAAATTTCTAATATTTGGTGAAGTTGCCATTAGTAAATCTGCGTTTTATTAGAAGGGAAAGCGCTCACAAGCCCATAAATGGCTAAGTGTGATGTCTCGATCAGACAAGCCATGTCCTTTCCTTAACCCCCTTGGATACTGTCCACTTTTGCATGCATAAGGCACTTTTTTGAAACACCAACTCCTCTGCTGCATGTGATGACAAATGACATTCGGTGAATTTTGAATTGATGTGACAGCACTTGCACAGCCGGTAGGTGTGCAAAATATATCATACGAGTCGACGACAGAACAAGCACGTCATAGCGCAACACAGCTCATTCAAAAGTTCTGTAATGTGCGATGTGATGTTCGGAAAGTGCATTACAATTTTGAAGTGCGGCACACAGCAGGAGCCGAAGATGCAATGAAGCAAATACATCCTCCGATTTGAGATGAGGTAGTCAAGCGTGAAAACAGTGGTACTTCATACCTCATTCATGGTTCAAGGGTCTCTAGTGATGTCATTGCGATTGTTTCCTCCTTTTCCGTGATTTTATCGCAAGCTTCCAATAATGCTTAAATATCCGTTGCTGCCGAATTTCAACGATACCCTTTATGCTCAAAGCAGTTCATGCTCTATCATGCTCTAAAGAATCGTCCACGAAAATTTGTGATTCTAACTCTTCTGGAATCTTTCTATTAGATAGAGTACATATACAGGAACATGAAAAGAACCAAGTAATTCAATGAATTTCAAAGCAGAAACCGAAAAACTGGGAAAGAACAACTTGGTAGTAGTTTGAGTTCCCGCCACATTTCCTGATGCAACGTTTGAACAACCGTCAGCGGCCAAAGCGCAATTCGAATTTTCGCGCCCACTGATGATTTTCTTCTCAGTCTGCGACTCTGACCACATGACTGTCGCCTCTTTATTTCTCAGCTTTCTAGCGTTCAAACCCTATCGGACGCTTCACACCGTCGTCCGTCACTGTGGGAAGCTTTATCTTAGCCGAATTCTTGTTTTTCTCCTGGAAATTTGCATCTGGCCCCTAGTAAGCAAATATAACCAAAATATGCGATTATGGGAAGAACCTAGGTTTCCGCTAAAGATTCCTTCACGAGATGGCCACCCGAGGCTGGCCAGAGCCAAAGAGTCGGCACGGAAAGCAGCAGCTGAAGTGCTGCTACAAAAAACGCCATTATTGACCAGCTCAGAAGACACGCTGGCACAACAGAAGACGACTACAAGTGCTGCGGTGGGCCTGCCAATGAGAAGTACATGCCAATATTACGATAATCCATATCAGGGTGCCAAAAAGTAATTTTTTCTTCATCACATTCATCACTATATTAGTCGAACTTCAGCTGAATCTGACGAGGTATTTCCATCCCTAAAAATGAAAGAAGACCTCACACCATCACTATACGCCGTAACAGCTGTCGCGCGGAAACGAGAGTTTCTTCCCAGTAAACAAGATGTGTCACCTCAACAGAGCAAAATCCGAAATTTCGCCTCGCCGCCCTCGTTCACAACATTGCTAAGGTCTGTTCACTCTGGGCACCTCAGGGAATTCCTATTGGGTGGTGTTCTTGAAAATTACGTTTCCCGGGTTCCCAGAGCCCTTCGTTTGCGAGAACCAGAACGTGCCATTACCACTGAAACTCCTCCGGAGGCAGGTTTGAGACATGAAAAAAGATACTTCGGATCACAACAGCGTTATTCAAGCAGCGAGGGGTTTGTGACTTCTATGAACTTTAAGGTAAGTCCCCAGGAAGTTTCCCTAGAGAGACGTGCAATGGTAGGTGGCTCTGCTATTTCAGACGGACCTTATCACCGTAGGTCCTCAATAGGCCGACTGAAGGCTCCATATTTTATGAAGTGGAAGTAGTGAGCTACAGCTTGTTCCTGCTTCTAGAGGAGTATCTGGGGAATATTTTGCCCTAACGCTTTTATCTCTTTCTTTACACTCCGTTTTGTACACTTGGCGGATGTGATCCGTGAACAAAATTACTCTTTCTTAGGCACTCCCTGTATAATCGCGTCAGCCCACTATCGCGCCACACCAATATCCAAACACCTCATCGTCGTCGAAGATCGTGTTACATGAGTAACAGCGATCACCGGTCGGCACACTGAAGTACGCATATCCATAGATAGACAAAGCCAAGGCCAATGTAGAAATTCAAAAAAAAACATCTGGATTTCTCGCGGCTATCGACGATATCACGATGTTGATCTCAGAAGCATCGTTAGAGATAGGTTGGACAATTGTGTATTGTGAACGTTGAGATATGAAAGTATAACAGTAGTGCAAGAACGGAATGAAAAGGTCAAGATCCCGAGATGTAGGGACCCGATAACGCTCATTTTTATTCGTTCCCCTTTCCCTTCCTCTGCCTCAACAACCAGTGAAGGTAGATGCCGACAGTTAGGGGCTAGCCAGCCCGCCACGAATGTCCCCTGCCTTCGCAGCAGCAACTTACCCGGCGGACATGAGGCAGCGTAGTGACTGGTAGCGCTTTGGGATGGCGTCGCGGAAACAATCGCGAGGCGCGCGTTTCCAGTGAAAGTTTCGTCACAAATCCTCTTCTGGACTGAAATATCTTCTCTGAACATATAGTGACGGAGGCAACCACTACACTAGAGAATGTGTGTTCCCAGTTCCCATTTTCTCCGTACACCTTGCGATGTCTTGAAATACCGATGGAATTGTAGCAATTGTGGGTTTAAGGATAAGGGTGTTGCAAGTGCCACTCAATCGAAAGATCTTACCAGGAATTCTCATGGAGGCGTGGTTAGGCTGCGTTCATACTTTGCGCACCAACACCGACACCCGCACCGACGGCGGCAATTTGACGCCGGCACTGGCAGTGACGGAGGCAACCACTGCACTAGTATGTTTACTATGGCTAGAGCCCACGACTTCGCATTCGAATCTTTAAATGGTGCCGAGCTATTCGAATTTTGAATCCAAATTCGTGGGCTCTCGCCACGATCTATACTGTAGTGTGGTTGGGTCAATCGTTTTACAAACGGAGCGCTTCACCGAAGTGCCGCCGTGGTCGGCAGCGGGCACATGATTTTGCCTCCCGTTGCAGCTAGTGCCGGCGTCGGCGCGCAAAGTATGAACGCGGTCTTAGGTAGGTACACGTACTACCCGTCAAGGCTCACAACACCAAACAATGAGGGTGTGTGGCGATTGGTTGAATTTTCGCTTCGCGGCGTCGTCAGTACAACATGCCACAGTCATTTGGAATTCCGCTCAAGACACAGTGGGCTGGTACCGTGAAGGATCTTCAAAAACGGCAGATTGGAAACTTCGGAAGTTCGCTTCTGTTGTTGTTGTGCAGTTTCAACAGATAGAGCTACAAACGACTCGCACTCGCCTCGATGCTCGCCGGGGACGGCTGTGCGAAAATTCGACCAATCGCCACACCACCGAGCTGATGGTGATTTTTTTACTTAACTTGTAGATGCACGTCCGTGGTGCTCGTATTGAAGTCCTGGAACGACGGCGCAAGCCCTTGAAGAACGTAAGCGTTGAGCCCAGCCATGCAGATACTATTTTTGTCCTGCTAATGCACGTCGGTTGTAGAAGCCAAATGCAGGAATCTGCGAAATGACGCGAGTGCTGGAAAACCGGGACAAGGTTGACGTGCTCGGACGCATCATTCGAGGACTGTTTTGCATCACTCACGTTTACGGAGCATGAATGAAACTTGAGAAACGATTATTAACTTCAGCAAGATTCGATGGAAATTCCCATCTGATCTTGAGTACAGCAGGGCTCTGCCATTCCACTACTTCCTAAGCTAATTGTAAGTGCTTCACAGGTGCCATGTGCTGATAGAGGCGATACTACTGAAGAATGACGGAAATCGACTCAAGCGAGCTCGTTCTCAAAGAGGGCGTTCGGATTCAAATGGAGCGCAAAAAGAAATAGGAAACGAACTGACCCGAAATTCAGTGAACGCGACCGATTGCAGACTTGTGCTGGGTGCTATCGGAATGAGTTGTTGGAGCCTCATATAAAATGTTGCACAGCTAAGGATTCCTGAGGAGTCAATCTGCACACTCAGGCGTATATTTTCGCCTAAGACTCAGTGGAGGAAAGAAGGCATTCGTTTTCCCTTTCTAGGCCTAGGTAAAAATAATGTTCATAGCGGGATATCCCCACCCCCTTATTGCAATACTATCTTGTGGAGAAGTGAGTGCATGAGTAGGTACAGTTTATATCTTCAGTAAATGTTTAAACACTGATATTCTTTTCTATAAAGAAGCTTCAGATCAATAGGATCGTAATGAACCAGACGCGATTTACAACACCGGTCTTCAATTAAATTTAGCCTCTTCGGTGTCATGAAAATAAATGTGTTGTACTGTAGGCCAACGGCTATGGGCCAGGTCACCCATACCGGGTCACCACCTACTCGAATCGAGTTACCGTGCGCGACAGGTGGCTGACGGCCTCTACTGTAAGTTCGCCACGTGTGTGTCGGTAATGTGCCCCACATCGAGTGTACTGACCCATACTTTGAAATTCGGAAGCCGTTTAATAGTTGATGAAATAGGTGAAGCCGAAATCCCAGTACGTTCATGTTCTTCTTTTTTTCATGGTTATCTCATAATATCTTTGTCATAACGAAACGTGCTCGGAATGCTATCTGGGAAACATTGGGTACCGACCTCACATAGTATGTGCATGTAATGGTTAGAAACACTTTACACACAATATAGCAAGCCTCTTCGGAAAACTGAATTAACATATCAAAAATTAGGAAAACAGATGAAAAGATTCTGAAAAACGCGAAAGAAGCTTTGCTCCCGCTTGCAGTTATGACCTAATCCCGTCGCCTTTTTATACTAGCTGTTTATACATCTGATATCGATAGAGAAGTCCAAGTCGGTCTCGTAAAAGAGGAGATTGTCCGGTCGGCTCAAATAAAACACCACAACAAGCACTCATGCCTTTCTATGCATCCTTTTCCATGTCTTCAGAAATCCTTCCTCCGGCCTCCTGCCTTCCATTGCCGAACCGTGGCCACAGTAGGCCAGGACGGCACGATCTGGACAATCCTGGTGAGTCACATGCGGACAAGTTGGTGAAAACCGCTTTCGGTCTTGTTTGTAGTATTAGCTGATCTAAACAGCTGACTGTAAACCTCTGTTGTTCCCGCGAGTATGTGCAGACAATCCCCGAAGAAAGGAACTCTGGGATAAATTTAGCGCTCCGGAGCTCTACTATTAGCTAACCACTTGTCATCCCACTGCGACAACATGGCTAATCACCTCAACGAATACGACACAATGATGACAGCGACACAGCGAGTGTTAGGGGGCGTGGCGATGGTCGTGGCGGCCGCAGCGGGTGGGGTGTGGCCGTGAGCACGAGCTAGAAGCGGGCCGTCCGCTCAATGGCCGGCCGTTTTCGCGTCAGCTCCGTGAACGCCAACACCGGCAACGACACCGCAGCGGTACAGCAGCAGCAACAGCAGCAGCAGTCGCTGACACCCTCAGCAGTTTCACTTACAATCCCATTAAATGGACAGACTCAAGGTGAGTGGTGATGATTCGGGCCCATAGCTTTTTTATGCTTTTCCTTTTTTGGATTCGTTTATCATCGGTACGGTCGCACAGACCCCTTTCTTTCTATCGCCCACTTCGCAACTTCGATCATGATCAATATCAGCGACTCTGAGTGCATGTGGCATCAGTTTAATACTGCTGAAAGAAGCAGCAGTAGCAACAGATGATGACTTTGTGTAGTGTAGCGAGGGGCACGAGCAAATCCAATTGAGCAACTGCTTTCCAATCGCTTTGTCGTCGCATATTCGCCCTTATTAAAGAGCGGATGATGCTCTTAATTATGTGCGTCCGTCTAAAAATCGAACTTGGCAGCTTTGCCAACGCCTAGCAATGATTACTGAATGAAACTGAAGCTAGATTAATGAGCAAAAAGCAGAGCTAATTAATGAGTTATACATTCGACTTCCTGATACCTCTTGCCAGATGCAACATTCCCAGACTGGGTAATTTGTTCCCTTGAGTGGTCTGATAAACCATAGGTTGCAGACGTCACGTGGCTGGCTATGACAAGCCATCAGACGCGTATTTGATGAAAAAGGTCTCGCCAGTTCGAGTGGCGTTTCCTCTGTCGAACAGCCGGCGATAAGCCCCTTTCTCTCACTTGCCGGGAAGAAGTGTGGAATTCATAGTTCGCACCCAATGGGTGGATTGGCACAGCGCTCAGAATTCGAGGGCTGGAATAATAATTCGGAGCATTCCGATGATGTTTTGGTTCATTGACTTTTGAAGAATTGAGGACTTGTGAGGCCAGGCCAGGAGGGGCGGGGGAGGGTGGCACAGTGGAGGAATTTTGAGCACTTGTAAATCTATCCTAGCAGAGTCCAGACTGACTGAGAAAGCTAGCCAAACGAAAAATAAAAAAGATACGAAAAAAATTAAAAAGCCAGTTGTAGACTTTATCTATGCGAGAGGAAGAAGAGAGAATTTGGATGGATCACTCTCCACCCCGCCCTCCCCCTTTCCCCACCCCTTTAGCCAGACAGAAGCTGTTTAATTCAGCTGAAAAACAGTAAATAATTTAGTAATATTACAATATACAACTGTGTAATGTACGGCTCCCTGTTTTAGCCAAAAAAGTTTTTTAAGACCGATTCACCATGCCTTATCGCTCGTAGTTGCAGGTATCATTGCTACGTTCTCCTTCTATCCCAATTTATTTTGTGGATTATAGCAAATTAATTTCATATTTGGCCACTTTCGCTGGTTTCAGTGGCCAGATCTGACCGCTGGAGGCGCAGACATTTTTTGAGCTGCTCATCCAGCACCTTTATATAGCTATTCTCCATGCTTCCGAGAGTTTTCAAGAGTTCCGATTCGATGTTTATCGCTTTGCTGGACGGCGTTGGCAGCAGTAGTAGCCATCGCGCCGTTAATCCAGAGATACACATCTTCTGCCTTCGCCGTCCGCCGCCTCCGTCGCCGTCGGGCTTGGGCCCACTTACCGATTCACTTGTCTAGCTGTTTATTGAGATTAGTGTCAACGTCATTTGTTCGTCGTCGTCGTTCTGATTTGGTGGCCATTAAGCCTCTGTGCTGGCTCAGCTCTCCATTTTCCTCTAATGCCTTGTGATTAGTAGCCCCTCAAAGCTGTTCAGCTCTTTATTGCCATCCATTTATTATAGCCTTTATGACGTTTCCAAATGAACTCAATTTATTTTGCTTGACTCGAATTCTCTATAGAAAGACAGATGACAGCCCTAGCTTAACAACCACTGAGTCATCATTTGAGCGGCTTATGCCTATGGCATTCGACGCTTTTCAAATGAAATCGATCGAGCTGAGTACATCTGTGAAAGCGGACAAGATGGACAGACCTCACCACAAAGAGGATGAAATATTTTGTAATTTGTTGTTTTTCAGTACCCCTAGTGCTGGGCCATATTTGCTATTTTAGGCTTTTTATACCATCTAAGGGTATTCTGATAGTTCAGCCATTATTTGTATTTAGTCAGTTTACGATTCACAGATTTACATACAAACGTGCACATGTGCGTTGCTATGAAAACATCATTGAAAAGTCGATATAAAAGAGTCACAGTTGAAGTGTGTTCAGCTCTGTTCGTCGTTCCCCCCCCCCCCCGTTCCGTGGCCGTGAGCATACTTCTGCGTAGCTGACGAGTGTTGTTGTGAGCTTCCTGTTTGAATTTCCGACGAAACAGCTTTTGTTTGACTGAGCCATTATGGCACAGAGCTGAGTAGAATTGAAATGGAGCTTTCTGAGGGAGGAAATTCCCTGGAAGAAGGGAATAGGCTCAGTGGCTTAGTGCCTGGGAACATTTCTGAAATCATTTCATACATCGCATCTTACGATTCATTCCACATAATTATTGGCTGCATTCTTGGTGCATAACTTGGCCGTTTAAGGGGCTTTTCGTGGACGTTTCCTGCCTGAGTAGAGTATTTCTCATAATCCTTCAAGAACAGCTGGTCATCGAAAAAAGGTTTTTGAATTATTCAGATGTTGACTGATTTTGAAGAATTGAAGTAAAGTGTAGAGAACGTTGGTAGGTAGCCCTGAAATTCCAGAGCGATTACGTGGTAGAATCGATCTTGGCAAATAACAACAATAAGAATAACCTGGGTGACTAACGAGGACGGAATGGCGGTTGAATTCCTTTTCAAGGAATATAATTAAAGGGGAACATTTCAAATGGTAAAGCGGATGAACTAAGGAGGGAATTTGTTGTTACTTTGACTCAACAATGTGGCTCAGAACGGATATGAAGGTTTTCGCTGAATTACATAGAGGAACAGTTCAAAGATGTATAGGCCTTTCGTGCCGTGTGGGTTGGAGGGGGGGGGGTGGCGTGGGAGGAAGAGAGAGACGTAGTATGACGCAACAGTCCTGTACTATGCACTATTGCACCACACATGCTTAGCAGCACGCAAAAGGCCTGCCATGACTTCCTTTCCTTGGAAGGCGTGTAATAGCAGTGAATAGAGAGAATGTGAATTTCAGCTTACGTCATATTCGGTATCCCCGCTTAGTTTGTGTCTTCCGCCTCAGCAGCTGTGTTCATGTTAATCCAAAAAAGTGAAAGCACCTCTAAATACTCTTGCAATTTTTTAAATTACTGGTTGCCATAGAGGACTATCTACATTAATAATAGGAGTCTAATTGACACTTTAATTCATACTTATTTTAACTATTATTATAAATGTAAAACAGTACAAATAGTTTAATGTATGACCTATCAAGATCAGTGAATGACATTTTGATCTAGTCTTCAAACCCTAAGAGGAATATGCCACAGAAATCCCTGGCGAGTAAATAGCATGACAACTTCATGATGCGCCACGCCTCCGTGCAATCCTTCAGATTTGTCTCAACGGCTTAGTCTGGCTGGCATCAAGACAGATAGCAGTTGCTGTATTACAAACAAAGAGCTTATATGAAATAGCTGAAATCGCTTTCCAAAAAGACCATGCACTTCATCTATTCACGAAAAATTTAATTCCTTTTTACAAAAGGTCTTATTTTGCATTAACTCTGTAAGCTAACTGCATCGTCATAGGGGCACATTGAGGTGCACTCTTGTCCACAGTCTCTGATATTTACAACTTTCATTGGGCTTCCAACTTTATTCCAGACCCCAAAAGCTGCACTCTGTCCTGTGACTTGAACAATTGAGGTCCAATTAAAATAGTGCACTCACTCTCCGGTAATTACTCTGGTGATATTTCTGGCAGTGGCCTGCAAAAGTCTCACATATTTACTCGTTAGTGATGGACTGCCTTCTGTCACTGACCATAAGGGCCTCTATTGAAATATGGCATTCAGTCACGGTTTGGTTCGCGGGGAGAAGCTTTATGGAATGTTCTAGAAGAAGACACTCACGAACTTTTCGCGAATTTTCTTTTGGTATAGCGAGTAAGGAAGATTTATGTACATATAAGGTCACTGCCAAAAACGTTCCATGATGCTAACTTGCCTCACTCTGAAATTTTGACATAACGCGCGATTATGTAAACATTTAGCTTGTTATAAAGGTACTATGGAAGAAGTGGATTGATCAGGGGTATGGTAATTTGCGTCAGTAACCTGCAAAGAATCTTATATACAAACACTATAACAGGTGTAGTGACTATCTCTCTTTCTGCAGTGAATTTACCTTTTCGTGACTGACGAAAGTCTTTCATTTTCACATCCAATCAGTCACCTACGTGGTAATGCACAGAAAAGTGGATGAAAGTAGGAAACTCAGCCGTAGGTGATGGAGTATAGCTTCCTCGTCTACTGAAAATCTTCTCAGTAATGTGGCCACCGAAGTATTCTGCTTTTCCTCTCAACAAGCCCTTTTCACAGCTTCGTACATAGCTTAATCGTTTGAGACGCTTTTTCATGAACATTTCCTGCGTTCGTAGGACAGTCGTAGGGCCACTACACTTCCCGCTACGACGATTACGGCCACTTGATCAATTACTGTACCAATTCACACCTAAAGCAACCGAGCTTCCACCTTCCCTGAAGTAAGTTGATTGATACAGAACAGTTTGGAAAACACCGCATCAACTACATAGCTCCTGAAAGTTAATGTAATGGCATGAAGTCAATACAGCCTTCAAAAGATGCCCAAGTGTGTAGCGTAACTCGAAAATTAATCGTGAAATTTGGGCGTATCATGTCTCATTTTATACAGCATATTTTGCTCAATGGTGTTCCAAAAGCGCTTTGAAGCGAGAAGCTCAGCGCCAGCAACGACGCTTTACGAGGGCGTTCATTTCGCCAAGGAAGCAAAGGAACATCTTGCGGAAAGCACTAGCCCTGGCATACCGTTCACTTATGCGATTTCCATCGTTCTCTCGTAGCAATCCCTTTAAAGAAGTCGTGACGTTGCCAGTGACGCATCAAGAAGTGACAGAGAAGCTGACTAACATTGAATAGAGATACATTCCGTGAGTACCTTCCGGTACACGGGGTGCCTAGATGGGCTAGTCGTATGATAGACTGGGGAAGTTGTGAGTCCCTGAACCAATATTTGGGTTAATGCAGTTTTTCGAAACCTAGCGCCAATCGCCGCCTTTTTGGAAGGTTTGATGGAGACGGTTTTCGTCTGCATGTACATATATTTTACTAGATGAGATTGATGGGAAAATGGGCCACTGCCCTGAAGCGGACGTCTCGTTTGCCAATATGAAACATCAAGTGGCAACGAAATGCCACTTCGTGGAAAAACCGAACGGGTGCCACAAATATTACCTCCCACTCGTCTGCTTGAATCACCCCGGCGAATCTCACAAAATGGCTAACTTTGGGAAGGTGTAGCGTGTCTCATAGCTATACCAGGAGAGTTCCAGTTTTTTTTAATTTACCGAAACCTTTGAGTAAGTGTATGGAGATGAGATGCTTTCCCTTATTGCATGAGCAGATTTTTGTGGGAAAACTACAGAAGAAAACGGAGGAAGTCCAGCACGCTGGCGGTGTTTCATGGTGATAAAAGCTATAATATATGCTGATTTATTACATAAGTTTTTCCGGGAAAAACGCAAAAGCGAGGTGTGCGGACAACGCCAGCTGTTCAACCGATCGTTGTCTCGAAAATACTCAAGTTACACCAGTATGAGCAGTAGCAGCACATGCGCTTCATGTAATTTATTAAATCGCTGAGTAAATCCTCAATTTGGAAACTTTCTTGCCTTTACACAGAGACTTGAAAGTGCATATCGATGGAGTGCTGCGCAGCCTCCTCTTGAGGGTTGATTTGGTAACGAGATATGTATGTACTGCAACCAAGTTCATTTGCTGCACTAATTCAGTGGATTCTTTTTTATCAGCCATGGAGTCTGGAGCGTAGAACGCAGGGTTTCTCCAAATTAGTTTTCCGCTCCAATCAAATTCCTATTGAGAATCGATTCGCCTCTCACAATCGATTATGGAGTGATAAATCTAGAAGTCTTATCAGTTGCTTAGTACACTTGTGTGTCAAAATTGACTATGATAGCGGTGTACTATGTAGTCTTTTTTGCTGGGTAAGACCATGATTTAGCGGGAATTGTAAAGTAATTAGCAACTAGTTGAATGGTTGAAATTCATAGCAAGAAAGAAACAGGAGGCAATCATTTAGAATGAAGACTGTTCATATGAGGCAAAAAGCCGAAACGAACCATTTCTTTCCATTATGCTAATTCTCACAACTGTTAATTGACTACATACACCTTCATTTCATTATTTATAATGCTCATTTTGATATTTTGCCCGAGTTTCTGGTTGTACACACTTCTCCTTCTTCAGGAAGTAAAGAGGAGACTTCGAGTTCCGTCGAAAATGAAGGTTTTTGCCAGTAACTTAGCATCCTTATATTAAGATCCTGCAAGCTGCAGCGAAAATCAGCCGCTATCCTCGGTGGCATTAGAATCTGAAAATTGATATTTTCCTGACCTTAAGAACATATCTCATTGAAACACTTTTTCATCGTTTCCTGATTGATTAGTGTTTTTTTCCTGATTGATTAGAATGGTGTGTTACATGAAAGTACGTTTGTAATTATATCCCGATCTGCTCGTTTATTTGAAGCTGTTCCTAGTGAAATCCATTAGCTGAAAGCTGAATAGAATGCAGTCCTTCTTTCGAGTGATCATCTCCTTAAATGATTTTTCTACTTCGAATGAACAGTTATGGAGAGACACTTTCTAGTTGGCATGTGAGCCACGTAAGCCGCTGATACTCTCGGGATCCCTAGGATGTGCTGCTCCTTTTAGCTGTTGGTTTGTGCGGAAATTTGATCGCCTAGTCGAACTTCCATCTATTTTTACGCCATTATCACTTCTTGAAATAACGAGTTTGTTATTTTAGTGGGCAATTTGACTGGTTATCGCGGACAGCCGCAAGCCAGGTCCGGCTGATAAGAAGTTGCCTGGTCCTCCGGCGGATGGCGTGTATTTGTAAGCGTTATCGATGGGGTTATTTCAGTGCATTTATCGTCGCGGAATTATTGAGTTGCGTACCGTAAACTGCAAGAGCATAACATTTTACGGTCATCGTTGATAAGTGTCTTCATTAAAAAGCCGTCAACGATCCCATTCACTCTGACCGATCCGCGATGACTCGATCACGGTTCGATTCCCTGGAAAGTGCTGGGCTGTTTCTTCCTTCGTATCAACGTAAAGGTAAGGTCACCATGGCCGGAATATGGCTATTTTGAGCCGTCGTGTCTCATATTCGAGTCGTGCTCATTATTCATAAGGAGCCAGCTGCACGACTAGTTGCCTTAATGACCTGCATCCTTCTCCTTTTCTTCTTCATCGATCGATTCGTGTAGGGGCTCATAAAAATCTTCAGAAGGGTAGAATTGTTTGCTGTAATGCTTAATGGCGTGATAAGAAGGCAAGACGATTTTCGACCGGAGGTTTTTTCGAGTACAAACGATCCAAAGTCAAGAGGGACGGCGGTGGTTTTTTCGAGTATCCGTGAACATCGCGTGAACCACCACTGCGACCAAGTATTTGTTTATATTGCGCTACCGTCCACAGTTGCTCTTCAACTAGGAATTCATCAGTCATGAAGGGGACAAAGATTTCTTTTCATTTTTCATTCCGGCCACTGCCACTCTCCAGAGAATACTCGGACCTTAATGAAAGAATTTTTTGTACACCAATTTAGCACCATTTCTGCAGCTTCGACCATCTGCCTGCTTTTTCGGGGCCGCGCTGTCATTTTCATTCGTCTTTCAAGACTGCAACTGGTTTAATTAAATTTTTAAAAAGGTTAAAGCGGTATAGGATCGGATGCATGGTTCCAGGCTCAGTGGCCGTGCAACTGCTCCATAGGGCTGTTTTACTAGAAATAACTAATGATCCAATTTCAAAATCCTGAAAAGTACTGTTATGGAGCGAGTGGATCATTTGTTTTTTTTGGAGATACAGATCCTATGTGAGGGCGATGTAGTGCCTAGGGGCGCCGCCACTATTCCATAGGCCAAGAGATTTAGAACTAGAGAGCAATTCCCGAGCGAATCCCCATCTGTGTGGACCACGAATTCCTAGCTATCGAAATCAATTATTTGGTGACAGAATCGTCTGTAAGAAGCAGAACGTCGGCCCACTCAACTGCTCGCCCCGGAAATCATTGCATAGACCAAATAGCATTTAAATGCCACCACGATTCGAATGGTAGAAGAACGCTCGGCCCTTCCCAAAAAGCAATTGCTTGCACAGAATGCTTTCTAAATTCTAAAAAAAGCTAATGCTCACTAGGCAACCCATTATTCACTGTGTCCCTCCGCTCTGATGGGAATGAATGCTACCTAATTCTTAGAAATTTGCCGCAAGGATACTTGCAACTATGTAATTAGTGACTTCAGCTAAAGGAATTTGCTGCTTAGTCAGCTACAGTAAGACCCTGTTCGACACCCTAGTCTATCCACAGGCTCTCGGCAGGAATTATGAAGGAGAAAGGTAAACTGGAAGGGTTGGTAGGTTTGTTCATGTCTTTCTGAATGTTTTAAAGCCTACGTTAGGGGATTTTTGAGTAGTGCGAAACTCCTGAAAAGAACTGTCTCAGAGAGCATCGAACATCTTGTTTGAGTTCATGCGGAATCTCTGTGCGAACTACATCGGAATTCTCCGCGGGCTTGTCGTTGATAGGAACCCATCAACGAGCAGGTCTGGCGGGTGCGGTTTATGGCCTAGTGAGCATCAACCAACAATCACTGCCTACACACATGTGGGGCAACCCTGCTTTCTAAAAAATTGATTTCATATGCTCATGACGATCCAGTGACACTCCAGTTTTGTAAATAAGTGACCAGATCAGGTTTAAAAGGGACATTTTGCATATGGGATCACTTGCTGTTTCAATGAATACCAGTCATTTTTCTGTAGGATTACATTTTGCAGGCTCTTAATCATTGCCTACTGTATAAGCTCTGGTAAATTATGGCCTTGATTCTAGCAAGGATACAGCGACAGAAAACAACTGCCTCTAAAATTTTACGCGTTTATTACCGTTATCGTGCCCAATTTTCCGATAAAATTGGAACCAAATTCAATAAATAATCGTAAAATGTATTATGAGTTCCAATAGATGTCGGTGACCTCCCGATCCATCTTCACTGATTGCAATTTATCGTGCAGGGGTATCCTTGGATGATCAGCAATAGCCATTACAATAAGTGAAGCCGTGAAATATTTCCCAGGAAGGATAATGCGATCACCTGAGGAGGATGGGGGTTTATCTTGACGCATTGGTGTTAAAATGTTCAAGAAAGGGACTTGATGGGACCAAAACTTTGATTTCATGCCAATTCACGGTTTCTGAAATGTATACTGCTTTATTCACGAATTTGAACACATTTTCTGTTAGTATTCAAGAGAATCGTACATTGTTGTGACTTCTCCAATGGGTATTTCTCTTCCCAGAGACATTAGCAATAGCCCTGATCTCTAAAGATCAAATTAGCGCCCATTTTTTAAAAATTCACCAGCGGATCCTTTGTTCAACCCATGATTGCGTCTTCTTTATGTTTATTGCTATCTTTTTCATGTGAGTCATGTGCAAATCTTTTTCGCTCGGATGAGAAATTGATGGATTTTACACGTAGTGCTTTCTCTGATTCATTATCTCTTATCCAGTGATTTGTAGACCATTCAATATCGCACGCTTCTAAAAAATCAATGATGTGACAAATGTTTATATCGCGTGGCAATATTTCACAATATCATGACTCGATATTGTTGCATCATGATATTGTAATGTTTATGATGATACAGCGCGTTCTGCGGCTTCTATTCCTAGACTGTACGTATGAGAATAGCTACAAAGGTGTCTGGAACTCTGGAAAGGGTCAAGTCTGGTGTCGAGAAAGTTAATTTAAAAAATACGAGGCTCCTTTATCTTCCCGCTGCGTGTTGCTATACTCAAGCCGTCTCTCAAAGAGGTCGTCAATCGATAATATAAGCAGTACTAATACTAATAAGAGTAGCTAATAAGAAAGATCGATTCACGACAGTTTTTGATGATCAGCTCCGTGGCCCACCAGGATCTTCTCAAAAAGGTATGGTCGTTGAGAAATGGTCGAAAAAGTTCAAAATACGACCTCCCACTTTGCGACCCAAGATACGACCTCTACTTGAAGGATTCCTTGACCTTATCACTTTCTGGTCAGGAACAGCATGGGAATTCATAGAATGATAAAGCCACAGTGATCCTCAGGATTATGTTGTTGAACGAGGCGAGACCGAATCATCAACGCCTGAACACCCATTTTATCGCAAGGGTTGTGAAGTCATTGGGCTGTGAAAGCCGCAGAAATCCGTCACTCTTAGCTCACTTTTTCATGGGCATTGCACGCCTGAATGCGCCTTTCAGAGAGGAAATTCCCAGACATTCAGCGGTCTGCTTCAGAAGGCTGTGATGTCATAACACACAAGTCTAGGAAACAGTCATGTAAAGGAATGGAAGGTTCAACAGTACCCATGGGTGACTTAGCAACCCCTTCTTCCACAGAATGTTCCAGTAGAAGCATTCTCGCCACCACATTACCTGCGTTGAAAATGTTTTGACGTGCCGCCACCAAATCACGCGCCTTTTATTGCGCTGAATATCTCAGAGTTTAATCTAATCCACAATGGGTGCTGTGTAGAGCGACTGTCTTCCACCCAGCGATCACGGCTGACACCGTTAAATCCCCGATGACATCCAGTGAGACAGCTGATTTGTCTCGGATTTTTCCAAGTGTTCACCTGAATTAAATAATAATTTTCTGAATTTTCAGATGACGGTGCCGAACGAATTCCACTCTGCGAACAGCACTCGCCACTTGCCCTCTATGAGGTATGTCACATCTCATCTTTTCTTGCATCATCCTCAATTTCCTGTCGCTTCGTTGTCATTTCTCATTTTCATTTCGCATTTATTTTTGCTTAACAATCGTCGTTAATTGTATTTTCGTCATTCCGATGAGCTTTCATTTATTCATGCGATGCCAATGGAAGCTTCCGCCTATGGGTAGCAACTCGCCTAGAATAACAAGATTCCAGAGCTCCTTGAAAACCTAAAAAAACAGGGGAATTTGAGATGGGAAAAGGAAATGATAATTATGAAGTGTTTTTTGAGGTTAAGCCATTTTTCTGATTTCCATTTAAAATTGCATTGCTAACAGCATCCAACCCATAGGAAGATCGGCTGCCTTCTTCCTCAAACATCTGAAAGCCCAACAGAAGTGAGGACGGACCACAGACTGTGTCAAGAAAACGGGCCAGTCTAAGAATCTCCCCCTTCCCCCTCCCCCTTTACCGAAAGTTTACTTACACACGAGGAGGTGAAGCCATAGCGCCTCCTTAGCTTCTATCTCCAAAGAATGGGGCAGAGACAGCTCTGAAAATTAACAACGAACTTCTCTGGCTCTATTTTTTGCTACCGACCTGATAAGGTCCCCAATACGGACTCCTTCCTCTTAACCAATATGATATCTTTTTAAGAATCTTGATTGGCCGGCCTGCCTGACCCTGGTTGAGTATGAGCGTTCTGGAATGAGCAATGGCAACAAAGAAAAGCTGAGGCGGTGCAATAATAATATTACCTGTTGGGTATTCCTTCTTCATTTTCAGTATGAACATTTGGATGTGGAAATGACCATGATTAGGCATTAAAAATTGGGAGTTATACATTAATCTGAAAAAATGAAGGAAGGAAGGAAAAATGCGTGTTTTATCATCCACAATTTCATTGCTATAATTTCCTCGTGTTCTTGTCGCACTCTCACTTTGCTGCGCTCGCGGGTTTAATCGGAAGCCTTAATTTTTCTGGATTTTTGTATAACATATGAAACCGTAATTTCACTCAGATAAGCTTTCGACTTAAATTTTGACATTCATTTCCTGATCATCGAAATTCATATTGAAATATCCGAAACCCCATATAAGAAGATATCAACCATGTACCAGATCCTAGCCATGCATTTAGGAGGTGTTTCATCGAAGTTGTCAAGCGTTTTTAATGCCTTCAATGGTAATTTATTTGATATTTAATGAGATCGGTCGTGAATTTGGCTGGAAACATAAGATCGGTTAGCGAATTTGGTGTATGACATATCTTTGATCATTTTAGCCTCGCTCCTTTCTTCTTCATCTTTCATAAGCTCGAATTTTTTTCGTGTTTTTTGCGTTCGATATATTGCGACTGCTCCATAACTTTCAAGTAATTGCCTTGTTTTCGAGAACATTCATCATCAGTAGCCAGTTGCATTCATCCAAGCCACGTTCCCGAGCAGTTTGTTGCATTTTCGCAGTTATGACCGAATTTTGTGGACACGGAAGCAATCGGAAGCGCATATTGTTGAGGACGGGAATTAAATGTGTGCTGCAGCCACCACCACTGGCCCAGGTGACCAATTACGCAACGTCCTCAGCATTTGAATGCCATGCGAACTTGTCTCCCGGGGAAATTTTCCATAAAACTGACAGCCCTTCCAGAATACGCTTTTTCAAATAACAAGAGCCATAAGAGGAACTCGATGGCTATTCCCAATTCATAACTCCAAGCATTGGGACGTGCATAAATCTGCCCGCTGGCGTTTTAAGCGAGCAGCAGCTGTTGAAGTGGATTAGAAGCCGAAGTGAATTCGGCAACGGAAACGATTGAGGCTGAAGCTGTTGGGCAGAGTCCAGGAGGGATGCAAAGGAAAAAAGGGATCATCGGGAGAACTGATTCTTTCACTTCAAAGTGGATCGATAGACGAGCACGGTGTACTTGCTCATTTTACAATCTGTCTAGGGACTTTGCATGGCATAAACAGTTACAAAGAAACTAGCTCACTCACAGGCCGGTTCGGAACCAAAGGGGGCCATACAGGCGATAAGTGATGTGTGCAGCTGCTGAATTTGGGAAAAGGGTAATTTTAAAATTTAACCTGTGAGCACATACAACGAAGTTAGCTGACAGCACGAATACATGTCTTCCAGACATGACCAGCTTCTGAGGCTTCGTACTGGGAGATTTCTCCTACAAAATCCCATAGGATCAATCAAGGACACTTAGGAATGTCCCCACAGGAAAGTATATTTTTAGACACCGCGCATTCGGCTTTCTGCGGAGTAACCATTCCTGATTATAAGCGTAGAAAAATAGGCCGTTACTCATTTCTATACTTGAATCCAAGAAGTTTTGGAATATTTTGATTTCTGGGCGGAATCATTATTATTATGAAATTGCCACTTTCAAAATTGCTAATCACGATGTTTACGGCGGAATTTCAACAAACAAACGTCTCATTTTCATTGTTTATTCGTGCTGGTGTTAAAACTGCTTCTCAAAAATAAACGCTGTTGGGTCTGTTCGATAATTCGGGGTTAGAAATTTTCATAGCCGTGCATATTTGCTCAAAAAACCTTATGAGTTTGTAAAACTATAAAAAAATTACCTGTGACGAAGATCTTCAAGAACTCCACACGCTCTCAATCAAGTGTTTGACATTTCTTAAAATTGCACGGCACTTCCTCGTGCAAGGCTAATGGGTAATTCAGAGTTTCTATTGTCGCCTAGAGACCCCGAAGCCCCTTTTTTGTGTGCAGCAGTTGAGTGCAATAACAATTTTCTGGAAGAAATTCGATATCACCTAACCTGGCTTCCCATAAGGATGGGGTGAAAACGACCTTGCTACCGTGTTAACGCACACATCTCTACTAGTTGGTTTACATTTATAAATGATATTCGTGTGATTTGTGAGGTGAAAAATCTACTGTATGTTGGAGCCAGCGACCGCAAAAGTAAAACGAAGCGCCAAAAGCTCAAAATTTCTGAGCGACTCTTTAACGAAGCACCGAAACTTGCTTTCAAATGGCGCTTTTTGAAGACATTGAAGCACAGTCCGCGATATGTGGTTCTGCACTCGAAACTTCAATTGTATGTGCCTTGTATATATGTCGCCAGTAAAGTAAAAAAAAAAGATGAAAGAATTACGGGGAGCACTGTAAATAAGGATTTCTATATTGGAGCTGAGGAGTCGTGGACGAGTTCTCGTGTACGTATGAGGGAAGGGCGCCAGAAGAGAATGTAAACGGTTGGATGAGAGACCAGGCGCGAAAGGCAAAAAGGAGAGATAAATTGTAGCGCTTTTATCAAACATCTACGAGATAACTTCTGAATTTCTCTAACTGAAGTAGCTTCACAGCTTTGATCACTAGTTCCCAAGCTGTAAAACCTGAAATGTCACTGCCTCCGTGGATCTCGCGATTCTTCATAAGAGGCCAACGATTCAAATCACCTCATTAAATCTAGAAATTTTCTTTATTTCATCAAAGATCATAAAAAGCGGTGACAGTTCTGCTGCAGCTCGATATGGCACATTCATTACCATAATCGTCCCATTTCCGGTAGAAACGCTACTGTCTACAGTGTATGGCGCATCTCAATGTAGGGATTGATAGGAGCCAGATGAGCTGTTTTAATATCTTTCTTAGTGACTTGCTTGCTCGCATAATTTTCGCTACGTGATCGCTCTTATCGACTCTTATAAATATTTTTTCCAACTCGTTTTTAGCCGTATTCGTAAAGCCGTATTCAGCATGTTTTCAACTAGTTCTCCTTTTGATTCACCCATCTTTGCGTTCATTTCCATCATTTTTCTCTTCTTGAAGCTTTTCTCCAATTTGCACGCATTTCAGGCCGACTATGACACTCAGGGACAGAAAATCGGCCAAATGTTACGGAAGTTGTCGGTGTACAATGCGACCGAACCGACATCGGAGGAAGCCGATGAGAAACCAAAAACGGTCAGCTTTCATCCGGAATATTCATGAGACACGGCACGTCACGTTCGTGAATTACCCAGTAGTGGTGGTATCGTGAATGATGGCAGTTGTAAAGCAAGCGCATGCTTACCGAAAAGCGAGCGGCGGTTTCCATTCTGTCACAGATGATGTCCACTTAATTATTCCAGCGCCGTCTATTGAACGTGATGGATCTAAATTTAATTGCCATAGCTAAGCCAATGACATTGAATTCCCTGCCAATGGAATGTCCAAAAGCAATGGGGCGTGGGTGTTTTGCAAAAGAAAACTGATTAAATTGAAGCATTCCGCTGATTAGCAGACTACCGTAGGAGTGGTGCAGAAATTTCATTGAAATAGTTTTTCAACTCGACTTGAAAGGTGAAGTGCACTTGAGGTGCTCTCGAAGGAAAGGGAAAGGGTTTATTAGATGTGCAAGGGGTTTTCGCTCGTTCCTCCTATGCTATATGGGGGCAGTTTAGTACTTCTCGCAAACAATAAGGAATATTTGGAGTCAGGATTCAATCAGTTGAGGCGACATATATGAGTACTCATCGATAAATCGCCCTTAATTCGGTAATTGTTTCAATGACACTTCTATTTTTTGCTAGCATCGTGTCAAGGGAACATTCGCGTCGTTGCACTGCTCCCCTCCCCCCCCCCTTACTTCAACTTCAAAGAAGTTCGGTCACCTACAAATCTTCCAAAAGTAATCACGAGGGGAAGATAAGATATAGATCATTAATGGCTTTTTCTTAGGTTATAATAACGGATGGTTGGAATGAGTGCCCTACATATTTCGTTCATCTTTCTGGAGTAGTGCAGTGAAAGGTGGCGTGCATTCCCACTCGCGTGGTGAGGGGATCAAATCCCGCATCAGTGTCCGCTCAGGTCAAGCAAGCCTCCCCCTCCGGAATAGGTGAATTGGTACCGGACCCTTCTGGACATGGACCTTTATATCGCTTAGCCCCCACAAGTCATTGTATAGTCATAGCACCCACATCGTATAGGCTGAGGGATTGATTAGTGTCAAAAAGCTCATCCTTTTCAATGCATCCCTGATGTATCAGTGCACCGAAACGACCATAACGACCCATCTCCCCTCCCAGCTAACCAATGTGACCCCTTCGAAGTTTTTTTAGCACTAGCTGTTCATAGAACGACTTAAAGCATTAAAGTGGTCCACGTGTTTCTATTCTGAAGAAGCATAGGCCATCATGAAATGGAGTGTCGATACCTTCCAACGGCAAATCTGTTATGAGGACGGAATTGTATCCCCGCCTTCTAAAGGTCTGTACAAGCGGGGTAGCCTGGGATCTAACTCGCGAACTTTCCACAATTTCGATCTGGTCCATTGGTGTGAGATCCAAGATCATCTTTATTTCGTTCGGGAATGGAAGGGATAACGTTCTAGCAATCCATAATCTTTGAAAAAAAAAGCGGAAGACAAAGCGAAATGCCATTGTAAGACCCCACTGAGATGGTACATCAAGCCTTTGGTACAATTTGAAATTGAGGAGTTAAAATTGTTTATTTGAAAACCATTCAAAAATTCCACATGTTGACATTGGTTATCAAGGGTCTCTTGGTTCACCTCCATTACATTTCCAAGTCAAGCGGCGCCGTAACTGGATTGCCTGAGGACTAATGATTGATGCATGAATTCAATGCGACGGCACGCGGATTTGCTTAGAAGAGTCTGGCATCTAAGCGAATTTCGTCGCGAATAGCTGGTCCTCACGCTGCTGCCACTGCTGGCCACTTGTCCCTCTTCGACTGCGTGAAACTCAATTGCTCGACGCGGCTCCTGCCGCCGTGAGGGAAGTGGAGCGCTTAAATATCGCATCTGAAGGGGAACTGGAGAAAACGGTCTGTGTTATGAACATTAGAAATTGTTACTCGAAATCATTTTAGGCCGCTAAAATGGGTACGGTCATGGGCGTATTCTTGCCTTGTATACAAAACATCTTTGGTGTGCTATTCTTCATTCGTATGACATGGATTGTTGGTACTGCTGGAATTGTTCAGTCGTTTTTCGTTGTTCTCATTTGTACTTCTGTGGTGAGTTCAGCTGTTGAAATTAGTAAACAAAATTGACGATGAGGGCGATTTCATTAAAAAGCTCAAAAAATCAAACAAATAATCTATTGCGATATAATATGAAATGCAAAAACGCTGTGTGAGTTTCAATCAATCACTGCCAAAGCAGAGAGAGTAGCTGTTAATTACTCCCTGATTTGGACTTAATAGGAAAATCCGATAATGAATACGGGGAGGGGACATCAGATCGACGGGATGGGTTTCTGTATCGAAGGTGTGGAGAGGAAGACACCCGAAGGGAGCTATGCAATTCCCATATGTGAACTTTAATTTTAAATTCACGTAAGAAGGGATTCAACCACTCCTTAGCTTTTTGCTCTCTTCTACCCGGCTGTTGTCCCCCCATATTTATGTGGCACCTAAAATCTGGCCTCTGACATTACTACGACCAGAGTAAAGCACGGACCAGAAAATCTCAAATAAACCTCTGCGATTTCGATCACAACCCTAGACACCAATATGGATTGATACTCGGGAGTTCTTGGATTTGAGTATATATCAGAACTGGTGAGGTGGGGGTGGCGGAAGTGGATTTCGATGAAATCATGGTGCTCTCGTTTCGATCTAGCCAGATGGGCTCATAGCATTGCTACTTAAACCTATTCTACTACTTAAGCACTCTTGCTAGAGAGAACAAACTACCTGAAGATGCGGTTCTGAATCCTTTTTTTCCTGATGGGAATAGGCGATGAGAAGAAGCACTTGGATGATTGACATGGAAAGCTGTCACCGCTCCGTTTTTTTTTCTTTTCTGGAGCGCACGTGCAAATGTAGAAGAGCCAAACCCTTGTGTTGACCATTTGGCTGCGAATACAGACGGGGACCGTTAAAAACTGATGTTTCTTACCGAAAAACGTTATCAGCCGTTGCGAATTTTCGAATGACTCTTTTTGACAATTCTATTCCCTGTCGTTATCTTCATAACGACATCATCAAGGGAAACGCAAGACCTCAATTTCTGGGCCATCATCACGTGTAATTGTTCCGTGAAATTCTCATCAACTCTCATCACAGTGATAGAGATGTTTGTATTTTTGCTTACTTTTTTATTGCTCCAACATAAGATGGAAGCGGTATAGAGACATGTTACGTCGCTTCTATTCTCATGGAGTAAGGGTCCATTACTTCACCAGAAGCCTTTTAGACAATATTGCTTAGGACAAATCGCACACAAATGCCTTACAATTCTGAGTGGAAGTGGTATGCATGGCGCGTCCTTGAAAAGAAACCGGCATTGATGAGCTTCGTCTCTTTATACTTTGTCTATGCATGATGTTCTTTAAATTTGGCAAGCCACAGCAAAGAAATCCAAAATTGTAGGAGTATTCAGGCGATGCTGAATCAGTATTAATACGAAATACATAGAAATTAATAATAAATTAACAATCGTGAGCAACATCTTTTCCTGAAATTATTTCCTGTTTCAACTTGTCTACATGTTTGTGCATTGTCCGTTGGGACAAACAATAGGTTAGCCATGAGTAAAGACTGTATTTCAGACGTTTCTCACCTCAATTTCACTCTCGGCGATTGCCACGAACGGGGTGGTATCGGGTGGTGGCCCGTACTACATGATCTCCCGCAATCTTGGACCTGAACTCGGTGGTGCCGTCGGTATTCTATTCTATCTGGGCACGACCGTAGCCGCCTCTATGTATCTGACTGGAGCAGTTGAGATATTCTTGGTAAGTTGAATTCATTTATAATATGGAACAATTAGATCTGTGGGAACCCCGCCCATCTGACAGACTCCGCCCAACGGGCGCTTCTTCACTGATAACGGGGTTATAGATCGCTATGTCTTGTTGTAATCGTGGTAAACCCATTGTTCACGGTCAAACTTTTCCTATTCTATTGAAATATTTTTCAAAGTTGCTTTAGAGAGCGGCAAATGCCACGTCCAGGACGTACTTATGAGTGCATCACCAAATCTCAGTCTCTACTAACTCTAAATATTGGTACTATGCGATTTCTCGGGAGTGGCTGCTCTTTGGCATGTGAGGTTGTGATAGCCTCAGGAAAAATCACCTCGTCGCAAGTCGTTCCCTGAATGCAATCGTGCCAGCGGGGCGAATAAGTGTTTTGCAAACTCCATAGAATCTCATCAAAAACAAGAATAAGCCCCAAACAAGCGCTCTTCTTTACGATATGCGCATTCGGATGTGCTAATTTTTTACTTGCATCATAGAAATCAGCATAAAACAAAAAAAAAAATGAAAAATACGCGTAAACTATCCCAAGCATTTTTTGCTATCATTACAGATGACATCACTTAGCGTATTGAAACTAATGGTCTCTCATGTGTTTTCTCACGGGATTAAAGGTTTTTGTGGAATCAGCTGGGATTGTTTGTTTTGGAACATCCATACAGGTGTTAGTCAAACAAATCTTTTGCGGAGAAAAAACCTTGTGGGGTCCACGGAAACATCGGGCCCAATATGCAAGTGTTTTCGAAAGGGACATGGATTAAGTTTTCCAAATAAAATCATCAAATCAATTGAAACGGATAAGGTAGCGGTCCAAGGTGTGCCCGAGGTCAAACGTTTTGCTCATAGTGAAGAATTTTTTGGATCCCATGGTTTTGGCTGAAGAGCAGTAGTTGGGTGCTGGTCGAGTTGCTGGCTCGCGTTAGCTGAGCTCAGAAAATTAAATATAAAGAAATAAACAATTATAAACGAAGGAAAAAGATTTAGGGGGAAGAAGCAGGGAAGTAGTTTAATCTCCCTTCCGCACTTGGCCTCAGACGGAGGTTAAACTCAGAAGTGACCTCCCTCTGTGCTCATCCTCAAAACGCAAAGGAGTGTACAGTGACATTAGGGAATCTGCAAGTGTTCACGATCAGCCAAAATTGCCCCATTGCCCCATTCCGGTGTTTTAAAGTGGGAGCTCCCTTCTTGTTTAAACCCACTACAAACTCTTGAAACGCCTACTTTTTCCCCTGGCTATCTTGAATCAGGCTTCCCAGTCGAGCCACGGTCGACTAAATTCGAGTTAGCCGTAAAATGTTCGGTTGGCTGCATGATAAATGTGATATGCTCAGTGAATCATAAAAGTCGCATAGGATATTATGCCTTGGAGTGACGGAATAAGCAAACAAATTCATGGGGGATTTAATTTCACAGGACACATGTCAGATTTAATCTTTCATCATGACTGAGAGCTCTTTTGCTAATAGGGCTAGGCCTTGTTTGCATCATGGGTCAGAGAATCCCTCAGAAGAGCTTAGCTTAGATGAAAAGCCTTTCTCATCAAACGAGCCATCTATTTTTATACAGTTTTTATTGGCTTTCAGGCCTAATGTTGTGAAGTATCGTTTCAATCCTTATATATGAGAACGGAAAGACCAATTTCAAACTGCCACTGAAAATCGTCGAGAGACGGTGTCCTGATTGAAATGAGCAAATAGGTGTATTTCATGAAAGCACCAGAAAACATTTTAAATACATAGTTGTCTCAGTCAAAACGAAAATCTGTTTAGATTATCTGCAATCACCTTAGGAGTACATTTGCGCAATTTTTACTTTTGGTTGTGTAGAATGAAGGGTATCCTACTGAATTCTATCTTCCAATTTCCGACATTCGGAGATTATGCGACGCCCGCAGGGCATTCTCACACACTCGAAGCCAAGCTCTTTTCGTACATCCACAGCTGGTTTTTGAAAGTTGTTAAGAATGATCAATCCAGAAATTCATATAAAAATAGTGCGTTCCTGTTCAATGGATCCCAATGAAACGAATCGTTTTATTTTAGTAAACAACGTAGCTAGTCGGGGATACCACTTTATAGTGCAACCGATGCCTTCCACTCAAGAATGATTTGAGAAAATGAGGGAACCGGGGGTCCACATGCGATACTCAATTTTTGGGGATCACAAGTCGGACTGGTCGATTATACATAAAGGTTATTTCAGTTGTACATAATGCCTGAAGCCAAGGTATTCGAGAGTATCTACAACAATTTCCGGTTGTTTGGTTCCGGATTGCTGCTCATGGTCGGTATGATTGTCCTCGCTGGAGTCAGGGTAAGTTTGAGAGCTATTTGCTTTCCATTTTGTTTATTTACTGGTTTTTATCATTCTCATTGCCTCCACCCAGCATCCTTACGAGCTGCTTACATGGTCAGGCCTTCGTTGAGGATTCCTCGATGGGGATCCGTAATTTGTGTTGAAAAATGGGGGAAGGGGGGGGGGGTTTGGGCCTGTTTCACGAAGGGACCCGTACCGCCGATCATCTATCTAAGGGCCCTATTTTTCTAAAATTTTCCTTGATCTCTTACTCGTAGTATTCCGTATGTCGCTTTTTACGCGGGCCCCTGGAGGGATTAAAGTGCCTCCTTCAGAATAGGATGGGTTTGAAGTTTCCTCATTTTAAAGCCCTTGATGTATATTTCTTGTATATATTTTGATGTTTTTGCTAGATTTTGATGCCATGATACATAACGTTCGGGGCGTGACCACCGTTGCCTTCCCATGAGTAGACGTATCAGGCAGTTGGGTAATAAAAAGGTTCCCTACGCGTGACGAAGGTTGAGTATAATTCAGATGGCCGCATTCAGAGCTTCTATGTAACTGGAACGATTCAGCAAGTGTCATTGCTGATCAGCTTCTGACACGGAACATGGGTTCCAGGAGTAAACAGCAAGCGTAAATAAAGGGTGACCGAGCACTGAGTTCAGTGTAGAAAGTAGCTGAATCACCTTGTTCACAAACTTTGAACACGACCCACAAGCTGATTTGGCTTAGACTTAACGGCAGGAAATGGATCTGTAAAATACGTAATTTCTTCTCTATTGAAATCCTTACAATTATAAAAAGCTAGCTTCCCTAAAACGTGTTTTTCTGCTGTAAATGTAATTAAAATGATCCCTCCGAAAGATAGTGGGAGTGAGCTACCTTGTAAAACAAAAAATGAAACCATTATGAAGTATGTTTCAGGTGGTGAACAAATTTGCTTTACCGCTCGTCTTCGTCGTACTTTTCTGCATATTCTCGGCATTTGTTGGTGCCTTTGTGAAATTCAACGGTTCGGATTCGCTCAAGTAAGTTGCGCGATTCGCTATAACATCCAGATTCAATTTTTCATGTTAGTACATTTTCTAACTGCTCGGAAAAAATATTGTTTTTCTCAGTTGTGGTAGTCACGGTCAAGGTGAAGAGCCTCTTTAGACTTCTCTGTGATATTCTTTAATGATATCGAAGAAATCGTAGGAATTACAAAGTACAAGTAAAGGCAGGCTAAGGAAACCTCATCATTAGGGGTGGTTGCAATCAAATGGTACTTTGACGCGACCGTATACCCAGCTTAGGGGTTTTGCAGTCTGGTAATGGTTTCAAAAAGAGAATTACTCTCAAGACCGCTTTCATACTCTACGATGCCAACTGCACGGCGTGGCTGCGCGCTTTCTGCTTGTATATGCAGTCGCGCCGTGCCGCTGGGAGACACGCCGACACCATCGCGGAGTATAAAGGCGACCTGAGTAGGCAATCCTTTTAACCTCGTTAAAAAATCGTCAAATACTAAAAGGAAAGCTAACATAAGTCATTGCTGTAAAGGCACAGTTTCAGTTGCCGTACTTTTGCAAAAACTGCCGACATGGGGCAATTGCGACCAAAACCCTTCGTTGAAAACTCTTCCATTACTTTTCTACATTTTTCTAATGAAGACGAGTCTTTTTCGAGCATCTTCAATCCTCCTGTGGATTTTTCTTGTTGTATAGGCATCCATCTGTACGCACGGACAATTAGCTCTCATGTGTTCGTGGAGAGAGCTTGAGAACACTTATTAATCCTCAGTTACTTTCCATGTACAAAAATCTTTTCAGATTTTGTATGATGGGTGATCGACCGGTGGATGTGACGACCTACTACGAAACAATGCATACTCGTCCAAACTGTACAGTGGAAGGATTACGGCCGCTGTTCTGTTCCGATAATGGCACTTGTGATGCGTATTACGACCGAGTGAAAAACGTAAAAGTATGGCGAGGCAGCAGTTTTCCGGCAATTCGACTGGAGGTAAGCCAATTAGGCTTTCGAGGCAATCAATATTCCAATTTTTTCGCGGTTTGACTATTCCAAAGATATGTGCAGTGATCGGCGGTGGGATGGTGCGAGAAATTTGAATCCTCCTCTTTTTCATGCCTTCTCATAGTGTGTGGCGTCGGCAGGGTAATGACAGATGGGGCCGCTACTACACATGTGGTCCGGGATGAAATCTGGAAGCAATTCAGCTTCGACCAACGGGTGCTTCTATCCTCTAAGGGTCGGTCAGTCCATCAGACTAGTGTCAAAGAATGCAAAAAATGGTTTGTTGACTGGTCGACGTAACGCAATTCACTTAACGATTAGGCAAAAGATTAATATTCAGATAGCCCTTAGTCCCGAATGGAACTAGAGTGCGTGGCGTATCTTGCTTTAGTACCCAGTACTGCTAAAAACGTTGTCCTTTCATCCCACTACTTATTATGCAGCACATGTTGTAATAACCTCTTAATGTGGACTTCCGGGCCATACTTTTGTAATGAGTATGGCTTCAAGTATCTTAGTAAATAGTATCGTAAAATAACATATAGATTACCTTCTATATTATGAATTAGCGTCTTGGATATTTTGATTCATTTTTTATTCAATTTTTTTTCTTGCTAAATCTTCCTTCACGTGCTCTTTTATCATGGGGATGGTGGGCGTGAAGTCGGACAGCAGCTGCTTTCGATGATTGATTAATTGCCAAAAAACAGGCAAGGCAACATAATAAAAGCGACAGCAGCCCAGGCGACTAATGACCCTCTGCCAGTCCTGAAGTGCGGTAGAAATATATGCTCAGAAAAACGACGGAGTCTCAAATAGGTACATGAGTGGACTTAAGAATGCAATTTTCCGTTGTACTTACTTTGTGAGCAGGCGAAGCTTTCTGCGAATTTAAAGGGTCGATTTAGTCAGAAGAGCTACTACACCAAACTTGACATCCAGGTATCATAGCTAATGGGCACAGTCACAAATGCTACATATCATTAAAAAAATAACAGCTTCCGCATCACCTTTCATCACATTTTTGGCCTCATTAGCGGCCTTGGGTGACGATTGGGACACACGAATCTAGGCCGTGACCCTGTGACAGCCTGTGGCCTTTGCCCTGTGACATGAATAATTCAGACAATTTGACTATACAACGGAACAGACTTGCAAGGAGGACACGATTTACATGAACAAATTGTCTGAATTATTTAAGGCTTAGGTCAAAGGCCACAGGCTGTTACAAGGTCACGGCCTAGATTCGTGTGTCCCAACCTACACCCAGCGGCCTTTGTGGACCCTTTTAGAGAAGTTTAGATGCCAAATTCCAAAAGTGATTATATGGATGGTCACATATGGTTTTCGAAGGAGTTGTCAACGGAAATTCCATGATTCCAACTCCTCTCAAAATCACTCTACGAGATATAGCACATAACCAGAAACACGAAAAGAACCGAGAATTCTCCTTTATTTCAAAGCAGGAATCAAAAAAAAATCGAAAAAGAGCAACTCGTCTGAATTCCGTTACATTTCCCACCAAAACACTTGAACGCTGCAGCGGTCAGAGCACAGTACGGATTTTTGCGCCAATGTTGCTTCGCTTCTCACTCTGCATTCCTAAGCACGTGACTGCCGCCTCTTTGCTCCTCAGCTGGCTAGCATCCAAACCCACTCGGACGCTTCACTTCCCTCGCCTGTCCCTTTGGGGAGCCCTATCTCGATTGGATTTTTGTGTATGCGTATGAAACTTCGCATACTGATGGATCACAGAAGAAGTTGAACTTCTGTGGACGGTTCTTTGAGCATTTCGAGTACACATGGAAAAAGCGTACTGCAGTCAAGTGTAAAAGGTCTCCGAACTCGTCGACAACTGAGGCCATTCCCAAATAACTAAACTGTTAGGGGTTGAGTTTGTCGAATACATATGTAGATGTTGTCAAGATTTCTTTCAGAGCCACATTCCATGAAAAATTTAGTAGAACGACTTGGCTGGAGTGGCCTGCATCTCCATAGGTCACCCTCTCTTTCTCAGCGAAGCACTAGGTAGTGAGAGCCTACAAAATGTGTCCATGTCTACCACCTGTGACCGTCATCGCCATGCATTGGCATGGGTGACCATGCTGTCCCTCTCTAGTCTCCTCTTATTTCTTCATCGTCTCTTTCGTCTCGACCTCTTGTGAATAAATTATCAAACAAATGAAATAAATAATCAAACAATCAGAAACAAAAGGCACAGTTCTGTAGAGCCTAAAACGTTTTATCGAACACAAATATCCACATATTTTTATTTCAATGGCGGTCTGAGGGGGGGGGGGAGATGTCGAAAGTACGAATTTTTGCTTTCGTATTACTCCAGTTCTAGACCTCATAGATATATATATATTTGAAAAGCGCAGATCTCAAAAAATGTATTTCTCTTTTGGGGAGCAAAAGATGCACTATCAAACTCATGTGTAAACTTTGTGGAGGGACCAAAAAACGTGGTGAAACACAGGGAATAATGAAGGGCACTGACTCATGGCCCAACCTGATATTTTCCTCTATTTTCGAAGGAATTCGGGCACGTGGTCTAGTAGAAAGTCGGCGGCTATAAAAACTTCACGGTCAACGATCAGTTGCACTTGGCTTTCAGCTTTTTTACCTTTTATGACTCATATCTTTGCACACCTCAATGGCGTGAAAGATAAACATATAAAGGCGTCTGACCTCTTATTTGTCAAAAATTTTTTCCATGACGGCTTTTGAAGCACTTTAGGGATCAATCAGGCGACTTTTTGAAAAAACCCTGAAAGGGTCTCGAGCCTGAAATTATCTATACGATGAGTGAGCTTGAGTAGGGTATCATATGATTCTGCTTTGAAGACACCTGAAGGAGTAACGGTAATTTTGACTGATTTCGAGTAGGAAGGACGAGGCGCTCAAATGTATACTAGCAGAGTAAAAAAATGAATGAATCGGCCAGAAAGGCTAGAAAAGGGACCCTTCAGTCACTCCTTCTATTTCGCTCCCTCTGCTTCACAAGCAGATGAGGAAATATGCGGACGGCGAGAGGCTCGTCACCCAACCACGAACGTTGCCCCGCCCACGCAGCAACTCGCCCAGTGAAGCGCATTGAGATCGCAATAAATACCTCACGGTTTATTTTTTCTCGAGCTCGATTGTTCGTTCACACAAAACGTCGTTCGCAGTTCTGCTTACCTTCATTATCGTCCACCGGTGCCCTTGACGTTACTTAACTATTACTACCATCGCTTCCTAAATCAACCTGCCCAGGAACGTACAGTACATTTCGAAGCTCTTGATAGGGCGTGGCCTACGGACTTGGCCGAGAGTGTGTCAAACTCTATTTTACCCCGCCACAGACTCTCACACTCGCCAATCAGGCCACGCCCCATCTAACGCTGTGAAATGGAGTGTATGGCAACAAAAAAAGGATTGTATAAACAAAATATTACAAATAAAAATCAAAAAATTAACGTTTTATCATGAAGATAGTGCAATTACACGGTTTTTTTTCAAACAAACGAAAAACACTGTAGCTCCTAAAGTAGAGCTATATACCTAAGGTGGAATACGGATCCTCAGGTGCTCAAAGCATACGACCGTCTTTTTAGCGGATGAAACTTAATACTTCCTGTGACGAATGCAAATTACACATCACTGTTGTTATGAGATGATGGATCGTAGGATCGTATTACAAACGAAGCTTTTTGTCTGCCCGGAAGCCCATATCACGTGTTGCCTTCCGGAACAGATGGGATTGTGCAGTGACAAGCTACGGGGTTATATTTTGTTTTTCGGAAGGTGACTGTACTTGGTGTTTGCGATATTAGACCCTTCCCCCCACACTTCTCGACGCGACGATTGGCAGATAACTGTAGGGGCAGACACCGGTATTCAATCGAATCACCCTATGGACTCTTTCTGAACCTCGGCATTTATTCAATGGTCCTTTTTTGTTTGAATTGCCCAGAAATTGATGAGAAATTTTATTGACTCACGTTTTGGCCTGTTCGCCATCGTTGGAGACTGAAGGGGAGGGATCCAGGATCGACTTATCCGACCTAATATCTAGGACACGCCTCACGAGAATTTCGACGTCAGCTTGGGAACCTAGGTCTATCAAAGCAGACTGATTACATTGAGAAAAATTTCTATGGAGATGATCCTTTCCAAAACTATCCTGACGACATGAGCCCACCACTATTTGTCACACAGATGTTGATGTCATACGATAATTATGTTGCCGAAAAAGTCCTCGATCGATAATCATAATATGTGCTTGGCCCTCCATAAGAGATCACACTAAAGCGTTTGACTTTGTCGACACCCGTGCTTCTTGATGGGTGTAGGTTGAGTCACACGGATTTTGACCTTGTCCTGCGACCCTGTGGCAGCCTGCGGCCTTTCCGGTGGCAATTCAGGCATTTTGTTCACGCAAATCCCATTCTCCGTGCAAGCCTATTCCGCTGTAGTCTTGACGGGCTGATGCTAACGTGACATAACAATAAAAAAGGACGCAGGCTGCTTCTGAGTCGCTGGTCGCTAGGTCATCCGCTTCCGGATGCTTCTCAATGAGAAGAGTTTTCGATTTTCTATTATTTATATTATTCCTTACAAGGGAGGGTCATCAGGTCAGTCTAGCCTTTTGCGATGGGATGTATACCACTGTACTCGTCTTGGGACGAGAAACTCAAATCTGCTTTCCAAATTTGCGAAACGATCTGTGAGTAAAGTTATGAAGGGTAGTCTCCCGACATGGTCGACTCTCTCTCTCTCATGTTCGCATGAGTGGACGTGGAATGCTAGCACAGCAAGGTGAGTTGTGGTGTACTGGATACGATGGTTGTTTCACAGGTGATGGGTCGCAGGTTCGGATCCTTTGTGCGACTGCTCTTTTGCTTTTTCTCCCTTCAGCTCATATGAACCCAGAAAGTGCGTATTAGTAAGTATTTGAAAGGTTTACCTCTTCACTCAACATCAAGAGGGGACAAAATTTCACGTTTCCTGATTTACGCATTTTTTCAAGACTTTCATTTATAGAGGGCATGTGGTACGTTATATCCTGTAGACTTGAACAGAGCGTACAGTTTTCATTACTGGTTTTCAAATATTCTTGTATCTCCTATTCACCATATGCCCTCTATAAATGAAAGTCTTGAAAAAATGCATAAATCAGGAAACGTGAAAATTCGTCCCCTTTTGATGTTGAATGAAGAGGTAAACCTTTCAAATACTTACTAATACGCACTTCTGGGTTCATATGAGCTGAAGGGAGAAAAAGCAAAAGAGCAGTCGCACAAAGGATCCGAACCTGCGACCCATCTCCTGTGAAACAACCATCGTATCCAGTACACCACAACTCACCTTGCTGTGCAAGCATTCCACGTCCACTCATGCGAAGATGCGAGAGAGAGAGAGAGTCGACCATGTCGGGAGACTACCCTTCATAACTTTGCTCACAGAATCGTTTCGCAAATTTGGAAGGCAGATTTGAGTTTCTCGTCCCAAGACGAGTACAGTGGTATACATCCCATCGCAAAAGGCCGGACTGACCTGATGACCCTCCCTTGTTAGCCAGATTCCACTGGGAAAACAGTGAACAGTGAGTGAGCATGAGTAGGAGGGACATGAATTCGGAGGACTTTGCTGCTGACCAACATCTGGAAATGAGTAAAATATTGAGGAAGTTCAGAAAGAGCGAACGTCTCTAAACAGTTTTCCCCTTGGCTACGCCATGCGCTGGACTTTCATACTGAAACGTGCAGGAACTGCAAGGACTACATATTGCAGAATTGCTTCCCAGTCCCAGCCAATATTCTCATGAGACTCATTACAACTCCAGGAGAGAACTTAACTTGGGAATTGCTCCGTGGCGAAAATTGACCAACATATGGAAATAAGTAAATTATAGAAGGAGCTCAGAAAAAGCGAGCGTTTTAATCAGTACAAGACTTCATTTCACAGTTAATGTTGTTCATTGGCAGCGGCTATATAGATATATGCTGCTGCTATACATGTAAATGCGCTATATGAATATATGCTTATGCCTTCATTTGCCAGGGAACTTATTTTTCTGTTCTTTCTATCCACTCAGTCTGTTAAAGGCATCATTAGGGGAAAGTCGGACGAAAAGTAAAAGAAGTAGTGCATATGAAAGTCGAGATGCCTAGTAACAGGACAGTGGAGAAAAAACGGATGGAAATGGCCAAAAACCCGCGAAATAGGACCCCCTTCCCACCGTTGATTCTCGACGCGGACGACCTGTCTGTCAAGAGGGAAGTAGTCTGATCTTGTTTCCCATCGGCATGTTGCCAAGTAAACACAAGGGAATGTTTGGAAATACGACAGCATCTATTCTCCAGAGTGAGCTTCAAGCTAAAACTGCGAAAGCGCGCAGCAAAACCTTCAATCCTGCCGTATCTTCTTGACCGCTCTCACCCCAGTCAATCGGGAATTACGTCATCGGGAGGCGGGGTCAACCTGTCAAAAGGCGGAGCATAAGTGCGTTTGCGGGGTTTTGCGGCGTTTCTACAGCTCAGAGGGGCGCTTTTTCACCGGGATTTCGCCACAGATAGCGTTCCTAGGCCCAGGACTACCATGTGAGTTACTTCCTGTAGGGATTTCTCCGTTACCGCATTACCCCTAATGATGTCTTTAAGATGTGCCCATGTCTCTTCGAACTTTTCTAAATCTGTAGTAATTTGCCAATTCAGTTCGGATTTTATGCACCTTTTCAATTTAATTTTACAAATTAAAACCCTGAATGCGTAGATTACCTGTAACTTAGGTGATAATGAAAACGTCTAGTCGCAGTGGTCTTCCATCTTTTTCTCTTCTTCCACTGGCTTGTCCCTTTAATCTTCATCGCTCATTATGGACATTCTTGTCACATACTGCTTCAGTGTGAGGCATTGTGCATATGCGTATTGGTTTTTGGTCACTCGTCTGCTTCCGCTTTACGCAGATATCAATTTCCTTCGCCACCTAACTGAAAGAGTGTAACGGATTATATTCGGGGATGTTGCCTGCTAGAAATGATATCTGCTTATCGATTATTATTACTAAATAATTATTCCTATCAAATAATAAATTCGAAGTTTTTATCAAACAATGTCTCTTCACCTGATGATATGCATGATGGAGTTCAGCTACATGAATACCTAACAAATGAAGATACACATGTACTATGCAAGTAGACATGTGCTGTAGCAATGGAGTGAATGGAAGGATGGCTGAGATAGGCGTTGATTTAATCCTTTTGACCAGAACAGTGACTTACAATGGCTAGCCAATCTTCGTATCGGTGTTTTGGTTTTTTTTTTTCGTATAAGCTAGGTGTCCACTTTTTGATTTCGAGGAAATGAGAGACACAATGGAATCGGATGGACAATGTCCAGGGTTCGGCAAATGGACCATGCCAGTAGGAACAACTCCACTTACTACTTACTAATTCCACTCTCCTCTCCACCGAAAAAGTCACTAGCGAGATTGGTTTCAATGTGTTTGAACTCTTTTATGGAATTGATTTTTTCATTGAAGGCACGCACACAATGCAGTAATGAAATTAGTGGCTTGCTTTTTGTAGCGGGTAGGTCCTTGAAAACTGCTGAAACTGCGTCTTTGTTGCGGCTGCACGGTGCACCTTTACGGTGCTGTGCTTGCTTGAACACAACCGATCCACGATCACTCAGAAAGATTACGCCAGGCCTTAGACGAACAAATTTCCAACTTGGAAGCCACGTGGATTAGGTAACTTGCGATAAGAGAGATAATTTAATGAAACAGCCATTTTACTGATGTAGACTGCTTCCACGAGAGAATTGTTCGTCTAAGGTCAGGTGGGTGTGGCTCGGTTGTATTCAAGCAGGCGCATCATCAGGAGGATGCACCGTGCAGGCGCACCAAAGGTGCAGTCTGAGCAGTTATTCGAGGACCCACTTGTGCCATGAAAATAAGCCACTAATCTGACAATCGCATGGTGTGTCTTTAGAATCGAGTAAGTATGTTGGATAAGTTAATCGTAGAAATTACGGTTTTCCAGCTAGTTCCGTCGAAATTTAATTCGATCTAGCCTTCCTGAAAAGAGCCATAAATCGCGTCCTTCTGAGGAAGGAAGTAATGAATCAATCACTTTCTTCGTATAATTTCGGTAATCAGAAGCATATCCAGCCTTTAACTCGTAAAATGCATCCTTCATTGGGAGGAATTGAAATAAAAAACGAAAAGACACTTCCATGCGGAAAGACTGTTTTTCGACTTTATAAAATTAATTTTGATAGCACAACTTTCAGCGTGGCATCAAGGGATTCAGCAGCGGAGTATTTTTCGAGAACCTCTGGCCCAAGCATACTAGAGCCGGTGATGTGCTGTCTAAGGATCCGAAGGTAAGTAATCCTTTAGGCTACCATAACCGTGAATATTCGAAAAAAAACGAAAAATGACAACAGGAGAAAATCAGGCAACGACACAGCATCGACATGGAGTCGGACTGTTTCCCTGAAATTGATGACTGCGACGAAACAAGTTCCCAGGTGACGGTAGGGTAGCAAGTGGTATGACTTCAGGTCGCACCGGTTGCCTACGAAGGTCCCGGTCATTTGATGCTCCAACGCGGAAGCTGAGGCTGAATTTAGCGGGAAACGGCTCTGGCTGACATTGCTAGCAGTTTCCTGTCCTTGCTCTGCGAAAAAACGAGCTTCCACTTCCGCGTATGGGGGTCATGAATCTCCTCTGAGAGTTTAACCTCAAATGTCCATGGTCTCACCGAACTTGTTGTGATGACTCTCAGAGCGACCGTTTATGAAGATTGCGTAACCCTATGAAATTGCAGTCTTCAACACGCTTAATCAAATTCACTGAAATAAAAAAATAATTGCGCCTGCTTTTGGTGATACCATGTATACGAAATGAGTTTCCATGGAACGGTCGGGAACTAGTGTGACGGTGCTATCGCAGTGGGGGCTGGGAGGAGGGGGAATTCACTATGGACATATTTTAGCCTAAGCCTAGGAAGGACAAGGGAATCCTTTTCCTTCCCTCCGAGGATTAGGCAAAAATATAAGTCTGCGTGTGCAGATTGACCCCTCAGAGATCCCTCCGGGATAGTCAGACGTGCAACCTCTTATAACGTGCTCCCCTATTGAGATAGCACAGATATGACTCTAGGTCTCATCCACAGATTTTGACGTTACAGATTTTTTTGCTCCACTCCTTTTGAACGGAACTTTACCCATGAACCTTTTCCCCTCTCCCATTTGTCCACAAACCGCCCGTGAGGTAATGCTTTCAAAAAATGGTTTCTCGTCAGACTTTCATTTTTTGCATGGTACTTGGAACATGATATCCAAACAGTGTTGCCCATCCACTTCAGGGATTCAGCGATTCATTTCCAGTGCACATACCTTTGGTCCCTAGCAGGGTATGAAACCGGTAGTTGGCGTGTGGGACTTACAAGTGCTAGTGTCGACCCAATCGTCGTGTTCCCAAAGATAGCCTCGTCGTTTGATTAGTGGTTGAAAAACATTAATCCATGCTAGCGACACTTTAAAGGCAATTTCATTGGTTCTCAGTGGAGATTTGCCGTTTTGCCGTAATGGAAACCGTTAGAGCAGTTCCATCATAGACCATTCATACGAAAATAATTTTAAACTTGCCAAATCACAAACCGTTAAAGAGTTTGTCTGGAGCAATATTCTCTCCAGAAATTTCCTGTGTGTTTTGTAGTAGTATAGCTTAGCATGGAGTCTCATTGAGTGTTTGGTAGACTAATTGTACACGGGAGGATTCTCATCAGAAGACTGTCCGGAATTTTCAGGACAAAACCGATCGAACACGATCGACCGGCTACTATGTGTTTGCAGATTCCACCACATCGTTCATGATCCTAATCGGAGTGTTCTTTCCATCTGCTACCGGTATGTTCCAGTTTCCGATTACAGTATGGACCCTTCAACTTTTTTTTCTTTTCTTCAAATATTGAGCATACTCTGTTTGGTTTAATCATTCCATTTGGTTATGGTTTGAGGCGAAAAGGATTGTTATCGGAAAACTGGTCACACGGAACCAATCCAGAAAAATTGAATTGCTATCAAAAAAATCTTGAACGGAGATGTAACTTCTTTTTTGAAATGTCCACAGAAAATTCAGTCAGTGCCTTAGGGAAGGGAATCAGAGGAAAATAAAAAATCCTACATCTTTCGTACAGCTCAGCAACCTTAGCTTCAATACTTACCAATTTCTCTTGAAAATTTGCTGCATATGGGGCGGTAGTAGCTTCTGCTGGCACTCTAAACCGTATGCAATTAGCACAAGACAATCTATTAGGTCTATGCAGGACAAATGCCCAAAACGTACTACTTTTTTCAAAACGCCATAACTTCGCTCAGACACAACTTTATTTGGCGAAATAAAAACCATTCGAATCTACACAACCTTGCCAACGATCTGGTAAAGAAAATGTGCAATCATGAAAAAATTCAGGATTGCGAAAATTAATGAAGTCAATGGTGGCATTTTCAACATGTATTCTCAACATTCATTTTTTTTCAACATTCATTTTCATTTTCAACATTTTCAACATTCAACATAAAAAAATGATGCAGTTAGGCACCGAGTCTCTCCCTCACCCCCTTATTCCCCAGACCTATCCCTGACGGATTACCACTTTTTCCGGGTTCCCGATGCAAACCTGCGGCAGAAAAATTATGCACGGTAAAAATGCCATTCTTGACTCTATTAATTCTCGTAATCCAGAATTTGATCGTGATGGTATATTTTCCTTACCAGGTCGTTGGCAAAATTCTGTAGATTCGAATGGTTTATTTCGACAAATAAAGTTGTGTCTGAGCGAAGTTATGGCCAATTACGTTTCGGCCATTTATTCTGCATAGACTTAATAGCGAGTACTAATCGCGCTGATCACGAAGCCTGCGAAACGCGCATGTGTCGCCGCGAAGTATGAAAGCACCCTCAGTTGTCACACCCTGAATATCGAAATATTTTTTGCACATCGTCTCGTCTCGTAGCGAAATATTTTTTTGCCAGTGGTATGGAATGGTTTGAGAATAATTCTCTGAGATAATTTTAAACTTGACTAAACTCTAATATTGCCATTATCAAATCTCACTGCTATTTCTGGAATCAATGTTTCAGCGAACTTCGACTAATTACTCTGAAAATTCTCGAAATCTCACCAGGAAGCCTCCAAAAAGAGCCACGTGTCTTTCTTTGTCTTGAGTTTTATGTACTCGCTTGCTGACAGTCTAGTCTGCTTAACGATTCCGTGAATATTTTAGTGGTTTGTGTACGCGTCACTTCTGATGACGTCTTGCCACGAAGGTCCACAAACCACCACCCTATTCACGAAAATAAACTCTTTCCCTGAGGGAACCAGGGCGTCGATAAACGCATTTACTTCGTCAAAATACCTCTTACCATGTATGAAACTTACCTCGTTGGTTCTGATGCCATGAGGTAAACACAGCTGCCGAGCTGTCCGTGAAAGCATAACAAAAGGTTATTGCTTGCTATGGGGTGAAGCTTTCAACATATTTTTTCTGAGCTTCCATATCTAAAATTTCAAACCACCTCTGTGTTGAAGTGACCAAGTAGGTCTCGGCTAAGCTGCATAATCAGCTGTGTCCATAGGTGACTGAATCCGTTAGGGATTTGATGAGCTTTCTAAACTAGGTAAAGCCGTCCGTCTCCGATAAAGTGATAGAGGTAGTGCAGGCCGAATATGAAAAGTTTGTTGAATATGAAAGTCGAGGGGTTTGATAGTCAAAAGTGAAAACAAAATAGAATGAAATGGTCAAAGACCCGAGTAATAAGATCCCCCACCTATCATTAGTTCCTGAAGAAGACGGGCCACGTCAATGAAAGTGCTGAAACAGGTAATAGATGTAAAAAACGACTCTCAAACCGCCCTAGTGCACTCCTTTTTGCCGGAAGTTTAGCCTCTTATAGTCTTCCTAGATCCGTACTTTCATTTGAATGGCTTACTATAGGCGCTCTTATTATTCACGTTACCCCTACCGCCGTCTCTAAGTTCTCCAGCCCTCAAATTGCTGTCGAAATATATGGTGTGGGTTTGGTGTGGCTATGGTGCGACTTGGTAAGAAATATACTTAGTAATCGCATGAAATTAAGGAATAAGTGCAAGAAATATGCAATGAGAAGGAGTTGCGTAGTCAGAATCAGAAGCCCAAAAAGCGGCCGTTGGAGACGATCGGAAAAGAAAGAAGCCGGCACGGCCTTCAAGTTTTGCCTGACGGCTGAGGGCTAACGACGTTTTCACCTGAATGGAATCCATAAGGCAATAAAAGTTTTTCTAATATTGAAGTCTGGAAAGGAATCCAAAGAGTTGCGAACTTGGAAACTGGCTTTTCTATTTTGGCTGACACTGAAAGAGCATATGTGAACACGGAAAGTGAGATGTTTAGTTGAGACTTTTCCGTGGTTGTTTTCGTCTAAGAAGACCTAGGATGGAGCAGTTCGTGTACTGCATCGAAGTCCTTTCATTATCCAATCGTAAGGTTGTTCAAAATGCTCATTTTGCTCCGAGAACTCGTTGTTGACGATTTGTGAGCCCTTCGGGCGCTATGCTAATTCAATCGCTGCGAGGTGCTTCACGAACGTCTCCGCATCGAAGCAAAAACTCATGTCTCTGAAAGAATGACTGGCTCATAGGCTCTGTGAGGGAAATTTGAGGAAATATTTTATGAGTACAATGTTTATTATATCCATATTGAGGAAATAGACAGTTTAAAAGAGACAGCGCAGAAATCATCTGGAAGCAACATGAAAGACCGAGATTTTTTCGAATACTTCAAAGTATGCAGAGCATCGACTCCATTCAAAAGAAAGAGGAGTGTGATGTTAAATGCGTTTCCTGGGTGGCCAACCACTCTTGTATCAGTTTCTGTATTTTTTGGCAATTATATTGGGAGAAAATCGTCATTTGCGGTGACAAAGGGCGAAAGAAGTACGGATAAGGGGTACATTCTAACTCATTTTCACTACCATTTCTACAATTTTTGTGTCAACTTCATGATCAAAAACAGCACAATTGATGCCTAACGAGCTTCTTAAACGTCTCAACTTTTTTCGGTCAAAGTTGGAGGCCTACTTGAAGGGATGACTCGATTTATCACATAAGTCCATTTCGGAGCGCCTGATAGGGCGTGGTTAACGGACTTGGATGAAAGTGTATCATACTCTCTCACTCCGCCACATACTCTCACTCTTGCCACGCGCTCTCACTCTCGCCACTCACCCATGTCCGTAGGCCACGCCCTATCAGGACTTCCGGAATGGAGTGTATGTATGAGTTTATTAATGTAACAGTACTAACAAAAAAGGTCAGAAGAGATAGCAAAGAAGACCGCTTGCATATGTTGATGAAAATGCCTCGGGGATCATCGGATCTTCTTCTGAGCCATGCATTACCTTCAGCTCGGTATTCCCTGACCTTGAAGATACGTTTTTTTCAAAAAGGAAGCTTCGCAATACCAACCGCAGTATGAGATAGTACGCCTGTTCCCTCAGATTACAGTAAACGCAAGATGCGAACGCCCATTAAACGGAGAACCTTCGTCAGCCAGATGGTGTTTGGTATCGACACACAAAACTAGACACGATTTCTTTCTGACCACATGGGAGTAATATTATGAAATAAATTTTTTTTGAGCCAAATTGCTTCGACTCCAAAAATGTCCTGCTCCAGGCTGATTCGTAGAACGTGCCAGCGGTAGCGGCGCTGTTTGCCACTGCTCATTTCTGCCATCTCCGAAATAGGTCGTAGATGATCCTATAGCTAGCTGCATCTTGCCTAAACTCTATGAAATTATTTTTTGGAATTTCTCGAGCAGCTCTTCAACGCGACTGTTTTATGAGTGTTTTTCAGCGAATCAAGCGAACATAATCCCAAACCAGTCTACTTTCGTGTTTACAAGGTCCTCAAATTTAAAATTCCTTGCGGTGCAAAAGCTTTTCGGCTGAAAAGTGGCATCTGCGAGTGACATGTGCGCATTTACGGCAAATTGCCGTGAAGAGTGCTTAATCCTGAGGGACCTGCAATCCTAACTGCCATCAGAAAAAAAGCCAAACTTCAAAGTTTGATATCAAACGATCAACAAAATTTCAGGTATCATGGCTGGCTCGAATCGTTCTGGAAATCTGCGAGATGCTTCTCGATCGATACCGCTAGGGACACTAGCTGCTCAGATCTCCACAACTACAGTGTGTAAGTACATCTCCTCTTACGTCGAGGTTTTTTTTTCAAAATTTGACATTACCTTCACTCAGCCGTCTCACAGTAATGTCAGTAGGAGTCAAAATAGACATTTAAAGCGAAACGACTTAAATGGCACGTACGCAAGAGGGATTAGTGACGAAGTTCATCCTTCCGTTTTCATATGCAGAACGGCCGACATCGAAGATGAGGGTATAGGGGGCGAAAATAGCCCGCGGGGTGTGCATGTGGGGAGAATCGTAAGAACACGAACGGCTTATCCCTCATAACTAACCCTTTTATTTTCAGATAGGAGGGTATTGAATTGGATGGGACCCTAAAAATTCAATCCATGGTTAGCCCCCATTACATTGTCCAGTAAAATCATATGACGCTGAGATGTTCGTTGTCTTCTCATATGCAAAGGAGAAAGCCATGCATTTTATTTTAGCCATTCCCTCTGCAGAAAGGAAATGCAAATTGTTAACGACTGGCGAGGCTTTAATTAAAGCACCAGTGGAAAGACGCTTCAGGACAGAAACAGAGGGGCAAGGTCACCCTACGTAAAGCTTGATGTCGTGGAAATATTTTTAAAAAATGACCCCTAGCACATCGAGCCTTTCAACGCTACCTCTCCCTTTCCTTCCAAGGCTACCTCTTCTTGTACTCAAGGGTGTCGTTCTAACCTCGAAAAAGGTGGCCAATCGATGATGATAGTGTTGCTAACTAGTACCAAGCGTGATTATCGTTCTTACTTGAAGGTTACCTGATTGGTCCAAAACGTGATATAAAGAGAATCGTCAAGTTGCGAAAAGGATGCTGGTTATGGGCAAAAGCTTCGGTAATAACTTTTGCATCGCGAGCTGCGGTGATAATCAGCAGCATCAAAAATCAAAAATGTCAAAAAAATTGTCAGGGAATCCTCGAAAAATTTTCAGAATCACTATCATCCCCTTTCCGAGCCAAAATACGGTCTCCTTGGGGTACTTGGAGCCATGCTTGTCCCTGGGGTGACCACCGCTAGTGTTTCAATAGCATCTGAGGATCCTGAACAGGTCCACGCCATTTGAACTTTCCTGTTGAGTCGATCACTCGCTATAGGGCTTGGTAAGGATTACAAAAGCATTAGCTTTTAGATGAGCTGGTCCCATTACTAACAATCCTGGGCAAAAATCTTCACTTCTGGCATCTCCCTTTTATTAGCTAAAAATTGAGAGTTTATCAAATTGTTTTGCTAAGAAAAAAACCTTTGATTATGACAAAAAGTTGGTCAACACTGTATTATAGTGTTAAGAATTCGTTTTCGATACGTCAACTTTTATAGATCCAAGTATGGCAAAAATGCAATTTTCCAAAGTTTATTGCAAAAGACTCAAAAAAGCTTTCACAAAACCGGTCGCAAAAATGTTACAAAAGAGATTTGGGTCTTATAGGCAAGCTTTCGGCGCCGAGCGCCTTTATCAAGCTTGAAAATGTACAAATTAGATGTTATTTATAGACTCTGTTTGAAAGTCTACAGTCGTATTTGCACTTAAGCAACTTACTGCTGCCGCAGGACCGCTGTACTTACCTCCAATGGGTGTCCCTGGTACTGGAGCAGAAGCAGAGCAATTTTCGCCTACGAAATAGCACTTTTATGTCTCAAAATCAACAAACAATTATACGTTCAAAAACAAAAAGCACTGCCTTCTAGAACAAGCAAAAAACTATATCTTAAACATATTCATGTACATACATTTTTGACCTCGATGGTAGACAAAAATCGGAGATTCCGTAAGAGCGGAGTTTTGCTCCATAACTAATCTACCTCTCAACCTCATAAATATTCTTCTTAACCTCATAAATAGTCAACATCAAAGGATTCGAACAACAAGGTAGTACCAAGTTGTAGAGCACAAGAAACTCTATCAAGAGCATGAATAAACTTAGTCGGAATTTGGAGAGCATAATGGGAAGTACAGGTAATAAAAACGGTAGGAACTTACTGCCCAACCTAATACATACGCAGGCATAAGGGAAGAGATAAGATCAGTTCAGGTGTAGGTATCAGTCATATTTAAATGTCTCACTTCAAAATCGCTCTATTTTTAACCAGCCATTCTCGTAAAGTTACCAATTTTTTGGATGATTCATCAAGAAAGATCTTCCTGAGTGCTTATCAACAGAAGCATCTCTCCCCATGGTTGTTTACGGCTGAATCGTCACGGCTTATGAAGCGCTTATTAACGATTCACTGAAATTTCGAATTGACATGTTGTCCAATTCGCTTACTATGCTTCAATTGGTCGCAGGTCGGGGGAGGGGAGGGGGAGAGTCATGCACGAACGAGTTTTTATCAAATGCTATTGCTTCGAGTTTGTTTTCGAGTCAGCAGGGAAATTGTGGAAAAATATGCGATAATTTTATGTAGAGTATCCCAACAACAGTCAGATTGGGCGAGGGAAAGTCGCTGTACTTTTTTCGGCTGTTGCAGGTTATGTGCATAGTAACGGGTAAAGCTTTTGGCACTGATCAAATCTCGTCTGAGGGATGCGCCGCGCATTTTAGTTCCATCCAGAACCGTGGTGGTAAGTGAATGCGATTTGGTCTATAAATGAGGCCAGCCGATGAACTAGTCAGTACTTTTATACCCGAAGACGAATCTGGTACCATTTCATCGACGCGGAGGGATGGAAGGCTTGGATGTCTTGGGCGAACAATGATGCGGGATTTAATCCCCGCACCATAAGAGCGGTAGTGCACACCACCTTTCATTGTACCACCTCCAACCATATGGACAGTATTCATGTAAAAACACCTGTAATTTCTAGACATTGAGATTTCACGGGTTTTTGAATGAACAAGTTCGGATCCTTAGAACACCTGACATAAAGAAAGAATGCATCAAAATCATTTCAGATTTCCTCGGTGTGATAGTGTTTGGTGCTTCTGTTTCGGAAATGTTCATTCGCGACAAATACGGTCAAGCGGCTATGGGCAAGTTGACCATTTCTGAAATCGCCTGGCCATTTCCACTTGTCATTTTGGTTAGTTCATTGAATTCTTTCATGATTTTATTCATACATGTGATACGAAATGAATTTTCGACTATTCAACCCGTACTCTCGATACGACAAATTTTGCATGGCCTTCTAAATAGGCTGTAAGAGAGGCCTTGAAAAGGACGTTTCAAAAACGAGTAGCGGATTGTTAATACATTTTAAGAACAGAACCTGTTGTGGACTAAGTAATTCTGAAAGAAGCTTTCTGAATCTTTCCAAATGTCGATGAAATGCCTCAGTAGTAGTTGTATAGTTGCAGAATATTTGAACAGAGGTGAACGCAAAAGGTAAAAACTTCTGAAGAGCTACTGGATGTTCCCTATAAAAGGCCGTTGTGAAAGTTGATGTTCCCCATAAAAGACCGATGTGAAAGTTTCACAGGAAGATTATACCCAACATATTATGTAACTAAATTGCTATAGGTATTCATAACAATAGAATTGATTGGTAGTTCTGCTGATTTGAAATGTGATTCAAGGGAGCAAAATGAAAACTTATTTTTCAGTTCGGGTGTTTGGGAGCAACAATCGGAGCCGGTATGCAGTCACTCACTGGAGCACCACGTTTACTGCAGGCGATCGCCTCAGGTACGTCCGTTCAAACCTTTCGGCTCCACGGAAAAACTCACCGGCGCGCTCAAGCTGCGCGTGCGGGTAACGCCGCAGTAACCGCGCGGCATCACAGCGGGCGATAGCCTGCGGTGCTACTGTTGCGCTCCAATAAGAGTAACCTGGTTGGTACTTCACTAATACATTAAGAACGAGCGCATCAAGTCACAGCAGGCTTGGTTATGTGATAGTTGCGAGAATGGCCTTTCTTTTGTGGCGTTCTCGTCCAGTCCATTGGATTCGCCTAAAGCCGCGTCCATACTTTGCGGCGCCGGCGACGGCGACGGCAAAGTGATGTGCCCGCTGCCGACGCACACTGTTCGACGAATCTGATCGTGGCAAGAACGCTCAAATTTGTGGCGAGATTCGAGTTCCGACGAGAATATTGGGGTACACGATAAAACACGAACATGGGTTGACTGGATTAGTGTATTTTACTGTTTTTCGAAACTATTTATTATAGTATTTTATTGATATTTGTTACACAAGTATTTTATTCAGTTCTGTTACATATTTCAATATGATTTCTTATAGCATAGGGATTAATTTATTTGTGGCTCGCGCATTATTTATGCTCACGAATGTCCAATTACACTTTTCTGCATTTTTGCTAACGAGTATGCATACATTTCGAGCGAGCGACTTTTACGCATTAATGTAGTGAAAGATGCAGGAGAAGAAGCAATTGCTGAAGAAAAGGTTAATTCCTAATTTTATCCTCAAAGGAGAATAAATTCTGATTGCTGTCTTCAATTTTGTGCCAGAAATAAGTATCTGGTACAACTACAAATTCAAAACAGATAATTGTCGAAGTGAGCCCAGAGGGTGTAGTGAGAGACGGCGCGCACTCCAACTCTCACTCTGCGAGGATCAAATCCAGATCATTGCTACATAGTTCAGGCCAACCTAGCTTTCATCTCTCCCGTGTCAGTGAGCTGGTGCCATACTCGTGTGGAAGGATAGAACGCGTTTTTCACTTTGGCTGACCCCACAAATCATTGTGTGGGGCAAATTATTAGGTTGATTCATGATAAATCGGACAAATTGACCAATTTTAATCATTGTCGTACAACTTTTTTTACGACAACAGGGATTCACTTGAAATATACTCCATCTTTATCGATGACCTTCTGCCACGGTATAGGCAGATCATGGATGCCCTTGCTCCAGAAGGCCGGAAGCTGGAGCTCGAGAAGTTGCCGAGTGCCGCCTTGACCTCGTCGCGAGTTTTGAAGTCTTGGCCGTCCAGGTGGCGTTGGCTGTGGGAGAAAAGGTGGAAATCTGAAGGGGCCAGGTCTGGGGAGTACGGTGGGTATAGAAGTACGGTCCAACTGTACGACAGCAGCTCGGCCTTGGTCGATCTTGCGAAGTGCGGTCTGTGGAAGTAGACACGTTGTCGTGCTGGAAGTAGACATGTGACCGCCGCCGTAGCGAACTTTGGACATTGGCCTTCAATTCTCGTAATTGACGAACGTAGACGTCGGCAGATACTGTGGTACCTTCATCGAGCAGCTCCCAGTACTCTACGCCGTGTACGCTCCACCAACCGCGGTTTTCGTCTTCGATGGAATAGTCGCCTGACGCAAACTTCGAATGCTACAACTACAGTGTACTTCTGCCGGGGGCATGCTCCTTGTGAACTTCTATCAGACGTCTGCCGATATCCGCGGGTTCCTGGCCAGATAGCGATATAAATAGTATGACGTTGCGGATGTGGTCTCTGGACCGCTTGAAATCGTGCGGCATTGTGGCGGAATGAATTTACTTTGGAGTGATTATTTTGCGGTACTTTGAAGAGCTTTTCATACTCATTCCAACGGTACCTCGCGCGTCCATTTTCGTTAATTCGTTACTGAGTTATGATCTCTAGAAATCATCACTACCATTTGTCCGATTTATTATGAATGAGTCAACCTAATACAATCACCTGTCAGCACGATTCTGAATGAAACTAGATTGTGCGGCGCATCCCACAGAAGGGATCGATTAACTCCAAGAACTTTATTATTTACTTTGAGTCAAGGCATATCAGGAGGCGTATGAATTTTAGTTGCACTTACAATGCCTCACGAGGAGCAGTCAGAGTACTTTGTTAACACAAGCAAGTCTGGTACCCATTGACCAATTCCAAATTGATGGGACCTTGCCTAGCGCAAATGAGGTTCTATCCGTGCTCTGGATGAGTGATAACACCTCATCATATCACCACACCATTTCCCTAACTGGATATAAAGTAGTTAGATGGAACCGAAAAAAATTTAAAATTATTGGCCATTTGCGTCTTTGAATTTGATCCGCAACGATATGGAAAAAGGGGTTGCTTCATTCAGTTTATAGGAAAACCACGATCTTTCGATGACCGTGTGAAGACTCTGAACTTTTATCCACTACACTACGCACGCGACAACCTCTACATTTGATTCATTCTGCTATGCTATGCTTATTTTGATGGTGGCCACATCGCACTAGCCACTTACGAAGGGGCCACCAGTCATCGCTCTCATTGCTGCTGTTCTGCATGACTAACGTAGTTCACCATGCGTAATGTTTTGACTTTTTCAGCTTCAAAACAGCCGCGTATTTCATGAATTTTTCAGCGACTTCCGTTAAATATGGCAAAACAACTTCTTGCTGCATGAAAAGGTTTCATTTAGAGGAGGAAAAAATGTGCCCACGTCTTTTTATAGAGTGGTTTACGGTATTGACGTGTGCCACTTGAAAGCAAATTTAGTTACGCAAGCGACTGATGTGCCACTGTGTTCCAAGGCTGTTCGGGGCCATTGACAAAGACATGTAGAAGAGCTGAGCTGGGGGACCTTCACTGAAAAGAATTGCGGGAAATCTCCTCAGCTCGAGTGTTCTGATTTGGACTTGAGGTGCTTGATCTTTGGGGGAAACTAATCCGCTAATTCCCTTGCAGTATTGGGAGAAGAAGGTTTTCTCTCCATTCTTTGAGCTTCATTTCTTGGCTTATTGTTAGCATCTGAACTTTTGAAGGATGAACCTCAATGGCTTAAGCTCTCAACAACAAACAATTCCTTTTCGGGAATCTACTACCATACAGAATCGTGGCGGCACATGAACCAATTTGGCCCTCAAAATGGCTTACGGGGAAGGGCAGCCGATGTTCAATGAAGCGATTTTATCCTTCCAGTCGATTGTGGTATCATTTCACCTACCTCAAAGAGAATAAAGGCTTGTTATCCCGCAGAATTGATCCAAAATTTGATCCCATCACCCCGTTAATGGGTGTTCCCATCTAAGGGGAAGCGCAAATGTCAAAGGCTGCTCATGCTCGAAAGGCTATGTTACTGTAAGAATAATTGGAAGAAGAGATACAAAAAACTTATACTGATACTGATACTAAATTATCGCGCAAAAAATGCAATAGGCAAAAAAATAAAAAATAAAAACATAAAATACAAATAAATCACAGTAAAGGGTCACAGTGAAGTTAATCTCAATTGTTTCACTTGTACTTGTGTCTCTTTACCAGTCATAATCGAAAAATGCTTTTCAGATGACGTTATACCATTTTTGAAGCCTTTCCGAAAAATGGATAACCGTGGTGAACCGATTCGAGCCATTTTCGTCACAGTTCTGATCTGTTGGCTGGGAATTCTTATCGCTGTCATTGAAAACATCACCGCACTCATCACTCAGTCAGTTCAATTTCTCTTCTTCTTTTTTTCTGCTGAAATATCTCAATCTTTCAACGTCATATTGAGTACATTACTAGTAGTTCATCAGAGAGCCCGGCAAAGTGAGCGTTTTTTGGAAACACAAACAAAACACTTCATAAGCAAATTTCTTTTGTCTTGGATATACGGATCTGCTCCCTCCCCACCCCCCCCCCTACCCTCCCCAAGTCCTTCCAGGTGTGTCTGCTAATTCTGACTCAATGCACCACTCCTCAAGCTGCCCATGGTACATGCACAGAGGGTTTTCTCCCGACAAAGAAAAGCTGGGTGTGTACACTCATGTCGAATCTTCGCCCTGCGATGTCGCACGCGGCGCCGTCAGCAGAACTTGCCACAGTCGGTTGGAATTCCGTTCAGGACGCAAGAGTCCGCTACCACGGAGGTTCTTTGAGAAATAGCTGTTCATCTCATCATTATTTAAAAACAGTAACTTTTGTGCCCTGAAGACACAAAACAGTTACATAAAAAGTAAAAGAAACGATAACATTACATGTAAGCATAACGTGATAACAATTCTGATTAAGAAATAATTAATTCGGGCGTAACACTCCAGAGGGATTGTTGCAAAGTACGCAATCATACGCGAAGAGATCCGCGCAGCCGCTAGTCGCGCGCTGCCGTGCGAAAATTCGATGTAAGTGTGCACACCCGGAAAAAATTTGTCCACCACCCAGCATCCCTGTAACTCTCGCATGCTCAGCGTAAATCAGCAACTACCAATAATTAAAATATTAAAAGTAATAACAAAGTGTACACATCGTAGTATCCTTGTGGAGCATGAAGATGGTTTATTTAACGGTTCCGCTTCTACCATTCGAGAGATTGAGGAATGTTACATTTGTAGTGTCAAGGAATTTCAAAAGAATATAATATTAAGGATTTATAAAGTAAAAAATTTTAATGGAAAACGTTTTTTGTTCTCGTAATAGCTGAAACGAGTTACGTAATAGCTGTATGCATGTCACATCATATAGTGTATGTATTGAATTACTCTGGAGCTCACCATGCCAGTCAAATGTGTTCATCCTCAAGACTTTTCCAAGACTTTTCCAGAAAATTGTTGGAGACGATCATAGACCTATCTGTTGATTTCTACATGTTATAAAAAACAATTTCCGGTTTCAAAAATCTGTTTAGATTCTTCCTGATGTGCTATCTGGGTGTGAACACCGCATGCGCCTTGCAGTCTATACTCAAATCACCCGGTTGGAGACCATCATTTCGATATTTCCACTGGTAAGTAATTCGAATCAGAGGCCATAGGTTCCTATAGAAGGATCTGTGGGTTCTGGGAGTCGCTGAAGTCAGCGATCACCTTCGCAAGCAAGTCATAATCAACAAATTTTCTCTTGGCCAGGAAGGATTCAAGAGTATGGGTAAGGTGATAGTCAGAAGGGGTAATATCTGGAGTGTATTGGCGGGTGGGGCAGCACATCCCAGCCGAGCAACTGTAGCTTGACGTGGGAATTTTTCACAACTTTTCGCGAAATGGGAGGGGGCTCGTCACAAAGGAGGGTAACCGCGGAGTTGCTGAAGTTGATGAAGCAGCGGCGCACGGTCTCGTTGGTCACACATCCCTTGCCCAATGCAGCGTTGATAGAGTGGCAAGCTTCCGTCGATTTGGTGCCACAAGACCACTCTCAGTAGATGACACCGCGTATTGGGTGCGACTACGGACTTTGTAGCTTTCTCCATGGAATCTGGTGGGTCAATATATATTTTGTTAGAAAGCTTAGAGAGTCTCATCATATTACTGGTCCGCCTAAACCTGCCTCGAAGTAAACAAGAGTTATTGATTTTTTTTGGGAAAATCCTACAAGACTTTTGGGACAACCTAATATAATCCCTTTGGATGCATGGCGTATTCCAGTGAACTTATAACAGTGTCACAGTGTAATATAGTAATTTTGCGAAGCATCCAGTACACCTGTAGAACTGCAAAGAATATCTCTTGGGCCTTCCACCAATCTCAATCCGTTAGGATCAATAATCGATTTCCAGGTCTCTATCGATGTTTGGCGCATTCCTGTGTGTGGCTGTGATGTTCATCTCGGCATGGCACTTTGCACTCGTCGCCATTTTCATCGGTGCTGCTGTCTACAAGTATATTGAGTATGCTGGAGCCGAGAAAGAATGGGGAGACGGTATCCGAGGTCTTGGCCTCAGTGCTGCCAGGTATGCAACAATTGAAAGTAGGTAAGCGTCCCTGAAATAGAGGTACAACCTGATTCTTTAAGATTTGCCCTGCTCAACGTCGATACGAAGCCACAACATAGTCGAAATTGGCGGCCACAACTACTGGTCCTACTGGAGAATACCGATTCACCAAATACTCACGGGATGCTGTCATTTGTCAGCCAGCTCAAAGCTGGAAAGGTAAGCCAAGAGGATAACCATGGCTGGGGTCACCCTTTAGAAACATCTGTCTCACTTTACTGCTCGGGTTGTTTGGGGAATCTTAAGGGGTGTTCATTCGACATAACTATGATTTATCGTTAGTTAGTGAGCTTAGCTAGTAATTAAATTATGTGTGAGAGAACCAATATTTATGTTCGAATTTATAAAATTGGATTTGCTCGTGTTGGGGATACTCGACGGTCATTTATCTATTTATTTGATATGTCGAACACATGCCTTGACCAAGGTTTAGTTGGTAAAAAAGTCACCGGCATTCGCTTCTGGTTATAGCCATATAAACATCTATCTGCAACCAAAAATGTGCATAACTCGGCTAGTTGCCGCGTCGCAACCACGGCCACTCAGTTCCACGTCTTGTTGCTACCGATTTTGATCTAATTCAAATCTATCCGAAAATTTCATTTTTTTCATGGTTCCACCATGAACTATGAAAAAATTCATTTCGAAAACATAGATCATTGTAGGGTCTCACACTGGTTGCTATGTGTACAGAAGGCGAGTTCGCAAGGGACGCGGATCATGCCGCAACGCAGCAAAGAGTACGGTTCATTGGTCTCCGATTTCTGTGGCCTTGAGACCTTCGATTCTGTTTCAGAACCTGGACACATTGATGAAGAAGAATAAAATCAAAGGATTCGGTGACATTTTGGTAACGGAACATATCATGGAAGGGGTCAGCTGTTTGGTTCAGGTGAGATCCTCGGCAAATCTTTGATAAAGTCCGTTTCCCATAACTGGGCCAGCTCACCACACAGTGTAATGATGCTGTAGAAGTGTAATTTTGTGCATAATTCTCCTACCCAACTCAAAGGTGATTTTTTTTCAAAAGTAGTTTTCCTTAAAAACTTTCTTGACATACATAATGCCACTTTACCTTGTGCTGGCTACACGATTTTTTATGCAAGGCCATTCATGCCCTGCTATATTTTACACTCTTATTCCTTACTAGTTGCCTTTTTTCGGAGTTATACCTTGATTTATATAATTATATTGCAAATGAATGGACTTTATCGCACTTTCTTAATCTTTCGTTGATGTTTTTTCTGCAGAAAAAGTGGGGAAAAGAGTTACGAAGAGTGGTGAAAAGAAGAAAACGAGCAGAAAAAAAGAAAATGAGTATCAAACAATTCATATATTCAATATTCCCACTATTTCTTTCGTGTATGTTTGTGAAGAGAATAGGAATCAGAACTAGTCTTTGGGAGAAGGATGAAAGGGATTCCTAGAACAATTTGTGGTTCACCCTTTTTTTACCAGAAGTACGCAAATTGCGTTTTGAAGGAGTAAAAACTTCTTTGAACGAACTATCCACTCAACCTATGACGTAAATCTAAAATTGAATTATTCACACTTGTGTAGGCGTGCGCCGATCCGCTACGAAAGTGGTGTGCGGGGGATATTTGACTCGGATCTCAAAAAAGCACAACTCCTCAATTCGTAATTAGGCGTTCAAAAACGTTTTAAAGGAGAAGATGTGTTTGTAAATAGCTCATTCCAAAGAGCACCGATATCATTTAAATACTTGTATTTAAATACTTGTATGGAATGTTGAAAATGTTGAAGATAAGAATCCGGTATGAAGCGATGTATGTAAGCCGAAGTAATCCCCTAATGGTGCCGTAATTTCAGACATCTGGTTTGGGAGCACTCAGGCATAACACGGTAGTGATATCATGGCCAGAGCAATGGAATACAGAACACTCATGGACTGTGGGCCATCGATTCGTTTCAGCCCTCAGGGCATGTTCTGCTGCAAAGTAAGTCTACATATAGTATGGCATAGCTACTCTTGCCGTCAAGTTATCGGTATGAATCGGGTAGTCATTGAACCTTTTCCAGAACGATTGGAGGACATAGTTGCGTGTGTGTAGCTTTGCGTCAGGATTTCGCAATGCGGCGTGTCGCGTGCGACGCGTATGCCACCCAAGGGCACAGATATAGTTGGGTCCCAACGCGGTTGCATCACAACTATTCAAGACGATGTGAGCGCTTCAGAACCAGCTTCAGCGGCGGCACCTCTAGCACGCGCGCACCGCCTTGCGTGCCGTCCGTTGTGGGGCGAAGTTCAGGGGTTAGGGTACAGACCTCATCCCAAATCGAAAAAATCCCCTGCCAGTTCCGTCCAGATACATCGTCAGTGACATCTTACATTCATTCCAAAGTGTGGTAGCAACCATCCGTACCATGAAGGGTCCCGTTGGAACAATTTCTCCGACTCTAATAGTTTCTGCTCGTTAGATTTGATGTGTGCCCCTTTTTCGTCCATGTTCCCTCCATAAAAGGCAATTGGATGAAATCACCTCATACCCCCCCCCCTGAAAGATTTGGTGCGGGTATAATGGAATCACGTAAAATACTAGTGCATGTTGTTTAGATGTGCAATTCTTGTACCAAAGAACGTTGAACGATTTCCACCGTCCAACACAAAAGTATCCGGCAATCTGGATGTTTGGTGAGTGGTGACATCAGTGTACGATTTTTTTCGTGGCACTTCTACGAGTCTGCCCTTCAGGTGGGTAGTACATGATGGTGGATTGTTGATGTTACTGCCGTTCCTGCTTCGACAACATAAAACATGGAAGAATGCGGTGATACGGCTGTTCGCCATTGCTCAGTTGGAGGTTTGCTACATTGATTGCATAGAACAACTTCATGTTCACGATTCTGAATGAAATCAAAGAGGCGAAAGTCCTTTGTACAATCTAGTATTATAAAGCTCTTGAACGCCAACTCTTACTTTTACGGGCTTTATTCTTATGAAACTTTTCGTTGAAATTGAAAAGCCTTCAAAGGAGTGAAGATATTCAGCTTTTGCGATTTCTGGTACTTAATAATTATTTCCTTTTTATCACATGGGTCCATGAAACATATTCAGTCTTTTGAGGGGCGGAGGTGGTGTACGAGAGATGGTGGGCCCTCCCACTCACACGGTGCTGAGATCAACTCCCGCATCGATTCTCGCTCAAGCCGACCAAGCTTTCCACCCCTAAAGGATGGATGATGTGGTACCAGACCTGCCTTAGAGAATAAAAGCACTGACTTGTTCATCGGTTAGCGCTCACAAGTTGTTGTATAGGTCAAATCGCATTTACCTGCCACCAGTTTTGAAGGGAACTAGGATGCGCGGCGCATTCCAACTGGGGAATAATCAAAGCAAAAACTTTTAGCTTTATTCTGTGTGAAATAAAGCTAAAAGCCTAGTTCCCCCCCCCCCCTAGTTTCCTAGTTTTCTGGAGGGATTCAAATAAATAAGCTTCTGTAGATGAATCCAGATTCCCCCATCCTCCACCTATCATTAGCATAAGAGATTTCTTAATAATGTAAAGGTTCCGTCTTCTTGCTGGATAAGTAGTTTTTCTGTGGTTCATATATTCCAAAAATGATTTTAACGTCGTGAGACTTGAAACAGTGACTGAATTCTGTGAAGCATCCCTATTCAGGACAACAACGTTCAAATGAAGTCCGACCTGGAAAAATTCCTTTACCATCTTCGTATCGAAGCCGAGGTCTTTGTCATTGAAATGGTGGGTTCTATAATTCTGAGTCAATCCTTTCCTGGACTGGTAATGAGCCAACAGACGAGTCAAAAGAGATTCGAATCATGGCATTACTGCTGAATGATTTTAGCCCGATTCGGACATTTCCGATTACACCTATGAGCGAACACTGAAAATGGAAGAACGAACAAAATTGTTGCGGAATTTGAATAAAGCCGATCGCGAAAAAGACCTTCAAACGCACATCGAAGAGGTCGTGAAAGAGAGGAAACTCAGCAAAATTAACGAGGAACCGGTGAGTGCAATACCAACATCCTGTGATAAGATGCTTTCATCCAATAAAACAAAGAGCTCCAAGATATTACCTATAACTAAATGAAGAAAAATTTCGTAAATCATGGTTACCACTGGGTGATGGAGCGCACCTTACGCCGGATCATACTCTGCGCCGGCAAGTCATGGCCGCAATCATAGGCAGCGAGGCAGAGCGGCACAGACAGATGCATGAACGACGCAGGCAATGAGACAAGGTGGCACAGGCGGAGACGCAGAGATACGCAGCCATGCCCTGCCGACGGCACCGTAAAGTATGAACGCGGCGTTACCATCGTTCCCTGCCAATTCCAGCAATTGATCATCTTTTTCTGGAAAGAAAATATCATGGAAATTCACAACAAAACTTAAAGTCGTTTCTCAATTTTTCCGAAAGCTCTTAACTTCAAGGCAAAATTTTCAAAAAGCTTAGTTCTATATCATTTTTTATAAGTTTTCACGAAGTTTTTATATTTCACAGTTTTCGCGATAATGTCTAACCCTTGAAACTGCTTCTAAGATCTACTGAGTATATTTTTTAATATAAGCCATGTCACTTCCCGCAGATACTGGCACGCGTCCTAAATTCATAACACAAATAATAACTGGCGAATTTTGGGTGGTGAGTCGCAATCCTTCTCGTAGAAAGCCTTTCAGACCAACTCTCTTGTCAGTACAAATTTTTTCCAAAAAGGAAACAATCATTCTCCGGACTATTAAAAGATTGTTTTTGCAATAATGCCTTCAGATTATCTTCTAGCAGCAAATGACTCACTGTCGAAACTAGAGGGCATCCGAGATTCATCTCAGTCACTATTTCGATGAATACAAGTTTTAGGTCGTGCCAATTGAGAAGCCGATGGCAGTCGTTCCTGAAAACCACGTGGAGGAAGGCAAGAAAATCGAAGTGAAAGGGGTACGCTTCAGTGACGACGAATCCGTAGATGAGGTGAGTTACATTGCCGCATTGTGCATCACTTGGGCATCCTTAGCTGTTTCACGTTTGGATTTTGTACCTCATTCATAACACTTAGTATTATATCTCCTTTAGCATCGCACACTGGACATATAATACATACTTCTACGAGAAGCATGGTGCTTGGAAACTGTAAAAAACTGTGCCCCCTCACAGCTTTGTCGACTTTACTTTAACTTCCACTAGTAACTACGCATTATGAAAACTAAAAATGGGTACTTCTCAGATCCAAAAGCTGGGAGCAACACAAGCAACAAAGAAACAAGGCAGCTTTCCATCAAGCTTGTTGAATATTTCGCGCAATTGTATTAGAGAGAAATTTTGATCAGTCTTTGCAATAACGTCATACGGCGCGTCCTTCACGGTAGATTTACTTTCGGCTTACATTTTACTTACGTAAATCCTAATTTGTAGTGAAAAATACGGAGTGTGCCTACGAATTAAATCGAAGAGTCACCGAGTAGGGAAACTTGAAAGATGCGTTATTTTGTGGTGCCATCTGAATGCGAGCTCATTCTGGTACTGTCCTTGGTCCAGTGCGCATTAGTTGACTTTATTACAGAATTCACTTCTTCTCTCATGACGAACAAAACCATTTGAGGTATAGTACAGTTTCGTAAACCAGGGCTCCTAGCAGATGATAAGTGCATGGCGCGCTCTGATTCCTTTTTCTATGAATGTTCCTTTTCCCTTCTGAGAAACCCAGTATTATCATACGTCCTGCAGAATCACAAACCTGGAAACGGAACGATGGAACGCGACAATGAGGAACGACGACGAAGACGGCGCTACAACGTGCACAAGATGCACACTGCAGTGAAATTGAACGAGTTGATGCGAGAGAAGTCCATCGATTGCCAGCTGCTTATCGTCAATCTGCCCGGCCCACCCGATCAGGATTCTGACATTTACTGTAAGTCTTGCTGAATTGGTCGCACCCAAAAACAAGTGCCGTATCCTTGATAGTTTTCAGACATGGAATTCATCGAAGCGTTGACGGAGGGTTTGAATCGGGTATTACTTGTACGTGGCACAGGAGCTGAAGTGGTCACCATTTACTCCTAGTTTCCCATCATTAAAGCAACGTTTACTATTATCTGAATCATCTCCATCCGTTCTCTTTTCTCATCATTTCCTTCCCATCTCTTCATCTTTCTTGTCGCCCATATCCACTGCGGGTACTTACGTCGTCTAATCGCAACACTTTCATGCGAGCATCCATTCTCAGATGACGTCCATGTGCTCATCCCTGGTCACAGACGTCTTCAGGATTGCCCATTCCTGTTTGGCTCATCAACTTGCCATAGAACTTCCTGTAGTCACGGAATCGCAGCTATCATGGCATACATGAATGCCAAAGCTTTCCCTTATGGTTTCTACCGGTATCCGCTTATGTAGTACATTGCTCGGTCCCAACTAGTTAGTGCAATTAGAGCCAGTCTCATCAGCTAGAGTTATTGATGAATTGATTGATATTGATCGAATCTGAAATGATTGCGTCAGTAATTCCCCACTCAACAGATGCGTGCAATTCTTGTACTTTTTTTCATTAAAGTCTGTCAGGATTTATGTGTACATTTCCATTTCCATGAACTTAGTTGAACTGGTGGCATTTCGGTGATTTCATGCAAGTTGTTGTTTAGCTCGGAAGTGAATAGAATCTACTTAATATGTTTGTTTATTGTAACAGCTGAGGTATGCAAAATTTATAAAAGTTGTAAATATCGAATGCTCAATGGAAAGTTACTGACCCCCACCTGACGACACCTGAAGAGTAAGAAGGAAAAGCGTTTATGAAAACATTGTTCTCCGTAAATTAGGATAATTCGCTCACAGGTGATAATTCGCTCTCAAAACGGGTCTTTTTTGTTGCCAATTTCTGGGGCTCCACAAAATTTGGGGCACCCATTTGTCGAGTTTTTTCACCTTCCCAATGCGTTTCAGACCATCCGCAACAGTGGATTTGCCAACGCCTAACTTTTCTGCAACCTCTCGAACTGTTTGGGATGGGTCAGCCTCCAGAAACGCCTTCAGATCCTCGGCAGGTACTGCTTGAAGTCGACTACGAGGTTCATTTTCAAGGCTGTAATCTCCAAAACGGAATTTGTTGGGCCATTGTCGCACAATGCTTTCTCCAAAACTATTGATCCCCCACACCTGGTTAATTTGTCGAGTTGTTTCGACAGCGGACTGACCCTAATTGTAGTTGAAAAAGACATTGTCCGAAGTTGCTCATTTGACATGCTTTGAAAGTCTTAGGAAAAGGGGGGGGGGGTTTACAGACAATGGTTAAAGGCCAGTTATATTAATAGATGGCGCAGAAAATCTCTTCAAGATGCCCTACGCAAGGAAGAATGAATTTTTATAATCAGCAATGAATGTACAAAAAATAGTAAAACAAAACGCTTAGAACTTTCTGGACAACCTAATATCAAAGGCTCCAGCAATGCGAATGGTTGAAATGAAGAACAAGCTCATTTTTATTGAATGCACAAACAAGTATTATGTGTTCTTCTCACTGATCAATTCTGGTGCTCGTAAGCCAACCTCCGTCATGCTTCCCTGCAATGGATCATAAACAGTTAAAGTTGCTCCCGTGACGTCTATATTAATCCACAAAATAAAATAAAAAATGGTTTTGCTCCACATGCGAGAGCTTTTCACCACAAGAAATGGTTCAGCGAGGAAGTACAAACTTCTGATTCGCCTTTCACTGGATTTACACCATCGAGTTTTGATGTACTGTTTACTACCAGGGTCATTAAATATAATGATGGTGATTTTTATGTTTTCGTTTTTGTTCGCCGCCAATTTTCACAACAGTCCACAATGCGAAAGTTGTAGAAGATTGCTGAGGTATGGACAATGGTTGGTTATGGACAGAACTCAAACAGGCATTCCATGTTCTACGGGCATATATGCTAAACTGTTACACTACCATCTTCAGCTTCTTAATAGTACCATAATTTGCGATGTTCAATTCATTTTTGGCTATGGCATGCCCGAAAGACTTCTTCAGATTCGATCGTTAATGCTAAAAGTCAGAAAAAAAGGCATGCTCTACTCCAACAAGAGAAAACAGCACTTAGCGAGAACTTGGGTAAAGGCCAACATTGCCTGGAACACCAATATTTTTAGGCTCAAAATCAAAATGTAATAAGTTCTCACATTGAACACTTTTGCTTTGATGCCCACGTGTGAAAGGATCATGGCTAGCAGCGACGCTTGTCCTCCCACCGCACACCCTGCTACAGTAGGCAGTGTCTCGTTGAAGCCAACATTTTTGAGAACTGAAAAATAAACATTTTTATGATTCACAACAAGAAGAGCGGAGATGGTGTAGTGACAGGTGGCGCACACTCCCACTCCCATGGTGCGGGTATCAAGTCCCCGATCAAGGCCCACTCAGACCAAGCAAGCCTCCATTCTTTCGCGTCGGGTGAATTGATACCAGCTCGGCTGGGAGGATAGAAGCACTGACTTGTACATCAGTTGGTCCCCACTAGTCATGTGTAGGCCAAATCGCTTCCACCTGCCACCACGATTCTGAATGGAACTATTATAGAATGTTTGGCGCATCCCACAGGAGGCCAAAAACTTTAACCTTAATATCCTTAAGGTCAAAACTGAATCACACCATTTAGCCCTCAAGATGGACACTGATACATCAGAGAATGATCCAGTAAGTAACTCGCCTCGCTTTATTTCCTCCTTCGGCTTCAGTCCTTTTTCAGTGACGACGGCGGCTAGTGGTATATTCTTAGCCCCTTTGACATGAGCACCAGTGGCACCTGTAACAACTGAACGAGATTCTGCTGTAGAAAGCAAGTTATTAATTAAAAAGTTATTTTATTTCCTGTGAGCTAAGTAAGTCTCTCTTCGGCCACTGCAGAAAATTAAAGGCAGCATTAGGGGAAAGTCGACGAAAAGTAAAACAAGCAGTGCATATGAAAGTCGAGATGCCTAGTAACAGGACAAAGGAGAAAAAACGGATGGAAATGGCCAAAACCGAGAAATAGGACCTCCTTTTCACTGTTGATTCTCGACGCGGACGACCTGTCCGACAAGAGGTGGATAGTCTGATCTAGTTCTCCATTGGCATGTTGCCGTAAACACAAGGGAATGTTTGGAAACACGACAACATCTATTTTTTGGAGTGAGCTTCAAGCTGAAACTGCGAAAGCGCGCCGCAAAACCTTCGATCCTGCCGCATCTCCTACACCACTCCCACCCCAGTCAATCGGGAATTACGTCATCCGGAGGCGGGATCGACCTATCAAGAGGCAGGACATATGGGCGGTTGCGGCGTTTTGCGGCATTTCTACAGCTCGGAGGGCGCTTTTTCACCGGGATTTCGCCACAGATAGCCTCTTTAGGCCCGGGACTACCATGTGAGTGACTTCTTGTAGGGATTTCTCCATTACGACATCACCCCTGATGCTGTCTTCAAAGAAATCGTGCACAGGACTGGATATAAAGGACTTTCCACGTAATACTCTGCATTTCACGTAATACTCGACCGCAGCCCTCTCCAGGATGATGGGGGCAGGGCATGCCGACAGTCCAATACGTAACATTCAACCCACGTGTGTGTTAATTGAACACAGAGTCAAGCCACTGACGTCGAGGATATTTTTTGAAAAACGTGACCCCCCCCCCCCACTCCTTCTTTCCTTCTCCTGTGGGGTGTTCCCCTCCGCGTCGACTCGACGTATCCTTTTTCTAGAAATCGGCCAGTCGGCTCAAATATACTCAGCGAACATGTGTTCTCCTTCAAGGCTATTCGAACTCTTAAACCACAATGTGTAACGAAAGTCGCCTTGAAAAATGAGCCTTTGGGCTTTATTGCGGACCTAGCGCGCTTCACCTCGAGCTACACGCTTCGGTGGCCGAGTTGTCTTCTGGCAGCAGGCAGAGAAGGCGGAATTGATTTCATCCAAGATGGTATTCAACAAGTGAAACAACAAACAGAAACGCGTAGAAAATGAAACGAGTAAAACAGTGATAGGAAGAATGAACGAAGGAGTACGAAAAAGCGCAGAAAATATCCAGTGATTTCAGATTCGAAAAAAGTATAGTGAATTCACACTCAGCGACTAGGCAAGTCGCTTGTGCAATTGCGAATTACAAGCGGGCACTTTAGGGGAAATTGCCCCTCCCGGTGTCTTTGAAGGTGCGTGGGTGACAAGGAATTATCTATGAAATTTTCGAAGAATACGACACACCTCCAACTTCAAATAACCCCCAGGGCACAATCCGAAATACAACCACAAGTGTCGATGAACTTTTAATTGAGGCCTAAGTCTAGTCGAGAAAATTGCCACGACACCGCGTTCGTTGGAGAAACATGATCGCGAACAAAGAAAGAACAACTTCAAGCCTGAATGGCCCTGACTAACCTTCAGCTGCCACACCCATTGGTTCAGTGCCGTTGAATTGTCCCGCTGGTCGAGCATCCACATAGTTGATCTGAACTTCTCTGCTGATGATATAAAATGCAAGATAAATGAGTGTAAGTGCAATCTACAGGGGGTGCCAAAAAAAAAGTAATTTTGCCCACGGCTCATATCTCCCAATTATACAAAACATAGGGAAACGAAAGAAATGAAAGTATTGGGGCAAAATATTCCCGAAATGTTCCTCTAAAAGCAGGAACAAGCTGAGACTCACTACTTTCATTTTCATAAAAATATAGAACCTTTAAGCGGCGCAGTCGGGCTTCGGAGCACCCACGGTATCAAGGTCCCCTTAAAACAGTGAAGCCGGGTTCCATGGTAGGTCTTTTGTGGGAAGCTTCCTAAGGATTGGCCCTTCGGTTCATGGGAGTCACAGAGCCCCTGCTGCTTGGACAAGGCTGCTATGATCCGAAGTATCATTTTCATGCCCAAATCCGCCTCCGGAGGGGTTTCAGTGGTAAGTGCACGTTTTGGCTCTTGGAAACGAAGGGCGCTGGGAACCCGGAAAAAACGGGATCCTAAAGCACACCACCCAGTATGAATCCCCTTAGGTACCCAGAGTGAACGGACCTCAGCAAGGTTGTGAACGAGGGCAACGAAATTTCGGATTTTGCCCAGTTGAGGTGATACATCTTGTTCAGTCTTTCCTTGCTCCCGTTCCTGCTCGTGCAGAAGGCTGCCACGGAGTATAGTGATAGAGTGAGGTCTGCTCTTGAATCTGGGGATGTGAATACCTCAACAGAATTTGCTGTAGTTCGACTAAAGTGGGGTGAAAGTGGACGAGACAAAATTACTTTTTTTTTGGCACCCCCTGTAGTTCAACACAGATTGAAGATTTTCATTGCGGATGTCTGCCTTAAGAAAAGATCTGCTTATCAATCAGGCTACAGAACGAGTTAATCACGTACCCTGTCCAGCTTTTCAAATAGCGACTTCCCATCGCTTTGCTTCTTATTCAATTCTTCGAAAGTGATGATTCGCGATAGATCAAAGGGTTTTGCTGTCCAGTCGCTCGGCTAAATAAAAAAAAACAATTTTATCAACCAATCTTAATGATGCGGAAAGATTTGTCAACTTTATTTTCATATTCATTACATTTAATAAATATGTTCATATGGGGATGTGGATGGTATTCTTCCAGCCTTTATTCATTTCAGTTTACGTCCTGGAAAAATCGGTTCAGTCACTCCGAAAGCTCAAGTCTTACTTGTACTACGACAATATCATTAGTCACAGGTTGGCCGGCACTCTTCCAAGCATCGAGACCACCGTTAAGCACAGATACCTTGTCGTGACCGTACAACTGAAAATCGAGCGATCATATAGAACAGAGAAGCGCTACAAGTGTACTAAAACTTCTTTGAGGAGAGAAATGGACAAAGTCAGTCACCGATGGAATACGCAAATGTTCCATAGTTCTCTTGACTTACTTTGAACGTCCACCATGCCCTGCCAGCCCAAAGCATACCACCGAACGGACCTCTTCCATACAGTACCACATGATCACTATTGTGCACGCCAAGTAAACGAACAAACTTCTCGAATTCTTTGGGAGGATAGAGATCGAAACGAATGCATCTAAAATGTTTCAGGAAACTTCGGTCAGCACAGTTCATAAAAGTAATTTGTACTCAACCATAAAATGGCTGATTAAAAAGTTTCTTAATACTAGGCAATCTTCACTATCGAGCGTGTCCTGCAGCCCACGAAGACTAGTAAGGCCGCGTTTATACTCCGCGATGCCGGCGACAGGGCATGGTGCGTGTCTCTGCGTCTCCGCCTATACCACCCTGCCTCGTTGCTTGCGTCGTCTCGGCACCCTTCACGCGCCAACCTGCCTCGCAGCTAGTACACGCAGCCAGCCTTGCCGGCAGAATACAAGAACGGTCTAACCTCCTCTGAATTGGATGGAGAGCATGGGGGTAATGGGCAACAGTGTCAAGCATTAATTGATGAAATTTCGAAAGCAGTCATAATGTTCGTTCGTTCGAGAGAGAGACCGTATATGCCAGTTTGAAGAATGTTCAAAGGTCAGTACATCATAAGTAGGTCAGTGGTTCGTTTTGCGTCTACTCCACGAACCACTGTGTTTTCCATCAATCGCCGAGCCTCATCTGGGTAGGGGTGATGGAAAACAAAGGAATCCCTCCTATATAGAAAACGCTTTGTCTGTCTGTCCCTTTGTTCGTCCGTCACTACATTAGGTAACATATGAAAACGACCTGTGAAGATGGGGTAAGTGTGGGATGGGTAGGGCATGGGACAGGAAGTAAAGACCACACACGGATCATGTTAAGCTCCGCACACATGGGCGGGGCGTACACTGGAATGTTCCGTTTTCCGCCCGAAAATTGTTGATTGGGTTCAAATGTGCCCCAAACGTACGGAGAGGATGGATTTAGGTCAGCGATGAGTTTCTGAAGGTCAAGAAAGGGCGTAGAAAGGTTCTGGGCACAACGGGCGGAGCATTTGTAGTGGTGGGCGGAGCTTGGACATTCCATGAGAAACGACCTGTGGAGATGGGGCAAGTGTGGGATGTAAGGCATGGGACAAGAAGTAAGGAGCACCATGCACCAGGTTATGCTCCTCTCCCAGTAGGCAGAGCGTACAGTGAAATACTCTGTCTTTATGAAAAAGAGCAATTTTGATCGACCTACTGACGCACATGGTGTTTCGCGCATGGTAGTGTGCGCCAGCCAACTGGTAATTTAAAAAGAGAAAAAAAAATTTGTGAAACCTCGATTAAAAAAGTGTTATTGAACTACATTCTAAATTTAACAATAATAAAAAAGGAACAGATTCAACTAGGAGATGACTGAGTTGACTAGAAAAAGAAATAAGCAAATGAATTACGAATAAGACTAGATAGGAGTGACTAGAAGGAAGTGAAAGAATGAAAAAGGAGAAAGAAAACCATGATCGACATAAATAATAGAAAAGTTAAAGTGGAGGATAAAAGGATTTCAAAACAGGTAAGTGAAACGATTTCAGAAACAGAAATTAATGATAAAGTTCAACAATCGAACAAGATTTGAGAAAAAGTGAGTACAAAAGTGGGAAGAAATAGAAGGACAAATCGAGTAGAAATACAGAAAATCTGAGAAATGTGCGCAACAGAATGTATTGGGTCATTCCATAAGTAGTGTCGTTTTTTTTTTCAAGCATAAATTTTTGCCATAAAATCACAAGTTTTTGCAGCATATCACGTATCATTCGGGAGAAAATTTTCTGCTCTACAAAATGACGTGTTCAGTTTTCGAGTATATTAGAATGGCGCCGACATTCAGGCTGGCGAAGACGTAGGTCCAGCAGACAAAAATTGGCCAAACCGGCAATCAATTAAAACACTGTGTTTTACTTGAGGAAAACTAACTAATTATGTGTTCCGTACATAACCACGACCTCTCCTGCAAGTTCCACCAGTCGGTTGCTTGAAAAGCCTCGTCGCTCTTTTTCCACATTTAGTTTTTCCGCCTTAACTCGGTGATTTTAGACAATTTCTTCGAACCAAGGCAAGAAAATTTTCAAACCAATCAGTTGAAGGAGTGGTGAAATATTAAGAACAGGTGGTGGGTAGGAACAGGAAAATACTACTGACCGGAAAAAATAAATTGTGAAAAATGTCAACTGGACCCCTATCACATGGTAATAAAACTCAACCTGAATCGCAGCCAAAACAAACCAGAAAGATGTTCTCGTATAGCAGAAAACTTCTTCGAAGTGGTTCATAAAACAACTCTAGACAAGGAGTTTGAAAGAAAAAAATTTCATTTCGAATAAGTGTGGGTGCTTCCAAAAAAAGGTTTTAAAAAAAGAACGACACGACTTCTTGATCAAATAAACATTGGAAATTGTAGAAGAGGTCGGGACTAAGTACGCGACGCATGAGTGGTTGATTTTCCTGAAGTGAAATATAGTGTTTCAATTGATTGCCGGTTTGGCCAATTTTTGTCGGCTGGACCTACCTCTCCGCCGGCCTAAATGTCGGTTCCATTCTGACCAACTCAAAAACTGAACGTGTCATTTTGTCAAGCAGAAAAACCTCTTTTAAATGATTCATGACATGCTGCAAAAACTTGTAATTTCATACGAAAAAAATTATGCTTGAAAAAAACGACATTACTTATGGAATGACCCAATATAAAAGAATGTGAAATACTTACTAGAAAAAGAAGCGAAAAAAAGGTGGCTAGTAAAAAGGATAGTATCAAAATTAAGGAAATATCATGTTAAAAGAAAGTGTGTGGGTAAAATTCAAAAAGAGGAAATCTTACGTCTAATACTAAGGTACACAGCGAAATTATACTGTAATAACGATAAGCTGGGCGCATTTGCTAACTTTTATGCTACGTGCAGACACGTAAAGAGAATCTAAAAAAGCAAAAGCTCATCAATCAGCGATGTTAGTCACAGCTGCTCAGCCCTAGACAAGCGTGATACCGATGAGCTGATTTCAGGGCGATCGGGTTTCCATTGGCGTCAAGGAATGGACTACCAATTTCATTCAAGCCCCCAAGTGACCATTGCTACATAGTATTTGCCACTCAGTAACCTTCGCTCTACACCACCTTACGAAGCTTGGTTCTTAAACTTTCAAAATTTTCACAAATATAATAAACGTACTCGGATGGATAGTATGCAGCATCGATGCTGAACAGAGCGGCTCCCGGAATGTGTTCATCAACGTAGGATTTTGGCTAAATTGGAAGATTGAAATGAAAGAAAATCATTGCTGAACTACCAATATCATCATCACCGTTCTCCGGAATGCCGCTCAGCTAGTTTGCGCACAAGCTGAGAGGATGGTGAAAAAGGATCCATTGAACCTAGTCAATGACGGAGCCCAAGCCAATTATCAGTGGATTCAGAATTTTAAGATGTCTGATACTTCTTTATTCTCGAAACCGAAAAAGGTGCTTCAATAAACTCTCATAGCAGGCCCAAGCTTATGTTGAATTCTATATAAAAAACGTCGTATTTTGGTGGGGGTGAGGGAGGGGGGGGGGGGAAGAAGCAAGGGGAATGTACCAGCTGCTCGAGAGGGAAATCGTAGTGATGCTTAACTTAACAATGCGCATCCATCCCCCCGCCCTCCCCTTGACCCCTAGCTAACGCTACTTTTTGGTAGTCACGAGCACGTACGGTAATCTTCACAGGGAAAGTTGTATTGTGGAGTTTCAACAAAGATCACACAAGTCCAAAATCTCTCCACATGATCCTTCACCCTGTCTGGCAAGGTGCTACACCCATGAGATCAGTACAACGAATCTCCAAGTATACATGACAATTTCATTCCCGAATCCACATCGTTCTCAATTTTTGTGGACGTTGCTTTACATCGAATCATGGATAGAGAAAACTACATCGAAATTCAGAGCAGAACCTTACTGGAATTTCATCATAAATGCTGGACAAAAAACTCGAACCAACAAACCTTATCGATCATCAACTTTTCGAATTGTGCATAATGCTTCTGCTTAAATTCCTGCGGATCTGGTTTTGGCTTGACGTCAAAGGTGGCATCCAATATTACAACAGAATTCTGTAAGCTATCGAAAATGTCGATCATTATACTTCAGCAGAACGCTTCAAGGAACAAGAAAAAATGGCAAACGTTCCTTGAAAGCTATGTCCATTCTCTCATTCGAATTCAGTTATACCCAATTATATAAATGTGTAGGATCTAATTGCTTCCCATGGAAAAAGTTTCATTACTTTTGTAAGTAAAAGGAGAGCGTGAGTGAATTGGGCATCAAATTCGGAAATGCTAACACATCGCACCGTTTTGATCACATTTTCGAAAAGTTAGCGTAGAACGGAAAGAGTTATTATCATTTGGGGAAAAAGATGAGTCACAGACAAAACAGACATGATTCTCACCCCTTATTCACGACCCCGACATGACTTTAGCCCGCGTTACCGAGACAACAAAGATCAAAATGCTTGCCTCTGATTGGGTGACTTAAACACAACGGGAGGAAAAAGGGGAAACGGGAAGAAATGTTCGCCCTGAAACGAGTACTCAAAATTCAGGCCCCATGGCGCGGAATAATTGGTAGGGGTTGAAAAATGCGACGTTGTGGTCTTCATTCGCATCTGCGCGCATCACTGCGATTTGCGCACATCACCTTTCCGAGTTGCTAGCTGCGGGAAATGTCATATGTTGTCTCGTAGGGTGTATTTCATGACAATGTGAAGGAAGTGCTACAAATACCAACAATAAATAAGTATAAGAATGAAAGGAGGAGTAAGTTAAAGAGTAACAAGGAAAAATGATTATGATCAAAAAATCCAAGCAAGGCGTCGTGTATGTAATGGCAGCAAGTGAACCAACTGTTATACCTAGACCGAAATTACAGTAGACCAAAATTGCCCCCTCAGGCTGTTTTAAAAAGCATTATCAATTCGGCTTCCATTCTGATTGTGGAGGCGTTCAAATTCGTCCAATTCATTAGTGTGGAATTTGTGAAGGAGGAGATGGAGGACGGGTTGGTGACCATAAGCCCAAACCCACTCTTCGATCATAAAGGCATCATCAGAGATAGCTGAAAGTGGAGGAGAAAAATTACTTTTTTTGGCACCCCTGTATATGGAGGAGGAGGGGGCAGGGAAGGGGGAGGTCGTGAAGGATTCTTTGGGAAGCGGTGAGATTAGTTTACCATTTTTTCAAAAGAGTATTCAATAGTGAAGAGCCGATCATAATGACCATCACCGTACTCATTTCGTTTTTCTTTTACCTTGCCCAGCTTCATTCATGTTTTTGATAAGAAAATCGACTTATCGAATAGAAAAGGGAGCTCACCTTATGCTTAGCTAACCATTCGACGCTCACCACATCCGGCACAGACGAGCTGAAATTCCTATATTTGTTCCACGAAATGGTTGGCAACTGGAGCTACAACTAGACAAAAGTTCTAGGAAAAATAAAAATTGATAGAGTTCGTTCTTGAAAGAGAAGTCATTAGGCAGCGCTCCCCTTCCGTGGAAAGGAATAATCAAAAAAAGCCTTCAGAAGCTTCAAACTTTGATGGCTTTCTCATAAATTACCCTATGAATGTGAAGCAGGTAATGATTGGAGAATGAAGTTGAATTCCTCAAAAAAATCCTCCGAAACAACAGCACCATCTCAATAGTAGTGAATGAACCAGCACCAGCGTACTAAAGAATGCTTAACTTACATGTTTTCAGAGCTCGTCGGCTCAGAGTGACGAGACCGGAAGTTTCCCATGTTGAAAGGACTTTTGTGAATGTGAACTGAAAAGAAGTGTGGACTCGGTGAGGCACGCAAACGATCAACTAATATCGAGTCCAGAGACAGGGTCAAGCGTGGCGTCGAGAGAATTTCTCAAAAAATGCGACCCCCCAAATGGGGCCTCCATACAACCACTCCCCCCCCCCCATTCTTCAGGTTTTCCGTGCTGGTTTCTACCCAGCCAATGCGATTCATCAAGAAAAACAAGAGCCTACGGTCGAAGAACACTGAGGCTAAACTCCTGACAAAGTTAGAGAAATAAGGACCTGACAAGATTGAAGACTTATATTCCGAAATGAAAGCGTCGCCGACCATCGGTGATGTGCTCGTCCTCTGATGACAAAGGAGAAGGCTTGAAAGTCATGCAGGTCATGCAGCAGGGATAAAGGATGAAAAAACAACGATAGAAAAGTTAGAAACCAAATAGGAGCCATGTAAAGTGATTCACTACGAGTGATTCACGTCGCTATTGCGGTAGCGACGCGGCGGTCGCAGTGAAGCACATTATATGGATCAGCGACACCGGAAGGGGTGAGTTCAGCAGATTGGGAAAAAGATAGTAAAGGTACTCAGCAGAAGCGAAAGTAACAGTAGAGAAGGAATGAAAGAAACAACGAAAAACCCGTGAATCAGGAGCCCGATATTCGTCTTCTAATTTCTTCTTTTTTGCGTCCCTCTGCATCACCAGCCGGGGGTAGATTGCAGATGGGCGAGGGGCTAAGTCGGCCGGTCGCGAACGTTGTCCCGCCTTCGCTGGCAACTCGCCAGGCTGATGAAATGCATAATGACTTTCCGTGCTGCGGAATCGTGACAAAACCCAAGCGACGCTTTTTCAATGCGAATTTCGCCACACATCACCTCTTCTGAAGTGGAAAGTTGTTTTGAGGGAGCATGTATTCTCAGTTCTCACATTCCCCTTCTTTCCACAGTGTCAGCTACTTACGTAGAGACAATGACGAGCCTTTCACATGAGGCAAAAGCAAAACAAGAAATGGGCAAGCATTTGAATTTGAAGGATCCTACCTTGCTAGAGCCAGCGTATAGATCATTGCAAGACCTCAGCATGAGGCCAACATGTCAAGCACTTCGAAAAATGAGGGACTGGTAGCTGTCATTGAGATGCGCCGTGCACTAAACATCTACAGAGGATCGCACTGGCTTGCACCAAGGCTTGCAGGTGTGGCCAGCCCATGCTAGCGAGTGACCCCGTGTTTGAAAACGAAATTAATGTAAGACCCGATGAGAAAAGACGAAAACCTGTTAAGAAGCATATATCGTCTCGCGATTTCGCGAAATATGCGACAAGAGTTCGACATCCTTTCAGAATTGTAGGAGGTATGGAAATGCATGAGAGGCACAGTACAAACTAGGCTTCGTATTCTTTCAAGCTAGTCAAGAACCAGTCAATTAACCTTGGACGAGGAAAAGTGGTACAAACAAATTAATCTCCACTGATTAGAGTTGCACGTGCCGTGAAAGTGATATGCACCAACTGCCGCCCGTCAACTGCGGTTTATGAGTTATTGGTGTAATGTATGTTATAGTTTGGGAAAATCACCGAACGAGCATGTCATGACACTTTTCAAATTTTGGAGTGAAGGGTGGTAGAGCCTCTTCTGGAAATGCTCTAATGCAAGCAACTTTTCCTTGTCTACAAGGGAGAATAGAAAAAATGAATAAATAGCTTTGCAATTGTAGCAAAAGTACTAGCAATATCACATTATGAAAATCTAAGAAGACGATATGTCACTTCAAAGTCTAACGGAAACGACAGCTGACCCTTCAATTCAGCTGATCGGTGCAATAGGGTTGGCCCGTAACCGGTTCTACTCTATCGAATAGTCAAATTTTATTGACCGTGCGGTATGTTTACATGTCATCGAGCAAAAGAAACATCCAAAGTGTCACATGGTGAATATTGACCAGTTGGTTGAGGGATTATACAAAAAGCATGCTGTCAATTACTTAATTAGTAATAGTCACCAATTAATTCTGTTCCGTCAATTACTGTTGAACCTTAGCGCAGAAATTTCACCAGAATTCTGGAAATTACTGGAATAGATTGGCAACAACTCAGCGAATATTTCGGGAAAGAAAAAGGCAGCGTGCCATCACAGTGCCGATGAGGTCAAAGAACAGATCGCGTTCGCCTCACTGCAACCTACGCGGCTGATAAAGTGAGAGCTTGCAGGGTTCCGTCTATTCTCACGGGGTAACAAGTGATTTTTTAAGTTATTGATACAACGAATACGAAAGCGAATTTGGGCAGATCATCGAGTGTTCATTTTAAAAAAGGAGGGGTCGAAAGACAGCAAAGAAAGTTCCGAATTAGGAGATCACACTAAATCTCGAACAGAGCAGGTTGGTCAGTACCCATAAAGCACGGAGCAAAACACTCATTTTCATTGTACATATGATGGGCAAAGTATACCTTCTCTCTCGACTAGTACCCACTCCTCGGAGACAATGGATCGTTTGAGCGAGAAGGCTAATTACCTTTGTTACATCCATGTTTTTTGTTTCTATTTTGATAGATAATCCTATTCATGTCTTTCATTGTTTTCGAACAAGAACTGGACACGTAGCACAAGGTTCACTTTTATTTTTTCGCTCGTGAATCAAAAATTCATTACTGCTTTGAAGCAATGGTGGGTGAAGACATGAGTCTCTGTTACCCATAGACTTATGCTGCAATTGCCCAAATGGGGCCGCATGCAAAATTTCACACGAAAAGTGAGAATCCGGCCAAGATACAGCTCCACAAAGTGGTGAATGAAAAGGCGGGGCCTCAGAATAAATGCCCTCCCCGTCGTCCGCCGCGGTCGGAGACGAACAGTAGGAACAGAAAGTTACGTAAACAGTCCCACCCTACGTCTCTGACTGCGGCGGACGACGGGGCGGACTTTTACTGTGAGCCCCCGCCCTCTCGGCCACCACTCTGAGGAGCTGTATCTTAGCCAGATTCTCTTTTTTTGTGAAACTTTGCGTGCGGCCCTTATCTGGCAAATGCGACATAAGTATATGGGCCACAGATTCCCGTGCACGATTCTCTTATCTGCGCCGACATTTCATTTAGTATGGCACCCACTACTGTCGCATAAACAGCAAGCTCGAAGCTCTGAGCTTCGTTGAAACAAAGAGGAAACTAAATCCAGAAAGATCAGCCTTTGTGACAGCGAACTGTCACAAAGATGCTTTTCGACCTCGTACAGACTTGCCCAGTCATTACACTTTCAAGACCCCATGCACCTGCCCTTTGGAGTACTGTCCAAGACGCATCGTTATTTACTGCGAAAACCAGCGATGAAAGGACCAGAAACGCACCATATTTGGAAGATGTCGTCGAGATGGCCTCAGTGAAGTCAAGATAACGTTGGAATATGCCACGGAATGAACTGGCGAAATTTACAGGGGTACAGAGTATTGCGACAAGGCTCTATTAAAGAAGGAAACAATGTCAAAGCGCCCATCGCCATGCACCAGGTTCGCCTCGTTAGGGAATATTAATGTGAATTAGCCTGTGATGCAACAAGCTGAAAAGCTCATTGCATCACACGCTAATGTGGGAGAGGCTTAGACTGCCCACAAACTTTGCGACGTTACCGCCGGCACCTTCCAACTGCGACTCTGATCGTGACACCGGCAGAAACTGCAGTATGAAAGGAGTCAGAGCCACAGCACACTCTGCGTCTCTGACGACGGCAGCGCTGCAAAGTATCAAGGAAGCCTCAGCTATGATCAGCATTCCAGAGTAGTTGATTGCCATTCAACTGACCACAGTGGACATTTCGATGCGTGTGTGCCAAAAAGGATTTGACGCAAACTGGACTGCAGTGCATTCAGGAAAACTGTAAAGATGTGGCTCAGTATGTGGGTGGAGTTTGTCCACGTTCATGTTTACTCGGCCTGCAACGTTGATACGAGAAAAACCACTACACTTTATTCAGACGAATTTGAGTTAATTACTCAGGTACATATACGAGTTATCATACTGCTAAACTGCTAAGAACCACACGAAAATGAAGTGTGAGACAAGAGAGCATCTGTTAGAAACTCATCTACTATCCATTCACTTCTCGCTGATCAGTTCTGGAGCTCGTAAACCGATTTCCGCCATGCTGCCCTGAAAAGCGTGGCCTTCCACTTTCAGTGCGAGCGTTTACGTTGTACATCTGTTTTCATCCGATTCAGTTCCATTTTCGAACTCTATCTTCAAAGAATTTCCTTATATCATATAGCAGAACAAGGATGTCATCTAAGAGCTTTACCGTTTGGCGACGCACTCAGCTGGGAAGACCACTCGTGCATCGTCCCAACCCTTCTGCCGATTTTTCTAGTTGCTACATGGAATTTCATTCTGAGGACAATTTTAGGGACAATTTAGACTGATTGTGGAGCATGAAAGTAGGGGTGCTGGATGCAACTGTAAGGAAAGACTAGAAAGGAACGACCAAAACCCTCATACAGGACCTCATATGGGACCTCCTTCCTACCAGTGACCCTCATCGAAGACGTGCTTTTGGGTCGTCAGTATCATTTAAGAGGGCAGAGCTACCTGAACCACGTTGCCTTGTCCTCCTGAGTTACTTTGCCGTCGGCACCCACCGGTACGAAGCGCACTCATTCGAAGCCGCCACTAGGACCCTATGGCGTGCTTTTCAACGCGAATTTCACAAATTATGCTTCACTATTTAAGGATAACATGTGTTCCTAGTTCTGACTTCACTCATTACGTCTTTAGGGATCTTTGTATCCAAACGATGATGCTCTGAGAAGTCAGTTGACAAGCTTGAGTGTTAAAAGAAGCAAAATTGATCAACCTGTCTCTGAATCCATTATACTCCTTTGAAGCTGGTCATCAAGGAAATGATTCAGGTGATCAAAGAAGCGAATATTTTCAGTGGAAAGAAAATGAGGGCCTCAAGCAAATTGGGTATGGCAGTGAGAGCTAGAGCTCTTGTTAGGGTACGGTATGTGTCTCAGTACGCTGTAAACGCTCTTCAATTCCTTAACAGCAAACCATTCATCTCCGCTTCCTAAGATTCTTGAAGAGCTGGGCACGCCAGTTATCGTTAGTTTTTTATCGCTGCCATGTACCATGTAACCGCGACGATCCAACTGATAATAAGAGATAAAGAGTACCGAAGAACACGCTAGCGCTGAAACTCAACGGAAGTCCTATGTCTCAGGTTTTAGACTATTTTTTTCACTTTTCTTTGCTGTTGCACTACCTGGCACTTATATGTATTTACATATTCAACCATCGCTCAGGCTGTCCCTTGTGCTGCTACTAAAAGCAGAGGTACCAGGTTGTCCCAAAAATCTTCTAGGAATTTTTCGATCATCACTTTTTATTATTATTTTTCCGACGAACACAATCATGCAACAAGGTATTCACCAATGTTATCGACAAAACCTGCCACCTCACAGGTAGACCGTTGATTCCCTCCTCTCAGAAACCTGGGTTCTGATTGTGAGGATCGGAGAAGTCAGCGATCGCCTTTGCAAGCAAGTCATGATTTAAGAAGGAGCAATGCCTGGAGAGTATGGCGGGTGGGGCAGGACATCCCAGTCGAGCTCGTGCACCTTGGTCCGGGTACTCTTCGCGATTTGGGAGCTGGCATTGTTATCAAGGAGGGTGACCGTGGGCCTTCTCCGGCGCTTTTCTCGAACAGCGATGGTGAGCTGCTGAAGCTAACGGGTGTATACGGCAGCGGTGACGGTCTCTCCTTCTAGCAGCACCTCGTGGAAAAGCATTCCTTCCGCGTCCCAGTAGTAGCACAGTTCTGAGCGTGGTTTGCCTTACATGTCAATCTCGCCGTTGCTGAAGCTGATGAACCAGCGGCGCACGGTCACGTAGCTCACACATCCCTTGCCTAATACAGCGTTGATGTAGTCGCAAGCTTCCGTCGCTTTTGTACCGCGAGCCCACCTACAGTAGACGATACCGCGTATTTGGTGGGGATCGGCTACGGGCATTGAGCTCTCTCCACGGAATCTGGCAAGTCAATATATCAATATATACTTTGTTAAAAAGCCTGGAGAACCTTCTACTTTATTCTTGAACCGCCTAGATCTGTCTCGAGTTAAACACGAGTTGTTGATGTTTTTGGAAAAATCCTACAACACTTTTGGGACAACTTAATGCAACTCTGTGCACCCCTATTAAACGTCAGGATGAGACGTAAAACTAAAAGTTTCAATTTCACCCTTGCAAATCAACGTATCGCTTGCCATAAATCGTGGTTCTTATGAAATGTAGACTCACGTTGTACAGTTTTGCTTTGATGCCGACGTGTTTGAGAACCAAAGCCAGCAGCGAAGCCTGTATTCCAGTCGTACATGCTGTTACAGTAGGCAATGCATGATTGTAGCCAGCATTTTTGAGAACTGGAATGATTAGTCCCAGCAGTGTCGAATGAGACCCAGCATGTGAACCTCGTTATCTTTTATTTATAGCAGCTTGATTAGATTGAAGTAATTCGGATCAACCAATAAAGATTTCAGTAGTTTTACCGTGATACAATACTGACCTTGTTTTATTTCTTCTTTCGGTCTTAATCCTGTCTCCGAAACGACCAAAGCAAGTGGGACGTTCTTAGCCCCTCTGAGATGAGCACCAACAGCACCTGCAGCTAGTATCCATTCTGATTCGGCACGAGAGCCTCAACTATTATGCTTGAAAACGACAACCAGGGTTTAACTGGTCATAGGGCTGCATGATCAGGTCACCGGGTGCGACAAATTCTTTGTTGGTCTCAGACGCATTGGCCTAAGCCACAATGGAACTAGCAAGGGACTTATCGCGAGCGGTGAAGCAATACGCGGGGCGCTACGACCTACTTGCAGGACCCTTCCAGGTTTCGAGGAAATCAGCCGTTCAGTAAGACCTCCCCTCCTCCACGGGTACTGAATACGACCTCCCCCCCCCCCGTTTTTTACCTCTACAATATCAGTTAACTGTCGCCGGATTGTATAGTTGCAATGTGCTTTATTGCCATGCATTCATATTTGAAGCAAAAAGATATTTATTTTACATTTCTTCATAAGACTTCGCTGCGAATTCGCTTCTCACCTGCTTATTGAAGTGCAGATTCTAGCGCATATTGCGGACCGCGCAAGTAGGACCCCCTAACGAGGAATCTTCGACTTCCGGTGTACTCCGCCTACTTGAAGCCTCCTTATGCACATCCCTTGAAAACAATGTCGGAGCCAGCCAGGATAGTCGCTTGGTTATGACATTACAGTTTGGATCAAGTTGCTATGTTGAGCAAAACACGAAAGAGGAAGGTGGCAATCCTCTTCGCTTTTCATCGACGACGGAACTGATGCGGGATTGTGGGAGCTCATAGGCCAGACTCAAATTCATCCCACAAATGACTCTAGTGTGAAGGAAGAGACCCAGCGGAATTGAACCATCTGAGACAATGCTGCTGTCAAGTAGCCGTCTGGGTGGAGAGAAAGGGGTCGCAGGATATGGATGAATATAGTTTATTCGACTAAACGAGTGGAATCTTCTTCCGAATGTGCTACCTGGAGCTGGTGGAAATTCCGGAAACCGCCAATGCACTCGGTAATTTTTCCGCACACATTCTGCATAACTGTTTTGGTGCTAACTAAAAAAAGGAAGAATTGGGCTCGCGTGGTAAAAATCCCCTCCAGTATCTGCCCATCAACCAAGGAGACAACTTGCCGTGCATGCCTACACCCTTGTATGAGAAGCAATTATGATTAGTACATGTAATATTTGTGAGAATATTCTTGAAAAGTCTTGACGAACCTTTAGCCGGCACACCCAACGGTACACTGCCGTTGAACATTTCCGCCGTTCGAGCATCTAAGTAATTGATCTAAAAAATTAGTATCTACAAAACGAGATCAGACATTACAAAAAGACGACTATTAAGAACGGCCAAAACCGTTTTGCCAATTCACCTATAGATCAGAACAGTACCAGCAGCTGACAACACCCATTTTCTTTCAGACTATCAGAATTTTTGAGGGTCTGGCATATCGGAGCCGTGCTTCCATGCCAGAATGAAGTAATACCTCTTAGGCAGCATTCATAGTTTTCGAATTTGCGGAATTGCAGAATTGCGGAATTTGCGGAAAAGCATTAGATAGGTATCGATTGGGAGAACTGCGGAATTTGCTGAATTGTGGAAAGAAAAATAGATATGTACGTATCAATCGGGAGAATTGTGGAACTCGCGGAAATGCTGAATCGTGGAATTAGCGGAATCGTAGAATTTGCGGGATTGAAGACACTTCCCGCTTCTCAGTTTCTCTAATCCTCTCGTCTTTTCGTAACATGGAAATCGATACGTATCTAATGCTTTCCCACAAATTCCACAAGTCTGCATTTCCACAAAAAAGCAATTTCCGCAATGATACCTATCTAATGCCTTTTAGCTAATTCCGCAAATTCCAAAACTTTGAACGCTGCCTTAGCTTCTAGGTATTCTTTGAATCTCAAGCGCACACCCCGGTACAATGCCCTGGTATGCGCCATTAGGACTGAATATTCGCATCGTAGTGTCCAACGTGTGATGAGATGAGTGCGAGCTAGGGGAGTCGCACTAGCGAATCCTCAAGCGCTGATGGTTTCTTGTGATTTATTTTACGAGTAATTGCTTTATAGGGTGATTAATGATTCGTGCATCAAACTGTGCGCTACACTCAGTTCCTTTCCAACTATAAGGATTTTCAACGGTCTGCCATATCAAGGTCTACTACAGTGCCTTTGGAGTATAACCACTAATTTTCATTGCTTCTTGTTCCTCCGGCAGTTCACGTCCGAGCAAAATTGCTAGTCTACGAATGGGTGGGCTCGTACAGGTGATCGTCAGAGACTGAACAGTTCCCACTTAATTCTAAGGAGAGAATAATAAAAAATATCTGGAAGCAGCAGAGACACCGTACAGTAAGAAACTATATCAAAGGGTGCAATGCGGCCCCCACCGAAAACGTGCTCGGATGTTATGAGATTAGCAATCGCAGCGAAAGGAGTAAAAATCAAATGCATGCCACTGATTGTATCAAAGATACCGAAAGGGGTAAATTTGGTACGATTAGGAATACGAAAGTAGGAGTGCTCAGCAGTGTAACAATAGAGAAAGAACGAAATAAAACCGCGACAAAACCGAGAAATGGTAACCCAAATCCACTCCCTCTCTAGCGCCTCACTAGTGGACTGCTGACAGGCGAGAGGCTAAAACAGCAGGCCGCGCCGGCTACTCGCTCGACTGATGAACTGCAGAACGACACACCGTGCTGCTGGATCGTGATAAGACCCCAGGGCTTGTGAATGCGAGTTTCGCTACACATCATCTCTGACGTGGAAGGTTTGTTTTCAAGAAACAGATATTCCCAGTTCTCACTTTCTTCTTACCCCTGCCGGTGGCTTAGAATAAAGGTTTGAAGGCACACCTCGCGAAAAAATTGTGAGAGCTATCGCGCGTGTTACAGAATGAAGAGGCCCTGGTTTCCCCATTAGTGAAGAAAATTGAATCAAAGCCCCTCAAAACCACCAAAAATAAAGCTCCCTGCCCTCAGTACTCGTACGAGTATTGGAGATTATAGAAGAGTTTTTCTCGATATATCGCGCAAAATGCTGCGATATCACTTGTTCTTCCCTGTTGAAGCTCCATCGCTATTAAAATCGCTGCCTTATCTTGTCTTATCGCAACTTTCCTTCTCCACGTAAGAGCCACGTTGGAAATTTGTTCGTCTAAGGTCAGGTGTGAATTCGGCTCGTTGGGCTCAACTCAACTGACGTCGACCAGGCCGTACGCGGCGAGGGTGAGCCGTGGCGCCGCGAAAAGGGTGCAATCTTTACAAGTATCCAAGGGTCTATCTGCCCTGAGAAGGTATGCGACCACTTTGATTATCGCGTGGTGTGCCTTTAATTTGGATTCGCAAAAGCACTCGAAGTTACGCGCACTCAAAAAAACGTTACACAGTAACAATCATGTTGCGTTCTCTATGAATCACCCTGTATAAGCCAACTAATACGACATGCTTACAATTTGCTCTCACCCATCGCACTGCGCACTTCACGCGGGACTTGAATTTTGTGTACTGATGGCACACACCCACAATGTCTTCACGAAATATTACACAATACTATCAAGTTAATTACCTTGTCTAATTCTTCGAATAGTGATTTTCCATCTGCGTTCTTCTTGGCCAATTCGTCGAATGTGATGATCAGAGATGGATCGATAGGCTTTGCAGTAAAATTGCCTGGCTGAAAGTGATTACAATAACCTAAAACTCTTATTTATTCATGACCTCTACTTTACTTCATATAGTCCACTTTAAACAAAGAATAACTTTTTTCTGATAGTGTTTTCACATTTTCATGGGATGTTCACCAGGGTCGAATCTCGTGTAGAGGTATTCAATTGCGCCGATACGACGCCCCACCCTAGGAGGACACCCTTCCCTGCGACTTACTTGGCTCAAAAGGAAAGGAAGCACTAGGACGGTCAAGCCCAGTGCCGAGAAAATTTTCGAGAAATATGATCCCTGGTCGACAGTACACTATACTTTAATGTCTTCCCAAAAAAAAGTGATCCATCGATAACCATAGCACTGCTACTGCTACCTGATACATACTGTATGATTATCGATTGACGACCTTTCTTGAAAATCTATCCAAAAATCTCTCAAAAAGGCGTGGTCGGCGAGGAATTCTCGAGGAAATGCTAAATACGATCTTCGCTCTTCAACTGAAAATAAGACAAGCCTAAGCTACACAACCACGAAAGTTGTCCGAACCCCCCCCCCCCCCCAACAGCCAAGAAGACTCAGCACCATTATTGCCTAATATCTATGCCGGCTCCTTCAGCTCTCACTGAAACCGCAAATACGAAATCCTGAGAATTTCTCGAATATTCCTTGGCATTGTTCAGCACTCTCTACTGCTAATCCCTTCCTTTCACAGGCAAGGCACCGTGTGGACTGCCAGCAGGCAGGGATTTCAGCTATACATTCTTTACGTTTATCATTCACTTTCAAAAACCCAAAAATCACATAAAGTCTTACTTTCACTACGACATCCCCACTGGCTACAGGTTGGCCAGCCTTCTTCCACGCTTCGAGTCCACCGTCTAGCACAGAAACTTTATCATGCCCGTACAACTGAAAAATCGGTTTTGGTACATGCGAGAATTGCTCTCAGCTGGAGATCTTCTCCTGCCATGTATCGTGGGAACGTTCCACTGTCTCACCTTGAATGTCCACCATGCTCTTGCTGGCCAAAGCATTCCGGCAAAACTACCTCTTCCATACAGTACCACATGATCATTATTATTCACACCAAGCAAACGAATATACTTTTCAAAGTCCTTAGGTGGATACAAATCGAAACGAATATATCTGAAAATTAAGCCAAAACAATTCAGTAATTCTTGCAATTTACCAGGCTTCGTCGTGAAGTCTCGTGCAACATGCTGAGCCCTTCGGAACCGATTCTCCATTGTGTTTCATGGAGGCTCTCATTTCAGCGACATGCGCAATGCTATCTGGTCCACTGCAAACACTGCCCACAACTACAGGGGGTGCCAAAAAAAAGTAATTTTTGTCCTCCACTTTCAACCCCACATTAGTCGAGCTTCGGCAAATTCCGACCAGGTATTTTCATCCCTAAAGTGAATAGCCGACCTCACTCCATCACTGTTCTCCGTTACAGCCTTCTGCACGAGCAGGAACGGTTGTTTGTTCCGAGTGAACAAGATGTGTCACCTCAATTGGGCAAAATCCGAAACTTCGTCGCCCTCGTTCACAACCTTGCTAAGGTCCGTTCACTCTGGATACTTGAGGGGATACATACTGGGTCGTGTTCTTGAATATTCCGTTTTTTCTGGATTCCCAACACCCTTCGTTTCCAAGGACCAGAACTTGCCATTACCACTGAAACCCCTCCGGGGCAGGTTTGAGGCATGAAAAATGATATTTCGGATCACAGCACCGTTGTCCAAGCAGCAAGAGCTCTGTGACTTCCACGATTCGAAGGGCCAATCCTTAGGAAGCTTCCCACAAAAGACTTACCACGCAACCTAGCTCCACTGTTTTAAGGGGACCTTGATACCGTAGGTGCTCTGAAGCCCGACTGCGCCGCTTGAAGGCTTCATATTTTTATGAAGATGAATGTACTGAACTACAGCTCGTTCCTGCTTTTAGAGGAACATTTCGGGAACATTTCGTTTCCCTATGTTTTGTATAATAGGCGGATGTGGGCCGTGAGCAAAATTACTTTTTTTGGCACCCTCTGTATGTACACATGCACGTGCTCGAGGAAAAGAAGTGAGAAGCCACCCATTTTCCACCAGCAGCCGATTTTCACGTTCCGCATTTAAGTGACTTCAATTATGCGCACGCGCTACAAATGAAAAATGTCTGAAAGGATCCTCATCTTCCCTTTCGAGGACAGCGCGAGTTTTCTGTCATCCATATATTTAGTTGCATTTGCCTAATGTTGGCCGCATGCAAAGTTTCACACGAAAAAGTGTGAATCCGGCTAAGGCACAGCGGGTGGGGGTAATTACGCCAAAAAATCGCGTCAGCGGGGTCGTACTCGCGGCGCCACCAGTACGGCTTGCGAATCGATTTTGCTCTTGGGAGCCCGGCAGAGCGTAGCTGCGTCACCTCTGCATATGCGCTTCCACCCATGCCACACTGCCTCCTGCTCCCACGCCACCCTATCTCCTCCACCTTTGCCACACTGTCTCGCTTGAAGGCTGCCAGCACTGCCACCGGTACTCGCACCCGCTGCGCCGCTCGCCGCGGGCGGCCACGCGATTTTTTGGCGTAATTACCCCCACCCAGGCACAGCACCACAAAGGCTTGGCAGGGTGGGCGGGGCTTCCGCGCATGTGGTCTCCGTTGTCCCCCGCGTTTGAAGATGCATTGTAGGAAGAAAAAGTTACGTAGACAGTCCCACTGTCCGTTCCCAACCGCGGCGGACGACGGGACGGGCCTCTGACTAGGAGGCTCCGCCCACCCGGCCGAGAGTTTGGGGAGCTGTATCTCGGCCGAATTCTCGCTTTTCGCGAGAAACTTTGCATTCGGCCCTTATTATGTATATACAACGTAAATATATGAGTAACAAAGAAACTCATTTTTCCATGATTGATTCCTATAACAACAGTTGTCTCAATCGTAATACAACTCACTGAGATGGATAGTACGCGGCATCGATGTTGAACAGGGCAGCTCCCGGGATATGTTCGTCGATGTAGGCTTTTGGCTGAAGTGAATAATTCTAGTGAGGTCTACCGTAGAGCCTCCACTAGCACAGTAAAGAGTCAGGATATACAACAGCGTTCTAACCCAAACTTATCAATATCACCGAAATAGGTGACTGAACATCAGCCTTGGTAAAAATCAAATTTTTTCAATATGTCTCATACGGGTATCATTTTACATCAACCATGCATTTTAAAAAAAGATATATGGTAAATCATCTGTCAATTCATGGAAGACAAGCCGCTTTCCTTCTCAAACCCCGGAGCGGATTTTCAGAAAAACTTGTTTGCATTAAAATCCAAAGCCTTTCTAACTTTAATCGGAATTCGCTTCAGGTAAAATAAACGCAAAAAATTCTGACTACAAGCTTAATAGAATACTTTTAATTCAGAGAGGCATATGATGCTTGCTGAGTAGTGAGATCGAAAGACGTAGACCAGTACAGTAGGGATCGTTCGAGAAGGGGACGTTTCGATCACATCGAGATGTGTCAATGGACGTAGCCGAAACACCCTAACGCCTTTCCACAGAACACGGTAAATGTGTCGCCCGCCTATGAGAGAGCGTGGAATGGCGCCTGATGGGAATCTCATTGGGATCAGTACGGTTGAATCGTAGTAACGAACCTTTTTGGCTGCCAACTCTTCGAATTTGGCATAGTGTTTGTTCTTGAATTCTGTCGGATCTGGTTTCGCTCCCATATTATAGGTGACGTCCAGTATCACAACGGAATCCTGTAAACATACCGCAAAAGCTGAACGGCATTTCGGATGAAGAGTGATTATGTATAATCATCAATGCTGTGCACGGCTTTCCTTGGCTTTAAAAAAGGGTTCCAATACGTCGCTTTGGGCACTTCGATTTAGGAGAGCTTTCACAGAAAAAAGTCATGAAATACAAGTATATCGAATCTCCGAGAACGGTTGTAGATCTATGAGAGTTCTACAATTTTCGTTTCCTTGTTTACCAGACACACACTATTTTGTTCTAAGGTTCTCATAACGAACCCTGCAAATGTGAAGAACAGAAAGATCGCTTCTTTGCTTCCTAATCTTATCTGAACTAATCAGATACAGGCTCTCCATTGGAGGATATCCTTCTCCATCTCATCGTTGTGATAGGATCCCCTACTTATAAAACAGCCCGGTCTTGACCACACAGACTGGTAAAATCGTAGGAAATTGAGCTCATGGAAGCGATGGCAAGTCTTCTAACAGGTCATTCTCGGCTCAATCAGTTACCATATTGCGCGCACAAGACAGGAAACGGTTAGTGGGTAATACCTTCAGGGAATACCTACAGTGGACATTGATCTATATGAATAATGAATGGCACCAATGGATGTGTCCACTCCCATAAGTGTGAATTCAATAATGTTGGGCGATATTTTTGCTAAATCACATCGCTGAGAAACTCTAAGTTCCTTTTGCTTGTGGCTACGTGTGCCGTAGGGCGTGAGGTCTGTCGCGTAGCTAAAAGTGATTATAAGAAAATTAAGCGACAAGACTCACCTTATGTTTAGCGAGCCATTGGGGGCTAACGATGTCTGGTACTGCCACATCTGGTACAGCCACAGAAGCACTGGAATAAGCCTTTCACTATGATGGTAGTGAAACGCAAAGATCAATTGTGGTAAGAGATGTAAGAAAATGAGTAGTCTTATCTTGAGTGTGTTGCTTATTGCTTTTAAAGCGATCACCCTCTGAATGGATGCTTCAGCTTCAGCTCTTCAGAGGCAATAGGCACACTGGTGCTATCGCCAGTGTGATATGTGGCGATAAAGCAATTGAAGGCAACGCGATGGGTAGTTTAGTAGATAATTGGAAGTGAGGAGACATATTACAACAAATGAAGCTCGGACTCCGAGAAGACGGTGCGACACACTTTGCATTGAAAAATGCCCTTGAAGTTCCTTTTCAGGGGACAGCGGCGAGCTCGACTCAAAAACGGTTGTGCAGAGAGAGTGAAAAAAATGTCCACGGCCTGATTCGGCGGAAAAAATGATTCCTTTTCAAAAGTTTTTGTTCGATCTATTCCTCTTTTTCTCTACTGCGAATCTGCCTAGTTTCATTTTATTCATGTTCAACCGATTCCCCAGGAGGTTATCATCACGGTGCTTATAATAACAACCTTCTCTTCGATACTTATGGAATAATTTGTTGTATAATCGCACGCAATGATTGTGAGATGAAATAGGCCAGCGGGAGAGAGAGGGGCCACGGCATGGGTTCCTCTCCGAGCTATAACAGACCTTTCATCACGAACAGAGCCACACCCCGCAAGCCTCCGTGTTCGTCTATATGTAGCAAGCATTTTCCGCCTTCCTAATGACCTAATTATTGCTGCTGTTGCTTTTCATAGTAGCATTTCATAGCGTGAAGCGCAGTCCACCTTCTCTTCAACTTTGTCATATTCCACCCAGAGAGTACATAATTGCTATTCTATCTTTAGGTTTCCCACTTCTTTCCATCAGTATTTTCTTGAAGATGACTATAAATCTTCCTGACTCTTATGGAAATAGGTCTAATTATAATCAAATGACAGTGCTCAACCAGTGCCAACAATGGCTTCTATTGCCATTCAAAGGGGAAAATGACTCATCAGGGAGAAACAGAATACAATGATGGTAGCAAACAACCTCCATATTATTCATGGCTTCATCAAGGTATAGAAGATTAGTATTCCATGCATCGCAGAAAAAAGCTGAGAATTACCATACAAGGTGAAAATCCTGTCGAGATATTTTTAGTTTTTGATAACTGCTGTTTATCGCCGCAGCTCGCGATGCGAAAGTTACTACAAGGATGCTGAGTTATGGGCAAAAGCTTCGGTGCCGGACGGGACTCGAACCCGCACTTCATCCTTTCCGGGGATATGTGCTAAACCACTACACTACCGACACCACCTTCACCTTAACTCAGCTTCTGAATGGTATATCTACCATAGCTTATCAGCACTCACACGTATAACGTGTTGAGCCGGTTGGCCAATATCGGCATCGAACCGTGAAGCTGAAAGCTTTAGTAATGATTGTGATATTTTTAGTGCGTGATATACGTTATACGTTTCAACACGTTATACGTGTGAGTGCTGATAAGCTATGGTAAATATACCATTCAAAAGCCGAGTTAAGGTGGAGGTGGTGTCGGTAGTGTAATGGATTAGCACATATCCCCGGAAAGGATGAAGTGCGGGTTCGAGTCCCGTCCGACACCGAAGCTTTTGCCCATAACTCAGCATCCTTGTAGTAACCTGTCGAGATAGTTAGACAAATGAACGATCCTTGACCAGTGTCTTCATCAATACGATTCCCCAACATTCTCCTCTATACTTATTTAATAATTTACTGAATAATAGCACGCATTGCTGTGTCCTCCTTCGCACTGCCTATTAATTGATGACTGGATACTGTATCTGTTCGTTGCGTCTGTAATGTGGTGTGAAACCTCTAATAGTCCTCATTCATCTCGCGTTCACACTTTGCGCACCAGCGGCGACGGCGGTGATTACATGATTCGAATTGATTGTGGCGAGCGTCCACGAATTCGAATTCGAATCTTGCCACAGTGATGCACGGGCGCATGATTTTGTCGCTGGTATCGGCGCTGGTGCGCAAAGTATGAACGCGGCCTTATGTATTGCACCCGCTCCCCCTCCCCCCCCCCCCCCCCCACCTTTTGGACGGTATGCCCCTCTATGCCATAGACCACCACTTTCAATCAACCGGATGTAACTGATGTAGTAAACGGAATTTCTTTTGCGGAATCAAGTGTGACTCAAACCTTCCTATATCAACAAGCGTTAGTCGAAGAAAAGACTTCTAAAGAAATTCCATCCCTTCCACTATACCCCGTTGTTCTGAATCATCAAGCAGTTATGAAGAAGATTCTGGAAGCATGCAAAGTGCCTGGGTGGATTCATCGATGAGCACCTCCATTTACTCGACAGCCCGCAGTTAGGATCATGACAACACAGCTATGTGCAACTGTTGACGCGAGCTAAAAGAGTACCAGGCATGACCCCGCGATATCATGGGTGTACAATCATCGGCGTATGTTAGGCCGCGTTCATAATTTGCGGTGTCGCCGGCAGGGCTGGATGCGCGACTCTGCGTCTCCGCCTATGCCACTCCGTCTCGTTGTCTGCGACGTCTCTGAACCTCCCCCGTAGCGCTCTGTTTCGCTGCCTGTGAACGAAGCCACGCCGTGCCGGCGCAAAGTATGAAGGCGGCCTCAGGGATTGCCTCCTGAGGGTTATGCTTTCAATCTCCAGCGGGAATGCTCTCACTGTACACGCACGCCCCAGGATTGGGACAATATGTGCGCATCCCCCACATTTCTCCATATGTAAACCCCTGACCCCTTTACATCTTCCGGAAACCCAGCTCTATGCTGTGTTGCAATTAAAAATGCTCGAATTCGTCCACGAATAGCCACATTTTCTCATTATAAATCACTGAGCCGCCTTCGGTTCTAACAACCAAATCGAGCAAGGAGTGCGACAACGCTTTCTGAACCTTCGATTTGAGCTTCCGATTCTCACTTTGTTGAAACACAGAAATCTTTTGCAACAGTACATCAACGGCAAGTATGTGTCCGAGGTGTTGGAAATCAAAACAAACTGGTGCACTTCTAACCGTACTATGATCATCTGGGTGACGTACCATTTAACAAAATGTGCAAAAGACCGTATGGTATGTAGACGGCATAAAAAGTCTCATAATATGTAAATATGATCCAACGAATGCATTAAGCAAAACAGGTTTCCCTTGCAGAACTACCAACGAATATTCATTGTCGCAGCTATGTGTGCCATAACGCAGTGAAGCGATTTGATATGAATTGTTCCTGAACGTCATTTTTTCAGGCGCACCGGTGGGAAGAATTATGTAAATATTAGGCCGCGGTCATACTTTGCGTGTCTGCGTGAGTTGACGCCGGTGCCGGCGTCAAACTGACGCAACCATTTTGCCAGCCGCAGACGACGGCGTCAATAGATAATGAGCAGCGTTTGGGAAATTCTTGACCCAACCACACTACAGTATGATGATCGAGGCCGCTTCGAACCTTGGCACTGTGCCAATATACGAAGCGGCCACGATCACCATATTGGCACAGCGCCAAGGTTTCAAGCGGCCACAATCACCACACTGTAGTGTGATTAGGTTAAGAATTTCGACCGACGTCATTATTCAAGGTCATGAATGATTCTAGCCATTCAGGTATCACGGAACCTCCCTAGTCCTCACGTGCCGCACACGAAGTCAGGAAGGACTCCTTCGCGTCTTCGTACGAGCCGAAGCCTAGGTGGCTGCTGTACTGAAATTGCAAATATCTCAAGCTTCACTTGTAGTGGTCTTGTACGATGTTCGTTGTAGGGAGATGCTACTTTTAACGAAGTTCTAGTACCGTAGCAATTGCAATTAAAAAGCTACACGCCAGCAGTTGCGATAATATGTTCGACCAGTGAAGAAAGTAGAGGTTCATATTAGTGTAGCAACGAACACAGACGACATCTGATCCCTACAAAGGCTGATGGGCCCTTCCCGAACGTATTGATCCAATCGATAGGCGATTACATGCAGTTTGCGAATTATTCTCGAAGTCGTGGTACTCACTCGTGGGAGGAGCAATCACAGGGAGTCTGCCGACCAATAGGCTTTATTGGAACACAGAACGCACCCTTCACCCCGAAAATAGTCACATACCGCTTTCTCAGACCTTTGCTTTTCTTCGCAGATAACACACCATGCCTTAAAGACACCAGAAGGGGGTAATTTTGGCTTACGGTAGAACAGACGTAGTGTGGACGAGTTCAAGTGGCCGCCATTGCACAAATTCGCCAATTTGACGCCTTGGCATGGTGCCAAAAGAAGATGTTTCTATTCAAATTTGTTTTTCTTTTACTTTTTCCTTTCTTCTTTCTTATATTGTTTCTAGATGTACTTACATGAATGCTAATGCAGTTGGGAATGGCCACTCCACTGCGCTGGGAGTCAGGTGCTACAACTAACGTTGGCCCACGGCCCGTCTCCTACAGCGGACAACTCGGAATGGATGCGCTGATGCGAATGGGATGCGAATTCTCACCGCAGCGTCGCGCTTTTGAGTCCGGGTTTTTTCGCCTATTATCGCTTCTAACCTTGAGTGTTCATTACAAAATGCTTATTTCTTTGCATCTTCCTCTTGTTTCGGACCCCCTTTCGGTTCCTTTAAGCAGTCAGGCTATTTCTGCTGTTGCCTTCACATAACTAGCTTACAAATAGAATAAAATTAGAAGAAGAGAAGTTAGCATACAAATAAAGGCGGTGCAGGTGAATGGGAACGCTCTTTGATCGTTGAGCCTGTATTGTAAAGAAAGCTAACAAAATGCCATAATTTTCACACAATTTTTGAAAGAATTACAAGGGAACCAAATAATGTTTGTTTCCCTCAGATGGAAACAAACACTACACAGACGACCCTGAGCGAGTTGCAACCATTCATTGTCAACCTTGACCCTGAATATTTGAAAAGTGTACTTTACTCCGTTCCACACTTCACAACTGTTATATGCATGGTTCACTTCAAGGCTGATTACTGTTAAACGTCCTTCCAGTGCAGCAGAAAAAACACCCCTATGCTCAAATTGAGCAATGAGCGTTTTGAATATCAAAAACATGATGAACTGCGATTTTAGACGTGAAAACCACCCTAACTGTAGCGAATTTATTATGAATTTGTACAGGCATACTGATACTATGGTGTCATTATATTATTAGTAAATCTTAGCACAGAAAATTCACCACCAAAAAATACTCAAATAGATTGACAATAATTCTACAAATACTTTAAGAGAAGACAACGCAACGCTGTGGCTATGGCTACAGCGCCACCAGACACAACATCGCCTTCGCCCCATCAAAATTCACACGTTTGATAAGGCGAGTGCTTCGAGAGGTTCGTTCATATATTACTTATACAAGGAGGAAATATTACTTCAAACAGGGCTCAATAAATGAAAAATAATTTCAGTCAGATCATCGATAGATCATTTTTTCAAAAAGCTAGTATAAGCACGAGGCCGGTTACAGTCGAAAAGTTGCAAAATCGAAGTTCAACTCACATCTGAGGCAGGCTGGCCAAAACACACAAGACATTGAATAGAACAGCCATCTTCAAATCACAACGGCGAGAAAATGCGAACCCCACGCCCTCCGTTAAGTAAGCAACCGGTCTCCATTTTGACACGTGGCTGGAGAAATGATCAAAAGTCGGGCACCCACACAGTCATTTATGAAGCTCATGATATTATGTTCTAGTCTGAGACTGAATGACAACGAAGAAAGGTGAATAATAGCGCCATAAAAAAAACTTGCATCTTTGCTACACCTAATGGCCCCCAATAGGTGGCGCACACTATTTGATTCAAAAATAGTAAAGGAAGCAGCATGAGTGTCTACCAGACTGCCTGAGATGAAGTGTCAGTTAGACAAAACTTATACTTAATTGCATACATCATAAAACATGATTCACAGAATTGAGGCAATCACACCCACAACAAGTACGCTAATGTTACGATATCATGTCATTCACATTTGGGACTATCAAAAAATTTTTTGGGTCGCCGAGTGATGGGTCGCACAAGATGAGGTGCAGGAGATTTCGTGACCGGACCGAGCATACTTTGATCAACACAAGATTCATATGGTGGAGCCGATGCAGGAACCCGTCCAATCTCCTCGTAGAGTGGTGCAGATGCTGGAGTAGCTCCATATCCGGTAGCACCTTGACCTGATGAATCCGATTCAAGGAACTGAAGCCAGTAATCCTGGAAATACCATTGCTTCATAGCACATAACACTCACAACTTTAAGATGAATTTTTGTTGGCAAATTTGTTCTGATCCAGCTTGAGTTGAGCACAATACTGCGCGATTCACACGATGTAACAGTTACAGTCGATAGGGTGGGTCACATAAAGCCGGGAGGGGAGGGATGCGCACATAAAGCCGGGAGGGGGGAGGGGTTGTCGACGTCGAAGCTCCTTTCGCTCACTAAGCTTAGCTCGTATCCCCCTCCTCCTAAACGGAAAAACATCTGCCAAAAACCTGACTCATCTGTTAGCCTAACAAGGGAAGGATGGTAAGTCGAAGTGGCCGTTTAAACTGGGGTTTATACCTATGATAGGGCTCTGGATGCCATTCACCAATCTGCATTCGATATCTGCTGTGCGTCTCTGGGAGCAGAGTTACAAGCGTTGAAAGAGAAGCAAATCGGTTGGATGACTTTAGTACAGAATGCTCCTTAGCACCATTGCCTCGCACCTCCCTGGCACCGCCCCCCACCTTGGCATGCGAGCTGACCTCACTTAATTGATTGCTGTGCCTGGGGTGTAGGTTGGGACACACGAATCTAGGCCGTGACCCTGTAACAATCTGTGGCCTTTGACCTAAGCCTTGAATAATTCAGACAATTTGTTCATGTAAATCGTGTCCTCCTTGCAAGTCTGTTCCGTTGTATAGTCAAATTGTCTGAATTTTTCATGTCACAGGGCAAAGGCCACAGGCTGTCACAGGGTCACGGCCTAGATTCGTGTGTCCCAACCGTCATCCCTGTGCCTGCTGACCTCTTGTCGACCATGATTGTTATCGATCAAAAATAACAACAATATGGAATAATTAGGAAGTCAATTTGTCGAATTAGTTGCAATGGGACATTTTCTTGAAAATTCATATCTTGCGTCGCAGGGAAGCTGGGACTCTGATTTTTTAAAGTGATATGGGGGTGGTAAGGGGCATCAATGGTGAGGGAAAAAAGTGATAGCAACTGATAAGGGCTGATAAGGAGCCTCGAAAGGCGAATGGCGGGAAATTCATATCTCGCGTCGCAGGAAAACTCGGATTTTTTAAAGTGATACAAGGGGTGGTAAGGGGACATCAATGGTGAAAGGCCCCCTACAATTTGGGCTCAATTTATGCTATCTGATCCACAATGAATTGTGATGCAGTAGTAGGTTAATCAATAGTTCGCTAGAGTAATGAAGAGTGTGAACAACATCGTTCGCCTACAGGCAAGTTAGTTAATTTTGTAACTCCAGAGCAAATCCAGAACTATTTCAAGAAAATGTCCCAGTTTGTAACTGAATCGACCATTTGACTTCCTAATTATTTCATATTGTTGTTATTTTTGATCGTTCGTTAATTGTTGTTAATTGTTAGTGATAATAATAATAATAAATAATAATAATAATAAATATTAATAAATAAAAATAAATAATAATATTACTTCAAAAAATCAGAGTCCCAGCTTTCCTGCGACGCGAGATATGAATTTCCCGCCATTCGCCTTTCAAGGCTCCTTATCAGCCCTTATCAGTTGCTATCACTTTTTTCCCTCACCATTGATGTCCCCTTACCACCCCCATATCACTTTAAAAAATCAGAGTCCCAGCTTCCCTGCGACGCAGGATATGAATTTTCAAGAAAATGTCCCATTGCAACTAATTCGACAAAATGACTTCCTATTTATTCCATATTGTTGTTATTTCCGATCGATAACAATCATTATCGACAAGAGGTCAGCAGGCAGAGCAGTCAATTAAGCGAGGTCAGCTCGCATGCCAAGGTGGGGGGCGGTAGGGAGGTGCGAGGTAGGTGCGAGGCAAAGGTGCTAAGGAGCATTCTGTACTAAAGTCCCCCTCCCAAGCAAATCAGCACATATACTATAGGCAAGTGCAACAGATGGGTGGTTCGATAGCCAAGTGGTTATGTGCTAGGACTCAAGTTCGAGGGGTCATGAGTTCGGCTCCTTGCTGATGGACCTTTTTTGCATTTTTCTCAAATTACTTCCCGAGCGTTAAACAAGGAATTACATGCTCTGAGAGCTTGATCTCACATGAAAGAGCATTTCTAAGGAAAAGAATCCATCTTCGCTGTTTTATCATGTACATTTCCACTTCTGCGTTTATTGCATACATAGTGTCTCTCACAACCAGCAATTTATAGATGACAATGACCTTTGGCCTAATGTGAGTTCTGCCAAGATTGCCACTTGAATGTAAGGCAGGCTGTGTATTGAGAATATTCGGCATTTGTACAAACGTTCGTCTGGGTTTTCATTAAACCTTGTAATTATTCGGAAGAGACACAAATTTGAGCAGTGTCCGTGTAAACCATGTCCACTTCTAGATTAATTCATACACTGACTGTGAAAAACATGTTTGTGAAGGCAATGAACGAAGAAGTGGAAATGTACCTGATAAAACAGCGAAAATGGATTCCTTTCCTCAGAAACGTTCTTCCGTAGTTAGATCAAGCTTTCGGAGTTTGTAATTCCTTGTTTGTAACGCTCGGGGAGTAATTTGGGAAAAATGCAGAAAGGCACGTTCAGCAAGGATCCAAACCAGTGACCTTTCGAACTTGAGCCCTAGCAGATAACCACTTGGCTATCAAATCACACATCCGTTGCACTGGCCTATCGCATATGTGCTGAGTTGCTAAGCTTTGACGTCGATGAAACCCCCCCCCCCCCCATTTTCGACCCGACAGCGAAAATAAGCGCGAGCTCAGGCCGCCGCTGGACTTGGCGATTTCGCGTTTTGTGGTGTCGCGGCTCCGCACTCGAAGTTGCGGCACTCCACAATCTCAAGGTTGTAGTATCGCGTGCGAAAGTAAGACGCCACAAAATCGCATCTGCCGGCGGCCTAAGGTTACAGCGATTGCATCTTAGCCCATGTTGAACTTCAAGCTGTGATACGCACAATATGCTGCACTATAAACTAGTAATCCAACCAACCATATTGAAGAGAACGCTCAAATTTAGAACAAATCATAAAGGAGACATTCCGAAAACTCCATTTTCCAGCCATTATGTAAAAAAATAGTACCCCTTTTTAACCTACTCCCTTTTGCCCTCTCTGCATAAGTAGCCGCTGTGATAAGACGCAGACGGCATGAGGCTACGCCAGCCAGCCACAAATGCTGTCCATCATCGCAGCAGCTCGGTCAAAAATGCGAAGAGTTCGCGATAAGGGTGTGCTTCTTAGCGCAAGTTTCGCTTTGGAACATTTTTCATTTTTTGGTACCTACTTCTGGTGTTTCCATGTCGATGATGCATAATGACTGCAAACAAAACCTTAGGCTAGCAAACCCCGGTGCTTTTTGACTTTACGTAAGAACCCAAAAAAGAAAGGGAGCATGCGTAACGTAACAATGAGCTAAATAATTCGCACTTTGGTCACAATTCGAAACTCCAAAACGCATTACTATTTTCCACCGTTGATCCATGGCTTAAAACTCTACGACAGGACACGAAATGTAATTTAAGGTTGTAAAGCACAGGCTTTACAAGACAAACAATTGAAGAAACAAACTGTTACCACCATTTGGATTTCCCTACGAGCAACCCCGCCAGAATAGTCCATTACCGTATCTAACAGCACCATTACCCTTTCATCTGTCAACATTGTGATTTTTTTGCCCCTCAAAAGAGTACCCGCGCACACTTAAATGATCCTTTGGAACTAAGCGTGAGTAACAACTAGTCCTTGAGAAAAAGCCACCGGAACAAATTGAGTGTAATATGTATAAGGATTTGAATTACCGAGGACATCCTCAACATCTGCAGTACAGAGCGTTCTTTCTCGCGAGCATCGCTCGACGCAATATGTATGTCACCACGAGGATATGCTGTTTGTCCCATAATTGGAATAGCCATGCACCGTGCAATGTTCTCGGCAGTCATTTTGTTTACGTCTTTTAGTGCCTCGACCTAAACATCGGATAGAATAGTTACAGATATGGCAAAAAACTGCCTCTTCAATGGTTACCTTTTGTAAGTGGAGCATTAGATATGATAATGTGTCCCGATTCGTTTGAGGGAGATCACAAACGGCAACGTTCAAGGCAAGAATGTTATTTGTCTGCGCGGCGCGAATGAATTCTTCACGTGAAGACTTCGGTACGAGTGGATCCTGAACGACATTAAGACACCATTCTCTGTAAAGCAGCTTCATTTAAATGACGAGGAAGACTTTCGACGTACCCGTAGTTCTCGCAAAAACGACTTGATGACATCTGCAACCACCTCAACCTCCTGGAAGGCAAGTTTCGGTATGCCACGGGAAGTGCGAAGCTCATTTAGAACACTTTGTGCCTGTAATAGATACATGTATTTCAAAAAAATATGCATGGAGCAAACCAGCAAACCACCATGCATGACACGTTTTCAATGCAGCTACAGCATAAATAAGAAAAGTGAGACTGACATGATCCTTCCTTCCTGGGACACGATACAGCCCCTCACGCGTCAATCCGCGATTTTCTAGGTCCACAACACAGTAGATTATCGGATAGGCGATCATAGGTGGCGATGAAGGACAGAACTCCTGAATATGAAAGCGTGAAAACGTATGAAGTGCCAGGCGTATCCTTCAACTGTCCTGCACCTGATCGTCTCAAATTTAATCTACGCTGGCGACTAACCTGTAAATGATAGAACTGCTGTCCGCGTTTGTTTGGAGTACGTGGAAGAATAACAGTACGTGGAACACACGGCAAAACAAGACGCCTACAGCACCACATTTCATTTAATGTCCAGAAGATTGGTAGAGTATACGACTTACGATGAGCAAGATACATGAGTAAGCTGGAGACAATCATGGCATTTATACGCCGGCTTTGCTGCGAAATTAATTCCACCATGGCACACATCACAAGAGGTGATCTATAGTGAAAGGTACGTGCGTGAACATCAAGGAAAAACATGAACACACCAACCTTGAAGTATGTTGAGAGAGCTTGAAAGTTATGAGGACGAGTTGAAATTTCCATGCCATGAGTCCATGATCGAGTTCCAGCATGGCGTTTTTGAGACCGCCTTCAATGATTTTACCAGCATGCAATTTCGATTCACTATGAGCGCAAAATAAAATGCGTGATATGTGACTAATCAGAAACGATTCCGCCCAACTCCTTAACCGACGTCAGATTTCGCTATTTCGCGATTTCACGGCATTTCAATGACGCAGCATTGCACAATCCCTACTCCACAGAATCGCGCGCGATAATACTACACCACAAAACAGCAGATTCGCAAAATCGCGGAATCACAAAATCGCGTAGCTTGAAGACAGCTCCCTTAGATGTATGGCTTACAACAAGTTGTTAATTCCCATGAAGTGCATAATCATAGCAATGTTCTGGCAATCCGCCAGAACCCGCACTCTCATACCATGTAGGTAATCCCTTGAAGTACCGGTACACCTTTGATGACTGTTATTGTATGCAACACATGTTAGGCGTGACCTCGCTGATGTTAAGAGGCACGCCCAGAGATGCAGAATGCTTGAGACATATTCTACCACTGACCACCTATGTATAGGTGAATAAATGCTTCTAAGCACATTCTAGCTTACACAGAAGCAGTCCGCGGAAGAACTCCACTTCCAAAGACCCAAATCGCCACCCTTCCGCCTAGTCACCACATTTTTTGGTGCATCGGCTAAAATAAAGCCGTTTACGAGGTCAGAAAATCTTCTGTCCTAGGGACTCAGTTAGCCCTAAAACCACAAACAAAGTTTGTGAAGACCAATAGCTCAACAGCAGCTTGGTGTTTGTTGAATTCATTGAATTTAGCAGACATTTCTATAGGAATAAGCTCAAAAGCAGCGTTCCTACTGCATTTTTTGTTCACTAATTCTCAAGGAACAAGCGCACAAAAGCAGCGAATTAAACTTTGCTGCAAAACAAACCTTATAGGCAAACCTGTCCTTATAGAACAACCGCTCGACAGCAGCGTGGTGGTTATTAAATTCTTTAAATTTGATAGGCGCATTTGTAGAATTTCGCTCGTTAGCAGCGTTTCTACCAAAAATTACTTACGAGCACTATAAATCCTAGTGAGCAACCGCTTGAAAACAGCGAACACTTACTTGCTACATAAAAGCAAGTGTATCAATTCTCACGAATTAGTCGCTCAACAGTAGCGGACCTTACAGTTCTGACAAAAATGTCACAATGTTTCCACAGAATATCAATATGTGGCAGTGCAGCTGCTCTAGCCGCAACACTCCAAAAGTATGAACCTTTCATTAAAAGGGAAGATTACGTAGGAAATGAAAAGGAAACACTCGAGAGAGCATTAGCTGATATCTCCCTTTTCACAACAGCATTAACCAGAATAAAAAATTCAGCTGGAAATCTCCAAGGGAAGGTTGATACACTGGAGAGCCTTTACCGGAACGCTCAAAAAGCGGTTCAAAAGGAACTTCTGATATTGATTGAAGAAATTGACGAGGTATCTCTATTCTGGCAACATTTAGCCACTGTCGAAGCCACCAATTCTACAACGCTCGTCAGGACGCCTCAATGCAGTAGAAGCAACCAGCTGTCATCTACCTGGACAGTTAAAGAGGCGTTGCAACAAAAGATCCCTGTTGAATTGTAAAGTTACGCTTAATCATTGAAATATCTCTTGTCGTTGTTAATTTTCTCAGAGTTGTATTTCTCCTTGCGCCGCGGAGTGTTCTGGCAATCCGCCAGAACCCGCACTCTCATACCATGTAGGTAATCCCTTGAAGTACCGGTACACCTTTGATGACTGTTATTGTATGCAACACATGTTAGGCGTGACCTCGCTGATGTTAAGAGGCACGCCCAGAGATGCAGAATGCTTGAGACATATTCTACCACTGACCACCTATGTATAGGTGAATAAATGCTTCTAAGCACATTCTAGCTTACACAGAAGCAGTCCGCGGAAGAACTCCACTTCCAAAGACCCAAAGGCGCCACCCTTCCGCCTAGTCACCACAAGCAACACATATCACAAATTTGAACATATTAAAGGAAATATCTTACAGTTCCAAAGTACTAGTAGTTCGTGGTACGAATGGAGTCCTTGGAGCAGTACCCGGTGTCTTCGCCTGAAATGAAAGCGAATCCTGTATCAGTTGTATCAGACAGTGAATTGCAGTCAACCATATGCAATGTTGTTTAAAGAAATCTCTGCATCTACACTAGATAAAGCGTAGGTATTTCCTCCTCCCGTCACCCTTTTCAAGCATTTCTTCAACAAATCAAACCTGATTTGCTAGCAGATCGTTCGCTGACATGCTCCTATTCATGCTTCTTCTTATTGTGACTTTAGCCTGTGACGGCCTTTGTCTGCTTGGGTCAATGGTGATGGTGGTCGTAGTAGTGATCTCGTCAGATGTCTCTTTTGACCGTTTTGGAGGCAGTGGAGAATCACGCTGTAAACCACATAATGAATGAAACTCCTGCTGACTAGAAGAAACCCGTTCCAAGGTTTTTTTTTCAAAGTTGAAAATGAAAGCTCATATCCGAGAATAGGAAATTGAATGAAATAGTCAACAGATGCTTCTATTACAAGATGACAAAAAGTATTGATAAATTCGTGAGTCACTCACTGTTTCGTCGTTTTCACTGATGGGTGTTGGCGCAGCATCACGTAGACGGCTGCTTCTTCTCTTAGAAGATCCTGCTGGATGTGCATGTGCCGATATAGAACGTCGACCACGCAAACCCGTTGAGTGGTTTCTCGCTCGTCTATAACAACCGCTCATAGTAACAATCGCGAAAATCAATTTCGATGGTTTTTCATTTTTCAATATGCTTGCAAAAACAAAACACTGAAGAGGGACGGAAGCATTGGCAATACATTGCATCTGATGCAACATCTTGAAAAGAAGGAGTGCACTACTTTTTTGGAGATTACAACCCTACCTTGCATGCTCTTCTTCCTCAGCTTCATCAAGAGTATCTAACGTATTGCTGCTCAAGTCGTAATCCATTGTTTCCTCTGTATCACCTTCCTACAACAGTTATCTTTGTTCGTATCCACTAGCATCTATGGGCAAATGTTATTCCAAATGAAGTGTAGAGAAGTTCAAAGGATATATTACCATGTATTGCTCTTTAGCCACCCGTTTAGAGTTCGTTCTTCCCAGGTCAGGATTACGAAGAAATGCGAGTTGCTTGCGAGTTTCCGGTGGCAGATTTTCGAGATCCGACTAAAAAGCAGACGATAGCATTCATGTCATGGGTAAAGGAGCTTTCATGTTGGTTGAGATTACAAATGTGGAGCGTGGAATTATCCTAAAAATCAACGGAAAACCACATCGATCAGTTGCAACTTTCAAAATTCACTACTGAATGGCTTGTCGAGAATCTTATTGAACGTCAATCAGGTCTTCGCACTCCACCTTTAGCAATTCCTTAACCAGTTTCAAACGATCGACTGTTTCATCCAAATCAGCTCGTATGGCGTGAACTTCCTGAAGTTGGGCTCTGATTTGCGCGCGAGCCTCCGTCAACTCTGCATTACATCTTCGAAGTTGTGATGAGAGCGACCTATAAATCACTCATATTAGAGAACCCCTTTCAATCGCTCCATGAAAATTAAGTGAAAAATCAACATGTTCATTCGCTAGATAACCCAATTTTGATTCGATTCACTTCTCCTCACATCCTTACGCTCGTGTTTTTACCCACGATTTAGTGCGACAGCATTCACCGCAGCGCGAGGGACAGGTAACGCGCCACATCACATTCTGGCACACTCTCACGAGCGCTCTACTTTTAGATTTTTCCTCCGCAAGCATGGCCTTAGGACACGTACGTTACCCATTGCTAAGCTTACGCACACTTCTTGCGTTGTGGTGTTCGTTCGATATATAAAGCAGCGGGGAGCTGCCATTTTGAACTAAATAATAAGCGTTACTCATTTGATACCGATGTAGCAGTCGGTGCAACTACCCTTCCGTCTTCACTTTTAGACAAAATATTAACTTAGGTGTGTATCTGAACCAAAGTGCAAAACTTAACTCCCTATTTGAACATCGCCTTTTTCCAAGTAAGAAAAACCTGCTTTGTCATATGCACATAAACAAAAAATGTGATTGAATCAAAAACAAACTCGATTTCAGCCGAAGCTTTCGTGTTTAATTGCTCCTGATAAGCGGCTTTTTCTTCAGCTGCCTTCCACGCTACACGTAATCGTTCCATCTGTTCGAGTATGGTCAGCATTTCTGCAAAACCGCTTATTTTGGAACAGATGAGTCAAGCTAAGAGAAAGAGCATACCCTTCAATGACACAGACAAATATCCTTCTCTATCAACGGCCAAAGCACCGTATATCTGCATAACTTTGCGGGACTCATCACTCGAGTATGTCATTGTATTCGCTCCTTCATCCATAGTTGTTCTGGAAGTATCTACAATTGAACTGGTGAAACACCCATTTGCGCTGCGGTAGAAAAAGGAGGGTTCCAGGAAAAGAAAAATGCAACTAAGCTCAGGGGCGAATTCGAAATAGGAATTATCACTGCAAATTGATATACTAGCTGTAACCAGTGAATTACACTGAATTCATTATTGCCATGAGTAATAAAGATGCTAAGGAAAATTTGATGCAAGTACACAACTTTCTACTTAAGCCTCTAGTTTTCGCGGTCTTTGCCTCCCAATGCCACCATTTTTTGATTTGAGTCGCACTCAGACTACACGAGGCAATATGAAGCCGATGAATAGGTGTTAGTGTAGTGAAACATCCATTTCCACACTATCGCCTCTCACTCTATACCTTTCTATAGTCCTTCTAAAAGTACACTCAAGTCAGTAATTTTATCTTAGTTCGACGACGCGGTGGAGTTCCCCTTAACCAAGCCTTAGGCAAAAAAAAAGTCTAGGAAAAATAGCACAGTGGAGCAAATTCACTAAGTACCCATCCACTACACTAGCAATTATTTTTGCAAATTCATTTAAAGAGTACTGAGAAGCCGCTATGAACTTCGAATGGTTAAGAGCTTGGAACACAGATGTGAAATAAGCCTTTCAGCAAGATAACTAGTCCAAAAATTGTGCAAGGTTTAGCAATTTTGACCAGCTTTACTGATTATTCGGAAAAGAAGGTCGAAAACACACACTGAGCGGAATGCAAACTCTAAAATCCATGATTGTGGGAAGGCGCTCTGTTTCAGGAAGTGATACAATACAAAATGAATCTAGAGACATGCTACTGACACGTTTGGCATGCCAGTATTCAATGTTTACAGCTCGAGACGTCAATAATGCTAGGCGTTCAACATTCTGCAAGATGTAAACTCATTAGGATAGCATCTGTAAGTGGCAGCGGCTCTGATTATGGCATAAAAATCCACAGCTGCTCCACCTCACAACATTAAGGTTACCCGGCGATCAAAAAAATGTTTTAACGTTCAACAAACAACCTGCAAGGTACGTAATGGTGTAGCAGCAAGGATGAGCGAGGGCTCAACGGTTGGCAGATTCGGAGACGCCGAAATTGAAATTTAAATCCTCGCGGTGATAACGCATTGAACCGCTACGCAACACGCCCCGCATCTCTGCGCTGCAGTAGAGCGCGAAGGGTTGGTTGACGGGAAAGGGGGGGGGGGTGTGTGTGGGATGCATAGAGAGGACTATCGTTTCAATTCATGGTTAGTTATTTTTGGAACGGCATCTTAACTCCTAAAGAATTGATAAGATTTTCGCGTTCTATTTCTTTTAAGAAGCATAGGTTCAATCTGGACGGAAGCACTAGGGAGAGCCAAAAACAAAACGAATTCGTTATGAAAATTAGTCGATGAGGTCAAAACAACATTTGGTGCATTTCAACGTTTGCCTTGTTGCTGTTCCTTCAGACTTCTTGAGTCAGAATATTGTTGAGAGCACCAAGGACCAATGGCTTTCATTTGTGTAGCGAAGAAACCAAGAAAGGAAGCATATCCGCTTTGGTTCTACGTGATTCTAAGTGAAAGTTAAGTCTATTGCCAAATTTCGCGATTTTGTTTCTTTGCACGTCGCCTTTTCCCAAGCGATACCGCGACCTTTAGATCTTGCATTACCGCAACTCCGCCTGCGGAGGCACATACCGCTAAATCGCGAAGTCTGGCGGCCGTTTGTTAGCTCACTGCTATCTTCTTTGATCGAAATTGAACTGAAGAATTTTCCTTGTATGGCGCTTTCTCGAAGGTTGCGGTGCCGCTGCAATGTGCTGTGATTTCCAAACGGTTTTTTCTGATAATATAGCTCGAGCCGTTTCATACACGGGTGAACCGTTGATTTTGTGAATGATAGTGTATAGTGTAGATAACATCGTTTATATAGTGTGGATAACATCGTTATGTACTTCAGTGAGATCTCAAATTTCATTAGTTGACACCTCTGTGAGCTTATAGACGTCACGGTTGAAGTTGGCTAGGCACTAGCGGAGAATAGAGGATCAACGTATACGCATCATGTTCTATTCCTTTGCTCCTCCATCAATTCCTTCGCACAACAGCTTCGAACGATTTCGAAACTTCAGGAAGATACGAAAACATGAAAGGCCCGGATCTGTGCTGCTGACCGCACGACACAAACCACCTTTTTTGTAAAAGTGCAGAACCGCAGCTGCGAGCGATGGCAGAGGGTGGCGACGTTTATAAGCACTACCACTGGTTCATTGATAGCTTGGCTCGTACAACGATGAAATCAAAACTCAAAAAAGCTGGGCTTCAAAGAAAATTCTGATATTTGCTATCGACTATTTCTTCCAGTAAACCTTATCCATTTCCGACAAACTTCTAGATCTTTCAGAGCAATTGACCAACATCTTCATGGGAATCATACACTTCTCTTTCAAAATTTGTACGTTGCGCAAGTGAAATGGGGTTGTAACAAAGGTGAAGGAGTCGCGCACGATAAACTGAGTTTCGCTGTTACCTATATATTTATGGGTAGTTGCCTAGCAAAATTTCATGCGAAAAGGGGAGAATCCAACTGGATACAGCCCTTCCCGCACAGTGGTGGACGAGGGGGCAGAGCCTCCGGATAGTCATCCCCACTTCGTCCGCCGCAGTCACAGACACGAAAACAGGAAGTTACATAAAAGCCCAACTATCCATCCCTGATCGAAGAGGAGGATAGGGCCGGCATTCTCCCAGGGACTCGCCCCTTCAGCCGGTCACCTTTTTGAGGAGCTGCAACTTAGCTGATCTCCCACTTTTTCGCGCAAAACTTTGCATGCTGTCCTTATTGAGCAAATACAACATGAATACAAGGGCAACAAAGAAACTCAATTTTTCGAGCAGGATTTCTTCAAAGAGAAATAATTCTTTCCTACCAAGTGAGCACTCAAACACTCGGTTTGCTTCTCAGCAGCTCCACACATACACGAACTTGTGCTGTTACCATCTTCGAAAGGCTAATTTCAACAATTTGAGCGCTTATATTTTGTGCAAACACACATGTATTACCTATTTACATTTATCCATATGGTACATGATTTCTTTAAACTATTAACCGATCGTACTGTTTACCGAACGCGTTGATACAACCATATTTACTCTTAACAGCACCACAAAATGTGGTCACAAAACAACAATGCAAGATCAATTGCGAGCAAGGAAATCGTGGTAACGCTGGTATGGTGTCTTGTCCAAGGCTTCTTCCTTCCACAGGTCAGGGGTGAGATAGGAGTAGGTACGTTGCAGGGCGGCATAAGTGGCTTTCGCGAAGTTTCCAAGGGTGGCGGTGGATCCTGTGGCTGATGTGTAGCAATCTTGGATTCCAGCCATTTGAAGAAGCTTCTTCGGTACAGGAGCCGAAACGATTCCGGTACCGCGAGGGGCAGGTACCAAGCGTACCATGACTGATGCACACTTTCCTGTGACTTTGCAAGGGACGGTGTGAGGGAGACCAATCTTGTTACCCCAGTAACCTCGTCGTACTGGAATGACAGCAAGCTTGGCGGCAATAATGGCACCACGGATAGCGGTGGCAACTTCTTTGGAGCACTTGACTCCGAGTCCAACGTGGCCATTGTGGTCTCCGATAGCGACGAAGGCCTTGAATCGGGTACGTTGACCGGCACTGAAAGATAGCTAGTTCAGTGGGAACATGGAAACTGTAACATGGAACATGTAAAATTCAAAAAAGAAATAAATCACTAACGTCGTCTGCTTCTGAACGGGAGTGATCTTGAGCACCTCATCGGTTAGCTTAGAGCACAAAGTATCGATGATCTCGTACTCCTGAAATGCTACTCATCTGGATGGACATGAAAACATTCCTAGTGTTACCAACAAACTTGGTTGCGCTTCTTTGGAAAATACCATTGGGTTAGCAAAGGCAGCCTAAAAGCTGAAAATTGGGCGCCTTAAAATACTTTGCGAACACGGCTTTGTGGCTAGCATTACACAGATAATCTACAAATCCTCTCCCAGGAATTAAGAGCTACACATAAGCGCAAAGCTCTACTACAAACCAATTTTGTAATAAGTCCCTGAATAAAGATTGACAGGTGTCCTATGCACTGGCCCGGTGCTTCGTTCACTACTACAGATGTGATGAGAATGGCGCGAAACCATTAAATGTTGGATATTTTGGTGATATACATGCTACAAAGCGTAACACATACGACCTTTAAAACATCCCAATGATTTTGGCGGTCTTCGGCCCAAGCAACACAGAGATATCGCCTGGTTCCTATCCGCCTGAGTAATTAAGGAGACATTTTCTTGACTTACCTTGATGGGTAAAGAGTTGAGGTAAATCTCCTCCAAGGTGGTGATTTTTCCATCCTTTACGAGACGTCCAAGCTTGGTGACTGGAACCCATTCAGATTCCTTTTCACCTCCACGACCAGCACTGAAATGGGATATCTGATTCACTTCCCTTGCAAATGCATAACGGAGTGAGTTCCGCATTCCTATTTCTATTTCAGGATAATTTTAGTGTCGTCCACAATGGTGATATACATGCTTCACAAAGATGCACATACGACCTTTAGTGTGCACAGATAATATTGGCGGTTTTCGGCCCAATTAGAGCATAAGTACTAACTGGTTCCTATCCGCCCATCTTTTTCGCACTATTACATTAAAGGCACCGGGAGGGGGGCAAGGGCGGAATAACGTTTACGAAAACAATGGCGTCTGAAAACAAACATATGGGTTCGGTAGATACAATGTGTAACGAAACCAGCGTTGAAAAACGCGCCGTGAGACGGTACTTGGCCCCGGGGCGCGCTTCCGTCCGAACTGCAAGCTTCCGTGGCCGAGCCACGCTTCGTTCATTTTGAAGCTTGTCTTCGGCCTGATGTAACCTTATTTTTGAATTATTTCCTCTTTAGACTGTTTTCTAGTGACATATTTTACTTGTTTACTTATGGATCTTCTTAATTGTGCATTTCTATACCTGAAAATCTCAGAAGGGTCAAGTAAAGTCGGGGAGAGACGCAACTTTGCGTCGACGTCGATGCTCCTTTCCCTTACTAGGCTTAGGCTAAAATTGATATCCCCTCCTCCCACATTAAAAAGCATCTGTCAAAGCATAGGTCTCATCAGCTTTAGCCTAACCCTAGGAATGGAAAGAAGCTTTGACGTGGGTGAAAATTGTGCCTCTCCCCCCCCCCCGACTTTATTTGACCCGTAAGTACATCTAGAAACAATATAAGAAAGAACAAAGTGAAAACTAAAAGGAAAAAACAAATCTATATTAGAACCATCTTCTTTTGGCACCATGCCAAGGCGTCAAATTGGCGAGTTTGTGCAATGGCGGCCACTCAAGCTCGTCCACACTACGTCTGTTCTACCGTAAGCCAAAATTACCCCTCCTGGTGTCTTTAAAGTAAAAATATGACCAGCTTTCCGCATAAAGCACTGAGAATAACGAGAGCTAAGAAAAATCACCAGAGCGAAAGACTGACCGTCCTCCTCGCCCACCACGACCACGGCCACGTCCACCTCGTCCACGGTCACCTCCAGCTCCGCGACCTCCTGGAGCACTTCCAAATCCACCACGGAAACGACCTCGATTAGCCATCTTTTGTGTGATACCTCAAGCTGATCCATCATAAAACTCTTGGACTGTGAGGAAACGAATGCACGACGACACTTAAACTATACCAAATCCTATAATGAAATAATGCCAAACAGCCACAAAACGCAAACTCAAATCAGTTTAGCACATTTCTGAACCCACTACCCTTCACCTTACCTACGAGATCTATTTAGGAGAAGGATAAGCACAGAAAATGACTGAATCGAATACGTAAACAACCTAGAAGTGCACCGTAGACAAATGGTTTACATAAAAATACAATTGGTGGAGAAGCTTCATGTTACACACTTTATCGTTACCTTGACCAATTTAGTTAAAAGGAGCAGCACACATAAAACTTATAAATTTTAGGAAAAAACTGGCATGTTGCAGTGGCTCGATCGAGGAGACGTAGCGCGTACGATGGTGCTTCGTCGCGGGACCTACAATGAGGCGTAATGGCGCGTCCCTTTATTTCCTGCGCTGTTGGGCCTTGCTTATTCTGAGTGGCGATCTCCGTGGGCTGACAATGGGCCTTCTATAACAGGTAGGATGCGTTGTTTGAATTGCAAGCCCTGCTAAGAATAGGCAGTATAGTTGACAGAACTGTGTGGGTTGCAGCTTAGAAAACAGCCATCACACTGCATTCGGTACTTGACATACACAGGATTTCTTATTGGAAATTACTCGTGTCATATAAAGGTCGTGTTATTTCATGGTATCGAATTTTTTTGTTAGCAAGATCTTTTGATAAAAATCAGACTTGTAAGTAAGGAGAAGCAGTGAAGTACTTTTTGATATAAAGGTAAGGTTTAGGCCTGAGGTTTTTTGGCATTATTCAATCCTTGTGAGGGATGCGCCGCGCATTCTAGTTCCATTCAGAATCATGGTAGCAACTGGATGCGATTTCGCCTATACAAAGACGTGCGAGGGGGTGGTGGGGGGGGGGGGGGGGTTGAGGGACACCCCGGAGGGATGGAAGGCTTGGTAGGCTTGGGCGGGCGCTGATGGGGGCTTTGATCCCGTTCCGTGAGAGAAGGGTGCGCGTCGCTTGCCACTACACAACCTCCGCTCTGATATAATAATAAATCAGGAAGTCTTTGACATCTGAAGTTTTTGCTCTGACACTCCTTTAGTAGTGTTGAGAATAGAAGCTGGGTAGTTCGTGAAAGTCACCCAAAATTAACTACGATTGGTTATGATTGCGCGATTTAGTTTCATGCTTTGGAGTAGGTCACTGTAGTCTTGTTTGCATTTCATGTATGGCTTTCTTTGTAATAGAGTTTAAAAGGGGAAATCCAGTAATCTGACAGTAACCCACTCATAATAACATTGAAATGTTCAGCTTATCATTTCGAAGAGCAGATGAAGATTTTTTTCGTTAGACTTGTTTGCTCATCAATATGCTAGATAGATCGTGAATTGGAAAGCGAGGATTGATTCATTCGATACTCCAAATCGGGCAATTGTACACGGCCGCCGTCAGGCTTCGCGATTTAGCGTTTTTTTGCTATTTTGCGGTACTGCGTCTCCGCTCGCGAAGTTACTCGTTGCACAACCTCGAAGTCGTGGTACCGCCTACAAAAGTGCGACGTCGCAAAATCATAGAATAACAAAAGGCAAAATCGCTAAGGCTGACGGCGGTTTTCGCGGTACACTGTTGATGCTCTGCATCTGCGGGCGGGCAATAAATGAGTGCAGTGCCACTGTATCAGTTTTCCCGCCTTGACCAACATGGTTCTTTGCCGCATAGGTCTCTCCTTCGCAACCGAGACGCATGAGCGCGTGAGAATCCGGATCTCCTTCGCTTTTACGCTTAGTCGGTTCCTCATCCTCCGGCGCTCAGCTATTTCCTTGTTAATTCTTTCTTTCTTCATGAGAAAAAGGGTCCTAAGACCTCAACTCCATTGATAGAGCATGAGCCGAACAGTACTTGGAACTCGGCACCGCATACGATTGTCGTATCCATTGCTAATTGTAGGTCCTAGTTCATGCACTAGGGAGGAGAACTGACTATTGTTTCGAGTTCCCACGACAAATCCTCTGTTACAACGGTTCATTGGAATTCGGGGAGGTCGTCAGTCGATAGTCATACTTTATATTGGGTAGCGATGGTATGCTTATCGATTGAAGACCTTTTTTCCTTTTTTAGGAGAAGCACCGGGCACAGACGCCTCAGATGCGTCGACCGGGTGGAGGTCGTAAGGGAGGAAGGGGACGTATTTTAACCCATAAGAGCCCGCGCATGTTCTGCGACTGGCAGCCGCGTGGGACCGCCCCGCCCGATGGAGCGTCGCGACTGCAGCTCATATATGGGCTACGTGGGCTGTTGTGGCCGGTTTTTTGGTAGTGCTCGTATTTTAGCAGGAAACGCGGAGGGGAAGCAAAATCCATGAATTGAAATCTAGAACTATGTTGCGATCTCGCGCACTTTCTGCTTCTGTTTGCACTCTGTCCGATCTCCCTCATCCATTTGTTGTTTGATAGGATGGGTAGAAATGCAAAACCTGGATTCCGGATCGGTCAGAGTACGCATTTTGCTTTCTCCAGTGACCCAGCACAATGGAATCTTCTGAAGAACACCTGGATGATGATTTCTACCACCTTCTTTCGAATTGGACGAAGGGAATGACATAACACAGGATGAGTCTGCTGATGAATCGCTTCTCCATGATTACAAAACCGGCTCGGAAGATTATGGAGGAACGGGAAACACCTGGTCCAATACTGCTACCATTCACGATCGACGGATTTTCACTGGAGTGTATGGACCTGCTACTCATGTGTCAATTGCAGTGAACCTGTGGATTTTAACAATCTCCCTCTCAATACAGACATGATGGATCTCACTGTCAAGGAAGCAAACTGATATGGGAAATAGAAGGTCGAAAACAGAGGAGCAGCTTTCCAGGAGATGACAGAAGTCGAGATCAGAGAGTTTTTGGGGATTTGTCTCTAGATGGGACTAGTGAATTTGCCGCGTCTTCATGTTTACTGGAGCCATAGACCAGCTTTGGGCGGACCTTTGCACGTTGGACATGTAATGGTTATACGGGGTTATGTGAAGTTTCTTACCTGCTAGAGTTTCGTAGGACAACCTTTTGTAAACCTGTTTGTAAAACGAGATAATCATCACCATTTTCGAGAAGTCTGGAAATGCCCATCTTCTTACCAGTAAAATGGCGTGCGTTGCTGAATTACAACCCTCACACGCTTAGCCACACGTCGTATCGAAATATTCTTTTTTCCGTGCACAGATAGTTCCAATCGAATAAAACGTTTGCAGTAAGCATTTTGACTCAAAAGTGAAATCTCAAACCGTTTATTCAGGATAATATCACTTTCTCCCGTATATTTGTCGCATGTAAGGATCACGATATCGATTGAAGGAAACTTTCTGTCCATCGAGTGGCTCGTTCAGTGGCAGGCCAATTTCGTCGTCGACAGTCCGTGGTGGCGAGAACACTTCCGTGAGGCTTATATAGTTGGATTCATCGTGTGTTTTCGTGACATTGTCGAAGAAAGGAATAGCCAAGTCTGGTGTTGGCTAAAAATTCAGGAATCAAACAATCATTCGAACCTTATAAATGCACCGGAATAGCGACAATCTCAGGATGGTAGTACGGCACTTGAAAGAGAGTGGTAGGGTAATGCGGGTAACGAGTAACCTCTAAAGTGGGGTAAACTAGGGGTCTAACTAGGAAAGGGTTTCAACTGACCGTGGAACTTTGAAATGAGAACCGGGGGATCGATAGAGCATCGAACGCTGATTATAACTGTGAGAACCAAAATTGCTGAACGGCATTCTGAAGCGAGTTACGAGAGGTCAAAGTTTCAGGTCCAACTTCGGAAAATTGGGCATGGCCAGGGGGGTAAAGTGGTACTTTTTGAATTTTCTTCGGCAAAAATTCCTGCAACCTGAACAAGTTAACCTACACATACCTGTTACACCTGCCCATCGCACTAAACTACGACACAAGTGTCAAATAAGAGCAGTTCCTAGGCAAGGGTCAATGGCTTCTCCTTTGTTCATTGTGCTGCCACCCAATAGCCCGTGAATTTTCCCGAAATTTGGTCAAATTCTCGAATTGACTAAAAACTCCTCTTGGGGTAATTTGACAACCTGAACACGGAAATCATACTGGTTTTGCACGAGAAGGACTGGCTCGCGCGTTATGGCTTTCGAACGTAGTATTCTTTATTCAAGTAAACGTGTAGACAATGAAACACAAAATGCAAAAAAAAAATCTTCACCGGCGTTGAGCAAACCCTAGATCCCTCTCCTGCAGGTCCGCAACACCATCACTGAGCCACGGTGGCCGTTGCTAGCTTCGTAACGGTCGTGCTGATGGCAAAGTGCCTCGCCAATGAGATGTCACAGGCGAACATTGACCCCTCGTAACTCGCTTCAGAATACCGTTCAGCAATTTTGGTTTTCACAGTTATGATCAGCGTTCAAGCTCTATCGATCCATTCGGTCTCATTTCAAAGTTCCACGGTCAGTTGAAACCCTTTCCTAGTAAGGGGCTATGTGTGCCGCAGTTCCCAGTGAAACGCGCACCCTTGAGATTTATGGAAGGCATCGTTCCAGAGACAGACCGCAACGTCGCGCTTCTGGATCCGGGTTTCTCTACCGATTATGGCTTTTGACCGCGAATGTTCGTTTCAAAAAGATCATTTCTTTCCATCTTCCTCTTTCTGCCTCCCGGTCCTTTAACAGGTCCCGCCTTCCCTGACGTAGTCCGCCTCCCAGAGGCGACCCTGCCGAAAAATGACTGAGATGTTCAGCAATGAGTATAATGACAGAATGATTCTTGTCACATTGTATGATTGTCGTATCGATCGAAATGACGTGGTGATTGAGGTGTCAGCTCTTGTATTGAAATAATCACCGGTTATATCAAAGAGCAGAAAGCGGCACGGAATAAGGCTAGGACTTTGCTACATTTGAAATCATGACAGCACTTTGCAGCAGAGACGCACGCAGTTGATCATTCTTAGTGTTTTCAGTTAAATAAATTTTCACCCATCACCCTGCACCCCACTCTGCTGATATGCTTTGCTTCATTGAGCACTAATTGCATTCTGAACACAAAAAAATTGAATGACAAATGTGAACGTCGATCAAAGTTATGCTTAGAATCCAAAACCGCACATATTCCTGACCGCTACTGTATACGGTTTGTAAAGCTCATGAAAAATGAGACTTGGCAACCGGCTATCCAAGTAATCATCGCTGCACGGAAACTGCGCGTAGCGTTTCACGTTCGCGTCCAACATAAAAACTCACCGTAGTCATGCCTCTGGCGAACACTCTCAGTGCATGAAGTTTCCGCAATCGTTGGTAGTTATTGAGAAAATACTGATATGTAGTGTGTTGGAGATTTCGAACCCATAATTGTTCACGATAGTCGAGACTGGTAGTAACAGTAAAGCACAGGAGTAGCAGAGAGATATGGCTCGCTTGCATTATCACTAGCAGATGACCACCACGGTGATGATATCATGTGACACGGGGAAACTCGTTCAGCAACGTTTATCATCACAGAGGAAAGAAATGACAACTGAAGGACATTTGCCAATCACAGCGATTGCTTCTTTACATAGCCTCGGACGGGATCTCAAACGACATATCCGATGGTATCTGAAAAAAAAACATGAAATCATGCGCAGGTTCAGCCTTTTTAGAATGCGCCATACATGCTGTTTTCGCTCTCTATCATAGAGGTGTCATTAGTGAAAGATTGATAGATAGTGAATAATTGGCCAGCCGCGGCTTAAACAGAGAAAAACTGCAAATGCAATACACTCACTTTATCAACGGTTCGCCAGCAATTATTCGTATAGACCATTCTGCTTACTTCTGCCTTCTGAAAAACATATGTTTGAATTCCTATCTTGCATGTGAGATTTTATAAATCTGTTTATCACAAGTACACTTATTATAGGAGTAACATTAATAATACAAGTTGTAAAAAACAGTACATCTGGTTGTACACTTGGGTCCATGTCCGGATCGCGCATTATGCTGCCCATACCGCCTTCACGAACTCGTTTGCTACTGAACAGTAGTGAATTGGGAAGCAACGAAAATGTTACGATACTTGAGAGGACAAATTTGCATCAAGTAATAAATAAGCTGGAAAATCAACTCATTTAATTTTTCAGATCATACAGTTTATTGCACTGTTCTGCGGATGTATTTATACGTACAGGATTATTGGTAAGCTAAAAAATGTGTCAATATTGCTAGTTCTCTCATATAAATTGGTAAACCACCACGTTACTTATACTCCATTTCGGACTGCCTGATAGGGCGTGGCCTACGGACATGGGTGAGTGGCGAGAGTGAGAGCGTGGGCGGAATGAGAGAGTTTGATACACGCTCTCCCAAGTCCGTAGGCCACGCCCTATCAGGCGCTCCGAAATGGACTGTACATTACAGCGTCCAGCGGTTCTACACTTCTAATGGCCCTCAACCTACGCTTTTCATCTGTGGTAAAGTGTTAGCTCAAAGAAACTGCTGGAGGTTATGAGATAAATCAGAACTGGGAGGAAGTGTTCTCTCTAAATGGGACGCCTTTTAGAGGGATGATTTGTGGAGATAGTACGCCTCAAACCCATTGCTGCCGCCTCGCTCAGGTGCTTTTCTGGTCGCGTCGAAGTAGCCGTTGAAGGCTTGGCAATGTTGACAACGTTAGCTTAGCTGGCCTTTGTCGTCTGCATCATCCCTTTCAGTGACGCAGCGGGCGCGAAAACACGTCCTCGATGGAAACCAATGATATTGTTGCACTACTGCACTACTTATTCCCTACTTTCATGGTTCACAATCGGTCAAGGTTTTCCTGATGGCGTATTGACACTGCTACCGACTCCCTGAAGTAGAAGTAGAGGCAAATGGATTTTGGGATCATATTTGTTAACGGAAGAGCTGGGATATTTACGAACTCTAGCCTTTCTACATACCTAGAACATCGAGATAAGTCAGGACACTTCAGTTGGGTCACTGCGCCAAGCGAATTACTTCGCCGAGAGCGAAGTTTTCGCGCGGTTTGTTAGTCACGTTATGTATTGACCCTGCGCTAATAATAAGAGGGGAAGAATGAGAATAAGAGGCGATATCGTCATCTCATCGCGTGGCCTGACCCAGTTCGAGTGTCCTGTCGTCCACTCGGACATAGGTGTACTTGTTCGTCTCTGCCAACTACGCTGGGAATTTATTAAGGTCACGATTTCGGTGTTGCACATTACATTGTTGTAAAATTTTACATTACTCAAATGGTGTGTACCAGGCCTCTTCAAACTACGGCAAGCTGTAGATTGCTGAAACTATTCTTTAGTTTTATGTAGCGATTTTAATTTAAAATCGAATGGATAATTATGAGTATGACACATACCCATCTGGTCCGACATCCGTGTATTCACCGGTAGCAGGCTAAAACAAAGAAAACTAGTGTTCTTATTCATATCAAAGAGAATGCTGATGTGAACTACACTCACGTCTATTACTGAACCTGTCGTACCAGCTCTTTCTCGTTCAGATCCAGGAGGAACCCTTTGCGTTTCGTCTCTTTTTTTCAATGCTTTATTCTGTAACCATAGAGTGAGAAAGGGTGAAAGGTGCAGCAAATTGTTAAAAGGGGTCACAGGGTTTTCAAATGGAGGAACGTGATAAAAAGTGATTGTTCGGAAATACTACCACGTTTTAGGGTAGACGTTGTGTAGTGACAAGTGGTTCGCACCCCACTCTCATGGTGCGGGGATCAAATCGCAAGCAACGCCCGCCCAGGCAAACCAGGCCTTCCATCCCTCCGGCGTAGGTGAATTGGTACCAGACTCGTCTGGAAGGATAAAAACACTGACTTTAACATGGACTGAATACCTCAAGTCATTGTATCCGCCAGCCATCACGGTTCTGAATAGAACTAGAGTGTGCGACGCCTCCCAAGAAGGGTTTGATCAACGCCAAAAACTTTATCCCTTATCTCTACAGCTGTTTTTCAGGATGCGCCACCAAATCTTCGGCTGACATCCTCAAAGGAATCGCCCGGAGGAAAAACAGTTTTTCCTGTTACCCATATATTTATAATGTACGCCTAATGTGGGCAAAGTTCCACGCAAAAAATGTGAATCCAGCTAAGATACAGCACCACAAAGTCTCCGCCGGATGGGCGGGACCTCCGAGCAAGTGCCCACCTCGTCGTTCGCCGCGGTCGGAGAGGCATCGTAGGAATAGATGGTTACGTAAACAGTTCCACACTTCATTTCCAACCGTGTCGGACGACGGGACGGGAGTTTAACTCGGAATCGCCGCCCACCCGCTCGAGGACTTGGGGAGCTGTATTTTAGCCAAATTCTCAGTTCTTCGCGTGAAACTTTGCGTGCGGCCCTTTTTAGCAAGCACAACATAAATATATGAGCAGCAAAGAAACTCATTTGCCGTGCACGATCCTTCGAAGAGATCGAATGTTTATTCCAAGTAGGGCACTTATGACGAATTTTTTAGGTGCCAGTCGAAGTGGAAAGGCACCTCCCTCGTTGATCAGATTAGTCGGCTTCCCTACTTGAGACAGGAGGGTGTGTGCACTTATGACGGAAAATCGCGTGGCCGCTCGCGGTGAGCGGCTCGGCGGGTGCGTAGAGTACCAGTGGCAGGGCATGGCAGCCTTCAAGTGGGGCAGTGTGGCAATGGTGGAGGCAGGGTGGCATGGGTGCAGGAGGCAGTGTGGCATGGGTGGAAGTGCAGAGGTGACGCAGCCACACTCTGCCGGGCTCCCAAAGGCAATTGATTCGGCAAGTCGTGCTGGCGTCGCGAAGCGAATTTTCTGTCATAAGTGCACATACCCAAGGCAGGAGATTTCTGGGTAGCTATTCAAATTGTTGTCCCTCGTGCAGCACCAGGGTGCAGCGTCACGGTGCTGTGCCAGCTCAAACTAGAGCTAGCTACGCCCGCCCGAGCTCCTATTGGTCAGTCGAGCTGAATGGGCGTGGTTGCGTGGGTTCGAGCGGTTGTAGGGCACACATCACATTGCACGCGCCACGCCAATGTGCGGAATTCCGATGTAAGAAGCACATCCGTTGGGTTTTGGCATGTGCGTCGCTCTTCCTCGTCTCTCCTCTGCCATGTCTCCATCGGCTTTTCTTGTCTGGGTGTTTGACCCTTGGTGCCTATTTTCGCCACGAGCATACAATAGTGGGGAGTACAATTCAGGTGGGACCTCTCTATTTTTGGCACTGATAACCTCTCCGCACCTTTAATTTGATTTCTGGACGCGGTAATCCTAGGAAGAAGATTATGAAATGTTCTTTGGAGGTGGATTTTTTAACGTGTTATTAGGGCAGCCGTTGAGCAGTAGCATGCTTAGAGCATGGCTCGCTCGCCTAGAATGGCATACGGTTATGTCGGATGAGAACGGTTGCTTAGCATCTGACCAGAATGCCGTCTCTGCTTATACTAGATCAAAAAATGAGGTGCCTCATATGCATGCTAGCTTCGCTGCGTTTTTCGCCCCTCTCCCCCCCCCCCCCCCCCCCCCGTTGGTGGAACTGGATTCATAGGGACTTTACATAAGGTTGTTAGTAGCACCAAACTGCTTACTGAACTTACAAGTGACTTCTTCGTTATAGCGAAACATGCGATCGAAATAATCAGCACTAACACCAATGGTATCAGAAGTAGAAAAATCCATATTGGGAAACCGTCTTGATCTGAGAAGATTTTTTTGATTTTCAAAATATCGACATGACTCACAATGCACTCAAACTTCCCCACCTCAATGCAACTTGTGAAATGGGTGGGGCACGGCACTGAGAAAAATAATAGCAATGCTAGTACCATCTCGCTGAGGGAGTTTCAGCATATGACCCACATTTTAATCCGATCCTTTCCTTTTTTTGAGGCTTTAAACGAAAGAGCGGTTTGCGACTGTGTTGTGCTTTTATGGAACCTTTACCGATCACTCTTACCACACTCTTTCTTATCCACCGCCATTTGATAACCCCTTCCTCTGCCTTGCCGTATAGATAGCGACTTCCGCGACCAAGGATCTCACAGTTTTCTTTCCTCAGAAACTCAACCGTAGCACTGTACGTGTTGTTCCGTGCACAAGCCGGGACTTCTTCTCAGCTGGTCACAACAGCCCACTCGTCCATCGCTCGACCCTGGCCACCTTATTGCTCTCTACCCTAAAAGTCTAAAAACTGACCATCATTTTGGCTATTGCTCTCCTCTTCATTTTTGGGTTTTTGAGTGGTCGAGGTCGTACGTGGAGCCCATCGTCGTTTGATTCCTCTCAGTGCAGGTTGTACTGTTAATAATGCAAAATATCACAGCGTGAATTTCGAGACCGATATGGAGTAGGGGTAGCTGGGCGGGTGCTATCGCTATTGGGAGGGGGGGGGGGGGGGTGGGGTCATTCCACTATGGGCACTATTTTTACCTAAGCCTAGGAAGGGAAAGGAGCTACTCTCCGTCCTCCTTTGAGGCTTAGGCAAAAATATACACCTGAATGTGTAAGTGCCCCCACAAAATTCCTTCAGAAGTACTCATGTATGAAAATTTTTGTGAGATGCCTCCCCCCACCACCCTCATTGCGATAGCACCGTTGGGCGTTTTATGACGTTGCATCCTAGGATGGGGAAAGCTTCGGATTGTAGAACATTAGATTTTTGCGATGCATGCGTCTTATTCAGGACTTTACTATTTTAAAGACACCGGAAGGGGTGATTTTTGGCCTACGGTAGAACAGTCGTGGTTCGGACGAGTTTAAAGGGCCGCCATCGCACAAGCTCGCCGATTTGACGCCTTGACATGGTGCCAAGGGAAGATGTTTTTTATTATAAAGTTGTTCTATTCTTTGGTTTTTTGTCTTGTTCTTTCTTGTATTGTTTCTAGATGTTCTTACATGGATGCTAATGTAGTCGGGAAGGGGCACTCCACCGCGCTGGGAGTCGGGTGCTAAATTAACGTTGGCGCGCGGCCCGACTCCTACAGCGGACAACTCGGAAAGCCAGTGTGTTGGTGCGAATGGGATGCGAATACACACCGCAACGTCGCGCTTTTGATTCTTGGTTTTTCCGCCGATTATCGCTTCTAACCTTCAGTGTTCAAACAAAATGCTCATTTCTTTGAACCTTCCTTTTGTTTCGGACCCCTTCCGGTTCCTTTAAAGCCTTTACTTATAGGTATTATATACAGGCAATACAATCATCGATGTCTTCTACTACTTACACCCCAACGACTGGCTTGCTGCTCTATACCCTCTGGTATGAGCGGTAAATTTGTGCAGCGTGGTCCCTATTCTCTTCCTTTCCCTTTTCGTCAACTCGGAACCTCGCATTTTCAAGGACTACTAAGAATTACCATATTTTGAGAGCTCATCAAGATAATTTTCCATGAAGGGGAAGTTTATTAATGCAGGTTTCTTATATATGTCCATGATGCTGCGTTCCCTTCGCTTTAGGAAGCGACTCTTCTCTAAATCTGAAATGTCTGCTTAAAGCTTGACAAGGTCTCAGAACATCCTTTTTCCCCACCTCCATTCTTTTGACTAAGCTTTGCATTTATAAGAACAGAACAAAATAAGCACAAAATCACTGCTCGATGACAAACCATTTAGTAAAATGAGACCTACTGAGAGTGCCTTCTTTCGTTTTGTTGATCACCCAGCACACATTTCAGCGCGTAAATGAGCTGGCGCACATTACTGCGCGCATCAGAGGGGAGCTTGCAAAATGGGCTTGATCGATATTGGTTGATGTTCGGCAGGGTGTCTCTTTTTGCAAACCATTCCAATGATGACACCGAACAATCGATATCGATCAAGCCCACCTTGCATGTTTCCCTGAGTAATGCGCGCAGTAGTGTGAGCCAGCCCAGGTGGCTACTCATCAAGGTCCTTATCAGTCACGGTTTGGCCATCGCATTGTACTACGCGAATCACACGTAGGTATTGTGGGAATGGTCACTACAAAGGAGTGTAGATACATAATTAGGTCGCGTTCATACTTTGCGCCGGCAGGGTGTGGCAGCGTTCACAGGCAGCTAGACAGAGTGGCGTGGGCGGGGTGCTGAGACGACGCAGGCAACGAGACAGCGTGGCACAGGTAGAGACCCAGAGACTCGCAGCCACGCCCTTTCGACGGCACCGCGAAGTATGAATTCGGCCTTAGCGTTTTGGATTCGATGGCATCGATTGATAGCAATTTGTCCTCTAAATGGGCACCAAATTCTTATACTATAATGGTATAAGATCTATTTTCCGATTATCCAGGTTTATTATTTCTCCGAACATGCACCACTATTGAGTGTTTCACATTGCCTAATGGTCGATACGCCTTGCTACCCTAATACCGCATCAGAAAATGCTTCACTTGCTTTCGCTTTTGCAAATCTGAATCGTATCTTCATCAATCACGAAGTATCGCAGTATTAACACGTTGGCGACATTGCGTCCCAATGCTGGGACGCAGCCCAGAAAATTCCTTTTCCAACTGATTTGAAGTCCAGAAACAATTAATTTTTATCAACATGCACTAGGGTACCTGAGGTGAACATGGACTGCTTGCATCTTTTCAATAAGTTTTTTTTTCATGTCTTGTATCGTCATCCAGCACAGGTTCGTTATCATCGCTGTCGATTAACAGATCGTTAAAACTAGCATTCATCTCTGAGAAGTCGTCACAGGTATCCATAGCCACTTAGGAGATTTGTGGCCATTCAATTCTTACTTGAAGGCACCGGGAGGGGGGCAAGGGCGGAATAACGTTTACAAAAACAAGGGCATCTGAAAACAAACATATGGATTCGGTAGATACAATGTGTAACGAAACCGGCGTTGAAAAACGAGCCATAGGGCGCTATTTGCCCCCAGGGCGCGCTTCCGTCCGAACTGCAAGCTTCCATGGCCGAGCCACGCTTCGTTCATTTTAAAGCTTGTCTTCGGCCTGATTAACCTTATTTTTGAATTATATCCTATTTAGACTGTTTTCTAGTGACATATTTTACTTGTTTACTTATGGATCTTCTTAATTGTGCATTTCTATACCTGAAAGTCTCAGAAGGGTCAAATAAAGTCGGGGGGAGACGCAACTTTGCGTCGACGTCGAAGCTCCTTTCCCTTACTAGGCTTAGGCTAAAATTGATACCCCCTCCTCTCACATTAAAAAGCATCTGTCAAAGCATAGGTCTCATCTGCTTCAGCCTAACCCTAGGAAGGGAAAGAAGCTTTGACGTGGGTGAAAATTTTGCGTCCCCCCCCCCGACTTTATTTGACCCGTAAGTACATCTAGAAACAATATAAGAAAGAACAAAGTAAAAACTAAAAGAAAAAACAAATCTATAATAAACCATCTTCTTTTGGCACCATGCCAAGGCGTCAAATTGGCGAGTTTGTGCAATGGCGGCCACTCAAACTCGTCCACACTACGTCTGTTCTACAGTAAGCCAAAAGATATTTACATATACTCCCTCCTGGTGTCTTTAAGATATTTATACTCGCAAGACGTTAACTTTTTTTTTAACATGCCCACCACCTGGTTAAGTACTTCCCATCACTACCATGCAGAATCCCTTATTCAAGTTCTCGAAGGGTATCTAAAGTTTGACAGCGCTCACTACTTTGTATTAGCGCTCAAGGTACGCGCGAACTTCAGCGGGTTTGGAAAGGTGAAATCAAAAGCCCCAGTGCTGGGACGCAATTGTCGGCTAGGCGAGCGTGCGATGTCCCACGTGGCAGACACGTGAAAAAACGCGCGGTCGCCAACGTGACACGACGACAAGACAGACACTATCATTCAGAAGGCTAGACAGTTAAGCGGTCGGTACATAGCTGCAAGTGATATCAGAAAATGATCGATACATGCTCACCCAGTGATACTGAGCATCATACACTTCAACTACAGCGCTCATATTGTAGTAGTTGATGATACTAGTAGCTAGCAATGTACAAGAATTCCCGTCTAGTTGCTAGTGACTCTTATCGGCCCTTATCAATCATTTTCAATTCGATCCGTCAACATCAAGATCCCAGTACCACTTTCTACAACAACTATGAGTGTGAACACTTTACTTCAATAGGGGAAGCAAAATGGATTAGGCGGCATCTGCCTTCTCACGCTCCTTATCTTATCTTATGAACTGTTATCAATTCGGATTACCCACCATTGGTATCCCCGTCCCAGCAAGCAAAATACCTGCGAGTGTCAACTCTTCAAGCACAACGCGAAAAGCGAATCGAATTTGACGACTTTTGCGCTCTAACACTCCTTTTTGAATCCTGACAACCGAATTTGGATCACCCGCCGTTAATGTCCCCGTCCCACCCCGCGAGAGTCCTGCGAGCGTCAACGCTTCAGGATCAATGCGAAACGCAAAACGGTTTGGCGACTTTTGCTTTCTGACGCTCCTTATCGAATTTTATCAACTGTTATCAATTTGGGTCACCTACCGTTGATGTCCCGTCCAGCACGCAAAACCGCTTCGATAAATTTCAATGAAGCAGGCCGTAAACCCTCCACGTGAACTGCACCTGCAGCGCCATACAGTGGCGGAGGATTGTAGGTATACCCAGCCAGAGACCTCTTTTTGTTGGATACGCCAAATTACAGGGGTAGTCAAAAAAAGTCACTTCGCTCACGGCTCACATCCGCCAAATTTAGTACAGAAAAGTGGGTAAAGAAAAAGGCAACTGTATTGCTGAAAGATAGTCCTAAAGTGTTTTTTCTAAGAGCAGGAGCAAGCTGTGGTTCTTTACGACTGAGGCCACTTTCTCCGGAAAATCGCGTGGCCGCCCGCGGCGAGGGCGCGGTGGGTGCGACTGCCAGTGGCAGGGCACGGCAGCCCTCAAACGAGACAGTGTGGCATGAGAGGAAGCGCAGAAGGTGACGCAGCCACGCTCTACCAGACTCCCACGAGCAATCGATTCGCAAGTCGGACTCGCCGTGGGCGATTTTCCGGAGAAAGTAGCCTCACCCGCTCATTGCCTTCACCGTCATGAAATGTAGCCTTCGGTCGAAACAGTCGGCCCTAGAGCACCTACGGCCCGCCTCAAACAGCGCAGCCATCTTCCATGATGGGTCTTTCGCGGGAGGTTCCTAAGAACTGACCCTTCGGTGCATGGAAGTCACAGAGCTCTTGCTGCTCAGACAACGCTGCGGTGATTCAAAGCGTCATTTTTTCGTAACTCAAACCCGAAGGGGTTTAGTGGTAAGGGCACGTTCTGGTTCTTGGGAATGAAGGGCGTTAAGAAAGCGAAAAACGGAATCTTCATGGCCACCACTCAATATGAATACTCTCAGGTACCCAAATTTAATAGACCTTAGTAAGGTTGTGTACGAAAGTGACGAAATCGCGGATTTCGCCGAGATGAGGTGGCACACCATGTTTACTCGGAGGAAGCTCTCGATCCTGCTGTGCAGAAGGCTGTTACGGAGTTGTGTTCTTGTTGGGATGGAAGTACAAGTACTCGTCAGAATCTGCTGAAATTTGACCAGTATAGTGTTGAAAGTGGAGAACAGTGTGACACTTTTTTCAACACCCCTGTATATTAAAGGCGCACCAAGCGATAATCAGATTAGTGACTTACTTTCTTGGGGCGAGTGGGTCCTTGGTTAACTGCTCAGGCTGCACCTTTGCTGCAGCTGCACGATGCACCCTCGCGGTGTTGTGCTCGCTTGAATAGCTATAGTGAATAGAGTAGTTGAATAGCTTGAATAGTGATAACCAAACCACAAAGCGAAAGTAACCAGAAAGCGTGCTGGTCACGGTTAAAAGCTTGGTGGGCCCATCTAGTTCCAGAACCTTTGCTCTGCTCCCTTCAGAAAATAGAACATGTGGTAAGCCTCCGAATGAATACCTTAAAATAAAGATTTTAGCTCACCGAGTTTCCAAGTTCGAAGCGCTTTCATCGGGTACCACGCAATCCGGTTCCGTGTGCACTTCCTCTCGGTAGCGAACGGCACCATTTCTCGTTACCGGAATGAGCGTGATCTCTGGGGAAGGCGAATATTTATTTATTTATCTATTTATTTCATTACGTCGCTAGACGTGCCTTAACCAAGACAATGTCGTTGTTGCAAACTCAGAATAAGATTAAAGAGAAATGAAGAAAACTCAACAGTACTCAACCAATGTTTAGGCCACAGCTGATGATATTTTCAGGCCTAAATTATCTAATACGATGTACAACAATTGAAACGGAATCAGATTAATGAATGAGGCGATGTATTGGTAACGACAGGCTTTTAAACTGGGAGGCACCCTTTGGAAAATAATTAGTTGATGTCAAGGTATGTGGTAGTACATGTAGCACGACCGAAGTGATATATGGTATGGACCTTGGAGATAGTTCCTCAAAGAACCTCCTCTCCTGCCTTGGAAGCTGTAATGCGTGACCTTGACAAGCGCCGCATCAGCCGGCTATGATGCCCTTCGCCACACCGGGGGTCATAGGCACTCACCAAAACTCCGAGACACGGGTTTACCGGCCACCCACGTGGAATTGGCAAGTGGGTAGCATGTTAAGGTATTGACATCAAGCTCGAAAGGCAGGAGGATAGTGAACTCGATGTTTAAAATTAGTATATCACTAGGTCAGTTAGAATAAAAATCACTACCTAGTACTACCATTACTTTACAAATCGAATTTGCTCTGTGAGTATAGGTAAACCTCCTTATTTTTTGAAAGCACAATCGTATAATCTCAGAATGAGACAACATTGCGGAATGACTGAATGGTAGGTCGTAATGCAAAGAATAGTTCAGAAAGTATTATATATCGACTTTAGATAGTCAAGAGTTTAGTACTGTCATCTACAGTCGTTAGTCTTCAAGACTATCTCTCCTTGTTCTTTTTTAAATGGATTGAATTGGAAGCATCGCATCACGACATTCCATGGTTGCTATATGTTGCTGTAGCATAATTGTATAGACCCGTAGTTGGAAAAAGTTTCGGCTGTCACCTTAACATATCAGTAAAAACTTTCTCACAGCATGTACTAGTTAACATCTTCGATGTTCAAGACGTCAAAGATGTTCAGTTTTTGTAGCTGCGATCGAAACTGGGTAGAGTCATTGCACAACAAGAGATTATGTGGCAGCAGTTGCAACCACCTAGCGGTGCGAAAAAAGAAGGAATAGAAGGTTGTGTTAAAATGATAGCGATGCAATTTTTTGTAACGAAGAACATATCCATTTTCGGTCCTTCTATACGGCCGAAATATCCAGTATTTGCTAGCCTTCAAATTGATTTCCCTTTTGATTATGCGGAAAGCAAAGGTCATATCATTTATTATATTTCTATATTTCAAGCTCTTCATGTTCAAGATGATCAGTCGATCTCTGTAGGTAGGTATAGATTGGGGATATCTCGAATTCGGGAATGACCGATAAAAAAGAATTCTCGTGAAAATTCTTTGGACTTTCTCTAAGCATTTAATGTGCTTATTGAGATGTGGATTCCATACTGTAGAGCCATATTCCAAATGAGGTAGAACATAGGTTTTATATAGTCTGATTAACACAGAGGGGTCATTGCAATGAACATTTCTCAGCATAAGGAACAGTGCGTTGAGAGCTTTCTTTACCACCATTGAAATATGACCGTTAAAGCTCAGTGAGTCATCGAAAAGAATTCCTAGATCATTCACTGAACTTTCCAGTCTTATTGAAGTGCCAGAGACCTGAAATGGAATCGGTTGGCTCGGGCCCAAGTGCAAATGAACTGTTTTCTTTAAATTAAGCGGTATTTCCCAAATATCAGACCATTCTATCATTCGTTGAATTGTTAGGCTCAAGGCACTGTGTGCTACAGATTGTTCCTTATTGTCATAGCTACAATAGATCCTGATATCATCAGCAAACATTTTAATTTCAACCCAGGGATGAACCTTCAAGAACTCTGGTAAGTCTGCTGTGTATATCAGGAATAGAAGAGGTGAGAGTGCACCTCCTTGGGGAACACCACTCGTACAAGGGTGCCGATTTGAGTATTCATTGCCAACCTTGACTGTCATATGCCTTTCTTTTAGGTAGGAGTCTAACCAAATCAGGAGTTGTTCCTGAATTCCAAGGTGCTTGAGTTTCATGATTAACTTCCTATGACACACCTTGTCGAATGCCTTAGTTAGGTCGAAATATATAACATCAACTGATTTACCAGCATTGAGAGCTATTAACCAGTCGTAGAGGGAGTCGCATAACAGGGAAGTGGTAGACATCCCTGTGATGAAGCCATGCTGCTGTGATGGTATCAGCTTACGTCTACTAAGCCATGCAGTCAATTTTTCACAGATTAACTTTTCAAGGATCTTACCAGCAACAGGACATATGCTTATGGGTCTGAATTCACTTATTTTGGATGCATTTGGAACCTTTGGAATGGGGGTCACGAGAGCATCTTTCCAAATAGATGGCACTTCCCCTAAAAGGAGTGAGGCATTGAGTATAAACGCTACTGGATATTGAAGGGCATCACAGCATTTTCGAAATACGACCTGAGGTATGCCATCATAGGTAACAGAAGAGTTTTTTTAAACTTTTTCATGATTCTCAAGACATCATATGGTTGGATAACAAGATCGATATCAGCGTTCGGTTCTGCTAGAATTTCTGGTTGGTCACATGATACATGACGCTCAATATCCTGTCTACATTGTGAGAATACGCTAGCAAAATATCGCCCAAGAGCTATTGCTATTTGCTTATTGGATTCTATAGATTGACCATCTTCGTCAATAACAATTGTAGGCTTTGAAGATGCGTTTACTTTTTTTTAGATATGCATAGAATGAGAAGTTATTGCGATTCAGTAAACAGCGCTCTCTATTGGCCAGGTACTTTTTGGTGTGGAAATCTATGTCAGAACATACCTTCCTGTAGAGCGCATTAGACAGAGGATCGTGCAGTTTCCGGAAAAGTCGAGCTTTTTGCTCAATTAGATTTTTGATGTGAGTGGGGTATTGCCGGTTTCTGTCACATGTGTAGCGAAAGGGAACAATTTTTGAAAAGCATCTATATAATTCCAAACAGAATCTGTAGTAAAGTTTTGAAACTGACGTATAATTACTGAATAATTGATTCCAGTCTATTGCGTTCAGACAGTTACTGAGCATATCATAATCGACACGTGCAAAAACTGGTTCAGGCAAGAAAAAACTTTCTACTTTCTTAATATCGACATCAAAATGTATGATATTGTGATCTGAATTGCCAAGAGGAGGGAGAATATAAATGTTTCGAACCATGGTGCCAGAAGATAAAATCAAATCTAAAATGGAATCACCTCTAGTAGCACACATAACCCACTGTTTAAGGTTACAACATATGAAAGTTTCCTTAAATCGTACGTCAGTATTTGTTCGTGCAACATTATTAATCCAGTCAATACTGAGGTTGAAATCTCCTAGCACAAGAAGAGGACCAGGAATAGAGCATATGTCGTAAAGAACATTAATCAGATCATCATCGTCATTAACGGTGGATCGTGGCGGGCGGTAGACAAGCATTACTCGGAGTGATATACTAGCACTTATTTCCGATATGATATCAAAACAAAGTAAATCTGAGAGTAATCCCTGGAATTGTCTGCGGCATGAGCGCCACTGTAAATTACCTTTGATTAAACAGCACACTCCTCCTCCTCTTACAATTAGGCCTTTCCTGTCAGATCGTATGAGATTATAATTTAAGCCTATCAATATTTCTGAATCTAAAATTTTATCATCAAGCCATGTTTCAGTTATTAGCAAAATGTCAGGGTTAGTCATAACAAGAAAAGAATGCAGTAGGGGAAATTTATTAACTATGCTCCGGGAGTTTAGCAGGTAACACCTTAGGCCGGCGGAAGGACCGTGCATCACTGGCGGTTTCCCGCTCCTGTTTTAGCAGAGAGCTCACTAACCCGTTTCAGCTCGCTTTTGTAGACAACCCATTCCTTCTTTTTTGCGACCTTGTTCAGTTCACGAGCTTGTTGTCTTAGTCTATATTCAGCAGCTCGCTCTTCAGCTGACATACTGCGTCTTATAAATATATCTGACATACCTGATTGACGTAGTAGTCGAGCATTAGAGAGTGTTTTCAACCAATGTGATTTGGATGGTAGGACCACTTTCACTAGTCTGTTTCTTGAGTCTGCATATGTACCCAGACGATATACCGACTCGGGTCTACACTCAAATCAGATATCTTGAAATTTCGGATAGTTAAAGTCTGCGTATAGTCATGTTATAGGGGTTATAGGCAGTTAGCCAGTGTGGGACAATGAAAAGTGCGTTAAGCGCTTGAACGACTTAAATTTGAACTTTCCATGCGATTTCCAATATCTTTTATTAGATGAGTACATGAAGGTGCTCGGCAAGGGCACCAAAAAATCACGGGAAAGGGAAGTGAATGAAGAGTGACAAAGACGGTGCCCACGTTGTTGTAAGGCTACTTACTCCGGGAAATCGCGTGGCCGCCCGCAGCGAGGCGTGGCGGGTGTGAGTGCCAGTGGCGAGCATGGCACCTTCAAGCGAGGCAGTGTGGCATGGGCGGAAGCGCAGAAGGTGACGCAGCCACGCTCTGCCGGGCTCCCAAGAGCAATCGATTCGCAAGTCGTACTGGTGGCGCCGCGAGTGCGACGCCGCGAAGCGTTTTTCCGGAGTAAGTAGCCTCACCCCCACGTTGTCACTCCTGCCAGCCACGTCCTACAGGAGGTGTGGTTTGTGATAGAGTTATTGTTTGAGTGGCCTCCGCTCGCCAATGAGTAGCCGTCGCGCAGCAGCAGGAACGTTGTACACAATGTACGCGAGGTTTCCTTTTTGACCGTGCGCCCCATGACTGATGCTTTCATGTTTACTTGTACGATTAAGCTGCAAGCGATCAGTGAGGAAGTGCCAGTTGGTCTCCACTAATAATAGGTTGTCGAAAAAGTTTTTTCGTTTTCTGAAGCAATTCATTTTTACACTTTAATACAAAACACAAAGCATACTATGAAACAGGATAATCACTCTTGTTCTACCACTCTTCGCCACCTTTCAAGCAAATTTGCGGTGCCATCTGCATGGAAGTGTTCTGGCTTTGATTTGAAGAAGTTGTCCAACACCGATCCATTTCATCTTCATTAGCGAAGGTTTTTCTTTGAATGGTGTTGGATTGGGAAAAGAAAAGGTGATAATCCGATGGAGCAAGATCAGGGCTATAAGGTGGATGGGGCAGCACTTTTCATTCAAGCTCAAGAATTTTTCGGCGAGTCGCTTTTGCTATATGTGGGCGAGCATCATCATGTAGGAAAAGAATCGAGTCATGGTACGGACGTTTCTCTGTGATTTTCGCGACCAGAATATACGGCTGCTGACAGTATAGGTCTGCTGTTAGTATAGTTTGCAAGCCAGCACCCGCAATCGTTCGTTGTCGACCTGCGATGGGGGTCCGGACCGGTCAGAATCTTTGATGTTGTGTTTGCCTTCTCGAACGCATTTGTACCAAAGTTATGAAACATCTTCGAATGCAGCGTTTATACGACGACTGGATTCGATTGCTGGAGGCCATATTTGAAAATATATAGTGGAATGCCTCGAAAGTGCTCCTTTGATATATTTATTTTTTGCCGAAAAAGGTTATTCGGGAGATGGAAGACAATAATGCCTATAGATGCGTGTGAACTTGTACTACATGTGTATGCACAGAAGAAATTACTGGAAAGCAGTTTGGAGGGAAAAAGCGCGTATTTAAAAAGCAAAAAAAAACTTTTTCGACAACCTGAAACAATTTCGAATCAACCCCCGTTTATCCGTCTGTAGATAAAAATAGAGGCATTTCCGTCATATGGATGATGTAATCCGTTAACGATGAGACTGTACCAATACCTAAGATTGGATCTGCGCTCACCTAAATTCGAATGTACGCATTTGATGCCTACGCCAGCCTGGATATTACAAATCTTCTGACGGAGGTGGAGCACACAGCTTCGAAGCCACTAATTCCGCAATAATTAGTCTGGCATTGACCATTATCACTAATAACAGAGTGGAGAGAGAAATGTTCTGACTAATTCCGGTTCCGCGAAAATGCTTTCCTGAAGCGATTCAAGTAAGAAGTTTCTGAAGCTTGTGAGCATGGCAAATGCTACCGATATGACAGGAGAAAATGAAGCTTTTCAATGCCTCTCAAAAGGCCTGGAGTAGAAGGGAGCAATCTCGGCTTACGGTGGCTTGCGTTTGTTAGTTGCAAGCAAGACGTCTTGCCAAGTCGTTGAATGTGCAACTTATTGGTGTTTTTATAATGAACACCTCTTATTCTCACTCCTTAGCTTATTCTGCCTTTTACTGTTTCACTTGTGGTTTCTGTGTTATCATCATCGTAAACGCAATCAAATTCTCCCTACACGACATCAAATGACAATGGCGTTGCCCTTCCAGAAGGGAGTGAGCAGCTTGATGTGAAGCGCGCTAGAATCGCAATAGTCCCCAAAGGCGCGTTTTTTAACGCTTTTTTCCGCTACACATGGCCTTTTTTTAGTTCGACTGCTCTTTTATAAAGAACAGCCTTCAAAATACGCATTCCATCCTTGGCCCTTCCTGGTGTTTTTATGGAAATGGCGTAAAGAGCACCGGAATGCTGAATTGTAGTTAATGTCTTTCGATGACATATTGTAAGATGAAGCTTCTCAACTACAGTGGCTGTCAGAACATGGAAGATTTGAACCTCTTTCTGAGGGATAATCGGTGCGACGATATTGATGACCACGTGAAATGAAAGTGCACAGGGTCAGACACTATGACGATTAGAAAAATTAGATGACATGGCTGGGACTTAGGAGCCCTTTTGACTATGGTAACGTGTTCCAACGCGTCGCATCACTATCGATCGGCACCACGCAGGTCTGTCATGTCTGGCACGGACGTGCATCTCATAATGCATACACGTGGAGGCGCGTTTCGTTCAAGTGGTGACCTTAAGAGGTCCTACCTGGCCACTCAAGTTATTGCACCCACTGCCCCATAGCTGGTGATCCTGGTATCATTTTCAAGATGAGGATGCGGAGTTTTGGGCAAAAGCTTCGGTGTCGGACAGGACTCGAACCCACACTTCATCCTTTCCGGGGATATGTGCTTTTGTTGAATTCGATACTCAGAATTATAGGGAATTCTACAAAAGAGGCCAAGTTCTGTCGGTTGGCTCCTTCATCCATGAAATCTTCGTCAAAAGAGTGTTTTCTGATATTTGAAGCAGAAGCAGGGTTGCAGTAAGAAGAACCTGCGTTATATGGTGAAATCCCGCTCATCCCGCTTGCTCGAACCGTGGTTGCGTTTAGTCATAACCCCTATTAATTCCATCTAACGATGTACGCTACTGACGTGATTCAGGAAGATGGAGATATATATAGTAGATCCGTTCTTGATATACGATGAGAAGTTAAATATAACACTCTATTTTGAGATGGTGAATCACTAATCACTAATTTTGGTACGATTTGTGAACCTCAGAATCTTTGAAGTTCTCCATTTGCCGGATCGCAATGTAGTGCTGCTTAATCTTATGATTGAAGGTATCGTATATGGGTTCATGGTTCTAATTCCTCTCAAAGTCACTATGCTAGATACAACACATGAACAGAACTTGAATAGAAACATGAAAAGCACATGGATAGAAACGCGAAAAGAACCTAAAAGTGCCCTTTATCCAAAAACAGTAATCGAAAAATTGGAGGTATAGCAACTTATTTCAATTCTCGCAACATTTCCCAACACAGTATTGGAGCAGCCGTTAGCGGCCAGAACACAGTTGAAATTTTCGCGCCCAATATTGATCTTCTCACTCTGCGTCTGTCACCACGTGACTGTCGCCTCTTGGCTCCTCAACTATATAGCATCCCTACCCACTCGGATGGCCTACCCCGTCATCCGTCACTTTCAAGAGTTCCATTTCAGTCGGAATCTTGTACTTTCGCGTGAAAATTTGCATGAGGTCCTTACCTTAGTGCACCAGAATAGTATATGATATACATTATATTTAAAAAGGTGCAAAACAGAGAATGGAGCATGCAGAGTTAGCAAAGCCAATTAATAACAAAGCTAAGCTTCAAAGTCGCCCAGTAATGCGTTCAAGGAATGAAAGCCGTTTCTCGGTGTGACATTAAGAGCGCTTCATATGAAACGCACCTTGACAAGTTTTTCTGCAGGATGGGATGATCATAGTACGCGCATTTCCCATTAGATGAATAAATCGCAAAAATAACGTACGATATTCGATCCCTACCGAGGAGCTTCGTAAAAAACTAGGCTGGAAATTTGGCAGAAAATGACTGTCATGAAATGGGACAACTGGCTCGGATTCGGATAAAACTAAAACTAAACCTTTCCTTCCTGGAAATTGTAGTTTCATAGAAACGAAATGAGTTAGTTAGGGTCACGTAGCATGTGAAGGATTTAGTGGTTACTTCTTTCTGAGTGACTTGTTATGTTGTGCCAAGGAGCTTTGTGATGACCGGGTGCCCGATGCAGAAACTCTCAGGAAGACTTGCCCAATATGTGATTGATGGTACAAGCATGGCTCCGCCTTAACAGAATAACAGCTACGGATCGGACCATCCGATGCTTTATGCGGAAGCACTCAGACTAGTAGTAGCACCATGTAAGAAATATCGATGTTGAGCCGGATGTTTCTAAAATTTAGGTATGATTCTTATGTTCTTATGTAGTATAGAAGTAATCAAAATGCGAACTATAAACTAGAATTATTAGGTTGTTGCAAAATTAATTTTGAAAACGATCCGCATACTTCAAACTACTATAACTCAGGTTTAACATAAGTTAATTAATCGAAATAAAAACCATCAGAATCTACACATTTTTGCCAACGAACAGGTGATAAATTTAAGCCTTCACTATAACTACTATCACGAGAATCAACGAATTCAAGGAAGGACATTCAACATCGTCTAAATTAGTAAATTGTTTCTGACGCAGATGGGAACTGAGGGCTCGAAAAAAAGTGATAGTTTGCGGGGGAAAGGAAGGGAGAATACGCTGGGTGGGGAAGAACTTCTATACCCAAGTGGATCAATTTTGCCGGGTGATTTGTGGGATGTGTGGTATTGCGTTGTCCTGCAACAGGATCGGCCCTCTTCTATCCACCCCCGTGGACCACAATTTTTGCCTTCCTATAGATTTTCTCCTTATTACAACAGTACGACTCTGCTGCGACTGGCTGACCAGGTTGCAGGAAATCATTATGGATTACCCTTTACAACACCACCACATAGTAACCACAACCTTTTTAGGGTGTAGGTCGGATTTAGGAAACGTTTTGAAGAAGCATTCTTATCTATCCAAACTATTCTCGCTTCCTGTTATCACAAAGAACCCATTTTTCATCTACAGTTATAATACGGCTTACAATGGTTCATATTTATGGCGAACTAGGAGATTATACAGGTGTCGAAACGTGGCAGACGCTGCTCATCGGTCTGCTCATGAGGCACCGACTTCGACATCTTCTTCACCTGGCAGATTTCCAGCAAAGGTCTGGTCACTGTAGAGTAATGTACGCCTGGGTCTTCTGCTAACGTACGCCGTACGTAGTACGGAGTATTCGTCTCCGGATTTGCTTCAACGGCTCTGCTTGTATCTTCTTCATTAAGCGACCACCTGCGGCCGCGACCCGACTTTCCTGCGAGATCAAAATCGTCAGAAGCAGGTTTTTAAAACCAGAGCTCCACTGTCCGTTCGCAAGGACAACTCGTCCCAAGAACATTGCTGAGATTACGAGCTGCCTCCGCTGCGGAGTGTTCCAATTTAAACTCATAAGGCATGATGACTCCATAGTCGCGTCGGTTCATGATTATTCGCAGCCCTGTGAGAAAATTAGAGCGGAATTCATAGAAGCTTTTGAAAGAACAGGAGAAAAACCTACCAGATGGTATGTCTGACATTTCTTGAGATGGAATAGTTCACGGTAAAAAATCTATTTATTTATACATATCTTGGTACCGGAATTAATTTTGCAACAACCTAATATAAACTTGCTATGTATTTTATTACCTTATTACCAAAAATTACGATAGAATTATTATTATTATCACAAAAATCGAAATAAAAATTTTTAGCGTTAATCAATCCCATCGTGGGATGCGCCATACATTCTAGTTCCATTCAGAATCGTGATGGCTGGTGAATGTGATGTGACCTATACAATGACAGACTGGTACTAATTTGCCGACCCCGGATGGAAGGCTTGGTTAACCTGGGCGGGCGTTGAAGCGGGATTTGATCCCCGCACCATGATAGTGGATTGTGCGCCACCTGTCACTACACCACCTCCGCCCCAATTAGAACTACGGAAGTAAAATTCCATTAGGGTAGAAACAACCAGTAAGAAAACCAAAAAATAAAAACAAAACAGACACGAAAAAAATATTCCGCCAGTTTTTCCCGATTTCAAACACTTGCAATCAGAAACTCACACAAGAGAATAAATGGGTCAATGTTGTATGCGAGGGAGGCGCAGCTTTAGGATCTATGTCACAAGCTTACATATGTGTAGAAGTGCACGACTTGGTACCTATAGCAGATCATGACAGATGCTATTTTTCTCCAGTAGAAGGGGATTTAGGGAATTCAGCAAAAGTCTGGGAAGTGAGAAGGAGCTTAGACGTGGATGAAACAAGTCCCATGTGCAAAAAGGCGAAAAAAATGATTTACTTACTCCAAGCGCTCTTCAACTTTCCAGGCTTGAACTGAAGCTCACATCTTCAACGCAATCTGTGTCATGTCGCTACATGTTGGTCAGAAGTGGTGTGTTATGCGAGAGCCATAGAACATTAATAGAGTCGCGTCCCCCCCCCCCTCTTGCCCGTCTCTACCCGACCCACACTGACCCCAAAAGAAATTTCGGCCACTAGAAGCAGTGGCTCAAAGGACAATTTCTTGCCATCACATCCTCTCGCGCGCCCGTTGCTGCTCAGTGGATTGAATCGCGGCCGCGTATTCACGTCGCAGCAGGCTAGTGCATCAGGTCGCGACAGTCACAGTTATGCATTATGTCACCTTATGTTTCAGAAAGAGTGTTTCAAAGTGTGAGTGGTATTTCACGATGTTGGGAGATGTCTGTAGTTCATTAAGGCAATTTTTCGGAGCAATCGAGGAGTTTTTCAGTAGAATGAACGTTGCAGTGAAGATGATTTTAAAGGACTGCGTCATGAAAGTACTTCGGCACTACTCGACCATCGTTACCCCGGAAGCCAAGAGTTATGCTTGAATGGGTTCCACTGAAGCAGCATTCAAAGGATATTAATGCTACATTATTATTATTATTATTATTATTAACGAATATTATTAATTTAATATTAACGAATATTAACGAACGAATTATTATTATTATCTCCTTTCCATTTTGATGCAACTATGTCAAATTGCTGCAGCAGCTTATCCCACAAATTGGTCAAAAACTGTCACATAGGGGTGATTTGGAGCGCATACCACGAATATGGCATGCATTTCTAACGCGGCGCGAGAATGTGCCAGTCGTGTTCGTTTCTGGGTAATGTTCTGAAAGAGGGGGTGGGACGCTTATTTCTCTGCTGTCGTCATTCGGCTGGTACTGCCCTACAATCACACTTACGCGTATACTTTTGAACATGCCTTGGCGGAGGAGGCGAGTGCCATCCCTTCTCAAAGTAGGGCAATATAGCTTATGTTGCCAGTCGCATCGTGGTGTCCCTACCACATTAGCACCGCCGCACTGGCGCCTAAAGGAATCGTTCACGGGAAAATGAGTTGCATTGATACTCATATTATGTTGTATTAGCCTAATGAGGGCAGCAAGCAAAATTTCAAGCAAAAAAACTGAGAATTTGGCTAAGATACAGCTCCCCAGATTCTCGGCCGGGTGGCAGCGGCTGGGAACGGAGAATGGAACTGTTTACGTAATATGTAACTTTCTGTTCCTACGATGTGTCTCCGACCGTGGCGGACGACGGAGTAGGCACTTGCTCGGAGACCTCGCCCAACCGGCTCAAACTTTGGGCTGCTGGATCATAGCCTAACTCTCACTTTTTTCGCGTGAAATCTTGCATGCGGCCCACATTAGGCAAATACAAAATAAAAATGTGAGTAACAGGGAAACTCATTTTCCCGTGGGCGATTCCTTTAAAGAGCTAGCGCCTAAAGTGAATATCATACCTTCATCAGCGACTCGAATAATCCCCATATGTACAAGATTTTCACGGAATTTGATAAGGAAAATTGTCAATTTGACAATTATCCGTTGGCGACAACGCCCAAAACGGAGGTCGTATTTATCACGTAACATAAGCACTAATTACAGCAAGAATGCTGAGTTATGGGCAAAAGCTTCGGTGTCTGACGGAATTCGAACCCACGGCGCAAGTGCGGGTTCTAGTCCCGTCCGACACCGGAGCTTTTTCCCATAACTCAGTATTCTTGTAGGCACTTTCGCATCGCGGGCTGCGGCCATAATCAGCAGCTATCAAAAGTCAAAAATATCAAAGCCAATAAGCACTAATATTCAGAGCTCAATCGCTTGCCGTTTTGTTCAGCGATTATAAACACACGATAACAAAATCATTTTGTTGAATTTTTAGCTGAGGTTTCATCACTCCTCGAAAGTTTATTGAGTTGCTCTTTGACACGTTGTCGGACGATACCCAGGAACAGATATGCACAAACATCTCTCAGTCGTCACTGCATATGTCAAGCCGAATGAAACGGTGCTCTAAGCTTCACATAACATCTGCTGAGGCTATTTCACAGCTATTTTGAGATCATGCAAAGCGTGTAATTGACGTAAACTAATGCTTACGCTCATTGGGACTTATATCCATATCTGTCAGAGAAGATTCCGGAGCACTTCTTACGATGATATTTCCAATTTTGCTGCGCTAAAGCTGTTTCAGCCCGTTCTTGTTGTTATGGCAACGCTCTCACTACAAGGATATAAAATAGAGGATGGAACAGCAATGCCTACATTCATGAGTGAGCAGATGTTGGGACATCAACATCTCCAGCTCACAGTAGTTTTCGTTTCTTATACATATTTCGCCTTTTAGTATCAGGTCATCCTTAACAAAGTTCTACGCTTCCTTCAGTCGTTTTCAGTTCTACAGTATGCCGAAACTGAACGATTTATCAGGTTGGCAACTAAGTAATTACGGATTTTTGTTAGAGAATCAAAGACCTTTTTCCATAGAAATAAATCACCTTATACTGTAATGTATTGCCCATTTTTATCAATGACCTTTTGCCATCTTTCAGGTAGCATCATAATTCCGCGTTTATAAAACTTCTAGTTTTTATCAGTAAAAAACTGAGTCAAGTGCGATTTGACCTCATCATCTCTACTGAAATTTTTACCACTCAAAGAGTTTTGCAATGATCGAAACAAAAAGTAATCCGATGGTGCAAGGTCAGGACTTTATGGTGGATGTGGCGAAACATCCCAACCAAAATCCATTAATTTTTGTCAAGCGGCCAAAGATGTGTGTAACCTTGCATTGTCATGATGGAATACAACACTTTTTCGGTTAATTAATTCGCGTCGCTTTTCTCGAATTGCATTGCTTAATTTTGTTAATTGTGCAATGTAGACATCAGAACTGATCATTCGGTTGGGTGGTAGGAGTTCAAAGTAGACAATTCCTTTGTAGTCCCACCAAACTGACAACAAAACCTTCTTTTGATGAATCCCAGCTTTCGCTCTTCTTTGAGCTGGTTCACCTGGGCGGCTTCACGATCTTTTTCGCTGGACATTATTGTGAACAACCCATTTTTCATCGTCAGTGATCATTCGTTTTAGAAGTGGATTATTTTCATCACGTTTCTTTAGCAAATCGCAGATGCCAATGCGAAAACTTCTTTCGAGAAATGGATGATTCTCCATTTTCTCAGCACACGCCAAACGAAAATAATGCAACCGATCAAGAAGCTTTCTTTACTGATTGATAACAGGATTGCCTACTATTAGATGACAATTTGTGTTTAGCATTTGGCCTACGCCAGTAAAGCTAAATATTCAACCAAAGCCATCTGTGTGTGAAATCCGCAATGACTTAGTTGCCGACCTAATAGTACAAATATACGCTGTTGTACCTACATATAGCGTGTAATCGAAAAGCTCATGTATAACAGAGAATACTGTCCAGTAGTTTATCGACAAACCAGTCCACGTACGTGCAATATGCTCCTTTACGATTTCTCTGGAGTTACTGTTAAACATCTACCCCCCCCCCCCGTTCAGCTTTCTCCAAAATTGACGTATACGTGAAAACAGGTAATGATGTGACGATTAGCATATTTTGGACTTTACGTAGCTCCAGTCAATATTATCACTTAGAAACCTTACATATTTTCCTAACTGTCGGACATGGAGTGGTGCAGGTGACGTGCACTCCATTCTCATGGTGCGAGGATCGTCCATCAGTGCCAGCCCAGGCCAACCAAGCTTTCATCCCTCCATCCCTCCAGAGTAGATAAATTGGTAGCAGACCTCCCTGGGAGGATAAAAGCACTCATCTGTAGATGGGCTGTCAATGCAGTTGAATTGGCCAAATCGCATTCACCTGCCACTACGACTTTGAATGCGACTGAAATGTGGCGCGGCGCATGCTGTAGGAGGAACTGATGAACGCCAAAAATTTTGGTCTTTATCTTTTTATTTTCCTAAGAATTTGATTCTCCTACAAAGGACTCTATCCTTTGTCTTTTTATTTTCCTGAAAGCCTTAGTTGTACTCAAGCATATCCATCAGACCACTGGATGGAAGTCATTATTTACAGTTAGGCGAGATGGTACGCACGTATTTCGTTCAATTTCTTATGATCATATAATGGGGTACTTTCATCTCTAGGCAATTTTGTTACAAAAAGCGTAACTCTAGATGTAATGTATGAAAAATTTGCTATTCTCATTTTTTCTTCGTGCTATACTTCTGGGATGATTTCCATATTCTCAAGACCTCATCAATATTTCATCACGTTATGTGAATTTCCGAAAGCTTGAAAACTTCTTTCGAGAAATGGATGACTCGTGGGCGATGCTGCGCAGAGCTTCTTGAAATAACGTCTCCTAGCTGAGAAACGGCATATTCAGGTGTTGCTAAGTGATTGCCACCACTAATCGGCTAACATCATGACACTGAAAATTGCTGGAATTCATTTGCTAATGGCTTTCTCAAACGGATAAGCGGTTCGTGAGGAAGGCTCATGCCAATGTCATGTACAATAAAACTTCTGCAAAATGTTCAGCTGTGAACTGATTGAGGCATAACCAATGATGCTCCTTAAAAGAATCGTCCACGGGAAAATGAGTTTCTTTGTCACCCATATATTTATGTTGTGTGCCACGTAAGGGCCGCATGCAAAGTTTCACACGAAAAAGTGAGAATTCGGCCTAAATATAGTTCCCCAAAGTCTGGCCGGGTGGGCGGGCCTCTAGTAAAAGCCCCGTCCCGTCGTCCGCCGCGGTTGGGAACGGAAAGTGGGACTGCTTACGTAACTTACTGTTCCTACAATGCGTCTCCCACCGAGATGGACGACGGGGTGGGCATTTGCTCGGAGGCCCCGCCTAACCGGCCGAGACTTTGGGGTGCTGTATCTTAGCAGAACTCTCAGTTTTTCGCGTGAAATTTCGCTGCGGTCCATATCAAGCAATTACAACATAAATTCATATATGGGTAACAGAAAAACTCATTTTCCCGTGGATGTTTCCTTTGAGAGTATGCTTCAGTCCTCAGTAATTGCATTTCCCTGAGAGTCAGCAACATTCCACTTCTTTTTCCTCCTTTGAACCGTTCACGTGCTCTAATACTAAATCGGAATGAATCAGTTCATTTTGAACAAGTTTGCAGCTAACTTTATTCAAGAATGCTGAAGTGGCTGACTGACGTTACCGGATCGCGGGTGGTAGGAGAGAAAAACGAGGATGATCGAGAAGAGATTGAGGGCAATGACGATAACATGATGATCGACTTGATTCTGGCCGAGGTGGAGGCAAAAGTGGCCGCTTTCGAAACAGAACAGGTACAGCGAAAAGTTTTACTTTTCTCTTTACATAGTTATAGTGGCCAGTTACACTAACAGAGGTTGGCATACAATCATACAATACCATCCTACGGAGCAAACGACGATTTTTAGGTTGTTCCACTGAATTAAATGTATCTTGAAATTCTGAGAGTCAGATGTCTTATGGTTCCGAGAAATTAGCGTGCTGTTTGGTATTGTTATCCTCCCCGGGAACTATAGGAATATTCTAGCCACACCCTTACCCTATTCTGTCATGTAGGAGAGAGGAGGTTCACTCTTCTCTTCCCGTTCTCTCTTATTCATCTTTTCTCTTTTTTCTGAACCTAGTTGAACCCGACCTAAGGGAGTCTCAAAGGGAAGAGTATGAGATGGGGGTAGTTAATGGAAAAACTACTCAAAAACTGTCGCACTCAGCATTAGTGCTTCACTTCTGCACCAACTACTACTCTGAACTTCGTGCCGAGTAGCACAATTTATGAGGCTATTTTTCATTCCTGCTAGCCAGGGTAGGAATATGATATTTTATGTCGTTAGGACAGGACTTCGCAATGCCACGTCAATGTGTAAGCTACGGCGGCCGTGTGTAGTTGGGTCCCAAAAAATAGTGGGTCCTGTTCCTTATTTTGGGCGCGCTGCCATTTGGGGGGGGGGATCAAAGTACATACTTCATGCGCACGGCTACGCAATTGCCGTCGAGTGATGACCTATCTAGACAGACCTGACACACATACCACTGGTTAATGAGATACCTTCGCCACGCATTACCAAATTCACAGTGAGTGTTGGCCTATCCTGGCTTCATAATATCCTGTATCGTCCTATCCGTAAGGGAAAATGTTGTCTGAAATGGTATCAATCAGTACTTGTTGTCCAGTGTTTGTCAGACTCGCAATTATTGATTGATATTGAGGAGAGATCAAACTCAAGGATTTCATAAATATTGAAGACCATGAATCTTCTGGAAGGGAGTAATCTGATAATCGTAAGCCTTTCAATTAAAAGTATGGCTTCTCATGCGTGTGGGAGTGTGGGATTTTGCACCGCAAACAAACAAGAAATGAATAATACAGTGTAGTTGGCAGAAATAATTACACATATCTGTTGTGTTTTTGAAACACCAGCCCAAACTAATTTTCCTCCATGGGTAGACAACAGCAAGTACAACTTCAGAACAACCTGAAGTCGTTTCAGTAACTTTACTTCACCCAGAGAAGTACAACTGAAACGAGCAATCTTCGAGACGCTCGAAGGCGCATTCCTAGTTTCCTGGAAGATGTGCATGTCATCGGTTGGAAGCGTTGGCAGCTTTTTTAGCACGCTTCAGGGCATGGAAAGTAGCTGGACATTACGCCCTCCACCCCCCTCCCCCAACCATAAATAGAACTAATGGCGCTCAAGTACTCAAGAGGTTGCTATCCACATTCTCTTGGAATATGAAAGGTCCTGAACGATGGATTGGATCTATAAGACGATCGAATATAAAATAAAATTGAAATGATTCAAATTCCATTCGTGAGGCGCTATAACAAAACCAGTTATTTGCATGCCACATGAACAGTCCCAGATGCCACCAAATGTGCGTTGCGCTTTGGAAGCGCATTTGATGCTAGCTGAGGCTGCGGTCATACTCATCGGCGGCAGGGCGTGGCTGCGTTTACAGGCAGCGAGGGAGAGTGGCACGGGGGAGGTGCATAGATGACGCAGGCAACGAGGCAGGGTGACACAGGCGAAGACGCAGAGATACACAGTCACGCCCTGCCGCCGGCACCGCAGAGTACGACCGCGGCCTAACAAACACACGGTAGTCTGATCGTAACTGATAGTGCCGCGTTCGAAAGGAAGGGGGCCTGACCGCTCCCCCTAGCCTGCCGGGATGCAGCCAAAACGCTTCCACACCTTTCCACCCAGGACGACATGAGAAGCTGCCCAGATCGTAAGTATGGGATCCTCTCCCATGTCATTATGGGCTACTGCGTGTGCTCTTAAAAAAGGGGAAAAGTAGACTGTTTTACTAGAATCGGAAAAAATCGCCGTGTCTTCAGGAACTGCGAAAATCCCGGGAATGTCTGCAGAAGCAGCTTCCGGACTACTCGTGGCTTATTAGCGACGTTTCACAGAAGCCGAAGAAGTACCTAACAATGACCGTGAGTGAATTTTCAGATCAATAACCCGTTTATAAGGATATTGCTAGGAGCAACAGAAAATTCTTCAGGAGCGTCGACGCTTGACCAGGGCATGCGAACGAATACGGGCCGACGAGTGGTCGAAACTGGTCGATCTTTGGAAAGCTCGTTCTAAGGTACTTTTGAACGGTCTTTGAATTCTTTCTCGTTTGCAAAGTGTCACGGGTACAGGTGTAGATTTTGTATTCTGGAATGCAATCCTACCATTAAGTAGAAGATGGCAAAAAAAGGGAAGAAAGGATGTTGAGGGACTGCAGGAGCTTTGCGTAATCGAGAGTGATTTGCAATATGAAGCTGAGCTCAGAGCTTAGCAGAGCATTAAATCACTTTTCATAATTAGCGAGCTGTGCTTATACATAAATAGCGCTGGAAAAGATACGGTAGGAGCACGGGGCCTGAAAAAGCAATTGGATAATGAGTTCTAAGTGGAGCTTGATGCCACATCAGTACATGTGCTCAGGAATACGACCCACTGCATGGTGCCCAAGATAATTTAAGGTTTCAAATTCATAGTCTCCGTACTCCAAACGGAGCAGGGAAAATCGCAATCAGAACCACTCCCACACGGTTACAACACGTGTCTTTGGAATAACTGCCGACATCCTACTCACGTATTTACAGCTATTTCTGCTTAATATAACTTTGCATGTCCGTCTGGATCCCGAATTGATAAAGATTAGGGTGATTTTGACAGGGACGAGGTGTTGTTAAAAATATTGGTGGCCTTTCTTGTAAACGACGAATTCGAATCAGACTGAAAAGCCCAAATGGGCAGAGCTGTCAGCAGTAGAAATGCCCATTTTCCCAAATCTGCTGTCGAACTGTTGCCGACGCCATACAGTTCGAACAGAAGATTTCACTCGGAATACTATGCGGCAGGCAAGCTCCAACGCGGGCCCAGAAAGCACATCAGTATTCGTCTCTTGCGAAGTGAGAATGTGGCTTCACGCTTTCTATCACAATTACGGAGTCCAGTCGTTTCACGTGGCTGAGGGGAGGTGGTGAGAGACAGGTTGCTCCCACTCCCACTATCATGACGCAGGGACCAAATTCCGCATCAACGCACGCCCAGGCCAACCAAGACTTCCATCCTTTCGGGGTAGGTGAATTGGTACGAAACTCGTCTGGAAGGATAAAAGCACTGATTTGTACATCGGCTAGTCCCCGCAATTCATGAGCTAGAAAGCGCGGCGCACCCCACAGAAACGATTAATTTACGCCGAAAACTTTATCTTTTGTTTTTAAAGGAAAGGAATCGTCCACAGGAAAATGAGTTTCTTTGTTATCCATATATTTATGCTGTGTTAGCCTAATAAAGGCCACTTCAGAAATTCACGCGAAAAAGTGAGAGCTTGGCCAATATACCGCTCCCAAAATTCTTGGCCGGGTGGGCGGGGCCTCCGAGTAAAAGCCTACTCCCGTCGTCCGCCCGCGGTTGGGAACGGAGAGTGGGACTCTTTACGTAACTGTCTGTTCCTACAATGTGTCTCCGACGCGGCAGACGACGGGGTGGACAGAGGCCCCGCCCTTTCGGCCAAGTCTTTGTGGTGCTGTATCTCAGCCGGATTGCATGCAGTCTACAGTAGGCAAACACAACAAAAATATGTGGATAACCAAGAAACTCATTTTTCCGTTTGCGATTCCTTTAATGTGGCGGCATTGCGCTCAAGTGCATGCAGTTTTATACCTTTATGTGCCGTCGTGTGATATGCTAAGTAGTACTCGAGTAAGAAGTACAGTTGTACCAGAAGTTCAAAATTACACTTGCAGTCGGTCTCTTCTCGTGATCACATCTTTGACTGCTTTATTTCTTCCGTACACGAAATAATACTCTCACGGCCACGTTCAGCAACCGTTGGCGACGTTGTCAGGAAGTACATCAGAAGCGCTAGCAGTGTGAATGCGGTAAGTTCGCTTCTCTTGACACTGACCGACACAGACCTTCACGGAACACAATCATGGTTGAATTATATAAAGTACTGTGGACTAGTTTACTCTATGTCGTAGAACGTTATGCCTGTAGCCTTGGTGGCATGCGGGCGACGACGTAAAATTTTTGTTTAGCGAAATTTTTATTCAATCTTTCATTCAAATACGCTTCCCTTGAGCCCACAAAATACTCACATTTAGACGAACAACTTCCATCAGGTAAAAAACTATTTACTGGAAGCCTTTTTCGAGTCCTTATCAGAATCTCGGTTCAACCACGAACTTGAACCCGGCTTTACCTTGACCTGTAGGAAACAAAAGTCGATCTCGTTCGGCACGGCCATTACATAATAAGAAATTTTCAGTGAAATGAATGAGCCGAAATGTCTACTTTCGTCGATATTGAGGCATAAACATATTTGAAGTGTTCGCAGGTATCATGACTCCTTACGAAAGTGAAGTGTTTTTCAGGTAGCTGATTCGCCTCGAGTCACCGGATCAACCCGTTCACTGGCACAAATCTCCTTCCGTGAGCTCAGCGATGTCGTATGAACTCAAGTATTGTCCTGCATACATCACATAAAGACTGTTACTCCGAAATTTGTGAATATATGTGTCCCAACATTCCGAGTGAATTGTTCATTGTGAATTTGAAACTGTAAAAATTGTACGATATTTGGTGAATAATAGAAGTGGTCATTGTGCATTCCCCCTAACTGTGGCATTGTCCTCAATGATTTCTCTTTTCTCTTTCTTTTCCTTCAGTATGATTTCTGTGGCGATAGCAGTGGCACGCTTTTGCCTGGTTTGTCATGCATTCTTCAGCTAATGTGATTGCATTCGAGGGTCGATAATACCACAGGCAAGGGCCGTTCTGTTTTTCAGTGAAAGGGCTGCGCACGAATTGCAAGCATGGTGCTTTGGGAGTTACTACTATATTCTGTGTCAATACAATACACCAAAGCGTACGTACTTATTTATTTATACTTATTTTAGTTACCTGATACGGGGTGGTATGCAAGGGTTCCGACCAGTGTTCCAGGAGGTCAGGTCGTCAGTGTTTTGTGGAGGCTAATTCACTATAGAAACGGCAAAATTAAATTCTTGTAAGACTAAATCACTGTATTCTAGACTGTTACAGTAGTAGCTTGCACCTTTAGATCATATATGCTTTCAGTCAGAAACTCAGTAGAAAATGCCCTAAGTTATCATTCCAGTAACAAATATCCAAATTTACTACATATTTAACTTCAAAGATATCTACCTTTATTCTTCGGCCCTTATCTTTGACATAATTAGACCAGCTACGTAGCCAAGATCTTAAAATTGGTAGTAAGATTGGTAGTAAAGTAAATAAATCAATAGTCTCATGAAGTAAACTCACTTATGAGTGACATGATCCCACTGTAATTACTGGATTACAACACACCCCTTGATACGACTAGAAGCTCATACGAGCATCATTGTGAAAACAATACTACTACATGTTACATTTACTACATAAACTACCACTACGGCGCATTAAAGACACCGAAGGGGATAATTTCGGATTACGGTAGAACAGACGTAGTGCGGACGAGTTTAAGTGGCCGCCATTGCACAAACTCGCCGATTTGATGCCTTGGCATGGTGCCAAGGAGAGATGTTCCTATGATAAATTTGTTTCTTCTTTTACTTTTCCTTTGTTCTTTCTTATATTGTTTCTGAATGTACTCATGAATGCTGTTATGGTTGGAATTGGCCACTCTACTGCACTGGGAGTCAGGTGCTACAACTAACGTTGGCCCGCGACCCGTCTTTTACAGCGGACAACTCGGAAGGTCTGTGAAATGATGCGAATGGGATGCGAATACATACCGCAGCGTCGCGCTTTTGATTCCTGGTTTTTTCGCCGATTATCGCTTTTAACCTTCAGTGTTTGTTACAAAATGCTCATTTCTTTGCATCTTCTTCTTGTTTCGGACCCCTTCCGGTTCCTTTAAGGTGAGATTTACACTCCGACTGTCAATTACGTTTAGTGAAGATTGGCTGCTTCGGATAGATTCCTTAGGAAATAGAAGCATGTCCCATTTACCATTCAATGCCGTATTCATTACCAAAAACAGTAAACAAGCTCAGTCACCAATAACTCCGAAGCAATGCACAATACCATTCCTTTCGTTCGATTTCGGCTCTGCCGGGAGCATGTCATGGATGGGAGGTCGTGGCCTTTTATGCTTCACTGGTTAACGTGTACATGTGCTCAGGTTATTTGAAGACTGCAGATGACGATCGCGATAGTAAATGTCCACACATATATAGCGCCTATCCATTAGCTCGAAAGGCCAGAATGTTTTTTTTAATGCATGGAGTGTCTAAATGCATCATAAACATGTCTCAGTATGGTGAGAAGTAAAGTTTTTACATCTCATCAGGGAGGCTCGGTCATATGCATGCTGTCCATGCCTCTTATCACATCAACGCTTAAATATAGCATTATGAGCGCTGCAAAAAACAATACATAGTTAGCCTAGAATCATGATGTCCTGTAAAACCGCGCGATCGCTGAACGTCCTTTTGTGGAAAGTAGATGAGTGATGCAATTCGGTTGTGATGCAGGAAAAGCTGCTGTGACATTGCGCTACGCAACACTCACTTTTGGTTCTCATCACGCCTGAGGCCCCTTTATACTCTGTGGTGCTGGCGATAGAGCGTGCCTGCGTCGCCTCTCCACCTCCGCTCCTGCCACACTGCCTCGCTGTTTGAACGCGGCCACGCCCTGCAGCCGGCTGCATACCGCAAAGTATGGAAGCGGTCGACTTGGAAATACAGCGTGTGCTTTACCCTTTGACATTTTGCGAGCTCTTCTACAACATTCAAAGCCACTGTGTAAATAGGCAATACCAAGCTTCCAATGGATTGAACACGATTCCGTCGAATAATCTCACTAGATAAACGACTTTTTTATGAGTAAATCCATGTGAACAGTTGATGTGCAAGTGTCAACCACTTGAATTTCCGGAACGATCACCGTCACCCCATACTCAACAATCGAATAATCTCACTAGATAAACGACTTTTTTATAAGTAAATCCATTGGAACAGTTAATATGCAAGTGTCAACCACTTGAATGATTCCCGGAACGATCACCGTCACCTCATACTCAACAATCTTATCGAAGAATCGCTCTCTGTAGAAAGAAACGTCGTTCGCGCGCCTTCAAAGGAATCGTCTGCGGAAATTCCATGGTACTAATTCCTCTTGGAATTACTCTACTGGACACATTACTTGTACAGAAACATGGAAAAGTTACGAAGATTTCTTCTATTCAAAAGCAGAAATTGAAAAACTGGAAGAAGAGAAACTCGTGTGAATCCTCGCCAGGCTACATTCTCCCATTCGGTGTATGCCATTAGGACAGAAAATTGGCTTTGCGGCGTTCGATTTGCGACGCGATGGTGCGAGCTATGCGCGCCGTATTGGATCGGTCCTGGAGCGATGGCAGTGCCCTAGGCTTCATTCCTTCATTCTGGGTGTAATCGCTGCATGACTCATCCAATACGGCGCCCGTAGCTCGCACCATCACGTCGCGTGCTAAACGAGGCCACGCGAGTTTCCTGTCCTGATGGCATACACCCTTCGAGCAGCCGTCAGTGGGCAGAGCGCTGATCACATTTTCGGCGTCAAATGTTGATTTGCTCCTGAGCACTGTGTCCCTGACTACATCAGTGTCGTCTTTTTGTTTCCCAGTTTTCCAGCGTTTAAAACCACCCCGGCGCCCCATCATGTCGGCCGCCACTTTGGAGAGCTCTATTCAATTGTACCCTCAAAGTTTGAGTTTTTGGCCTTAATTAGTACCTACCGTTGGAGGCGCAGAGCATTTCAGTTCCATTCAGAATCGTGCTGGCTGATGAATGTAATGTGTCCTATACACTGACTTGCGGTGGCCAGGGCGATGTACAAGTCAGCGCTTTTATCCTTCCAGACGAGTCTGGTACCAATTTGCCGACCCTGGAGGGATGGAAGGTTAGGTTGACCTGGGCGGGCCTTGATGTGGAATTGATCTCGCACTAAGACAGTAGGGTGTGCGCAACCTGCCGCTACTCCACCTCCGCACAGTTGTACCCTTAGTAAGCAAATATAACATGATAAGGGGATAACAGAAGAGCTCACTCACTCGAACAACTTACTTGAAGTTCTTGATTAAAAATCGAATACATGAACTCGTTAGTGAAACCACAACTTTCCCTTGTGTTCACATTTTTTCCCCATGATCATAGGAACATGCTCAAGCGAGTACACCCCAATTAAACAGTCTTCCATAGACAAAAATAGCTACATTCATGTATCATCGAGCGTACCATACAATCCCAAGTGGCCTAATTGGATATGTGGTGTCAGATCATTATTGCCAACAGCCACTTGATGGATGTCAGGTGGCTATAGCGACACGATTGTTGACAGGACACAAGCATTCATGTCTCATCGTTACATTATCTAAAAAAGGCATAAAAACAAGATTAGCCAAGGGATAAACATTGGGTAGTGTACAAGAAATTTATTATTGACAAACACGTAGCTTACATCTGATGAGATACATCTTTTCACTATATCCAGCAACTAAAGCCGCTCCCATTACGATGGTCCGGGAATGAGCTGGGTTCCTGCACAGGCCAGGCTCTATTTTTTGGGCTCGGTAAAATGGTACCGAATTCATCTGCCAGGGCAAGACATTATTTGGGAGGACAAAAACACTGCGTTTCGGTCGACCCTTGCAAATCGCATTCAAATGCCAGTACGATTCTCAGAGGAGGTAAAATATGCAGCCCACCTCAAAATTTATCCGTTTACCCTTTATAGATGTGTTTTAACTGAGTCGGTATACCATGTATCGAAAAGGAATCTCAGGTATTGTCAGGGTTCGCGATTCAAGGGATTAGGCATTCGGGGGGAAAGAGAAGTACGTATACTACTTGATGAGGCGAGGGGCAACAAGACAATGCAAATATTAGGTTGATTCATAATAAATCGGACAAATGGTAGTGATGATTTCTAGAGATCATAACTCAGTAACGAATTAACGAAAATGGACGCGCGAGGTACCGTTGGAATGAGTATGAAAAGCTCTTCAAAGTACCGCAAAATAATCACTCCAAAGTAAATTCATTCCGCCACAATGCCGCACGATTTCAAGCGGTCCAGAGACCACATCCGCAACGTCATACTATTTATATCGCTATCTGGCCAGGAACCCGCGGATATCGGCAGACGTCTGATAGAAGTTCACAAGGAGCATGCCCCCGGCAGAAGTACACTGTAGTTGTAGCATTCGAAGTTTGCGTCAGGCGACTATTCCATCGAAGACGAAAACCGCGGTTGCTGGAGCGTACACGGCGTAGAGTACTGGGAGCTGCTCGATGAAGTACCACAGTATCCGCCGACGTCTACGTTCGTCAATTGCGAGAATTGAAGGCCAATGTCCAAAGTTCGCTACGGCGGCGGTCACATGTCTACTTCCAGCACGACAACGTGTCTACTTCCACAGACCGCACTTCGCAAGATCGACCAAGGCCGAGCTGCTGTCGTACAGTTGGACCGTACTTCTATACCCACCGTACTCCCCAGACCTGGCCCCTTCAGATTTCCACCTTTTCTCCCACAGCCAACGCCACCTGGACGGCCAAGACTTCAAAATTCGCGACGAGGTCAAGGCGGCACTCGGCAACTTCTCGAGCTCCAGCTTCCGGCCTTCTGGAGCAAGGGCATCCATGATCTGCCTATACCGTGGCAGAAGGTCATCGATAAAGATGGAGTATATTTCAAGTGAATCCCTGTTGTCGTAAAAAAGTTGTACGACAATGATTAAAATTGGTCAATTTGTCCGATTTATTATGAATCAACCTAATACAAGGAATCGACACGTGTCTTTCACTCCCCGCCTGAGTCACCTGAGCGATTAGATCGCGAACTCTGAACACTATCCATATCAGCATGTCATGGGCTTCTTCCATAACCCAAAGGAGGGCGTAGAGGTGAGGGGAAAGAGTGAAAGGGGTTTGCGTCATCGGGGTCCAGCTGGTCATTGGACCATGCAAATCGGGTTACTGACTTCACAAGTTCTTCGCTGGCATCGTAACGAATTGGCCCAATTCACAACAGGATAGTGAGGAGCTTGTCGTGCGATGATGCAGAATGCACGGCGCAATGACCTTGGACCCACCCCCCCCCCCACAGACCCTTGGGCGGCTCGCGCGTGTCGCAACGCATTCGTGCTATTGAAATGGTTGTCGACGACTAAACTAAATGTGATTAACTGAACTGTGTTTCGCCCTTTTTCTGTTCAAAAGTATTGTATTAGGTTGGCAACTAAGTAATTGCGGATTTTAAGATACAGCTCTTTCCCTCCAAACTGCTTTCCAGCAATCTCTTCTGTACATACACATGTAGTATAATTCCACACGCATCTATAGGTATTATTGTCTTCCATCTCCCGGTAACCCTTTTCGGCAAAATAAACATATCAAAGGTCAACCTCATTTTCAATGCAAAAATTTTTCTTTGAATGGCGTTAGACAGGGAAAGGAAAAGGTGATAATCCGATGGAGCAAGATCAGGGCTATAAGGTGGACGGGGCATCAATTTTTATCCAAGCTCGGGAATTTTTTGGCGAGTCATTTTTTCGATTGTGGTAAAAATTTTTTTAAATTTTTTTTCAAAAAAATTCTCGAGCTTGGATAAAAATTGCTGCATTATAGTTCTGATCTTTCTCCATCGGATTATCACCGTTCCCTTTCCTTGTTTGACGCCATTCAAAGAAAAAAATTGGAATTGAAAATGAGGTGACTTTTGATATTTTTATTTTGCCGAAAAGGGTTATCCGGGAGATGGAAGACAACAATACCTATAGATGCGTGTGGACTTGTACTACATATATACGTACAGAAGAAATTTTGTGGAAAGCAGTTTTGAGGGAAAAAGCAGTATTTAAAAATCCGCAATTACTTAGTTGCTAACCTAATATATGGCGATCTCATATTCTATATAATATATAGTGAGAATAATGTAATGACTTCCATATAACTGCATGAATAATAGTGTTTAATATACGTACGTTTACTACTTTTTTGTCAGTTAGATTAAAGCCCATTAGGATTAGGAATATTGAGGGCTAAAAGACTCATTCAAGAGAGCGCCATTCACATCACGTTACGGTTACTCTGCGTGTGAGGTACCCATAAATACGTTCTGTGCTACTGCTACTACATATGTCCTTTACTATACACGTTTTATAAAAAAAAGCTTGAAGACAGCGGAAGGGGTAATTTTGGTCGATTAGGAATATGAAAATCAAGGCACTAAGTAGCGCAGCAGCGGAGGAAAGAAAGGATGAAAGGGTCAAAAACGCAAGAAATACCCCCTCCTCCTCGGCATCAGTAACCACGGACACGCACTTGCAGACGACAACGGACTATGTCAGCCAGTCGCGAATGTTGTCCTTGCAAGAAATCGGCCAGTGGAGCGCTGCAACTCGAGGCGAAACGCAATGATATCGCGATAGAAATTTTCAAGGTGAGCTCTTCAACGCAAGTTTTGCCACAGATCGTCTCTGTGAAGCTTGAATGTTGGTTTACATAGATCATCGTTACTAGTTATGCATTCCCCTATCGGTCCCTTGTGATGCCTTTGAATACCACCCCCCCCCCCCTCCACCCTTTGACTCGCAGAACTGTTTCGAGAAACTTTAACTTCTAATATTTGCCTCTGGACTATACCTTTCGAAAAAACGCAGTCTATTTGAAAAGTTAGGTTGACTCTCAGTTAATCAGATAACCGGAACCAGGTTGTTTACACACAGCGCTATGAGTAATGACGCGATCGTCTGCATAGGTCAGCCATTGTTTAGATTGCTGTTTGAAAACTTAATAGATATAAACAGCCATCAAATCACAGCTATGACGCAGCAGACTGTTTAGGCTCACAAAATTCATAACTATCAACTGGGTAACTCGCACATTGAGCGATAGTTCGAAAAGCAAAGCCATCCAGCATGCGATTCTCATACTAAAACGAACTGCACGGTTTTCGATAATCAAGAAAATTTCTACAAAAACTCCACCGTTTCAATATATAATTCCTACTTTGCGGAAAATGTAATTATGCCTACCAGTTTTAGCTACGCGGTATCTGGTTGTAAGGAAAGTTTCCTGAAATTTTAACATCGGGAGATCATAACTCGGTTCAGAATGCAGCTTTTCGCACAGAAAAAGCACTATTCGATTCGCTACACTCTTGGCAACATTATGCATTCCTACTCCTACATATCCCAATTTGATGGAGATGATTTGTATTGCGCGAAATGAAAAAAGTTGACTCCAAATCGCCACTCTTTCTGGACACACTGCTACTGAAGGAGCTGTCCAGATGTTTGGGAATGTGGGGCTTAGTTAGCGCTAGATCTGGTGAATATGATGGACGAGTGAGGACTTCAGCCTGCAACTGCTTCAATTACTGGAAGACGACTGGTGGAAAATGCTCGCACATGGCTGCTCTGATAGGTCGCGCGGCACCAATTTTTTTGGATTTTTCCTAATCAAGGCTACTTGAGGTGGTCAACTAAGTTTGCTTGTTGAGGGCCAATACTCGTGGATATCCCCTGCAAATATGGACGCTCAACGCCTTCTGCCGTTTTAGTTAAAGCGATTTGATCAATTGAAAATCCAAGCAGCGTTCTCATTTCTGCACTCCTGAAACCAGGGACAAAGTTTTCCATTCAATGCTTTACTCCCTCCTCTTGCAGTATTCACATCTGTGGTCCTCTTCGCTGGGACTCGGCTAAATAGGAACCCGTGATCATCTCAAAAGTGCCATTTTCACATTACTTTGAAATTTCCCTAATAATTCGAAAACCTAGTGGCATTCCAAAAAAAACATATATTTAGAAAAAGCATGTCAGCTGATTCATTTTGACGCGCTCTGAGATTTGAATTCATCTTATGAAAGCGAAAAACCGGCCAGAACTTTCCTTACAACCTGATACTCCTAAGAGCAGGCTACGAATAAGATAATATGAACAGAAGTTGTTCAGCTAGCTGTAGAGTCCGGGCCTCTGAGACGCTATTTTTGGCCCGTTGCGCACAACCTAACGATTGACTGAGCTGACTATACTTATTGGGAGACTTGCAATCACTTCCACTTGCTTAGTCTAAACCGTGCTGTTCTTCTGGCAGCCTTTACATCTTCGCACCTTTCTTTCGTGTAAACAGTTAGTAGGGCATCAGCACAACGCAGAATAACTGCGAGTGTATCAAGCAGGCGTTTAAATAAAACCAAAAAAAGAAGAGTGGGTCATTTTTAAAAAGCTAGAAAAGTAACAAAAAAGGGAAGATCTTCTGCAGCTGCGCGGCTTCGATTGTTCTAAACTGTCGTATATTCAAGACAATAGTTTAGTAGCAATCAAAAGCGCGAAGCAGTTTGACGGAGGGCATAGGTGTTCCGGAATTCAGACGATAGGAACTAAATACGGACGATGAGCCTAATGAGGAATCTGAACGAAGCATGAAGGCTCAAGGGAGTGAATGTAATGAGGGGCGAATTTAGGATGAATACTTTGATGCGTGCTTTGCAAAACGAAACCTTCCCAGTACACGATGGAAGCGAAACAGCCTGGCGATGTGAGATCACAGGAAATCGTTGCGATACTTTCCATCAGGCACCGATCGGGTCACGACGCTACAGCTACGTGTGATTCCAGAGAGGCGGTGATCAGCTGCACGATGTGATAGAGGAGCACTGTGGTTGTGCTATGTGTGTGTATGCGTGGAGGACAATGTTGTCCATCTGGAATTGTCTATGATTCGGGCACGCTCCTAATGCGAACCACATGCAGTGCAAGAGGGCGATGAGGCCAATCGCTCCGATAAACACTAAATCGCTGCCAATCGCGCTCTATTGCTCAGCTTCTCATCTTACACTTCTTCACAGCATGCACGCGCACTAACATACTGTAAATCCTGCAAACCCACTATTCGGGGAACAAAATCAGCTCGAATCACTTCAGTCAGCTGTACATATCAGCCACTTTCTACGATTTTCCTGGGTGGCTACTCTGTCTGTAATGCGGTGTAAATTCCCAAATGGAAATTGACAACGCTACATACATTCCATGGCAACCCCACTGAGTTTGGGACACTTTTCCAGCCTAACGGACAGTCTCTGCGCTCAAAGGGTGATTTTACCAATATCAACAACGCAGAAAAAAGCATTCATTATAGGTGATCCGACGCTTTTCCTCACAATAGTAGCAGAAACAATAGATCTGGCTGTAATCCATTATTTCAAGGGATGGATAAGGACCAATTCAGTGGTATGAGGAGTTTCCAGAAGTATCTTCTATCTGATCACAGTGGATAAAGAATGCATGTGATGTTGACGTTGCCATTGTAATGTTTGTCTAGCCGATCTATGGAAAAATGCCATCCCGAGTGCATCATGACAATGTGGGATTTGTACCAAATACCAGCTCATTCATAAGCTCTTTCACCGTCTCCCTTGCGAGTAGTAAAGCAAACAGCTTTCGAGAAATTGAGTTCTGATTAATTTGTAGGCTATTGATATATCATTCAGGTGTCTGAAACAAAAAGCGGTAAAGCGGTAGGACACGCTGGTTGCGACGAAACTGAATTTATGGCATGTACTGGGGAGGAACAACAACGCCTTCTTCTTCCAATTTTCGGACAAGGATAGACATAAAATACTTTGAATATTGGTTATACCTATGAAACTCTAGTCTATGCAACAATTTAGATTGACGGGTTTGACTTTCTGGGGTTCCTAAGCAGCCTTAGGCCGCGGTCATACTTTGCGGTGCCTTCGGCAGGGCTTAGCTGCGTACATCTGCGTCTCCGCCTATGCCACCCTGCCTCGTTGCTTGCGTCATCTCTGCACCTCCCCCGTGCCACTCTCCCTCGCTGCCTGTGAATGCAGCCACGCCCCTCCTACGGTGAGTATGACCGCGGCCTAAACTGCTCCATTTCCCACGAAGATGACGTGGTACCCCGCGATCTTGCCAAGCAGTGAAATGCCATAATTTTTCATGACCACGGCTATGCTCTACGGGAAGCTTATCGCGTGTAGCACTATGTGGAAATTACAAGCTACATATGTCTAAGCGAACATTATAAAATCCATGATTTCATGAGGAGAGTAGATAAACTCACTCAGTGAGTACGGTGATGGCCCTTCTTGTGGGGGAACATCCAGCACATAGCGGATCCACATTCTTCCCTCTACTCTGAAGCTCAGTGATGTAAAGTCACTGTTTCGCTTCCTATTACCACCTACTTCATATTTAGGTTACTTATACAACTACATATACAACTCCACTATGTCGAATGATGGTGATACTGGCTAGTACACTCGCTCAAAGGCATCATGAAGCGTATGGAGAAAGTGGGAACTGGGAACACGTTATACGAAAGCGAACATTCCACTTGAGAAGAGGTTATGGGTTGCGAAAATCGTACTGGAAAGCGCGGTTTGGGGTATGATCACGAACCTGCAGCACTGCGAGTCGAGTGCGAATTTACCCATTCCATCCACGGGAGGAGCTGTCAACGAGGACGGACAACATTAGCGACCGGTTGTTTTTACACTTTGCCAGCCTGCAATCTACCCCACCGGCTACTGACGCAGAGGGGCGCAAAAGAGTAAGGCCGCGTTCATACTTGGCGCCGGCAGGGCGTGGCTGCGTTGACAGGCAACGAGGCAGAATGGCACGGGGGAGGTGCAGAGACGACGCAGGCAACGAGGCAGGGTGGCACAGAGACACCCAGTCACACCCTGCCGCCGGCACCGCAGAGTATGAACGCGGCCTAAGGGTCCTGAATTTTCGTCGTTTTATTTTCTTTCTCTACTGTTACACTGCTGAGGACCCCTACTCTCATATTCCACAATCTCTCTAATATCCCTTCCGGTGTGTTTGAAGTAGTGCTATCACTGAAATGGGTACCGGGATTTTATCTCACTTGAGCACCCAATCCGTAATCTCAAGACTCGATAAAAGATTATGAAAAAATGGACAAGGGCACCGCGACAGCGTTGTACACAAGACTTTCGAGCTGAGTCAGCGAGCCACGCGAATCTTGTCACTGCCTCCCGACAGGTCATGCGTTCCCACTGAAAATTCGTTACGCCCTAAGGAGTGCGGCAGCCACCATTTCGGGCGACTTGACCCAATTCGAGCGTTTTGACGCACATCCTCTCGCTACCACATTAATGGACGTAAGTGAGGCAGGGTGGGTGCAACGAATCCCCGGAGATTTCGTAGAGGTTTGTGAAACACCTAGTTACGAATGATGCTTTAAATCATGCCTACTTTTCTGCTACCCCCTCATACCTAACCTATTTTTCCAATCCCCATGCTTGTTTTCAATTTTCTATCGCAAGTCACTGTCACAGTGTTCCAAACCTTTGTTTAGTGATGAGAAAACATGTACTTACTTCAAATACAACCTTTCAGTCTAAGAACTAGTTAACCATGCTGTTGTTCGCCGATACTGTTTAAAACTTTCACGTTGAACCATGGCAATCTCACATTTCAGAGACAATTTCAACGCTACCTATGCGCATAATTTATCCATTCCCCTAAGAATTGAACCCAAAATGACCCTCCTGCGCAGGATGAACAAGCTGGAAGAAAACTCATAAAATGAATGATGGGCCATTTCAAAAGACCGGTAAGACCCAAAACACCTTCGCGAAACCTCATCTGTGCTCGTATTACTGGATAAATACATGCGATCTGCATAAGTGATGTCACCGCTTCATTAAAGAAACAATATTAATATATTATATGTGATTTAGAACTGAACAAATTGCAACTAAGGCGTTATCGAATTAGCATCACATTATATCGCAACCAGGATATGGAATATTTGCCACCGACAGCAAAATCGTTGATAAATACACGACAAATGTAGAAAATAGCAACAAAAAGAGGTGATTACCGCACAGTTCATATAACTGCTCAGTGTGTACTAAGTAGATTTCAAAAGCCTTGTACAGGATTCTTTCGAAATCATGAAGGGTGCATTGAAGCCAACTAAAATTTCAAAATTAAAGCGAATCATCGGGGTAAAAAAGAAAAGCCAGTAAAACAGGATGCATGCCTCGGCTAGTGAGCAATGTAAGCAAATAGAATATGTCAAGTGGAATAGTACGAATCTAGAGATAAAACGAACAATGGGTTTAGACATACCATCGTTCCTACACAAAGTACAAAATGCGTCAAGGGTTTTGAAGTGCACCTATGGCCTAGTAGTGTGCAAGAACAAAGGAGTAAACCAACGTCTGAGAAAGTAATTAAATTAACAGCAAATAAGTTAGAAGACGGGATAGGTAAAAAGAACGATGATGCTGAACGGTGGTGAGCAAGAAATGTTTTGAAAATGTAAAATGTCCAAAGTACATCATATTAGCACATAGTAGGCGAGCTACTACTTTGTGCCACAACAGCACAACCATCGTAAATCACATTAACTGTTAGGGAAGCATAGAAAATAGGAGCTACGTTGACATGAAAGACAGTCGTCATCAGGTACTCGTTGTTTCCGTGGAACCGTAGCCAGGAGGCGGCGGCATCGCGATCACTGCTGGCTGCAAAACGTCTCACAGCTATTGTGAAAATGAAAAACGCCTAAGACTGGAAGACAACAGTTCAGGCGGCTTTTATATTCTGCAACGTAACCGCTGTGTGCACTCCATAATCTGTGGTTGATGACACGACAACCTAATGCATATTGTTCTATCGCTACTTTTTTATTCCTATTTCAACATCCTTGATTCAAAAGTGCTTCCAAATCTTTTAACTTCTTTTTTTGCGTTTTTACCTACTTTTCATCGCTGTGACTTGCTATTTCGATCGAGTACCGTTATAAATGAAGCGCACGCAGGAGTTATCGTCTAACTGCCTCGTAAGATATGAAGACTACCTTATCTAATACCTAAAGCTTGCGAAAAGAGCCAAAAAATCTGGTTAACGTGTATAGTTGGAAACTCGCATTCGTCCTCTCCTAATTTACTTCCACATTCCTACACAATTGCAGTTAAAAAATAAAAGGAGAAAAAAATGATTGCCATGTAGAATCCCGTCTGTTTTTCCTATGACTCTGAAATCCATTCTCTCAGAACGCCATGTTGGCTTAGCGAAACAACTAAATGAAATGATAGAGTGATGGCGCCCGTCACATGCTCAATTATTATAACCCATAAATCAGAGACCGGTTCACGTGATATAACACGTTGATTCTTTTGTTGTTCGGATTCAGGAGAAACAATGGATTCTCAAGCCGAAAGTTTGAAATTCATCTGATGTTTAAAAGCGCAAGCGTTTGTCCAAGTGAATCAATTGCTAACAGGTGAGAATCCTCGTCTCTTCAAACTCAAATCGGAAATTATTTTTCTCCCACTGGAATATTTCTAATCAAGTATCGTTGCTAAAAGAATCCCTTCTTTAAAATGCGCATTCATTCTTGCATGGCTTCAAGTGCATCATCGTTGAAGCGTAGCGAACTGCACTATTTTTACTACACGAGCGAGCCGTTTACCGTAAAATTTCTCCCCACACTGACATCAAAACTGGGAGGATACCAGCTTTCCTTCCCTGTCAAAGAGTCGGCGAACCTCTATTCCATGGGATTGTGCTCAGGTTGGCGTAGTTCCGGGAATGTTCAAGCAGAGTCTCCACCGACTCTAGACTGATCGACATCGGTCATATTTCTCTTTATCGTCGGTGACTGGAAACCACACAGTCTTGATGAAAGTAAAGTGGAATATGTCGAGTTCAAGACATACAGTGACCTGTTGCGTGTTCAGCAAATGTGGAGATCGAACTCCATACTCTTTCAGACGATCCTGGCTTCATGAATATCTCTCGGTGTTGTCATCTTGCAGCATCAAAGCGTCCTCTCATGCGACGACCGAACAGCCCAAGACCCTTTTAATGAGATTGGTGTAGAGCATTGGAAGTGAATGTCATGTGGCTGTTAATGTGTCCATAAATCTCCTTCGGAAAATCCGTTTTTGTATAAATGATGAGAGCGTTGCATCACCAGTTGAAGAGCTGCACCTTCCCCGTTGCGGGACTGGTTCTGTCTACAATCAAGCCTCTGGGATATTTCAAGCAGTGCTCGTGAAAAATAAGGCCTCGAAGTGCTCCCCTCAAAATTCGTATTATAGCCAAAACAAGCTACGAGCAAGTGAGATGGTTAACCATTGGACATGCTAAATGTTGGTTCCACATCACACAATGAGCGGAAGCTTAATATTACTGCAGCGGACAGCCATAAAAATAACAGGGACGCAACTTATGGATCAATCGAGTAGCTGCAAGTAGCTTTGGAAAACTAGTACTTTTCAGACAAATGCAGTTCATCAAAACGACACACCACAACCATAAGACCATAATGCGTCATTCGTAGTAGGAAAGGGATAACAGTGCGAAAAAACAATGTAAGTGAAAATGAACATGAGACATACCCGACTAGGTTCTTCGCCATTTGGTCCTTTTGGTGATGGAGTTCTTGATTTCCTAGATTCACCTTTTGGTTGTTCAGTGATCGTATCACCATCACTTTTGGGTGATGTAGTTGCAGGACCCCTTTCGCCTTCGTCTGAGTCATCTATATCTGCATCGAATTCCTTAAAGATGTTCACATTAGTGCACATGTTCTACATAATGTCAGGTATTTCCAGATCCAATGACCCAGAATTTTACTCATACTTTCGTAGCGAGAAAGGCCATTAGAAAAACTATATCATGAACAAACGTAGTAGGAAGACCAAATAGTGCTACGACACAGTTATTCATGGAAACAGCTTTCTACGATGAATGCATGAGAAATATGCACTAAGAGGCACATTTATATCTGAGAATTACCCTCTTCAGATCGAATCGTTCATTTTCAGTTTGCATGCGTAACTATACAGCAAAAGGAAAGTCACGCCGTAATTTGCACATCACGCTTCGCAAAGTGTCTCACTATACTTACTGGTGAGAATCAAGACCTATGCATAAATTATTAAGAAAAACAATAAATAGGTAAAACTAGTGAGAGACTGCATCACCTACAGATTCAGAGGCATGACTAATCCATTCTTATATCACTCTATTCGGTTTCTATATAAAAAGCACCCATTTTATCAAGACTTAACACATTTCGAGGGAACTCAAGTTTTCTATTAAACTCTTAACTGTTAAGCAATAGCTTAAAAATGTTTTAACTCAACGAGCAAATTTGATAAACGTGACACAAATTGCATAATTATCCATGCTGATTCATTCCACTACTTTGAATAGGAAGAAAGTATGAATCATGAGAACTCACCTCTACAACCTTTGGAACAAACTTCCCACAACAGAAATTGCAGCAACATTTGCAACAGCATAAACAACCGCAACAACAGCAGAAGAAACCGCAAGTGAGCAGGCCGAATCCGAAGAACACCCACTGAAATAAGGAGCAGAAAGATCTCCGAATGTCAAACACATCATTTCTAGGAGAAAAACATGCCTTTTCGGAACTCTTACTAGCGCTACTAACACTAGCACACGTTGGCACTTATTCCATGTTACCTGTGGATTCCTCAAAATGCTCATAAATCACGCATCTACTTATTTTTACCTTTTTTTATGCCTGAACTCCAAACCACGACGGCATACTACTCTGCTGCAGGTAATAAATTCCAAGACGACTTCATGAGCGATAAAAAATCCCTCACCTTGAACCACGGCTTCAGCAACCAGTGCAGTACTGTTTCATCTTCACCAAACTGTTCTAGCAATTTCAGTCCAGCATCTCCCATTTCATCATAAACCTGTGAAGGGAATAGGAAACATCACAACTACTGGAGTGAAAGAGACCCAGGTAGTAACAAACACAAAGTGACAGAAAAAATTACCTGGCGTTTCTTTGGATTTGACAACACCGCGTGTGCATAATTAATCTCTTTGAACTGAAACAGACATACTCCTCAATCTCCTGTATTACGTAAAATAACACGGTTAACCAAAACGGAGTAACATTTCTCTGTGCATCGAATATAAACATTCGCCAAAGGTCTGGACTTAGCCCTCCAAGCCCTCACGAATCAATAAGTAGGACAAGATTATCATCAGTGTATGCTGTGTTTCCCTTAAACAGATTGAAAGGAAGAGTGGCAAGAGAGTGAAGAGAATTGGGGGTGCTGCTCAGCTTTCCAAATACAGATAATGTTATACTATATTATTTACTTATATTACTTATATTATTTACTATTTATATATTTTGCCCATCAACTTTGTGCTACAAAGCTTACTTCATTGAACATTATCACACATGTTATCCAAAAAAGCCAGGAAGGTTTATTTTGACGCCATAATCAATACTAATTGATGTTGATGACTATAAAGTGCAAGTTTGAAGTGATATTGAAAACAGCCCATACAATGATACTGATGATAGTTGCTATAGGGGAACTGACACCCCTGGGAACGGTCAAGGGTTTCTAGACCTGCTTTTCCCATGGTGACCTATTACCAGCGACTTGGTAATCTTAGTTTGCTAACTTTTAAGTCATCAAGGAATGACTGATTGTGAAGTGGCTGTTTGAACTTCCCACTTTTTCGATGGTAAAAACAGTACTGGCGAGCGATGAAAACAGCCTTTCTTCTTAAACTAGTCAAGTAAAAATCTGCATAGTCATTGGAAAGAAAATGTACATCGCATATCTTGGAGTTGCGTGTGCGGTGAGGGTATGGCAAAAGCATTGATCGTTTGCCAAGCCTGTACCATACCAACTAGAAAGAAAATGAAGCTATCAACATGAGTTTTGCCCGAAGTATAGAAGATCATCGGACATATCGATGTGACCCTACAATTTGATGAGGTCGCCTTTGGTTCATACACTGTGAGAAAGAGCGCAGCCGTTAGTAGACGCATGACGTCGCGCTTCGCCGGGAAAAACTTTAGAGAGTTGAATATATCGAGAGGAGTAGTGCAGGCTCCCTCCAAGAAGCTCCAAAATGATGGTCGAGCGGTTCGACGTTCATGTTGTTTGATGGCGGACATTCTTCCGTAGTGAGGTCGAGGAGGCTGTTCTGAGATCACTGCTGCCGTGAGCATTCAAGGTGGGCCGGACTGTCTTATTCAAGCCACACGAATCAGGTCCGAAAAAATATTCTACAGGGCTGTACGCGGTGACTTAGCCGAGTTAATTCTACTATTGGTTTTGACTCAAATACCACCGGATCTGTGCAACATGCCCCACGGTCCCGTTGCAACGCCCGTCCATGATGCCCGAATATTGAGCTGCTGAACTATTTCGTTTCTAGCGTTCTGGAGCGTAAAGATCACAATTCATTCGCCGCTTTCCAAACTACACCTAAGAATGTAAAGGATCACTTGAATGATCACCGCGGTGCTTCCCCTCATCACCTTCAACCCAATGAGATTCATATTATGAAATTATGGTCTTGAGTGACTGAAAATATTTGTTGATTGGAAATTTCTGATCAGTATATCAGTTGAATTGATGTTGATACCTCCCTTCTTCTTTATAGGGTGTTTCTCAAGCGGATCAGTACACTTGCCGCACCCTAATACCTTCAGAATTTTGTCATGCTTTGTCATACTCATTTTGTCATACTCATACTTGAGCACTTCAAGAATAATCTTCCAGCTATTGCTGACTTCAGCCAACGGTAAGTAACAAAACATACACCGTATGGTTTATAACTCCCTATTTTTCCGGGGAGCTAGATGGCTTAATATGCTACCATCGGATATATTGAATGCATCCAGTGTATCCCTGTTCAAGGAAAGGTTGAAGCGGATTGATCTTCTATCTGTTCTTAATATTACAGATTATTGAGTCCCCAACGTTGATTTTCAACAGCTCGTTGGTGTCTTCTTCAGTCCGTTATAGATCGACGCTGTTGAACAGGAATGTAAAATCTAAATGCAATGTTCTGCCGCAAAGGATTTGGTTCCTTACGTTCTTTTTACAGAAGTTACCAATTATCAATTGATTGGCTACTTCATTACAGTAGAACGGCTTCACGAAACTAGATGACATGCATGTTTCGGTCTTTCCTTCCACAGCTCAATATGGTCCGTATTCGTATTCGTGCATGCTGCGGATTATCACTTGTAACGCTTGCGCCATGGACGGCCTGTCATCAGCAACCGACTACACTTCCTCTCATGGAATCTTCCAGCTTCTATTTCCCTTCCTTATTCAGGGTTATATGGTGTTATGCATGCGTGTTGATCAAGCTGATTTATGTTGGTTTATGTCTGAGCTCTAGCTTTCTCTGAAAATGGTTTCTTAGAAATATCCGCGGTGGGCGTCTGGGTTTTCTTTTCTTTTCTTATTATTTTTCTCTTACTTCAAAGTTGTACTAACGATATCACGCTTTCCAATTGGTCGTTGCTAACAGTTATTGGCATGTTCATTGCACTGGTCTGGTCATGAGGACCCTCGCCTCTAGCTGCCTTGTTTTTCGTTCACTTTTGTTGTTCGGCACATGTAATTAAGCCTATACTACAATATAAGTAGCGTGTTCCTGGGAGATGCGTATATTTACTGAGTAATGGGACCCTCATCCCCCTTCTGAACATGCCCTTCGCTCCTGACGTCCACGAGTCTGAGTATCCAGCTTTTACCTGGTTTGTCTGTTCCACGAGGGCTGTCGGTATACTCGTGTTTCGGAGTTCAGACAAACTCCCATGACCCCCTATGGTGGCGTAAGGGCACCATTGCCGACTGGTGCAGGTATAGGACTTGGATCCTACTCGTGGTTGCGTCTGGTTCGAAAGGAGGACCTGTTTCCCATCGAGCAGTATCCTCATGTTTTTTTTTTCGGTTATTGAGTTCTGCCCTGATCCAATGGTTAAACGACTAGAGACTATGTACTTTTTTGCACAGAAATTGGGCGTTGTCTTTTGCACAGAAATTGGGCGTTGTCTTTTGCACAGAAATTGGGCGTTGTCTTCGTGACCAACCTTATTTTTTTCGTTGCTTGGATTATCTTTCTTTTTCCTGTTCTCTGGCGCGTCTTCTGGCGCATACAAATAAATAAATAAATAAATAAAAATACACCTTAGTCAATTATCAATTGAAAAACAACGTACAATTTCAGTTTTTTCAGGGTCTCCATCTAGGTTTTTGTCCGGATGGTATTTGAGGGCTAACTTTCGATATGCTCGCTTGATCTCATCCGGAGTAGCCTTCTTGTCGACACCTAACACTTGGTACAGATGTGTGCCTTTTGCGCTGCAAAATGTGAAACTTATAGAATAAGTTCGTATTAAGAAGTGCTTATTCAATAATGGAAGCAGATCAAATTCATATACTCTGCACACTTACTTCAACATTACAGTTGTTCATGCACCGAATGCGTCGTTGCGTAATTGAACACAAAAAGTGATAGAACGGAAAGACAGCCACAAAATTTAAATAATCTACTCAACGGTGACAACCATGCGGTGTGAATATGCACAGTTCACTGTTTATGCAAATCACTGATCAATAAAGTTGGATGAGAGGGTTCACGCTCACTCCTGCAAACTGTTCCTCCAGTCTGATGTAATAGTTGCTCAATGAACTTTTTAAATACACTGGGAGGTGCAATTTTGGCCTACGGTAAGACCTACTGTAACGCTTACAGTTCGCTAGGTTGCAGACATTGCACACACGACACCTAGGTGAACGTGTGTGAATTCTATAGATTTCTTCACCATGACCATCTTTTTTCTTACCCTTTCGCTTATTCTTCCACTCAATGTTTCACCTAATTGCTGCTGTTTGCACTTATTTTACAGCATCATGAATTGATGAAATACAACCCTATGCACTTCACGCGGCTCCACATTGTTTCTATGTACCACACAGGTGGACACCACTCGTCCATGTGGGTTCGCCTTTCTTCGCCACAGCGAAAAAGGCAGTAAACTTCGAGATTGCGTGGCGAGCAGTCGCCTTCCTCAATACCTGATGTACTTCGCCCCGCCTGTTAATTCAATAATAAATACACAAAAGCCCAGAACTACTTTATAAAGAAAATAAAACGAATTATAGTGGTTGTAACAATATATGACATTTTCTACAGCTAGCAACTTGGAAAGGCAATGTTACAGTTCGAAGAGCTGCGTGGGAAATGCGAATACAGACCACAATGTTGTGATTTTTAATCCGAGTTTCTATACCGATCATCGCCTTTAAGCTCGAATGCTCGTGAAGAACGATCATTTCTTCCAGCCTTCTCCTTTCTCCCGACATCCCCTGGTTCCTTTGAGGCTTGAAGAAGTTATATGGGGTAAATGTGGCAGATATTGAATACCAGCTGGCGGGCGCACACTACTGCGCGCGATTCATGGCGATGTTGTGCAGAATGGGTTTGATCGGCACGACCACAGTTGTGTATGGAGTTGAGTGGAAATTTCTTTTCCTCTGCCTTCAGCGCAGCTATTTATTTGGAAAAAAGCAGAGAGATGGCGCGATAAAAAAGCATTTTATACTTCAGTCGCTTTGCATCGAACCCATTTTGCATGTCATCGACACGAATCGTGCGAAGTAGTGTGAGCGAGCCAACTTGTTAAGGTCATCATTGGGAAATTGGATAGTTTGAACATTGATAGTTTTGTATTGATTGCATCGAGTGGTAACAATTTGTTCACTTGCTGAGCATCTAATTCCTACACATTGATGGCAGATCCATATCCCGATTATCGATATTTATAGTTTTTGTAGAAATGCTTCATTACTTGGGATTTTACATAGTCTAGCGGTCGATATCCAGTGTTGCTGCCAGCAGCGAATTAGAAAATGATTCTGAGTGAAACGCTTGCTTTGCTGTCACAAATATAGATTGTATCATGATTATCAAAGTAGATCGTAGTATCAAGAGAAATGCACCATTTTTTCGAACGCTAGGCAATTCAGCGGTCGATACATCGGCCAGTGATATCAGAACACAGACAAAATATGTTCACCAAATGACAGTGAGCATCAGACGCTTTTGTTGAAGCGGTCGTTTAGTAGTATCAAGCGATGTAAAGAATTTCATCCCATCCGATTCCTAACGGCTCTTATCAGCCACCGTAAGCGGTTATCACTGAGGCCCTTGTACCCAACAGTACTGTTGAGGTCCCTGCACCCTACAATATCTACGAATGTGAACATCCCACAGCTGACAAAGCGTACCGGCCTCGGTGACATTTTCCTTCTCACGCTCCTAATCGGATCTTATGCACCATTATAAGCTTGGATCACCCACTATTGATGTCCCCGTCCCACTCTGCTAAACACCCGTGAGTGTCAGCGCTCTTAGATCAACGCGAAAGGCGAAACGAATATGACGACATTCGCCCTCTCATGCTCCTCATCGAATCTTATCAACAGTTATCAATGCGGGTCACCCACCATCGATGTCCCCGTCCTACCCCGCAAAACACTTGCGAGTATGAACGCTCCGGGACCAATGCGAAAAGCGAAACGGATTCGGCGACTCTAGCCATTTTACGCTCCATATCAAATCTTATCAACAGTTATCAAGATGGATCACCCACCATTAATGTCCCCGCTTCACCTCGCACAACACCTGTGAGTATGAACGCTCCGGGACCAATGCGAAAAGGGAAGCGGATTTGACGACTCTAGCCTTTTTACGCTACTTATCGAATCTTATCAAGCGATATCAATGCGGGTCACCCACCATTAATGTCCCCGTCTTACCCCGCAAAACATCTGTGAGTATGAACGCTCCGAGACCAATGCGAAAAGGGAAACGCATTTGACGACTCTAGCCTTTTTACGCTACTTATCGAATATTATCAAGCGATATCAATGCGGGTCACCCACCATTAATGTCCCCGTCCCACCTCGCACAACACCTATGAGTATGAATGCTCCGGGGCCAATGCGAAAGGCGAAACGGATTTGGTGACATTTGCCTTCCGAGGCTTCTTATCAGCCCCTATCAGCTGCTATCACTTTCGGTCCACCACCGCTGAGATTCCCTTGGTACCCCCTCTATAACTTGTAAAATTCAGCGTCCCAGCTTTGCTGCGACGCGAGATATGAATTTTGTGACAGACGGACAAACACACACACACACACACACACAGACATACTAAGCGAATTATATATAGTAGGATCAGAGTAGGGGTGCACAGCTGTAACTGTAGAGAAAGAACGAAATGGACGACGAAAACAGGAAAAAGAACCCAAAAACCTCTTCTTTGGCGCTCCTCTGCGTCACTAGCAGGTGGGGTAGACTGCAGTCTGGTGAGGGGCCAAATCGGAAAGCCACAGACGTTGTCCCGGCCCTCACATGCAACTTCACCGGCGAATGAACGGAAGCACGACTAACAGTGCTGAGAGGTGGTGCTAAGACCCCAGGCCGCGCTTTTTAAATGCGACTTTCGCCACACATCCCGTCTTCAGAGGTGGACTGTTTGTTTTCAAAGGACATATTCCCACTTCCCTTTCTCTTCTTATCCCTTTGAAGTACATTATATGACTTTTTTGCCACAATTCCAGATAACCACTTTTTCAACGGGAAAACTGTTTGTTAACCATCGCTACCTTACTATTCCCTCAACGAGACACAAAGTCGAATGACTGACTCTCCTAACCCATTTCTTCAACCAGCATCCGTTGATATCATTACGAAAAGTAAAACAGCTCACAAAAAAACTAAGGAACAACACACTTGCAAATATTACGTCTCGAATCTTCCAAAAAGAACAATAAAAGGAACAAAGTACAAAGTGAAAGAAATGAATGAGGATATTTATTAACCATATCTCAATTCAATCGAGAAAAATGAGGAATAATCAAGGAGCCACAGAAGATGGAAATGATCAAGCTCAAAAGAGAAATAACATAATAAGTAAAGAGTAGCGCGCTTTAGCATCACTCTAAGGCCAGCGTCTATATAGATCTGCTGCTCAAAATGCTGTTTTTTAAAGTAGTGCATCATTAGGTATATACCATCTATGTTATATGCTTAATGGCTAGAAAAGGATGCAAATCTATTTTGAAAGAAAAAAACTTAGTAGTATGGGAATTTGCCCCTCACGCCTTCTCATACAAGCAGGTGATAACATTATTGCAAAAAAAAAATCAAGAGGATCATCATTGGGTTGAGAAAATTTTGGAGTGGTTTAAGCAAATAAGGTGCACTATGGGCGCTCTGTGAAAATGTCCCTGTTAAACACACCATTCCCGGGCAGTCGGCAGCCATTCGCTGATCAAGCACATTTGACTTGGTAAAGTCCATTATAAATTGGAAAATAAAAATGAAATCCCAGCGAGAATGGAAATGAACATTAACGGATATAGACAGCTAATAGACATGTCAAAAAAGTTCAATGAACGTACTCTGATCCGAGTATATGTGAATGTCGTGCATGTGGATCGGTACCAGCTTCACCTTCTTCGGCTTCGCGTTCCGTGGATGACATGTCTGGAATCGGTCTCTCGCTGGATGACAAGGACACGTACCCACCAGACATATCTGCGAAAAATCGTGCCATGCAACAAATTTCCCCAAAGAACACAGGGAGACAGCGGAAGCCAGTAAAAAATCAAGCAGTAGTGAATTATGCAGATACTATACTTTTGGCTTGTTTGCGAACCACTTCGGAGGCCTGGGCATGGTATCTGAGCAATTCGACTGTATGAAGCAGATAAACTGAACTTCAAAGAACTGAAATTCAAAAATAGGTTTGCAGATGGTGCCTGCAGCCTACAAATGTGGACACCACTTTACCGGACCGTTCTTCCAATAATATTGCGCCACAAGCAGATACACAGTTTGAAGCATTAGGTCAATGTATGCGAACAAAAATCGAACCCAGCATGTGAGTACCTTTTATCACGCCTATGTAATCTTATCTTATCAGTGAGGGGCACAGTGCACCCAGATACTTGCAAATGATAACATGATGTCACCAAGATCAACATCAATATTGTGTGGTAGATTTGGTCTGCTCGGTTCGTCGCGGGTTAGAAACTTCAATAACTATTATCCAGATTCCCGTGAGGTCAGCTGTTGGCTGCTTTCTGCCATTCCAAACTTGACTGAGGTCAGGCTCTGATATAAGGACGTTAGTGGCTACCGTCATGTTGGAATAAGTGGAGAAATGAATGTTATGGGGAACATCGCTCCTAGGTCAGAAAAAGGTTTTCGATCAGTTCAGCATGAAAGCATAGAAAAGAAGTTCCAAGAAAGACCGTACCCTTTCGTCATAAGAGCGTGAAGTAGTGTTCAGGAAACCATCACTAAACGCGCCCTGTATATCACGAACAGATGTCATTTCAGGGCCGAACAGGACAATTGAATTCTTATTTGAACAATTTTGTAATTTTGGGGGATTTTTTGAACCATTTTGGCCAAATATGTCTTGCAAAATAGTAAAAACATGCGGTCTCCGTACAACACTACACTAACACCTCTGTGTGGTATGGTGAGTACGGGATAAATATTTGGCTCCAGAAATTACAGAAACTGATTTTACGGTCACACTTCCATGGTCGTGTTGTACGAGAAATGCTGATTCGTAAAAAGGTTTATACATATTGATTCAATGACTCAGCTTGGAGGGCTTCGAGAATCGAAGTATCGAAAAACTTCTGAAGTGGCTGAATACGTATTGATTACTTCCTTCTTTCAGACCCATTTCTGTTTCATGCACTCCGCCGAGGCTCTGCGCGCGTTCACAACACACAAAACAATTTAACCGTACGCTTTCGAGTAATACATGTAGTTACATTTATCCACTTTCCAAAAACTCTGTGACTTGATGGCACAACATTAGGCCATCAGACATCGTAAATGCTGCAACTCGCGTGCGAAGCGCGACACCGCAAAAACACAAAAACGCAAAATCGCGAAGTCTGACGGCGGCCTCACTGACGATCTCCATGATTTATTAGGCACAACAGTGGTTTCGAACTTTAAACTGTCCCATGGTGATTCAAAACTATCTTGGTGATTCAAAATTTGAAGTGCACAGCTATCACACTGAATTTCGGATGTAGCACATAGAAATTGTCTTACTCATCACAGATTAGAAAAAACATGAGGAGCACGTAGCGTGTAGCAGGGCGAGCCTTAAAAAGCTGAACAACGGTGCAAGGCATTAAAAGCAGCCATTTCCAAAGTAATCGATATGATTCAACAACGTCACATGCTGTCACCAGTCAGCGTCTGATGTTATTTGAAACATGCGAAAACTTATTCAGGTGCTATCGCAATGATGAGGGGGCATCTTATAAAAAAGTTGCACATCTGAACATCTTGAAGGGATCTTTGAGGTGTCAATCTGCACGTTCAGGCTATATTTTTGTCTAAGCCTTAGTGGAGGAATAAGGAGTTCCTCCCCCTTCTATGCTTAAGTAAAAATAGTGTCCTCAGTGGGATGCTCCCCCCCCCACCCCCCTCTCATTGCGATAGCACCCTTATTTCACTGCAAAGCAGTTCCTCCAAGCAAACAAGAGAGAAGAAACAAAAATATAGACAGGAAATTACGGCAAACTAAAAAAAAACATGTCATAAACTAAGCCCAAACAAATGAGTAAAGAAATAAAAAGCTAGTCAATATAAAACCCGTCAGCAGAAGCAACGCATCGATGGAAAGCTCATGTGTGTATCCGAAAAGGATAGCGACAAATCCACAAACGAATGCGGGCAAACCAGATCTAGAACTGGAAATATGGTGTGCTTTTGCGTAGAACTTTCCGCGCTTTTACAGAAAGCGAAGCAGTAGCACAGGAAAAAGATGGTCTGCAGTACAGCGTGGATACCAGGTTTGCTGGGTGTGAAAGGATTGTGTTAGCTGTTTCAAAACCCCGTAGACACATAAAAGCTGTGTTTGCTGCGTTAATATATTATCCCTAAACGTTTGACTTCGTGCCTTTGAGCCGCAGATCTAGTGGGCGTCATTTGATTACTTTCACAATTAAGAGGTACCAGCGATTCTTTTCATGGCTCAATGACTCATGTTCCACGACATACAGAACTGGAACTGGTAGACAACGAAATTCAGGTCTGTCACTCGTCTCCCACAGTAACCCTGGCGTCAAAGAAAATGTTTTCAACTTCTGTGCGGCTACAGAGCATCGGATTAGACGACTCTCCAATAGACCCTCCGCATTCTACCATTTCCTTCCTTATTGTGCACATCATATACAGTGCTCTGCATAATTATACAGCCATTTATAAATTGTCCAAAAACTCTGCTCGCAGAGTGATTCAAAAAAGTTTCTGAGTGAAAGATGTAGCCAATATGGATGCGCATTCGCGCATCCATACCAAATTTTAGGAAAGAAACATAGAAGATGCTTCCCCTAATTTGTTTTGAAAATGGCGCGATCTTATCAATAAATCCACACCCTCACGCGGCGCGTTTCGTGCGCAGTCCCTCTGGCTCGCTGCCAGCAGTGGCCGTAGTGCTGTGCGCGCTTCCAATGCTTTGCTTGAATTATTATTTGACGAACTGCTGCTATTGACACATTTCACTGGTAATTATATTAGTCATTATGACGAGTTTGGTACGGGGTGGAGGAAGAGAAAGGAGGTACGAGGTGGAAGAACCGTTCCTAGCGTCAAAAATCCCCTCTTGCAGATAGGAAACTCTTCATCTCGAAACTCCTCCCTACTCCCTGACGTAAGTTGAAACTCACTTTCAATCTAAGTGAAGCTTGTTTCTTCCTTGTCAAGGGGAAGAGGTGTGAACTTCAACACGAGCCTAGGAAGGAGAAAGTGCTTCGGGTGAGTGAAACAATATCCTTATGCAAAAAGAGGTTTGTTGCGTGAAAAGTGTTTCATTCGCCCAGGGCTCCCCTAAGACTCATATCTCTTCGTTGGATAGCGTTTTCTATCTTAGGGAATAGAACAATACTTCTTATTAGTTCGTACAGTTTGATGTATCCCCTTATCTAAGCCACAGATGAAGGTAGTGGTTCTTCTTCCAGCTAAGGCTTAGGCAAAAGCCTAGGTAAAAATAGCACCAACGGACGAGCGATCCTCCACTCCAACAACATCAGCACCAATGATTGTCGTATACGAACGCCAAATAACACGCTTGAAACTTTGATGTTTCTCAACTCCACGGAGATAAAGCGCGCCAGAGCGCCCGATAAGGTGCGCGCGCGACACGCGTCGCGTGAGGGTATGGATTTATCGTTGCGATCAAATGGCGCTTATACCATTCTGCAAAATTATACAGCCACTGGACAGATTGACGCATTCGTCAACCGAGAAACAACGAACAAGAAAAAAATGCTGATTTGCGATCATTTGGTCCTCTATTGCTTCGAATAGCCACAAATTTTGATGATATAGGTCCATATGGAGATTTTTAGAATGTTTTTAGACCACATGCTGCCACGCTTCGATGATAACGTCTTTAAACTCCCTGAATCCTTCCAGTCGGTCTGAATTCTTTCCCCCATAAAACCCCAGATAATCTCCCATCAGGTTAAGATCGGAGCAGTTCGTTATCCGAGTCAGAAGGTCCATTAGGTGACGGCTTCACCATGAACGAGTGTTCCTTTGACGTTATCATGACGGTGACGGTTGGGACGCACTGTCAGTAGAGCCACTGGGTCACGCGGTGACCAAGCACATCCCCTGAACCCGTATAACTGTTTTCTCTAGAGACAACAACGGAACAAACTTTCAGGGAGGATAGGATTTATATGAACAAATTGTCTGAGTAATTTATGCCACAGGACAGAGGCCACAGGCTCTCACAGAGTCGCAGGCCTAGGTCAAACCGTGTGTGCCAACCTACAGCCGCAGCCTAACATTCACATTCATAAACGCTCCCTCTACACGAAGAAATTACGTATTGCTTTACCAGGGTCACAGAAGTCACTGTCACTCACATAAGTCACTTTCACGCGTGCAGAAGTCATTCTCCATGGTAAGCATCTAATCAAATAGATGACTTCGAAAAGGACGATTTCGAATACACAGCTAACTTCTCAACTTTAAACACCACAAATGCATTGTGAGCATCTCACACAAGTGTTATGTATTTTTTGATTTTGCCCCAAACAATATAAAAGTTACACAAAAGCATAGAAATTGCCAGTTATCTTTTCAGATGAAGTAATCGGGGGGTCAAATAAAGTCGGGGGGGGGGGAGGGGGGGAAACGCAACTTTTCGACGTCGAAACTCCTTTCCCTCCCTAGGCTCAGGCTAAAATGGATATGTCCTCCTTCCATATAAAAAAATATCTGTCAAACATAGGTCTCATCAGCTTCAGCCAAAGCCTAGGGAGGGAAAGAAGCTTTGACGTGGTCTCCGACTGCGCTGCGTGACGTGGGATTGTTGCGTCAAGTATTGCGACAGGCCAGGTGGCAATTTACTATGGGAACGACGAAATTGACATTGCGATCAGACTAAAACTTTGTATCACGGATTGTTGCATTAATTAGCGTTAGTCCATTTCGGAGCGCGTGATAGCGCGTGGCCTACGGATTTGGGTGAAAGTGTATCAAACTCTCTCATCCCGCCACACACTCTCACTCCTGCCACGCACTATCGCTCTCGCCACTCACCCGTGTCCGTAAACCACGCCCAATCAAGCGCTCGGAAACGAGGTATTTCTGCTTTCGGCACTATTTCCCCAGAGCTACCCCACTACCTCTTCAACAAGCGGTCGAAGAGGCGACTTTTGAAAACCTTTCGATTTAGCTGCAAACTTCTTCCCAGAGGTATTTCGACTCGTAGAACACGAATATGACACTCGTTTGACGCGAAACTGCTTGGTGCCAGCGCGATAGGCCGCCGGCGCCAAAATGGGGTTGATCACTGGCGGCGCTATGGCGCAGGCGCCAAGCGGTTTCGCGTCAAACGAATGTCATAGTCATGTTTTACTTTTCGAATTACTCCTGGGTAGTAGTTTGCAGTCAAATTGAAAAGTTTTTCAAAAATCACCTCTTCGACCACATCCGGTTGGAGGGAGAACGGTCGATTCTATCGTCACACCCACTGCGTCGCGTCGCGCACGCCGCGCGCGGCCATCTGCCGCGCATGTGACTGAGGCACAGAAGCGTCTTTTCTTTTCTGCTGCTTCAGCATTGTTTAATCGTATCCTATAGGGTTTTCCACTATGCTGAAGAGCAATTCGAGCAGGAGGATTTGTAGGCAGATACCCGAGCTGAGAATAATTTGCACACAGCAGGACATGGATGGCGGTTACGGTTCTCTTCAGTTTCTGGAAAGTTTCGTAACGGCCGACGGTGATGAATCATAACGTTGCGCTCTTTTGGTTCAACACACATACTCTATCCCTCTGCTACCGAAGACTTCAACTGGCACTGGCAGACGCGTAGGAGTGAGAATTGATTTAAATTGGTTTGCAATTGATGGCGTGGCAGCCTAGCTTTTATTCAATGTGCGTGGTCGTAACATCCGCTTCTCCGATGTTATTTTAACCAACAATCGTTCGGTTCACATCGGCGAAGGATGTGTGACTTCAAGTGACTGTGAGGTTGAGATATTCGTCCGTAGTCTGCATTCGTTTGAAGCGGCCACATCGTCCATGCCCTTGCGCGGTTTCTCGTGCTGTTGGCAACCTGCATACCGCGAGCCACATGCCGCATTTAGAGTTTTGCTAGGAGGAAAAGAGCAATTTGCACGGACGTGGAATTGCCTCGACAACGCTGCACTCTGTTGCACACTCGTCCGTTGCTTCTGCGTTTCACAAGGATAGAAATGCATTAGATAAAACCTCAACTTACCATGGGTTTTCAGCTCTACATCGTTCATAGCAAAGCCAGAAGATCACCCTAAAATATCCTGAATACTCTTTTCTGGAAGGAGTAAAAGTTGAAAAAAACTTTTGGTCCGACGCTCAAAATTTTCTGAGATTTCGTTCCTGTCTGTCAGAAACAGTAGAAGCGTGTAGTTTGATCGCTTAATGAAAAGTAAGGCAGAGATGCTATCAAAAAAAAAAAAGGCTCCGGAGTCATCGTGACCATTCAGTATGGGATTCACATGGCCTTGTGTATTTCAAACGGTGATCTCAAAGTGCCCTCTTAATCTGCTAGACGATCTGGGAGCGAAATGGGGCCTGTTACATACGGCGCAAAATGAACTACAGGACTTATGCGAGCTGCGGAATAGCATTGTCAAAGCCTGCTAGAGCAGCAGGTAGCAGGTTGGGATCCTATGCTCCATACCAGGGTGCGATTCGTCGACGCTTTTCTTAGTTTTGCTTTTTCTTGAAGTGCCTTTCATACACTTGTCAAATGCTTTTACCCTTCTACAGAGCTACTCGTAATCCTCACTATTACGTCACAAGCACTACGAGATGGCATACTGCTTACGGTCCACCCTAACCTTCGGGTCCATGATCCCTATCAACTGGGTCACCTCGTTTTTGGTGAGACAAGTAACTGTGAGATAATGGAACATTTTATTAGCACTTACTATATTAAGCACATAGGAAATTATCGACAAAAATTTAACAAAGTTTTTTTGCCACGTGACCCACAGTCACCCCAATATTTGTCTTCATAGTGACAAAGGTTAACTATATTTTACTTTTCCATTTGGCTGGTAAGTCGTACTAGGGGAATGTCATTAACAAAATAAAAATACTGCATTCGTTTAGAGCGGAAGCTCTGCGATCTTATCATAGGAAAGGTGGCTACACTTGGGTCCGGACGTAGTCGGATTTCCTGATTGTGATCATGAATATCGAGCTACTTTGTGGGGGAACATCAACATACACCCTTTCATGCGAAAAGCCGCGATATCCATACTCTCAAAAACAGTGATAGGGGTCATGTGTGGTAAGGAATCCCAAAAGGTGTCATTCAGTAAAAAATTGCGGGCCTGAAAGGCTTATGCATGGCTAAATTCCCCGCGAAAGACGCTTCTTTGAGCTGTGGCAGAAGCGGCCTTTTTAGCTCCAGCTGCCTTTCTTGATTCCGTCTGCCTTCTGACAACCAGCATCCCTGACTGGCTGGGGGATCACATACTCTTTTCTGATCAGCTGATTATCTTTCTCAGTGTTTTCAGTTTTTACTGCTTACTCGTAGAGCCTGCGTCTTTTTCTTTTCTATTTTTCTTTTACTTTTCATTAATTCTCAATTATTGTCTTCGCTCGTCTGCAGTTAACAAAGATTTCGTATTGTTTCCTCACTATTTTTGCGCATTGATTGCTTGGTAACATGCCAATGTCGGAGTTGTACAGTCTTCCCGCTTCTTGACGAAATGGTCGTCCTACTTGAGGATGGGAAAGGGGCGTCTCGAATGCTGATCACAAATATGGGGACCAAAACTGCGAAATTCAGTTGCAAAGAGAGTTAGGAGGGGTCAAAATCAGCCTTCGTTAATTCACTTATCGGATACTTTGCTTTGAGTGATTCCTCAAAAGGTGTAGTCGTGGGGCAGATCCACCTTACACCGCCTATAGAGCAACATCGTTACAACTGCGCCACGACGATTATTGGCTCGAGCACGGTTGGTATTGTTGATGTGTACCTTTAAGCAAGGTATCCCGCCGACGAGTCATCGTATGTATCTCTTAAAGGCAGCGTTAGGGGAAAATTGGACGAAAAGTAAAAGAAACAGTGAACGTGAAAGTCGAGATTCCTATCAACAGAACAGCGGAGAAAACGGATGGAAATGGCCAAAAACCCGAGAAGTAGGACCCTTTCCCACCATTGATTCTCGACGCGGACGATCTTACCGTCTAGAACCGGGTAGTCCGAACGAGTTTTCCATTAGCATGTTACCAAGTTGTAAACACGAAGAGATGTCTGGAAATACTACAACACCTGCTTTCCGAAATGAACTTCAACCTAAAACTGCGAAAGCGCGCGGCAATACATTTCGAATTCCTTGACCGCTCTCATCATAGCCAACTAGGAATCACCTCTTAGGCGGGGTCTGTCATCGAAGGCGTCAGCTGTTATTCGTTTCTCCATTTCTACAGCTCGGAGACGCGCTTTTTTGCTGGGTTTTCGCGACAGATAGCCTTCTCAGACCTATAGTTTCCATTTAAAGGAATCGTCCACGGAAAAATGAGTTTTTCTGTTATCCATATATTTATTTTGTATTTGCCCAATGTGGACCGCATGCAAAGTTTCACGCAAAAAATGTGAATCCGGCCAATATACAGCACCACAGAGCCTTAGCCGGGTGAGCGGGGCTTCATAGCAAGCCCGACAACGTCGTCCATCGGTGTCGGAGGCGCATTGTAGGAACAAAAAGACACGTAAAGTCCCGCTCTCCGTTCCCAACCACGGCCCATGACGGGTCGGGGTTCTTAGCCGAATTCTCACTTTTTCGCGTGAAACTTTGCATGCGACCTTTATTAGGCAAGTACAACATAAAAATAAGGGCAGCGAAGAAACTCATTTTTCCATGGAAGATTCCTTTACGCGACTTCTTTTAGGGATTTCTCATTGACAACATTACCCTAATGCTGTCCTCAACTCGCTGCGAATGGGAATTTTGCAATTTTGTCTTTCATAATTGTAATCAGCATTAGGGACACTATCAGTCTACCTCGGTGTCATTGCAAACTTCCATGGGTGCTTAAACCTTTTAGTGGTGAGTGGAAAGACGGCGTTGCTATCAGCCCTATGAGTGCGTCGCGCGTCGTTCAGCACGGCCATGTTCATTTCACTTCTTTGAAAAATACGATACTTCATCAGAAATCAAGGCAGTTTCTTCTCTAAGCTTTTGGGGAGGGGGGTAAGGGCGTAATAACGTTCACAAAAACAATGGCGTCTGAAAACAAACATATGGGTTCGGTAGATACAATGTGTAACGAAACCGGCGCTGAAAAACGCGCCATAAGGCGCTATTTGCCCCCAGGGAGCGCTTCCGTCCGAACTGCAAGCTTCCATGGTCGAGCCACGCTTCGTTCATTTAAAAGCTTGTCTTCGACCTGATGTAACCTTATTTTTGAATTATTTCTCTTTAGACTGTTTTCTAGTGACATATTTTACTTGTTTACTTATGGATCTTCTTAACTGTGCATTTCTAGTCCTGAAAATCTCAGAAGGGTCAAATAAAGTCAGGGGGGGAGACGCAACTTTGCGTCGACGTCGAAGCTCCTTTCCCTTACTAGGCTTAGGCTAAAATTGGTATCCCCTCCTCCCACATCAGAAAGCATCTGTCAAAGCATAGGTCTCATCTGCTTTAGCCTAACCCTAGGAAGGGAAAGAAGCTTTGACGTGGGTGAAAATTTTGCGTCTCTCCCCCCCCCCCCCCCCCCCCCGACTTTATTTGACCCGTAAGTACATCTAGAAACAATATAAGAAAGAACAAAGTAAAACTAAAAGGAAAAAACAAATCCATAATAGAACCATCTTCTTTTGGCACCATGCCAAGGCGTCAAATTTGCGAGTTTGTGCAATGGCGGCCACTCAAACTCGTCCACACTATGTCTGTTCTACGGTAAGCCAAAATTACCCCCTCCTGGTGTCTTTAACACCTGAACAATTGAAGCACAGAAATAAAGAATAGTGTTAAAAGCTCTGCTTATTAGAGTTCTAGAGAATCACGCTTTTCAAAAACGCTTTTACAACTGTAAGTTGGTGATTGTCATTAGGGGGCGATGACGTTCTTATTTATCGTTGTAACAAGAATGGGACAAGACTATCGATTCAGGTCAGGATCGCTGGAGTCCGCGACGCCAGTTCGCACGTGATCAGTCATAACGGAAGCAGCAGAGCACCTGGTGCGCGCGTTAACAAAGTTCAAGTGCCGCGGTTACTCATTTTTGATGGTCCTGCCCTGCATCCCGCCACTCAAATGAAGTGGCCACATTATTGTCACGATAGAAAGGAGATATAAAAAGGCCCAATATCTCTCAAAGGCTCACTTCGCGACAAATTGTGAGAGTTGTCGTGCATATCAAATAGGTTCTGATTTATTCACCAGTAAAGAAAAATGAATTGAAACCTCTTACAAACACCAAAAATGAGCTCCCTAATCACCGAGCATTGGACTCTAGAAACCAGTCTTTGCTCGATAATATCACGCAAAGTGCCACCATATCACCTGCTTCTCCTTGACGAAACTGCCTTCACTATTCAAATCGCTGCCTTATCCTCTCTGATACTTTCCTCTTTTCCACGTAGCCACGTTGAAAATCTGTTCCTCTAGGCTGTGAGGGTGCACCGTGAAGCCGCAACAAGGATGCAGCCTAGCAGTTATTCAAGGACCTTGTTGTATCCCTCCACTATCACATGTGTATCAAATGTTGTTTTCAAAACAAGTCGGTTATATAAGCCTCCAGAATGGAGTAAGGTTCAGTTCATTGTCCTCGTCTCCGAACTCAATAAAGCAGTCCATACAGCACTGCGTACACAACAGTGGCGATCAGGATGACTACCAGGACCGAGCAGCAGTTCCAGCAGCTCTTGGTGGCATTAACGGAAGCACTGAAGCAGGCACAGCAAGGAACCTCAGCAACAGCCGATCCAAGCAAAACCTTCGACATGCTCGCAGGACGAATCACTGAGTTCACATATGATCCCGATGCGGACCTCACTTTCGAGGCATGGTACCGCAGGCACCTGGACACCTTCACAGTGGAAGCGCAAGTACTCGATGAACCAGCACGGGTTCGCCTTCTCCTGCACAAGTTAAATCCTGCAGCCTATGAGAAGTATGCGAACTACATTTTGCCGAAGACACCAAAGGATGTCAAATTCGATGAAGCTGTCTCCACTCTAACGGATCTGTTCGGACCACAGCAGTCGCTGTTCAGCCGTCGCTACGCCTGCATGAAGCTAGCCAAGGATCCAAGTGACGACTTCATCACCTACGCCGGACGTGTCAATCGTGAATGTGAAAAATTCAAGCTATCCGAATGTGATGACAACCAGTTCAAGTGCCTCATCTTCGTGAGTGGTTTACTATCTAGTGATGATGCTTTTATACGGCTAAAATTACTCGATAAGATCGAAGCCAACCCCAAATGCACGGTTCAGTCACTTACAGAAGAATGCAAGCGCCTCGTAAACCTGAAGCAGGACACCAAAATGGTCGAGGACGGAAGAGCCAATGTGCATGCAGTCAATCATTTCAACCCAAGACGCCAACACAAGCAACCTCAATCGAGTAAACCCTCTCGTTTAGCCCACAACAAGAACGAATACCGTTGGAGTTTCTCATCGAAACCCCCTCCCTCTCCATGCTGGCTTTGCGGAGCAATGCATTTCGTGCGACACTGCTCATATAGACGACACAAGTGCTCCGAATGTCAGAAGATAGGTCACAAAGATGGATTTTGTCAATCCAGAATTCAAGCAAAATGCACCAAACAACGTTCAACGAAGCCAATCACGCGATCCGATGCAGTCTTCAAAGTGTCAAAGATAGATTGCTCATATCGGCGATTCGCAACAATCCTGGTGGATGACAAGCCTATCCATTTCCTAGTAGACACCGCAGCGGACATCACAATCATCATTGAATCGACATGGAAATCTATGGGCAGGCCTCAGCTACAGCCTGCAACACTGATAGCCCATAGTGCATCAGGAGATCGCATTCACTTTCTTGGTCAGCGTAAATGCACTTACAGTTTCAATTCTGCATCAGCTCAAGGTGTATTTTACGTCGGACGCACTCAGCCAAATCTACTAGGCTCAGAATGGATTTCCAAGATGGGAATATACAGCATTATGGATTCTCTTCCCCGCACGGATCCAGAAGCATCCGCCGCCATCAACTTCAATAGCTCGTGCTTAAACGGCGACAAGATAGCTAGAAAACTACAAGAAACTCACCCAGGAGTTTTCAATAGCGGCCTTGGGCTATACAAGCATTCAAAGGCTACTCTTCACCTCAAGCCTGGCACTAAAACAATATTCCGCCCAAAACGACAATGGAATCGCAGTTCAACAATGGAATCGCAGTTCAACAAGCAGTGCGGCGCCAGAAAACGCACATTCAATCCAGGAGATCCAGTTTGGGTACGCCAGTACGAAGGAAATCAGTCAAATTGGTGCAACGGACGGATAGGACGAGTACTCTACAAAGTTCTTCTCGGAAATAAAACATGGATCAGACACGCCAATCAACCTCGGCTGCGTTACCACGATGACACAAAGGTGCAAGTCCAAGACACGGATGCAATCATGGAAACTTTCCACCCACAGCGGCAATCATCAGCTGCTCTCCAAGCTTCAGAGGAGGCCGACGAACAAGCAACACATCCAACCATCAGGAATGAACCACGAAGATCGACACGCATGCGGAGACCTCCAGAACAACTTCAAATAGATCCACACCGGAAGACGTATCGTAAGCGTGATACCATGTGATCAATAAGACTTGTTGTTGTTTGTAAAAAAAAGGGAGGTGTTGTATCCCTCCACTATCACATGTGTATCAAATGTTGTTTTCAAAACAAGTCGGTTATATAAGCCTCCAGAATGGAGTAAGGTTCAGTTCATTGTCCTCGTCTCCGAACTCAATAAAGCAGTCCATAAAGCACTGCGTACACAACAGACCTGCTCGTCTCAATAAAGCATATCACTAATCTGATTACAGCTTGGTGCGCCTTTAATCGTAATGCGCAGTGCAATTTTCAGTGTACTAAATTCAGCACATCCTGTTATAAGGGGAGGATAGCAAATGGAAAAGCCGCCCTGTAATGCTGATGTCACATCGGACAGTGTGGCGGGATGCATGCTGAACCTGGCGCGTTTTTGGGATGTTTCCCACTACTGAACTTAATTTTGGTTAGTGTCTTCTGCTGATAGAAATCGTGGTTACAAGTGAAGGGTTTTGCTAAAAACACCGTACAATTCTGACTACTGTTCACGATGTCTCGCACTTTTCGTCTAGTAATTTTTTATTTCTGTTAGTGTTCAACCTTGAAGCACGCGAAATAGCATTTTTGTCATCCAGTACTTCTGCTGGAGATCAAATCTCCTGAAGCTCTTTAGAATAGTGAAGGATTACAGAAATTGGGCCCAGTCGTGCCTGATTACGGGTTTGAACTATTTGAAAGTAATGGTATCGATTCCAATGACGAAAGATATCACGACTCATGAGAGGAATTTTCAAAGCAGTGAACTGCAATGATTGCTGGACTTGAACTTGGAGATGAGTTTGAAATCAATGAACTGATTGTGAGTGATACAAAACCATTATATGTAGGCGAAGCTTACCAAAGTATTGGTTATGGAAGTAACGAAAGTGGCTATCACCGACTGATCCCACCAGCAAGTAATTAAAAACGAAAAAGTGCATGAGATCAGGGGCAATCCTATGGTGGAATTCACAGACGAGCTATCCTGCAGAGGGGAAGAGGTGCGAAGATAGCGTATGGTTCTGAAGAGAGAACAGACGCAAGAGGCATCGATAACAGTGTCAGTAGCAAAAAAGGTAAATCCTCTTTTTACATAACGCCAGCGCTAGATATCTATTTTAAAATGGCCCAGCTGTCCTCTTCACTCCTTCCCAAGATTCCCTGCGCAGTCACTCGAGTTTCGACCCCGCCTTAGTGAAGGAGGGTAAGGATTGAGTTAAATCAGTCACGCTTTTGAGCTCTTTTCTCTTTTTCAGAGAAGAAGCGTAAGGTGTTCAAAATTGGGCAAAAATGGGTGATGAAAAACATCTAGTGTGTGGTTTGGTCATGAAAATAAGTGCGTCGAAATGGGAAGATCGAACTGTTAAACTTGCTCAATCTGATAAGGCCGCGTTCATACCCTGCGGTGTCGGCGGCGGGGAGCGGCTGCGTGTCAATGCGTCTCCGCTTGCACCACTCTGTCTCGTTGCGTGCGTCGTCTCTGCACCACCCCCGTGCCACTCTACCTCGCTGCCTGTGAATGCAGCCACGCCCTGTCGACGCAAAGTATGAAAATGAGGTGCAAGAGCAGTGAGGGCGAGGAAGCATAAATCCAGGTGCATCGTAATACACTTCCCACATGTTTCGAACGCTGCCAACGGAAACGCGTGGAATTGTTAAGAGCGCTTATTTGAAAAAAACCCATTGAACGAGGTGAAACCCCTTTTCTTCAAAATTCTAACTGTTTGTTTATAGATATATTCGATTCTAACTCATAGGGTTTTTGCGAAAACCGGCCACTGCGAAATTGCGAAAACTGGATCACGGATACTGCTCAAAGTTGGGCCTTTGATAGTGAGCAATGAGATAATGTGTGAGCAAAGCATTGCTGCCAGATTTCGGCGCTGGCTGTGCAAACAGAGGCTCGCTTTCAATATGTACATGCTTTTTGTCATTGCTATTCATCAATGGTCCAGCCAACTCGATGTGGAAAACAGCCGATATCGGTATTTCTATGATTGCAAAGGCAGCCCTGTGTGGTAGTTCTCTTCCAGTGATTAATTGTGAGAAAAGATTCCCTCAAAGGCACACCACGCGATAATTAGGTCATAGGCTTACTTTCTTGGCTCAAGTAGTTCCTTTGGTGACTGAGCAGGTTGCACCTTTGTGGCGGCTGCACGTTGCACCGTCACGTGTTGTGCTTGCTTGAAGACAACCGAGCCACGCCCACCCAACCAAATCACACCTGGCCTAAGGCAAACGAATGTCCAACGTGGCCGACGGTAAGAGGAAAACTTGCGGTAAGAGTGATAATTCAATGAAACAGTCTTTTGATGATGAAGGTAACTTCCATGATGGAAATTCGTTCGTCCTAGGACAGGTGCGATTTGGTCGGGCACCGTCGATTCCCATCGCTGACATGTTTTCTAGTCCATTGCATCATTGGTGAGGGTGGTGCAGGCAAGCTCAAGCCTCCGTCGAGGAATATTCGATGAGGGGGTCGTATTGGGTCCGTTGAGAATCCCAATCCTCTAAGTTGCAGTGACCAATGAGCTCTCAGACTGAGTGTGCAAGAGCAGATTGGAGATGTGACAAAACGCAAAACCGAGTGGCTTGATTTTAATTTGAAATTAATCTTCCAACCCGCGTATAGGAAACAAGGCGAGCACAAAATTTTCAAGTTAAATCTCAAGACGGTACTGTAGAGAGCAGAGCGAGAAAGGATAGACGCAGAAGATTAACACGTTAAAGGGTACACAGTTCTTTATTCTTCTTGGAATTATGGTCTGTCAACAAGGTATGAACCTTTTGTATCCAAGGACGTATAACACATGCTGATGAGCGAGGTCACAGTGCAAACAGAACTGTACTCGTTTGACTGGGTATCCTTTACCGTGTTCACAGTTATTCTAGGACCTAATAGTGTTATTCTAGGGCCTTATAATGTACCCTTTACTTGATGGATTGTCGATGGAAATCTCATGCATGGCCCATCCCACCACTATGCCAGCCAACCCTCCTCCGTTTTTTCCTTTGCACCGAAAACATGTACTGAAGGACCTGCGGCACTCTATAATTAGCCGTGGGGCTTGTTATCTATACACGGTCACAGCATAGAAACCCATAAACTATTGGATGGTGAAAAACTTCGCGGTGTGCTACTTCCATATTTTGCTACAGTTGCATAAACACGTAAACTGGTGCTAACGAGCCTTTATACGGACCGGTAAAGCGTTTGTATTCACCAAGAGTGTGAATGAAATCTTTATGTATGGCGTATCTCATAACGAGGCCGACCAGACTACTCGTCCTCCCGTTGGACCTCTGAGAGTAAAGGGTGTGTAGTGGAAGCATTTCAGACTTAATGGGTCATTTTTTTCCGAAGAATCATGAGAAGATCTCGCCACACCAATAAAATATTATAAAAACATACTCGACTAAATTCCTCGGTTAAAACTTTTTTCTCGCTGAAGATATGGTGCAGCTTAGACGGTCGCTAGAAAGTGATAATCTCGAAGATTCCGCATTAGAAATCAACGCTCCCAAAGTTAAGTGGAAGTTACGTCAGTTTGAAGTTAGGCACTATAAATTTTTTCTAAAATTTCCGTGAATGGACTTGCACATAAAGAACTACACAGCCATCAGGGGAACCGAGCGGCCAATCGATTAGGCAAAGAAATTATCATGAGAACAGTTTATGACGAGTTTTCATGACGATTTCAACGGTTTTGACGAGTTCACATTGCTTTGAAAGATTGAATTTTAGTAATGTTACAGATATTTAAAAGCTCTCAAATTTACTATGGAAAGATAACGCCTCCAAAATGCAGCGCCCTATCTAGCTTCTATGTAAGCTCTAGCTTTTTGACACACTAATTTCATCTTATAGTCGCATTATTTGTATGAAATTTTATTTTTCCCATCTCTCAGAAACTTTACTGAGCGCGATGGTTGGAAAAGGTTATCGCACATTGTGCTCTAAAGGCAGCATTAGGGGGGATTCGGACAAAAAGTAAAAGAAGTAGTGAATGTGAAAGTCGAGATGCCTAGTAACAGAACAGTGAAGAAAAACGGATGGAAGTGGCCAGAAACCAGAAAAATAGGACCCTCTCCTCTCGTTGATCCTAAACGCAGACGACCTTTCTGTCAAGGCGGATACTCCGAACGAAATTTTAATTGGCATGCTGCCAAGTAAACACAAGGAGATGTTTGGAAATACAACAGCATTCGGAAGTGAGCTTCAGGCTAAAACTGCAAAAGCACACTGCGATACCTTCGATCTCACTGCATATCCTTGGCCGCTCTCATCGTAGCCAACCAGGTATCACGTCGGAGGCGGGGTCGGTTACCGAAAGGCGGCAGCTCCTATCCGTTGCGCCGTTTCTACAGCTCGGAGGCGCACTCTCCCACCGGGACTTCGCCACAGATAGCCTTCTTAGACTCATAGTTTCCATGTAAGTAACTTCTTTCAGGGATTTCTCAATAACTACTTACCCCTAATGCTGTCTTTAACACATAGAAGACCGACGCTGTTTTTGTTCTTTCTGCCTGTTTGGTCAGACGATTTTACTATCAGTCTTTAAATCGTGCAACACCATGTGCGGTGCGCATTGTGCGTGGCCACCTAGGACCGACTTCTATTGGGGTCACATGGAACCTCGATTTCTGAGGGTTGAAGCTGTTGTGATACGTTTTTCGGATATGGAGAAAAACATATCTATCCGTCATCGTGTCAGAAAAATTGATTTGTGCTCCACACCATTGCTGAAAAAAAAACTAAATTTTGTGCAACTAAGCACTGCCACGATCAATGGAAGGGTAATCCTGAAGTCAGTATTAGTCCTGTATCCTTTTACTTTTCAGTTACTTCAAACTTGTGATTTCTGCCTCGATTTTATGAGAAACTATCCAAAAATGGAATCCTTCGAGGTAACAACCAAATGTTTGGTTTGTGAGGGATATTGTTGCCTTCATTACTTCCAGAATCATCATAAAAAATGTCAAAAAATGTCGCAGTCAAAGTTGTCGTAAAGATTGCAGTTGCTCAGCTTATTAACAAAGCCAACACAAGAGGTCGATTCCAGGGTGCGCCGAAGTTACGGCGAATGCACATGCGCGTGCATTCTTCTTCTTCTCTCATCTTTATAGTGTTGTCGTTTTCATACCTAGCGTATATGATCGTGAAAATACTGTGACCATGACTGAGCGATCCTCCTATCGTTCTGCAATCACTGGATTTCACCGACAAGGATTTCCGGCAAGGTGTCAAACGCTACAAGGAGCTAGGAACCGAGAGCGACCGATCTGGACGGGGGAGGTGTGTAACTGGGATGACGGCTACCGGAAAAACGCCGTTGTGGTTTGTTCCTCACGGAGTGAAAGTGAGTAGCCGAAATTACCTTGAGCTTCTAAAGGACAAATTGTCGCTTTGGACTAATGCTCACCTCGGAAGACGTAATTTGACGTTCCAGCAGGACGGAGCTCTGGCTCACAGGGCACGTGTGGTCCAAAACTGGTGCAAGTCCAGTTTCCCCGACTTTATCACTTTCGACGAGTGGCCAGCTAATTCACCAGATTTAAATCCTGGATTACAGCCTCTGCTCGGTTCTAGAAGCGGAGGCGCAAAACTGCATCGCTGTGTGGAATCACTGAAGAAAGCTCTACAGAAAGCGTGGAACGAGCTCAGCGCGCCGTATTTGCCTGCCGCGGTCGATACTTTCATGACGCGTCTTAACGCCTGTGTCGATGCCAACGGATGGATTTTCGAAATTCACTGATTGTGCATGATTAATAAGTGAACAATAAAGGTTACTGGGTCTCTGGTTTCTTAAGATTGTGATGCTCTCGCTCTAGGCAATTCAATTACATTTTCGCTATAATTCTGGCGCACTGTGTAACGCAAAAATCAGCACCAAATATGGAGTGAAGATACATCATGAGATGTTATTAAGTGAAGATATAAAGATATGAATACCAAGCGCAAGACTGTAATCAGCAGATAGCCAGCAAGACCATTTTAAGAAGTGTATGCTCACGCATAATGTTACAAAATTTCTTTTTCTATACCTTGCTATGCGTTCACAGGCGTGGTTCCTATATCAGACCTACTTCTTGGGAGAGAACAGTCGCCGAAAGGTGTGTTATTCTCCATATTCCAAAGCATATAGCGGTTGCTTTTGACCATGACACATTCTCGAAAAACCAAAATGTTGTAGCTTGAAATTTCTAGCTAGGCCACTCGGGAATGTTCGTATGCATCACCGTGTGTTGCACGCGATACCTTATTTGCTGGCAGACACAAGGGACTAGCCTGCACCTGCCCGTCGGTGTAGCTGTATCTCTCTCCATCGCACAAGTGGGAAATAGCGAGAGTTGGCTATCATACTAGTAAGTATGTAGACGAAATGGCCAGGGTGAAGTACGTATCAGTGTGGTGACTCTGCATTCTACATTTGGCTACTGAGATAAAGGCAGAGACGGTGACTAAAGACACTTTACGATTTCCTGCATCTATGTATATTCAAAACCTATATTCAAGGAGTCTCACCTTGAATGTCGACTTCACACCAGCTGACCTCACCTGCCAAGCGCTCCGCTACGGAAAACCGTTAAGCTCCTTCCACATTTCTATTTCGAAGTGATCATTATCTTCTGCAGGGTTCCATCCCTGCCAATTTCTCTGAACGTATAGTTATGTACACTTAGTTTACGGCTGCCACGTCCGGCGTTGTTGCTAAGTGAGCAACTACATATGCAGTCAACTTTTGCTGCACAAAAGGTAATAAGTTGTGAGTTCTGTAATTATTTCCACATTCCAGTTCTGTCGAAAAAAAATGTGATGTTTTTTGTGATTATTCTAGTATATAACCACTTAATTTGGCTCCCCGCTTGTCCGTTTATATGTGTGTCCTTGCTCAACCTAGCGATTTTGCCGATTCAACTTCAGCGTCCACGGCGACCTTGTGATCGTAATAAATATCATTATTTATACGCTTTAGTGGACTATCGAAAAATTCCGGAACATGCAATATTTTTGTTATTGTTCGGTGCCCTAGCATACTTATTGCTTTCCTCTTTTCTTAGTTCCCGAAACTATGCACGATTGAGATTGGTCGATCTCACTGCAACAAATGCAAGAAGAGGAGGGATAATCAGATACTCGAAGCTAGAAGAGATCAATAATGGGGTGAATGTCAGAATAAAATACAGCTTCCTGGAAGACCGTTCCATCGCAACCCTACAGAGTCAGATTATGATTCTGACGAGGTATTTCCATTCCCAAATCAACAACACAACTTATACTATCACTCAACTCCGTAGAGCCTTCTGCACGAACAGAATCGGGAGCATATTCCGAGTGAGCATGATGTGTCACCTCAACTGGCAAAGTCCGAGATTTCGCCACCCTCGCTCACAACCTTGCTGAGGTCCGTTGATATTGAGTGGTGCCCTTCAATAATTCGTTTTTCCAGGCTCCCAACATCCTTCGTTTCCAAGAACACCACTGAAAGTTTGAAGTATGAGGAATGACACTTCGGATAATGGCATCGTAGTCCGAGCAGCAAGGGCTCTGTGACTTCCATCTTCCATGATCCGAAGGGCCAGTCCTAAGGGAGCTTCCCACAAAAGACCTACCACGGAAAGTGCTCCGCTGTTTCAAGCGAACCTTGATAGCGTAGATGCTCTGAAGCTCGACTGCGCCGACTGAAGGCCCCGTATTTTGATGGAGGTGAAAGATGGGAGTCTCACCTTGCTCCTGTGTTAAGGAAAATTTCGGGAATAGTTTGCCCCAATACTTTTCCGTTTCCCTATGTTTTGCACACTTGGCGGATGTGAGCCGTGAGCAAAATTATCTTTTTGGCATCCCCTGTATAGGCCACTCATATACTGACTAGAACTATTAGTTTTTGAGTGAGAGACAGAAAAGGGTTGCTGGATTGCACCACTCAGGGATTACAGTCGTGAAACTACAGCATCAGTGCCTCGCTCAATAGCAGTAAAAACTGCCGGTTTTGTGCCTTTCCTCATTAGTTACATGTGAAGCGCGAGGTGCATTGCGTAGCTGTTTTATTCACCGATTTTTTTTTATTACAAATTCACTTGTTCGACACTTGAAAAATAAGCTTTTATTGACGAACTAAAAGAGCTACATTTGGCATACGAAGTATAGCTTTCTATGACAGAGATAATCGAACCATGTTCCTTCAGACCGGGAACACACGTACATCTGCAATAATTTTGGTTAACACTATCACTTTATAGTCATAAAAGTACTCAATCACTACGCAGTTTCTTAGACTGTTCATACTCAAGGTGTTCGTGAAGACAATAATCTGTTAGTATCAAGCATTAGTTAAAAGCACATTTCAGGATTACCTTGGTTGGGTTAATGCACTGAATTATAAAATCAGAGGTGCTGAGAGACACGCTGACAAAGAAAAATCCAAAAGAAGTCCCCTAACGAGCAAAAGTAAAGCCTGGTTGCATCTGATCTCATTAGATCACCACGTGAAAGCGGACCTTCGAACCTGTTCCAGCTGGATGGTATCATGAGGAATTCTGAGATCTCATCCGGTACCTCATGTCAACGTTTCCTTCATCATCGTGATCTCCTCCTTATTTTATTTAATCACGTAAATTGCTGGCCTTATTTGCCACGTTGTTGCCACCGTTGCCACCGTCACTGCCAGCAGTCACGCCTGGAGTGGGCGGGCTTGGGCTGCATGCAATGCACACCAGGAGTCGAGGATTCTCGACGGGGGATTGTATTTATCCGGACAGGAGGGAGTTCTGCGTGAAGAGGTCACCAATAAGCACTAGAATCTAAACTTTTACTGAGCAGATCAGAAGCGAAGGGTATTTTACATCTAATCCGTGTGAGGAAATGTGAAATAAATAGCTTTCTGATTTAGGTAAGAAAACATAGCAATAAAGCACATTGCAACTATACAGTTCGGCAACAGTTACCGGTATTGTAAAGGTCAAAAAGGTGGAGTCGTATTTGAGTAAGACCCCCTCTATAATTGGGTCTTCCTCAAATACGACTAGCTGGAACGGCTACTTTCCTCGACCCCCAGGAGTAGTGCACTGGCTGCATGGTGGAATCGCGCTGGTTTCTTTAGCTCTGCACACTTCAGAAACTCACGCTCACTCCTCGGAAAAGGTACAGACTACGTGGTTGATGTAGATTTTTCTAGCCACGGGGAGAACTGCAATACTCCAATAATTGGAATGTGCCTTTAGGTCGATGAATGAATGCCAAGCTATGCCTGAACCGCTGTCTCGTTTTTGGCCCTATACATGCAGGGTATCTGCAGAGAATCTTTGTGGGACATTATTTCTATTTCATTGATGAAGTCCGGTAAGCGATGCACTGCGTACAAAATGCTGAACTTTCCAGAAGTTCAAAGGACCGAGAGGGGGAGGGGGGAGATAAGGAAGGAAGACGTATTTGAAAACACTGTGCTTTGTTAATGAATATTCGAGAACAGACGAGATAAAGTGTAACGAAAATCGCATTGAAAAACGAGTTTTTGGGGCGCTATCGCGATCTAGCGCACATCACCTCGAACTGCACGCTTTAGTGGTCGAGTTGCCTACTGGTGACGGGCCTACACCGTTGTCATTTAATGTTGCGTAAGGCGAATTTGGTCTTATTCATGATGATGTAAAAAGAGTGAAACAACAAAGGGCAACAAACAAGTGAAACGAAGAAAAAGAGAGTTAGAAAAATGATGTAAGAAAAAGAAAAGGAAAAAAATAAAGAAGAAAAGAAGAAGGTAAGAAAAGAAAGAAAGAAAGAAAAAGAAAAGAAAATAAGAAAAATTTCCAATGAATGCACACTCGAATCCTTGGCAAAGCGTCGTGTGTGCAATTATCGCGAACTAACCAACTGCAAGCGGCTACCTTGGGCCGAAATTGCCCCTCTCGGTATCTTTAATGTCTGTCATTCAGATAATCCTCAAATACACGGAAAGATACGGTTACATGCAATTTTGGCCGATTGTGGAACACAAAGTCAAGAAATTAAGGAAGCCCACAGTGGAGAAAAAACGGGGTAAAAGGGCCAGAAACTCAAAAAAAATGTGACATTCTTCCCACTACTGTCCTTCATAGAGGAAGGGCTTTCGCCCCTTTTGCATCACTTCAAAGGGTCATACAGGCATCGGACCAGTAAAACCAGTGTCGCTATCGCTGCCCCGCTCTTTCTGGCTCTACAAGGGTACCCAACAAAGTGCTTTTCACAGCAACCAGTTATGATGCAGCTTGAGCAGCAGTGGTTTAAATTTCTGCTGGCAGCTCCAATACATAATTGGTGAGGATAATCTGCTGCATGTAGGCCGTCGTCTTCGTCAGAAAAGCGATGTCAGGAGAGGACGATGGAGGTCGTGGAGGCCGAGTGGAAGCCCACGTGCAGGTGTCCGAGAGTATTGGCCATACGCATCTGAGAAATTCTTCAAAACGTCTTTATACTCGACCGACGTGATAATGGACTGTGACCTGTCTGGACTAAGTACATTCATTAGAGTGAAATAGTGGTAAGGTCATTCTTTGGTTGAAGGTTATCGATTACAGGAGTGCGAGACTTCGCAAGCAAAACAGGAAGGTTGGAATGGACTGTTTACTACGTTGAAAGGAAGTAAGAGACAAGTTTAGAATCATGTGTGCGGTAATTTCCAACTGCACTGACAAGTGAACAGTTAAGGTGTGTGGCTATCACAGCAGTGTAGTTGACAGGTGTTTAACATGTAGAACTAATACAAGGTGCAGCGACTTTTTGATACCCATGAAATATGGAGTTTCGCTTTAAACAGGCAAATTACGGCCGACGGAAAAGTTATGGCCACTCTTACTCACGTGCTATGGTTGCGGATTCTAACCCACAGCAAGACTTAGACCTTTCCCTACGTCCACTGAATGAGGCTCTTCTTCGTTGCCATCCTGCGAAGTGGAGTCAAGGAATCTTGCATGCAGCATCCCCAGAAGGGCGGGATTCTCTTACTGATTCATAGAACCTTGCAAGCATATCTTCGTTCCTCTCGTTCATGCTTATTTTTTTGCTGAGTAAAATTTGAGAAACGTGATGACTTGGAGAGGGCAGTCACTGAGCTTGAAAAATACGTGCACTCTGGCTTCTGAGGAGATGGGTTCATGTGTTGACAACAGAAGACGTGAATACTATTGGTTGATATATGTGCTTACTGTTTCACCACAGTTGATGTTAAATAATTTTGAAAAAATATATCAAAAACTCTTGGGGACCCTACAGTTACACTTTTGAAGGTGACATGCTTTGAAGTCACCAATATAGTTGCCCCTATTCTATGAGTCAAAATGGAACAACGAATAAAATATACCATTAAACAATCTTCCGGCCCCATCCGACCTCCTGCTCCATTGTTCGGCTCACCAGGTTCCCAATTCGTGTAGTCCCATCGTGTGCCATCTGTCCACTTCCAGGAATCACCCTCCTCTTTGCCCCCGATCCAAAACGGCTCTTCGTACGATTTGTCTTTAGAATGGCTTTTTGTGATATCTGTAATGAAATTGCTGTGAGTTATGACATTATCGCAGCAGCAAAATGGAGCAGCAAAATTTCTCTATAAATTCAAAGAGGACTATCGTCAAGCCTATAAACTTGTTGTCTGTGAGGACTCGTCTTTCGATTCACTGAAGTATGTTAAAAACGTTGCTTTCGCTGGAATGATGTTAATTACTGTTTGAACAGATCTTGTTGAGGTGCATGAGTGCTCATAACGATTCTCAGCTCCGCAAACGAAGTCACTTCCTTTTAACATTGAACCAGACAGTTTTCTCAAATCTTTCACTAAAAATTAGCCTATTATCAACAACCGCGGGGCTCGCTGTTACGAGGAGTTAATCATGTGCCTTTTGTAGCAAAATAATAATCCAATGCAAACTGAGTTGCTTCACTAAAGGCGAGGGGAGTTGACATCAAATACAACACTGCAAGCAGAAGTTTGGTTGGTAATGTCGCTTCATGAGTTGTTGGCAAAAATTTTTTCACAGAATCTAATACTGTCCCAGTGAACCAAGTCTCAATACGCAATCTCTCTGCACTAGCATTTGACGGTTTTTTTTGCCTTTTATTGCGTTTACGAGCCACATGCTATTTATGATTTCATTTGAGTGGAATAGTCACACTTGAGAATTCCTGATCTGTTTTTTCAAAAAAACATCTCTCAACGCCTAACTTTGGAAAAGATAAGCACTAGATCAGTTTACTTCAGAGTCGAACAAAAGGAGGTGGCATACATGTGCAGTGCTTGAAACTTCACTCTTCTTTCCAAGCACTTGGTTTCAGTGGTCACTCACTTCTCCATTTCATGTGCCTCGGATGCTTAGTTTCTGTTCATAGGTGGTCATGCTGTTAGCGTAACTAGAGCACTTGAAAAGAGGGATGGGGCAATGAAAATACAGGGGATGCAAAAAAAGGTAATTTTTGCTCTCCACTTTCAACCCCACATTAGTCGAACTTCGGCAAATTCCGACTTGGTGTTTTTATCCCTAAAGTAAAGAGCAGACCTCCGTCTATCAATGTTTTCCGTTACAGCCTTCTGCACGAGCAGGAACGGTTGCTTGTTCCGAGTGAACAAGATGTGTCACCTCAGCTGGTCAAAATCCGAAACTTCGTCGCCCTCGTTCACAACCTTGCTAAGTCCGTTGATTATGGGTACCTGAGGGGATCCATACTGGGTGGTGTTCTTAAATATTCCGTTTTTCCGGGTTCCCAACGCCCTTCGTTTCCAAGAGCCAGAATGTGCCATTACCACTGAAACCCCTCCGGGTCAGGTTTTAGGCATGAAAAACGATACTTCGGGTCATAGCAGCCTTGTCCAAGCAGCAAGGGCTCTGTGACTTCCATGATCGGAAGGGCCAATCCTTAGGAAGCTTTCCACAAAAGACCTCCCACGGAACCTGGATCCACAGTTTTATGTGGACCTTGATACCGTAGGTGCTCTGAAGCCCGACTGCGCCGCTTGAAGGCTCCATAATTTTATGTGAGTGAAAGTAGTGAGTCTCAGCCTATTCTCGCTTTTAGAGGAACGTTTCGAGAATATTTTGCCCCACTACTTTTATCTCTTTCGTCTCCCTATGTTTTGTATAACAGGCGGATGTGGGCCGTGAGCAAAATTACTTTTTTTGGGCACCCCTTGTAGTGAAAACTTCAGTGATAACATCCACCAGTTTCCCGTACGAAAGTACCCCGGAATGACTAATTCTGTGGATTACCGAATTACCTCATCGGATCACGTCAGAGATGCCAACTTTTGAATTGTGTGCGAATGAGCCGCGAAGGATCAGCTTTAAAAAAAGAATTATCAGTTAATCAGAGCGCAGATTGAGTGCAAAGTTCACTTGTAGCTACTCCTTTACTTTTAAATCATATGTACACCAGTTGAGCTGGTGCACGCTACTGTGCGCTGCTTACGGTGATGTTATGACGAGTGGATCTGATCGAAGCGGCTGATATGGCTACTAAGGTGATCACTGTAATCCTGTTTTATTAATTGCGCTTTTTGGACTGTGTATGGAAGAAGGGTACTGTTCAAAGTTGTATACGTCGATGTCGGTACCCATACTAAAACCCACCTTGCATGGCCGTGAGTCGCTCGCAGTAGTATGCGCCAGCTCAACTAGCTCAACATAAACGTTAACGAATTTTGGACGCTTTAGCGGTCGATCGTTTTTGTTACATTGATACTAGAAAACGAATGAAATGTGCTCAGTTAGTTAGGATCCGTTATTTAGGCCTGCTGGCCAAAGATAAGGAAGTGCTTTGATAGCACCGATCATAAGCTATTTACAACCACACTTCACTTCACCATGTGTGTGCCCTGAGACGCAGTTGAATTCACTGGATGGACTCCCTGATTCTGCTGCGCTTGACTGATTCATACCTTCTGTATTCATGCAGACGTTTCTCGCATACGTGTGGGAGCGTTCTGCATGGTGCACTTGGTATCCTGCATTCAGTCCAGCCAATTTGCATTCTAGCGAGTGGGAGGTTCATGGGAGGCAATCCGGGGTCGTCTTCAACATTAAACCCCCCGTCCACTTCGGAATAGCCTGGCTAAGTATCCAGAGTAGACCCAGCCCCCACGACAGAGCCTGGCAAGGTATTCGTGGGTCTCCGTCTTGCCGAGAACAGCAATAGGAATGGGCCTCATTCCCCTGAACCTGAATGAGCCCCCAATACGGTAGCGTTGGGTAGGACCGCTCGGGAGAGGCTGCTAAAATCTCAGGGCTACAACAGGCTGCCTTAATCGAGAAAGACTAACCAGGAAGGGCTTTTTACTCCCCATGGAACTTCGAATAGGGACCCCTACAGATCGATAGAGCTTCGAACGCTGATTACAAATGTGAAAACTAAAAGTGCTACGGGCTGTTCGGAAGCGAGTTAGGAGGGGTCAGAGTTTACCTGTGATTTACCTGTGATATCTCGTTGGCGAGGCACTTTCTCATCAGAACAGCCGTTGCTCAAATATAAACGGCCACCGTGGCTGAGTGGCAGTGTTGCGGATCTGCAAGATGAGGGTCGAGGGTTTGCTCCCTGCTCGCGACGATCATTTTGCATTTCGTGTTACATGGCCGGAAAGTGCTTTTATTCCACCTGAACCTTTCCTTGTACTGGTACTTATCACACCCATCATTTACTCTGCCACTTTATTTATAACTACTAACAACACTCACAAGGGAAGAATACCAAGTCGAAGAGAATCCCGCATCTCACGAATTAGGCGTTGTTGCGTACAAAGATTATGATATTCGTGCACAGGGGTCGAATTACCCCTCTTTGCAAACTTTCAGCCCAATCCAGTTTTTGGTCCAACTTCGGAAAATTGGGGGTGGCCAGGGGATAGAGTGGTAGTTTTCGATTTTCTTTTACAGAAAACCCTGCAACCTGGACAAGATAGCCTACACATACCTTTTACAATTGCTCATCGCATTAAACGTACGAAACAAGCGTCAAAGAGGAGCATTTCCCAGGCAAGGGTCAACGACTTCTCCTTTGTTCAATGTGCTGCCACCCAATAGCCCATGAATTTTTGTAAAATTAGGTCAAATTCTCGAATTGGCTAAAAACTTGTCTCCTGGAGTAATTTGATTCCCTCAACACAAAAATCACACTGATTTTGCATGAGAACGAGTGGCGCGCGCGTTATGGGCTTCCGAACGTACCCTGTAATAATATTATGCATTCAGGTAAACGTGTGGACAATGAGACACAAAATGCCAAAAAAATCTTCACCGGCGGGGAGCAACCACTACACCCCTATGCTGCAGATCCTTACTAGAACTACCAGCAAGCCACGGCGGCCGTTGATAGCTCAACAACACCCGTGCCGACGGCAAAGTGCCTCGCCAATGAGATATCACGAGCAAACTTACCCCCTCCTAACTCGCTTCGGAGCATCCCGTAGCACTTTTAATTTTCACAGTCGTAATCAGTGTTCGAAGCTCTATCGATTGATACGGGTCCTTATTCGAAGTTCCATGGAAAGTAAAAAGCCCTTCCTGGTAAGATGACGATCTATACTTACAACGCACGAACTCTTGCATCGGAAGGGAGTATCGAAGATCTGATGATGCAAGCTAGGAAGATCAAGTACGGCATCATTGGACTGACCGACACGAAGAGGTATCGCCCTACACGCCGTGTACGAGACTGGTTAAGAACTTTTCCTTGTAACATGCGACAGGAGAGGCGTTGGTGGTGTGGGCATCCTCGTCAACACGCCCTTGTCCATGAACATCGATTCGAACGAAAATCTAACAACCCGAAACGAGAGCTTGCGATTGAAGAGATGCGGTTCAATCCCTGCTTTGACCATGTTCGTCGCCTACGCACCAACATCAAGCTATGACGAGGACGAGCTCGAAGCATTTTATGTGGAATTGGAGAAGTTCAATAAGGAGGATCACACCTTCTCCAAGGTAATCGTCGGCGACCCCAAGCCAAGATCGACCCCAGAAGACCAGACAATGAGCTTCACATCGGGACTGACGGAACGGAATGGAGTGAGGAGGGTGAAAAGCTGTCTGAGTTTGTCATTTCGATTAACTCCATCCGTGATAGGTCACAATTCCAGAAGCCCTCTCATCTGCGATGCGAATCACCCAGTGGACAATTCCATAATGAAATTGATCACGTCATCTTCAATTGAAGGTTAAGCCTGACCGACGTCGCCGTTGTTCCGAAGTTCTATACGAGATCAGACCATCGACTCATCCGCGCAAAATTCCTCTTTCGACATGTGGAGAGAGAGCTGCGAAATTCAAGGAGCGAAGACCCAAGACAGTCCAACTGGGAACACTTCTCGAACGTCTTTCTCGCTAGTGTATGGAAGGATTCCGTTATGGAAAACATCGAAGACAAGTACAACCGGCCCGTTAAGCATCTTCACAATTGTGCCTGGAGGATAGAGAGTTTTATAGTCACCAGGAGGCGTCTCTCTTCGAAAAATCTCGAGTTGATACGCCAACGTGGAGTAGCACGGGCCGCAGGCGACTGCCAACTGACGTCCGAACTTGGTCGTCCGAATGAAGAGAGGCGACAAAAGAAGATCTCAAGGAAAGAAGGGCAGCAGTGCTGGCTGAAGCAGCAGAGGTTGGGAGAAGCATCCGCAATGCCCGCCGAAATTTCGCCAGCTAAAAGACCGAAATGACCGGTCTCCGGCGTCCGGGTGGTACAGTTACTGCTTCCCGAAGGGCAGTGGAAAAGGTCATCTGTGACTTCTACTCGGATCCCTCCGATAGCCATGTCCAACTGCCTAGGAGCAATCTGAAACAGGATAGATATGTCGTACCATCAGTTCTCCCTTGTGAAGTCCGACACGCCATTCCGTTGATGAAGTGGTACAGCACCCGGCCCCGACAGGATCAGACCGGAGCATCTGGAGAATTTCCCGCCAGTTACCGTCAAAACACTGGACTCTTCACACGCTACCTGTCGGAATGAAGGTACCCACATCGTGGAAAACCAGCAGGACTGTGTCGCTGTATAAGAAGGGAGATCCACACGACATTGGCAGTATCGTCCAATCTGCCTGCTGTCTGTAGTCTGCAAGCACTTCACTCGTGTCATCTTGAATAGGATCAGTAGAACTTTAGACGAAGGACAGCCATGAGAGCAAGCAGGGTTCCGGAGAGGATTCAGTGCAATCGGTCACATCCACACGGTCACTAGACTCATAGAAGTGTCCAGTACAAGATGCCGTTATGTCTCACATTCATCGATTTGAAAAAAACCTTCGACTCCGTTGAGACAGAAGCGGTTATCAAAGCCCTGGGAAACCAAGGTATGCCTACTCAGTATGTAGGAGTACTTCGTGAGCTTTACAGCAACTTCACGACCAGGATCTCGCCATTCTACAAAGACCTCATCATCGACGTGAAGAGAGGGGTTCGACAAGGCGACACTATCTCGCCTAAACTATTCAGCGCCGCTCCTGAGAACGTCATGCGTCAACTGGAATGGGAAGGAATGGGAGTGGAGATCGATGATCGGCATCTATACCACCTCCGCTTCGTTGACGGAACTGTGCTAATAACACCAACAATCCAGAAAGCGGAACGGATGCTAGCCGATTTCGAGTGGGAGTGAGGAAAGATCGGTCTACAACAGAAGCTGACGAAGACGATGTTCATAAGAAACGGATAGGTACCTGATACCCCATTCACGTTCAAAGGAACTAACATCACCGAATGCTTTAGCTATGTGTACCTAGGTCGGGAAGTCAATATGATGAACGACTTGGCACCAGGGCTGAGCACGAGGAAAAGAGCGGCTTGGGGAGCCTTCCAGCCATTGAAGGAGTAGTGAAGAAGACGAAAAACATCCGGCTGAGCGCCCATCTCTTCGATTGTGTTGTCTTTTCTGCCCTAGCATACGCCTCAGAGGCTTGGACTCTACGTAAGCAGGAGGAGCGCAGTCGGCGTCATGCAACGCGCCATGGAAACGATGACGCTCGAAGTATTTCGATACACGCATGTGTAGAGGGGATTCCGGCGTTCCGAACCCGTCGTCGATCAAAAATCAGGGACGCCGTCGTATTTGCAAAGGAGTCGAAGATTTGATGGGCCGGACACGTTATGCGATATCGCGATGGCCGTTGGCTAGAGCGGTTTCCGATTGGATCCGTCGGGACGTCAAACAAACATCTGGACGACTGCCGGCCCGATGGTCAGACTTCACGAAAGCTCTGCGCGAAAGAAATGAGACGCTACGTGTCGTTGGAGCCAGAAACGTTCACTGGACTGCTTTGGCTCGTGACAGGGTGGTCATCATCGAGACTGGATAGTTTAGAGATTGATTGTCGTGTGGATTTCGTGGCAGAACAAGCCACATGATTAATGGTTTTCCGATAGAAGTTCATTTTTTAATTTTTACTTTTGCACAATATACAAGGACAGCTTACTAGGAAATGTCGTCGATGCGTAAAAGGTTCAGTGCTACATTATTCAAGAGGATTCTGTAGAAGCCGCTTTCGGAGATGGTTTTCAAGAAGTACTCACCCCAAATGAAATGATTTTCCTCCTTACTCCTTATAGATACTAGTTGTGCATCTTGTCTCTTGCAGGCCTTGTCTGCTTCAGCCCATGTTTTTTTGTCTCGATATACCTAAGTATTGGATCGTGAGAACTGTACATCATTGATAAAGTAGCGAATTGTAGTACACTGTTAAATGTTCTGAGATGTTTACGGCTCGCAACAGTCGCAGCAGCTAGCTTGATAATAGGTCTTTTTTTGATTAAAAACCAAATTTTTAATCTATTTTAGGGTGGTATCAGTTGTTTTGAAAAGGCACGTTTCAAGGTTGCAGGCCCGTCAAGACTTTAGTATTGCAGTCTCCTTCGTAGTTAGATAGTTCAACTCACGTCACAAGAGCAGCTCCATTATTGAGGTGTGAGTGCGAGTATCTGGAGGGTGCAGAGTCAAAGGAGCCAGCACGACCCTATCATGGAGGGCTGGCCTGCTCATTCTAGATGTGATAGTCAACAACATGGAAAGGATGACCTGCTATTTATGCGGGAGAAATTCCAGTAGTGAAGGAAACGTGCTTAAGGAGAAGCAGGTGGTATCGCATAGTTTCTCTTGGTATCATCCACTAGCAGGAACACACACGAATGCTCACCTTCACGCGGCAATCTCAAACAAGATCGAATGCCAGAGAAGCTTCTTTGTTAGTTTTGAGAGATTTTCCTCAAAATATTCTCAATTGGCTGAATTTTTCCACCTCTAGCCTCATTGCTTGGCACCTTAACTCAAACAAAACACTCTGGAGCGTGTCTTCGAGACTTCTCGTTGCGATGAGGGTTCTTTCGAAGTGAGGGAAAGAGAGGTCGACTACAGGAAGATTGTGACAGGTAATGAGTCTAACAGCCAAGGTGAATGTAGGTGAAACCAAACGGGAGACTTTTCTCAAATTTCCAGTCTTAACGAGGATTCAGATAAACTCCGCATGCGAGTGCCGCTCGAGTTAAAAGAAGCATAACAGAATCGTGATTCCAAAGTATGGTTCGACCAGCCTCCTACTTGGGAAGGAGCTGGCAATCGTTGGAATCTAATGGCGAGGTAAGAATGTTCGTCTCAATTATTGCGCCATGATCAAGATCTAGATCTCCAAAGCCCAATGTGCATGCAGCGAGAGCTACAGCCAGCAATTTACCCTTCCCGTCCATTGCATTGTCCATGATCCGGGAAACCATTGCAGAGAGCAATTTTACCAACTTCATTAACGCACTGAGCTCAACCCTTTCCATTGTTGCACGGGGGTACTCTTACACGACAGGTCTTAGTCGCACTCTATACAAGAAACCCCTAGAAATTGAAATAGTCTCAGATACGAGTCTGTGACACAGGAGTTGCCTTTTGCCTGATTTGCTACGGTGTCAAACGTGCTGATAAGTTCCCACGATGGCAGTGCTTTGAAACCTAATGCAACGTTGAAAAGGATACAACAAATTTAATGCCCTCTAAATTGGCAGTAATGTGTAAAGTACAAACGGGCATGTAAGCATGTGTTTTTCAAGAGATGCTGATTGTATCCCTACTTATTTGAGTGCACAATTTATGTTTATCAAAAATACTTGCATGAAATTGGTACTATAGAAGAGCAAGAACTTTCGTACCTACTTGCTCAACTAGTATTCAGAGGGGGATTATGGTGTCAAAATAAGGGCAGCCCTTCGTCCTTGCCATCCGATCAATCAGATAGTTATCCTGCTATTTTGGAACGCTACCGTATGATCCTACTTTATATAATCGGTTAAGTGTATCTGTTGGTGTGTGTGTCTGTTTGAGCGGAAATTCATATTTCGCGTCGCAGCAAAGGGATCCTGGTTTTTAGATATGATATAGGGGGTGGTAAGGGGATCCCAGTGGTGGTGGAGCGAAAGTGATAGCAGCTGATAAGGGCTGATAAGGAACCTCGAGAAGCTGATGTCGCCTAATTCGTTTTGCCTTTTGAGTCGCTCCTAGAGCGCCCACCCTCATGGATGGTTTGAGGGGTGGAACGGACAGGCTAATGTCGCCAAATCCGTTTCGCTCTTCTGGCTAACATTGGGATGTTGACACCCACAGGTATCACATTGTACGGGACCTTATTGGTGACCGATAACGGTTTACAGAGGCTGATAAGAGCCGTTAGGAAATGGGAAAGGGATAAAATCCGGTACACCGCTTACTACCACTATACTGCTGTAGTAAATGCATGTGATGCTCAACATCACTGGGTGAACATATTTTGTTTGTGTTCTGATATCTGCTACCGATGTGTCGACCGCCAAATCCTAGCGGTCTATACATCGGTAGCAGATCCTAGCCTAGCGTTCCAAATAGTGGTGCATGTTCTTTGATACTGCGATCTAGGGGATGATAAGACACGATCTAGATTTGTGATAGCAAAGCAAGTCATTCATTCTTTCATGCGGTGCCAGCAACAATACTGGGTATCAACCGTTAGACTGTGTAAAATTCCAAATAGTGGTGCATGTTTACAAAAACGATAAGCATCGATAACTGGCATATGGATCTACCACCAGTTTACCATTTGATGCAGTTTAATTCAAAACGGTCGATCCTTGAAGTATCTAAGCTCCCAATAGTGACCACTTCAGCCGAGAGGCTGACTGATTAGTGGATTTATTCACGTCATTTCCTCGCACATGGGTTCTACCTTGCCGTGGTGCGCGACCTTGTAGCGAAGGCTGGAATACCCTACTGAGTAGGGTTAGGCCGGAACCCCATACTGGCCTTCACGACTGAAGAACCCAATTGCTCAAACTCATGGTAGTGCGGCCGCTTCCTTGAGCGACAGGAACGCCCCAGCGAGGCTATCCTGTGGGACACAATTTGCTCAAACCACTTCTACCACTTCTAACCATTGTCTTAGTACCCTGCAGGCTGTTCCTGCCCAGTCCGATAGCGCTGAATATGCAAACAGCCAAAGGCGAAGAAATCTCAGGGCCCAAGGCTACCACAGGAAATCAACCACAGCGAGCCATCTGATTGCTTGCACACACAATTGTCGCAGCATCAGTTTGGTCGCTCAGCTTTCGGCACTCATTGATGAAGCTCAACGGATCAACTACGATATTATCGGACTCTGTGAAACGGAGAGCAAGGAATCTATGTCTTCCACTTGGACGAAGGAGCAGCTATTTATCTTGGTGCACGGAAACCCGGTACAACATCTGGAGGAGTCGGCTTCATCGTGGCACCGCGGTTCGCCAAATATGTCACTAACGTCACGTTCTACGGACATCGACTAGCGAAGCTGACCGCCTCTCTCTCAAAGGATACTGACATAGCCGTAAGACAAGTGTATGCACCGACCACCGATGAAGGAGATTTGGAGCACGAGGAATTCTACGAAGAAATTGCCGACCTTGCAAGGTCGAGAAACTGTTCATACGTTATCATCAGTGGTGACTTCAATGCAAGAGTAGGCTCACGGAATGCTAGCGAGATCTGTGTTGGACCGTACTTAGATGAAGAACGAAACGAAACTGGGGAGAAGCTGGTAAACTTCTGTGGAACGTTCCATTTCTATCACGGAAATAGCCTATTTTACAAAGCACGACATAGAAGGTGGACGCACATCGCCCCGAACGGACAGCACCTCCACGAGCTGGACCACATCCTTTGCAATCGCAAAGCAATGACAGACGTGGTCGTTGTACCTTCATTCAACATTGGCAGCGATTATCGCCTGTTGACAGCTCGTATTCACTTCGATCGTGGACGTACACGCCTTACTCGCGTCTTGTCCAAAAGACCACCTACAAGTATTCTCGACACAGCTGCCGCAGGCACGATGGCAATGGAAGAAAATTTCGCGATGCAAGAGGATCTCGACAACGACTACGAATCGCTTGTGAACACAAAAAGTGGTATAAGGAATCGCTGTCGCCACAACGCTCCCACTCACCACTGGTGCCGCATCTCCTCGCCTACACGGTCTCTGCTAAAGACAAATGGATCGCAGCGCCCATCTTGTGGAGTACCGATCCTCAGCAGGTTGTGCAGGAGAGAAGTCATCGAAGACCATATCAACTACAACCGTACCAGGTTGCTGAGGGCGGCCGAGAAGAAAAGCAGTCTAAGGAGTGCTAGAAGAAGCTTGGCCGAGTGCCACCTGACAACTTCGTGCTTGAAGGGTCCCGTTGGCACCCGTTCTTCGTCGAAGCCGGAATCGGAAGGATTGCTTGTCGGATTTTACTCCGATCTTTACAAATCAAGCCACGCACTCGCGCCGGAAAGTTCGGATACTGGAGAAGACGTTCTAGCTATCTTGTCTTCAGAGGTGCGTGATGCCATCGATAGCATGCTTTTGGGGAAGTCGCCTGGCAGTGATGGTATCACAGTAGAACTCCCACGAGCTTGCGGTACGCCACTATACTCAGCAGTAGCAGCGGGATACACGCGTTATCCAACGGAGTGCGAGGTACCAACTGCTTGGAAGCGATCAAAAACAGTTCTACTGCTCAAGAAGGGAGGCAAAGAAGACTTGTCAAATTACCGCCCTATCACTCTACTGCCAGTGCTGTATAAAGTCTGCACCCGCTGTATCCTAAACCGTATATGAAGAATTTTAGACGAGGCACAACCGGTCGAGCAGGCAGGATTTCGCCGAACCTTCAGCACCCTAGACCATATCACTACGTGTTGTCGCTTGTTAGAGGTAGCTCGTGAAAATCAAATGCCTCTTGTCCTCACATTCATGGACTATAAGAAGGCTTTTGATTCTGTGGAACCAACCTATATATGGAATTCGCTGGAGGAACAGGGAGTGGAAAGACGGTATATTTGTGCTCTACAACGGTGCTATACTGGCTGTATAACAACCATACAACCTTTTGCAAATGATCTCAAGGAGACTTCGGCAAGGAGATCCGATCTCGCCAAACCTGTTCTCGGCATGTTTGGAGTCCGCCATATGTCGGTGTGATTGAACCGATTTTGGTATCAATATAGATGGCAAGAAGCTAAATCATCTCCGGCTCGCGGATGACTGGTGCTGATCACACATACGACAACGGACGCATCGGAAATGCTTAGCAGCCTTAACCGTGAGGGAGCCAAGGCGGGACTCGCTATCAACGTCGCAAAGACGAAGGTTATGCGGAACATAGTCGCTCCACCAGGCGTAGTGCACCTCAACGGGTATGCACTCGAGGAAGTAGCGGAATATGTATATCTAGGCCGGTCTCTCAATATGAGAAACGACCTCAAGACGGAGATCCAGAGACGTCGAAAGGCAGGTTGGTCTGCATTCAGTTGCATCAAGAGTGTGATCGATGACATCAAGGACATTAAACTTCGAGCCGAGCTGTTCAATTCAACTGGGCTACCAGCGCTGTGCTACGGATGCGAGACCTGGACACTGACGGCGTCGATTGAAAAACAGTCGAAAACGATACAGGCTTTACTCGAACGGCGGCTGCTGGGGTTCAGGCTTAACCGGCAACGGGAACTTGACCTGCACATCTCCGACATCAGAGCAATGTCTAGAGCAAAGGATGCGCTCGCAGATGCTGACGAATCAAAACATCGCTACCCAGGGCATCTGATGCGGCGTACTGATGGCCGATGGAGTGCTGCCACTATACGCTGGTACCCAAGAAAGCGCACGCGCTCAGGCGGCCGACCGCCTATACGATGGTTCGACTCGATCGCACTCAGAAACAATGTCGTTGATCCAGCTTCATTACAGCTGATTGCTCATTGGACGACTGTGGCGCAAGATCGTTACAAACGGAATAGAAGTTGGGACTCGCGCAAAGCCATCGCTTGCTGAGGAACGGGTCGCCTATGTAACCTGAGTAAGTAACTCACGTCATTCCTAAGGCAGCGTTCATAGTTTTGGAATTTGCGTTTTTGCGTTTTTGCGTTTTTGTGGAAAGAAGAATAGATACGTACCGATTTGCGTTTTTGCGTTTTTGCGTTTTTGCGTTTTTGTGGAAATGCGGATAAAGCATTAGATACGTATCGATTTCCATGCCACGAAGAGACGAGAGGATTAGAGAAAGGAGAGTGTGGAATTTGCGTTTCTGCGTTTTTGTGGAAATGCGGAATTTGCGTTTTTGCATTTTTGTGGAAATGCGGAAAGGGATAAGATACGTATCGATTTGCGGAATTTGCGTTTTTGCGTTTTTGTGGAAATGCGGAATCGTGGAATTTGCGTTTTTGCGTTTTTGTGGTTGTGGAAAGAAGATTAGATACGTATCGTTCTGCGGAACTTGCGTTTTTGCGTTTTTGTGGAAATGAGGTGGATAAGATACGTGTCGATTGCTTCGTCAGCGAACGTGGATGATAAGACAAAGCACTTTCTACACTGAAGGAACAGACTGATCTTATACATTGCTTTTTCAGCAGTTTTTCCCTTCTCGTTCACTCTTTCGTACTCTCGATCATTCGTTTTTGATATGTCACTTTCGTCTGCTGTCACACTGTAGTGTGTCTTTGGGTGGCGTGCAAGTGTTCCGAACAGCGTGCAGGGAGTTCATGTCAGCAGTGCTGCGGAGAGTAATAACGATGAAATCAAGATTCTTGTGAGACTAAAAAGATATAATACGGGCTGTCACAGACCAGCCCCCCCCCCTTCATCATAGATCGTTTCTGCTTTCAGTGAGAATTTGTATCTAATTGAAGATGCCCTAACTTGATTATTTGAATTACAAGTTTTCCATCTTTATTACATATTTACCTTTACGAGTATCTGCCTTTATTCTTCGACGCTTATCCGTGACATGAGTGGACCAGCTACGTAGCCAAGATCTTGAATAGGTAGTAAATCAATCCTCTCGTGAAGTAAGCCCACTCATGGGTGTCCTGACCCCACAGTAATCATCGGAACTCTTGCAACACACCCTTGCTAAGATGAATCTTCAATAACGTCTGACTTTTGTATAAGAAATTCTTAGGGAATGAAGTAGCAGACTTGTTCCGAATCGGTTCTAGTTCGTAATTGACAATCCACCTTAGCACAACCGTGTGACATTCGATTTTGGAGAGAAACTGTGCTTCTCACAAAATTATGTCTATATCCCTGCACGAAAATGGCAGTTTTTCTTCAAAGTCGACTAAAACCATTTATCAAATGTATATAAGCTCTTATCCTTATATCCTTATTTATATAAGCTCTTCCCGAACTCAAGAAAATGAGAACAAATAGCTCATCATCATCCGTTCAACCGCTCGCAAATGATGAGCTGCGTGGAATGACACGCACCGCGCACGTGGCTTCCACGCTTTCCACATTTCCACATTTCCACAAAAACGCAAAAACGCAAATTCCACAATTCTGCATTTCCACAAAAACGCAAAAACGCAAATTCCACAAATCGATACGTATCTACTCTACTTTCCACAAAAACGCAAAAACGCAGTTTTCCTAATCGATATGTATCTACTCTATTTCCACAAAAACGCAAAAACGCAAAAACGCAAATTCCAAAATTATGAACGCTGCCTAAACATAGATCAAATATATTAGTGAAAGGTAACAACCACTAAATCATCTGGCCTGCAAAAAATGGTGACCTTCCTCAGCGGTGATATCTTCGATATCGCTTAATAACTATCACCTATATGTAGAAAGTAGGTGTAGAAAGTAGGCTCAGCAAAAAGTCGACATCTATCAATTCCCCATCACATAAGTCTGTTGAGTTAAATAAACAATGAATAATCCGCACAGTACTGTGCGATAGCCCAACTGGTATCATTTACAGCATTAATTTTTGCCTACAGACTACTGTATTGCAAATGAAACTACTCGATGACGACTTCGATCTAATGACATACAAAAAGACTATGCTTCGTTGATGGAGGAGCGAGCGTTGAGTGATTATATCAAAGAGCATCTGCTATGGGACTCTGTCAAACATACGAGATTAATTTGTACAATAGGACCAAGCCACAAAGAACCTATACTGAAGAGGGAAGATAATTCTTTTTCGCCGAAGTTCGTAGCTATTGCATCACGCTTGATTTTGCTATTATTTTAGTTTCTCAACTAGGGTTTGTCTTGTGAGAGCTCTTTCATCTTCTTGGAGCGGGCAAATTTATTCGTATCATCTTTCTGACCTCTCCCAACTCGGAGAAGATATCGTTGAGGAGTAGCAATGTGTTCTCACCTTGTGAGCCTTTTCGTATCTTCCAAATATTGTCCAGCCGTCCTGGTATATCGCTTCGAAAACTGGTCTAACATTGGATCTTCCATCGGAAGCGGTAGATATACCAGGAACACTCGCCAGAAACACTACCAGAATTGAAAGAACACGAATTGTCATCTCCAGCTGAAATAATGCCTAAGCCAGTGTCAATCAAACATTTGAGAGAGCGCCACACATTTTGATTCCTTTCGAAATGGTAATGGTATTAGAATGGTAGCGATCTGACCTATACCGAAACTTCAAGGAATATTTGGAATCCGCCTACATTTTGTGAAAAGTCGACGCCTCGCGACGGATTAATCCGTCGCACCGTCATAACTTCGCGTCATAACGCACTATGAATCGATTGGTTATCGATTTTTTATTGGACCACATTTTCGGGATCAGCTCGTCAAACTTCACAAGAAAGTACTGTTGGTTTTTAGTTTTCTTAAGCTCGATACTAGGCATTTTTCACATTCTGAGAAGCTTGAGAGAAATTTTCTCCGAAATCTGATAAGGTGGCGTGAAACCTTCACATTTTCGATCTAAGCTCACATTGCTGTTGGTTTTGAAGTCTTAGTGATTACAGAACAGTCGCTATTCTTTAAAATGGCCCTAACAGCGCTCCATTTGCACACACTGTTTTAAAAAAACCATTGTTCAGCTTATTTTCAGGCGCAATCAAATGTACGCCGTTCGATCCCCCAAGAAGAATGCTGCTAATTGACCATAAAAATCTTTGCCGTGATAAATTTGTTATCTCCCTTCCAGCCTTTTCCATTTGTGGATCGACGTTTCGATCTCTTGTCGGCTGCGTGCGATTCATGCACGCCCATGGGAGAGCGGTTACGACCGATGATGTTTTCCTACTTCCCATCGACTTTTCCCGCCGGCCAGAGGAGGGCGGGACCAGCCTTGGCCTCTTTCTGTGGATTTTCTTTCCTAGAGAATTCTCATGCCCAATGAAGTACTCCCGCCGTCTCCTTTTGACCTCGGCTGGTTTCTTCAAAATGGTAATCTCGCCGCTCTTTTTAGCTTTTATCACTCGACATAAATTTTTGGGGTGGCTGGATGCCGAGCTCTGGCTAGCCTAGAGACGAGTTCTTCTGCCTCTCTCTCCTCCTTTCGTATAGGGCATCCATTTCCATTTCGTAATCTTTACTTTGGTCACACCTGCTTTGGCAAGCCTTTTGCAACGTTTTTAGGTACCAGGTTTTCTGGGCTCTCCGCTTTCTGCCAGCGTTTGTATGCTTCCTTCTTCGGCTCCATTACTCTCTGAGCCTTTTCATCCCAGAATAACGCTGCTTTGTCTCCTTTGAAGCCACCCCGGATTTCTCCCAGTGTTTCCTCTGCGCATCTCAAAATTACCTTTCAAGGGAGGTCTTTCAGGTCATGACGCGCTTTTGGAAAGCGGTTTTTTCTATCATATGGTGGTACCTACATGAAACATATAACTAACTTTCATTTTTGCTGAGCGATCCTACGAAAGCCAGAAAAGGAGTAAAAAATTTTTTCCCAAAAAGGCGATTTTAACCCACTTATTGTAACGCATACTCCTTGTAACCTTAACCATGTGCAGATCCGAAGGTGTTCTTCTATTTCACATCCAAAACAAAGCCAAATACGGGAAAAAAAATACGATCTTGCCTCCACCATGTACTAAAAGTGTGCAGCAGTTTCACAACGGTTCCCCGATGTGGATATGATGCAGCGATTGGATGGCCTACTGGTTACGACGATGGATTCTCAAGCGGTCGTAAGGGATGGGCTGGTGATTCGGGTTCCGGCCCTGCCGAGGTTTTGCATTAGTTTTTGCCTTCACTTTTTTCATCTTCAGATATGTCTGTTTATGCCAAATGACAATGATTTTCGTTGACAGCATACCAAAATGACTCTATTTACGAAATGTCAATGAATTTGATGATGTGACCTTTTTGGAAACGAAAGGGCTCGTAGCGCTCGAAACTCGCGATTACGCACAAAATGAGTGCCATATTCGTGTTCAGGGGGTCAAACTACCCTTGGAGACACATTTCTAGCCAATTCCAAATTTTGACCCTAACTTCGAGAATGACGTTTGGTCATGGATACATGTTGCCCTTTCTATTTGTGGAAGTGAGTAACTAACAGAATCGCTGAAAAACAGTGGAATATGCATAGCATGGATGCCTATCGATATAACTTGACCAACCAAGCAGCAAGTAAGATAAATAGTCAGGATTTCTTGACAAATGATACCGTCGTCTTATTCGTTGAACGTGCAGTCGAAGGTATACCAATGCCCAAGCCAAATTTTGAAACTTACTCCTGGGGGTAGTTCGACCTCTTGAACACGAATATCAAATTCGTTTCACGCAAAAACGCCTCGTTCGTGTGCTTTAAGCGCCGAAAGGCTAAAAAATTGGACTGTCTTGCTGAAAACTGGCAATAGGGGGCAGTTCGGAAATCTAAATGTGATTACAGCACTTAATCTTCATATTCAAATGCTTACAAGCCCAAAAACTGTAAATCTAAGTTTTACAAAAATTTGTCCTCAGTGGGGATCGAACCATCAACCCCTTTTTTGGCATTCGTAGGGCCGCTCAGCAAAAATGGACATCAGTTATATGATTCTTGTACGCACCCCCATACATGCAAAAAACAGCTTTCAAAAAGCGCGTCATGAGTTGGAAGACCTTCCTCGTTAGCTGCTTTGATCCAGAATCCTGGGTGGGTCCGATAAGGTCTGAAAATCTATTTCTAGTTTCCTTCTCTTGGGATCGCCCCTTTTCCTATGTGCAGCTTTCACTACCTGATTCTCCATTCAGCGTGAAGGTTAAACGGATTCAGCACATTCTTTGTGAAATTCAGAGTCCCAGCTTTACTGCGTGCAAGATATGAATTTGGGAGGAAGCACGCACACATACACACCACACACATACCACACACACACACCACACACACAGAGACAAAAACACATGCAAACACACAAACACACATGCAAACACACACACAAACACACAGAGCAAATTATCCTACTCCATATAACCAGTTGGGCTATCGCACAGTACTGCGCGAATTATTCACTATTTATCTAACTCAATAGAATTATGTAATGGGAGAACGGTCGATGTTGACTTTTTGCTGAGCATCCTCCATATAGGTGGTAGGTCCGTATGCCGGTTATCGATGCTTATCGTTTCTGTGAACATGCATCACTATTTCGGATTTCACATAGTCTAGCGGTCGATACCCAGTATTGTTGCTAGCAAGGCATGAAAGAATGGATCGCTTGCTCTGTCATCACAAATCTAGATCATGTCTAGATCATCCATGAGATCGCAGTATCAAAAGACATGCACCATTACTTGGGAGACTAGGAAATAGCGGTCGATACACCGGCAGCAGATATCAGAACATAAACAAAGTATTTTCACCCAATGGTACTGGGCATCAGACGCATTTACTACAGCAGTCTTGTAGGGGTAGTAGGCGGTGTACCGGATTTAATCCCTTCCCCATATCTTGACGGCTCTTATCAGCCCTGTAAGCCGTTATCACTTTCAAAAAGGCACCATAAGGTCCCCATACCCTGTTATACCTAGGTTAACATTTCACTGTTAGCCAGAGGAGCGAAACGAATTTAGCGAATTTAGCTTTTTGTCGCTCCTTATCGAATCTTATCCACTGTTATCTGTTCGGATCACCTACCATTGATGTGCCCATCCCACCCCTCGAAGAATCTATGAGTGTCGGCAGTCTAGGGTCGACCCGAACGAACGAACTGAAACGGATTAGGCGACATTCGCCTCTCGAAGCTCTTCATCAGCCCTTGTCAACCATTATCAATTTGAATCTCCCAGCATTGATGTGCCCGTCCCACCCCTCAAAACATGGATGAATGTAAGCGCTTTAGGATCTACCCGAAAAGCGAAACAGATTTGGCGACATTAGCTTTTTAAGGCTCCTTATCAGGTTTTGTCACTTTCGGTCCACCACCACTGGGATTCCCTTACCATCCCCTATATCATATCTAAAATCCAGGACCCCATCTCTGCTGCGACGCGAGATATATGAATTTCCGGTCAAACAGACATACACACAAACACACCCACACACCTCAATAGACCCACTTAGCCGATTACATAAAGTAGGATTAGAGGGCAACAATTAAGATACGAACTGGTGTAAGCTTAGGCTGCACCATGCGAACTGAATAGGATTTTTGACGCTCAGAGATCTAGAAGTTGCCACCACGTCAGTTTATACGCATTGTGGCAAACAAAAAAAAAACGCGAATGCGTCGAAATGGCAATTCTTTCAAGTCGCAGATGCGCCGATGCGCCTATTTTCTTGATCAATTCCTATCTTATCGTTAACGCAAATGCATGAAGAATCCCATCCAGTTTTGAATGAATGCGACTTTAAAGAAACACCAGTTGTTTAGTGCACAGTCGCGGAGTACAGCTGTGTGACACAAGCCAGCACGCTGTATCGTGCGATAGCCACGGTACTGGTTGGTGAAAAATCAACGCTTATAATCCAATGACTGGGCGCGATAACGCTCGTGCGGTGTGCCTTTGGGTGGAAAAGCTGTGCATTAAAGGATCCGGAAGGGGACCGAAGAAAGAGGAAGATGCATAGACATGGTCATTTTGTTACGAACATTCAAGGTTGGAAACGATAATCCTGAAAAAACCGGGTTTTAAAGCGCGACGCTGTGGTGTGTATTCGCATTACATTCGCATCACTTCGAATTGCACACACTGACCTTCCGAGTTGTTCGCTGTAGAGATGTCATTTGTTGTCTTGTAGAATGTATTTCATTCAGTCGTGATGATGAAATAAGTATAACGACACACAGCAACAAACAAGCAAAACAATTAATTGAGGAATAAGCGAAAGCGTAAGAAAAAGGTGTAATTACATTTAAAGCCTAATGGATTCTCTTTGACGTTTCGGCAAGGTGTCGTGTGTGCATTGCGGCAACTGGAAGCCACCGCAATCCCATACCGTAACCAGAATTGCTTTCCTCCCTGTGTCTTTAACGTTTTGAATGGAAGTTTTGGATGTTCGCTCAACTTACCCATCTCACTACACTCTACGCAAGTTCTCCTTGTCTTTTCTCTAGTGCTACTTCCACCGGAGCAGCTCGAGTGCAAATTCATGCGCTACAAAACAAACCCGCTCCCTCGCCTCAATGACGCTACGACGTTACGAAATTTCCACTTGAATGCTATGGCAATCAGGTGTTTGCACATTTTTCAGAGAAGTTCCTTTTTTCTGCTGAGTTTAGGAAAAACAGCGTCGTACGAAGAGTACAGTGAGGTTGCGATACACCTCTTATTTGAAAACATCGAAGCTAAAATCACAAACGCATAATTTTTTAGGAGCACGGTGGATAATTCAGGCTTCATCCCGCAAATCCCTGAGGCTGTAATAGTATTTTTTCGTACTTCAGCATTTGACTGCAACGACCGACTGAATTTTCCATAGATGGTGCCGGCTCGGCATTACGCCCTCACTCCTCCGTAGAATTCGACAGCAACCAGGGAGTTGTGGACAAACTGTACGAGAGCATTAAGTGCACTGCTCTCAGCACTGATCAGACGCTGGTAAAAATAGTAAGCACACATCGGAAGCTAACAACATATTGTGTAGAATCCTACTATATATAATCCGCTAAGTATGTCTGTCTGTCCGTGTGTGTGTGTGTGTGTCTGTCTGTCACGAAATTCATATCTCGCGTCGCAGCAAAGCTGGGACGCTGAATTTTACAAGTGATGTAGGGGGTGCCAAGGGAACCCCAGCGGTGGTGGACCGAAAGTGATAGCAGCTGATAAGGGTTGATAAGGAGCCCCGAAAGAAAATGTTGCCAAATCCGTTTCGCCTTTCGGGACGATCCCAGAGCGCCCATATTCATAGGTGTTTTGAGGGTTGGGACGGGGACATTAATGGTGGGTGACCCGCATTGATAACGGTTGATAAGATTCGATAAGGAGCGTAGAAAGGCTGGAGTCGTCAAATCCGTTTCGCTTTTTGCATTGGTCCCGTAGCGTTCATAGTCACAGGTGTTCTGCAGGGTAGGACGGGGACATTGATGGTGGGTGATCCAGCTTGATAATGGTTGATAAGATTCGATAAGACGCGTAAAAAGGCTAGAGTCGTCGAATCCGTTTCGCTTTTCGCATTGGTCCCGTAGCGTTCATAGTCACAGGTGTTCTGCAGGGTAGGACGGGGACATTGATGGTGGGTGACCCGCATTGATAACGGTTGATAAGATTCGATAAGGAGCGTAGAAAGGCTGGAGTCGTCGAATCCGTTTCGCTTTTTGCATTGGTCCCGTAGCGTTCATAGTCACAGGTGTTCTGCAGGGTAGGACGGGGACATTGATGGTGGGTGATCCAGCTTGATAATGGTTGATAAGATTCGATAAGACGCGTAAAAAGGCTAGAGTCGTCGAATCCGTTTCGCTTTTCGCATTGGTCCCGTAGCGTTCATAGTCACAGGTGTTCTGCAGGGTAGGACGGGGACATTGATGGTGGGTGACCCGCATTGATAACGGTTGATAAGATTCGATAAGGAGCGTAGAAAGGCTGGAGTCGTCGAATCCGTTTCGCTTTTTGCATTGATCCCGTAGCGTTCATAGTCACAGGTGTTCTGCAGGGTAGGACGGGGACATTGATGGTGGGTGACCCGCATTGATAACGGTTGATAAGATTCGATAAGGAGCGTAGAAAGGCTGGAGTCGTCGAATCCGTTTCGCTTTTTGCATTGATCCCGTAGCGTTCATAGTCACAGGTGTTCTGCAGGGTAGGACGGGGACATTGATGGTGGGTGATCCAGCTTGATAATGGTTGATAAGATTCGATAAGACGCGTAAAAAGGCTAGAGTCGTCGAATCCGTTTCGCTTTTCGCATTGGTCCCGTAGCATTCATAGTCACAGGTGTTCTGCAGGGTAGGACGGGGTGATTGATGGTGGGTGATCCAGCTTGATAATGGTTGATAAGATTCGATAAGACGCGTAAAAAGGCTAGAGTCGTCGAATCCGTTTCGCTTTTCGCATTGGTCCCGTAGCGTTCATAGTCACAGGTGTTCTGCAGGGTAGGACGGGGACATTGATGGTGGGTGATCCAGCTTGATAATGGTTGATAAGATTCGATAAGGAGCATGAGAAGGCGAATGTCGTCAGATTCGTTTCGCCTTTCGCGCTGATCCAAGAGCGCTGACACTAGTGAGTGTTTAGCAGAGTGGGACGGGGACATTAATAGTGGGTGATCCAAACTGATAATGGTTGATCCAGGCTTCGATCAGGAGCGTGAGAAGGAAAATGTCACCTACGCTTTTGCGGCTAACAGTGGAATGTTCACATTCGCAGGTATTGTAGGGTACAGGGACCTCAATGGTACTGTTGGGTGCAGGGGCCTCAGTGATAACGGCTCACGGTGGCTGATAAGAACCGTTAGAATAGGATGGGATGAAATCCATTACATCGCTTGATACTACTATACGACCGCTTTAGCAAAAGCGTTTGATGCTCAGTGTCATTGGGTGAACATATTTTGTTTATGCTCTGATATCGACCGCTGAATTGCCTAGCGTACGAAAAAATGATGCATTTCTTTTGATACTACGATCTACATTGATAATCATGATACACCTATATTTGTGATAGCAAAGCAAGCGTTTCATTCGGAATCATTGTCCAATGCGGTACTGGCAGCAACACTGTGTATCGACCGCTAGACTATGTGAAATTCCAAACAGTGAAGCATGTTCACGAAAACAGTAAACATCGGTAATCGGGATATGGATCTACCATCAGTGTGTAGAAATTAGATGCTCAACAAGTGAACAAATTGCTACCAGTCGATGCAATCGAATACAAAACTATCGATGTCTAAACTGTCCAAAATCCCAATGATGACCTAAACCAGTTGACTGGCGCACACTACTGCGCGCGATTCATGTCGATGACGTGCGAAATGGGGTCCATGAAAAGCGACTGAAGTATAATAACATCGAAATGCTTTTTTATCACGCCATCTTCTCTGTTTTTTTTTTCAATTCAGTAGCTCAGCTGAAAACAGAGGAAAGAAATTTCCACTCAATTCCATACACAACTGTGGTCGCGCCGATCAAACCCATTTTGCACAACATCGCCATGAATCGCGCGCAGTAGTGTGCGCCAGCCAACTGGTACGACATAATGCAAGTTTGAACGTACCGAGTAGGTGAAATGAGAATGACTCGTATTGGTGGAGAGCTTTATATATCGAGCGATAAGATTGGCCTGACATCCACAGGAGCTTAAATGTGAATCGCCATTTTATCATGATCTGACTGGTTTGGACAGGTAGTGTTCAGAGATGGCGATCACACAAGCGTTTTAGATAATTAGGCAAATGAGCGACTGAGCGATGCTACCACAATGAAGAGGGAATATCTCACAGTGGGAGCTATGCTTGCCAAAGCCTAGGAGGGCAAAGAACTCCTCTCTTCTCTGCTAGAGCATAGGCACAGACGTAGGCTTGAGATTGATCCCCTTCTGACTTCCCGGCACCATTCATATTGCCCATGGCGTCGCTATCCTGTAATCAGAACACTAGATTAAAGGAAGCATTAGGGGAAAGTCGGACGAAAAGTAAAAGAGATAGTGCATATGAAAGTCGAGATGCCTAGTAACAGGATAGTGGAGAAAAACGGATGGAAGTGGCCCAAAACCCGAGAAACAGGACCCCCTTTCCACTGTTGATTCTCGACGCGGACGACCTGTCCGTCAAGAGGGGAGTAGTCTGATCTAGTTTTCCATTGGCATGTTGCCAAGTAAACACAAGGGAATGTTTGGAAATACGACAGCATCTATTTTTTGAAGTGAGCTTCAAGCTAAAACTGCGAAAGCGCGACGCATATCCCCGATCCTGCCTCATCTCCTTGGCCGCTCCCACCCCAATCAATCGGGAATTACGTCATCGGGAGGCAGGACCGCTGTGTCCAAGAGGCGGAACCGCTGCATGATTGCGGCGCTTTGCAGGGTTTCTACAGCTTGGATAGGCGCTTTTTCACCGGGATTTCGCAACAGATAGCCTTCTTAAGCCCAGGACTACCATTTAAGTGACTTCTTGTAGGGATTCCTCCATTACCGCATTACCCCTAATGATGTCTTCAAGGAGATTTATCTTTCGCACAAGCCTAGGATAAGCTTTCAAGCTCGTTTTCTATCGACAACCTCTGATTCACCCAGAGATCTACACCCAGGGCACTCCCAGGTGTCGAGGAAAATGGCCGCTTCAATGCGACCCCCCCCCTCTTCGGGTCCTCAAATGCGCCCCCCCCCCTTTTATAATCTACAGCTCCGTAAGGTTCTATAGTCTCTTTGCTAGGTGTCTCATTGCTGTTTTTGTGTGTTTGCACTGATTGCCCACTGTAAATAAATTTTTATTTTTTCATTCTTCATGTCTGGTCATCGAAACCAGCCGATAGTCAGAAAAACGAAGTCATTCAACCAAAAACACATTTTAATCAATATGTGTGATACGTTGTAGCTTCTTTTCCAAACAGCTTTTCCGCTTCACTCGACGTGCGGATGCGTCGCTCCTGAAAAAAACACATACATTTATACTACTGAGCTTCACTGAGAATAACGAAACGAGAAACCAGATTTAAATGAAAAGCAGGTAGTGATCATCACAAAATCTGCAAGGAAATCAACAAACCTCTTCTCCGATCAGTTTTCAGCCACATTCGACGTACGAAAGCGACACTCCTGAGAAAAGCACATAAAGGAAACTTAAGCAGTACTCAAAAACAACACAGCACATAAACAAAACGAAAAACTCAGAGAACAAAACGAAAAACTCAGAGATCACAAAGTCTGAAATAAAAACAAACAAACCCTTCTCCACAAACAATTTCCAGTTCAGTCCACGTGCCAGCGACGATCTTGAAAAAAAAAAGCACATAAGGGAAACATTAAAAGAAACACTCGAATATAAAACAGCACGTAAACAAAGCGAAAAACCAAAATCAAATGAAAGGCAGATAATATACATCACAAAAACTAAAAAAAACAACAAACCCTTCTTTCCAAACAGTTTTCACTTCAATCCACGTACGAGCGGCGATCCTGAAAAAAAAAATCACATAAAAGAAACATAAAAACACGCAAACATGGAACTCACATAAACAATACGACTAACTATGAAAAACAGTCAACATACATAGCAAAATCTGAAAAAAAGCAACATACCTTGCTACGGCAGCGTCTGGATTTAGACGGCAATGCAAACCTGAAAAAAGGACATGTAATGGTGCTATGGGAGTTAGGGGGGGGGGGTCACTCGACAAAAGCAAAAGTCGCACCCAATTTTCGCTTTCGGGCACTCTCAAGGTTATTTTATGCCTAGATACAGCTAATTAACTGAGAAAACGATTGAATTATCTTGCCATTAGCACAGTACGAAAAATTTCGTTACACTAGGTTAAACAACCACTTACTCGTATTCGCCTAAGCCTAGGGAAAGGGAATCTCTTTTTCCAAGGGTTGGGCTAACATAGGATAAAAGAAAAAGCACGAATTTGCTTCATCAGAATAGTTTCGATGCAGAATTCGAACCCGATTCAGCTAGCGCTATGGCTTCTCTGCGCTCCACCATAGCGTTAGAGACGCAGAGCACAGTGCACTGGCCCCCCTAACTCCCATAGCACCCATGTAATGAGCATAAAAAATATTCAAACACAAGATATCACGTAACCAATATGAAAAACTGGTTTCAAATAAAAAAAACCACAAAGAGAATACCAACTAGAGAATCAAAAACGTGAAAGTCGCGGTAACAGTCGAAACGCAGAGCAGGGCTGCGGCTGCGTCGCGGCGTGCGAATGAAGCGCGCTATTCGACAAAAATGGCTGAAAATCGCGAAAGTAGACCTTGTTGGAACGATCATAACTTTCCTCATTTTTTATCATTAGGGAACTCAGTTGTTTTTTTTGAAAGAACTAGGTTTGCTCTTTCTAATGACTATTTTAGTTGCTTTAAATGTTCAGAAATGAGAGAGGAATGCGAGTCGAGGTTTAGTCGAGAATGCATGAAAGTTGAAAATTGCATGCAGGTTTTTTGATAACTTTTTTCGTGATGGATGTTTTGCAACCACAGTTGTTTTTCTGAAACTAGAGACCTTGCTCTTTCCAACGCACTCTCAAACTCCTTTGTACGTTGCTTAGATCTTGAGCAATGTTAGTCGAGGAAATGTCGAGGAAAATTTTTTTGCCATCGAGAGCGTGAAAGAGTCACACAGAGAGCTTCCAAAACCTCCTCAAAAGCAGCCCCATACTTTCTGAACAACTTTCATGGTAGCAGTGCAGTAAAAACCAACACCTTAGCGCTCTCCGTCCTTGCTCTGGGTATGCGCCATGCCTCCTACTTTCGCAGTAGATGTGATTGGAAGGGCTCGAGTGGTTGGCCTAGTGAGATGATCTCGTGCGGCTATCAGATAGGACATACATTCGTGGCTTCCGCTTTAGGGATCCGCCATGCACTGGCCTCCAGCTACAAGTTGCAGATAACATTGAAAGGATGTTCCTTAGTGCGAGTGATCAGTGAACGCCCTTTGAATGCTCAATGTTCTAGTGAACAGTGAATACATCAGTGCACTTCCCCGTGAACAGAGCAGCTGCAGTCCTCCTCCCCTCTTTTCATCTTTTTTTCGTCGATGTGAATGCGCTGGTAGCGCGTTGCATTGCCTCTGTACTTATGAATTCAATAATATATCTTACTGCAATTCTTATTGGGCCCTTACGGGTCCTTCTCTTGATGAAAGGAGCTATTGCAGTGGTGAAAATCACAGGGCTCGTTTACAGGTAATAGAAGCGCCTCCCATTACAGTTCAGCCGTGTGTGACAGAAGAAAGCATGCATGTGTGACCTTCGTAGAGACAAGAACGGCATTCGTTTTTATAAAACGCTGCTCGACAACGGATACGCATTAAGGATTCCTCACGTGGTTATTCAGATAAATTAATATTTACTATTAATAATTTTGGGGAGTAATTTCCTTGTATGTAGTTCATCAAGTCTGTTCTTGTCATCCCCGCCTGCAATGCCGATCCCGAAGGCAGTTTTTCAACAGCCAATACGCTTACAAGAGGTGAAAGGAGCAGCTTAGAAACTAAAACCTTGGATAGCCTGGTGACGTCAGCTTTACCAACATTTGGCGCTTCATAAAGTTTACCTTAAAACTGTTAGTTCTTATCTCCATATCAGAGATCTATTGCAGAGTTCAACGCGATGGACCGAGTGTACTTACCGTTACGCCCAAAACTCTGGCTAAGCAGTGGCTTAATCCACTTCCTGATCTAGGACTTTCGGCCCACATGCCATCAACGTTTGAAGTTCCGACAGCTTCATGAAGCATGTGGAAGAGAGTTATCTCAGGTATCTTTTTTCCACTACATGCCTCTTCAATGACAATTAAAGCACAGGTTTTCAGGTGCTGCACAAGATCTTGTGGAGCTATCTGCCCAGCACTCTATGATCTCGCATAAGCTCAATAGCAGACCAGATGCACACGTCATACGACTATCAAAAGAGGATCATGAAAGAGCGGAAGCAATGATCTTTTCTTCTGGTGCTTTTCGTGATGATGATAATATTGATAGAGACATTTCATAAGGCTTTAATTTTTATTTAAACAATGTGCATTTAACCATTTACATGCACCACTGCAACAAAATTATAACAATTCAACAACGTGAACAACAAGCAGACTTTGCTGGATTGCTTGTCTTCGTTAGAGTCCGTTGATAGTATGACTGGTATAGCCTAAAATAATAGTGTATTTTCTTCTCTTAGATGGATACGGACATGTCGTTCTTGCATGCATCAATGAACTCTATGGTAGCAATGCATTAACATAAAGGTATAGTTTACGGTAATGTGAGTATCTTGGTTCTATCCGCTAGTATATAGGCTCTTCCATAACGATGAGGTTTGCGTCATCATGGCAGTGGGATGGTGAGTGCTAAACGCATAACGCACCCATAAATGATGGCGGCCACCTTTTCAAGATGGCCTACACCCATTTGCGATTCAGCCAGCGAAGCAGCGGTGGCTCTTTTCGTGTATGAGGGGCAGATCTCGACTGTACGATGGGCTAGAGGAAATTTCCCATCTTGGCCGGTCAAGTGCGACCCCCCCCCCTGTCGAGGAATCCTCGACTCCCGGAGTGCCCTGTCTACACCTCTTCATCCAAATACCGCCGTCCGTCCACGGACGCAGGAATATACCATGAAGATGGGCGGTTGAAAATAGAGGCGGTGCGTGCCAATGATATTTTGTGTGCGCGCAATCAATTATGCGCTGGGTGCTTCAGTTGGTATTACTGGAAAGCTATCAGTTTTAGAAGACCTAGCATGAAATGGTTCAGAAAGGTGAAAAACGAAAAGCTAAACTCCAAAAGTAATCTACCAAGGCGTGAAATCCAACTCGGAAGACCGCAAATTGAAATTGCAAAGACAGGGGCTAAATGGAATTGTAATGTAATAACTAAAAGAAAAAAATGTGCTCACTTTCAAGAAAAATAGCTTTCATGCACTAAGACGTTGAGAAGAGCCCAGTTGTCGCCCAAGGCCCATTGGAGCAGCTGACCTGCTGCGTACCAGAACGCCTCTCAAATTGAGTTGTGCGTTCTTATATCTAATGATCGCGTCGTAAAAAATCTCGTCGAAGAGCTTTTCAGACCCTCTGTTTTCTTCGGCGTGTCTCGTGAGAATGATGGCAACATCTGTTTCACGACCTTAGAGGGAATCGTCCGCATGCACTTGCACTTCCAAAAGACCTAGAAAGGGACAAGCCTCCGCCGGGTAATTCTCGACAGAGGTCGTATTTGATTCGCTGGAAGGTGGGTGGGGGCGTAATCGTTGAGGTAAGCAGTGATCAACAGATTTTTTTCAGGCTTAGGGTCCGAAGTGTAAGGGGAGTATGTGATAGAACTGACTGGGCTCAAATCAAAGCTAGTATTTGATTTAAGCTTCACCTAAAGACTTGAAGGAGTAGAAAGCAGCACCCCACAAAATGGAGACATGGTGAGGTACAATTTTTTAAGATAAAAGCGTAAGACGATATTGTAGAGAGGAGAGCGCACGGAGCCAGAAGATAGATATACAGGACCTCATTGTCCTCTTGGAATTGCAGAATGTGAACAAGGTGTCAAGATTCTGTAACTAAACGCTCGTAACTTATGCTATGGTGCAAGGATGATACTTGGTACCTGTTCACTGGCACGATTTCAAAAGGACCACGGGAATGTGTATCCTTTAGCTCAATGGATTGTCGATGGAAGTGACGTGATACGTCCACTGGCACCGAAACCACGTACAGAGAGACCTCCGAAATTCACCGATTAAGCCTGGGAAGCGGTATCTATCCACGGGTACCAACTTGGTGGATACTTGAGAACCTATGGGATGAAAACAGAAAAGTAGCTAATATGGGCTTCTCTCGTATTTCGATACGATTACAAGAACGTAAACTAGTACTGGCGGGCTACATTACGGACAGGACTGAAGTATGTATTACGAATAATGTGGATGAAATCCTCACGCATGGCGCATCCCGAAGCGAGGCCGGCTAGCCATCCCGCTGGACATTTGAGAGCGAAGGATTTGCACCGGAGGCATTTCGGACTTAGAGGAACATACTTTCAAAAATTCGTGAGAAAATCTCGCAACTTCGATGGGAAAACCTTCCCTTGACTGGTTTCCCTCAAAATAAGTTTTAAATCAGTTCGATTCTATAAATTAAAACGCATTGCCGCTAAACTGACCAAGTATTGTTCCGAAGGACTAGTGAGGCTAGTATTTCATTATGCCTAATAGCATGTTCTTCATGTTCACATTCCCGCAAGCTTCCCGCCGAAATCGACGGAAACCACGAGCGTGTCATTGAACCCCAAATCATTACAGAGACCCGCTTACAGGTATCCAAACGACCTATCGGCGTGATATACTCTACCAGACGTTGTTGGCCCCAATGGATTGCCTTTAACTGTTGAGACCATGAAAACTTCTTAGTTTAAACAACGTCGGCGAGGTGCGTGTCACCGTTGAAGCAAGTGACCGCAAAGTCCATTTAAAAACTTTTGAAATCTCAAAAAATGAGCTTTACCACGACAAGTATACATTTTGGTAGAAGAAGATCCCGTGCACCGACTGAGCAGCGAATGAAAGAAAAAGCATTGATAGATTTGTATAGAAAAACAAACAAACATGAATTCAGGCACCCATAATTCTGGGACACCCTGTACAGTTTGAGTAGTACTTAGAAAGAGGCAGTGTTGTAGACCCCGAACAACAAATTCACACTCAAAAGGTTGAGTTTGAAGGAAGTTACGAGCAAGGTCAAGCCTCCGTTGAGGAATCCTCAACGGGGGGGGGGTCGTATTTGGTCCGCTAGGAGGGGGGTCGTAATCATAAAGGTAGGAAGTGATCAACAGAACATCACAGGCTGAGGTCTAAAGTGTGCGGGGAGAAATGATAAAACCGATTACTCACATAAGCATCATGGAAAACTCATGCATGGTGCGATCCACAACGAAGTCAACCTATGTCAACGACCCTTTCATTGGTCCACTGGCACCGATTTCACGTACAGAGACACCTCTGAAATTTACCGATTAGCCGTGGGAAGCGGCATCTATCTACTGGTATCACCGTGGATGAACACTCCAGAAACTATGGGGTGAAAAAGAAAAATTAGCTGATATGGACTTATTTCATATCCTACTACGATCGCAGGTACGTAATCTAGTGTTAGCGGCCACTATGCGGACCGAAAGACGTTTGTATTCATTGAGAATGTACATGAAATCCTCATGCATGGCGCATTCCACAGAGAAGCTGACCGACGCTTCTCGCCCTTTCACTAGGTCTTCGACAGCTAAGGATGCATACTAGAAAAATTTCAGTAACAATGAATCAATTTTTCGGAAGAATTTTGGGAAGATCTCGCAAATTCGGCGAAAAAAATTCCCTCGACTAGCTTTCCTGAACTTTTCTTGCTTCGTTTTGAAGATATGGCATAGCTCAGGAAGTCATTCGAAACGACAACCTTGACGACCACGCTTCAACGAGTCGGACTCATATGGTTAAACTTGAAGGAAGTTCTGGCCATTTGAATGAAACACTTCGAAATTTTCCTCATCTAATCCTCATCTGGAAACCCATATCGAGAACTAAGCAACCATTAGGGTAAACAAGTGGCCAATAGATAGGTCTGAGGGAGTTATTGGGAAAACAGTTCATAGCTGTTTGAAAGATGGGCTCTAGGTAAAGTTGAGAGTATTTTAAGAAGGTCGGAATTTAGTATGGGGAAGATAACGCGCTCCATCGTGATCGCCGCGCGCAGCCGCAGTAGCGACCGTCGATCAGATGGGTCGCTGTAGAGCGTATTACATGGCTCCTTTTTAGCTTTTCTTTTACCTTTTAACTTCTCTATTCTTATTTTTTGATCCTTTATTTCTGCCCTATGAATTGCGTGACTATTAAGCCTTCTCCTTTGTCATCAGCACATTATTAGTGGTTGGCAACGCTTTCGCTCCTAAATATAAATATTGGAATTGTAGGGTTCTTATGTTAGACAATTTTGTTTTGGAATATGAGGAATAAGCTTTGTTAGGTCCTTATTTCTCTCTTTTGTCACGCGTTTGGTTTGGCCTCAGTATTTTTTTTACCGTAGGCTCTTAATTTCCCTGGTGGATGGCACTGGCTCAGTAGAAACCACAGAAGAAGCGAAACCTGAAGGAAGGGGGGGGGGGTCGTATTAAGGTTCCCTTTTTTTGGGGGGGGGTCGTATTTTTTGAAAACTTTCCTCATCTGGACGCTTAGCCCTGGTTACGAGCATTTAAAATGAAAGCCTTTGAAATTTTTCGAAACTTTCCTTGACTGGATTTCCATATAGAGAGTTACGCAATCGTCAGGTAAACTGAGGAGCCAACAGATTGATTTCAGGAAGTTAATAAGAAAACAGTTCACAGTTTTGATATTTTTAATTTTGATAGCTGCTGATTATCGCCGCAGCCCGCGATGCGAAAGTTACTACAACGATGCTGAGTTATGGGCAAAAGCTTCAGTGTCGGAGGGGACTCGAATCCGCCCTCCATGCTTTCCGGGCATATGTGATAATCCATCACACTATCGACACCCTTAACTCAACTTCTGAATGGGACACCTACCATAGCCTATCAGCACTCACACGTATAACGTGTGCACGTATAAGCTATCCTACTATATATAATTCGCTTAGTATGTCTGTGTGTGTGTCTGTGTGTGTGTTTGTCCGTCTGTCACGAAATTCATATCTCGCATCGCAGCAAAGCTGGGACGCTGAATTTTATAAGTGATTTAGGGGGTGCCAAGGGAACCTCAGCGGTGGTGGACCGAAAGTGATAGCAGCTGATAAGGGCTGATGAGGAGCCTCGGAAGGCAAATGTCACCGAAGTCGCTTAGCCTTTCGCGTTGGCCCTAGAGCGTTGACCCTCCTAGGTGTTTTGCGGGATGGGACGAGGACATTAATGGTGGATGACCAGCATTGATAACGGTTGATAAGATTCGATAAGGAGCGTAAAAAGGCTAGAGTCGTCAAATCCGTTCCGCTTTTCGCGTTGATCCAAGAGGGCTGACACTCATGGGTGTTTAGCAGGGTGGGTCAGGGACATTAATGGTGGGTGATCCAAGTTGATAATGGTTGATGAGATCTGATAATGAGCACGAGAAGGCAAATGTCGTCGAATTAGTTTTGCCTTTCGCTTTGATCCAAGAGTGCTGACATTTATAAGTGTTTTGCGGGATGGGGCAGGAACATCAATGGTGGGTGTCCCGCACTGATAATGGTTGATAAGATTCGATAAGGGGCGTAAAAAGGCTAGAGTCGTCGAATTCGTTTCGCCTTTCGCGTTGATCCAGGAGCGCTGACACTCATGGGTGTTTAGCAGGGTGGGACGGGGACATTAATAGTGGGTGATCCGAACTGATAATGGTTGATAAGCTTCGATTAGGAGCCTGAGAAAGGGTAATGTCACCGAGACCGGCTTGCTTCTACGGCCAACAGTGGAATGTTCTTATTCGCAGGTATTGTAGGGTACGGGTACCTCAATGGTACTGTTGGGTACAGGAGCCTCAGTGAAACTGATAACGGCTTACAGTGACTGATAAGAATCGTTAGAAATTGGATGGGGTGAAATCCTTGCTAACATTGTACGACCGCTTAAGCAAAAGCGTCTGATGCGCAGTGGCATCGGGTGAACAAATTCTGTTTATGTTCTGATATCACTGACCGATGTATCGACCAATGCCTGGCGTTCCAAAAAATGGTGCGTTTCTCTTGATAATGCGATCTCTATTGATAATCATGATACAACCTATTTTTGTGATAGCAAAGCAAGCGGTTCACTCGGAATCATTTTCTAATGCGGTACTTGCAGCAACACTGGGTATCGACCGCTAGACTATGTAAAATTTCAAGTAGTGAAGCATGTTTACGAAAACGGTAAACATCGATAAGCGGGATATCGCCTACCACCAATGTGTACGAATTAGATTCTCAGCAAGTGATCTATTTGTTACCAATCGATGCAATCGAATACAAAACCATCGATTTCCAAACTACCCAATCCCAATGATGACCAGTTGGCTAACGCACACTACTGCGCGCGATCCATGTGGATTACGTGCAAAATGGGTTCCATGCGAAGCGATTGAAGTATACCGATACCAAAATGCTTTTTTATCACGCCATCTTCTCTGCTTTTTTGCAATCCAATACCTCAGCTGAAAGCAGAGGGAAGGAAATCTCCGCTCCGCTGTGATCGGGCCGAACACACCCTCTTTGCCCAACATCGCCATGAATCACGCGCAGTAATCTGCGCCAGCCAACTGGTGGTAAATATACCACTCAGAAGCCGAGTTAAGGTGAAAGGGTGTCGATAGTGTAATGGATCAGCACATATGGCCGGAAAGCATGGAAGGCGGGCTCGCGTCCCATCCGACACTGAAGCTTTTGCCCATAACTCAGCATCCTTGTAGTAACAGTTCACAGTATTTCGAAAGATGGAGTCCAAGCGAAGTTTCAAGTATTCAAAAAATGTCCACATTTGATGTAGAGAAGATACGCTCCATATGATCGCCGTGTCGCTGCCGCAATAGCTACGCGGCGATCAGATGGGGCGCAGCGGAGCGCATTACACGGCTCCTATTGAATTTCCAATTTTTCTTTCCGTTTTTTCTCTCTTCAACCCTGCCTCATCACTTGCATGACTTTTAAGCCTTATCCTTTGTCATCAGAGGACGAGCACATTACCAATGGTCGGCTACGCTTTCGTTTCGGACTATCATCCTATACATATATATAAAGCAGAAGTTTGGTGTGTTTGTCTGTGTGTGCGTGTGTGTGTGTCACTTTCTGTCCACACACCGCATAATGCATTCTTAACTGATCTGCAGCCTGGAGAGGTCGGGCAAGTTGGTTGGGTAGGGGCTGACTCAAGCGTACAGAGCACATAAGAACTAAGCCTAGCTCCGCCCACCGTGGGCTGGGCTTGCGTGGAAATCCGCTCACCGCATAATGCATTCTTAACTGAACAAGCTAGGATTGAGCCTGAAGAGGTCGGGCAATTTAGGGATAGGTTGAGTAAACCAAAATGTACGGGCACATAAGAAGCAAGTTAGGAATGGAATTAAATCCATTACTCATATATAAACCAGAAGTTTGGTGTGTATGTGTGTGTGCGTGTGTCCGTTTGTTTGTCAATAATCCGCTCTCAACTTAACTGGAACGTGGAGAGGTCGGGCAAGTTGGGGATGGGTAGGGGTTGACCAATGTGTACGGAGCACATAAGTTCTAAGCCTAGCTCCGCCCACCACGGGTGGGGCTTTCGCCGGAATCGATGGATGCTCAACTCTAAGTCCTCGCCTGGGTTCCAAAAATTTCGGAAGGGTCAGGAATGGGTATGTTGAGGCCGTGCGAGTAAGGACTGGGTAAGGACTGACCAAAGTGTTGGAAGCACACAAGTTCTAAGCCTAGCTCCACCCACCATGGGCGAGGCTTCCGCCGAAATCGATGCATACACGAATTTAGGTCCTCGCTAAGGTGCTGAAAATCGGGAAAGTTTAGGAGAGGGTCTGTTGAAGTCGCGCAAGTAAGGAGTGGGTAGGGACTGACCAAAGTGTAGGGAGCACACAACAAGCAAGATAGGCAAGGGCCTTGGAGGTCGAGCAGGTTATGATTGGGCAGGAGCCAACCCATGTGTACAGAGTACATGAGTTCTAGGCCTAGACCCGCCATAACTCCATTATTAGAACCACACTCAGAAAGTAGCTGTTTGTCCTCGGTACCATTAGTAAGTGATGTGCTGCATTCGATTAAGGCCAGTATCTTCCCTGGAACCGATACATGCACGTCTCTCGATGCTTTTAATCTTCAAAATCAACTACTAGGGAGCGCCCCCGACATCACGAAGAGACACCTCCAACTGCTCCCCTCCTTCTAACGTGGCTTGCTCCTCTTCGATTGTGCCTTACACACTTGGATCAACGGTGGGAAGGGGTCTTATTTCTCGGGTTTCTTGACCGTTCTGCTCCATCTTCCCTACTTTTGTATTCCTAAATGCTTCGATTTTCTTTTTTGTTCGGATCGAACTCTGTCATTCTTTGAGGGGGATCTGCCTTCAGTGGGCAGGGGTCGTAAGTAGGTATGGGGTCTCTTGTTACCCCTTGTGTCTCTTGTGTCCTGTCTTGTTTTCAACCAAAGCCGATGGAGATTTGCTTACAATAAATACAAGCCGCATACTATCCATTCCATTCTGCAATGTGTGCTCCCTATACACAGGGCCTATTCCTGCTGCAATGCGCGCGGAACGCGCATGTGAAAGACGCGCTAGCGGCGAGCCGAAAGTCGCTCCCTGCAACAAAACAGAAAACCGCAGAGCCACCCTGCAGGGGCGGCAAAGCCGCCCACGAGGATGGGCCGGCGAGGCCGCCCAGTTTGGTATGAATAAAATTCTTGGTAAATGTTACGCCTTCAAATATGCGCTGATGCCTGATTTGAGCAAAATGTCTGCTTCAGAGCTTATCAAGGTCATTATTGAACGTAATAATGACCCAGTTCTAGGACCAATGCTCCTTGCTTTACAAGGTAAAATTCTTAATGAATTCTCTGAATCTATCGAAACTGAAAAGCGATCTCGCACTGTCGTTATCTATGGTCTAGATGAGGCGCTTGGAAACATCCGCCCCTCCGAATGTCAAAATGATCTTGAGGATAAAGTTTCAAATATTAGGTTGATTCATAAAAAATCGGACAAATGGTAGTGATGATTTCTAGAGATCATAACTCAGAAACGAATTAACGAAAATGGACGCGCGAGGTACCGTTGGAATGAGTATGAAAAGCTCTTCAAAGTACTGCAAAATAATTACTCCAAAGTAAATTCATTCCGCCACAATGCCGCACGATTTCAAGCGGTCCAGAGACCACATCCGCAACGTCATACCATTTATATCGCTGTCTGGCCAGGAACCCGCGGATATCGGCAGACGTCTGATAGAAGTTCACAAGGAGCATGCCCCCGGCAGAAGTACACTGTAGTTGTAGCATTCGAAGTTTGCGTCAGGCGACTATTCCATCGAAGACGAAAACCGCGGTTGGTGGAGCGTACACGGTGAGAGTACTGGGAGCTGCTCGATGAAGGTACCACAGTATCCGCCGACGTCTACGTTCGTCAATTACGAGAATTGAAGGCCAATGTCCAAAGTTCGCTACGGCGGCGGTCACATGTCTACTTCCAGCACGACAACGTGTCTACTTCCACAGACCGCACTTCGCAAGATCGACCAAGGCCGAGCGCTGCTGTCGTACAGTTGGACCGTACTTCTATACCCACCGTACTCCCCAGACCTGGCCCCTTCAGATTTCCACCTTTTCTCCCACAGCCAACGCCGCCTGGACGGCCAAGACTTCAAAACTCGCGACGAGGTCAAGGCGGCACTCGGCAACTTCTTCGAGCTCCAGCTTCCGGCCTTCTGGAGCAAGGGCATCCATGATCTGCCTATACCGTGGCAGAAGGTCATCGATAAAGATGGAGTATATTTCAAGTGAATCCCTGTTGTCGTAAAAAAGTTGTACGACAATGATTAAAATTGGTCAATTTGTCCGATTTATTATAAATCAACCTAATATTTTCGATGCACTTCAGATCGAATGTCGTCCTTTCGAAATATTTTGTATGGGTAAGGTTGATCCTAAACGTCTCCGTCTAGTCAAAATGGTCTTTCCGTCCAATTCTCATTGGCGTATGGCCCTTGCCAACGCTCGACTGTTTCGGAGCTCAGGCTTTCCTCGGGGTAAAAGTATGACCATTGAGGAAAGGCAGCACGAATTTGAGATCAGAAAAGTGGCGCGCAAGAGAAACCGAATAGTGTCAGTAAGGAATGGGTGGATTATGAAGGTCATCTGACTCATATTTCCAAATTACCAGACAGACGATCGGGAAACCATTAGGCGTGCACGTTCTCTTATGTTACGTTGCTGTCTTATAAATGCTCGCAGCGCAGTCAATAAAACTGCACATCTTCATTGCTTTATTTCTAATTTTAAGCCTGATATTTTTGAATGTTTAAGAACAGCTGCGACTCCAAAATATTTATTCAAAAGGCTTGAAAGACCCCTCAAAAGTCTCGAAAGTCTTGAAAATATCAGACTATTTTCGAGACTTTCGAGACTTTTGAGGGGTCTTTTGAGTCGCAACTGTTCTTAAACATTCAGATAACCATGAGACTCCGAAACATAAACATTCAGATAACCATGAGACTCCGAAACAGCACAATATTAAAGTACCTGATATTTTTGTTCATCACAGAAACTTGGCTGAAAAGTAAGATTCGTGATTCTGAGATTGTTGGTAACCTTTCATATCTTCTTATTCGATCAGATCGGAGTTGAGGTAAGGGTGGGGGAGTCTGCTGCCTAATCAAAGGTAATCATTATTTACTACTCGTCTCGCATATAAATGCTGGTAAGGCAAACGGACTATGTATAGACATTTTCTTCCCTTCTTATTCCTCTTACATTCGCCTCATTTTGGTATACGGTCCACCTAGTTCGACTGTAACCGAAGGCCTAGCTCTTTTGGATGTTTTTCGTGATCTTACAAGGGAGGTCTTTCAGGTCATGACGCGCTTTCGGAAAAAGGTTTTCTCCATTTTATGGGGGTATCTACATGAAAGATATAACTCACTTCCATTTTTGCTGCGCGGCCCTACAAATGCCAAAAAAGGAGTACAGAAAATTTTTTCAAAAAAGCGATTTTAGCCCACTTATAGAAGCGCATCCTCCTTACAACTGATCATGTGCAGATCCAATGGTGTTCTAATATTTCACATCCAAAACAAAGTCCAATACGAAAAAAAAAATGAAATCTTATTTCCACAAACTAAAAGTGCGTAGCAGTCTCATAACGGTTCCCCGATGTGTGGATCCTGCGGCGACTGGGTGGCCTACTGGATACGGCGATGGACTCTCAAACCGACGAAGTGCTGGGCTGGTGGTTCGAATCCCGACACTGCCGACGTTTTGCATTTTTTTGCATTCACTTTTTCGTCTTCAAATATGTCTGTTTATGCCAAATGACTACGATTTTCGTTGACAGCTTACCAAAATGACCCTATTTACGAATTGTCAATGAATTTGGTGATGTGACCTTTTTGGACACGAAAGGGCCCGTAGCGCTCGAAATTCGCGCTTTCGCACAAAATGAGTATCATAATCGTGTTCAGGGGGTCAAACTACCCTTGGGGACACACTTCTAGCCAATTCCAAATTTTGACCCTAACTTCGAAAAAGATGTTTGGTCATGGGTACATGGTGCGCTTTCTCCTTGTAGAAGTGAGTAACTCACAAAATCGATGAAAATCAATGGAATATGCACAGCATGGATGCCTATCGCTATAATTTCAGCTATCAAGCACCAAGCAAGAGAAATAGAGAGAATTTCCTAACAAGTGATATCGTCGTCTCCTTCATCGAATGTGCAGTCAATGGTATACCAATGCCCAGCTCAAATTTTCGAATTCGGGTCAAAATCTCGATTGGGCTGGAAGCATACCCCCAAGGGTAGTTCGACCTCCTAAACACGAATATCAAATCCGTTCCGCGAAGAACGCCTCGTTCGTGCGCTATGAGCGCAGAAAGGCCAGAAAGTTGGGCTGTCAAAGTTGGTGAAAAGTGGCAATAGAGGGCAGTTTGGAGTTCTAAATGTGATTACTGCACTTATTCTTCATATTCGAATGTTTACGAGCCCAAAAACTGAAAATCTAAATTTTGCAAAAATTTGTCCTCGGTGGGGATCGAACCATCAACCACGTTTTTGGCATTTTTAGGGCCGCGCAGCAAAAGTGGACATCAGTTATATGATTCTTGTACGTACCCCCATACATGCAAAAAAAAACAGCTTTCAAAAAGCTCGTCATAAGTTGGAAGACCTTCCTCGTTAGTTCCGTTCGTATCGATACAGATCTTCTTGGTGACTTTAATCTCCCCATCGACTGGAACTCAGGGTCTGCCAGTAATTGAAATGCACTCAGTTTTTTGAATTTTTCCACCAGTCCGGGTTTCAGCAGCATTTTCATAGTCCTACTCACTGCAACAATAATATTGATCTCATCTTGTCTACCTCTGATATTATTTGCAACGTTTGTACATTGTCCCCTCTGGCTACTTCCAATCATTCGATTGTTTTTTTCTCCCTCTTGATCGAAATACGCAATTCTCCAGTACTCCCTGTCCCAGATTACTTCAGCACTGACTTTACCGCTCTTGATGATTTCTTCTACAGTATAGACTGAAGGGATCTTTTTGATCAGTACTCTTCAATGGACGAACTATGTGATAGATTCTGCTCGGTTGTTTATGAAGGTCTCGCGCAATTTGTTCCTTTGAAATCACCGGGTAAGACATGCTAGGTATCCCCGTCACCTCATTAACTTATTTCGGCAAAAGCAGCGACTTTTCCTTGAGTTTGATTCTTTAATGAGCAATCCTCTCTACAAAAGAACTTGTTCGGATATTGATCGTCACTTGCGAAAGTTTCTGGCTAACCATGAGCGACGTCTTGCTTCTCAAGCATCACTGCGACGACTGTTTCGCTACTTTACACGAAAAGATAAGGCACAAGCCTTTCTACCCACCTTGGTTGAAAATAATGGAAAGGTATACCGTAGTAATGAGGCGAAAGCTGACGCGCTTGCCCATTATTTTTCCAGTGTCTTCTCTTCGGTGTTCTCAAGTGAATCTGACTTACTCGGCTTCCCTCAAATCAGTGCCCTGATGTGTTCTTTCAACCACATGACATCGCTCTCCTCCTGAGAAATCTCCGCCCATCTGTCAGCCTACCCTATGATGGTACTCCACAGTTGGTATTCAAAAAATGTCATTCCTCCTTACAGTAGTGCTCAAAAGTATTCGGCCCTTCTTTGTCATAATTTTTTTCCACTTGACCGAATTTGACAAAATTTCAATATTTGGTGCCGGAACCTATTGTCAACATTTCCCTCTACTTCAGTGCCGCTTGACACTTTTCATGGTTTTTTACAAGAATTTACTAGACTACCCAAAAAAAGCTTGATCAAAAAACGGCTTTTTTTGCAAAAACAAAACGAGCAAGCCTCAGAGAACATCGATATTTTGTAGAAAGACCACGACTTTTGACGACAGCGGCATAGCGGGACGGCATAGGGATGGCACTCCAAAAACAAAAAATTGCATCTAACCACGTATCTTACACCGTTGAGCGCCAAAATAGTATTTTTAGTATGCAGTGTCTCCAAGTACAACATACTAAAATTTCTCTTAGATCGGTCCAGTTGCAAAAAAGTTACAAGTGAAAAACCCAAAAGAACAACCAGTTGGCCGAATACTTTTGAGCACTACTGTGAGCATGTCATCCTCTACCTATCATGTTTAACATATCCTTTCTCACTGAGGGATTCCTCTATCATGGAAGGATGCAGTTATTACCGCTATTCCAAAGTCACTCAATACCAATATTCTGAGCAATTTTTGGCCTATCAGCCTTACTCCCACTCCGGTAAAACTGATGGAGAAGTAATCAACGATAGGATCCTAGCTTGCCTTTCAAAATTTCATGTTATTCCCGCAGAGCAATATGGTTTCATTCTCACTCCTCTACTACAAGCAATCCTTCAGACGCTTTGTTCGACATTTCTGAGGCTCTTAACGATGGCAGATCGATCGATGTTATTTACATTGACCTCTCAAAAGTCTTCGATAAGGTTTGTCATCAAAAACTGCTGATGAAAATCCAGAAGCTAGGTATGAGGGAAAATTTGTTTGCATGGCTGGCTTCATATCTCAACAACAGATTTCTTACTGTCAAAGTCAACGGTGTCTTGTCAAAACGATTCCCATGCACTTCTGGAGTTCCTCAAGGTGGAGTGCTGTCTCCGCTGTTGCTCATAATATACACACTGGAACTGCCAAGCCTTCTTAAAACTTCTCCCGAAATCAAAGTCCAACTGTACGCTGACGACATTAAAATCTATGCAGCCATTCCACGGCAATGATCCGCTGTGCTCTGAACGCCGCCATCCAGAAAATGGCTAATTGGGCTATCCAATGGGACATTCCTTAACCTGGGCAAATCCTCGGTCATGCACTTTGGTGATTCCGAATATGTGAACGACTATGTTGACGGTGTTAGGCTTACCACGGTCAATGGTATTAGAGATCGTGGTGTAGTTTTGGACTCCAAGCTGTAGTTCTCATCTCACATTGATCTAGCTGTTCAAAAAGCCTTTACCAAATTATTAGCGCTATTTCGTAATATACAATGTGCGGATGTTGCCATTCTGACTCGTCTTTACAAGGCATTTGTATTGCCCCACATCGATTATTGTTCCCAAATATGGTCCTCCAGCTCTAGGAAGAATATCGTCAAAATTGAAAGAGTACAGCGGTTGTTTACTCGTTTGCTGTGGTATAGAGTTACACGCAATTATAGTCAACACAACTTGCCTAATTATCACGAGCGTTTGCAATTGTTCGGTCTCAAATCGTTGCAGTTCAGACGTGCAGTTTCTGACCTAGTCTTCTGTTTCCGTATCCTTCGAGGTGAAGTAAGGTTGCGTCCTAGTAAATAGTGGGTTTTTCGACCAACCAACGGGAGAAGGGGTAGGTTCAGCCTACAATACTCATGCGGCATTAACAACACACGTTCTTCAATGTTCAATGACCTAGTCTGCTGCTGCAGTAGATGCTTTAACCTACTGCCTCATGACATGTTCTCCTCGAGTAAGAGTGGTGTTTTCAAAAGTAAAGTTTCCAAGGCAGATCTTGTCGTATCCTTGGAATTCTATACTGACATACATATATGTATGTGATTCTTTGTTTCAGTGCTAAGACTATTTGGACAGTTGATCGCCTTCCTCCCTGCCTATACAATAATTTGTTGTACTCCAAATATGGTGCTATGATTATAATATCTGTGCTCTCCAGCCTACAATCTACGCTTCACGAGCAAAATTGCCTCAGCTCATGTTTCTGATGTTGCTCGATTTGTGTAGCTACACATGGGTTCAATATTGGTAATAATCATTTAAATCTACTAATTTACGTCTCTCTTTATTCGGAATAGTATCGTTGTGACAATTCTATGAGGTGGTACCTACCTGGTCCCTTCTTGTTCAGACTGACTCGCGTTGTTACCTCACCGAGCCAAGCTATCTTTTAACCCTGGCACTATGTTTCACTGGAAATTATTTGACGCCTGGCACATTACATAGAAACAAAGCGCATATCATATATGATAACTCACTAGATTCAACTCCACAGCTCATAAATTTTGTTATTGGGATGCTATGTGGTAATGAAGCTCCTGATTGAGCAGCTCAGCTTCCGAATACCGCCTCACCACTACTTAATCGCCATGACGCGATTGTCAAATTTTTTTCACAACTGACTGTAGTGGATTGAGGTGTGAGTGATTATCTGAGAGTGTCTTTATGTTTCGGCTAATTCTGGATGTGGAGCCACCAGTGGGACCCTTGTTCTAAATGAATTAATTGATGCTGTGCATGAATCTAGTATGTTTCAATTTCTGTGCTTTTTCTAGGTCTTTTTTCCTACAAAAAGAAAAAGTACATCGGGTATCCTTAGGTGATTCTCTGGCTTTGCTATAAGCGTGGAGCTGAAAACCCATGGTAAGTTGAGGAAACGCAGAAACAACAAAGTACAGCGCTGTCGAGGCAAGGCCACGTCAGTGTGAACTGCCCTTATCCCTCTAGCAGAGCTCGGCATGTGACTCTTCGGTATGCATGCTGCCAACAGCACGGCAAACCGCGCAAGGGCATAGACCATGTGGTTGCTACAAGCGAATGCAGACCGGGGTCGAACATCTCAACCTCTCAAGTCACTTGAAGTTACACATCTTTCGCCGATGTGAACGATTGGTGGTAAGAATAACTCGGTAGTGGATGTCACGACCACTCACACTGAATAAAACTGGGCTGCCGCAGCATCAGTCGCAAGCTAATCAAATTCATTCTCAGGTTGACGCATTTGCCACTGCCAGTTGTAGTCTTTGGTAGCAGAAGGATGGAATAGTGTGTGTTAAAGGCAGCATTAGGGAGTATTGGGATGAGAAATAAAAGACGTAGCGGAAATGTAAGTCGAGGTGCTTATATGACGGTGAAAAAAAAACGGATTGAGATGGCGAAAGATCCAAGGAATAGCACACAATTTCCAAGGTTGATTCAACTCCAAACACATCTGCCTTACCAGTACTTTTAATCGAATAGTAGAGTCACTGCACATAAGAGGTCACTAGTTACAGCAAGATAAGGAGACAATGACGAAAAGTGTGACGTTACTTCTAGTTATCCAGGTCTCGTTACTCCGCTAGCGTTCTTCAAGGGATGAGGGAGAAGATGAGAGAAGAAATCAATCCCAATAAAATTCATAATTTATAGATTTTTGTTTCTGTCAGACAGGCTGCATTTTTTCCTGGCTGAATTGGTCTGGAGGAGGTTTAGCAAACAGCTTGCCTCAGGCCAGGAAGTGTGCAGCATATTATTGTTCAACTTATTCAGCTGTGTCAAGCCCCATTAGGATGTGCCCACTATTACCACTTCTGTGTCTGTTTGTCCCTATTAATTGCTTTTAGAACTATTATCGCTTATCGAACTAATTATCGAACTCGAGCAACGGGCAATGGAAGGAATGTTTCTGTACAAAATCTGCTCGAATACTCGTGGCGAAATGCTCACATGGAAATTACATTGCAACATCCGTCCCACCTTGTATGCGTTCATTCCTCCACTAATATTGATATTTTCCATCACTTTGCTCACAGAATCTTATACGACTGATTATCACCTATAAGCATACATAGTGACTCAGTTAAGTATGAATAATATTGTAAATGCACTAACCAACGAAAAAGTGACAACAAAATCAAATGAGCAACGCAGCGATCTCGATCAAATCATCATCAATTGGAATTATTTTTACAGAAGTGTATAATGCACACCGAGGAGTGAATGAGAAGGGGGATGCCACCGAAAGGAGGTAGCTGGTTTTCAGGAGCAGAAGATTCATCATTATGCTACCCTCACTATTTTATGAAGGTTCGTATCTCCTGACATATGACTATTAGTGATGAAAAAAAAGATCTAAGCCATTCTCAAAGTGAAGCGAGATTTCTTAAAAACTAATGAAAAAGAAGGAAACATGATGTGATGAGTTTGATTCGAAGAGCATGCAAGACGCTTGTTTCCCCTTATCCAAGTACTGTAGTACAGTAATCGAACGCAAAGTTTGTAATTCCTGTAATAGGTGATCACTATAAAAGTTGAATGGGAAATAACTCTGTGTCACAGAAGCTGACTATCGTCAGTGTCACCTTCATTCTCGCACTTAGGCTCTACCTTGCCGTGGTGTGCGAGCTTGTAGCGAAGGCTGGAATACCCTTCTGGGTAGGGTTCGGCCAGGCCCCATAAAACCTTCGCGACTAAAGAACCCAAAGCCTCCAAGCTCACGATAGGACTGCCACTTCCTTGAGTAAAAGGAACGCCCAAGCAAAGCTATCCTGTGGGACAAAATTGGCTGCAACCTCTTCTCGACATCGCCTCAGACCCCTGCAGGCTGTCCCTGCCCAGTCCGGTATGCACACAGCCAAAAGTGAAGAAATCTCAGGGCCATACGCTACCACAGGAAACGGACCAGAGTGAACCACCTGATTGCTTGCACATGCAAGTCGCAGCATCTGTTCTGCCACCCAGCTTTCGGCCCTCATCGATGAGGCAAAACGGATGCTTTATATCCTCGTCTTTGTCCGCCATAAGATCCGTTATGGCTCTTCGGTTGCATAGAAATGGTCGAGCTCGTGATGATGCTCCGCATTAGGAGAGAGATAAGTCCATCTTTTATCCGTGGGTTTTACAAACTGGCTGTTCTCATGGGAAAGATAGTGGACTTCTCAGAAACTCGCCAGCCTTTGTCCTGCATCGTTTCGCGACTCAGCCTATTGCGGTCCAACGAAAACTTTTCTAGGTTTGCGAGTGCCTACTCATGCATTGAAATCACCGCTTACAACGACATAGTGGCTTCTTTGAGTATGCACGAGGTCGGCTAGCTAGTCGTGGAAGTCGTCATGCTCTTTCTCGTCTTTGTCTGCCGTAAGAGCGTAGACTTAATTGATCGAAACAGTCTCCTCCTTGGTGAGGAGACTCTCAGCACAGCGAAACGATGACCGTGGAACGTAACACTAACGACGTTATTGAGGAAGTGAGGTGCTGCGACAAAAGCCATCCCAGCGGATGATGGATGAGCCCTCCACGGTCCAAGAAACACTCCTGTCCCATCACTCCGCGTGCAAAAGAGCGGTTCTTTCCTTTTTGTCTCGCACAAACCGATAAGCCAAACTTGATGCGTTTTGCTTCATCGATGAGGGCCGAAAGCGGGCGGCCGAACAGATGCTGCGACTTGCATGTGCAAGCAACCAGATGGTTCACTCTGGTCCATTTCCTGTGATAGCGTATGGCCCTAAGATTTCTTCGCCTTTGGCTGTGTGCATACCGGACTGGGCAGGGACAGCCTGCAGGGGTCTGAGGCGATGTTGAGAAGTGGTTGCCACTTTCGTCCCACAGGATAGCTTTGCTAGGGCGTTCCTGTTACTTAAAGGCAGCATTAGGGGAAGTCGGAAGAAAAGTAAAAGAAATAGTGAATAAGTAAAAGAAATAGTGAATATGAAAGTCGAGATGCCTAGTAACCGGGTAGTGGAGAAAAACGGATGGAAGTGGCCCAAAACCCGAGAAACAGGACCCCCTTTCCACTGTTGATTCTCGACGCGGACGACCTGTCCGTCAAGAGGGGAGTAGTCTGATCTAGTTTTCCATTGGCATGTTGCCAAGTAAACACAAGGGAATGCTAGCGGAGTAACGAGACCTGGATAACTAGAAGTAACGTCACACTTTTCGTCATCGTCTCCTTACCTTGCTGTAACTAGTGGCCTATTAAGTGCACTGAATCTACTATATCAAAAGTACTGGTGGCAGATGCGTTTGGAGTTACACAGTCTCACCTCTCACCATCGGTACTTCTCAAGAACTCCTTTTCCGCATACGTACCTAGACGCCTATAACGTTCACATTCGACAGATTAAACGGCACATTTGATTCAGTTGAGAACGAAGCTTATCAGCCTTTTGGTGTTACGTTAACTCCCGTGTTCCCTTGCCCCATGTCCTATTATATAGCTGAATGCAATGCTGTTGAATTATTAATGTAGCTCTCTTTTTCTGTCTTACGTTTTGCTGATAAACATGGGCCACGCCCTGCACCACGAATTCCCTGCTAATCACACTTCATTGGTTTTATTTTCTACAAGACTTGCGGAAGTGAAAGTTAGCTTTCCTGTCTGAGATCGACAGACTTCTACGGAAGGATTTTGGCTCCCCCTTTGGTTCATATAGTGGTTGATTCTATGAGATGAAACCAATCTATAAACTTCAAATCCTAATTTTAAATGGTACACCTAGTTTTGCTGAGAAGCGAATCTACCTGACCCATTTAAATTAGCAAATTGAGCTGAGAAGCAAAATTCGTCACGTACCCTGTTCATAGCTAATGCAATGTTGTTAAATTGTTAATGTAAATCCGCTTTTTAGATTCACGTCTCGCTGATAACAATGGGCCACGCGAGTACAACCAATGATCCGCGATACCTTCCTAATGTGGCAAGTGATCCATCTACCTTGCAAAACTCGCGAATTACGCCGTCGCCATTCCTGTGGAAATAAAAACGGCAGCTATATGCACATCAACCATGTGACCCACTTTCACAGCCTCATTTTTCCCACATTTTCATTGTTTTATAAATGTTCACCATGCATTCACTTCATGCTGATTGTGAGAAAAACAATAAAAATAAATACAAAATGCCTCACAAATTGTTGTCGGCCGGGAGTGTGTGGTAATATTATTTGTTTTTAAATAAAAATGTATGATTTGTGGCTTTGAATTTGTGAATTGCATTGAGCTATAAAAGGTGCTTACCACATGTATGACCGCCAGTGGTTCAGTCCTTCTTCACAATCTCCTTCTGTCTTTAGAATGGTCTTTAAACCTTGCAACTTCTGTAAAACTCATAGACTTTGTGTTGGTTACCAGGGTTACAGTATTACTATAATGGCATGCTAAGAAGAGTAAACATTTCATTGAAGAGCAGATCATAAATTTGAACCAGTTATCACGAACGTGATTATAGAACTTGATGGCCAGGCCTACTGAGATTACGTGAACGTATAGTAATTCGAATCCCACATTTCTCATTGTAGAACAAATATAAGTGTAGAACAAAAAAATATGAATACAACACCGCTACTAATTTATGGCCAATCGACCAATAAACGGGAACCACATGATTTCTGCGTCTTTTTGCTATAACTTACTTCAAAATTTTCCATAAATTTGAAAAAGGTACCAGTAGTAGGCCCTGCTCAAGGAGAATGTGAGTGTCAGTAGAACCTTCACTTTGCTTTTCTCCTTCGGCACAATTTTCGAGATTTTCGCAAACTTTGCCTCAAAGTAGTGCGGGCGATCCTCTTCGACGCTGCGGAGTCGTAAACTTTTCACTTCGATTGTGACATTCGAGGCGAAAGTGAATATACCCTCGTATTCAAGGAGAACATGAACCCATGATCATTTTGGTATCTTTCATGTTAGGATTCGGCAGCGTTGAACTGAAAATTGTCTTTGAGAAATTTCTAAGTTTGGAATGTGTTCTTAGCTCTGCGGTTTATAGCTACGCCCCTTGTGATGGGAATTCATCATGAGCTCAAGAAAAGGGTCAAAGATTACCTGTATCACCTGTCGTCTCGTTGTTCATCGAAAGCCTCGAGCGAGCGCCAACAACGTCTCCATTCGTCCCTGTCGCGAGCCAGTTTCTGGTTCCAGGTACACGTAGCGTCTCGTTCCTTTCGCGCAGAGCTTTCGTGAAGAAGTCTGACCATTGGGCCGGCGGTCGTCCAGGTGTTCGTTTGACTTCCCGAGGGATCCAATCGGAAACCGCTCTAGTCCGACGGTCATCGCGATATCGCATAACGTGTCCGGCCCATCTCATCTTCGATTCCTTGGCAAATATGAGGGCGTCTCTGATCTTTGATCGACGACGGAGTTCGGAACTTCGGAGTCCCCTCTGCACTTGCTTGTATCGGGATACTCCGAGCGTCGTCCTCTCGATGGCGCGTTGGATGACGCCGACCGCATGTTCCTCCTGCTTACGTAGAGTCCAAGTCTCTGAGGCGTGTGTTAGGGCAGGAAGGATAGCGGAATCGAAGAGATGGGCGCGGAGCCGGATGTTCTTCGTTTTCTTCACTACTCCCTCGATGGTCCTGAAGGCTCCTCAAGCCGCTCTTTTCCTCCTGCTCAGCTCTGGTGCTAAGTCGTTCATCATATTGACTCCCCGACCTAGGTACACATAGCTGAAGCATTCGGTGATGTTAGTTTCTCTGAACGTGAATGGGGCATCAGGTACCTATCCGTTTCTTATGAACATCGTCTTCGTCGGTTCAGCTGTAGACCGATCTTTCCACACTCCCACTCGAAATCGGCTAGCATCCGTTCCGCTTTCTGGATTGTTGGTGTTATTAGCACAGTTCCGTCAACGAAGCGGAGGTGGTATAGATGCCGATCATCGATCTCCACTCCCATTCCTTCCCATTCCAGTTGACGCATGATGTTCTCAGGAGCGGCGCTGAATAGTTTAGGCGAGATAGTGTCGCCTTGTCGGACCCCTCTCTTCACGTCGATGATGAGGTCTTTGTAGAATGGCGAGATCCTGGTCGTGAAGTTGCTGTAAAGCTCACGAACTCCTACATACTGAGTAGGCATACCTTGGTTTCCCAGGGCTTTGATAACCGCTTCTGTCTCAACGGAGTCGAAGGTTTTTTCAAATCGATGAATGTGAGACATAACGGCATCTTGTACTGGACACTTCTATGAGTCTAGTGACTGTGTGGATGTGACCGATTGCACTGAATCCTCTCCGAAACCCTGCTTGCTCTCATGGCTGTCCTTCGTCTAAAGTTCTACTGATCCTATTCAACATGACACGAGTGAAGTGCTTGTAGACTACAGACAGCAGGCAGATTGGACGATACTGCCAATGTCGTGTGGATCTCCCTTCTTATACAGCGACACAGTCCAGCTGGTTTTCCACTATGTGGGTAACTTGCATTCCGACAGGTAGCGTGTGAAGAGTCGGGCCAGTGTTTTGACGATGACTGGCGGAAGATTCTTCAGATGTTCCGATCTGATTCTGTCGGGGTCGGGTGCTGTACCGACGAAATGGCGTGTCGGACTTCACAAGGGAGAATTGATGGTACGACATATCCATCCTGTTTCAGATTGCTCCTAGGCAGTTGGGCATGGCTATCGGAGGGATCCGAGTAGAAGTCATAGATGACCTTTTCCACTGCCCTTCGGGAAGCAGTAACTGTGCCGTCCGGACGCCGGAGACCGGTCATTTTGGTCTTATAACTGGCGAAGCTTCGGCGAGTATTGCGAATGCTCCTCCTAGCCTCTGCTGCTTCAGCCAGCACTGCTGTTCTTCTCTCCTTGAGATCTTCTTTTATCGCCTCTCTGCATCGCTTCGCAAGTTCGGTCGTCAGTTGGTAATCGCCTGCAGCTCGTGCGGCTCCACATTGGCATATCAGCTTTAGAGTTTCCGAAGAGAGACGCCTTTTTGTGACCTTCAAACTCTTTGCCCTCCTGCCACAATCGTGAAAATGCTCAACGAACCGTTTGTAGTCGTCGTCGATGTTTTCGATAACGGAATCCTCCCATACACCAGCGAGAGAAACCAAGTGATCCCAGTTGATGACCGTCTTGGGTCTTCGCTCCTTGAATTTCGCGGCTCTCACTCCACGTATCGCAAAGAGGAATTTTGCGTGGATGAGTCGATGGTCTGTTCCCGTGTTGAACTTCGGAACAACAGCGACGTCGGTCAGGCAAAACCTTCAATTGAAGATGACGTGATCGACCCATTATGGAATTGTCCACCGGGTGACTCCCAAGTCCATCGCAGATGAGAGGACTTCTGGAACTATGAGTTACCATGGATGGAGTTTATCGACATAATAAACTCAGACAGCCTTTCACCCTGCTCATTCCATTCCGTTCCGTGAGACCCGATGTGAAGCCTATTGTCCGGCTTTCTGGGGCCGATCTTGGCTTGGAGTCGCCGACGATTACCTTGAAGAAGGTGAGGTCCTCCTTATAGAACTTCTCCAATTCCACATAAAATGCTTCGAGCTCGTCCTCGTCATAGCTTGATGTTGGTGCGTAGGCGACGAACATGGTCAAAGCCGGGATTGAACCGCATCTTTTCAATAGCAAACTTCCGATGCGGGCTGTCAGATTTTCGTACGAATCGATGTTCATGGCCAAGTGCGTGTTGACGAGAACGCCCACACCGCCAACGCCTCTCCTGTCGCATGTTCCAAGAAACAGTTCTTCACCAGTCTCGTACACGGCGTGTAGCGGACATGCCTCCTCGTCTCGGTCAGTCCGATGACGTCCTACTCGAACTTCCTGACTTGCATCATCAGATCTTCGATACTCTCTCCCGATGCAAGAGTTCGTGCATTGTAAGTACAGATCGCCATCTTAGTCCTTCTCGATTTAGGCAGCCTGTTGTAGCCCTGAGATTTTAGCAGCCTCTCCCGAGCGGTCCTTCCCAATGCTGTCGTATGGGGGGCTCCCTCAGGCTCAGGGGAGCGGGGCCCATTCATATTGCTGTTTTGAACAAGATGGAGACCCATGAGTAGCTTGCCGGGCCTGTCGTGGGGGCTGGGTATACTCCGGGTAGTTACCAGGCTATGCCGAAGTGGACATGGGGTTTATTAGTTGGAGCGACCCCGGACCGCCTCCCATGTACCTCCCAGTCGTTAGAATGCAAGCCGTTGGCTGGACTGAATGCAGGATACCAACTGCACCATACAGAACGTCCACACACGTATGCAAGAAACGTCTGCATGGATACAGAGGGTATGAATCAGTCCAGCGCAGCAGAAACAGGGAGTCCATCTCCTGGATCCACCTGCGTCTCAGGGCTGTACATGGTGGCTTTTGGTCCGCGATTAGCCCTCCACCCGCCATCTGTGGTCGCGCCACGTAACCTTGCCACCTAACGGCTGGAGATCCTTCAGCGAGAGAGGCCCCTTGGTGTTTCATCTCAGGGCATGCAGAAAGCATTCACGCTAACGTAGGCCAAGTAACTCACAGAAAAATATCCGGCACCGGTTACGACATCATGTCGTGAAATAGTGGCGGTGGTACAGAGCAGAAAAAGCTTTTGATTTTTACTAGATTGTTACGTCCTTTATGAAGTGTTGCTGCTCTTGCTTCAGCGCGTGCATCTTTGTTTTCTGGTAGTCTTCGGTATTTCCTTCTCATGATCTTCGCCTTTTTCGTTCGTCCTATCGGCACTTTCATGGATCAGCCGTATCAGATATTCTTCGTCAGAAACGACCTTGACTTTTGCCGGTATTTCATCCTAATTTTCATTCTAGATTCGCTTTTGGCGGAGGCTCTGCCATGACTCTGCTTGCCATTGAATTGCCACATCCTGGGAGTTCTGCGGATGAGTCTGGATCCCGAAGAAGAGGACCTTCTTTTTTACGGCGTGCCTTCCTCTCTTCTTTCCGCAGTTTTTCGGCTTTAGCTATCTCATATTTGATTTTGTCCATGATGTTTTTCAGTTTGGCGACCCTTTTGTCGACAATGGCTAGTACGTCCGTTGCCTCGAAGTGGTGTTTATGTTTCTGTTGTCCCCACCGCCTCGTCTCCTAGCTGTTTTTGGCTAATTGATCCTGGAAGGTGTTATGGTATTGATCTGGCAGTTACTCGTAATTTTTGAGATACGTCCATACGTTATTGAGGCACTAGTATGCCAATGCATTATTGTCCAGTTGTACTGACTGCTCCTTCCACGGGAGACGAACATAGTAGCCGTCTTCTCTGCGTTCTATGGTGGAATAAAAGCATTCCGAATTTTCTTGTCTACGGGTTCTTGAGCTTTTTAATGTGCTCCTTGAAATTCCTCTGCCCCGGTAGCGGCTGCTGTTCAAATTTTTTCACATTCATCTCGCTCCTCTTGAGAAATTCTTGGTCAGTTGCCCGTACTGGATATCCTGTAATAAGGGCTAGCACAGATGGTTGGGTACTGAAACGCCCTGATATAAGGGGCCAAGTTTGCTTGATAAGATATTCAGCCGAAGGTAGTTTGATTGGTGTCCTGTCCATACGTACGAAAGCCCACTGTAAGTCACATCCGAGCAAGACAAAAGTGTTGATGAACTTCCTGTCCCTGAGAGGTATCGACAAGTCGAGGGGTTAGTTGAGGAGAAATGAAAGGTCTTGTTAGAGTTTCATACGTTAGCAGTTCGAGCGTTTGCGGATAGGTCCCTTCTCATCTCATGCATCCATGCGGATTAGCTTACACTTTCGTTATTCAACTTCGACGCTTCCGAAAGTATTCATTCAAATATTCTTCTCTTCGACAATGGGTAAATTTAACTTTTGCGCCAAGGCTTCGTCGATAAAAGATAGTTCTGTCCCAGCATCGATTAGAAGACTGACTTTCGAGAGCGTTATAGAGTGGAGTCTAGAACCGTCCATTCCCCTGTGGGAAGGCAAGATCGATTCAAATGCATAGCATGAAGTACGGACCGAGCCATACTGATTGGTTCTAATAAGGATTCAGCCATGATTACATTTAAACGCGTCTTGGGTACCGGTTTTTTCGGTGTTTGCCCTTCTGCTCTGGTAGGGACTCTGTTTTATTCGCCTTGATCTCGTTTCCCGGAATTTGCCCCCTGTTGTGAGGCTGCGATCCTGACCTGTTTTCTGCAGTGAAACAGCAAGAGGTATTATATGGCCCATTGCACTTAACCCGAAGTCTTGCTTGTAGCAGTAGCGTGTAGTCGAATGCTTCGCATAGTGGCAGCCCATCAACGACTGTTGATGCAAAGTCAAATAGAGTTTTCACCAGCTTGTTTGACATGACATCAATAACACTGATCGCTTCTTGTGACCGTTGCACGCTATCATGTTGAATTTCTTGGGAGAGAGACTGGTCCACTGGGACTTCCTCAATTTTTTTAAAACCTGGCTACCATATGCTCTAGCTTCTTAAACGTGGTGGTCAATAGGCGTTTGTACAGTTAGTGCCGTAAGTGTGTTAAAAATCGCGCGAAAACGCGTTTTCGCGTTTTTTATCGTTTTTTTCGCTATAAATCGATCGATATTGATTTTTCTATCAAACATATATATGTTCTAGAATCAGCTCGTCAAGCTCTACAAGATGTTACCACATATTTTTGATTTTCTTGAATTTGGTACTAGGCCATTTTTTCACATTTTGAAATTTTGAGGGAAAATTCCTTCAAAATCTGATGAACTGACATCGAAGTCTCTTCACATCCCTGATCTAAGTTCACAGCTGTGTGGGAATTTCAGAGTTTCACCCATCTCAGACGAACCCCGGTTCCTTGGTGTGGCCCTAAACAGTGCCTCCGTGCATATGCTGTTGAAAAACCCATCTCTTAACTCATTTTCAGCAGGAGATCCCCATTGAAATTTAGACCGTTCGATTCTCCAGGGAAAATGCTATCGAACGATATATAAAAACCTTGGTGTTCATGGAATTCTCATTTCCCTCATTTCCAGCCTTTTCCTTTTGTCAATCGACTTCTCAAGCTCTAGTCCACCGCATCGATCGATATGCACGGCCATGGGAAAGCTGTGACGCCATCGTGTCGTCCCTGCGTCATTCATGTGCACGACCGTGGGAAACTGCTCGGCTGGGAGGTCGATTACCCCGTCGAAGCGCCGAGCAGTTTCCCACGGATGTGCACGTGGATAGTGCGGGGCCGTCACGATGGCGCCACAGCTTTCCCATGGCCATGCACGTCGATCGGTGGGGCGGACTAGAGCTTGAGGAGTCGATTGACAAAAGGAAAAGGCTGGAAATGAGGGAAATGAGGATTTCATGAACACCAAGGTTTCCATATATCGTTCGATAGCATTTTCCCTGGAGAATCGAACGGTGTACATTTCAATGTGGAATCTCCTGCTGAAAATGAGTTAATAGATGGTTTTTTCAACAGCATATACACAGAGGCATTGTTTAGGGCCACACCAAGGAACAGGGATTCGTCTGAGGTGGGTGAAACTCTGAAATTCCTACACGGCTGTGAACTTAGGTCAGGGATGTGAAAAGATTCGATGCCAGTTAATCAAATTTCGAAGGAATTTTCCCTCAAACTTTTCAAAATGTGAAAAAATGGCCTAGTACCAAATTCAAGAAAATCAAAAACATGTGGTACCATCTTGTAGAGCTTGACAAGCTGATTCTAGAACATATATATGTTTAATAGAAAAAATCAATATCAATCGATTTATAGCGAAAAAACGATAAAAAACGCGAAAACGCAATTTCGCACGATTTTTAACACTCTTATGGCACTAACTGTGTATGGCTATCTTGGACGTAAAATGCTCTTGAGAAATCACGAATTTTTCAAGTCTGGAAGTTGGCCTTGAGATTTTGATGAAGGTGTCAAATCTTGAGACGAGTTTTGAGACAAAAGAGACCTTGAGCGAGGCAGAAGTCGAATTGAACCAACCTCGTCTCTTCAGGCCGATGTACCAGTTTATAGTGGTCTTGAGCGGCTTCTCAATGCTCTTATTGGAACCTATTCTCCTGTTCTCGCTCACCCTCCAGTGACGGTTAAGACAAAATTGGCCACGCTTTCTGAAGGAACAAGGGTCACAGATAAATTTATGATGAAGGGCACGCCGAACGTCTTGACAAATCTCGTCCATCATACACCGGCTGAAATTCTTGACGCCAATAAACCTCGAGTCCCATCCTTCGCTTTTATACCGTGGACGTCGTCGGGGTCCCAGAAATATGTAAGCATACTCTGAAGATAAAACGCTTTCAGGCTTAATAATGAAAACATAGCTTAGATCTGCCAACCGATAGTTAGGCGAGTGACCAACCGTGAAGGAAAGAGAGGAGCAAAAGAAAGAAAGAAGTAAATGAAGCTTCCAAGCGCAGTAGCGGCAGTAGATTAATCTGAAGAAAAGAAAAGCCTACATGGCATCAACACCTGGTGCTGTCAAAAATATGCGGTAATACCCAGACGCCGCTTATCCTGCGCCATAGTTTTGATTCGGTTTTTATCGAATTATTGAATGCTCTCGATGTTGGATTCCCTAAGAATGAGGCGCAGTTGACGGGCAGCTCCGCGGGCATTGACCACATGCTCCCTCTCACGCGGAGTGCGCAGAGAAAGCGTAGAACGGGAGCGAAGAATGGGAGGAAGTACGCTACCGCTGACAACGAGTCGCGGCGCAAGGTTCCGCGTTGCGGTGTACCCCCTCTGCACTTTTGTGCGTTTATTATACTTCTACGTGAATCACTTTGAGTGTCTGTCTCTTGATTAATTTCTCAGTCTGTGTGTCCCGACATCAAATAATGACATCATATCTGTAGTATACTAACATCAGCACGTCAGACTACACCAATTATTCTATCGCGGAGCCAAGGAACTCAGTAAATTTAGGGACACTTTCTGTCACACAGCCCATGACAGTCCTTATCAGTTTTGGGCACCCGCTAAACGTGTCTGTGTCTGAAACCAGGTAAAACCTAAGAGGTCAATGCTGCAAGATCGACGAGAAAAACAAATTTATCCGATACTCGCTATCGACCCTTACTACTGTTATCAGCTCGAGAGAGCTAATCTTAATATTTCCTATCCACTCCCTGCAGCGACTGCGAATTGGAACCCTCTACAGCCAACCCGAGAGGTGCAGCTTGTCCAGATTACTTGTCTACCACGGTCCCTATTAGCCTTCATCATTGGTTACAACTGTTGAAAGTTCCGCTCATACACCACAAGTGACTCCGAACCAGCCCCTATAAACCCTCAAGTGCGGGCGCGCCATTGCCACTCCGAAAAGTGTAACGACTTTGGGGACATTTGCTATTTGATACTCTTATACCCTTACAGTTGCTATCACATTCGATCGCCCATCATCACTGTCTTGGTTACAGCCCATAATCCTACTATGTGTAATCGGCTATCTGTTGGTGTGTGCGTGTGCTTCTGTGTTTCACCGGAAATTCATATCTCGCGTTGCTGCAAGGCTGGGACTCTGAATTTTTAAAGAGATATAGGGGGTGGTGAGGATGCATCAATGGTGAGGGAAGGGAAGTGATAACAACTGATAAGGGCTGACATGGAGCCTCGAAAAGCCACTGTCGGGAAATGAATATCTCGCGTCGCAGCAAAGCTGGGATCATGAGTTTTAGTTGGGCTGGCGCACACTACTGCGCGCGTCACACATGGAAGCATGCAAAATGAGCTCGATCGATATTGATTCATACGGAAGGATAAGATTGACTGGCGAAATTTTGTTTCCTTTTTCCGTTCTTGCGAATTCCCTAATTTGCGAACCGTTCGAATGATGATGCCAATCGATCGATATCGATCAAGCTCATTTAGCATGCTTTCATGTGATACGCACGCAGCATTGTGTGCCAGCCTAACTGGTAGTACCCATAAGTTTCAAAACCTTCTGTCACACGAAGTGCGCAGCATCATTTGTCGTCCAACGTTTTATTTTATTTATTTATTCATAGACGCAGAATATCTGCGTGGATATTACAATGAAGTGAAGTAGATTTCGAATGATGAACAATCTGACAGAGGAAATTTAAACATAGGTACGATGCGGAGGTGAGTCGGATTAGGTATATCTGAACAAGACCAGTAAGTGATGGAGCAAATCCAAATCATGCCTTGTTTTTATAAGAAACTTCCGCATTGATTAACTTAATGGCTTTTCTATGAAATGAACCAAGGGACAAGTGTAACGTATGTTGTTTGAACATTTCATTTATGTAGGGTAACACTCTGGTTACAAAGAATTTCGCTCTGACCTGAGATCTCACTAGGGCATCTTATTTTAATGGCACTACCCCTGGTCCTAGATCGTACTAGAGTGAAGAAGTCTGTAGGGTTAAAGACTTTTCTAGTAAGAATTTTAAAAGCCATAATGAGATCATTGACCAATCTTCTTTTGGCCAAGGACATCAAAGCATAATGTCGACGCCTCTCACTTGCATGTGGTGAAGATGCATAGCTTAGTCCAGAGCAACGAAGAGCAAGTTTACGAGTGAAATTTTTCTGTACACGCTCTAGCAAAGCAATATCTTTTTCTTACAGGGAGAAAAAACAGCAGTACCAGATTCAACTATTGGCCTTACCTATGCTTTGTAAACTTTCAGTAATATCGTTGGATCTTTCGTCTGGAGTGCCTTGAATAAGCTGAAAATCCTATTGATTGCTTTGGATACCAACGAGTTGTAGTGCGTGTTAAAGTTTCTTAGAGAACATGAATTCAAGGTCTTTGATTTCGTTAACTGATTCTAAGTGTACTGAACCAATTCTGTAGGCATGGGTAATGATATTGTTACAAAATACCTTAGCTTTTTCTGGAGCTAAAGGTAAACTCCTCTTCTCAGACCAATCTACAATGTGGTCAATGGCTGCCTGTAGTTTGTCACAATCTAACTTGCTTTCAATAACTTTGTACAATTTGATGTCATCAGCATACATTATGATACTTGATATCTTGTCAAGGAATTGGGAATGTCTGCGGTATATATGAGAGAAAGTATGGGGGACAAAACTTCATCCTGAGGAACACCCCTGTTCACTTTGTTTTGTGTACAGACGAAAATTTATTTCCAACACGAACTTGATATATATGTCCAGAAAGGAAAGACTTGATCCAGTCAATCAGAAGTGGGTACACACCTATAGTCTCTAGTTTTCTGATGAGTTTCAAGTATGGTACTCTATCAGAAGCCTTCGCAAAATCAAAGTATACAGCATAGACTTGTTTTCGGGTGTCAAGAGCTCTGGTCCAGTCATCGAGAAAACTGAGTAGTGCAGTAACCGTGGATTTACCGGAACAGAAGCCATGTTGACATGATGGAATAATGTTATTTTGCGTAAGAAATGCTGTCAGTTTCAGTTTGACTATTTACTCGAAAATTCTGGAAAAAGTGGAGGTAATACTTATGGGACGATAATTGGAAGGACCACTGAAAGGGGGTTCCTCGAGTACAGGCACAATGAAGGAATGCCTCCACCGTGATGGAACCTCTGAATGCATGTACGACAAATTGAAGAGGAGCTCTAGTGGAAAGGAAATGTACTGTGCAATATTTCTAATGAAATTGAGAGGGATAAAATCCGGCGTTATAGAGTAGGAACTAGGCCATTTTGACAGCAATTTGTATATTTCGTCCCTATGAAACCACAGTGATGATTCCATAATGTGGGTGCATGAAGGGAGTTCGCCCGAAACAATGTCACTATCCTATTTGAAAACCTTTTGGGAAGAATCAGCAAGTACCTCTGCCTTGTCTTCATCAAGTATAGCAATTTTAGTTTCATCAATACGCAATGCAGGTATCTTCTTAGCCCCTTTGAGGCGTTTGGTGATTCTGTGATCTCCTTCTTGGCTTCAAGTAGCATATTAATAATGACTTTAACGTAACAAGGAACACTTCCCTCAGCTTCTTCAATCTGTTTCACAAGATCAGAGTAAGAAGTTGTTCCATCCGAAAGAGCAGTTGACTTAGCCATAAGTGGATTCGAATCCATACAAACGCAGTTCAGAGTACCGGAGTTGTAGTATGATATCGATATAATGGTCGTCGAACAGTTGTTAAGTAACCGTGCAGCAATAAGACAGTAAAACAATGTAGAGCCGAAGAGCAATTTGCAAGACGACCGCTCAAGATGACTGACGACCGACCGTTTTCTTTCAGCAGTTGTTGGTACCGGTTACATACCGTTTGTGTGCTCGTGTCACTATATCACTTTTGAAGCAGAAATTGATAAATATTATGAAGCGAGTAGTGAATTCCGAAACAAAAAGCAGGAAGAGTAATATCGTTACCATTTCAAAAAAAATTGAAACGTGTGGCGCCTCCCCAAATGTTTGATCGACGCTTCTATAATCTATAATCTCGTGTTGGCTTCTATAATCTTTTGTTTTCTTTCATTTCGTTATTAATACGACTAACTTAATTATCATTTCAGCTGGAGATGTCAATCCGCGTTTTGTTTGCTGCCTCCTCCGTAGTGCTTGTGGTGGCTGCTGATAATGTTGCTGTTCATGAAACTTTCGCCTTCGATGAAAAATCCAATGTTAGACCAATTTTCGTGGCAGGACACCAGGACGGCTGGACAATTCTTGGCAAATACGTTAAGGCTTACAAGGTGAGATCACCTTGCTACTCTTCATCGTTATCGTTCCCGAGAGGAGAGAGATCAGAAAGATAATACAAAAAAATTTGTCGCTTTCCAAGCGAAGTAGAAGACTCCACTAGGCAAACCTTGTTGAGAAACTAAATAATCGCAAAATCAAGCGTGATCAAATAGCTAAGAACTTTCTTCGAAAAAAACCAATAAAGAGGCTTTAATATTGTGCTGTTCCGGAGTCTCATGGATATCTGAATGTTTCACAACAATTGAGGCTCCACACGGAATTTTCCGACGTGACTCACCCTGCCAAAACGTGTGGAGGCATTTCCGGCTCCACACGTTTTGGCAGGGTGAGTCACGTCGGAAAATTTTGAGACAGGGACAGTAGGTTATTGATAGATAACCTATATCATATAACAACATATCTCCACTGTTTCAGGCCTGAAGAATGTGTTAGACACCGAAATATAGTAAAAATATTCTAGAAACTTTTGAGATTTCGAGGGGTCTTTTGAGTTCTTTTTTGAATGAATATTTTGGAGCCTCAATTGTTTGAAACATTCAATAAAGAAGCTGTTTCGTCGAAACCATTTTGTGCAATCAAAAATTTTTTGCGAGAAACAACTATCCTCCTTTTTGTTACGAGTTTTTTGGCTTAGTCCTTTTCTGCAAATTACTCCCATGTTTGATAGAGTTCCATAGTAGATGCTCTCTGATATTGTCACTTGCCGCTCCCCCATTAAGAGAGCATAATCTTTTTGTACACCATCAGATCGAAGCCTCCACTGGGAAGTTTCATTTTCAATACAGCAATCTGTGGGCCAAATTAATGCTGTGTACGGAATGGTGTCATTTGCGGTACGCTCCAAAGTAGCATGTGACTGGCCGTATGGCAAGGACGAAGGGCTGCAGTCCTTTTTTGGCGTATAATTCCCTATAAAGATTAGTGTGAGCAACTAAGCATTAAGTAGGTGCAAAAGTCCTTGCTCTTCTGAGTATCAATTTTATGCAGGTATTTAGATAAACATAATATAGTACAATGAAGTAACAAGGGATACAATCAGCACCCTCTGAAAAGCATATGCCTACATGCCTGCTTGTTCTTAGTGCACATTACTGCCAATTCAAAGGGCATCGAGCTACTTGCATCCGTTTTCAACATTGCATTAGGTTTCAAAGCACTGCCCTGGGAGTATAAGCATGTTTGAAATCGTAGCACTCATCAGGCAAAAGGTCACTCCTGTATCATGTGCGAGACAAAGCTTCATATCTGAGACTATTTTATTTTCCAGAGGGTTACTTGTATGGAGTGCGACTAAGAGCGGTCGTGAAAGATAGTTAGTCTCCTCCGTGCAACAATGGAAAGCGTTGAGTTTAATGCGTCAATGAAGTTCGTAAAATTGACCTTTGCAGTGGTTTTTGGATCAGAATTGCTAACTGTAGTTCTTGCTGCATGCACCGTCGACTTTAGAAATCTAGACCTTGATCATGGCTCAACAAGTGAGCCAAACATCCTTACCTTGCGCTCAGATTCCAACGATTGTCACACATCCTATTGTTCAGAAACAGCTAATTCCCAACGTACGGAGGGTGGGCGAACCACACTTTGGAATCACATTTCTGTTATTCTTCTTTTCACTCGAGCGGCACTCGCATGCAGAGTTTATATGAATCCTCGTGAAGATTGGAAATTTGGGAAGGTTCCCGTATGGTTTCACCCCCATTCGCTTTGGCTGTTGGACTCATTACCTGTCAATCTTCCTCTGGTCGACCTATCTTTCCGTAACTTTGCAAGAACGTAACTCTTGGCAAGGAGAACTCTCAATGGCACGTTCTAAAAGTATTTTGTTTGAGCCAAGGCGCCAAGTAATGAAGCAGGAGCTGATATAATTTGCCAATAAAGAAAGTACTTCAGAAATCCTTCAAAACTGGCAAAGAAGGTTTCTTGACATTTGATCTCGTTGGAGATTACCGCGTGTAAGTGAGCCTTCGAATATGTTCCTGCTGGTGACTGGTACCAATAGAAATGCGATATCACTTGTTTCTTATTGTCCAGCGCTCCATGATAGGGTCGTGCTGCCTCTTATACAACCCTACAACCCTGGAATAAGCCTTCCCGATTCAAGTGATACCACCTTTAGATAGATTATTATAAGCTCCGACTATCGCCAACAGTGAGCAACTCATGACATTTACCAGTGTACTACAAATCGCTATGTTTGATATATAGTACTGAAGATCGAAAACTTAGGTAATTGGAGACAAAAAAACATGGGCTGAAGCAGACAAGGCCTGCAAGAGCAAAGGTGCACAACTGGCATCAATAATGAATAAGGAGGAAAATGATTTTATTTGGGGTGAGTACTTCTAGAGAACCAACTCGAAAAGCGGCTTTTACAATCCTCTTCAATTATGTAGCACTGGTTCTTTTACGCATCGACGGCATTTCCTAGTAAGCTGTCCTTGTATACTGTGCAAAAGTGAGAAATTAAAAAATGAACTCTTATCGGAAAACCGTTGATCATGTGGCTTGTTCTGCCTAGAAAATCCTACCATTATAATCAGCTCAGTGCGTCGGTTGGTGTGTTTGTGTGTAACTTACGTGTTTAATCGCAGATTCGTATATCAGGTTGCAGCAAACATGTGTGTTCCACGCATATCCGTAATCAGGTTGCTTAAAGGTTGGACTCTGAATTTCAAATCTTTCATGTATGTTGACTAGACCGTGCGAAATTCCAATCAGTAATGCATATTTACAAAACCGATACCTTTGATAGCTGCACATGAATCCACCACCAACAGGTATAGTCCATCTCCCGAAAACTGATTGGGCGTGTCCTTCGAACTTGGGTGAATGGCGAGAGTGAGAGTATGTGGCGAGAGTGAGAGTGTGTGGCGGGGTGAGAGAATTGGGAGAGTTTGATACACGTTCATACAAGTCCGTAGGACACGCCTACTCAGTTTTTGGGAAATGGACTGTAAGAATAAGATGATCAGTAAGTGCAAAATTGTTATCAATCGATGCGATCGAATACAAAACTATCGATCTCGGAACTATCCAGTCTCGATGATGACCACTTCAGCTGATCCTGCCGGCTGGAGCACACTACTGCGCGTAATTTCTGTCGATGACGTGCAAAATGGGTCCGATGCTAAGAGATCAAAGAAATTCTTTTTTTATAATCACCTTCTCTGCTTTTTTTCCAATTTGGAAACTCAGCTGAAAGCAAGGAAGAAATTTCTATTCAATTCCATACACAACAGTGGTCGTGCCGATCAAACCCATTTTGCACCACATCGCCGTGAATCGCGCGCAGTAGTGTGATAGCAGCCAGCCAACCGGTATCCTTCTATTATAGAAGCCAGTAACTTTGTGCGTCTGTTTGTCGGTATGTCGGTTTGTATGTAAGTATGTTGGTATGTAAGAATGTTTGTCCGCCCGCAAATGAATGATTGTGATAAGGGAAAGATAGAGCAAAGCAACCGCTTTGGGTGGGTAGAAACCGAGGGGTGTTGGAGTATCATTGTAAGGCTATGTTATCATTGTGATAGCACCTCCTACTTATATGAGGAGTGTCGGTAAACGGACAAATGTGCGGCGGTACTCACTGCCGCGACGCATGAGCTCGCGCGTCGCGGCCTTCATCATGGCGCGCGCTGGCATGCTTATGGGCTCTAGGTCTTCTTATCTCATAGGACAAGGCTCTTTGAGCAGCATAGAGATCTTCGACTACTAAGGTGTGTGTAAAAGAGTGACTCCTAACTCGCCGCTAGAGCGGCGAGCCAAGACGTGGGAGCTAATATGGGTCGTCGCCAAATATCGTTGTTGTGTTTTTGACATCGGTGGGAAGAAAGCGACACTTGTCATCACAGAATGTATACTGAAGTGTATTTTTTTACCTAAGCCTGCAGGGGAAGGAATTCCCGACTTTGGGTTAATGTGGGCCGTCGCCAAATATCGTTGTTGTGTTTATGACTTCGGTGAAAAGAAGCGACACCTGTCATCACAGAGTGTATGCTCAAGTGTATATTTTAACCTAAGCCTGCGAGGGAAGGAAGCCCCGAGGTGGGGGCTAATATGGGGTGTCGTCAAATATCGTTGTTGAGCTAGTATCGGTGAGACGGGAGCAACTCTACATTCGCCACTAAAGCGCGCCGACCCTACAACAACGGGAGCTGAAGGCTTCCGCAATCACTAAATTGGCGATTTGGAACCCCGATCGCAATGACAACGGATCATTCGCCTCCTCTTCACCTCTGCCCCACAGTACCCTCCGTCTCGTCGGACTATCCAGTAAGAGTAACGTTGGCTTCCCTACCAATCATGCGTAGTACACTCTGCGAGTACTCGCCACGTGCTCTCTCTTACGCGGAGTGCGCAGACGGAGCGACGAAATGGGAGAAAGCCTGTGCCCACCGACGACGAACCGCGACGCAAGCTCACGCGTTGCGGTAGTGAGTACCTCCGCACATTTGTCCGTTTACCATTCCCCCTTATATGAGCACCTATGTTATACCTTCGCCATCATTCTGCGAGCTGACGTCACAGTAGGTGTCGGCACACTGGAATGGCATGCAGGCATGTTTGGTTATAGGAGGGCCAGTACCATATTAGGCCGAGCGGGGGGTGGGTAATTGAGTGAATGAAAACTGTTTCAGGTTCTAGGAGGTCATTGCCGGCTTAGTGAGCTATCATTAAGTGAGTAGAGGGCCTTAAGCGATGGTGGGCCTCATAAGGGGGTACATTCTCTGATTCCTGTAACTGATGAGTGGCATCAGTGGATTTTCGGACAAGTGTGAATTCAACAATGTTCCTACTATAGGTAATTAGTTTGCCTGTGAGTGTCCGTCCGTTTATCAAGAAACTCATATCTTGCGTCGCAGTAAAGGTGGGACACTGAATTTTGCAAGTGATGCAGGGGGTGGTATAGGGACCTTGCATTGGTGGACTGAAAGTGATAGCAGCTGATAAGGGCTAATAAGGACCTTCCGATAACAAATGTCACCGAAGTCGCCTAGCCTTTCGCGTTGGCCCTAGAGCGTTGACCCTCCTAGGTATTGTGCGAGGTGGGACGGAGACATTAATGGCGGGTGATCCGCATCGATAACGGTTGATAAGATTCGATAAGGAGAGTAAAAAGGCTAGAGTCGTCGAAAACGTTCCGTTTTCGCATTGATCCTGCAGCGTTGATACTTACAGGTGTTGTGCGGGGTTGCACGGGCACATAAATGGTGGGTGAGCCGCATAGATAACGGTTGATAAGATTCGATAAGGAGAATATAAAGGCTAGAGTCGTCAAAAACGTTCCGTTTTCGCATTGATCCTGCAGCGTTGATACTTACAGGAGTTGTGCGGGGTTGCACGGGCACATAAATGGTGGGTGAGCCGCATAGATAACGGTTGATAAGATTCGATAAGGAGAATATAAAGGCTAGAGTCGTCAAAAACGTTCCGTTTTCGCATTGATCCTGGAGCGTTGATACTTACAGGTGTTGTGCGGGGTTGCACGGGGACATTAATGGTGGGTGAGCCGCATAGATAACGGTTGATAAGATTCGATAAGGAGAATATAAAGGCTAGAGTCGTCAAAAACGTTCCGTTTTCGCATTGATCCTGGAGCGTTGATACTTACAGGTGTTGTGCGGGGTTGCACGGGGACATTAATGGTGGGTGAGCCGCATGGATAACGGTTGATAAGATTCGATAAGGAGAATATAAAGGCTAGAGTCGTCAAAAACGTTCCGTTTTCGCATTGATCCTGGAGCGTTGATACTTACAGGTGTTGTGCGGGGTTGGACGGGGACATTAATGGTGGGTGAGCCGCATAGATAACGGTTGATAAGATTCGATAAGGAGAGTAAAAAATTGGAGAATTCGAATCCGTTCCGCATTGATCCTGGAGCGTTGATACTTACAGGTGTTGTGTGGGGTTGGACGGGGACATTAATGCTGGGTGATCCGCATCGATAACGTTGATAAGATTCGATAAGGAGAGTAAAAAATTGGAGACTTCGAATCCGTTCCGCATTGATCCTGGAGCGTTGATACTTACAGGTGTTGTGTGGGGTTGGACGGGGACATTAATGCTGGGTGATCCGCATCGATAACGGTTGATAAGATTCGATAAGGAGAGTAAAAAATTGAAGACTTCGAATCCGTTCCGCATTGATCCTGGAGCGTTGATACTTACAGGTGTTGTGTGGGGTTGGACGGGGACATTAATGCTGGGTGATCCGCATCGATAACGTTGATAAGATTCGATAAGGAGAGTGAAAAGGCTAACGCTCAAGGACTAATACGGAAACGAAACGGTTTCGACGACTCCAGCCTTTTCTCTCCTTATCGAATCTTATCAACCGTTATCGATGCGGGTCACCCGCCATTGATGTCTCCGTTCAACCCCGCACAACACCTCTGAGTATGAATGCTTCAGGATCAGTGCGAAAAGCGAAACGTATTTGAAGACTCTAGCCTTTTACTCTTCTTATCGAATCTTAGTACCGTTATTAGAGCGGGTCACCCACATTAATGTCTCCGTCTCACCTCGCACAATACCTAGGAGGGTCAACGCTCTAGGGCCAACGCGAAAGGCTAAGTGTCATTTGTTTTCGGAAGGTCCTTATCAGTCCTCATCAGCTGCTATCACTTTCGGTCCACAACCGCAAGTCCCAATACCACCCCTGCATCACTCGCAAAATTCAGTGTCCCGCTCGACATAACATCACCGTAGCCAGCGCACAGTAGCGTGCGCCAGCTCAACCGGTATAGATATTATTTAATAGTGAGGGAATAGCTACAGGTGAACTTCACTCAATCTGTGCTTTAATTGATTTTGATGATTCCTTTTGTCAAAACTGATGCTTAGCCGCTCATGGGCCCACAATTCAAAATTTCGAATCCTCCCATTGGTCGTCATTGGTCCTTCTCGAAAGCGCTTCCCATGCTGACCTGATCCGATGAGGTAATTCGATAATCCACAAAATTAGTCATACAGGATTATTTTCGTACGGGAAGATGGTGGATGTTGTCTTTGAAGCTTTGCACGACTTTCATTTCCCAATCTCTCTTTTAAACGGCGCCTTTGTTACGCTAACAGCATGACCACCTATGAACAGAAACTAAGCATCCGAGGCACGTGAAAAGAAAAAGTGAGTGACCACAGAAACCAAATGCTTGGAAAGATGAGTGAAGTTGCAAGCACTGCACATGCATGTCACCTCATTTGGTTCAACTCTGAAGCAAATTTCCGCATGCTCTTCCTTTTTAAAGCTAGGCATTAAAGACAAGGTTCGCGATAATTCGGTTGTATCATTCATTCTAGTCTTTAATAATGACCGGTGGCCGTTTCCACCACGAAAGCTGACACGTTAAGCACCACGTCATATCGATCAATACGGCTCTGGTACGATACGATAAGTATCATTCAACCATCACAGTCATTACTCTAACCTCAATCATTCTTCGGCAAAGTCGACCATAGGGGGCGGGCTGCCCTAACAAAGACGGCTTGCCCTCATGAGGCCGCCTCCGACACAGTTCTTGGGGGCTCCTTCCGGGGAGGATTTCGCCATACCTAGGCCTTTCAGACCCGTATATTTGCAGTAAATAACTCTTTTTGGGATTCCTTATCACCCGCATTATCCCGAACACTGTCTTTAAGTGATGCTTTATACTTCATGAAAAAACAGATCGCGCATTTCCAAGTGTGACTATCGCTCTCAAATGAAACAACTGTTAGCAGTGGCTTGCGAACGCAATAAAAGGCAAGAGAAATCGTCAAATGCTCGTGCGGAGAGATTACCTATTGACACTTGGTTCCTTGGGACCGTATTAGATTCTCTAGAAATTTTTTTTTGCCCACTCATGAAACGACATTGGCAATCAACTTTCTGCTTGCAGTAATGTGTTCGATGTCGGGCTACCCTCACCTTTCGTGAAGCATCCCAGTTTGCATTGGATTATAAATTTCGCCACAGAAGCACGCGACTGCGTATCTTTCCAGCGACCACACGATTGCTGATGGAGTAGCTAATTTTTTTACAGAAATATCTGGGAAATACGGCCTGGTTGGATGCTAAAAGAGTGTTACCTCCTTTTCGGATCTGAGTATCGTTACGAGCACTCATGCACCTCAACAAGAACTGTTCAAACAGTACATAACATCATTTCAGCAAAAGCAACGTTTTTAACATACTTCAGTGAATCGAAGGGCAGGTCCTCACACACAAGAAGTTCATGAGCCTGACGATAGTCCTCTTCGAATTTATCGAGAAATTTCGTTGCTCTATGTACACGTCATGTCTTTAGCCTCTGCTCCGCTTGCTCAAGTGAATCCTTCGAGAGGGAGTGGGAAAAAATAAGGAGTGAACAGTAGTTCGCCCATTAATGGTATCTTGATTCACAGCAATTTTATTACAGATATAGCAAAAAGCGTTTCTGAACGAACTGGCCCTGAAGGTCGGATTTGGATCGGGGGCAAAAAGAAGTGTGGTTCGTGGAAGTGGACAGATGGCACAAAATGGGACTATGAGAACTGGGATTCTGGTGAACCGAACAACGAGGGAGGACATGAGGATTGTCTACAGGTGTTTTTTGTTTGTTATTTTACTTTGACTCATAGGATAGGGGCGACCATATTGGTGGCTTCAGAGCACGTCACCTTCAAAGGCGTCTTTGTGGGGTGTCCAAGAATTCTTGGTACTTTTTTTTCAAGTTATTCAGCATGCGCAGTAATTAACATTTATAGCACATATATCGACCAACAGTATTCGCAGTCTGCTGTTGTTGATACATAAACCCCTCTCCTCGGAAACCACCGTGCTCGTACTTTTTAAGCCCAGTCACTGCCCTCTCCACGTCATCACGGTTCTCAAATTTTACTCAGCAAATTGATAAGCATGAAATAGGAGAAAACCTCACGAAAATAAAGGTTTCACTGACGACAACTAACACGGAGTGGCGGCGTTCCACTCTTGCGGTGGTGGATTGGCCTTTGAGGAAGACGATCCGGTCGAAACGTTAGGCCGTAAATAAAGATTCCACCTAACAACCTCGTTTGCAAAACAAGAAAAGTAATCACGAAGATATGTTTGTAAGGTACTCTATGAGCTAGTTAGAGAAATTCGTCGTGCTCGGGATGCTGCATGCAAGATTCCTCGACTTCATTCCACAGGTGACCGAGAAGACCTCCGTGGGGATGTGTTGCATGTGTTTCGGTGAGTAATGTAGGGTCACAAATGAGTGGGTTTGCTTCACGAGACGATTTATTTATTGCCAGTTTCCGGATCTTGTTCACGTAGCTGGTCTGCTTACGCCAAAAATAAGGGTCTAAGAATAAAGGCAGACATTTGTGAAGTTAAATATGTAGTAGTAAAGTTGGATATTTGTCACTTAAATTATCAAGTTAGGGCATTTTCCATAACATACAATTTCTAACTGAAATCAGATATGATCTATGATGAAGGTGAAAGCTAGTTACTGTAACAGTCCTTAATACAATGTTTTAATCTCACAAAATGTTAATTTAGTCATTTCTATAGTGAACTATCCCCCACACAACATCAGTGACTGACCTTCTGAAACAATACTTGGAACACTTGCACGCCACCCTCTCCGTTAGCCTCATTCAGCGGAGGTAGAGAAAGGTCAAAGTATTGCTATGAAGCAGAATGGTGACGACACGTGAGTAAGAGTGACCATGACTTTCCCGCCCAACGTAATTTACCTTTCTAAAACGAAACTCCATTGTCCATAAGTATCGAAACGTCGCCGCGCCTTGTGTTAGTTCCACGTGTTAAACATCTCTCAATTACACGTTTTATAGCCACATACATCTTAACTGTTCACAGTCAAAGCAGTAGGAAATCAGAGTAGGCATAATACTAAACCTGTCTCTTACTTTCGTTCAACACAGTAAAAAGTCAATTCCGACCTTCCTGTTTTGCTTGCAAGGTCTCGCACCCCTGTAACCGACAACATCCAACCAAAGAGTAACCATACCATTCTTTCACTCTAACAAATGTACGTAGTCCAGACAGGTCATAGTCCCCTATTACGTCGGTCGAGTACAAAGACCTTTGAAGAAAAACTCAAATGCGTATGACTAATAGTCCCGGACATTTGCACTTGGGCTTCCACTGGGCCTCCACGCCAACGTCGTCTCCTGACATCACTTTACAAACAATGGATTATCCTCACCACTTTTGGCTAGAATTATGTGTTGAAGCTGCTAGCTAAAATTCAAACCACTGCTGCTCAAGCTGCATCACGAACTGGTCGCTGCCTCGTTGCAGTACCCTATTGAGCCACGAATAGTGTGGCCACGAAGGCGACACTGGCTTAGCTGGTCCACTGCCTGCATGACCTCTTTGAGTGGTGCAGATGGGGCAAAAGCTCTTTCTCAATGAAGAACAGTAGTGGGAAAAAGTTTGTGGCCCTTTCACACAGTTCCCTCTCCACTGTTACCTTTCTTAACTTCTTGGCTTTGTGCTTCACAATGGGCCAAAATGACTACAGACGTTAGAGACACCGCGAGGGGGCAGCTTCGGTTACGGTAACCGCTGCACTTCCTTATTTGCTACAACTGCACACACAGCGCTTTCCAAGCTGTCGAGTGTGGATTCACCCCGAAGCTTCTAAATTCTTAAAAGTCCAACATCTTTCTCGAAGTAGATCGCTTGCCGGACATCACTAATAGAATGGAAACAATGTCCCACATAGATTCTCTGCAGCCCTGCATGTGAAAACGAGGAGCTTCAGAGAAGTGATCCATGACTTGAAATACCAGGAGCGATTCAAACATCAGCTTAGCATTCATTCATCGACTTGAACGCACATTCCAAGATTATTGGAACACTGCAGTTCTCTTCTGGTAAGACGAATCGACCACCTAATCTGTACCCTTGCCTAGAAGTGAGCGTGAGTTTCTGAAGCGTGCAGAGCCAAAGAAACCAACGCGACTCCACCACGCAGCCCAGGCATTCCCACAACAGACGTGACTGCTGGCAGTGACGATGGCAACGTTGGCAACAAAGTGGCAAATGAGGCTACCTATTTAGGCGATGGTAGAAGATAAGGAGGAGATTCCAATGGTGAAGTAAACGTTAACATGGGGTAACGGATGATTTCTCAGAATTCCTCAATACCATCCAGCTGGAGCAGACTCGAAGGTTCGCTTTCACGTGGTGATCCAGTACAAGAAAATGCCACCAACCTTACTTTTGTCCTTTCGGGGGCTTTTTTTGAACTTTCTTTGTCGGCGTATCTCTCAGCACCTCTAATTTTATAGTTCAGCGCATTGGCCCACTCGAGGTAATCCTGGAATGTGCTTTTCACAAATGCCTGAAACTATCAAATTACTGTCGTCACAAACACCTTGAGTGTAGACGGTATAAGAGTCCGTGTAGTGCTTTACGTTAATGAGTATAATGGGATAGCATTCATCAAAACTATTCCAGATTCTCGCGCATCCTCAACGCAAAGGAAAATGGAACGACTCTCCCTGTGATGGAAAACTCGCTTTTGTATGCGAAAAGTAGCTCCTTTGGTTCGTCGATAAAAGCTTTCTTTTTCTAGTATTGAACAAGTGAATTTGTAATAAAACACCGGTAGAATAAAATAGCTACGTAATGTACCTCGCGCGTCACATGTCACTATTGAGGAAATGCGCAAAACCGGCAGTTTTCATCACTACCGATCGATGGCACTGATGCTGAAGTTTCACGACTGCAATGTATCGATCGATAGCATATAGGTCCATAAGTTATCATAATCTGACTATAAGATCTATAAGTTAAGATGAAATGGTTTCCAACTAATGGCTGAAACTTATTTTGACATCCATCCCATCACTGATCTTCTTCTCAGCTTCAAATATCCAATTATGTCCTCCTTTCTCTTGCACTTCAAGCAGTGAAATCGGTCATTTACATCGTCAATAGTTTCGAGAGCAAAGAAAAATAAAAGCAATATGCCGAATATGCTAGGGTACTGAACAGTAACAAAAAATTTGCATGTTTTGGGCCCTTGATAGTTCACTGAAGCATATAAGATAAGTGTTAATACATTTATCACAATCACGAGATCACCTCTACCTCTACTGGTACTACATATAGTGGCTCGTTAGCACAAATTTACGTATTTGCAATGTAGCAACATGTGAAAGTAGCATACCGCGTAGTTTTTCATTTTCATCCAATTTATGAGTATTTATACAGTGAAATGTGTATAGATAACAAACCCCACGGCTAATCAGAGAGTGTCGGAGGTCCCTGTGTACGTGATTCCGGTGCCAGGGAACCAACGGGAAAACGATTGCTGTTGGCTGGCATCGTGATGGGATTGAGCTATGCAGGAGATTTCCATCGGCAATCCATTAGATAAAGGGTACACCATTCCCTTGGCCGTCTTAGATTAACTGTGAACAGGGTATTAAAGGCACAATTCACGATAATTTTCGTGCCTCGTCGCACTCTATAAAGACTCTGGGAGTGCTAAAGAACGCAAGTGTGGAGAAGAAGCGGGGAAACTTTTCGAAAACCTTAAAAATGAAGTGTTTCTGATCTTCGGATTCGACGAGTTTGCAGCTCAAAAGCAAGTAATATTTGGACATGTTTTTACATGGTATTATCCGATAAGGTTGTTTTTACAATGGGCGTATTTCCTATCATTTCTTATCGCAGTTGATATCATGCCTTTCATACATGGGAAAGCCACCGCTCACCAGCTGGTAGAATTGAAGATGGGTGTGGACCATCTTAAGACGGTGGCCGTCATCTTATTTACGTGTTCCTTACGCGTTAAGCACCCACCCTCGCGTCGTGATCACGGCACACGCTTTGCCCTTGTGGAAGGGGCTATCTACTCGCTGATGGAACCATGGTACTAATATTATCGTGAACTGTGCCTTTAAGAATCTGTAATCAAACGAATATAGTTTATTTGTTTGTACTAAGACTTCGCACCACAGCATGAGTTATACGCGTTTGGATACAAATGTTGATTTTTTGTTGACGAACTACAATTTCAAGAAGAACAAAGATTTGCGTACCCTTCAACTGGGTTAATCTTCTGCGTCTACCCATTCTCGCTCTCCTCCCTATAGAATCGTCTTCGCATTTATCTCAAGAACTTTGTTTCTTACCTTGTTTCCTATACGCGAGTGCCTTCTCTGCGTGTCTCCTTCGAGATTTTCGAGTGAAGATCAGCCTGAAGATTGACTTCAGATTCAAACTCGGCTAGTCAATTTTATCACATCTCTCCTTTGCTATTTGCACCCTCCCTGTGAATGATTACATTAATTACTGCTGACCCAGAGGATTAGGATTCTCAGCTGACCAAATACGACCCCCTCCTCAAGGATTCCTCGACGGAAGCTTGAGGCTGTCTGCATCACCCTCACCAATGATGCAATGACTAGAATAGTGTAAGTGTGTACGAACGAAGTCGAAATGTAAGTACGTTCGAATAAATGCGAGTCGTATTTTTATCGATATGCTGCGCCGTATAACGTTTTTATTATATCAATACCAAGAGTCGAGTCCGACTTCAACTACAACAATATTACATACAAAAAGGAGAAGAGGGAAGATGTGAAGAGGTATTATAAAATGAAGAATCCTTTGAGGATTCTTTTAGGACAATGGAGACCTTCGAAGAACTCGGAGAATCCGAAGAACTGTTCCTCAGTTCTTCCCAGCCTATCTATAGGGTTCTTTGGGGATAAGCCTTGCCGCGCAGCACCCTTGCTCCCTAGGTCATATTCCGAGGATTTTCAGCAGTTACTGCAACAATATCCTGTGGATATGTCCGGAGGCGTCTGCCTCTTTTTCAGAACCGTCGAATTAATACTTTATATACTTTATTTATATATAAACATGTCGGACCCATATTCCCTACATAGGGACCCTGGAAGTTCTGAGCGCTTTCACTGCGCTCGTAATAAGTCCGCCCGCGATTTTCGTGAGGGGAGCTCCTGAAATCCCTATTGAGGAGCGAACTTGGTGCAATATAACAAAAGTGGTCGACCGCTTTGCAGTCGAAATTCTGACAGTTCGCTGACGATAGCACCAGTTGGGATATAATACAGTACTGCACGAATAACACGGTACAGTTATTTAGTGGAGAAGTGATCGATAGTAACAACCTGTATCGAGAAAGTCGATACCGCCCAGATCCACATTATATTTAGCGCAGCACTGAGTGCTAGCCTAAATGGTGTCTTTACAACTACCTATAACTATTTGGAAGTCTATTGGTCTAGCTGTTGATACATTCCTTTGCTACTGATATAGAAATACTATATGTTCACTTAGTGATCATTTAGTGTTTGAGAAATAAGATGTCGATATCGATATTACAGCGTGTTGCACCGCTGGAGGAGATCACCTTTTTCGGAGGTTTAGATGATTCAGTGGTCGATACCTCCCGTAACAGTGATACCGACCATCAATTTAAATGAATCAGGAATGAAATGTGTTCATCCACTATCATTTAAAACTTTGGTGATGAACTTATCTCTATTAGGAGTAAAGTAGTAACGGGATCGACAATTTTATATTCGATTATGTGGATTGGTAGCAATTTATTAAATTGCTGAGCATCTAATTCTTACTTGTTGGTGATACATCCATGCACTAGCTACCAATGCTCATCGTTTTCATAACCATGCCCTAATATTTCGAATTTCACATAGTCTAGTAGTAGATACCCTTAACTGTTGCTAGTGCCGCATTGGAATAGAATCATTTGCTTTGCTACCAAAAATCTAGGTGGTATGTCGATATTCACAGGCTCCATTGACTGGAGCGTTGAAGAATTTAGCGGTCGTTCACATAACATAATGGAACTGAGCATAAAACGCTCCCACTATAGCGGTCCTATGGTACATAGTAATAAGCGGTGTACCAAATTTTATCTTATTCTCTTCCTTTCCTTTTTGTCAGCCCCTACTAACCCTACTACTAACCGTTATCAGTTTCGATAAGTCACTCTAAGGTCCTCGTACCCTATAATGAATATCTGCGATCGCGAAAATTTCACTCACAGCCTGCGGAACGGACTTGGCGATATTTGCCTTCTGACACTACTTATTAATTCTTATAAGCCGTTTCTTATCGGCCGCACCCACCATTCATGTTCCCGTGCTGAATGGATATGTTAACATTTGCTCTTTTCAGTTTGTCGAATCTTATCAACCGTTATCAATTTGTACACCCATCATTGCTGTTCCACAACGCTCTACACATCTGCGAGTGTCACCACTCTAAGGTCATCGTGAAAGGCGAGGCGGATTCGGTGACATTCGCTCAGCGAGGGTCCTTCTCAGTTTTTATCATTACCACACTCTGTCCACCACCGCTGCATACCCCTTGCCACCTCCTATATCACTTGCAGAATTTAAGGTCTTGGCTTTGCCGCGACGCGACACAGGAATTTCGTGACAAACACACGGAAACACACATACACATCCTACTATCCTACTTCATATAATCGGTCAAGTGTATCTTGGTGTGTGTGTGTTTGTGTATGTTTGTTTGACCGGAAGCTCATACCTCGCGCTGCAACGAAGGTGTAAGCTAACTAAACAAGTGATATAGTGGATGATAAGAGGACCCTAGCGGCGATAGACCGAAAGTGACAACAGATGATGAAGGCTGATAAGGAGCCTTTAACACTTTGGCTGGTGTTGTTACTGCCACTAGATGTTCAGATAGTCTACGGATCGAAAAAATTATGATCGATTACATCGATTGGTAGAAACATACCCACTTGCTGAGCATCTGTTCCCCACATATCGGTTGTAGATGCATGTGGCAGTTACCGATGCTGATCGTTTTTGCAAACATGCACCACTATTCAAGCTTTTAAATAGTCTTGCGATGCCCTTTATTGTTGCTGGTACCGTACAATAAAGTGTGTCTGTTGGTGTCAGTGTTTGTTTGTGTTTGTGTGTGTGACTGTTTGACCGGAAATTCATATTTCGCGTCGCAGCAAAGAAGGGATTTTGAACTTCATGAATGATATAGGAAGCGGTAAGGGGACTCCAGCGATGGACGAAAAACGATAACTGATAAGGGCTGATAAGGAGCCTCGAAATGGGAATGTCGCCAAATCGTTTCACCTTTCGGGTTAATCCTAGAGCGCCGATACTCATAGGTGTTTTAAGGGATGGGACGGGCCCATCAAAGGTGGATGATCCGAACTGATAACGGCTGATAAGATTCGATAGGGAGCGTCAAAAGGCCAATGTCGCTAAACCCCTTTCGGTTACTGTTCCGACTAACAGTGGAATGTTCACACTCACAGGTATTACAGGGTACAGGACCATAATGGTGACTTTTCAAAACTGATCACGTATTACAGGGGCTGATAAGAGCCACGAGAAAGTGGAGAAGGGTAAAATTGAGTACACCGCTTACTATACTGTACGACTGCTATAGTAAATGCGTCTGACGTTCCGTACCATTAGGTGAACATATTTTGTCTATTCTCTGACATCTGCTGCCAATGTATCGACCGCTGAATCGCCTAGCATTCCAAATAATGGTGCATGTGTGTTAATCCTGCGATCTACATGAATGATCAAGACACGATCTGTGATAGCAAAGCAAGTGATTCATTCGCTCATGTGGTGCCAGCAACAATTCAGTGCATCGACCGCTAGATTATGAACATTCCAAATGGGGTGCATGTTCACAAAAACGATACGCATCGATAACTGGCATATGGATCTACCACCAATAAGGAAATAGATGCTCAGCGAATGGACAAATTGCTACCATTTGATGCAGTTGAATCCAGCACTATCGATTCCAAATTTATCTAAACTGCCGATAGTGACCACTTCAGCCAAAGGGTTAGCTGATGAATGAGCTCACCAATGTCATTTCTGAACATTGATCGTCGATATCATTGTAACAAAAATCCTCCTCAGCGATGATATTTTCGATATCGGTTAACATCTATCACCTATATGTAGAAAGCGGATGCTCAGCAAAAAGTCAACATCGACCATCTCCGCATTACATGATTCTATTGTGTTATTCGCGCAGTACTATGCGACAGCCCAACTGTTGTATTAGAGATAGCTGTATCGAAAGGCATGCACCATTATTCGGATGGCTAGGTAATTCAGCGGTTGAAACATCGGTAACTGATATCAGAACATAAATAGAATATGTTCACCCAATGGCACTGCATGCACTATCTTACCCCAGTCACTATTCATTTACTTTGGTTCAGAAAGGAGAGTCCAGTGGCATATCGTGATCACCTAGCCAATATGAATATGTGGTAGCAAAGCCACACGCAAAAACTTGTGAGTAGATTAGCTAAATTACTGATGTGCATTTGGGTAATTAGGAAGAAGAGGATATTGATAATGTCTACACACAGTTTTGAATAAAATAAAATGGAAGGGAAATCAGAGTGAAAAGTATGAAAGCAACGAGTAACAAAATCCAACCAGTCAAATGCTGCGTTCTGCAGCCTGGTGCAAAAAATGTGAAGTCAACACTCTTGCAGCTTAGACGGGAATTCCTCCTACTGCCAGCTAACCAGCATAGCGCTTTCAAAACCACCCACTCGGATAGCCGTGATACAGGATAGCTTCCATGTGGTTTTGAAAAGTTGAGGAAGCGCGAAAATGGGTTGGTGGTTTTACGCTTCGACATTGATACAGTTTTATCGCGATGCTACATCAATGTAACGAAAAGGGATAAAGCTGTGGAAATTTATAAGAAACGATTCATAAAGAGCATGTACCAAGTTTTTCCCAATGAGTGCCATTCCTTGACGAAAACTGACCAAACTGCCATCAGGGATGAGCAAATAAATTCCATGGGAATATCAAACATTATGGGTATGAGGTGGGCTTCACCCCCCGGAACCGACTGCGGATATGAGGCTTCTTCTCTCGTATTGACCAATTCACTTGTTTGGTTGCACTTGCAGGTCACTTATTATCTGTATTTTCACCAGCGACCTTGGTAGTTATACAAGATAAAGCAGTTCCTGTCTTCGGAAAAGGAGTAAAAAACCAGCTCTCAGTGTTCACCTTCTGTGATGAACAGGGTAACGATTTGATCTCCAGAGTTGAGCAATGGGAAGTGATACATGTGTAGCGTCTGTACCTTCGAAGGGTTAGCGAAGGAGACAAGGGCACTCTTTTGTGCGTGGGAAACCATGCCAATAGGACGTCGCTAGGATGGTGAAATGAATAAAGTGATTAAAGGATTTAGACATCGGATTAGTGAATCGTTCCCATGCTGTGAATACATCCATATCCTGCTCGAAATTGGACCCATGGACTACTGGGCTGCCTAAAATCACGGCTCTGAACACACAGGCTGATGAAAAGGGATACCAAAGAGCAGTGTAAGGATAGGCTTTGTCCCAAGAACGGCGGAGGCTTGACGTAAAAGGGAAAGAGCCATCGAAACTAATCACACTTTGGTTAATTATGTACGAACATCAACCGCAACTGCTATAACATACTCAAGCGACATTCATGTCTGGTGTTTAGTGCTGAACATGTTTTGACTTCACTAATTTTTCAAGCGGCTTCCTAGCTTTTCTGATTTGCCTCATCCATATGACTTACTACAGACAATTAATTAGAAAATTTCATAGATCCATGAGCCTGAGCCTACCATGGTCTTTTTTAGAGAAACAATACTTGCCAAAGATAATGTTATCCTATTCCGCCACCGAATAAATGCTAGTTTTCCTCCTTCACTTCTGCATGTGCTCTCTGCTTCAGCCCATGTCTTCTTCTCATCTTCAAATATCTAATATTGAATCGACAATATGAATATGAATACGGATGGATCCCCAATCCCAACATCATCAGCACTTTACTGCTCTTTTCGTAACATCTTACAGTCGTAGCCATCTTTTTATTTGTTACCAGTTGGCTGGCGCACACTACTGCGCGCGATTTATCCATGTTGTGCAAAATGGGTTTGATCGGCCCGACCACAGTTGTATATGGAATTGTGCGGGAATTTCCTTTCCATTGCTCCCAACTGGGCTATCTGTTGTAGATGACCGCTCACTACCCATGTGGCGATTGTCATAGACTTGGTTTGTGATAATAAGTGTTTGTGTTTGTGCTCATTTTTGTTATTGAGTGATACGTCAGCCCTTCTCTATAAAAGGGCTACTCTGTGGTATGCTAGTCACTTGTCGTCTCGTGCTTCAATAAAGCACTTGGTAGCAAAGCTGTAACACTGGCGATCAGGACTGAACTACACCAGCTGTAGGAGTGCAGGAAACGACATGCCAAGCAGCGTTCCAGCAGCATCGAAAGATGCACCCCAGTGGTTGACGCCGTTCCTCGTGACGATGCAGCAGCAGAATGAGCACATCAATAAGCTCCTTGCCGCCCTCGTGGACCAGAAGCAGCCTGCGCAATCACCTGACAAAGCATCGGCTCCAGATGCATACGGAGATCTCATGCGAGATCTACCACAGTTTAGCTACGAAGAAGAAGACGAATCGACATTCGACTCATGGTTCAGACGCTATGGTGCAGTGATCGATGACCGAGGATCTTCACTCACAGATGATATAAAGCGAAACCTCATCATCGACAAGTTGGACAAGGTAACGTACAAGACGTACTCAGAGCATGTTCTACCTTTGAAGCCCAGAGACATTGACCTGTCCACCACCGTCGAAACACTGAAGAAGCTTTTCGGCCCAAAGAAAACCCTCATCCGACGACGATTCGAGTTTTTGCAAGCATCGTGCCCTCCAGTATATGGAACCCATATACCTTACCGCGACTTCGGAAACACTATAAAGAAGAAGTTTGAGGAGGCATGCATGAAGGATGTTGACAGCGAATCGCTCAAATGTCTTGTATTTGTAGCTGGCCTCACAGACGCATCCCACTCGGAAATGCGCCTTCGACTACTCAACAAGATGAATCACCTCAAAGAAAGTGATCCTAGTCCAGCTCTCGACGATTTCATCAACGAATGTGAAACATTCGTTACTTTGTGGTCGGACAACCGCACGATGGAGACAAGAGAGATAAATGCTGCACAACGACGGAAGTCAGCAAGGAAGCAGCGTCGTTCAAAACATGTGAGTTTTGATAAACATTCCTTTGAAGAAAAGAAAGGTGATAGGAAAAATTCGAGTCGAAGAAACTTGTCAAGACGAAGGGCAAGAGGCAAATCTTCGAAACGGAAGCTCCGATGCGAAAATGTAGCGTTCACTGCCCAAGATGCACGAACCTACATGAAAGTGCATATCAATGGAGAACCAGTTCGCCTACAACTCGACACCGGAGCAGACATCACCATGATCTCCCACAAAACATGGACCAAACTTGGACGCCCGGCTCTGTGCCCAATTGTCCCAGCAGTGAAAGCAGCCAATGGTTCACCAATGGACATCAAAGGAAGCTTCCAGGCCAACTTCACTATTTTCGACCGCCATCATCAACCTATCTCAGGACGAGGAAAATGCTATGTCACAAAAGCAACCGACCTCCTGGGACTTGAGTGGTGTATACAAGTGCCTGACTACCGTCAACTAAAGGATCAATACAACTGCCGGAAAGCCGCAGCATTGGACAACGATCGCAATGAACTTGTTGCTCACTTAAGAGCACGATTCACACGTGCCTTTGCTCCAGGCCTCGGACGATGTACCAAGGCGAAGGCAAAACTGTTCCTGAAGCCAAACGCTAGACCTGTGTACCGACAAAAGCGACCTGTGCCATTTGCCTCGCAACTAGCTGTGAATGCAGAAATTGATCGACTACTTCAAGAGGGGATACTCACAGCTGTTGATCATTCCAACTGGGCAGCACCAGTAGTAGTGGTGAAAAAGAGCAATGGCAACATCCGGTTATGTGCAGATTTCTCCACTGGCCTGAATGACTCCTTATCACTCCATCGACACCCATTGCCGACAATGGAAGAGATTTTCACAAAGCTCAATGGTGGCCGATTATTCTCTCAGATTGATCTGGCGGATGCATATCTACAAATTGAAGTGGACGAAGATTCGAAAGAATTTCTTACTATCAACACACATCGTGGTCTTTTCCGCTACAACCGCCTGCCGTTCGGAGTAAAGTCAGCCCCAGGTATATTCCAACAAATCATCGATTCTATGATAGCAGGTCTCGAAGGAGTTACCGCTTACTTGGATGACATAATAGTCTCAGGACGAACTACGTTGGAACATCGACACAACTTGGAAGCTCTTTTCCACCGAATCGAGCAGTACGGTTTCCGTGTGCGTGCCGAAAAATGCCATTTCATGATGCCAGAAGTCAGATATCTCGGGAACATCATCGACGCAAATGGTCGACGTCCAGATCCCGACAAGATTCAAGCTATCACAAAGATGCCGCGGCCAAAGGACATCACACAACTTCGCTCTTTCCTCGGAATGCTGAATTACTATGGAGCCTTCATTCCTGAAATGCGCAACCTCCGCGCCCCGCTTGATGCTCTGTTGAAGAAAAACACAACATTCAAGTGGTCGCAAGAATGCCAGAAGGCTTTTGAAGAAGCCAAAGAAATTCTGGCCTCCCCACTTCTGCTCACACATTATGATCCCAAGTTGGATCTCATTGTTGCAGCTGACGCTTCCGAATACGGCATTGGAGCCGTAATCCTGCATCGATTCGCAGATGGTTCAGAAAAAGCCACCAGCCATGCCAGCCGAAGCCTCACTGAAGCAGAAAAGAAGTATGGTCAGATTGAGAAGGAAGGACTCGCACTGGTCTATGCAGTTCGTAAGTTCCACCGATACTTATTCGGACGCCGATTCACCCTTCTCACAGACCATAAACCACTCATCACCATTTTTGGAAGCAAGAAAGGCTTACCAACATATACAGCCAACCGTCTTCTACGCTGGTCGCTAATACTACGTGGATATGACTTCAAAATTGAGTATAGAAAAACCACGGATTTTGGACAAGCGGATGCCCTATCACGCTTAATTGCTGACCAAACGGAAGAAGCGGAAGATGTTGTCATCGCAAATGCTTCAAAGGATGCCGCATTCGAGTGCAAAGCAGTAGAAGCACAGATTCCGATCAATATGAATTCGATAGCAGCTGAAAGTTCCAAAGACGATGTCTTGGAAAAAGTCATCCAGTATGTTCGTGAAGACAAGTGGCCAAAGAAGCCATCACCGGAGATCAAATGCTACCATGCACTTCGTCAGTCTCTCTCACTCCAAGATGACTGCCTTTTTTTCGGACCTAGGATTGTCATCCCGTCGAAATTTCACAACCGTGTATTAACTCTGCTACACGAAGGACATCCTGGTATGTCACGGATGAAGAGCCTGGCCCGCTCTTATGTTTACTGGACGAACATTACGAAGGACATAGAAAACTTCGTTCGCATTTGCACCAGCTGTCAGGAAGCCGCTAAAGCACCTATTAAAACAGAGCTCTATTCATGGCCGAAGGAAGAGAAACCATGGTCACGCATACATGTGGATTTCGCAGGACCAGTGAAAGGAAAAGTCTTCCTCATCATTGTGGATGCATACTCCAAATGGCCGGAAGTCATCGAAATGACTTCAACGACAAGCAAGGCTACAATGCGAGAGCTCTTCAAGCTATTTGCACAGTTCGGATGTCCCGAAACCCTTGTTTCGGACAATGGTAGCCAGTTCACTTCGTCAGAATTCACAGAATTCTGCAGAACAAATGGTATCGTCCACATCCGCTCCCCACCTTACCACCCACAGTCAAACGGTCAAGCCGAAAGATTCGTGGACACATTCAAGCGTGGATTGGAGAAGCTGAAAAACGCTAACGCTACAGCTATACAAAAATTCTTGATGGCCTACAGGAGCACCCCCTGCGCAGCATCTCCCAAAGGACGGTCACCGGCCGAGAACTTCCTCGGACATCAACTCCGGACTCCCCTCACACTGCTCGCTATGTCTCGACGCATACCTACTCAAAGGAACCAGAAGATGGAGGAAGAGTTCAATCTACACCATGGTGCCCGTTCGAAGATATTTGAGCCAGAAGACGCAGTATGGGTGAAGGACTTCCGCGGTAGAAACAAATGGATACCCGGAGAGGTCCTTGCTCGTCATGGAAACGTTCTCTACGATGTCGTTGTGAATGGAACAGTGGAACGACGACATGCGAATCAGATGCGTTTTCGCACAACTATCGAAGCAGAACAAGCGGATCTCTTCGATTCGACAACAGAGCCGTCACACCCAGCGAGTACAATGCTGCAAGATACAGCGACTGCGAGGACACCAGATGGAGACTCCTCGACAGCAGTACTCGACACTTCGGATACAACAGCTCCATCACCAAATTCGACTATACCGTCAGAAAGACGACAGCGACGTATCCGACGACCGCCGAGCCGACTCCAAATCAAGCCAACACTCAAGACTTACACATAGACGAAATGAACATTTGATCAGATGAATGTAGTCGTTCATTGTTGTATTTTCACTCCCATCATTGCATCTTATCCTATTCCGCCACCGAATAGATGCTAGTTTTCCTCCTTCACTTCTGCATGTGCTCTCTGCTTCAGCCCATGTCTTCTTCTCATCTTCAAATATCTAATATTGAATCGACAATATGAATATGAATACGGATGGATCCCCAATCCCAACATCATCAGCACTTTACTGCTCTTTTCGTAACATCTTACAGTCGTAGCCATCTTTTTATTTGTTACCAGTTGGCTGGCGCACACTACTGCGCGCGATTTATCCATGTTGTGCAAAATGGGTTTGATCGGCCCGACCACAGTTGTATATGGAATTGTGCGGGAATTTCCTTTCCATTGCTCCCAACTGGGCTATCTGTTGTAGATGACCGCTCACTACCCATGTGGCGATTGTCATAGACTTGGTTTGTGATAATAAGTGTTTGTGTTTGTGCTCATTTTTGTTATTGAGTGATACGTCAGCCCTTCTCTATAAAAGGGCTACTCTGTGGTATGCTAGTCACTTGTCGTCTCGTGCTTCAATAAAGCACTTGGTAGCAAAGCTGTAACACTATCAAATTGTGAAAATGCAGAAAAGATGGCTAAAAAAGCATTTCGGTATTAATATGCTTCAGTCGCTTTGCTTCGAACCCATTTTGCATGTCATCGACACGAATCGCGCGCAGTAGTGTGCATCCAGCCAAATGGTTCAGGTCATCACTGAGGGTTTGAACAGTTTAGAGATCGATAGTTTTGTATTCGACTGCATCGAATGGCAACAGATTGTTCTCTTGCTGAGCATCTAATTCCTACACATTAATGGTCATTGATGTTATCAATACCCCGATCATCGATGTTTATCGTTTTTGTGAACATGCTTCACTATTTGTAATTTCACATAGTCTAGCGGTCGATATTCACTGTTGCTGACAGTACCGCATTAGAGAATGATTCTGAGTGAAACGCTTGCTTTGCTATCACAAATATAGGTTGTATCATGATTATCAATGTAGATCGCAGTATCAAGAGAAATGCACCATTTTTTGGAACGCTAGCAATCCAGTGGTCGATATATCGGCCAGTGATATCGGAACATGAACAACATATGTTCATCCAATGTCACTGAGCATCACTGAGCTTCTGCTAAAGCGGTCGTACAGTGGTTGCAAGCGGTGTATAGATTAATTTCAAACGGTTCTCATCAGCCACCGTAAGCCGTTATCAATTTCACTGAAGTCCCTGTACCCAACAATACGTAGATCACTATTTATATTTCGGGAATAGGCAATACTGTTATCATGGGAGTAAATCTGATGGTTTCATCGTGAAGTTCGCCTTTTTTTACCTAAATGCCCCACCATGCAATTCGCCGCACGGCGCTTTTTGTTTATTTTATATTCATCTGAAAAATTTTGTTTTTTCAGGAAATGAAAATGAAATTTTTAAAAAAATTTTAAAAAATTAGGCAATGAAGCTCCATCAGAGACCACAGTGTTTCGTTGGTTTAGGGGATTCAATCGTTGTCGTAGTCCGCTGCCCGACCGGATTCGTGAAGGATGTCCGAAATTAGCAGTTGTTTCCGAAAACATCGATGCTGTGTGCAATACGATTAAGCAAGATCGCCATGTCACCCACCCTAAAATTGAAGCATCCCTAAACATTATTTCCACCAACAAACATACAGTTTTACTTGAACACATGGATTTGCAAAAAATATTTTTCCGTTGAAGCCCACACAATTTGACAAACCCACCAAAAAAGGCTTGTGTCGACAAAGTTTTCAAAAATTTATAAAATAAACAAATAGCGCCCGGCTAATTGAATGATGGGGTATATGGTTAAAAAAGGCGAACTTTACGATGGAACCATCAGATTTACTCCCATGATAACGGTATTGCCTATTCCCGAAATATAATTAGTGATCCACGTACCATTGCAGTCCCCGTACCGTACAAAACCTGCGAATGTGAACAATCCACTGTCAGCCGCAAAAGCGTACCGACCTTGGTGACATTATCCTTCTCACGCTCCCTGTCGAATCTTATCAACCATTATCAGTCTGGATCACCCACTATTAATGTCCCGTACCACTTTGCTTAACACCCATGAAAGTCAGCGCTCATGGATTAACGCGAAAGACGAAACATTTGATGACATTGGCCTTCTCATGCGCTTTATCAGATCTTATCAACCATCTCCGATTTTGATCACCCACCATCAATGTCTCCGTCCCACTTCGCAAAACACCTGTGAATATGAACGCTCCGGGACCAATGCGAAAAGAGAAACGGATTTGATGACTTTAGCTTTTTACGCTCCCTATCAAATCTTATCAAACGTTATCAAGCTGGATCACCCATTATCAATGTCTCCGGCCAACCTCGCAAAACACATGTGAGTATGGTGAGTATGAACGCCCCGCGACCAATGCGAAAAGCGTAACGGATTTGACGACATTTGCCTCCCGAGGCTCCTTATTAGCCCTTATCAGCTGCTATCACTTTCGGTCCACCACCGCCTAGATACCCTTACCATCCCCTATATCACTTGCAGAAATCAGCGTCCCAGCTTTGCTGCGACGCGAGATATGAATTTCGTGATAGACAGACAAACAGACAGACAGACACATACACATACACACATACACACGTACACACACATACACACATACACACATACACACAACACACATACACACATACACCTACACACATACACACATACACATACACATACACACATACACATATACACACACAAACACACACACAGCACACACAACATACACACAATACACACACAAACACACAACACACACAACACACACAACACACAACACAACACACAACACAACACACACACAACACACACACAACACACATCACACAAACAACACACACAACACACATGCAACACACACAACACACACACATTACACACACAACACACACACATACACACATACACACGTACAAACACACACATACACACATACACACATACACACATACACACATATACACAACACACATACACACATACACCTACACACATACACACATACACATACACATACACACATACACATATACACACACAAACACACACACAGCACACACAACATACACACACAATACACACACAAACACACAACACACACAACACACACAACACACACACAACACACAACACAACACACAACACAGCACACACAACACACACACAACACACAACACAACACACAACACAGCACACACAACACACACATGCACACATACACACACATACACACATACACACAACACACACAACACACACAACACACACACAACACACACAACACACACGCACAATACACACACAACACACACAACACACACGCACAACACACACACATTACACTCACAACATACACACACAATACACACACAACAATCACAACACACACAACACATACACACATACACCTACACACATACACACATACACATACACATACACACATACACATATACACACACAAACACACACACACAGCACACACAACATACACACAGTACACACACAAACACACAACACACACAACACACACAACACACACAACACACACACAACACACAACACAACACACAACACAACACACACAACACACACATGCACACATACGCACACACATACACACATACACACAACACACACAACACACACACAACACACAACACACACACAACACACACAACACACACAGCACGCACACACACAACACACACAACACACACGCACAACACACACACAACACACACAACACACACAACACACACAGCACGCACACACACAACACACACAACACACACGCACAACACACACACAACACACACAACACACACACATTACACTCACAACACAATACACTCACAACAATCACATACACACACAATACACACACAACAATTACAACACACACAACACATACACAACACACACAACACACAACACAACACACATGCAACACACACAACACACACACACATTACACACAACACACACATACACACCACATACATACACACATACACACATACACACATACACACATACACACAACACTCATACACACATACACATACACACATGCACACATATACACAACACACATACACACATACACCTACACACATACACACATACACATACACATACACACATACACATATACACACACAAACACACACACAGCACACACAACATACAAACACAATACACACACAAACACACAACACACACAACACACACGCAACACACAACACAACACACAACACAGCACACACAACACACACATGCACACATACACACACATACACACATACACACAACACACACAACACACACAACACACACACAACACACACACAACACACACACAACACACACGCACAACACACACACACAACACACACACAGAACACACACAACACACATACACAAAACACTCACAACATACACACACAATACACACACAACAATCACAACACACACAACACATACACAACACACACAACACACAACACAACACACACACAACACACACACAACACACACAACACATACACAACACACACACACAACACACACAACACACATCACACACACAACACACACAACACACATGCAACACACACAACACACACACACACAGAACACACACAACATACACACATTACACTCACAACATACACACACAATACACACACAACAATCACAACACACACAACACACACAACACACACATGCACACATACACACACATACACACATACACACAACACAAACAACACACACAACACACACGCACAACACACACACAACACACACAACACACACACATTACACTCACAACACAATACACACACAACAATCACATACACACACAATACACGCACAACAATCACAACACACACAACACATACACAACACACACAACACACAACACAACACACACACACAACACACACAACACATACACAACACACACACAACACACACACAACACACATCACACACACAACACACACAACACACATGCAACACACACAACACACACATTACACACACAACACACACATACACACATACACACGTATAAACACATACATACACACATACACACATACACACATACACACAACACTCATACACACATACACATACACACATGCACACATATACACAAAACACATACACACATACACCTACACACATACACATACACATACACACATACACATATACACACACAAACACACACACAGCACACACAACATACACACACAATACACACACATACACACAACACACACAACACACACACAACACACAACACAACACACAACACAGCACACACAACATACACATGCACACATACACACACATACACACATACACACAACACACACAACACACACAACACACACAACACACACACAACACACACGCACAACACACACACAACACACACACAGAACACACACAACACACATACACATTACACTCACAACATACACACACAATACACACACAACAATCACAACACACACAACACATACACAACACACACAACACACAACACAACACACACACAACACACACACAACACACACACAACACACATCACACACACAACACACACAACACACATGCAACACACACAACACACACATTACACACACAACACACACACATACACACATACATACGTACAAACACATACATACACACATACACACATACACACATACACACATACACACAACACTCATACACACATACACATACACACATACACACATACACATATACACACACAAACACACACACAACACACACAGTACCAGTGTTATGGAATCCTTTGACGTAGTATCAGTGTTATGAAATCCTTTGACGTTGAAGCCTTGTACACAAACGTCAGCAACGAATATGCTATGGAGGCTGTGTTTGAACTCCTCATCAAACATCGTGACAAAATTAACATGCATGGCCTTTTCATAAGTCATTTAATGGTGTTACTCAAAGAATGCCTCAATAGTAACATCCTTAGATGGTCAGGAAAGTATTCGCACAGACCAGGGGCATAGCAATGGGACAGCTGCTGGCACTCACTTTTGCCATGGCTTTCAGGGACAAAATAGAAAATACCGTGCTAGAATGCCTCCCATTACTCTACTGTCGTTACGTCGACGATTGTTTCGTAGTTTGGTCCACATAAGATTAAATGGACAAGTGGTTCGAGTTAATGAACAGGCAATCTGAACGCATTAGACTGATGTGCAAGCCCTCAAATGATTGGCTTTTACTCCTCAACATCCAAGTCAGGTTCGATAGGGTTCCTAGGTTTTGAGACTGCATCACGGTCCTAAAGAGTTTTGGTGGTTCTTTCGTCTGTTGTACTCTTATTGAGTTATAGATTTATTTTACTACGCTTTACAACATATAATAAACTATATTATAACACGCACATGCTATTATCTATTACTATCCCACAACGACATTAGTAGAGCTCATTTTCATTGTTTCCCTTTCATTCTTTCCGTAATTTCTCCTCTCCTAGTGTGGGTCCGCGAGGGGAAGGAAGAAATGCCTTGCGCCCTCTTTCCGCTAACGCCTGTTACCGTATCCGAGTAAGAGCGACCCACTGAGGTCGCCGTCATGCCGGATTACAAGGAGAGCCGCCCGCTCGGCTGAGCTCTTTCCTCTCTTCTGAACCTGTTGGAGGCCCCGCCTCCAATTTATCCTCGGCGCTGGTATGTTATCGATGAGTCATCGTGAACTCCGTTCCACGACACTCCGGAGGCCAAAAGAATGGAATTGTACGTTAACACGATTGATCTGCTGTTTTTCTGCATCCTCCCCACAGGAGTTTCAATCGATTCCTGCATTTCATTCCATTTTTTTCAAGTTACTGAGGCTGAGCTCTTCATAATATCAGGATCAAAAGGATACACACTACGATATATACATATATCTACATGCGCATTTATAAACCAACAAAAAGTAAATACACAATTACAAAGGTATCTTCCGTTGTTGTTTCTTGTGCAGTCGCTTGTAGTCGAACAGCGAGTTGCGGTTAAACTGTTTCCGACGTCGTGCCATCTTCGAAGGAGTTCCGCGCGTCGTGGTACATCGGTATCCATGCTGCCTTATCTTTCGCTCGGGTGTGAAAGATAGATAATCGATCTACCTTTGATGTTTCCCTGCGGTCTTCTATGAACTCCCGACGCTGGATAATGATGGATAGATTATCCAGCAGATCTTCCATTTTCCAGCATCTACCCGAGTCAAATTCTTTCGTTGCGATTTCATTCTGTACGCTGAGGGAGAAAGTTTCCGTTACTAGGCTGATCATGTTTGCGGTATCTACGATTTCTCCCTGACGTTTTAAGGTTGCTACACTTGCTTGAATGTCGTTCAGGGTGTTTCGTAGTGACCTAGGGTCAACGTTGGATGGCCGCATTGTCTTTAACTTACCAATCGTTTCCCTGGTGATCCTGTGTGGATTCATAAATTGTTTCTTCAATTGCTCCACCGCTCTCTCGTAGGATTGGCCAGTACGCGGTATCATTTGAATTGTTCGGGCAGCGTCGCCCCTACAACAGTTGAGGAGTATTGAAAATTTTTCAATGTTTGAATATGGTTGTTTGTCAACCAACTCCTCGAATAGTTCCCAGAATAATGGAAATTCTGAGGGTTTACCATGAAATTCAGGAATTTTCAGTTCATTACCGAAAAGGCGGCGTTCAAGAGTGCGCCCTAAATTGTCTTGTGGCGTCTGAGTTTCAAGGTTCCTTTCATCGATGCAAGCAGCATTGCTATTAGACGGAGCATGTGCTGAGGGGGTTGCGTACATAGGCTGTTGACCCACTTCCTGTTTGAGTGATGTGTCTTGGCACCTCAGCTCTACCATTCTTTTTTCTAGCAAACGTAGTCTGCGGTCAGCTTCTTCCATAATGTTTTCCCCCTCTTTTGTTTTCCAGTACTCATCAAACTCTTCTAGCATTTCTTTGCCGTTGCTTAGCTTGTTTTCCATGAGGGCATAGGAAAGGGAGTCATGATGTTCTTGATATAGGTCACTAACCGTTTCCTTTTGCCTTGCTAGTTTCTCATGAAGTTCCTCTATGATGATTGATTTCGTTACTAGGAAGAGTTGCAGGTCTTTCAAGGTTGTTGGGAAGTGCCAGGGGGTCTGATACTCCTCGGCTTCTTCCATGAGGCCCATGAGGCCATTTAATTTTCTAGTCAACTTCTGTTTGATCGCTTTCAAGCTCACGCCTGAGTATTGGGAAGACATAACGCTCAACAGTGTGAAGCAAGAATGAGCGACCAACGGCTTGCTTATGTATTTATACCCCTGATGAATATGTTGTGATATCACAAATGTTTTCATTTATGTCATGAGACGTGTTTCACATAAACATGTGATGGGAATATGTGAGATAAGTTTCAATGAATCATGAAGGAATTTTCGATGTTTTGAAAATCCCTATCTAAGAATTTTATCGCGACAGCACAGAGGCTGACAGATGCTGTTTGTTTGCAAAAGCATTTATTTGCAAATAAACAGATTTTTTTATCAAGAATTCATACCCACGGTCAAGTTGAGCTTGATCTCTTTGTTTCGTGGCGATGACTGTACGCCGAGAAATGAAGTTTTCGATATGGATGTTGCGTTGGGTTGAAGAACTTCTGACACCACATTTTCGAACAAGCTGGAGGAACCAGTAATTGAGGAGTATTCCATTTCATTTACATCGTAGTGGAACTGGGACAACTCTGATAGTTTCCCTGTTGATATCCGTGAAATTTTCCTTGGCAAGGTATTGTCACGTAAACGAATTCATGGTGTTTACGTGTTGTCTTTTGCTCGTCTGGTGTCTCGTTGCGCGGCGCACTGTCTCGCCGCTGCGCCGGCTTACCTTTGAGCCGGACAGAAATCGTATTTTCTTATTTTTCTCTAACTAGTTTATTTCCGTTTATTTCTGCAGTAATATTCTGATTTCTAGATGATACCAGACTCTAAGTGCTTCCTTTTACCCTTTTACGTCGATTTCATGTATTAGTAAAGAGAATACCCTGCGTTTCTCTTTGTTTTCTGCTGACTGGTCCTGCATTGCCACTTGCCAGCGAACGGTTAGCCACAACTGCGTTCTCGCACACCGTCTGCGTTGAGTGCGTGAACAATTGGTTAGGAACGTGCTAATTATTACTCAGATCACGAGTTTCCTTTAGGGATAATTCAGAGCATATGCCTACAAATACGAGCGGGGTTCCGATCCGTTACCACACCGCCATTGATATCACTATATTATAAGTTATTGATATGGCCATATTATAGTTTACTATCACAATTTCCTTATATATAGCGGCCGCTGTGGCGGGCTGTCCTTCCAGGCTGTCGAAGCTAATGCAGAAGAGTGGTTTATGGTCTTTGCCGAACAATTCTGAATACTTTTTATGTTCGAGCGAGGGTATCACAACAACGCAATTTGGTTGGGCCCATGAGTGCTTCCATCGTCACATCTTGTCTTTGAAGCATTTCCGTTTCTGATCCTTTTCGATTTCTTCTATATGGACATTACCGCAGACATTTTGAAAGACAAGATGGAGTGACAGCCTGGCATGCGATGGATTTCTTGACCATCGCAACTTGTCCTCCTCGCTCTTCTCTGTGGAGTTTACCGTCTCGAAACTTCTTCTCTATCTTCTGTAGGAATTCCCATGACCAGCCACCTCATGAGAATTTCACTACTTTCCGCGGAATTCAAGCGAGAAATTGAGCCTTTCTGATGTCGTTTATTTATGCGCGCATGTATTGAGGCATCAATTTCCGGGTTTTCTTCGAGTTTTCCATCTCTAGGTTAGTCTCACGGACTACCGACCGGGTTTCTCCTGGAGTTTTCCTTCTCCTGCAGTATGTGTGCTACCTAGGTATTTCTTTGATATTTAGTTGCTCTGATACTAGGTTGCTCAGAGCCCGGATGACCGGAGAACGTTTCCAAAGTTTCCAAAGTTTCAAGCAATCACTACAAAAATGTAAAAAACTAAGCTAATGTGAAAAAGCTGCGAAGGTGAGAACATCAATGGAAAAACAAACTGAACCTAATAAGTCAAAGTGGCCACCAATGACTTGCCTTCACCTGTCCTCTAAGTGCTGTTCTCGATGCCGCTCGTCTTTTGAGGGACTGAGTTCTTCTTCGCATGACGGTTCTCCTTGTTAGTTCCCGGCAGTGAATAGAATGTAATATAGTGTATTGAAAACTAGTAACGAGGCGAATAGGGTTACAGAAGAGCTTCAAAGATTGTCAATTTCTTCCAGACTTCTACAAGGGTTTCAAGGCCGTCTAGTTGTAGTTAAGGAGAGTTGATGTATCTGATTTCTGATTTCCGAATTTTGGCCGATGCACCATTTTGAGACTGCATCACGGTCCCAAAGAGTTTTGGTGGTTCTTTCGTCTGTTGTACTCTTATTGAGTTATAGATTTACCAGTTGGGCTGGCGCACACTACTGCGCGCATCAAACAGTTCAGCACTCAAAATGAGCATGATCGATATCGATTGATATGGGGAAAGATGGAATTCACGGGATTCCGTTTCCCTTTCCCTTTTTCTGCGGAGGTCTCTCTTAGCAAACCGTGTGAATGATCATACCCATCAATCGATATCGATCAAACTCATTTTGCGTGCTCGCCTGTCTGATGCGCGCAGTAGTGTGCGCTAGCCCAACTGGTCAAAGTAATGGATTAGGAAGGACATATGTTTGCCCACTGATCTTTAACCCTTCGGCTGAAGTGGTCGCTATTGGGAGTTTGGATAGTTTAGGGATCGACAGTTTTGGATTCTACTGCATCAATTGGTAGCAATTCGTTCATTTGCTGAGCACCTATTTCCTATATATTGGTGGCAGATCCATATGCCAGTTATCCATGCTCATCGTTTTTGTAAACATTCACCACTATTGCGAATTTCACTTAGTCTAGCGGTCGATACCCAGTGTTGTTGCTGGCACAGCATGAGAGGATGAATCGCTTGCTTTACCATCATAAATCTAGATGGTGTCTTGATCATCCATGTAGAACGCAGTATCAAAAGACATGCATCATTATTCGGAACGCTAGCTAATTCAGTGGTCGATACATCGGCAGCAGATATCAGAACACAAACAAAATATGTTCATCCAATGACACTGAGCATCAGACGCTCTGACTATAGCAGTCGTATGGTAGTAGTAAGTGATGTACCGGATTTTATCCCTTCCCCACCTCCTGATGGGTCTTATCAGCCCCTGTAAGCAGTTATTAGTTTCGAAAAGTCACCATTGAGGTTCTCGTACCCCTGTGAATGTGAATATTCCATTGTTAGCCAGAAGAGCGAAACGGATCTGGTGACATTAGCCTTTTGACACCCCTTTAATCTCATCAACCGTTATCATTTTGGATCACACACCATTGATGTGCCAGTTCCACCCCTCACAAAACCTATGAGTGTCGACGCTCTAAGATCAATCCGTACGGGGAAACGGGACTGGCCACATTTGTCTTTTGACGCTGCTTATCGAATCTTATCGAATCAAACAGACACACACACACACACACAGACACACCAACAGACACACTTAGCCGATTATATAAAGTAGGATTATCAGTTTGGATCACCCACCATTTAAGTGTCCGTCCCACCTCCTAAAACACCTATGAGTGTCGGTGCTCTAAGATCGACCCGAATGGGGAAACGGATTCGGCCATATTTGTCTTTTGACGCTCCTTATCGAATCTTATCAAGCGTTATCGGTTTGGATCACCCACCATCTATGTATCCGTCCACCCCCTCAAACACCTATGAGTGTCGGTGCTCTAAGATCGACCCGAATGGGGAAACGGATTCGGCCATATTTGTCTTTTGACGCTCCTTATCGAATCTTATCAAGCGTTATCGGTTTGGATCACCCACCATTTATGTACCCGTCCCACCCCCTAAAACACCTATGAGTGTCGGTGCTCTAGGATCGATCCGAATGGGGAAACGGATTTGGCCATATTTGTCTTTTGACGCTCCTTATCAAATCTTATCAAGCGTTATCGGTTTGGATCACCCACCATTTATGTACCCGTCCCACCCCCTAAAACACCTATGAGTGTCGGTGCTCTAAGATCGATCCGAAAGGCGAAACGAATTTGGCGATACGTCTTTCGAGGCTCCTTATCAGCCCTTATCAGCTGCTATCACTTTCGGTCCACCACCGCTGGGGTCCCCTTGCCACCCTCTATATCATATCTAGAATTTAGGATCTCACCTTTGCTGCGACGCGAGATATGAATTTCCGATCAAACAGACACACACACACACACAGACACACCAACAGACACACTTAGCCGATTATATAAAGTAGGATTTTACTACGCTTTACAACATGTAATAAACTATATTATAACACGCACATGCTATTATCTATTACTATCCTACAACGACATTAGTAGAGCTCATTTTCATTGTTTCCCTTTCATTCTTTCCGTAATTTCTCCTCTCCTAGTGTGGGTCCGCGAGGGGAAGGAAGAAATGCCTTGCGCCCTCTTTCCGCTAACGCCTGTTACCGTATCCGAGTAAGAGCGACCCACTGAGGTCGCCGTCATGCCGGATTACAAGGAGAGCTGCACGCTCGGCTGAGCTCTTTCCTCTCTTCTGAACCTGTTGGAGGCCCCGCCTCCAATTTATCCTCGGCGCTGGTATGTTATCGATGAGTCATCGTGAACTCCGTTCCACGACACTAGGTCTCTAAATGGTATAGGAAGCCCAGCAGCAAAAATATCATTACCCACTATCGCTCAGCGCACCCGTTCCATACAAAACGAGCGGTGGTCAGAAACATGGTCCGAACTGCTGCAAGCGCCTGCTCGGGAGTGGATGAAAAGAAAGAATCCGTGGCTAAGGCTAAAGAAATTGCTGCATTAAATGGCTACGACCTCCACTCACCGAGGCATATAACCAGAGCAAGTGCCCTATACCGTAGAACTATCGATGGTCCTCTAGCTGGGAAAATCCCCTTCCTATTACCCTTTCTCTCCGACGAAATTAATACTTCCATAAGGAAGTGTGTGTGAAGAGATCGAGTCCAGAAAGCATGATTGGAATTGTGGCAATCCCTCCAGTCAACCTAAAGAAACGCGTGGTTCAAAACCGTCTGTATGACCGAATCTGCGTCTCATCCAATTGTGTGATATGTCCTGCTGGCAAGGAAGGAGATTGTACTGCCACAAAGGTAGTCTGTAGAATTTTCTGTCGGAAATGTGGAGATGACTACATTGGGGAGGCAGGAAGACCCCTCAATGTGCGTATTAAGGAGCATTTGGATGGTAATGCCAGGTCACGCGTATCGACCCCTTTAGGCTGCCAAAGGCAAGAATTCCTTAATGGCAAGGACTTTGAGGTCACGGTTGAGATAGTGGCGTCAAATATTGGCTAGCAAAACCCTTGAAGCACTGTGGACTAAGGCTGGTACCAGTCTGGGCGGGCAGAGAGTTATCCCTATCGTGCCTAGCCTTATAGCAGAGACGGCCCCCACAGACGATCTTCCAGGAGACGGACACAACAATCTTCTTTTGAACCCATTTCTTCAACATTGTAAGCATATGATCACGTTTTGAGCGTAGTGCGATGCAATCCATGAATTAATTGGAGGGGAGAATGCCTAGCAATTACGCGGGAACTTGCGCCCTATATAAGATCAGCTTTTTAACCGGGACTCAGACCTCATTCACTCCGGAATCCCTGTCGGTGGCAGTCGTTCTTGTGGATCTGGTAAAGGTACGGTATTTTTCTCTAGTATTTGCGGGTGTTCTAAGGTGACTGAATTTCTAGTAAAGTATGTCTAAGATGTTTGGTCGAATAAGTCATGACTTGACTTCGTCCCTCTTTTAGGCTCCGAAGAAGGCGAACTCGCCGATACGTCAGTCAATAAAAACTTGTTACCAACCTTCAAGCAGTATGCCTTATGATAGCTCCTCTCGTGTCTAGACGCGAAAAGTTCGATTATTGTATTGGCCGCGACTTCTTCATCCAGATAGAACAGAAAACGACATACCAGAAGCAGGAAGCACCAAGCAGATAGTGCTCTCATTGTTGCCGTTAATTTCAGAATGCCAAAAAAATGAGAATGCAAGAGCAGACATTATTTATTCAGCACCTTTTGTCATGATTGTCATGATTCGGCAGGATTGCTCATGATAATTTTTTGATCAGCCATTTGAAATGGTTCGATAATGGGAAGGGCTGCTCGTTTCGAAAGTCTATCGCTGAAAATTGACTTGCAAATAGGGATTTTACAATGAACAATGTCGCATGGCTTCCTGTACAAAAGTTTTCTACACTCGTTTATTGACGTACATTATTCTGTAACCGCATCCCCTATTCTGTGTTTTCAATTCTGCCATTCAATATGATTAACTACTTTCAGAGAACCTAACGCCATTCTGTGCTGCAATACACAAACGAAAGTTCTTAAGAGTTTGGCCCTATAGTACAACCTTAGGCTCTATGTATATATGACGATAGGGGTCTTTTGAGCCACGCGTCTGAAACTACATATAATAGATAATAGATACCAACCTATACAAAACAAGCCAACAGAGGCTGGGAGACGATACGAAGAGGTAGCCATCGTGAGTCAGGAGGACACGATTCTGCCTAGGAAGTGAAAAAAGTTGCATATTGAGCAATTGTGCTCCATATCCGCCATTACCTAGCCTTCGTGATGGGAGTGCCTAGTAATGTTGACACTTGCTCCTGCCATCAGAAGGAACAGCGTCTTAGCCGTTGAGCTCCGTTTGCATTTATGTGGCTAGTGTGACCGCGCGCTTTTTCCCACCCCCAGGCTAACTGCGTCCCTTACACGACGGCTGCGTCCATATCTATACAAATGGGACTTCTGGATTTTCAGCGTCTAGAAAGGATACGTATCGATCGACAAGCGAGGGTATCCGCGTACACGCGATTCCGGATTTTCGGGGTTCTTTCGACAGATTCTTCCGGATTTTCCGTGATTTTACATATCCGCCATAATGCTGATAGACTGACGTGGTGTCACAAGGCATCACTGAACGAAATATTCCATACGCCAGTCCGCCGGAATTCCATTCAGTTGTATATGATCGCGACCAAACCCTTGCTTTTGAGAAACCATCTACTTGCCACTTTCACAAAATTGTGCACTGATCCATAGTTCCGATATATAGGCAGCGATTACGATGAGATTTGACAACAAGTTTTGGGCGGTTTCGTCTTCCAAGTGCAAAGTGGACCTTGAGGGCACGGTTAGGAGTCGTAGCCAAAATCGCGCGGCGTGACGACGCATTGGCTCCTCCTTTGTCAACCGCTCTGGAAAAATTCAGTTCGGGTGTAAACCCGAAGACAGTAGGAGTAGTAGCGACCTTTTGACACTGAACCACTGCTGCTAATTTAACTTTTTTTATGCTTAATATCTCGATGGATAAAATAGAGTTTATACTAGCCATGAATTTTGCTGAGCAAACCTGTTTTGAATTTCGAGACATGATTTAATAATGGCGGAGTTCAACAAGGCCAACCAGCCTCATTGATGTGCCACGACTGGCTTCTGCAGGATCCGAAACTATGAAATGCGGATTTTCCTTTTCAGATGCGCCCGCATCCAACCTCTACTGAAAATCGTGGTGGCTGAATGCAAATTTGACCATAAATCCCTGAGGAACTGCGAAGGGCTCATGAGATTGGCGTGCTCGAATTGGGGTGGAGTGCAAGTGTTCCGACTGGTGAGGTCAGGTCAGGTCGAGGTCAGGTTGCGCGGCGGATCGCACTCAGGTAAAGACAGGTAAAAACACGCTGCCAAAGCTTCTCCTCTGAAAAGGCTTAGGCAAATCTGGGAGAGCCCAGACGGCAGGACACGCCACCATTTGGACCATTCGCGAAGCGTCGCCGCTCGCGGTGACCCAATTCGGTGCCGACCTCTAGAAATCGGAACACTTGCAACACACCCGCTCGAATTGTGCTATATTTCCATAATTCACACTGGACAAATAAGATCAGAATTTGGAGTCATCGTATTGCATCAGCTTTCTTTAGGATTAGGTGTCAATAGATTCAAAATGAATTCTGCGCGATCCAACAGAATTGCGTGGGGCAGTTTTCAAGCAATAATGGCGGAGCGTAGAATACCATCCCAACAATGAAGCTTGAATATGAGCCTTACTTGGACTGTTCTGAAACCGAGCCTACGATCTTGCGAGTGAAATCCTGCACAGATGCCTAGCGCCGATCACCTTCTTCGAGAAAGCGTCGTGCTTTCTACTGGCACTCAAATTTGTATGGACAGGTAGGGGTGGATAGTTCAAGTGATGTGTTGCTGAAAACCAGTGAATGTACCAGTCGCTGCTTTTTCCTTCTAAATGAACCCAGTAATCGATCCCTAGGGGATAGTTGCCTTAGTTGGCCTAGACGGATTGTTATTTGGGGTCGAATTGAGAGTGACAGCAAAATGGCGAAACCTTTCGCAAGATTTATATGGTATTGTGTAAGCTCCCACTATATTGCTATTCATATGCCAGTGCTCCTTGAAAAAAAGGCACACCCCGGATAAACAGAACTGAGAGCAGGGGTTGTGATTTACCCATCAGAGAAGAAAAAACGAACGAAAATTTTAATACATCAAAACAAACGAACATCAAAAATAAGACATTTCTAGGCTGCAGTCCTCGTAGTACCTCGTAGAAACGAGTCTTTGCTTGGTGGTATCGCTCAAAGCTTTTCATTTAATCTGTTTCATACATCTGTTTCACGATTTCATCTGTTTCATCCTGTTAAGGTTGTCTTCACCATCAAAACCACTGCCATTCTCTTATCGTGACGATTCGCATGCTTCTTTCGCTACTTGACCACCACGTTAAAACTTGGGTTGTCCAAAGCCAGGTGTGATTTGGCTGGGTGGCCGCTGCTTGGTGGGTGAGAGGGCCCAGCGACGCGAAGTTTGGCACCGCGAAGCAATGTGGACAAGCAAAAGGCGCCATGTTGTTGGGTCCCGAAGCGATTACAAGTCAACGGCGTATCGCGCCCCTAGCGTTAGCGTGTAATCGTTCTAAGACCCAACTACCGCTCGTCATTGTGCGAAATCCTGGCACAAGGGTATACACCGTCTAGGGGTGTACTTATCATAGGGAGCTAGGCGACCAATGCGATCATCGCGTGATGTGTCTTTGATTGTTCCCCCATTTGAAAGCGCATATTGAGAAAACCAAGAACCCCTAATGTGAACCGCGTGAGTCACACAAAAAGTGAATGCACAAATACAAAACCTATCTGAGGTGATCGCCAAAAATGTGTGAGATGGAAGGTTTTGGTATGCTCGCAAGACCAGAGTGATGCGCTTTGGATAGCAGGGCCTTCTTCGTGGCAGCTGCACAGTGATGAAGCGTGATGCCGTCACAGCAGCATGTTTTCGAGTCTCTTCTTTGTCCTCGGAAGAGAAGAACTATCGTGAAGAAGTTCAGAAGAGCTTTCGTTATGAATCAGTTCTCCACCGTGGCTGCGGCCGATCATGCTCCTACATCTCTCATCGATCACCGACGGTTGATCTCACTTAGAAACCATAGCACGATTACAGTCGTACACATGACTATTATTCAGAACCACGCTCCCTAAGGACTCTGCAGAGTCTTCAGAAGTGATTTGTTGGAGGAGTCGTTGATCATTCTGCTACCATCCTCAGCAGCAATGACCAAGGCGGTTAATCGTTCGATCTTGGTCGACACAAACGGGCGGCCCAACTCTAATTCAATCGGGTGCGGAGACCCTCCTTCCTTTTCCGGGTTTCCTTCAGTGGATGAAATGAAATGGCCAATTCTTCAAAAAACTTCATTCTTTGCACCACTTCTCTGTTCCACAACGGTGCTTCATCCTTCACTCTGCTTCGCACTCTTCTCAGTCTCCTTTCAGTTCTAAAGGTCCAGCCATCTCTCCAGGCAAATTTCTGGCTTATTTGTTGAAATGTTTTTTTCCTGATGATTGCTTTCTCTTTCCCTACCCTGTCCTTCCATCCTTATTATCTTCTCATAATCACAATTCCCTAACTTTTACCGCTCCAGCAGCACCAGTTATTCGCCGTTCTTTGCTTACTCTTCAAACTGAACAGATAAATTTCAATTTTCTAATGCGAAGTAAAACTGTTTTTAACTTGTTTATCACGCGAAATACTGAGTTAGCCTGCCCTATTATATGGATGTGAAACATGGGCAATAACAAAACAACAGAAAGATTTGACTTCGCGATAAACACTACGTGAAAGGGCGAAACTCGAAGACGTTGTCTTCGAATTTACAAAACAAGTAGATTTACACGAATGAGCTCCGTACTGACAAGAGATCGGACACGATGGAACGTGCGGCTGTTGAATTGGAAGCTTTATGGAAGTAGATCAGTTGCAGGACCACAAAGGCGGTGGAAATATGAGATCAGGCATTTGCAGAAAGAACGCGGCCCTAACTTGTGATTGGTTTCGAAGCATGACCCGTATATGATATAATTGACTCACAATGACTTCCTCTCTGTATCGTCTCTCAGCCTCTGCTGGCTATGTGGGATGTTGCTATGTAGATTTACATACGTGGCTCAAAAGACGCTATCGTCATATTTACATAGCGCCTAAGGCTGTACTATAGGGCTAAAAACTCTTAAAGACACCGATAGGGGCAATTCTGGCAGATTGGGGGATTACGTAAGTAGAGATGCTCAGTAACATAACAGTAGAAAAAGAACGACGTAAAACGGCGAAAAAACCAAGAAATAAGAACCGGAAATTTCCCCTTCTCTCTCTCGTCCTCTGCGTGTCTGGTCGGAGTGGACTGAAGACAGGCCAGAGTCTCAACCAGCCGGCCGCGATTGTTGTCCCGCCCCTCCACGTCGACTCCCCCGGGCCCATAACGGCATAACGGCATGGCGAGCTGTGGAGCCGCCATAAGACCCCAAGTCGCTTTTTTTAATGCGATTTTCACCATATGTGACCCCTTCTGGAGTAGAAGGTTTGTTTCAGAGAACATGTACTTCCAGATCTCAGTTTTTCCTTACCCCTAATGGTGCCTTTAAGAACTTTCGTTTGTGCATCGCAGCACAGAATGGTAATAAAATCTCTGGAAATACTATAATTATTCTGGATGGCAGAACTTAAAAAACAGAATAGGGGATAAAAAATAGCGTACGTTAATAGTAGAAAACTTGCGAGCGCGAAGCCATTTGGAATCTTTCATTTTGAAATCCGTGTTTGCAAGTCAATTTTTAACAATAGACCTTCAAAAAGGAGCAGCCCTTCTCGTTGTCGAACCGTTTCGAATTACTAATGAAAACGCAAAAGGCATTCGCGGGCGAATATCGAGAAATTACAATGAGCAGTCCTGACAATCATATAAAAGGGGCCATAAATGATGTCTGCTGTTGCCTTCTCACTTTACTTTTGACATTCTGAAATTGACTCCAACAATGAGAGCTCTATCTGCCTGGTGCTTCCTGCTTCTGGTATGTCGTTTTCTGTTCTATTTGGATAAAGCAGTCGTGGCCAACACATAGCCAAACTCTTCGCGTTTATAACGGTTCGCTGGCGCCCTAGACACGAGGCGAGGTATCATAAGGCAGGGAGTTCTCATCAAAGGCGATCGTAATAAGTTTTCTTAAAATCTGACTGGGCTCACTGGCCACCACTTACAAGTATGTGCACACGATCGCCAGTTCGATATGCATTTAGCGACATGCGACACTATGACCTTACAAAAGCTGCTGGCAATTAGCTACATAAAGGCAACAACATACTTGAGCTTTCTTGCCGTCAGCGTTTTCTAGTAGTTATCTTAGCAGTCCATCAGTTAATGCTTGGTGGTTCTCCAATAAGAATCCAGACGGCATCCAGACAGCTGCCGTACTCCCTTTTCCATGTTCTATAGTATTATGACCACAGAAGGAGTGGGTTATGATTCTCCAAGGGAAATAATGTTCTGGTCACCGCAGTAATGAGTCATGGACGACACTGCTGTGAATTTGTTATTTTAACACTGTTTTCAGGCTTTATCTTCTATGGCTCCGGTTGTTTTCTCTTGCATGCGGGGGAGATGCCCGCCGGGTACCATTGGGAAGTGATCAGTTGAAATTCAAGCTAATCAATAAAATCAATTGTCACGAGCCAACTATGTGATACACCCACACTCTGTGACAAGAAACAGCCAAAATCTGATTGACAAGGACAGACAATTTGTGATTTTGAGATAATTTCGAGAAGTGCCATAAGCACTTCTCGAAATTATCTCAAAATTATCTCAAAATCATGAAGATTGCCATAAGCAGGTAGGACTCAACATAAGTACTTTTCGATCAGAAACTTAGGTGGCCTATTTATTTCGTCCAATGAGTTATAGCACGATATCAACTGGCTTAATAAGCAACTATCCTTTATTTCTAGTTCACAAATGAATTAGCATTTCGTTGCTGAACTCAGGTCACATTTGCTATAATTTCGTTGACAATCATATGCCAAAGTAGAACAGAAGCTTGATTAGCTTTTTTCCATAGGATCAAGTGCAGAGAAGTGCGGACAATGAAGTGCAACTGATACGAACTAGAGAATAGAGCGGGACAGGTGTGTTTCATGCTGAGTGCGCCATTTTGGCGTTTAGGCAGGCGAATATGCGGAGAGAGCTTGATACATACATATCATTGGTAGCCTGATTGCCTTTCGCAAATTTCACGCAGTCATCGGAATTGATACGTTAACTTGCTCTTTTCACCTGTTTATTTACCCAGTCATGCTGATTCTGAGTTGAATCTTGGTCTGCAGCAGCACGAAATGCGGATCACTGCACCTGGTCAGGGTTAAGCACTTCGTTGAGATTTTTCCAAAGAGATGCCCCCTGCCTTAACCATCATCTCGCCTAGAGCGCTGATCCCACTCTACTGATGGGCACTGATGGTTTATGGATTTACACCCTACTCGTCAACTGATATTTGCTCCGGCGGCGCCCTGGAAGCTACATTATTACACTGCGGTGCAGTGCACTAATGCTCCGCAGGCATGACCCCGCCTCGTGTGGATGGCGAGTGTTCCGATGACTCAGGCCACCCGTGATTGGGTTCGTCTCGCAAGTAGTTCAGTTTATTACTGTCTTCCAGATATCAGCTACTTCGTTGGTCTAGTATTTTATTTATATTTATAAAGGCCAAAGAATAGAATAAAGATATGTGAACATAAACACATAATACAGTTGGACTTAGATGATAAAAATAAGTTGTGACTTTTTTCATGGACCACAGTTTCCATTTTAAAGCAAACCAGATGCATAGAAAATAGAAATGCGTTTTTACCACCTCCATTGTACATGAGCACCTCCATGTCACAAAGTAAAAAGTGCCATAACAAGTGAAAGATTTTGAGCCGGTGTAGATTTCACCCAAAGCTCGAGAAGGCAAGAAATGAACGAACACTTCTGTCCCTTCTCCACCTACTCCGTAGGCAATAGCATCTGGGTGTAGAACGCATGCGCATTCTGCTCATTTGGCAGGTCCTGCAAAACTCATCCACGTAATTATCGTCCTGAATTGATCAAAACGTAGACAAGGGACCATCTGGGTTCCGATGTGGAAGGGTGCGGTCGGCTGGTAGCGTTGATCAATCCCGTACGGCACTGATACCTGTCGATCATCAGGATGCCTTTCACCCGTGAACGGAATTGCTGCTCCAGATTGGAACTCTGCTACAGGTTCAACGTCATTGTGCACTTAATTTGATCAGGCCCAGGAGAAGGTGGTAGTAGCGGGATGCAGGGTGGGGGACCTATTGATCTTCAACGATCATCATCATGAGCAGTTATCCATGGACCTACTTACCCCAAGAAAGTGAGCCACTAATTTGATTATCGCGTGTATGGAATGGAGTGCTCTGCCTTCTAGCGCATGATCATTCTGCTACGTCCATTCAAATTTATGGCGCGTTCTGTTCGAGTGTAGCTGATGTTCGAGTAGGATCTTTTTTTTCTTGGGCGTGTACTACATGGTGTGTGGGTCGGGTGAAGAGCTGTAACACCTTTATTCAAGAGCAAAAATCAAAAAAATGGGAGAAGACCCCTTTGAATTCCCGACACAACATTAGAACAGGTGTCAACGGCCGGGATGCAGTTCAAATTTGTCCCCACTGTTAATTTGCTTTTCACTGTGCGTCCTAGACCACGTGACGGTGGCCTCTTTGGTCCTTAACTCTCTCGCGTCCACACCCACTCGGACGCTCTACACCGTCGGCCGTCACTTTGGGAAGCTCTATCTCAGCAGGATTCTTGTATATGCGCGTAAAACTTTCTCAGCCCTTAGCAAGCAAATATAGCAAATATAACGCAAACATGTAGGTAACAGAAGAACTCAAATTTCTGTGGACGATTCCTTTAATAAGTAGTTATGAATAAATGTGAACAATAAAACTGAGTTTCAAAAGCTAAACACAGGATTTAATGGACAAGTGGCTCGAGCTGATGAATAGGCAATCTGAATGCATTATACTGACGCGCAAGCCCTCAAATAATTGGCTTCCATTCCTCAACATCCAAGTCAGGTTCGTTAGGGTTCCTATGTCTCTAAATGGTATAGGAAGCCCAGCAGCAAAAATATCATTACCCACTATCGCTCAGCGCAACCGTTCCATACAAAACGAGCGGTGGTCAGAAACATGGTCCGAACTGCTGCAAGCGCCTGCGCGGGAGTGGATGAAATGAAAGAATCCGTGGCTAAGGCTAAAGAAATTGCTGCATCAAATGGCTACGACCTCCAGTCACCGAGGCATATAACCAGAGCAAGTGCCCTATACCGTAGAACTGTCGATGGTCCTCTAGCTGGGAAAATTCCCTTCCTATTACCCTTTCTCTCCGACGAAGTTGATACTTCCAAAATGAAGTGTCTGAAGAGATCGAGTCTAGAAAGCATGGTTGGAACTATGGCGATCCCTCTAGACAATTTAAAGAAACGCGTGGTTCGAAACCGTCGGTATGACCGAATCTGCGTCTCATCCAATTGTGTGATATGTCCTGCTGGCAAGGAAGGAGATTGTGCTGCCACAAAGGTAGTCTGTAGAATTTTCTGTCGGAAATGTGGAGATGACTACATTGGAGAGACAGGAAGACCCCTCATGTGCGCTTTGGATGGTAATGTCAGGTCACGCGTATCGACCCCTTTAGGTTGCCACAGGCAAGAACCCTTAATGGCAGGACCGTGCGGTCCGGACGGTCCGCACAGTATAACCTCAGCCTTATGATTTTCAAGGAAAAAGCGGATAAGGAGCGAAGCGGTGCTTGTACTCAGTATTTTGATGAACAGAATCGGGTTTATACCAACCATGAATTTCGCCAAGACAACTTGTTCCGAATTTTCAGATATGAAAAACAGTGGGAGAATTCAACAAGGCCAACCAAAGCTTCATTTTCGTGCTACGACTGGCTTCTGCAGAGGCACTGGAAATTGCAATACAGATTCTCCTTCTTGGACACGCCATGTGCTCAACCTCTACTAAGAAAGGAAGGGTCGTTTGAATGCAGTTTGTCTAAATAATCTCCGAAGAAAATGCATGGCAGTGACCAGGTTCGTGAGATTGGCATCCACGAATTCTGCTGGACTTTCATCAGACATGAGATTAGAGATAGGAACCGTAATATTGCATAAACTTCATTCGTGAATTAGTGAATATTATCTAAAAATAAAACTGGGATGTGAGTCCCACATTAGACAAATCTCATTCTGCGAGTGAAATGCTGCACCGTGATTAGTGTTGATTGCTCTTTTATAGTATGCTTTTACAGTATGCGCATCCCATAGCGCTCAAAATACAGTGACAGAGGAGATTGTTCGCTCAAACGATGGGTAGCTGAAAGCCAGCAAATATGCCTGTCGCTGTTTTTTTCACGGGCTATCGCAATGAGGGGGGGGGGGCATCTTATAAAAAGTTGCTTATCTGAGCATCCTGGAGAGATCCACGAGGGGTCAATCTGCACATTCAGGCGTATACTTTTGCCTAAGCCTTAGTGGAGGAAAGAGGAAGTTCCTCTCCCTTTAGGCTTAGATAAAAATAATGTCCATAGTGGGATGCCGCCCCCTGCGATAGCACCTTTTTCACTTTTATCAGAGCTTAATGGCCAGTAATGAGTTCCTCCAAGTAGATGCTTGCTTTAGTTGGCCTTGACATAGTCAGAGTTTGGTTCAGATTGAGAGCGCGCCAGGTCTTTTACAAGAATGCTGTGTTGAAGCGCGGAAACTACTATTATACTGCTATCCATATGATAGTGCCGTGCTTTTGAAATGGAGTCTCATACAAAAAAGGGATTATGAGAAAACGACGACTGTGAGCTGCGTGAGTCGCACAAAAAGTGTAAGCATAAAATAGAACTGCTAAGCAAAGATTATCGACTGAAATGCGAAAGGAAGAGGATTTCAATATGCTTGAAAGACTCGCGAGATGCGTGGAAGAAGAACAGGGTCTTATTCGTGGCAGTTGCACACTAATGAAGCGTGGTCGTCGTCATTTCTCCAGTTCTCGAGTCCCTTCTTTGTCCTCAGAGCAAAAGACTATCATGAAGAAGAAGGGCTCTCACTATGCATAGCTCTCTGCCGTGGCTGCCGGCGATTATGCGCCTACACCTTCCATCGATCACCGACGCTTGTTCTCAGTTATCAACGATAGCACGATTTCAGTCGTACATATGACTATTATTCAGAGCCACGTTCCTCTGTAGGTGGGCGGCTAGAATTCAAAAAGGAAAAACAAACAACTTTTTCAGATATGAAAAACAGTGGGAGAATTCAACAAGGCCAACCAAAACTTCATTTTCGTGCTACGACTGGCTTCTGCAGAGACACTGGAAGTTGCAATACAGATTCTCCTTCTTGGACACGCCATGAAATCCTCTTCCTTTCGCATTTCAGTCGATAATCGTGTCCAAGGGCGTGAAGAATCTTCAGAAGCGCTTTGTTAGAGGAGTCGTTGAGCACTCTGCTAGTCAATCGGATCCAACATCTCAAGAGATGTCACCTATGTGTCGCGTACTTATTAATCCCAGCTGCTCAGAGCCTCATCTCAACCCCCGAGTCTGATCTACAAATCGGATTACTGTATCTGGCCCACACATAAGCTTGCTATGTCCGCACCAAACCTCCAACAAATCTAACCATACATCCATAGTCCCAGAACACATTGCGTCCAACCAATAGCAAGATTATACAGACTCCTATGGAAATCAGTGAAATACTTTTGATTTTAAATTATAGAGAATTTATATCACCCAGCCCCTTCAACCATTTGTAACTCCCATAATTTTCGAAACAAAAAGACACAACAACATAAACAACAAATCCTTATCCAAAAAAAGAAGAAAGTAAGAACAGCGAAGATCATAGCATGGTCTGTCTATTTCCTTTCACTGGAGACGTTACTGCTCTAGTCCTTCTCGATTTCCCCGCACAGTCGGGTGCGTGTTGTTCATACGGAGGGATTTCGAACTCTAAGAAAGTCAAATAATAACAATTAACCAGTAATTTGAAATAACTAAATTTATATTTTATTGCTCACTAACCTCGAAATCCTCTTCCATTTGATTTAGAGCACGCCTCTGGTATATAAGGGAGTGCATCACAAGTTCCCTGGATTTTTCTCTTATTTCCATAATACGGTCCGCTAGCTGCTGAGCTTCAGCTTCCGCTGAGATGTACGCGCGCCAAAAATATTGCAGGAAAGCTCTCGCCTCCCGACAACAACAGCAACCTTCGGGCGAAAAAAAATCTTCGGTTGTTTCAGGAGTTTGTGCTTAAATTAAAAAAATTATCATTTTCTTTTTTCGATCTATTCAATAAAGTAAAAAAAAAACTCACACATAGCTTCGTTACCAAAGTAGACGACTGAGTGTTACCTCACAAAATTTGGCTCCTCCCCGTAGCATACATAACTCAATACAATACACCGCTCGTTTGGATTAGCCATCGAGCCCAATCATGTTCCAATAGGTGCGACATATGCCTATATCAACAATCTCCAACCCCACCCGATAGTCACCAAAGAACCATACAAAAAACATCAAAGAGAACTCTACGTGTCACAATCCTAATTAACTCAAGTGATATCAATTATCCCAATCTAAATATCTCCCTTCATCCATTCACATAAATTCTCAAAGGTAGAAATAATAATAAATATTCACAACATATCAATAATAACATCACAATGAAACAACATGGCGCAATCCCAGATCAAGCGATATCGATTTCCTAAAGCATCATACTACACCTTTTCAAATTTCCGCGCAATCTCAGTAATTATAAATAATAATCAACCATCCCAATACACTAACAATACTATCAGAATTAAGCAACATGGCGCAAACCAAAAAACCACATTTCACAATGGCTTCCGCTACTTCACATCTTCCACATTACTAACTAACTACTACACAATCAAAATGTCACCCCTCTACAGTCTCCAACCATTCAAACAAATTCTGAATTATCAAAGTCCTACCTCATGGCGCAATTTCGGAAAACTCCAGAAGAACGTCCTAACTCCTTCCTATGTTTTCTTAATCAACACCATATCTCGAAAAAAACTTGGAGAAAAAGAATAACTTATTGTTATTAATAATTTCTGTCCCAGGATCCCTTTCCCCGAGCAAAATGGATTAATGAGTTGTTTTAAAACTGAAAACCATTTTCAGTGATTGTCAATAACAAGAAGACATTTTCTTCAGCAATAATAACTTCATTTCGAACCTAATTTTTCCCAGATCTTTCCCAAACACCCACTAAGTATTATAACTTAGGAAAGGCCCTTAAATTCCCTAACCGAGATTTCCTGCCCAATATTCAAATCAATTGGATCTACCGTAACCCTGGCAACTCATCACGTGTTAAACTCCGTGGAAAAACTTCTCCAAGATCCACTATTACACTCTGCAGGTAACCCTCTACCTGGCCACCAATGGACATTCTATGTTCTGAGCTTCTCGAGCTCGGTCAACTACCTTCTATGTAGCTCTCTTCCAACCATCTTCATCCTTCAAAACCAACCAGGACACTTCACCGTGCCCACGCAACACCGCAATCCATCTCCAACAGTCGGACAACATCAGGATTCGTGAGTATCGCATGTTGCAATTTTTATAATAACAAACCAAAAAAGCTAATAAAAATCAAAAGAAATCTCCTAGTAATCCATAAGCCTTAGAAACCATCAGACTATGAATAAATCTGACACAGAATCACTCTCAGCAGTGGAAGAAACCCTCGACAAATGCTACATTCGTGGGTGCAGTTCCCCTCTATAACCCACTTTTACTCTCACGAGGAGGGGCCTTCCAACTCATGACGCGCTTTTTGAAAGCTGTTTTTGCATGTATGGAGGTACGTACAAGAAATCATATAACTGATGTCCATTTTTGCTGCGCGGCCCTACAAATGCCAAAAACGGGGTTGATGGTTTGATCCCCACTGAGGACAAATTTTTGCAAAATTTAGATTTTCAGTTTTTGGGCTCGTAAACATTCGAATATAAAGATTAAGTGCAGTAATCACATTTGAAACTCCAAACTGCCCTCTATTGCCAGTTTTCAGCAAGTTTGTCAGTCCAATTTTCTAGCCTTTCGGCGCTCATAGCACACGGACGAGGCGTTTTCGCGCGGAACGGATTTGATATTCGTGTTCAGAAGGTCGAACTACCCCTAAGGGTAAGTTTCCAGCCCAATCGAGATCGAGCCCAAATTCGAAAATTTGAGCTGGGCACTGGTTTACCATCGACCGCACATTCGATGAAAGAGACGACGATATCACTTGTTAGGAAAATCTCTATTACTCTTGCTTGAAGCTTGATAGCTGAAATTACAGCGATAGGCATCTATGCTGTGCATATTCCATTGGTTTTCATCGATTTTGTGAGTTACTTACATCTACAAGTAGAAAGCGCACCATGTACCCATGACCAAACATCTTTTTCGAAGTAAGGGTCAAAATTTGGAATTGGCTACATATATGTCCTCAAGGCTAGTTTGACCTCCTGAACAAGAATATGACACTCATTTTGTGCGAAATCGCGAATTCCGAGCGCTACGGGCCCTTCCATGTCCAAAAAGGTCACATCACCAAATTCATTGACAATTCGTAAATAGAGTCATTTTGCATGCTGTCAACGAAAATCGTAGTCACTCGACATAAACAGACATATTTGAAGACGAAACAGTGAATGCAAAAAAAATGCAAAACTAGGGTAGAGCCGGGGTTCGAATCACCAACCCAGCACTACATCCGTTTAAAAGTTCATCGCCGTATCCAGTAGGCCATCCAATCGCCACAACATTCCTATATCGGGGAATGCCCTTATGAGACTGCTACGCACTTTTAGTACATGGTAGAGATAAGGTTTAATTTTTTTCCGTATTTGACTTTGTTTTGGATGTGAAATAGAAGAACACTTTTGGTTCTGCACATGATCAAAGTTGCAAGGAGGATGCGTTACTATAAGTGGGTTAAAATCGCCTTTTTGAAAAAATTTCCTTACTCCTTTCTTGGCATTTGTAGGGCCGCGCAGCCAAAATGGAGGTCAGTTATATGTTTCATGTAGATCCTATATCCTATACCTATACATAAAGCAGAAGTTTGGTGTGTTTGTCTGTCTGTCCGTCCGTTTGTTACATATGCACTCTTAGTTCAACCAGAAGTTGGTCGTGTTTGTGTGCATCTGTTTGTCACGTTGCACTTTTAGTTCAAACGTGGAGAGGTCGGGCAAGTTAGGAGTGTGTAGGGGTTGACCAAAGTGCACGAAGATCATAACACGAAGATAGTATGAACTAAACCTAGCCCCGCCCACCGTGGCCGGGGCTTGCGCAGAAATAATGCTCAAAAAGTCGGGTAATTTAGGGATCCTACCAGTCGGGTTGGCCGGCTGACGCCGGCCAACCCTCCTGGACTCGGATTGGCCGGCTTCGCCGGCCAATCCTCGTAGGGGCGGCTTCGCCGCCCCGGCAGGGTGGCTTTGGGGCTTTCTGTTTTGTAGCGAGGAGCGACTCTCGGCTCGCCGCTGGCGCGGCGAGCCGACTTTCGCATGCGCGCTTTGCGCGCATTGCAGCAGGAATAGGCCCTGTGTATAGGGAGCGCACATAGCAGCAGGGAACGGATAATATGCGGCTTGTACATATTGTGAGCAAACCTCCAACGATCATCGGCTTTGGTTGAAACTAAGAGACACCACACCCATCTGTAACCTCTTCCCCACTGAAGGCAAAACCCCTTAAAAGAAAGGCAGGATTCGATCCGAACACAAAAATAGAATTGAAGCACTTAGTAGTACCAAAGTAAGGAAGATGGATCGAAACGGTCAAAAAATCCAGGAAAGAAGACCCCCTTCCCATCGTTGATCCAAGTGTGTAAGGCACAATCGCAAAGGTGCGGCCACGCTAAAAGGAGCGGCAGCAGTTGGAGGTGTCTCATCGTGAGCGCTGAGGCGCTCCGTAGTAGTTGACTTTTGAGGATTAAAAGTTTGGAGAGGACGTGCATGTATTAGTTCTATAAGAAACATTGACCTTAACTGATTGCCGAGAGATACATCTGATAATAACACACCACTCCCTAATGGTAACCGAGAACAAACAGTCACTTTGTGAGTGTGGTACCATTATTGCAATTATGGCCGGGCTAGGCTTAGAACTTATGTACTCTATACACAGGGGGTTGACGTGTACAGAGTACATAAGTTTGGTGGGTTGACTCCTACCCAATCCTAACCTGCCCGACCTCCACACACCCGTACCTAATTTGCTTCTTGTGTGCTCCCTACATTTTGGTCTGTCCCTATCCAGTTCTTACTCGCACGACCTGAGCAGTCCCATTCCTGACCTTCCCAATTTTTGCAACCCAAGCGAGGGTTTATAAATTTGAAAACCCATCGGTTTTGGTGCAGGCCCCGCCCACAGTGGGCGGAGCTAAGCTTAAAACTTATATGCTCCGTACACATGACCCCTACCCAATACTAACCTGCGCGACCACCACAGGCCCGTGCCTTATTTGCTTATTTCACCCTTCACTTTGGTCAGTCCCTCCCCAGTCCTTACATGCGCGACTTCAACAGACCCTTTCCTAACTTGCCCGATTCAGCACTTGAGCGAAGACCTGAATTCGTTTATTCATCGATTTCGGGCGAGCCCAGCCCATGATGGGCGGAGGTAGGCTTAGAATTTATGTGCTCCGTACACTTATGTTTTCCTCTACGCTATCCTAACTTGCCCTACCTCTACAGGCCCGTTCCTAATTTGCTTCTTGTGTGCTCCCTACATTTTGGTCTGTCCCTATCCAGTCCTTACTCGCACGACTTCAACAACCCTTTCCTAACTTGCCCGATTTTCCGCACTTAAGCGAGGACCTAAATTCGTTTATTCATCGATTTCGGCGCAAGCCCCTCCCATGGTGGGCGGAGTTAGGCTTAGAACTTATGTGCTCCGTACACTTATGTTTTCCTCTACGCTATCCTAACTTGCCCTACCTCTACAGGCCCGTTCCTAATTTGCTTCTTGTGTGATCCCTACATTTTGGTCTGTCCCTATCCAGTCCTTACTCGCACGACTTCAACAACCCTTTCCTAACTTGCCCGATTTTCCGCACTTAAGCGAGGACCTAAATTCGTTTATTCATTGATTTCGGCGCAAGCCCCTCCCATGGTGGGCGGAGTTAGGCTTAGAACTTATGTGGTCCGTACACTTGGTCCCTACCCAACCTGCCCGACCTCCACAGCCCGTGCCTAATTTGCGTTCCCTGTGTTCTGTGTTCCCTTTACTTTGGTCAGTCCCTTCCCAGTCCTTACATGCGCGACTTCAACAGACCCTTTCCTAACTTGCCCAATTTTCAGCACTTGAGCGAAGACCTGAATTCGTTTATTCATCGATTTCGGGCGAGCCCAGCCCATGATGGGCGGAGGTAGGCTTAGAATTTATGTGCTCCGTACACTTATGTTTTCCTCTACGCTATCCTAACTTGCCCTACCTCTACAGGCCCGTTCCTAATTTGCTTCTTGTGTGCTCCCTACATTTTGGTCTGTCCCTATCCAGTCCTTACTCGCACGACTTCAACAACCCTTTCCTAACTTGCACGATTTTCCGCACTTAAGCGAGGACCTAAATTCGTTTATTCATCGATTTCGGCGCAAGCCCCTCCCATGGTGGGCGGAGTTAGGCTTAGAACTTATGTGGTCCGTACAGTTGGTCCCTACCCAATACTAACCTGCCCGACCTCCACAGCCCGTGCCTAATTTGCGTTCCCTGTGTTCTGTGTTCCCTTTACTTTGGTCAGTCTCTTCCCAGTCCTTACATGCGCGACTTCAACAGACTCTTTCCAAACTTGCCCGATTTCCAACACCTGAGCGAGGACCTAAATTCGTTTATTCATCGATTTCGGCGCAAGACCCGCCCATGGTGGGCGGAGCTAGGCTGCACGATCCCTACAGGCCCACTCTTGATTTTTTTTCAACCATTTCTGCGCAAGCTCCGCTCACGGTGGGCGGAGCTAGGCTTAGTCCTTAATGAGCAACGCACACTTTGGTCAAGCCCTACCCATCCCCAACTTGCCCGACCTCTCCACGTTGCAATTGAGTTGAAAGTAGATATGTGACAAAAAACGGACACATGCTTACACACACACACAAACACACCAAACTTCTGGTTTTAGCTTGCCTCTCATGTGCTCCGTACATTTTGGCTTACCCCAACCCATCCCTAACTTGCCCGATTTTCAGCACTTGAGCGAAGACCTGAATTCGTTTATTCATCGATTTCGGGCGAGCCCAGCCCATGATGGGCGGAGGTAGGCTTAGAATTTATGTGCTCCGTACACTTATGTTTTCCTCTACGCTATCCTAACTTGCCCTACCTCTACAGGCCCGTTCCTAATTTGCTTCTTGTGTGCTCCCTACATTTTGGTCTGTCCCTATCCAGTCCTTACTCGCACGACTTCAACAACCTTTTCCTAACTTGCCCGATTTTCCGCACTTAAGCGAGGACCTAAATTCGTTTATTCATCGATTTCGGCGCAAGCCCCTCCCATGGTGGGCGGAGTTAGGCTTAGAACTTATGTGCTCCGTACACTTATGTTTTCCTCTACGCTATCCTAACTTGCCCTACCTCTACAGGCCCGTTCCTAATTTGCTTCTTGTGTGATCCCTACATTTTGGTCTGTCCCTATCCAGTCCTTACTCGCACGACTTCAACAACCCTTTCCTAACTTGCCCGATTTTCCGCACTTAAGCGAGGACCTAAATTCGTTTATTCATTGATTTCGGCGCAAGCCCCTCCCATGGTGGGCGGAGTTAGGCTTAGAACTTATGTGGTCCGTACACTTGGTCCCTACCCAACCTGCCCGACCTCCACAGCCCGTGCCTAATTTGCGTTCCCTGTGTTCTGTGTTCCCTTTACTTTGGTCAGTCCCTTCCCAGTCCTTACATGCGCGACTTCAACAGACCCTTTCCTAACTTGCCCAATTTTCAGCACTTGAGCGAAGACCTGAATTCGTTTATTCATCGATTTCGGGCGAGCCCAGCCCATGATGGGCGGAGGTAGGCTTAGAATTTATGTGCTCCGTACACTTATGTTTTCCTCTACGCTATCCTAACTTGCCCTACCTCTACAGGCCCGTTCCTAATTTGCTTCTTGTGTGCTCCCTACATTTTGGTCTGTCCCTATCCAGTCCTTACTCGCACGACTTCAACAACCCTTTCCTAACTTGCACGATTTTCCGCACTTAAGCGAGGACCTAAATTCGTTTATTCATCGATTTCGGCGCAAGCCCCTCCCATGGTGGGCGGAGTTAGGCTTAGAACTTATGTGGTCCGTACAGTTGGTCCCTACCCAATACTAACCTGCCCGACCTCCACAGCCCGTGCCTAATTTGCGTTCCCTGTGTTCTGTGTTCCCTTTACTTTGGTCAGTCTCTTCCCAGTCCTTACATGCGCGACTTCAACAGACTCTTTCCAAACTTGCCCGATTTCCAACACCTGAGCGAGGACCTAAATTCGTTTATTCATCGATTTCGGCGCAAGACCCGCCCATGGTGGGCGGAGCTAGGCTGCACGATCCCTACAGGCCCACTCTTGATTTTTTTTCAACCATTTCTGCGCAAGCTCCGCTCACGGTGGGCGGAGCTAGGCTTAGTCCTTAATGAGCAACGCACACTTTGGTCAAGCCCTACCCATCCCCAACTTGCCCGACCTCTCCACGTTGCAATTGAGTTGAAAGTAGATATGTGACAAAAAACGGACACATGCTTACACACACACACAAACACACCAAACTTCTGGTTTTAGCTTGCCTCTCATGTGCTCCGTACATTTTGGCTTACCCCAACCCATCCCTAACTTGCCCGATTTTCAGCACTTGAGCGAAGACCTGAATTCGTTTATTCATCGATTTCGGGCGAGCCCAGCCCATGATGGGCGGAGGTAGGCTTAGAATTTATGTGCTCCGTACACTTATGTTTTCCTCTACGCTATCCTAACTTGCCCTACCTCTACAGGCCCGTTCCTAATTTGCTTCTTGTGTGCTCCCTACATTTTGGTCTGTCCCTATCCAGTCCTTACTCGCACGACTTCAACAACCTTTTCCTAACTTGCCCGATTTTCCGCACTTAAGCGAGGACCTAAATTCGTTTATTCATCGATTTCGGCGCAAGCCCCTCCCATGGTGGGCGGAGTTAGGCTTAGAACTTATGTGCTCCGTACACTTATGTTTTCCTCTACGCTATCCTAACTTGCCCTACCTCTACAGGCCCGTTCCTAATTTGCTTCTTGTGTGATCCCTACATTTTGGTCTGTCCCTATCCAGTCCTTACTCGCACGACTTCAACAACCCTTTCCTAACTTGCCCGATTTTCCGCACTTAAGCGAGGACCTAAATTCGTTTATTCATTGATTTCGGCGCAAGCCCCTCCCATGGTGGGCGGAGTTAGGCTTAGAACTTATGTGGTCCGTACACTTGGTCCCTACCCAACCTGCCCGACCTCCACAGCCCGTGCCTAATTTGCGTTCCCTGTGTTCTGTGTTCCCTTTACTTTGGTCAGTCCCTTCCCAGTCCTTACATGCGCGACTTCAACAGACCCTTTCCTAACTTGCCCAATTTTCAGCACTTGAGCGAAGACCTGAATTCGTTTATTCATCGATTTCGGGCGAGCCCAGCCCATGATGGGCGGAGGTAGGCTTAGAATTTATGTGCTCCGTACACTTATGTTTTCCTCTACGCTATCCTAACTTGCCCTACCTCTACAGGCCCGTTCCTAATTTGCTTCTTGTGTGCTCCCTACATTTTGGTCTGTCCCTATCCAGTCCTTACTCGCACGACTTCAACAACCCTTTCCTAACTTGCACGATTTTCCGCACTTAAGCGAGGACCTAAATTCGTTTATTCATCGATTTCGGCGCAAGCCCCTCCCATGGTGGGCGGAGTTAGGCTTAGAACTTATGTGGTCCGTACAGTTGGTCCCTACCCAATACTAACCTGCCCGACCTCCACAGCCCGTGCCTAATTTGCGTTCCCTGTGTTCTGTGTTCCCTTTACTTTGGTCAGTCTCTTCCCAGTCCTTACATGCGCGACTTCAACAGACTCTTTCCAAACTTGCCCGATTTCCAACACCTGAGCGAGGACCTAAATTCGTTTATTCATCGATTTCGGCGCAAGACCCGCCCATGGTGGGCGGAGCTAGGCTGCACGATCCCTACAGGCCCACTCTTGATTTTTTTTCAACCATTTCTGCGCAAGCTCCGCTCACGGTGGGCGGAGCTAGGCTTAGTCCTTAATGAGCAACGCACACTTTGGTCAAGCCCTACCCATCCCCAACTTGCCCGACCTCTCCACGTTGCAATTGAGTTGAAAGTAGATATGTGACAAAAAACGGACACATGCTTACACACACACACAAACACACCAAACTTCTGGTTTTAGCTTGCCTCTCATGTGCTCCGTACATTTTGGCTTACCCCAACCCATCCCTAACTTGCCCGATTTTCAGCACTTGAGCGAAGACCTGAATTCGTTTATTCATCGATTTCGGGCGAGCCCAGCCCATGATGGGCGGAGGTAGGCTTAGAATTTATGTGCTCCGTACACTTATGTTTTCCTCTACGCTATCCTAACTTGCCCTACCTCTACAGGCCCGTTCCTAATTTGCTTCTTGTGTGCTCCCTACATTTTGGTCTGTCCCTATCCAGTCCTTACTCGCACGACTTCAACAACCTTTTCCTAACTTGCCCGATTTTCCGCACTTAAGCGAGGACCTAAATTCGTTTATTCATCGATTTCGGCGCAAGCCCCTCCCATGGTGGGCGGAGTTAGGCTTAGAACTTATGTGCTCCGTACACTTATGTTTTCCTCTACGCTATCCTAACTTGCCCTACCTCTACAGGCCCGTTCCTAATTTGCTTCTTGTGTGATCCCTACATTTTGGTCTGTCCCTATCCAGTCCTTACTCGCACGACTTCAACAACCCTTTCCTAACTTGCCCGATTTTCCGCACTTAAGCGAGGACCTAAATTCGTTTATTCATTGATTTCGGCGCAAGCCCCTCCCATGGTGGGCGGAGTTAGGCTTAGAACTTATGTGGTCCGTACACTTGGTCCCTACCCAACCTGCCCGACCTCCACAGCCCGTGCCTAATTTGCGTTCCCTGTGTTCTGTGTTCCCTTTACTTTGGTCAGTCCCTTCCCAGTCCTTACATGCGCGACTTCAACAGACCCTTTCCTAACTTGCCCAATTTTCAGCACTTGAGCGAAGACCTGAATTCGTTTATTCATCGATTTCGGGCGAGCCCAGCCCATGATGGGCGGAGGTAGGCTTAGAATTTATGTGCTCCGTACACTTATGTTTTCCTCTACGCTATCCTAACTTGCCCTACCTCTACAGGCCCGTTCCTAATTTGCTTCTTGTGTGCTCCCTACATTTTGGTCTGTCCCTATCCAGTCCTTACTCGCACGACTTCAACAACCCTTTCCTAACTTGCACGATTTTCCGCACTTAAGCGAGGACCTAAATTCGTTTATTCATCGATTTCGGCGCAAGCCCCTCCCATGGTGGGCGGAGTTAGGCTTAGAACTTATGTGGTCCGTACAGTTGGTCCCTACCCAATACTAACCTGCCCGACCTCCACAGCCCGTGCCTAATTTGCGTTCCCTGTGTTCTGTGTTCCCTTTACTTTGGTCAGTCTCTTCCCAGTCCTTACATGCGCGACTTCAACAGACTCTTTCCAAACTTGCCCGATTTCCAACACCTGAGCGAGGACCTAAATTCGTTTATTCATCGATTTCGGCGCAAGACCCGCCCATGGTGGGCGGAGCTAGGCTGCACGATCCCTACAGGCCCACTCTTGATTTTTTTTCAACCATTTCTGCGCAAGCTCCGCTCACGGTGGGCGGAGCTAGGCTTAGTCCTTAATGAGCAACGCACACTTTGGTCAAGCCCTACCCATCCCCAACTTGCCCGACCTCTCCACGTTGCAATTGAGTTGAAAGTAGATATGTGACAAAAAACGGACACATGCTTACACACACACACAAACACACCAAACTTCTGGTTTTAGCTTGCCTCTCATGTGCTCCGTACATTTTGGCTTACCCCAACCCATCCCTAACTTGCCCGATTTTCAGCACTTGAGCGAAGACCTGAATTCGTTTATTCATCGATTTCGGGCGAGCCCAGCCCATGATGGGCGGAGGTAGGCTTAGAATTTATGTGCTCCGTACACTTATGTTTTCCTCTACGCTATCCTAACTTGCCCTACCTCTACAGGCCCGTTCCTAATTTGCTTCTTGTGTGCTCCCTACATTTTGGTCTGTCCCTATCCAGTCCTTACTCGCACGACTTCAACAACCTTTTCCTAACTTGCCCGATTTTCCGCACTTAAGCGAGGACCTAAATTCGTTTATTCATCGATTTCGGCGCAAGCCCCTCCCATGGTGGGCGGAGTTAGGCTTAGAACTTATGTGCTCCGTACACTTATGTTTTCCTCTACGCTATCCTAACTTGCCCTACCTCTACAGGCCCGTTCCTAATTTGCTTCTTGTGTGATCCCTACATTTTGGTCTGTCCCTATCCAGTCCTTACTCGCACGACTTCAACAACCCTTTCCTAACTTGCCCGATTTTCCGCACTTAAGCGAGGACCTAAATTCGTTTATTCATTGATTTCGGCGCAAGCCCCTCCCATGGTGGGCGGAGTTAGGCTTAGAACTTATGTGGTCCGTACACTTGGTCCCTACCCAACCTGCCCGACCTCCACAGCCCGTGCCTAATTTGCGTTCCCTGTGTTCTGTGTTCCCTTTACTTTGGTCAGTCCCTTCCCAGTCCTTACATGCGCGACTTCAACAGACCCTTTCCTAACTTGCCCAATTTTCAGCACTTGAGCGAAGACCTGAATTCGTTTATTCATCGATTTCGGGCGAGCCCAGCCCATGATGGGCGGAGGTAGGCTTAGAATTTATGTGCTCCGTACACTTATGTTTTCCTCTACGCTATCCTAACTTGCCCTACCTCTACAGGCCCGTTCCTAATTTGCTTCTTGTGTGCTCCCTACATTTTGGTCTGTCCCTATCCAGTCCTTACTCGCACGACTTCAACAACCCTTTCCTAACTTGCACGATTTTCCGCACTTAAGCGAGGACCTAAATTCGTTTATTCATCGATTTCGGCGCAAGCCCCTCCCATGGTGGGCGGAGTTAGGCTTAGAACTTATGTGGTCCGTACAGTTGGTCCCTACCCAATACTAACCTGCCCGACCTCCACAGCCCGTGCCTAATTTGCGTTCCCTGTGTTCTGTGTTCCCTTTACTTTGGTCAGTCTCTTCCCAGTCCTTACATGCGCGACTTCAACAGACTCTTTCCAAACTTGCCCGATTTCCAACACCTGAGCGAGGACCTAAATTCGTTTATTCATCGATTTCGGCGCAAGACCCGCCCATGGTGGGCGGAGCTAGGCTGCACGATCCCTACAGGCCCACTCTTGATTTTTTTTCAACCATTTCTGCGCAAGCTCCGCTCACGGTGGGCGGAGCTAGGCTTAGTCCTTAATGAGCAACGCACACTTTGGTCAAGCCCTACCCATCCCCAACTTGCCCGACCTCTCCACGTTGCAATTGAGTTGAAAGTAGATATGTGACAAAAAACGGACACATGCTTACACACACACACAAACACACCAAACTTCTGGTTTTAGCTTGCCTCTCATGTGCTCCGTACATTTTGGCTTACCCCAACCCATCCCTAACTTGCCCGATTTTCAGCACTTGAGCGAAGACCTGAATTCGTTTATTCATCGATTTCGGGCGAGCCCAGCCCATGATGGGCGGAGGTAGGCTTAGAATTTATGTGCTCCGTACACTTATGTTTTCCTCTACGCTATCCTAACTTGCCCTACCTCTACAGGCCCGTTCCTAATTTGCTTCTTGTGTGCTCCCTACATTTTGGTCTGTCCCTATCCAGTCCTTACTCGCACGACTTCAACAACCTTTTCCTAACTTGCCCGATTTTCCGCACTTAAGCGAGGACCTAAATTCGTTTATTCATCGATTTCGGCGCAAGCCCCTCCCATGTTGGGCGGAGTTAGGCTTAGAACTTATGTGGTCCGTACAGTTGGTCCCTACCCAATACTAACCTGCCCGACCTCCACAGCCCGTGCCTAATTTGCGTTCCCTGTGTTCTGTGTTCCCTTTACTTTGGTCAGTCCCTTCCCAGTCCTTACATGCGCGACTTCAACAGACTCTTTCCAAACTTGCCCGCCCGATTTCCAACACCTGAGCGAGGACCTAAATTCGTTTATTCATCGATTTCGGCGCAAGACCCGCCCATGGTGGGCGGAGCTAGGCTTAGTTCTTATAAGCTCTGTACGCTTAGGTCAGCCCCTCCCCACTCCTAACTCGCGCGACCCTCCAGGATACAGTTGAGATGAGGCCCGACCAAGTCTTAACTTGCACGATCCCTACAGGCCCACTCTTGATTTTTTTCCAACCATTTCTGCGCAAGCTCCGCTCACGGTGGGCGGAGCTAGGCTTAGTCCTTAATGAGCTCCGCACACTTTGGTCAACCCCTACCCATCCCCAACTTGCCCGACCTCTCCACGTTGCAATTGAGTTGAAAGTAGATATGTGACAAAAAACGGACACATGCTTACACACACACACAAACACACCAAACTTCTGGTTTTAGCTTGCCTCTCATGTGCTCCGTACATTTTGGCTTACCCCAACCCATCCCTAACTTGCCCGACCTCTACAGGTCCATTCCTAGCCTGCCTGATTTTTGGAACCTAAGCGTGGACTTAAATTTGAACACCGGCAGTTTCCGCGCAAGCCTTGCTCACAGTGGGCGGAGCTAGGCTTAATTCTTATGTGCTCTGTGCGCTTAGGTCAGCATCTGCCCAATTCTAACATGCCCGACCTTTCCAGACAGCAGTTCAGTTGAGACATCATAACAATGGGATAGGGGTGTATGTGGTGCAGACAGGTTGTAAATGGTTGACGCTGGACTGTGGGAGTGACATGGGTACCCTCGGTGTATCCCTAGGTGTAATTTCCTTACCGGCCCATCACAACACAGCTGCGTCGCCATTCGCCTTTCGAGGCTCCTTATCAGTCCTTCAGTTGCTATCACATCCGTTCCCTCACCATTGATATCCCCTTACCACCCCTACATTACCTTATAAATTCAGGATCCCAGCTTTGCTGCGACGCGAGATATGAATTTCCCGCCATTCGCCTTTCGAGGCTCCTTATCAGCCCTTATCAGTTGCTATCACTTCCGTTCATTCACCATTAATGTCCCCTTACCACCCCTACATTACCTTAAAAATTCAGGATCCCAGCTTTGCTGCGACGCGAGATATGAATTTCCCGCCATTCGCCTTTCGAGGCTCCTTATCAGCCCTTATCAGTTGCTATCACTTTCGTTCATTCACCATTAATGTCCCCTTACCACCCCTACATTACCTTAAAAATTCAGGATCCCAGCTTTGCTGCGACGCGAGATATGAATTTCCCGCCATTCGCCTTTCGAGGCTCCTTATCAGCCCTTATCAGTTGCTATCACTTCCGTTCCCTCACCATTGATATCCCCTTACCACCCCTACATTACCTTATAAATTCAGGATCCCAGCTTTGCTGCGACGCGAGATATGAATTTCCCGCCATTCGCCTTTCGAGGCTCCTTATCAGCCCTTATCAGTTGCTATCACTTCCGTTCATTCACCATTAATGTCCCCTTACCACCCCTACATTACCTTAAAAATTCAGAATCCCAGCTTTGCTGCGACGCGAGATATGAATTTCCCGCCATTCGCCTTTCGAGGCTCCTTATCAGCCCTTATTAGTTGCTATCACTTCCGTTCATTCACCATTAATGTCCCCTTACCACCCCTACATTACCTTAAAAATTCAGGATCCCAGCTTTGCTGCGACGCGAGATATGAATTTCCCGCCATTCGCCTTTCGAGGCTCCTTATCAGCCCTTATCAGTTGCTATCACTTCCGTTCATTCACCATTAATGTCCCCTTACCACCCCTACATTACCTTAAAAATTCAGAATCCCAGCTTTGCTGCGACGCGAGATATGAATTTCCCGCCATTCGCCTTTCGAGGCTCCTTATCAGCCCTTATTAGTTGCTATCACTTCCGTTCATTCACCATTAATGTCCCCTTACCACCCCTACATTACCTTAAAAATTCAGGATCCCAGCTTTGCTGCGACGCGAGATATGAATTTCCCGCCATTCGCCTTTCGAGGCTCCTTATCAGCCCTTATCAGTTGCTATCACTTCCGTTCCTTCACCATTGATGCCCCTTACCACCCCCTATATTACCTTAAAAATTCAGGGTCCCAGCTTTGCTGCGACGCGAGATATGAATTTCCCGCCATTCGCCTTTCGAGGCTCCTTATCAGCCCTTATTAGTTGCTATCACTTCCGTTCATTCACCATTAATGTCCCCTTACCACCCCTACATTACCTTAAAAATTCAGGATCCCAGCTTTGCTGCGACGCGAGATATGAATTTCCCGCCATTCGCCTTTCGAGGCTCCTTATCAGCCCTTATCAGTTGCTATCACTTCCGTTCCTTCACCATTGATGCCCCTTACCACCCCCTATATTACCTTAAAAATTCAGGGTCCCAGCTTTGCTGCAACGCGAGATAGAAATTATGCGGTGAGCGGACAGACAGACAGACACACAGACAGACAGACAGACAGACAAACAAACACACCAAACTTCTGCTTTATAAATAGAGTATGATACCTATATATAAAGCAGAAGTTTGGTGTGTCTGTCTGTCTGTCCGTCCGTTTGTTACATGCACTTTTAGTTCAACCAGAAGTTGGTCGTGTTTGTGTACATCTGTTTGTCACGTTGCACTTTTAGTTCAAACGTGGAGAGGTCGGGCGAGTTAGGAGTGTGTAGGGGTTGACCAAAGTGCACGAAGATCATAACACGAAGATCGTATGAACTAAACCTAGCCCCGCCCACCGTGGCCGGGGTTTGCGCAGAAATCATGCTCAAAAAGTCGGGTAAATTAGGGATGGGCCTGTACAGGTCGGGCAAGTTAGGATTGGGTAGGGGCCAACCCATGTGTACGAAATAGATACGTTCCAAAACTAGCCCCGTTCACTATGGGCTGGGCTTGCGCCGAAATTGATGGGTGCTCGAATTTAAGTCTTCACTTGGGTTCCAAAAATCGGGAAGGTCAGGAATGGGTCTGTTGAGGTCGTACAAGTAAGGACTGGGTAGGGACTACCAAACCGTAGACACACAACAAAAATTAGGAACGGGTCTGATGTAGAAAGTGATGGGCGCTCGAATTCAAATCTTCACATGGGTTCCAAAAACCGGGAAGGTCTGGAAAGGGTCTGTTGAGGTCGTGCAAGTAAAGACTGGGTAGGGACTACCAAAGCGTAGGGAGCACACAACGACCAAAGTGAAGGGAGCACACAACAAAAAATTAGGAACGGGTCTGATGCCGAAATTGATGGGTGCTCGAATTTGAGTCTTCATTTGGGTTCCAAAAATCGGGAAGGTTAGGAAAGGGTCTGTTGAGGTCGTGCAAGTAAGGACTGGGTAGGGACTACCAAAGCGTAGGGAGCACACAACGACCAAAGTGTAGGGAGCACACAACAAAAAATTAGGAACGGGTCTGATGCCGAAATTGATGGGTGCTCGAATTTGAGTCTTCACTTGGGTTCCAAAAATCGGGAAGGTTAGGAAAGGGTCTGTTGAGGTCGTGCAAGTAAGACTGGGTAGGGACTACCAAAGCGTAGGGAGCACACAACGACCAAAGTGTAGGGAGCACACAACAAAAAATTAGGAACGGGTCTGATGCCGAAATTGATGGGTGCTCGAATTTGAGTCTTCACTTGGGTTCCAAAAAACGGGAAGGTTAGGAAAGGGTCTGTTGAGGTCGTGCAAGTAAGGACTGGGTAGGGACTACCAAAGCGTAGGGAGCACACAACGACCAAAGTGTAGGGAGCACACAACAAAAAATTAGGAACGGGTCTGATGCCGAAATTGATGGGTGCTCGAATTTGAGTCTTCACTTGGGTTCCAAAAATCGGGAAGGTTAGGAAAGGGTCTGTTGAGGTCGTGCAAGTAAGGACTGGGTAGGGACTACCAAAGCGTAGGGAGCACACAACGACCAAAGTGTAGGGAGCACACAACAAAAAATTAGGAACGGGTCTGATGCCGAAATTGATGGGTGCTCGAATTTGAGTCTTCACTTGGGTTCCAAAAATCGGGAAGGTTAGGAAAGGGTCTGTTGAGGTCGTGCAAGTAAAGACTGGGTAGGGACTACCAAAGCGTAGGGAGCACACAACGACCAAAGTGTAGGGAGCACACAACAAAAAATTAGGAACGGGTCTGATGCCGAAATTGATGGGTGCTCGAATTTGAGTCTTCACTTGGGTTCCAAAAAGCGGGAAGGTTAGGAAAGGGTCTGTTGAGGTCGTGCAAGTAAAGACTGGGTAGGGACTACCAAAGCGTAGGGAGCACACAACGACCAAAGTGTAGGGAGCACACAACAAAAAATTAGGAACGGGTCTGATGCCGAAATTGATGGGTGCTCGAATTTGAGTCTTCACTTGGGTTCCAAAAATCGGGAAGGTTAGGAAAGGGTCTGTTGAGGTCGTGCAAGTAAAGACTGGGTAGGGACTACCAAAGCGTAGGGAGCACACAACGACCAAAGTGTAGGGAGCACACAATAAAAAATTAGGAACGGGTCTGATGCCGAAATTGATGGGTGCTCGAATTTGAGTCTTCACTTGGGTTCCAAAAAGCGGGAAGGTTAGGAAAGGGTCTGTTGAGGTCGTGCAAGTAAAGACTGGGTAGGGACTACCAAAGCGTAGGGAGCTCACAACAAGCAAATGCTCGAATTCGAACCTTCACATGGGTTTCAAAAATCAGGAAGGTCAGGAATGGGCCTATTGAGGTCGTGCAAGTAAAGACTGGGTAGGGACTACCAAAGCGTAGGGAGCACACAACGACCAAAGTGTAGGGAGCACACAACAAAAAATTAGGAACGGGTCTGATGCCGAAATTGATGGGTGCTCGAATTTGAGTCTTCACTTGGGTTCCAAAAAGCGGGAAGGTTAGGAAAGGGTCTGTTGAGGTCGTGCAAGTAAAGACTGGGTAGGGACTACCAAAGCGTAGGGAGCTCACAACAAGCAAATGCTCGAATTCGAACCTTCACATGGGTTTCAAAAATCAGGAAGGTCAGGAATGGGCCTATTGAGGTCGTGCAAGTAAAGACTGGGTAGGGACTACCAAAGCGTAGGGAGCACACAACGACCAAAGTGTAGGGAGCACACAACAAAAAATTAGGAACGGGTCTGATGCCGAAATTGATGGGTGCTCGAATTTGAGTCTTCACTTGGGTTCCAAAAATCGGGAAGGTTAGGAAAGGGTCTGTTGAGGTCGTGCAAGTAAGGACTGGGTAGGGACTACCAAAGCGTAGGGAGCACACAACGACCAAAGTGTAGGGAGCACACAACAAAAAATTAGGAACGGGTCTGATGCCGAAATTGATGGGTGCTCGAATTTGAGTCTTCACTTGGGTTCCAAAAATCGGGAAGGTTAGGAAAGGGTCTGTTGAGGTCGTGCAAGTAAAGACTGGGTAGGGACTACCAAAGCGTAGGGAGCACACAACGACCAAAGTGTAGGGAGCACACAATAAAAAATTAGGAACGGGTCTGATGCCGAAATTGATGGGTGCTCGAATTTGAGTCTTCACTTGGGTTCCAAAAAGCGGGAAGGTTAGGAAAGGGTCTGTTGAGGTCGTGCAAGTAAAGACTGGGTAGGGACTACCAAAGCGTAGGGAGCTCACAACAAGCAAATGCTCGAATTCGAACCTTCACATGGGTTTCAAAAATCAGGAAGGTCAGGAATGGGCCTATTGAGGCCGTGCAAGTAAAGACTGGGTAGGGACTACCAAAGCGTAGGGAGCACACAACGACCAAAGTGTAGGGAGCACACAACAAAAAATTAGGAACGGGTCTGATGCCGAAATTGATGGGTGCTCGAATTTGAGTCTTCACTTGGGTTCCAAAAAGCGGGAAGGTTAGGAAAGGGTCTGTTGAGGTCGTGCAAGTAAAGACTGGGTAGGGACTACCAAAGCGTAGGGAGCTCACAACAAGCAAATGCTCGAATTCGAACCTTCACATGGGTTTCAAAAATCAGGAAGGTCAGGAATGGGCCTATTGAGGTCGTGCAAGTAAAGACTGGGTAGGGACTACCAAAGCGTAGGGAGCACACAACGACCAAAGTGTAGGGAGCACACAACAAAAAATTAGGAACGGGTCTGATGCCGAAATTGATGGGTGCTCGAATTTGAGTCTTCACTTGGGTTCCAAAAATCGGGAAGGTTAGGAAAGGGTCTGTTGAGGTCGTGCAAGTAAGGACTGGGTAGGGACTACCAAAGCGTAGGGAGCACACAACGACCAAAGTGTAGGGAGCACACAACAAAAAATTAGGAACGGGTCTGATGCCGAAATTGATGGGTGCTCGAATTTGAGTCTTCACTTGGGTTCCAAAAATCGGGAAGGTTAGGAAAGGGTCTGTTGAGGTCGTGCAAGTAAAGACTGGGTAGGGACTACCAAAGCGTAGGGAGCACACAACGACCAAAGTGTAGGGAGCACACAATAAAAAATTAGGAACGGGTCTGATGCCGAAATTGATGGGTGCTCGAATTTGAGTCTTCACTTGGGTTCCAAAAAGCGGGAAGGTTAGGAAAGGGTCTGTTGAGGTCGTGCAAGTAAAGACTGGGTAGGGACTACCAAAGCGTAGGGAGCTCACAACAAGCAAATGCTCGAATTCGAACCTTCACATGGGTTTCAAAAATCAGGAAGGTCAGGAATGGGCCTATTGAGGCCGTGCAAGTAAAGACTGGGTAGGGACTACCAAAGCGTAGGGAGCACACAACGACCAAAGTGTAGGGAGCACACAACAAAAAATTAGGAACGGGTCTGATGCCGAAATTGATGGGTGCTCGAATTTGAGTCTTCACTTGGGTTCCAAAAAGCGGGAAGGTTAGGAAAGGGTCTGTTGAGGTCGTGCAAGTAAAGACTGGGTAGGGACTACCAAAGCGTAGGGAGCTCACAACAAGCAAATGCTCGAATTCGAACCTTCACATGGGTTTCAAAAATCAGGAAGGTCAGGAATGGGCCTATTGAGGTCGTGCAAGTAAAGACTGGGTAGGGACTACCAAAGCGTAGGGAGCACACAACGACCAAAGTGTAGGGAGCACACAACAAAAAATTAGGAACGGGTCTGATGCCGAAATTGATGGGTGCTCGAATTTGAGTCTTCACTTGGGTTCCAAAAATCGGGAAGGTTAGGAAAGGGTCTGTTGAGGTCGTGCAAGTAAGGACTGGGTAGGGACTACCAAAGCGTAGGGAGCACACAACGACCAAAGTGTAGGGAGCACACAACAAAAAATTAGGAACGGGTCTGATGCCGAAATTGATGGGTGCTCGAATTTGAGTCTTCACTTGGGTTCCAAAAATCGGGAAGGTTAGGAAAGGGTCTGTTGAGGTCGTGCAAGTAAAGACTGGGTAGGGACTACCAAAGCGTAGGGAGCACACAACGACCAAAGTGTAGGGAGCACACAACAAAAAATTAGGAACGGGTCTGATGCCGAAATTGATGGGTGCTCGAATTTGAGTCTTCACTTGGGTTCCAAAAATCGGGAAGGTTAGGAAAGGGTCTGTTGAGGTCGTGCAAGTAAAGACTGGGTAGGGACTACCAAAGCGTAGGGAGCACACAACGACCAAAGTGTAGGGAGCACACAATAAAAAATTAGGAACGGGTCTGATGCCGAAATTGATGGGTGCTCGAATTTGAGTCTTCACTTGGGTTCCAAAAAGCGGGAAGGTTAGGAAAGGGTCTGTTGAGGTCGTGCAAGTAAAGACTGGGTAGGGACTACCAAAGCGTAGGGAGCTCACAACAAGCAAATGCTCGAATTCGAACCTTCACATGGGTTTCAAAAATCAGGAAGGTCAGGAATGGGCCTATTGAGGCCGTGCAAGTAAAGACTGGGTAGGGACTACCAAAGCGTAGGGAGCACACAACGACCAAAGTGTAGGGAGCACACAACAAAAAATTAGGAACGGGTCTGATGCCGAAATTGATGGGTGCTCGAATTTGAGTCTTCACTTGGGTTCCAAAAAGCGGGAAGGTTAGGAAAGGGTCTGTTGAGGTCGTGCAAGTAAAGACTGGGTAGGGACTACCAAAGCGTAGGGAGCTCACAACAAGCAAATGCTCGAATTCGAACCTTCACATGGGTTTCAAAAATCAGGAAGGTCAGGAATGGGCCTATTGAGGTCGTGCAAGTAAAGACTGGGTAGGGACTACCAAAGCGTAGGGAGCACACAACGACCAAAGTGTAGGGAGCACACAACAAAAAATTAGGAACGGGTCTGATGCCGAAATTGATGGGTGCTCGAATTTGAGTCTTCACTTGGGTTCCAAAAATCGGGAAGGTTAGGAAAGGGTCTGTTGAGGTCGTGCAAGTAAGGACTGGGTAGGGACTACCAAAGCGTAGGGAGCACACAACGACCAAAGTGTAGGGAGCACACAACAAAAAATTAGGAACGGGTCTGATGCCGAAATTGATGGGTGCTCGAATTTGAGTCTTCACTTGGGTTCCAAAAATCGGGAAGGTTAGGAAAGGGTCTGTTGAGGTCGTGCAAGTAAAGACTGGGTAGGGACTACCAAAGCGTAGGGAGCACACAACGACCAAAGTGTAGGGAGCACACAATAAAAAATTAGGAACGGGTCTGATGCCGAAATTGATGGGTGCTCGAATTTGAGTCTTCACTTGGGTTCCAAAAAGCGGGAAGGTTAGGAAAGGGTCTGTTGAGGTCGTGCAAGTAAAGACTGGGTAGGGACTACCAAAGCGTAGGGAGCTCACAACAAGCAAATGCTCGAATTCGAACCTTCACATGGGTTTCAAAAATCAGGAAGGTCAGGAATGGGCCTATTGAGGCCGTGCAAGTAAAGACTGGGTAGGGACTACCAAAGCGTAGGGAGCACACAACGACCAAAGTGTAGGGAGCACACAACAAAAAATTAGGAACGGGTCTGATGCCGAAATTGATGGGTGCTCGAATTTGAGTCTTCACTTGGGTTCCAAAAAGCGGGAAGGTTAGGAAAGGGTCTGTTGAGGTCGTGCAAGTAAAGACTGGGTAGGGACTACCAAAGCGTAGGGAGCTCACAACAAGCAAATGCTCGAATTCGAACCTTCACATGGGTTTCAAAAATCAGGAAGGTCAGGAATGGGCCTATTGAGGTCGTGCAAGTAAAGACTGGGTAGGGACTACCAAAGCGTAGGGAGCACACAACGACCAAAGTGTAGGGAGCACACAACAAAAAATTAGGAACGGGTCTGATGCCGAAATTGATGGGTGCTCGAATTTGAGTCTTCACTTGGGTTCCAAAAATCGGGAAGGTTAGGAAAGGGTCTGTTGAGGTCGTGCAAGTAAGGACTGGGTAGGGACTACCAAAGCGTAGGGAGCACACAACGACCAAAGTGTAGGGAGCACACAACAAAAAATTAGGAACGGGTCTGATGCCGAAATTGATGGGTGCTCGAATTTGAGTCTTCACTTGGGTTCCAAAAATCGGGAAGGTTAGGAAAGGGTCTGTTGAGGTCGTGCAAGTAAAGACTGGGTAGGGACTACCAAAGCGTAGGGAGCACACAACGACCAAAGTGTAGGGAGCACACAACAAAAAATTAGGAACGGGTCTGATGCCGAAATTGATGGGTGCTCGAATTTGAGTCTTCACTTGGGTTCCAAAAAGCGGGAAGGTTAGGAAAGGGTCTGTTGAGGTCGTGCAAGTAAAGACTGGGTAGGGACTACCAAAGCGTAGGGAGCACACAACGACCAAAGTGTAGGGAGCACACAACAAAAAATTAGGAACGGGTCTGATGCCGAAATTGATGGGTGCTCGAATTTGAGTCTTCACTTGGGTTCCAAAAATCGGGAAGGTTAGGAAAGGGTCTGTTGAGGTCGTGCAAGTAAAGACTGGGTAGGGACTACCAAAGCGTAGGGAGCACACAACGACCAAAGTGTAGGGAGCACACAACAAAAAATTAGGAACGGGTCTGATGCCGAAATTGATGGGTGCTCGAATTTGAGTCTTCACTTGGGTTCCAAAAAGCGGGAAGGTTAGGAAAGGGTCTGTTGAGGTCGTGCAAGTAAAGACTGGGTAGGGACTACCAAAGCGTAGGGAGCACACAACGACCAAAGTGTAGGGAGCACACAACAAAAAATTAGGAACGGGTCTGATGCCGAAATTGATGGGTGCTCGAATTTGAGTCTTCACTTGGGTTCCAAAAATCGGGAAGGTTAGGAAAGGGTCTGTTGAGGTCGTGCAAGTAAAGACTGGGTAGGGACTACCAAAGCGTAGGGAGCACACAACGACCAAAGTGTAGGGAGCACACAACAAAAAATTAGGAACGGGTCTGATGCCAAAATTGATGGGTGCTCGAATTTGAGTCTTCACTTGGGTTCCAAAAATCGGGAAGGTTAGGAAAGGGTCTGTTGAGGTCGTGCAAGTAAAGACTGGGTAGGGACTACCAAAGCGTAGGGAGCACACAACGACCAAAGTGTAGGGAGCACACAATAAAAAATTAGGAACGGGTCTGATGCCGAAATTGATGGGTGCTCGAATTTGAGTCTTCACTTGGGTTCCAAAAAGCGGGAAGGTTAGGAAAGGGTCTGTTGAGGTCGTGCAAGTAAAGACTGGGTAGGGACTACCAAAGCGTAGGGAGCTCAGAACGACCAAAGTGTAGGGAGCACACAATAAAAAATTAGGAACGGGTCTGATGCCGAAATTGATGGGTGCTCGAATTTGAGTCTTCACTTGGGTTCCAAAAAGCGGGAAGGTTAGGAAAGGGTCTGTTGAGGTCGTGCAAGTAAAGACTGGGTAGGGACTACCAAAGCGTAGGGAGCTCACAACAAGCAAATGCTCGAATTCGAACCTTCACATGGGTTTCAAAAATCAGGAAGGTCAGGAATGGGCTTATTGAGGTCGTGCAAGTAAAGACTGGGTAGGGACTACCAAAGCGTAGGGAGCACACAACGACCAAAGTGTAGGGAGCACACAACAAAAAATTAGGAACGGGTCTGATGCCGAAATTGATGGGTGCTCGAATTTGAGTCTTCACTTGGGTTCCAAAAATCGGGAAGGTTAGGAAAGGGTCTGTTGAGGTCGTGCAAGTAAGGACTGGGTAGGGACTACCAAAGCGTAGGGAGCACACAACGACCAAAGTGTAGGGAGCACACAACAAAAAATTAGGAACGGGTCTGATGCCGAAATTGATGGGTGCTCGAATTTGAGTCTTCACTTGGGTTCCAAAAATCGGGAAGGATAGGAAAGGGTCTGTTGAGGTCGTGCAAGTAAGGACTGGGTAGGGACTACCAAAGCGTAGGGAGCACACAACGACCAAAGTGTAGGGAGCACACAACAAAAAATTAGGAACGGGTCTGATACCGAAATAGATGGGTGCTCGAATTTGAGTCTTCACTTGGGTTCCAAAAAGCGGGAAGGTTAGGAAAGGGTCTGTTGAGGTCGTGCAAGTAAAGACTGGGTAGGGACTACCAAAGCGTAGGGAGCTCACAACAAGCAAATGCTCGAATTCGAACCTTCACATGGGTTTCAAAAATCAGGAAGGTCAGGAATGGGCCTATTGAGGTCGTGCAAGTAAAGACTGGGTAGGGACTACCAAAGCGTAGGGAGCACACAACGACCAAAGTGTAGGGAGCACACAACAAAAAATTAGGAACGGGTCTGATGCCGAAATTGATGGGTGCTCGAATTTAAGTCTTCACTTGGGTTCCAAAAATCGGGAAGGTTAGCAAAGGGTCTGTTGAGGTCGTGCAAGTAAAGACTGGGTAGGGACTACCAAAGCGTAGGGAGCTCACAACAAGCAAGTGCTCGAATTCGAACATTCACATGGGTTTCAAAAATCAGGAAGGTCAGGAATGGGCCTATTGAGGTCGTGCAAGTAAAGACTGGGTAGGGACTACCAAAGCGTAGGATGCACACAACGACCAAAGTGTAGGGAGCACACAACAAAAAATTAGGAACGGGTCTGATGCCGAAATTGATGGGTGCTCGAATTTAAGTCTTCACTTGGGTTCCAAAAATCGGGAAGGTTAGCAAAGGGTCTGTTGAGGTCGTGCAAGTAAAGACTGGGTAGGGACTACCAAAGCGTAGGGAGCTCACAACAAGCAAGTGCTCGAATTCGAACATTCACATGGGTTTCAAAAATCAGGAAGGTCAGGAATGGGCCTATTGAGGTCGTGCAAGTAAAGACTGGGTAGGGACTACCAAAGCGTAGGGAGCACACAACGACCAAAGTGTAGGGAGCACACAACAAAAAATTAGGAACGGGTCTGATGCCGAAATTGATGGGTGCTCGAATTTGAGTCTTCACTTGGGTTCCAAAAATCGGGAAGGTTAGGAAAGGGTCTGTTGAGGTCGTGCAAGTAAGGACTGGGTAGGGACTACCAAAGCGTAGGGAGCACACAACGACCAAAGTGTAGGGAGCACACAACAAAAAATTAGGAACGGGTCTGATGCCGAAATTGATGGGTGCTCGAATTTGAGTCTTCACTTGGGTTCCAAAAATCGGGAAGGTTAGGAAAGGGTCTGTTGAGGTCGTGCAAGTAAGGACTGGGTAGGGACTACCAAAGCGTAGGGAGCACACAACGACCAAAGTGTAGGGAGCACACAACAAAAAATTAGGAACGGGTCTGATACCGAAATAGATGGGTGCTCGAATTTGAGTCTTCACTTGGGTTCCAAAAAGCGGGAAGGTTAGGAAAGGGTCTGTTGAGGTCGTGCAAGTAAAGACTGGGTAGGGACTACCAAAGCGTAGGGAGCTCACAACAAGCAAATGCTCGAATTCGAACCTTCACATGGGTTTCAAAAATCAGGAAGGTCAGGAATGGGCCTATTGAGGTCGTGCAAGTAAAGACTGGGTAGGGACTACCAAAGCGTAGGGAGCACACAACGACCAAAGTGAAGGGAGCACACAACAAAAAATTAGGAACGGGTCTGATGCCGAAATTGATGGGTGCTCGAATTTGAGTCTTCATTTGGGTTCCAAAAATCGGGAAGGTTAGGAAAGGGTCTGTTGAGGTCGTGCAAGTAAGGACTGGGTAGGGACTACCAAAGCGTAGGGAGCACACAACGACCAAAGTGTAGGGAGCACACAACAAAAAATTAGGAACGGGTCTGATGCCGAAATTGATGGGTGCTCGAATTTGAGTCTTCACTTGGGTTCCAAAAATCGGGAAGGTTAGGAAAGGGTCTGTTGAGGTCGTGCAAGTAAGACTGGGTAGGGACTACCAAAGCGTAGGGAGCACACAACGACCAAAGTGTAGGGAGCACACAACAAAAAATTAGGAACGGGTCTGATGCCGAAATTGATGGGTGCTCGAATTTGAGTCTTCACTTGGGTTCCAAAAAACGGGAAGGTTAGGAAAGGGTCTGTTGAGGTCGTGCAAGTAAGGACTGGGTAGGGACTACCAAAGCGTAGGGAGCACACAACGACCAAAGTGTAGGGAGCACACAACAAAAAATTAGGAACGGGTCTGATGCCGAAATTGATGGGTGCTCGAATTTGAGTCTTCACTTGGGTTCCAAAAATCGGGAAGGTTAGGAAAGGGTCTGTTGAGGTCGTGCAAGTAAGGACTGGGTAGGGACTACCAAAGCGTAGGGAGCACACAACGACCAAAGTGTAGGGAGCACACAACAAAAAATTAGGAACGGGTCTGATGCCGAAATTGATGGGTGCTCGAATTTGAGTCTTCACTTGGGTTCCAAAAATCGGGAAGGTTAGGAAAGGGTCTGTTGAGGTCGTGCAAGTAAAGACTGGGTAGGGACTACCAAAGCGTAGGGAGCACACAACGACCAAAGTGTAGGGAGCACACAACAAAAAATTAGGAACGGGTCTGATGCCGAAATTGATGGGTGCTCGAATTTGAGTCTTCACTTGGGTTCCAAAAATCGGGAAGGTTAGGAAAGGGTCTGTTGAGGTCGTGCAAGTAAAGACTGGGTAGGGACTACCAAAGCGTAGGGAGCACACAACGACCAAAGTGTAGGGAGCACACAATAAAAAATTAGGAACGGGTCTGATGCCGAAATTGATGGGTGCTCGAATTTGAGTCTTCACTTGGGTTCCAAAAAGCGGGAAGGTTAGGAAAGGGTCTGTTGAGGTCGTGCAAGTAAAGACTGGGTAGGGACTACCAAAGCGTAGGGAGCTCACAACAAGCAAATGCTCGAATTCGAACCTTCACATGGGTTTCAAAAATCAGGAAGGTCAGGAATGGGCCTATTGAGGTCGTGCAAGTAAAGACTGGGTAGGGACTACCAAAGCGTAGGGAGCACACAACGACCAAAGTGTAGGGAGCACACAACAAAAAATTAGGAACGGGTCTGATGCCGAAATTGATGGGTGCTCGAATTTGAGTCTTCACTTGGGTTCCAAAAAGCGGGAAGGTTAGGAAAGGGTCTGTTGAGGTCGTGCAAGTAAAGACTGGGTAGGGACTACCAAAGCGTAGGGAGCTCACAACAAGCAAATGCTCGAATTCGAACCTTCACATGGGTTTCAAAAATCAGGAAGGTCAGGAATGGGCCTATTGAGGTCGTGCAAGTAAAGACTGGGTAGGGACTACCAAAGCGTAGGGAGCACACAACGACCAAAGTGTAGGGAGCACACAACAAAAAATTAGGAACGGGTCTGATGCCGAAATTGATGGGTGCTCGAATTTGAGTCTTCACTTGGGTTCCAAAAATCGGGAAGGTTAGGAAAGGGTCTGTTGAGGTCGTGCAAGTAAGGACTGGGTAGGGACTACCAAAGCGTAGGGAGCACACAACGACCAAAGTGTAGGGAGCACACAACAAAAAATTAGGAACGGGTCTGATGCCGAAATTGATGGGTGCTCGAATTTGAGTCTTCACTTGGGTTCCAAAAATCGGGAAGGTTAGGAAAGGGTCTGTTGAGGTCGTGCAAGTAAAGACTGGGTAGGGACTACCAAAGCGTAGGGAGCACACAACGACCAAAGTGTAGGGAGCACACAACAAAAAATTAGGAACGGGTCTGATGCCGAAATTGATGGGTGCTCGAATTTGAGTCTTCACTTGGGTTCCAAAAAGCGGGAAGGTTAGGAAAGGGTCTGTTGAGGTCGTGCAAGTAAGGACTGGGTAGGGACTACCAAAGCGTAGGGAGCACACAACGACCAAAGTGTAGGGAGCACACAACAAAAAATTAGGAACGGGTCTGATGCCGAAATTGATGGGTGCTCGAATTTGAGTCTTCACTTGGGTTCCAAAAATCGGGAAGGTTAGGAAAGGGTCTGTTGAGGTCGTGCAAGTAAAGACTGGGTAGGGACTACCAAAGCGTAGGGAGCACACAACGACCAAAGTGTAGGGAGCACACAACAAAAAATTAGGAACGGGTCTGATGCCGAAATTGATGGGTGCTCGAATTTGAGTCTTCACTTGGGTTCCAAAAAGCGGGAAGGTTAGGAAAGGGTCTGTTGAGGTCGTGCAAGTAAAGACTGGGTAGGGACTACCAAAGCGTAGGGAGCACACAACGACCAAAGTGTAGGGAGCACACAACAAAAAATTAGGAACGGGTCTGATGCCGAAATTGATGGGTGCTCGAATTTGAGTCTTCACTTGGGTTCCAAAAATCGGGAAGGTTAGGAAAGGGTCTGTTGAGGTCGTGCAAGTAAAGACTGGGTAGGGACTACCAAAGCGTAGGGAGCACACAACGACCAAAGTGTAGGGAGCACACAATAAAAAATTAGGAACGGGTCTGATGCCGAAATTGATGGGTGCTCGAATTTGAGTCTTCACTTGGGTTCCAAAAAGCGGGAAGGTTAGGAAAGGGTCTGTTGAGGTCGTGCAAGTAAAGACTGGGTAGGGACTACCAAAGCGTAGGGAGCTCACAACAAGCAAATGCTCGAATTCGAACCTTCACATGGGTTTCAAAAATCAGGAAGGTCAGGAATGGGCCTATTGAGGTCGTGCAAGTAAAGACTGGGTAGGGACTACCAAAGCGTAGGGAGCACACAACGACCAAAGTGTAGGGAGCACACAACAAAAAATTAGGAACGGGTCTGATGCCGAAATTGATGGGTGCTCGAATTTGAGTCTTCACTTGGGTTCCAAAAAGCGGGAAGGTTAGGAAAGGGTCTGTTGAGGTCGTGCAAGTAAAGACTGGGTAGGGACTACCAAAGCGTAGGGAGCTCACAACAAGCAAATGCTCGAATTCGAACCTTCACATGGGTTTCAAAAATCAGGAAGGTCAGGAATGGGCCTATTGAGGTCGTGCAAGTAAAGACTGGGTAGGGACTACCAAAGCGTAGGGAGCACACAACGACCAAAGTGTAGGGAGCACACAACAAAAAATTAGGAACGGGTCTGATGCCGAAATTGATGGGTGCTCGAATTTGAGTCTTCACTTGGGTTCCAAAAATCGGGAAGGTTAGGAAAGGGTCTGTTGAGGTCGTGCAAGTAAGGACTGGGTAGGGACTACCAAAGCGTAGGGAGCACACAACGACCAAAGTGTAGGGAGCACACAACAAAAAATTAGGAACGGGTCTGATGCCGAAATTGATGGGTGCTCGAATTTGAGTCTTCACTTGGGTTCCAAAAATCGGGAAGGTTAGGAAAGGGTCTGTTGAGGTCGTGCAAGTAAAGACTGGGTAGGGACTACCAAAGCGTAGGGAGCACACAACGACCAAAGTGTAGGGAGCACACAACAAAAAATTAGGAACGGGTCTGATGCCGAAATTGATGGGTGCTCGAATTTGAGTCTTCACTTGGGTTCCAAAAAGCGGGAAGGTTAGGAAAGGGTCTGTTGAGGTCGTGCAAGTAAAGACTGGGTAGGGACTACCAAAGCGTAGGGAGCACACAACGACCAAAGTGTAGGGAGCACACAACAAAAAATTAGGAACGGGTCTGATGCCGAAATTGATGGGTGCTCGAATTTGAGTCTTCACTTGGGTTCCAAAAATCGGGAAGGTTAGGAAAGGGTCTGTTGAGGTCGTGCAAGTAAAGACTGGGTAGGGACTACCAAAGCGTAGGGAGCACACAACGACCAAAGTGTAGGGAGCACACAACAAAAAATTAGGAACGGGTCTGATGCCGAAATTGATGGGTGCTCGAATTTGAGTCTTCACTTGGGTTCCAAAAAGCGGGAAGGTTAGGAAAGGGTCTGTTGAGGTCGTGCAAGTAAAGACTGGGTAGGGACTACCAAAGCGTAGGGAGCACACAACGACCAAAGTGTAGGGAGCACACAACAAAAAATTAGGAACGGGTCTGATGCCGAAATTGATGGGTGCTCGAATTTGAGTCTTCACTTGGGTTCCAAAAATCGGGAAGGTTAGGAAAGGGTCTGTTGAGGTCGTGCAAGTAAAGACTGGGTAGGGACTACCAAAGCGTAGGGAGCACACAACGACCAAAGTGTAGGGAGCACACAACAAAAAATTAGGAACGGGTCTGATGCCAAAATTGATGGGTGCTCGAATTTGAGTCTTCACTTGGGTTCCAAAAATCGGGAAGGTTAGGAAAGGGTCTGTTGAGGTCGTGCAAGTAAAGACTGGGTAGGGACTACCAAAGCGTAGGGAGCACACAACGACCAAAGTGTAGGGAGCACACAATAAAAAATTAGGAACGGGTCTGATGCCGAAATTGATGGGTGCTCGAATTTGAGTCTTCACTTGGGTTCCAAAAAGCGGGAAGGTTAGGAAAGGGTCTGTTGAGGTCGTGCAAGTAAAGACTGGGTAGGGACTACCAAAGCGTAGGGAGCTCAGAACGACCAAAGTGTAGGGAGCACACAATAAAAAATTAGGAACGGGTCTGATGCCGAAATTGATGGGTGCTCGAATTTGAGTCTTCACTTGGGTTCCAAAAAGCGGGAAGGTTAGGAAAGGGTCTGTTGAGGTCGTGCAAGTAAAGACTGGGTAGGGACTACCAAAGCGTAGGGAGCTCACAACAAGCAAATGCTCGAATTCGAACCTTCACATGGGTTTCAAAAATCAGGAAGGTCAGGAATGGGCCTATTGAGGTCGTGCAAGTAAAGACTGGGTAGGGACTACCAAAGCGTAGGGAGCACACAACGACCAAAGTGTAGGGAGCACACAACAAAAAATTAGGAACGGGTCTGATGCCGAAATTGATGGGTGCTCGAATTTGAGTCTTCACTTGGGTTCCAAAAATCGGGAAGGTTAGGAAAGGGTCTGTTGAGGTCGTGCAAGTAAGGACTGGGTAGGGACTACCAAAGCGTAGGGAGCACACAACGACCAAAGTGTAGGGAGCACACAACAAAAAATTAGGAACGGGTCTGATGCCGAAATTGATGGGTGCTCGAATTTAAGTCTTCACTTGGGTTCCAAAAATCGGGAAGGTTAGCAAAGGGTCTGTTGAGGTCGTGCAAGTAAAGACTGGGTAGGGACTACAAAAGCGTAGGGAGCACACAACGACCAAAGTGTAGGGAGCACACAACAAAAAATTAGGAACGGGTCTGATGCCGAAATTGATGGATGCTCGAATTTGAGTCTTCACTTGGGTTCCAAAAAGCGGGAAGGTTAGGAAAGGGTCTGTTGAGGTCGTGCAAGTAAAGACTGGGTAGGGACTACCAAAGCGTAGGGAGCTCACAACAAGCAAATGCTCGAATTCGAACCTTCACATGGGTTTCAAAAATCAGGAAGGTCAGGAATGGGCCTATTGAGGTCGTGCTAGTAAAGACTGGGTAGGGACTACCAAAGCGTAGGGAGCACACAACGACCAAAGTGTAGGGAGCACACAACAAAAAATTAGGAACGGGTCTGATGCCGAAATTGATGGGTGCTCGAATTTGAGTCTTCACTTGGGTTCCAAAAATCGGGAAGGTTAGGAAAGGGTCTGTTGAGGTCGTGCAAGTAAGGACTGGGTAGGGACTACCAAAGCGTAGGGAGCACACAACGACCAAAGTGTAGGGAGCACACAACAAAAAATTAGGAACGGGTCTGATGCCGAAATTGATGGGTGCTCGAATTTGAGTCTTCACTTGGGTTCCAAAAAGCGGGAAGGTTAGGAAAGGGTCTGTTGAGGTCGTGCAAGTAAAGACTGGGTAGGGACTACCAAAGCGTAGGGAGCACACAACGACCAAAGTGTAGGGAGCACACAACAAAAAATTAGGAACGGGTCTGATGCCGAAATTGATGGGTGCTCGAATTTGAGTCTTCACTTGGGTTCCAAAAATCGGGAAGGTTAGGAAGGGGTCTGTTGAGGTCGTGCAAGTAAAGACTGGGTAGGGACTACCAAAGCGTAGGGAGCACACAACGACCAAAGTGTAGGGAGCACACAACAAAAAATTAGGAACGGGTCTGATGCCGAAATTGATGGGTGCTCGAATTTGAGTCTTCACTTGGGTTCCAAAAATCGGGAAGGTTAGGAAAGGGTCTGTTGAGGTCGTGCAAGTAAAGACTGGGTAGGGACTACCAAAGCGTAGGGAGCACACAACGACCAAAGCGTAGGGAGCACACAACGACCAAAGTGTAGGGAGCACACAACAAAAAATTAGGAACGGGTCTGATGCCGAAATTGATGGGTTCTCGAATTTGAGTATTCACTTGGGTTCCAAAAATCGGGAAGGTTAGGAAAGGGTCTGTTGAGGTCGTGCAAGTAAAGACTGGGTAGGGACTACCAAAGCGTAGGGAGCACACAACGACCAAAGTGTAGGGAGCACACAATAAAAAATTAGGAACGGGTCTGATGCCGAAATTGATGGGTGCTCGAATTTGAGTCTTCACTTGGGTTCCAAAAAGCGGGAAGGTTAGGAAAGGGTCTGTTGAGGTCGTGCAAGTAAAGACTGGGTAGGGACTACCAAAGCGTAGGGAGCTCACAACAAGCAAATGCTCGAATTCGAACCTTCACATGGGTTTCAAAAATCAGGAAGGTCAGGAATGGGCCTATTGAGGTCGTGCAAGTAAAGACTGGGTAGGGACTACCAAAGCGTAGGGAGCACACAACGACCAAAGTGTAGGGAGCACACAACAAAAAATTAGGAACGGGTCTGATGCCGAAATTGATGGGTGCTCGAATTTGAGTCTTCACTTGGGTTCCAAAAATCGGGAAGGTTAGGAAAGGGTCTGTTGAGGTCGTGCAAGTAAGGACTGGGTAGGGACTACCAAAGCGTAGGGAGCACACAACGACCAAAGTGTAGGGAGCACACAACAAAAAATTAGGAACGGGTCTGATGCCGAAATTGATGGGTGCTCGAATTTGAGTCTTCACTTGGGTTCCAAAAAGCGGGAAGGTTAGGAAAGGGTCTGTTGAGGTCGTGCAAGTAAAGACTGGGTAGGGACTACCAAAGTGTAGGGAGCACACAACAAAAAATTAGGAACGGGTCTGATGCCGAAATTGATGGGTGCTCGAATTTGAGTCTTCACTTGGGTTCCAAAAATCGGGAAGGTTAGGAAAGGGTCTGTTGAGGTCGTGCAAGTAAAGACTGGGTGGGGACTACCAAAGCGTAGGGAGCTCACAACAAGCAAATGCTCGAATTCGAACCTTCACATGGGTTTCAAAAATCAGGAAGGTCAGGAATGGGCCTACTGAGGTCGTGCAAGTAAAGACTGGATAGGGACTACCAAAGCGTAGGGAGCACACAACGACCAAAGTGTAGGGAGCACACAACAAAAAATTAGGAACGGGTCTGATGCCGAAATTGATGGGTGCTCGAATTTGAGTCTTCACTTGGGTTCCAAAAATCGGGAAGGTTAGGAAAGGGTCTGTTGAGGTCGTGCAAGTAAAGACTGGGTAGGGACTACCAAAGCGTAGGGAGCACACAACGACCAAAGTGTAGGGAGCACACAACAAAAAATTAGGAACGGGTCTGATGCCGAAATTGATGGGTGCTCGAATTTGAGTCTTCACTTGGGTTCCAAAAATCGGGAAGGTTAGGAAAGGGTCTGTTGAGGTCGTGCAAGTAAAGACTGGGTAGGGACTACCAAAGCGTAGGGAGCACACAACGACCAAAGTGTAGGGAGCACACAACAAAAAATTAGGAACGGGTCTGATGCCGAAATTGATGGGTGCTCGAATTTGAGTCTTCACTTGGGTTCCAAAAAGCGGGAAGGTTAGGAAAGGGTCTGTTGAGGTCGTGTAAGTAAAGACTGGGTAGGGACTACCAAAGCGTAGGGAGCACACAACGACCAAAGTGTAGGGAGCACACAACAAAAAATTAGGAACGGGTCTGATGCCGAAATTGATGGGTGCTCGAATTTGAGTCTTCACTTGGGTTCCAAAAATCGGGAAGGTTAGGAAAGGGTCTGTTGAGGTCGTGCAAGTAAGGACTGGGTAGGGACTACCAAAGCGTAGGGAGCTCACAACAAGCAAATGCTCGAATTCGAACCTTCACATGGGTTTCAAAAATCAGGAAGGTCAGGAATGGGCCTATTGAGGTCGTGCAAGTAAAGACTGGGTAGGGACTACCAAAGCGTAGGGAGCACACAACGACCAAAGTGTAGGGAGCACACAACAAAAAATTAGGAACGGGTCTGATGCCGAAATTGATGGGTGCTCGAATTTGAGTCTTCACTTGGGTTCCAAAAAGCGGGAAGGTTAGGAAAGGGTCTGTTGAGGTCGTGCAAGTAAAGACTGGGTAGGGACTACCAAAGCGTAGGGAGCTCAGAACGACCAAAGTGTAGGGAGCACACAATAAAAAATTAGGAACGGGTCTGATGCCGAAATTGATGGGTGCTCGAATTTAAGTCTTCACTTGGGTTCCAAAAATCGGGAAGGTTAGCAAAGGGTCTGTTGAGGTCGTGCAAGTAAAGACTGGGTAGGGACTACCAAAGCGTAGGGAGCTCACAACAAGCAAGTGCTCGAATTCGAACCTTCACATGGGTTTCAAAAATCAGGAAGGTCAGGAATGGGCCTATTGAGGTCGTGCAAGTAAAGACTGGGTAGGGACTACCAAAGCGTAGGGAGCACACAACGACCAAAGTGTAGGGAGCACACAACAAAAAATTAGGAACGGGTCTGATGCCGAAATTGATGAGTGCTCGAATTTGAGTCTTCACTTGGGTTCCAAAAAGCGGGAAGGTTAGGAAAGGGTCTGTTGAGGTCGTGCAAGTAAAGACTGGGTAGGGACTACCAAAGCGTAGGGAGCTCACAACAAGCAAATGCTCGAATTCGAACCTTCACATGGGTTTCAAAAATCAGGAAGGTCAGGAATGGGCCTATTGAGGTCGTGCAAGTAAAGACTGGGTAGGGACTACCAAAGCGTAGGGAGCACACAACGACCAAAGTGTAGGGAGCACACAACAAAAAATTAGGAACGGGTCTGATGCCGAAATTGATGGGTGCTCGAATTTGAGTCTTCACTTGGGTTCCAAAAAGCGGGAAGGTTAGGAAAGGGTCTGTTGAGGTCGTGCAAGTAAAGACTGGGTAGGGACTACCAAAGCGTAGGGAGCTCACAACAAGCAAATGCTCGAATTCGAACCTTCACATGGGTTTCAAAAATCAGGAAGGTCAGGAATGGGCCTATTGAGGTCGTGCAAGTAAAGACTGGGTAGGGACTACCAAAGCGTAGGGAGCACACAACGACCAAAGTGTAGGGAGCACACAACAAAAAATTAGGAACGGGTCTGATGCCGAAATTGATGGGTGCTCGAATTTGAGTCTTCACTTGGGTTCCAAAAATCGGGAAGGTTAGGAAAGGGTCTGTTGAGGTCGTGCAAGTAAGGACTGGGTAGGGACTACCAAAGCGTAGGGAGCACACAACGACCAAAGTGTAGGGAGCACACAACAAAAAATTAGGAACGGGTCTGATGCCGAAATTGATGGGTGCTCGAATTTGAGTCTTCACTTGGGTTCCAAAAATCGGGAAGGTTAGGAAAGGGTCTGTTGAGGTCGTGCAAGTAAAGACTGGGTAGGGACTACCAAAGCGTAGGGAGCACACAACGACCAAAGTGTAGGGAGCACACAACAAAAAATTAGGAACGGGTCTGATGCCGAAATTGATGGGTGCTCGAATTTGAGTCTTCACTTGGGTTCCAAAAAGCGGGAAGGTTAGGAAAGGGTCTGTTGAGGTCGTGCAAGTAAAGACTGGGTAGGGACTACCAAAGCGTAGGGAGCACACAACGACCAAAGTGTAGGGAGCACACAACAAAAAATTAGGAACGGGTCTGATGCCGAAATTGATGGGTGCTCGAATTTGAGTCTTCACTTGGGTTCCAAAAATCGGGAAGGTTAGGAAAGGGTCTGTTGAGGTCGTGCAAGTAAAGACTGGGTAGGGACTACCAAAGCGTAGGGAGCACACAACGACCAAAGTGTAGGGAGCACACAACAAAAAATTAGGAACGGGTCTGATGCCGAAATTGATGGGTGCTCGAATTTGAGTCTTCACTTGGGTTCCAAAAAGCGGGAAGGTTAGGAAAGGGTCTGTTGAGGTCGTGCAAGTAAAGACTGGGTAGGGACTACCAAAGCGTAGGGAGCACACAACGACCAAAGTGTAGGGAGCACACAACAAAAAATTAGGAACGGGTCTGATGCCGAAATTGATGGGTGCTCGAATTTGAGTCTTCACTTGGGTTCCAAAAATCGGGAAGGTTAGGAAAGGGTCTGTTGAGGTCGTGCAAGTAAAGACTGGGTAGGGACTACCAAAGCGTAGGGAGCACACAACGACCAAAGTGTAGGGAGCACACAACAAAAAATTAGGAACGGGTCTGATGCCAAAATTGATGGGTGCTCGAATTTGAGCCTTCACTTGGGTTCCAAAAATCGGGAAGGTTAGGAAAGGGTCTGTTGAGGTCGTGCAAGTAAAGACTGGGTAGGGACTACCAAAGCGTAGGGAGCACACAACGACCAAAGTGTAGGGAGCACACAATAAAAAATTAGGAACGGGTCTGATGCCGAAATTGATGGGTGCTCGAATTTGAGTCTTCACTTGGGTTCCAAAAAGCGGGAAGGTTAGGAAAGGGTCTGTTGAGGTCGTGCAAGTAAAGACTGGGTAGGGACTACCAAAGCGTAGGGAGCTCAGAACGACCAAAGTGTAGGGAGCACACAATAAAAAATTAGGAACGGGTCTGATGCCGAAATTGATGGGTGCTCGAATTTGAGTCTTCACTTGGGTTCCAAAAAGCGGGAAGGTTAGGAAAGGGTCTGTTGAGGTCGTGCAAGTAAAGACTGGGTAGGGACTACCAAAGCGTAGGGAGCTCACAACAAGCAAATGCTCGAATTCGAACCTTCACATGGGTTTCAAAAATCAGGAAGGTCAGGAATGGGCCTATTGAGGTCGTGCAAGTAAAGACTGGGTAGGGACTACCAAAGCGTAGGGAGCACACAACGACCAAAGTGTAGGGAGCACACAACAAAAAATTAGGAACGGGTCTGATGCCGAAATTGATGGGTGCTCGAATTTGAGTCTTCACTTGGGTTCCAAAAATCGGGAAGGTTAGGAAAGGGTCTGTTGAGGTCGTGCAAGTAAGGACTGGGTAGGGACTACCAAAGCGTAGGGAGCACACAACGACCAAAGTGTAGGGAGCACACAACAAAAAATTAGGAACGGGTCTGATGCCGAAATTGATGGGTGCTCGAATTTAAGTCTTCACTTGGGTTCCAAAAATCGGGAAGGTTAGCAAAGGGTCTGTTGAGGTCGTGCAAGTAAAGACTGGGTAGGGACTACCAAAGCGTAGGGAGCACACAACGACCAAAGTGTAGGGAGCACACAACAAAAAATTAGGAACGGGTCTGATGCCGAAATTGATGGATGCTCGAATTTGAGTCTTCACTTGGGTTCCAAAAAGCGGGAAGGTCAGGAAAGGGTCTGTTGAGGTCGTGCAAGTAAAGACTGGGTAGGGACTACCAAAGCGTAGGGAGCTCACAACAAGCAAATGCTCGAATTCGAACCTTCACATGGGTTTCAAAAATCAGGAAGGTCAGGAATGGGCCTATTGAGGTCGTGCTAGTAAAGACTGGGTAGGGACTACCAAAGCGTAGGGAGCACACAACGACCAAAGTGTAGGGAGCACACAACAAAAAATTAGGAACGGGTCTGATGCCGAAATTGATGGGTGCTCGAATTTGAGTCTTCACTTGGGTTCCAAAAATCGGGAAGGTTAGGAAAGGGTCTGTTGAGGTCGTGCAAGTAAGGACTGGGTAGGGACTACCAAAGCGTAGGGAGCACACAACGACCAAAGTGTAGGGAGCACACAACAAAAAATTAGGAACGGGTCTGATGCCGAAATTGATGGGTGCTCGAATTTGAGTCTTCACTTGGGTTCCAAAAAGCGGGAAGGTTAGGAAAGGGTCTGTTGAGGTCGTGCAAGTAAAGACTGGGTAGGGACTACCAAAGCGTAGGGAGCACACAACGACCAAAGTGTAGGGAGCACACAACAAAAAATTAGGAACGGGTCTGATGCCGAAATTGATGGGTGCTCGAATTTGAGTCTTCACTTGGGTTCCAAAAATCGGGAAGGTTAGGAAGGGGTCTGTTGAGGTCGTGCAAGTAAAGACTGGGTAGGGACTACCAAAGCGTAGGGAGCACACAACGACCAAAGTGTAGGGAGCACACAACAAAAAATTAGGAACGGGTCTGATGCCGAAATTGATGGGTGCTCGAATTTGAGTCTTCACTTGGGTTCCAAAAATCGGGAAGGTTAGGAAAGGGTCTGTTGAGGTCGTGCAAGTAAAGACTGGGTAGGGACTACCAAAGCGTAGGGAGCACACAACGACCAAAGCGTAGGGAGCACACAACGACCAAAGTGTAGGGAGCACACAACAAAAAATTAGGAACGGGTCTGATGCCGAAATTGATGGGTTCTCGAATTTGAGTATTCACTTGGGTTCCAAAAATCGGGAAGGTTAGGAAAGGGTCTGTTGAGGTCGTGCAAGTAAAGACTGGGTAGGGACTACCAAAGCGTAGGGAGCACACAACGACCAAAGTGTAGGGAGCACACAATAAAAAATTAGGAACGGGTCTGATGCCGAAATTGATGGGTGCTCGAATTTGAGTCTTCACTTGGGTTCCAAAAAGCGGGAAGGTTAGGAAAGGGTCTGTTGAGGTCGTGCAAGTAAAGACTGGGTAGGGACTACCAAAGCGTAGGGAGCTCACAACAAGCAAATGCTCGAATTCGAACCTTCACATGGGTTTCAAAAATCAGGAAGGTCAGGAATGGGCCTATTGAGGTCGTGCAAGTAAAGACTGGGTAGGGACTACCAAAGCGTAGGGAGCACACAACGACCAAAGTGTAGGGAGCACACAACAAAAAATTAGGAACGGGTCTGATGCCGAAATTGATGGGTGCTCGAATTTGAGTCTTCACATGGGTTTCAAAAATCAGGAAGGTCAGGAATGGGCCTACTGAGGTCGTGCAAGTAAAGACTGGATAGGGACTACCAAAGCGTAGGGAGCACACAACGACCAAAGTGTAGGGAGCACACAACAAAAAATTAGGAACGGGTCTGATGCCGAAATTGATGGGTGCTCGAATTTGAGTCTTCACTTGGGTTCCAAAAATCGGGAAGGTTAGGAAAGGGTCTGTTGAGGTCGTGCAAGTAAAGACTGGGTAGGGACTACCAAAGCGTAGGGAGCACACAACGACCAAAGTGTAGGGAGCACACAACAAAAAATTAGGAACGGGTCTGATGCCGAAATTGATGGGTGCTCGAATTTGAGTCTTCACTTGGGTTCCAAAAAGCGGGAAGGTTAGGAAAGGGTCTGTTGAGGTCGTGCAAGTAAAGACTGGGTAGGGACTACCAAAGCGTAGGGAGCACACAACGACCAAAGTGTAGGGAGCACACAACAAAAAATTAGGAACGGGTCTGATGCCGAAATTGATGGGTGCTCGAATTTGAGTCTTCACTTGGGTTCCAAAAATCGGGAAGGTTAGGAAGGGGTCTGTTGAGGTCGTGCAAGTAAAGACTGGGTAGGGACTACCAAAGCGTAGGGAGCACACAACGACCAAAGTGTAGGGAGCACACAACAAAAAATTAGGAACGGGTCTGATGCCGAAATTGATGGGTGCTCGAATTTGAGTCTTCACTTGGGTTCCAAAAATCGGGAAGGTTAGGAAAGGGTCTGTTGAGGTCGTGCAAGTAAAGACTGGGTAGGGACTACCAAAGCGTAGGGAGCACACAACGACCAAAGCGTAGGGAGCACACAACGACCAAAGTGTAGGGAGCACACAACAAAAAATTAGGAACGGGTCTGATGCCGAAATTGATGGGTTCTCGAATTTGAGTATTCACTTGGGTTCCAAAAATCGGGAAGGTTAGGAAAGGGTCTGTTGAGGTCGTGCAAGTAAAGACTGGGTAGGGACTACCAAAGCGTAGGGAGCACACAACGACCAAAGTGTAGGGAGCACACAATAAAAAATTAGGAACGGGTCTGATGCCGAAATTGATGGGTGCTCGAATTTGAGTCTTCACTTGGGTTCCAAAAAGCGGGAAGGTTAGGAAAGGGTCTGTTGAGGTCGTGCAAGTAAAGACTGGGTAGGGACTACCAAAGCGTAGGGAGCTCACAACAAGCAAATGCTCGAATTCGAACCTTCACATGGGTTTCAAAAATCAGGAAGGTCAGGAATGGGCCTATTGAGGTCGTGCAAGTAAAGACTGGGTAGGGACTACCAAAGCGTAGGGAGCACACAACGACCAAAGTGTAGGGAGCACACAACAAAAAATTAGGAACGGGTCTGATGCCGAAATTGATGGGTGCTCGAATTTGAGTCTTCACTTGGGTTCCAAAAATCGGGAAGGTTAGGAAAGGGTCTGTTGAGGTCGTGCAAGTAAGGACTGGGTAGGGACTACCAAAGCGTAGGAAGCACACAACGACCAAAGTGTAGGGAGCACACAACAAAAAATTAGGAACGGGTCTGATGCCGAAATTGATGGGTGCTCGAATTTGAGTCTTCACTTGGGTTCCAAAAAGCGGGAAGGTTAGGAAAGGGTCTGTTGAGGTCGTGCAAGTAAAGACTGGGTAGGGACTACCAAAGTGTAGGGAGCACACAACAAAAAATTAGGAACGGGTCTGATGCCGAAATTGATGGGTGCTCGAATTTGAGTCTTCACTTGGGTTCCAAAAATCGGGAAGGTTAGGAAAGGGTCTGTTGAGGTCGTGCAAGTAAAGACTGGGTGGGGACTACCAAAGCGTAGGGAGCTCACAACAAGCAAATGCTCGAATTCGAACCTTCACATGGGTTTCAAAAATCAGGAAGGTCAGGAATGGGCCTACTGAGGTCGTGCAAGTAAAGACTGGATAGGGACTACCAAAGCGTAGGGAGCACACAACGACCAAAGTGTAGGGAGCACACAACAAAAAATTAGGAACGGGTCTGATGCCGAAATTGATGGGTGCTCGAATTTGAGTCTTCACTTGGGTTCCAAAAATCGGGAAGGTTAGGAAAGGGTCTGTTGAGGTCGTGCAAGTAAAGACTGGGTAGGGACTACCAAAGCGTAGGGAGCACACAACGACCAAAGTGTAGGGAGCACACAACAAAAAATTAGGAACGGGTCTGATGCCGAAATTGATGGGTGCTCGAATTTGAGTCTTCACTTGGGTTCCAAAAATCGGGAAGGTTAGGAAAGGGTCTGTTGAGGTCGTGCAAGTAAAGACTGGGTAGGGACTACCAAAGCGTAGGGAGCACACAACGACCAAAGTGTAGGGAGCACACAACAAAAAATTAGGAACGGGTCTGATGCCGAAATTGATGGGTGCTCGAATTTGAGTCTTCACTTGGGTTCCAAAAAGCGGGAAGGTTAGGAAAGGGTCTGTTGAGGTCGTGTAAGTAAAGACTGGGTAGGGACTACCAAAGCGTAGGGAGCACACAACGACCAAAGTGTAGGGAGCACACAACAAAAAATTAGGAACGGGTCTGATGCCGAAATTGATGGGTGCTCGAATTTGAGTCTTCACTTGGGTTCCAAAAATCGGGAAGGTTAGGAAAGGGTCTGTTGAGGTCGTGCAAGTAAGGACTGGGTAGGGACTACCAAAGCGTAGGGAGCTCACAACAAGCAAATGCTCGAATTCGAACCTTCACATGGGTTTCAAAAATCAGGAAGGTCAGGAATGGGCCTATTGAGGTCGTGCAAGTAAAGACTGGGTAGGGACTACCAAAGCGTAGGGAGCACACAACGACCAAAGTGTAGGGAGCACACAACAAAAAATTAGGAACGGGTCTGATGCCGAAATTGATGGGTGCTCGAATTTAAGTCTTCACTTGGGTTCCAAAAATCGGGAAGGTTAGCAAAGGGTCTGTTGAGGTCGTGCAAGTAAAGACTGGGTAGGGACTACCAAAGCGTAGGGAGCTCACAACAAGCAAGTGCTCGAATTCGAACCTTCACATGGGTTTCAAAAATCAGGAAGGTTAGCAAAGGGTCTGTTGAGGTCGTGCAAGTAAAGACTGGGTAGGGACTACCAAAGCGTAGGGAGCACACAACGACCAAAGTGTAGGGAGCACACAACAAAAAATTAGGAACGGGTCTGATGCCGAAATTGATGGGTGCTCGAATTTAAGTCTTCACTTGGGTTCCAAAAATCGGGAAGGTTAGCAAAGGGTCTGTTGAGGTCGTGCAAGTAAAGACTGGGTAGGGACTACCAAAGCGTAGGGAGCTCACAACAAGCAAATGCTCGAATTCGAACCTTCACATGGGTTTCAAAAATCAGGAAGGTCAGGAATGGGCCTATTGAGATCGTGCAAGTAAAGACTGGGTAGGGACTACCAAAGTGTAGGGAGCACACAACGACCAAAGTGTAGGGAGCACACAACAAAAAATTAGGAACGGGTCTGATGCCGAAATTGATGGGTGCTCGAATTTGAGTCTTCACTTGGGTTCCAAAAATCGGGAAGGTTAGCAAAGGGTCTGTTGAGGTCGTGCAAGTAAAGACTGGGTAGGGACTACCAAAGCGTAGGGAGCTCACAACAAGCAAGTGCTCGAATTCGAACATTCACATGGGTTTCAAAAATCAGGAAGGTCAGGAATGGGCCTATTGAGGTCGTGCAAGTAAAGACTGGGTAGGGACTACCAAAGCGTAGGGAGCACACAACGACCAAAGTGTAGGGAGCACACAACAAAAAATTAGGAACGGGTCTGATGCCGAAATTGATGGGTGCTCGAATTTGAGTCTTCACTTGGGTTCCAAAAATCGGGAAGGTTAGGAAAGGGTCTGTTGAGGTCGTGCAAGTAAGGACTGGGTAGGGACTACCAAAGCGTAGGGAGCACACAACGACCAAAGTGTAGGGAGCACACAACAAAAAATTAGGAACGGGTCTGATGCCGAAATTGATGGGTGCTCGAATTTGAGTCTTCACATGGGTTTCAAAAATCAGGAAGGTCAGGAATGGGCCTATTGAGGTCGTGCAAGTAAAGACTGGGTAGGGACTACCAAAGCGTAGGGAGCACACAACGACCAAAGTGTAGGGAGCACACAACAAAAAATTAGGAACGGGTCTGATGCCGAAATTGATGGGTGCTCGAATTTGAGTCTTCACTTGGGTTCCAAAAATCGGGAAGGTTAGGAAAGGGTCTGTTGAGGTCGTGCAAGTAAAGACTGGGTAGGGACTACCAAAGCGTAGGGAGCACACAACGACCAAAGTGTAGGGAGCACACAACAAAAAATTAGGAACGGGTCTGATGCCGAAATTGATGGGTGCTCGAATTTGAGTCTTCACTTGGGTTCCAAAAATCGGGAAGGTTAGGAAAGGGTCTGTTGAGGTCGTGCAAGTAAGGACTGGGTAGGGACTACCAAAGCGTAGGGAGCACACAACGACCAAAGTGTAGGGAGCACACAACAAAAAATTAGGAACGGGTCTGATACCGAAATAGATGGGTGCTCGAATTTGAGTCTTCACTTGGGTTCCAAAAAGCGGGAAGGTTAGGAAAGGGTCTGTTGAGGTCGTGCAAGTAAAGACTGGGTAGGGACTACCAAAGCGTAGGGAGCTCACAACAAGCAAATGCTCGAATTCGAACCTTCACATGGGTTTCAAAAATCAGGAAGGTCAGGAATGGGCCTATTGAGGTCGTGCAAGTAAAGACTGGGTAGGGACTACCAAAGCGTAGGGAGCACACAACGACCAAAGTGTAGGGAGCACACAACAAAAAATTAGGAACGGGTCTGATGCCGAAATTGATGGGTGCTCGAATTTGAGTCTTCACTTGGGTTCCAAAAATCGGGAAGGTTAGGAAAGGGTCTGTTGAGGTCGTGCAAGTAAAGACTGGGTAGGGACTACCAAAGCGTAGGGAGCACACAACGACCAAAGTGTAGGGAGCACACAACAAAAAATTAGGAACGGGTCTGATGCCGAAATTGATGGGTACTCGAATTTAAGTCTTCACTTGGGTTCCAAAAATCGGGAAGGTTAGGAAAGGGTCTGTTGAGGTCGTGCAAGTAAGGACTGGGTAGGGACTACCAAAGCGTAGGGAGCACACAACGACCAAAGTGTAGGGAGCACACAACAAAAAATTAGGAACGGGTAAAATTAGGAACGGGTCTGATGCCGAAATTGATGGGTGCTCGAATTCGAATCTTCACATGGGTTTCAAAAATCAGGAAGGTCAGGAATGGGCCTATTGAGGTCGTGCAAGTAAAGACTGGGTAGGGACTACCAAAGCGTAGGGAGCTCACAACAAGCAAATGCTCGAATTCGAACCTTCACATGGGTTTCAAAAATCAGGAAGGTCAGGAATGGGCCTATTGAGGTCGTGCAAGTAAAGACTGGGTAGGGACTACCAAAGTGTAGGGAGCACACAACAAAAAATTAGGAACGGGTCTGATGCCGAAATTGATGGGTGCTCGAATTTAAGTCTTCACTTGGGTTCCAAAAATGGGGAAGGTTAGGAAAGGGTCTGTTGAGGTCGTGCAAGTAAATACTGGGTAGGGACTACCAAAGCGTAGGGAGCTCACAACAAGCAGGTGCTCGAATTCAAACCTTCACATGGGTTTCAAAAATCAGGAAGGTCAGGAATGGGCCTATTGAGGTCGTGCAAGTAAAGACTGGGTAGGGACTACCAAAGCGCAGGGAGCACACAACGACCAAAGTGTAGGGAGCACACAACAAAAAATTAGGAACGGGTCTGATGCCGAAATTGATGGGTGCTCGAATTCGAATCTTCACATGGGTTTCAAAAATCAGGAAGGTCAGGAATGGGCCTATTGAGGTCGTGCAAGTAAAGACTGGGTAGGGACTACCAAAGCGTAGGGAGCACACAACGACCAAAGTGTAGGGAGCACACAACAAAAAATTAGGAAAGGGTCTGATGCCGAAATTGATGGGTGCTCGAATTTGAGTCTTCACTTGGGTTCCAAAAATCGGGAAGGTTAGGAAAGGGTCTGTTGAGGTCGTGCAAGTAAGGACTGGGTAGGGACTACCAAAGCGTAGGGAGCACACAACGACCAAAGTGTAGGGAGCACACAACAAAAAATTAGGAACGGGTCTGATGCCGAAATTGATGGGTGCTCGAATTTAAGTCTTCACTTGGGTTCCAAAAATCGGGAAGGTTAGCAAAGGGTCTGTTGAGGTCGTGCAAGTAAACACTGGGTAGGGACTACCAAAGCGTAGGGAGCTCACAACAAGCAAGTGCTCGAATTCGAACCTTCACATGGGTTTCAAAAATCAGGAAGGTCAGGAATGGGCCTATTGAGGTCGTGCAAGTAAAGACTGGGTAGGGACTACCAAAGCGTAGGGAGCTCACAACAAGCAAATGCTCGAATTCGAACCTTCACATGGGTTTCAAAAATCAGGAAGGTCAGGAATGGGCCTATTGAGGTCGTGCAAGTAAAGACTGGGTAGGGACTACCAAAGTGTAGGGAGCACACAACAAAAAATTAGGAACGGGTCTGATGCCGAAATTGATGGGTGCTCGAATTTAAGTCTTCACTTGGGTTCCAAAAATGGGGAAGGTTAGGAAAGGGTCTGTTGAGGTCGTGCAAGTAAATACTGGGTAGGGACTACCAAAGCGTAGGGAGCTCACAACAAGCAGGTGCTCGAATTCAAACCTTCACATGGGTTTCAAAAATCAGGAAGGTCAGGAATGGGCCTATTGAGGTCGTGCAAGTAAAGACTGGGTAGGGACTACCAAAGCGCAGGGAGCACACAACGACCAAAGTGTAGGGAGCACACAACAAAAAATTAGGAACGGGTCTGATGCCGAAATTGATGGGTGCTCGAATTCGAATCTTCACATGGGTTTCAAAAATCAGGAAGGTCAGGAATGGGCCTATTGAGGTCGTGCAAGTAAAGACTGGGTAGGGACTACCAAAGCGTAGGGAGCACACAACGACCAAAGTGTAGGGAGCACACAACAAAAAATTAGGAAAGGGTCTGATGCCGAAATTGATGGGTGCTCGAATTTGAGTCTTCACTTGGGTTCCAAAAATCGGGAAGGTTAGGAAAGGGTCTGTTGAGGTCGTGCAAGTAAGGACTGGGTAGGGACTACCAAAGCGTAGGGAGCACACAACGACCAAAGTGTAGGGAGCACACAACAAAAAATTAGGAACGGGTCTGATGCCGAAATTGATGGGTGCTCGAATTTAAGTCTTCACTTGGGTTCCAAAAATCGGGAAGGTTAGCAAAGGGTCTGTTGAGGTCGTGCAAGTAAACACTGGGTAGGGACTACCAAAGCGTAGGGAGCTCACAACAAGCAAGTGCTCGAATTCGAACCTTCACATGGGTTTCAAAAATCAGGAAGGTCAGGAATGGGCCTATTGAGGTCGTGCAAGTAAAGACTGGGTATGGACTACCAAAGCGTAGGGAGCACACAACGACCAAAGTGTAGGGAGCACACAACAAAAAATTAGGAACGGGTCTGATGCCGAAATTGATGGGTGCTCGAATTTGAGTCTTCACTTGGGTTCCAAAAATCGGGAAGGTTAGGAAAGGGTCTGTTGAGGTCGTGCAAGTAAGGACTGGGTAGGGACTACCAAAGCGTAGGGAGCACACAACGACCAAAGTGTAGGGAGCACACAACAAAAAATTAGGAACGGGTAAAATTAGGAACGGGTCTGATGCCGAAATTGATGGGTGCTCGAATTCGAATCTTCACATAGGTTTCAAAAATCAGGAAGGTCAGGAATGGGCCTATTGAGGTCGTGCAAGTAAAGACTGGGTAGGGACTACCAAAGCGTAGGGAGCTCACAACAAGCAAAGTGTAGGGAGCACACAACAAAAAATTAGGAACGGGTCTGATGCCGAAATTGATGGGTGCTCGAATTTGAGTCTTCACTTGGGTTCCAAAAAGCGGGAAGGTTAGGAAAGGGTCTGTTGAGGTCGTGCAAGTAAACACTGGGTAGGGACTACCAAAGCGTAGGGAGCTCACAACAAAAAATTAGGAACGGGTCTGATGCCGAAATTGATGGGTGCTCGAATTTGAGTCTTCACTTGGGTTCCAAAAAGCGGGAAGGTTAGGAAAGGGTCTGTTGAGGTCGTGCAAGTAAAGACTGGGTAGGGACTACCAAAGCGTAGGGAGCACACAACGACCAAAGTGTAGGGAGCACACAACAAAAAATTAGGAACGGGTCTGATGCCGAAATTGATGGGTGCTCGAATTTGAGTCTTCACTTGGGTTCCAAAAATCGGGAAGGTTAGGAAAGGGTCTGTTGAGGTCGTGCAAGTAAGGACTGGGTAGGGACTACCAAAGCGTAGGGAGCACACAACGACCAAAGTGTAGGGAGCACACAACAAAAAATTAGGAACGGGTAAAATTAGGAACGGGTCTGATGCCGAAATTGATGGGTGCTCGAATTCGAATCTTCACATGGGTTTCAAAAATCAGGAAGGTCAGGAATGGGCCTATTGAGGTCGTGCAAGTAAAGACTGGGTAGGGACTACCAAAGCGTAGGGAGCTCACAACAAGCAAATGCTCGAATTCGAACCTTCACATGGGTTTCAAAAATCAGGAAGGTTAGCAAAGGGTCTGTTGAGGTCGTGCAAGTAAAGACTGGGTAGGGACTACCAAAGTGTAGGGAGCACACAACGACCAAATTGTAGGGAGCACACAACAAAAAATTAGGAACGGGTCTGAAGCCGAAATTGATGGGTGCTCGAATTCGAATCTTCATATGGGTTTCAAAAATCAGGAAGGTCAGGAATGGGCCTATTGAGGTCGTGCAAGTAAAGACTAGGTAGGGACTACCAAAGCGTAGGGAGCTCACAACAAGCAAGTGCTCGAATTCGAACCTTCACATGGGTTTCAAAAATCAGGAAGGTCAGGAATGAGCCTATTGAGGTCGTGCAAGTAAAGACTGGGTAGGGACTACCAAAGCGTAGGGAGCACTCAACGACCAAAGTGTAGGGAGCACACAACAAAAAATTAGGAAAGGGTCTGATGCCGAAAGTGATGGCTCGAATTTAAGTCTTCACTTGGGTTCCAAAAATCGGGAAGGTTAGCAAAGGGTCTGTTGAGGTCGTGCAAGTAAAGACTGGGTAGGGACTACCAAAGTGTAGGGAGCACACAACGACCAAAGTGTAGGGAGCACACAGCAAAAAATTAGGAACGGGTCTGATGCCGAAATTGATGGGTGCTCGATTTTAGGTCTTCACTTGGGTTCCAACAAGCAGGAAGGTCAGGAATGGGTCTGTTGAGGTCGTGCAAGTAAGGACTGGGTAGGGACTACCAAAGCGTAGGGAGCACACAACGACCAAAGTGTAGGGAGCACACAACAAAAAATTAGGAACGGGTCTGATGCCGAAATTGATGGGTGCTCGAATTTGAGTCTTCACTTGGGTTCCTAAAGCGGGAAGGTTAGGAAAGGGTCTGTTGAGGTCGTGCAAGTAAAGACTGGGTAGGGACTACCAAAGCGTAGGGAGCACACAACGACCAAAGTGTAGGGAGCACACAACAAAAAATTAGGAACGGGTCTGATGCCGAAATTGATGGGTGCTCGAATTTGAGTCTTCACTTGGGTTCCAAAAATCGGGAAGGTTAGGAAAGGGTCTGTTGAGGTCGTGCAAGTAAGGACTGGGTAGGGACTACCAAAGCGTAGGGAGCACACAACGACCAAAGTGTAGGGAGCACACAACAAAAAATTAGGAACGGGTAAAATTAGGAACGGGTCTGATGCCGAAATTGATGGGTGCTCGAATTCGAATCTTCACATGGGTTTCAAAAATCAGGAAGGTCAGGAATGGGCCTATGGAGGTCGTGCAAGTAAAGACTGGGTAGGGACTACCAAAGCGTAGGGAGCTCACAACAAGCAAGTGCTCGAATTCGAACCTTCCCATGGGTTTCAAAAATCAGGAAGGTCAGGAATGGGCCTATTGAGGTCGTGCAAGTAAAGACTGGGCAGGGACTACCAAAGCGTAGGGAGCACACAACGACCAAAGTGTAGGGAGCACACAACAAAAAATTAGGAACGGGTCTGATGCCGAAATTGATGGGTGCTCGAATTTAAGTCTTCACTTGGGTTCCAAAAATCGGGAAGGTTAGCAAAGGGTCTGTTGAGGTCGTGCGAGTAAAGACTGGGTAGGGACTACCAAAGCGTAGGGAGCACACAACGACCAAAGTTTAGGGAGCACACAACAAAAAATTAGGAACGGGTCTGATGCCGAAATTGATGGGTGCTCGAATTCGAATCTTCACATGGGTTTCAAAAATCAGGAAGGTCAGGAATGGGCCTATTGAGGTCGTGCAAGTAAAGACTGGGTAGGGACTACCAAAGCGTAGGGAGCTTACAACAAGCAAGTGCTCGAATTCGAACCTTCACATGGGTTTCAAAAATCAGGAAGGTCAGGAATGGGCCTATTGAGGTCGTGCAAGTAAAGACTGGGTAGGGACTACCAAAGCGTAGGGAGCACACAACGACCAAAGTGTAGGGAGCACACAGCAAAAAATTAGGAACGGGTCTGATGCCGAAATTGATGGGTGCTCGAATTTAAGTCTTCACTTGGGCTCCAAAAATCAGGAAGGTCAGGAATGGGCCTATTGAGGTCGTGCAAGTAAAGACTGGGTAGGGACTACCAAAGCGTAGGGAGAACACAACGACCCAAAGTGTAGGGAGCACACAACAAAAAATTAGGAACGGGTCTGATGCCGAAATTGATGGGTGCTCGAATTTGAGTCTTCACTTGGGTTCCAGAAAGCGGGAAGGTTAGGAAAGGGTCTGTTGAGGTCGTGCAAGTAAAGACTGGGTAGGGACTACCAAAGCGTAGGGAGCACACAACGACCAAAGTGTAGGGAGCACACAACAAAAAATTAGGAACGGGTAAAATTAGGTACGGGTCTGATGCCGAAATTGATGGGTGCTCGAATTCGAATCTTCACATGGGTTTCAAAAATCAGGAAGGTCAGGAATGGGCCTATTGAGGTCGTGCAAGTAAAGACTGGGTAGGGACTACCAAAGCGTAGGGAGCACACAACGACCAAAGTGTAGGGAGCACACAGCAAAAAATTAGGAACGGGTCTGATGCCGAAATTGATGGGTGCTCGAATTTGAGTCTTCACTTGGGTTCCAGAAAGCGGGAAGGTTAGGAAAGGGTCTGTTGAGGTCGTGCAAGTAAAGACTGGGTAGGGACTACCAAAGCGTAGGGAGCACACAACGACCAAAGTGTAGGGAGCACACAACAAAAAATTAGGAACGGGTAAAATTAGGTACGGGTCTGATGCCGAAATTGATGGGTGCTCGAATTCGAATCTTCACATGGGTTTCAAAAATCAGGAAGGTCAGGAATGGGCCTATTGAGGTCGTGCAAGTAAAGACTGGGTAGGGACTACCAAAGCGTAGGGAGCTCACAACAAGCAAGTGCTCGAATTCGAACCTTCACATGGGTTTCAAAAATCAGGAAGGTCAGGAATGGGCCTATTGAGGTCGTGCAAGTAAAGACTGGGTAGGGACTACCAAAGCGTAGGGAGCACACAACGACCAAAGTGTAGGGAGCACACAACAAAAAATTAGGAACGGGTCTGATGCCGAAATTGATGGGTGCTCGAATTTAAGTCTTCACTTGGGTTCCAAAAATCGGGAAGGTTAGCAAAGGGTCTGTTGAGGTCGTGCGAGTAAAGACTGGGTAGGGACTACCAAAGCGTAGGGAGCACACAACGACCAAAGTGTAGGGAGCACACAACAAAAAATTAGGAACGGGTCTGATGCCGAAATTGATGGGTGCTCGAATTCGAATCTTCACATGGGTTTCAAAAATCAGGAAGGTCAGGAATGGGCCTATTGAGGTCGTGCAAGTAAAGACTGGGTATTGACTACCAAAGCGTAGGGAGCTTACAACAAGCAAGTGCTCGAATTCGAACCTTCACATGGGTTTCAAAAATCAGGAAGGTCAGGAATGGGCCTATTGAGGTCGTGCAAGTAAAGACTGGGTAGGGACTACCAAAGCGTAGGGAGCACACAACGACCAAAGTGTAGGGAGCACACAGCAAAAAATTAGGAACGGGTCTGATGCCGAAATTGATGGGTGCTCGAATTTAAGTCTTCACTTGGGCTCCAAAAATCAGGAAGGTCAGGAATGGGCCTATTGAGGTCGTGCAAGTAAAGACTGGGTAGGGACTACCAAAGCGTAGGGAGAACACAACGACCAAAGTGTAGGGAGCACACAACAAAAAATTAGGAACGGGTCTGATGCCGAAAGTGATGGCTCGAATTTAAGTCTTCACTTGGGTTCCAACAAGCAGGAAGGTGAGGAATGGGTCTGTTGAGGTGGGGCAAGTTGGGGTTCGATAGGGACCAACCAAAGTGTAGGGAGATAACAAACAAATTAGGGACGGGCCTGGAGAGGTCGGGCAAGTTAGAATTGTGGGAGCCAACCCATGTGTACAGAGTACACAATTTCTAGGCCTGGTTTCGGCGTAATTCCAATATTACTACCACACTCACCAAGTAGCTGTTTGTCCTCGTAAAATTGGGAAGCGATGTGTTATAATCAGGTGTACTCTCGGCATTCAGTTAAGGCCAACCTTTCTTCTACAACTGATACATGCATGTCCTCTCGAAGCTTTTAATCTCCTAAAGTCACCTACGACGGAGCCCCTCCGAGTTCACGGGACACATCCAACTGCTGCCGCTCTTTTTAATGTGGCTTGCCCCTCTTCGATTGTGCCTTACACACTTGGATTAACGGTGGGAAAGGGATCTTATTTCTCGGATTTTTTTGACCGTTCCGCTTCATCTTTCCTACTTTTGTACTAATAAATGCTTCAGTTTCTTTTTGTATCCGGATTGAACCCTGCCATTTTTTGAAGAAGATCTGCCTTCAGTGGGCAGGGGTTATAGGTGGGTGTGGTGTCTCTTAGTTTCGACCAAAGCCGATGATAGTTAGAGGTTTGCTTACAATATATACAAGCCGCATATTATCCATATACCAGGGCCTATGCCTGCCGCAATGCGCGCGGAGCGCGCATGCGAAAGTCGGCTCGCCGCGCCAGCGGCGAGCCGAAAGTCGCTCCTCGCTACAAAGCCAGAAAACCGCAGAGCCTCCTGCGGGGGCGGCGAAGCCGCCCCTACGAGGATTGGCCGGCTTGGCCGGCCAACCCGACTGGTACCCCCATATAATGGAAATAACCGTTTCCCGAAAGCACGTCATGACCTGAAAGACCTCCCTTGTCAGACGATCCAAGTCCCTTGAGTTCCCGGCAGCCACCGCCCCTTCTCTTTCCCCATTACTTATCTTATCGTATGGAATAAATAAATAAACAAATAAATAGTTAATTAAATAATTAAATAATTAAGTAAATAAATAAATAAATAAATAAATAAATGATAAATATAGAAGGGGTGCCAAAAAAGAGAAATTTTTCTCCTCCATTTTCAACCTTATTTTAGTCGAACTTAAGCAGATTCTGACGAGGTATTTCATCCCCAAATTTGAGAACTGACCTCACTCTATCATTGAACTCTCTAACAGTCTTTTGCACGAACAGGATCGGGAGCTTATTCCGAGTGAACATGATGTGTCACCTCAACTCGGCAAAATGCAAGATTTCGTCACCTTTGTTCACATCCTTGCTGAGGTCTGTTAACTCTTGGTACCTGAAGGGATTTTTATTGGGTGGTGCCCTTTAGTATTCCGTTTTTTCCAGACCCCCAACATCCTTTGTTTACAAGAACCCCAACGTGCCATTATCACTGAAAACTCTCCGGAGGGTGGTTTGAGGTATGAAAAATGACTCTTAGGATCATAGCAGCGTTGTCCGAGCAGCAAGAGCTCTGTGACTTCCAGAACCGAAGGGCCAATCCTTAGGAAGCTTCTCACAAAAACCTACCATAGAGCCTGGCTCCACTGTTTTAAAGGCAGCATTAGGGAAAAGTCGGACGAAAAGTGAAAGAAGTAGTGCATATGAAAGTCGAGATGCCGTAACAGGACAATGGAGGAAAAACGGATGGAAATGGCCCAAAACCCGAGAAATATGACCCCATTCCCACCGTTGGTTCTAGGCGCGGACGACCTTACCGTCAAGAGGCGGGTAATTTGATCTAGTTTCCCATTAGCATATTGCCAAGAAAACACAAGGGAATGCTTGGACTACGACAGCATCTATTTTTTGGAGTGAGCTTCAAGCTAAAACTGCAAAAGCGCCCTGCAAAACCTTCGATCCTGCCGCATCTCCTTCACCGCTCACACCCCATTCAATCGGGAATTACGTCATCGGGAGGCGGGATCGACAAATCAAAGAGGCGGAACAGACAAGCGGTTGCGGCGTTTTGCGGCATTTCGCCACAGATAGCCTCCTTAGGCCCAGGACTACCATGTGAGTGACTTCCTGTAGGGATTACTCCATTACCGCATTACCCTAGTGCTGTCTTTAAGCGGACCTATACCGTAGGTGCTCTAAAGCCTGACAGCGCCGAACGAAGGCTCCGTATATTGATGAAGGTAAAAGTAGAGTCTCAGCTTGTTCCTTCTCAAGGAACATTTCGGGAATATTTTGCACCAATACTTTTGTTTTTTTCGTTTTCCTATGTTTTGTACATTTGACGAATGTGAGCCTTTTTTGTGAGCTGAGCTCTTTTTTGCACCACTTGGCCTCATGAACCTATCATCTGATATATTCTTCAACGCTCTTATCCTGCTTTGCCATTTTCTGTCATTTCTCACGCCCAACCTACCACTTCCGGGACACCTCGGCTTTTTTGCTTGAAATGATTCCCTGACAATGATCGCTTTTTTCTTCTTCTCTTCTCTCATGTTGTTGTCCTCGAAATCCTTACTTTTCTGGAACTCTATGGGCTATTGTTTATGCCAATAAACCCTTTTCGATCTCTAGTTCCCTGTTCTACTCATGAGAACCACGTATTTTCCTATTTTGAATTTTGGAAATTCTCTAAGGGGGGGGGGGTGCTTTATACTTTTTATTCCGACTCACTTATTCTTGTGGAAAGTTTTACCATTTGCTCGTAGTTTTAGTGAGAATAGAAATGGAAGGGTGCACCTCTGTGACTACAAGAGCTTCGATCAAGTGAGTTCCCAGTGGTGGGGAGAAAATATGATCCTGGAAATGAGTATTTTGCCTAATCTGATGGGATTGTTTTCACATTCTAACTTTCTAGAAGATTCCAAGGATATTCGAATTAAGCCACGCCTCCGGATCTCGAGCAACCAACTCACGACCGAAATAGGTAACAGAGCGCTTGCGGCGATTCGGAACCCGATTATGTTCCTTACACCTTGGAATACACCACATCACAAAAGAAACGGCTCGGCGAGAGGTCGCCGTGCGTGGCTAGCTTTCCTCCGTTGTCGCAATCGGATATGGCGTCTCGCGTGGTTCCTTTTTATTTGAAAAGCTCATTTGGGAGAGACGAGTTCGCTCTCGCGATTTTGGATCAACTCATAGACGTGGCGCGCACATTATGAGAGAAATGGTCTAGTGCCAAGTGCCCTCCACACCGTTCATGAATGAAGTGTATACAATGTATACGACGATCTTTCAAGCGAGCGACGAGAAGAAGACACGGGACACCGAAGGCCGAGTCATTGGGAAGACATATCAACAGGAAAATCGTCGCACTCAGCAAAAACGGGCTTAGGACACTTCTCGGCTAAGAAGTTTCTTTTATTTCTCCTATCCTGCTTTCATCCTTAAGATCACTAAATCAGAACAGCACCCGAAAAAGCTTGGAAACGGGGCTTCATCCTTGATTTCATCCACCTAAGAGTACAAAGTACAAGAACAAGTCCACGAGACACCATGGCCCGTGCTATTGTGTGAATCGATGCTGAACAGCTTCACTCTCCAGGCTACTAGATCAGAACAGCACTCGAAACATCCTGAGAACTGGGCGAATTTCATTCATTTGGAGGTACAGGAAGCGTACTTGGGATCGTCGGGGAACATAAACGGAGTTTTCAGTGCACACGGATTGGGATTTTTGTCTACCGACAACATCTTCGAAAAAGCATTCCGGCGATCACATTGCCTCCTGAATATACGCACAATCTAATGGGTTGATATGACCTCTCACAGTTTTTTGTTCACAGCAGATTTTATCTCATAAGACAGTAGTATTCGAAGAGGCGTTGTTTACTTTACAGGGGCGAATTTCGTCTTGTTCCAGGAGGCAAAACAACGTCCGTGGCATGGGTTTAAAAAAAAGTGGAGGTTGAATTCCTTACGCTCAATGAGCAAACTCCAAATCAACAGAGCGCCAAAGGTGAAAAGCTACGTAAGCAACTCGCGGCGAATTCGCAGTGTAAAGAGAACACGGCACCGCTGCTGTCGCAAAGAAAACGATAAAAGTAAAAAGGATAAAGTTTTTGGCGTTAATCAATCGCTTCTGTGGGATGCGCCGCACATTCTAGTTCCATTCCGAATCGTGATGGCTGGTGAATGTGATGTGACCCATACAATGACTTGCGGTGGCCAGCCGATGTTCAAGTCAGTGCTTTTATCCTCCCAGACAAGTCTGGTACCAATTCACCGACCCCGTAGGGATGGAAGGCTTGGTTGGCCTGGGCGGGCGTTGATGCGGGATTTGATCCCCGCACCATGACAGTGGGGTGCGCGCCACCTGTCACTACACCACCTCCGCCCTAAAGAAAACGATATAGTTAGTTATTCGAAATGGTTCGATAATGGGAAGGGCTGCTCGTTTTGAAAGTGTATTGCCGAAATTTGACTTGGTAATAGTGATGTCACAACAAACAATCTCAAATGGCTTCGTGCTCAAAAGTTTCTACTATCGTCCATTAACGTGCATTATTTATGAATCGCATCCCCTATTCTGTAATGTCAGTTTTGCCATTTAAAATGATTATAGAATTTTGAGAGATTTTGTTACCATTCTGTACTTGGATACACAAACGAAAGTTTTTAAGAGTCCTTAGCCCTATAGTACAACCTTAGGCGCTATGTATATGTATATAACGATAGGTGTCTTTGAGCCACGCAACTAAATCAGGAGGACACGATTCCTGGACCACTTCTACTGCTATTTTAAGACTTTTTCTTCAAACGAAGGTGGATTCTGTGCGAAGGAGGTGTTGATGATTGAGATTTCGATGGGAATCGAGTTTATACTGGTCGTGATTCGCTGAGCAAACTTGCTTTGAAGTTTGTAGCATGAAATAACAGTGAGGGAATCCAACAAGGCGAAGGAGAGCCTCATTGACGTGCCACGGCTGACTTCTGCAGGGCCCGGAACTGAAATGCCGATTTTCCTTTCCGGATGCGTCCCGCACTTAAGCTCTACTGAAAATCGTGGCGGTGTTTGAATGCGACTTCGCCCAAAAATCCAATTGAGGGCGACGGCAAAAGGCGAAGTCTTTTGCAAGATTTATATGGTAGTGTAAAAGCTGTCATTATATTGCTATTCATATTCTAGTGCCCTCGAAAAAAAGTACACGGTTGTGATTCACTCATCAGATAAGCAAAAACCAAGGAGAATTTTCAAGAACATCAAAAATAATACGTTTCTAAGCTGCAATCCTCGTAGTACTTTCTGGAAACGAGACTTTTCTTGATGGTGTCGCTCAAAGCTCAACGATTTCATCCGTTTCATGATTATCTGAAGATCACTTCGTGAAACAGCTCAATCCGAGGAATGCACCACCCTCTAACTGGAAAAGCATCGTCAGCCGTATAAAGAACGTAATAGGATGCACCCTAGCATAATTTTCCGTTTGAATCGTTGTGCTACTTGAACCCTTGCGGGGCCAACCGATGTATTGGATCATTCCATAAGTAGTGTCATTTTTTTCCAAGCATATTTTTTTCCTATGAAATTACAAGTTTTTGCAGCATTTCATATATCATTCGGAAGAAAATCTCCTGCTCTACAAAATGGCATGTTCAATCTCTGCGTTTATTAGAATGGGGCCGACGTTTAGGCTGGCCAAGAGTAGGTTCAGCCGACAAAAATTGGCCAAACCGGCAATCAATTGGAACACTAGTATTTTCACTTCAGGAAAATCAACCACTCATGTGTCGCGCACTTATTCCTGACCTCTTATACAATTTCCAATATTTAGTTGATCAAAAAGTTATGTCGTTCTTTTTCTAAAATCTTTTTTTCAAAAGCACCCGCACTTATTCGGAATGAAATTTTTTCTTTCAAACTCCTTGCTTGAAGTTGTTTTATGAACCACTTCGAAGAGCTTTTTCTGCTACATCAAAAATAACTTCCTAATTTGTTTTGGCTGCGATTCGGATTGAGTTTTAATACCATGTGATAGGGGCTCAGTTGACATTTTTCACAATTTATTTTTTCCATGAGAAAGTTGAGGAATTCGGCCAGTTGTATTTCCCTGTTCCTACCCATCACCTGTTCTTGACATTTCACCACTCTTTCAACTGATTGGTTAGGAAATTTTTTTTGCCTTGGTTCGAAGAAATTGTCTAAAATCACCGAGTTGTGGCGGAAAAACTAAACGTGGAAAAAGAACGACACGACTTCTTGATCAACTAAAGATTGGAAATTGTAGAAGAGGTCAGGACCAAGTACGCGACACATGACTGGTTGATTTTCCCGAAGTGAAATATAATGTTTCAACTGATTGCGGTTTAGCCAATTTTAGTCGGCTGGACCTACCTCTTGGCCAGCCTAAACGTCGGCCCCATTTCAACGAACTCAGAAACTAAACATGTTATTTTGTAGAGCAGGAACAATAGGAATAAGAGTTTTAGTCCAATGATATATGATATGCTGCAAAAACTTTTGATTTTATGGCAAAAATTTTTGCTTGAAAAAAAAAACGACACTACTTATGGAGTGACCCAATACATTAATCTAAGTCGGCATCCGCTCACAGACCACGAACAGTAATGACAGGTATGAATGGTATCAATACAAATTTGATCCGCCACGTTACTCTTTGCGAAGTCTGTTGTAGTTGCACTTGCTGCTTGCCGCTGCTGTCCTCTGTGCTGCAGTTGACCCTACGCCCCCTCGAAATAGGAAACATGGACTATTATTCTTAAAGGAATCGTCCACGGAAAATGAGTTTTTGTCTTACCCATATGTTTATGTTGTATCTGCCAAATGTGGCCTCATGCAAAATTTCACGCGAAAAAATGTGAATCTGGCTGAGATACAGCACCACAAAGTGCGGCCATAGTGGGCGGGGCCTCCGTGTAAAAGCCTCGTCCCGTCGTCCGCCGCCGTTGGGAACGGAGAGTGGAACTGTTTACGTAACCCTCTGTTCCTACAATGCGTCTCCGACCACGGCGGACGACGGGACGAGGCTTTTACACGGAGGCCCCGCCCCCCGGACCGCACTTTGTGGTGCTGTATCTCAGCCAGATTCACATTTTTTCGCGTGAAATTTTGCATGAGGCCAACATTAGGCAAATACAACATAAACATATGGGTAACACAAAAACTCATTTTCCGTGGACGATTCCTTTAAGCTTCATGCTGGAAAAAGGACCTTTCCCCCCTAAGCGAAAATATACGCTTGAAAGGGATGAGTGGCCAAATTTGTACAACTGTCTTATGATCCCTCCACCCAATGGCCCAGCCGAAAACAAAAGTTGTAGAAGACAATGTAATGAAAACCCAAACGTACCCCGTAAATCGAATGGAAATGGTCATAGTGTTTCTGAAGGCATGTTTATATATCAAATCGTAAAACTTTATGAGAATTTTGGGCATAATTTGGCGTTTTATCGCTGCCTGACGAGTTCGATGAGGAGGAGTAAGAAACATATATGTATGTTTCAACTGTGAAAAGTTTTGCATAGTTCACGTGCCATCGAAACATTACGACTCAATATATATGCTTCTTGTAGGCTTAAGATTGTATGGCTAATGGTTCCCAAAGGAATGAGTTCCCGAAGCTTTATGATTCCTGGAAAACAAATGAAGTTGTGGTCCACGATCAGTTTATTCAATAAGAAACGGTTTATTTACACGCAGCGTATCACATGATGCGGCCACTTTGAAGGCACAAGGGGGAGAGAGAGGAAGAGAGCTTCAAGAAATGCTGTTCGAAAACGAATATTTGATCTGGGAAGGTGCCATTAATAAGGAAATTAGGATTGAAAAGCGGGTGCTTTCTGTCAGTGGGAGAGAAAATCCGCCTTTCACCGTCCGGCTTGCGATGGGAGCTATGCGCGTCCCTTTCGATGAGCTGATGATGATGCTCTACGTCTTATTCTGGGCACAATCGCTTCAGGAGGCAATGGCTGGAATCGCTTCAGGGCTCAAAAGGACACCGTCCCTATCTCGCACCATTTTGTCGCGCGTCAAACGCTGCCGTGCTAGTTTCTGTCTAGATGGCACACACCCATTGGAAACGGCGATGATGTGGTTTCCAGTCGCCACCTCCCACGCATCATTGTTAACTCACAAATCAGATTTCCGAGTTGTTCTCTGTAGTAGACGATGCCACAGACTAACGTAATTGCCAGTTATTGTCACGTGTCGCGTTTCTTACTCATCCATGATAATATGAAACAAGTGAAGCAACAAACAACAACAGGTAAATAAACAATGAGAAAGAACAAGCGAAGCAGAGAAAAAGGGTGCTCATGGTAAAACAAATCCCATCACAATAAAACGCTTGAAGAGATTACAAGCTGCGCTTGGCACAATGCCAAGCGTCGTTTGCGCATTTGTGGCAATTCGACGAATTGCAAGTGTTCATCGCAAGCCAAAATGGCCCCTCACGGAGTCAGACACGATTTTTCAAGGCTCTGCGGTATTGCTCGAGTTGCTGAAAAAGAGCCTTCTAGTCAACTACTGGGGTTCTCATACCTGTCGATATGTCAAGTACGTGATTCAAAATACGTAGGAGATTTAAAGCTCATTTTCAAGCGATTTAACGACTATTGGAGGGCATTACAAAATCCGTATTCCATTGAGCAATGATTCCTCCAGGCACAGAGCCCAAAAATATGCCCACAAAAACCTCCCAACCATACGGCTGAAGTAGCGCTATCTAATTATTGGGTCGAGGTGGGTTCATGGTGGTATGGATAAGTTCCGTGGCAGCAGCAAGTCACTAGGGTTATATTCGCTGAAAATTTTCGAAGCAATCATTATATGGAAGAGATTGATCTAATCCAGGCTTGAGAAAGGCGCTAGGCGTCGAAAGCTCGCTACGAGGCTCAAGATTCTTCTGCAATATTTTCTTTCGAAAAAGGAGACGAAATCTTTCTGAGTTTTTCGAAATACAAGTTTGGAGCCTCACATTGTTTATTACACATGTATAGAAATAAGCAGATATGCAATAACTGAAGGAGATCAATGCCGAAACCATTCTTTATTGCTCACCGCTTGCATTATGTGATCGTCTGATAGCACGTAAGCATGGTGTCAATATGTGAGTTCACTGTCGACTGAGGAGTTCGCTTACGTTCCTCTTTGAATTAGGCGTTTTCTCCCACGTCCTTTTCAAGAACTCTTATTGTGGCTCAGGGTTTGCTTTATGGGTGTTGTGGCCCTTGACCGCTCTGATAAAGGCAATCGAATGTATCGGAATCATTCTTGCTCAATTTATGCACACTGCTTTTAGCCCGTGTTCTGCTGGAGGAAAAACTTACCGTTGCGCTAGTGCCCCACATTTAGGTACATTGGATCCTCATGAACTTTCCCATGCATCAGATCTCTTCATGGCTACCTCAAATTCTTTGTGGTGAAGCAACATACTCCCGAAGACTTTACTTCCAAACCATGGCCGTGCCTCCACCCCTGTCATTCTGGATCACTGTGAAGATACCTGTTCATCTGTTCACACGTTAATTCCAGTCGCACTCCTCTGGTAATTGGCAAGATGAGCACCCTCCTCCAAGTATGCTGCACCCAAACAGTGGCGTGCAGTACAAATACAAGCAATAATTTTTATAACAATAAAGTTCTCTTCTGGAGGTTTGCCGTAATGAGGCAACACACACGTGCTACAAGTAATTACTTTTTCTTCTGGTCACAAAAACTGTGCGGTAAGGCCAGCCTATTTTCTTCCTGATACCTTCTTACCTAATCCTCTGGCCCATGATAAAACTTCAAACACCAGACGCGGAACTTCTATACTACTGTGCAAGCTGCTTCTGCGTCCGCCTCTAGTTGCTGTTGTGTCAGGGTATTACACCCATCCGTCACCATATATCCTTGACACCTTATTTCTGTTGCGTCGTTCACAGTAATAGGAATTTGAATGACTATAATACACTGGGAGTGAGGCAGCACACTTAGGTCCTGGCAATGCTCATAAAGAAGCTGCTCCATGACTCCCTCAGCTTGTGAACTGGGTCAAAGTTCAGCGGCTAGACCCCTCCGATGTCATGCGTGTACTTCATTTTTCAAGCCAGACTGATTGCTGTTATACCAAATTGTGGTCAGTAGATAGGAACAGTATCTAATCGATTCTGTACATTACTATCTTGTCGAGAAAACCATATTCATGACTCTTTTTTTCCTTTTCTTTCTGTAGCCCAACTTGTTATTCTTGTTCAGACCACAGTAGTACAGTTAGCGAACGAAAGGGCAAGGATTTTGGTCAAACGCACACGAACACACTGCAACGATGCACAAACATTTTCCAAAATGGAACTTGAGAGGAGTTGAGTAAATGAAGCCTCCCACCGGCTAATGTGGGGATATAGCCACGTACATATATGCGATAATCATACTTTGTCTCAGGTAGCACTGATTTTCAACCTAGAGGAGTGGAAGACTGCCCAAGTAGAACAGCCTTGCGCGCCGTCACTGGTGGGGGAGGCCGTCCGATAGGAGGTGGGTAGAGGGGGTCGTGCCAGGTTTGTATTTCTCTTCACTTTTCCTCGACGCCAGGCTTGACCCAGATGCGTGGTAGTACAACAGTAGACGAGGAGCAGTGTGAAATTGTCAAAAATGCAAGAATATGACCTCGATCAAAGACGCTCTCTTGCGCCCTTCTTTCACTGCAGGGATGATGCAGACGTTCGCTAGACACCTTGACCGAAGGTACGCTGATTGGCAGCCCCCGAGGGCGAACCCGTCCCATTACCTCCGAACACATCATTCGCTGCGTACATATGACACACAACACGGATCCTGGTGACCGATCGACAGGTAAAAGATGCAGCTACAAGCAGGATATTGTGTTCGTGGCGAATTGAGTGCAGTGCGAAACCACAAGTTTTGCCCTTAACCCAGCACTTTGTAAAAAATTTTCCAAGTGTAGGGTAGCCTCAGTGCCATCGGTCGATAGTTATCAAAGCTGTCGGTTTTGTGCTTCCAATTATTAGAGTCATGTCACGCGCGAGGTACATTACGCAGCTGTTTGATTCTATCGGAGTTTTATTACAAATTCACCTTTGCAACACTCGAAAAATAATCTTTATCGACGAGTTAAAAGAAGCACTTTTCACATACGAAGCATCTTACTATTTCGTTACAGGGATAAACGTTCCAACTTTCGTTATAAGGTGGATCAGTGCGAATCTGAAATAGTTCTGGTGAACGCTATCGCATAGTACTCGCTAGCGTATCTGGGGGATCTGCATGGGACAGAGTTTTTACTCCGTGAATGAGACTTAGCAAGCGATCCACTGCGTGCAAGATTTGAACATTTTGGAGACATTCGAGGGGATGGGGCGACAGGAAAGGAGAACGTTCTTGAAGGCATCGCCTTCTGTAAATGAACATTCCAGTGCAGACGAGATAAATGGGTTCGCTTTTGGGATGTTATGGCGAATCTCGCGTGCATCCCCTCGATCTGCACGCTTCAGTGCTCGAACTGCCTGCTGAAAAACCGACGCCACTATTTCATGTCGCGTAGGGCGAATTTCATTTCATTCATTATGATGTTAAGACGTACATACGAAGTCAAAAGGGGTATTCGATAGCGGATTTCGGGTCAAAAGGAGAGCCGTTGTGGTCTCTGTTCGCATCTCGCAGCATTGCAAACTGCAAACATCACCTACCCAAATAGTTCGCCGTGGGAAATGTCATATGTTGCCTCGTAGGATGTATTTCATTCATTCATGCTTATGTGAAAGAAGTAATACTACTGGCAGCAATAAACAAGTGAAACAATGAAAGCAATGAAAGGAAGAATAAGCGAGATAGAGAGAAAGAATGATGTCTTTGATCGAGAAATCTCATAAATTCACACGCGGGGTGATGGTAAAGCATCGGTGTGCAACTGCCGCAAACAAGCGAACTGTAAGTGGTTACCGTAGGCCAAAATTGCCCTCCTCCCAGTGTCTTTAATGTCTGTCTTTAAGATAAGCTTCAAGGATACCGTTACGTGTAAATTTGGCCGATTCTGGCACACAAATTCAAGAAGTTAAGAAAGCCAGTAGTGTAAATATTAAGGGGGTTGAAGGACCAGAAACCCGAGGAATAGGACCTTATTGCCACTTGACTTTATGGAGGAGGCTTCGTCATCCGTTCTTCATCACTTATGGCGGTCATGCAGGCAGGACCAGCTAAACCAGTGCTGCTATCGTTGTGCCCTTCTTCCTGGCTTTTCCGTATTCATCAGACTCAAACCTAGTGGAACGAGGTCCCGATAAAGATCAGATGGCTAACCAATCCATGACATTACAGGCATATCTCTGCGCGGATTTCTCCTCTCAAATTTGAGAAAGGTCTTGGAATGGCCATTCGTTCAGTTTGAATCTTCGAGAACTATAGCATCTGAGAAAAGGGGCTTATGTGCCGACAATAGGAGGCTGTGAATACTATTGCTCTGTATATGTATGTTCTATGTATGCTAATCTGCGCATAGCTGTTGGTGTTAAATATTAGGTTGAGGAATAAGTTCCCGCGGGGTCTTTTTGTTCTCTGTTTTTCACACTGTTTCCTCCTTCTTTCGACAAAGCTTATATATGTTCTCAACAGAGCTTTCTCTGCTCCACACAGCGCTGCTTTTTGTTTTTCGATTCCTTCGATTGCCCTCCATTCACGAGGTTTTGAAATGAAGTAAGCAGAAGCAAAAATTCGCACTCTCGACACTTCCTCTTTCTCGTCTGCCATCGAAATCATAAAATTTATGCGTATGAATTTTCAATAGAGCTTTTTCAGCTTTACAGAATGGTACTACCTTTTATCCAAATCGCTCAACTCTTTGCTGTTTTTAAGACTCAAGAATGCAGCACTCTTCTCTTCCTCGTCTACAATTAAGATTGAAGAAAATATTTATATATGTAATCGATAGAGCTTTTTCGCTCTACAAGATGATGCTACTAGGGAGTACGTTTGAACACTTTCACAGCTTGATATTCCTGAGGCTTAGAAATGGGGTACTCAGTGGAAGCCCACCTCCACTCAGAGATGTATTTCCCTCATTTAGTTTCCTCTCACGTGGAAAGGGTTGCTTCTTTGGCCCCCGATGCGCCAAAAGTGCAGATTTTTCCCTACAAGTTACTCCATTTCTATACCTTGAAAATAACAAACAATCAAAGGATAAAAAACAAATAAAACGTTTTGTAGAGCTATCGAAAACATATGCATATACACTTTTTAACCTCGATGGCAGACGAAGAAGAGTAACTGCTGGAAGTGCGAATCTTTGCCTTCATTTCTGAACCTCAGAGATAATGAGCAATCCAAGAAATCGAAAAACAAGTAGCACGTTTTGTAGAGAAGAAAAAGCTCTATCGAACACATATGTACATAAACTCCGTCGAAGGGGGGGGGGGGGTGAAAAGAACGTTGGAAACACAGAGAATAAAAGAACGGCGGGAACTTATTTCTCAACCCAATAGTTTCGAAAAAATTCACTGAAAATTCTTGGAAACCCTACAGATACCCTCTGAAGGTGACAGGCTCTAAAGCCACCAATATGGTCCCTACTCTATGAGTCAAACCAGAATAGCGAACAAAAAACACCTGTAGACAATCCTCTTTTCCTCCTTTATTGTCTGGTTCACCCGAATCCCAGCTCGTATAGCTCCATCGCGATCCATCTGTCCACTTCCACGAGCCACCCTCCCTTCTGCCCCCGATCCAAGATTGGCTAGTGGGGCCATAAAATTTTGTAATGCCGAAACTTGTCCTTATTACATCTGTAAAGAAAATTGTGATGAAACAAAAATTAATAAAATTATAGCTACGCTATCAATCAGTACGGCTGCCATATTTTGACAGTCTTGATGTGTTCGAAGAATCTGCCATCGTATATCAGGAGAGCCCGCAAGATCGGAGTTGGATTGGTCCTTAGTCTGCCTCTGCTCAATATCCCCGTCGTCTCAATAACCCGTCCAGTAGCCTTTCCATTAACTTCAATATCCGCAGGTGTATTCGTAATAAACTCGAAGGCTATCCCTATACTGTTATTCAACTGCACTAACTTCAGTAACTATTCACCCGCGTGGCAAAGAAGGCGTGTAAGAAAGGAACCACCACTGTCGTATCACCATCCCTAGTAGGGATACACCCTCGCAGACAATCAAAATCGTAGGACCTCGCGAAGGAATAGGGAAAGCCGTGGCCTATGTCAAGTCTGTCTCTGAAAGAGAGTCGAAATTGGCTTCTGAGCACATTGCTTGCCCTCGCATATTTTATCCTTTCATTCGTGGACCATTTAATGAGACTTACGACAGCCTCACCCAAGAAACAGGTGCCAATATCAATATTCCACCGAGTCAAGCTAACAATGAGGTGATTGTCATTACTGGAGAAAAGGAACGTGTGCATAAGGCTGCAGCAGTGATTCCTGTAATTGTTGCAGACAAGCAGGCTACGGTGAAGTCTGTAAAATGCGCAGTTGCGGGCGTCCAATATTGCTTTATTATTGGACAATAGCGATGGGGTCTGCACACTATTATAAATGAAACAGGAGTTTCCGTTGAGGTCCTTAATGAGGATGAAAACTCTGACACAATTACTCTTAGAGGAGATCCTAGCAGTTGTTCATAGAAGAACGAGTTCTGTAATCACCCAGCAGCTACCGGCACCAACTTGACTTCACAAGCACCTCATCGGTCCAAAGGGTGTAATCTTCAGAGTCTGGTCCCTAACCGCGGTAAGGTCCAAATCGATTTGAAGATTCTGGAAACATTTTCCTCGTCCAGAAGAAGTCAAGGCTGCTTTTAAGGTCCTCTCGGCAGAGGTTGCACGTCTCGAAAAAGAGATGGCCATTGGAAAAGTGAAGGTGCACCCAACCTTGCACAAGCATGTTATCGGTAGAGGTGGTGCCCTGATTTCCAAGAGCAGCGACAAGACGGGTGTGCAGATTCCCATTCCCAACAAACAGACTAACTCGGTTGAAATCGTCGTTGAGGGCAAAAAGGAAGGTGTGAAGAGGGCTGTGAAAGAGATTCGCGCAATCTTTAGAAAATTGAGAACGAAAAATCCAAAGATATCATCATAGAGCAGCGACTACACAGATTAATTATCGGAACGAAAGGCGAGAATATCGGAAAGATTCGCGAGGCTCATCCCAACGTTGTCCTTTCTTTCTCCGTTGTGAACAAAAAGTCTGATGTGATCAATACTCGCGGTGATAAGGCTAAGGTTGATAAGCTTTATAAACAGCTACAATCGATTGCAAGGGAATTGATTGAAAGCAACTGGCGCTACCATCAGAAAATTCGCGAGGAAACCCAAACTCGCATCGACTTGCCGGAGGGCGATTCTGGTGAGGAGCGCATCACTGTTACTGGTAAGAAAGCGAATGAGGCTATTGATCAACTGAACAAGATTCAGAACGAGCTTGCAAACATTGAAACAGTCAAGGTTGATTTCCCGGTGAAAGTACAGGCTCGTCTTCTCGATAATGGTAGCCGTCTTATCTCCGATATTGAAGAAGAATGTAGTGGGGTTCACATCAAATTCCCGGCCGATGCACCAGTTGTGGTCCCTTTCTTACACGCCTTCTTTGCCACACGGGTGAATAGTTACTTAGGTTAGTGCAGTTGAATAACAGTATAGGGATAACCTCTGAGTTTATTACGAATACACCTGCTGATATTGAAGTTATTGGAAAGACCTATCGGATGGGTTATTGAGACGACGGGGACATTGAGCAGAGGCAGACTGAAGACCAATCCAACTCCGATCTTGCGGGCTCTCCTTATATACGGTGGCAGATTCTTCGAACACACCAAGATTGTCAACATATAGCAGCCGTACTGACTGATAGCGTAGCTAAAAAAATAGCTGTGAATTAAGACACTAGAAAAAGGCGAGTTATCGTTCACTCCCTATTATTTTCTACTCTGTTTTGAAAGATTACCTCGAGCAATCGGAGTGCAGGCTAAAGGTATGTTATATACATAAAACGAAAAATTTCTTGATCGATTCGAAAAGGACTATCGTCAAGCTCATCGATTCTTTGTATGTGTGGTGTTGTCTTGCGATTCACTAATATGTAATAGCAAGCTTGCTTTTGCGAGAGTGGTATCACCTACTGTTTAGACAGCTTCCGATGACATGCTTGGTGTTTCCGGTATTTCTATGGTTTACATCCCTTAGCCTAATTTATTGACCGCTTGATTTCCCTAACGAATGCACACTTCCCTATATGCAAACCAGTCGAAAAAAGTTCGAAGAAACTTCGAACGCTCCACTTCAATTGTCGCAACTTCCCTCGAACATCACGTTGAGCGCCCGTCTCCGATCTACTAGGATGCCGCTTTCTAACAGCTACTTGAAACCATATCTCGAAAAAGCATGAATAGAAAGTCAGTCGAGGTTTTTCTTCCGTTGATGTGACGGACCTTCGAACGATTCTTTTGAAAAAAGATCCATTGTGCTTGGAAGGCCTTCAGTACACATCCTTGTTCTAGAGAGACTGACGACAGGGCCACTAGTCTTGGCCGTATTTGCTGCAAGGTTCGTGATACATAGACATTTCATTCACCTTCTTAGCAAATACAAACGCTTTTCTGGTTCATATAGTGACCCTCTGGCACCAGTTTAAGAGCTTGCACTCGTCGTAAGATATGAAAGAAGCCCATATCAGCTACGTTTTCATATTCGCGTTTCAGAGAGCGCCTTTCGCGGCTAATCGGTAAATGTCGGAGGTCTCTTTGTATGTGATTTCGGTGTCCGCAGACCAACGGAGGGCGAAAAGCGTTGGCCGCCCCAGTGTGGGAGGGGCCATGCATTTTTCGATAATCTATCAGAATAACAGATCACTAGTCCGCGGTCGTCCTGGAATTGTAAATTGTGAACAAGGTATTTCGTCTCGCACCAGTGCATTGGTTATGCGCTTTTGATTACAGAACTTGACACCTCGTCCACAGTCCAATTCCAAGAAGACCAAGGAAACTTCCTCTGGCTTTGTTCATCTTTTGCGATGTCCTCACGCTCTCCTCTACAATATACTCTTGAGCACTTATCTTAGGTTTAATTCAACATTAGTTTCTGAATTAAAAATTAGTTTTAGGCTTGAACTCACCTAGTCGGGTTCACATCTCCTCTTTACACTTTGGACCCTCAGCCAACGAAATTCTATTGATCACTATCTACCTTCACGTTTACGACCCTCTCTCAATGGATCAAATATGGAGGAATCCTCGGCGGAGGCTTGAAGCTGCCCATGACGGTTCTCAGCTATGAGCAAGTAACACCTTTTTCTGCGTTGAAGTCGACCGTTTTCTCAGATCTTTGTGTGAAAAATATTCTATATGCAACCGTGTGGTTCACTCGAAAGATGGCGCAGTCACGTGCCTTTCGTAGCAACTTTTATGGTCTAATACAAACTGAGCTGACGTAAGAAGGGGCAAAGGAGCTTGACATCAAGCAACACCGTGTGCAGAAAGTTAATTGGAAGTCGCACATGTTGCTTCATGAGTGAATAGCAAATATATTTTGTATACGAGTAGTTAGCAAATAAATTTTATAGAAAGATTCATATGGTTCCAGTAATCAGTTGTCAATACGCAGTCTCTCTTCACTAGCATATGACGATTTCACTTGTCCTTTAATGCGTTTGCGAGCCACATGTTATCTGTAGTATGGCCTCAGCTGAGTCTTCATTCTTTGATGGAAAGTAGAAGATCATCTCATTGCCTAGCTTTGATAAGCATTGCATCAGTTCGAGCTTAAGAGCTGAATAAAAGGAGGTGACATGCATGTGCAGCGTCTGCAACTTCACTCTTCTGAGCTGTTGGTTTCTGTGATCACTCGCGTCTTCTGATGTGCCTCGAATGCTTGGGCGTTGTTAATAAGTGTTCATACCAACAGCGTAATTCAAGCGTCGTCGAAAAGACGATGGGACCAATAAAAATAGTGCAAAGCTTTAAACACAACATCCACCATCTTTCCGCAGGAAGTAGTCCGAAATGACTACTTCCATGGATCAGCCGATGTCTCGTCAAATCGTAGCGGGGCCAAAATTACTCACAACAAGAACCTCTGACGACCAACGGGAGGATAGGAACTTTTGATTGTGAGCTTGTGAGCCGCGAAGGATCAGCTTTGTTGAAGGAACCATCGAAATTAGTTAGAGTGCAGACTGAGAGCAAACTTCACTCGTGGCTACTGCTTTGCATTTAATTTGATCTATATTTTATGGGCTGATCATGCTATGAATTCGCTGGTTTTTCGATAGGCTTTTGTTTTGTGATTTCTCACTTTTACACAGTTTACAACAGACAGCTTATGGAAAGATTTCGTCGGCGCTTGGAAGGATCAGCGCTTCATAGTTTGGGCGGATTTAATAAAAACGGATGTGGGACAGCACAGCTTCTCGAGATGGTTTCAAAAAATACTTACCACGAACAAATGCATTCTCCTCCGCACTCGTTATGGACGCTAAATGCGCACCTTCTTTGTTGCAAAGCTTTTCTGCCTCTTTCCATGGTTGTTCGTTTCGAAATGCCTGAGTAATGGATGTTGAGCACTAGACATCATTGCAAATGAAGCGATTTGAAGTACATAGAGTATTCATTAGCCATACCTAATTTCGCTTTTTGAATATCGCTAACTTTGAAACTGGTAAATGTCCTGGGTCGTTCACTGCTTTTTGAATCTTGCAATAGGGGCAGCTACCTTTATCAGATCATATAAATTTTTTTAGCTTTTGGCATGTTTTATGAAATGGTATAAACGGCTGGCTGCATCGCTAATCTATCTAAAGGTAGTACCAGTTTATTCATAAAGGCACACTCGAGGATTGCAGCCCGTCATGACTAAGATAATGCAGCTTCTTCTGCGGGCAGATGCATAGTTCGACTCGGAACCACATGAGCACTTCCATTAATGAGGCGTAAGTAAGAGTTTCTGGAGCATGCAGAGCCAAAGAAGCCAGCACGACGTCACCGTGAAGCGCTGGCATGCCCAATCTGAATTATTGCTGGCAGTGACGAAGGCAACTGTGGCAACAACATGGGAACACACCCAATTTTCAGCAAGAGTTTTCATTCTTCACGAGGGATCAGATAAACGTTGTACTGCACGCGTTAAGGAAGAACGGAATCGTGATTCCGAAGTATGGTATTCCCACCACTCGTGCGTTAGAAAGGAGCTGTTTCTGAACGGTTGTGATGTAAAACAGTGTTGTAATTTAGGCTTCAGGCAAGTTTTGTTCAACTGTTGCACCATGATCAGGTTTTAGAACATTTCCAAACTCGAAGGTGCACGCAGCGAGAGTTGCGGTCACTATTTCACCTTTCATGCCCATTGCATTTTTCTTGATCCGGAGAACCATTGCAGAAAGCATTTTCACGAGCTTCATCAATGCGTAGATTCAACTCCATCCACTGGTGAACAGGGGAAGATTACCTCCTTTTCAGGACAGATCTCAGTCAGGTCTCAGTCACAAGAGACTCTCTAGAAATTAAAATATTAGTTTGTCGGGACAGTTTTTTCGTTCCTTGAAGCGAGTCATTTCATCACTTCATTACAAAACACAGAGCAACTAAGAAACAAGGTGAACCATCTTGTTCTACCAATGTTCGCAACCTTTTAGGCAAGTTTGCTATGCCATCCGCATAGAACGGATCAGGCTTTCATTTAAAGAAGATGAACAACCACCGTTCCATGTCATCTTCATTATCGAAGATTTTTCCTTGAATGGCGCTAGATGGGTAAAGGAAAAGTTGATAATCCGATGGAGCAAATCAGGGTTATCAGATGGACGGGGCAGCGCTTTCCATTCAAGCGCGAGAATTTTTTGGCAGGTCACTTTTTGAATATGTGGGCGAGCATTATCGTGCAAGAAACGCATCGTGTCATGGTTCCGACGTTTCTCTGTGATTTTCGCGACCAATCTATCCAGCTCCTCACAGTGTAGGTCTGCTGTTAGTATAGTGTTGCGAGCCAGTACTCGCAATCGTTCGCTGTCGACTTCCGATGGGCGTCCAGATCGGTCAGAATCTTTGACACTGTGGTTGCCTTCTCAAAGACATTTGAACCAAAGTTGTGCCACAAGTTCAGACATTGAACCCTCCTCAAATGCAGCAATTATACGACGACTGTATTCGGTTGCTGAGAAGCCATATTTGAAATCATACAGTAGAAGTCTTCGGAGTACTCTTTGATTTATTTATTTCGCCGAAAAAGGTTATCCGGGATATGAAAGACAATGATACCTATAGATGCGTGTGAACTTGTACTAAATGTATATGTACGGAAGAAATTGCTAGAAAGCAGTTTGGCGGGAAAAAACTTTTTTAAAAAACGAAAGAACTTTCCCGACAGCTAATAGCTTGGGTAAAGGAACTATTTTGCCTATCATATAGGGGTGACCTTTTGCCTGACAACGTCACGGTTTCAAGCGTGACCTTTTGCCTGACAACGTCACGGTTTCAAGCATGCTGAGAAGTTATCACGAGGACACTGCTTCGAAACTACAATGTTGAAAAGGCCACAGCGAATCTCATGCCCTCTGAATTCATCATTAATGTGCAGTCACTACAAACAGGCATCTACTATTTTTGTTTAGTCTACAATAATGGGTTTGTTCCGAGATAGCTGCATCCAAAATTGGTGCACGTGAAGAGCGAGAATTTTCGTAGCTACCAAATAGTTAATTGTTTCCACTAGTATCCACAGGAAAATTGAAGAACTGTAGCCCTTCGTCCGCGTTATTCAGCCAGTAGATGGTTATTCTGCCATCTTGGAACGATACCGTAAATGTTTTCAATATATACACAGCATTAATACTGGCTCGTAGATTACTGTATTGCTAATGAAATTTTCCAATGTAGACTCTCACAAGTTGGCATACAAAGTTTTATGCCCCGGAACGAAAAGGGAGGGAACGTTAATCAACTTCATCAGAGAATTGCTACAGGACTCTATCAAATACTGTAATTTGAACAACAGGTTTAGGCCACGAAGAAACTCATACGACAAGGGAGGAAGGTTAATTCTGCAGAAAATTCTCGATCGGTTTAATGGAGCAGCCTATTCATCGATTTCCTCGAAGTTCCTAGCTATTGCATCGCGCTTGGATTTGCTACTTTTCCATTTACTCAGCTAGGGCTTGTTCAATGAAGTGGTTTTAGATCATTAAGAAAGCGACAAATTTTTTGTACTATCTTCCTTACCACTTCCCGCTTGGAAAAGATAACTTTAAAGCACAGTAATATGCTGTCACCTTGTAAGCTCGTCCGTATTTGCCAAAAACTGCCCAGCCGCCTTGATATGTCATATTGAAAGACGTTGTGCAAGAGTAGTAGGCGGTACCGGGCTTCATCTGGCATGAGGTTTCAAAACCAGGAAGACTATCAGAAGTAAGCAAATGCACTGTGGAGAGTGCAGTCACCAAAAAGCGGATTGCCATTTCCACCTGGAATATTGACTAAGTCTATCGTAGAAATAAAAAGAAACAGTCTAAGTCCATCGTAGAAATAACAAATCAAAGATATGTAGCAGAGTGAAAAGACCGGTCGAACCATTCTTTGAAGGCGCCACACGTTCTACTTTCTTTTGAAATGATAACGGTAATTGAATGTAATCGCGGTAATACACAGTGACTTTCAAGGAAAACTAGTTCGGTTCTAATCCACAGGCAGAACCTCTCATGGTCACACATTGATTTATTTTAGTGCACTAGGCAATTATATGCAATTCCACAGTAAGAGGTAAAGTATGAGATGCAAGATAAAATTTTGACGCTGATTGGTCCTTTTCAAGGATGAGCCACGCGTTCTAGCTGTCGCGGATCGCCGCGACGATGGCTTCGGGGGCACCGCGCTCCCCGGTCCGTCCGCGCTGCGGCGCCGCTTGTCGCGTCAAGCGACATGCGGTTGCCCCGCCCTCTGTGGTCGAAGCCGGTATATGAGACCGGCTGCCGACTGCCAGTCGGTTTTCACCGGGCAACGCCATGATGCTGCTCGGTATCTGGGGTGCGTGCACCTTGGCTGCTGTCGTAGTGGAGCGCTGGCACAGAGTTGACCGGTGTCTACCCCTGCTCCCCGACTGGGAGCAGCCGTGGTTGGATTCCCATGGGAGACACCGTCAGCCATAAGGCTACGTGATATCAGCCGGATGGGGCTCTAATACGTCAGCCGACTGTCGGGAGTCGCCCTAGCGGAGGTGACTTCGGGAGTCAGGTATGATATGGTATATTGTCGTTATTGCGTGATAAATGTGTGTCGTATATTTCTGTTATGTAATTTACATGTTATTCATGTGTTATATATCCAAGCCCATTTTGCACAACATGCCATGAATCGCCCACACTACTGCGCGCTATTCATGGTGATGCTGTGCAAAATGGGTTTGATCGGCACGACCACAGTTGTGTATGGAGTTGAGTGGAAATTTCCTTTCCTCTGCTTTCAGCTGAGTATTCATCTGGATAGAAAAAGAGAAGATGGTGATGAAAAAGCATTTCGGTGTTATTATACTTCAGTCGCTTTGCATCGAACCCGTCATCGACACGATCGCGCGCAGTGGTGTGCGCGAGCCAACTGGTTTAAGTCATCATTGGGAGTTTGAATAGTTTAGACATCGATAGTTTTGCATTCGATTGCATCGACTGGTAACAAATTGTTCACTTGCTGAGCATCTAATTCCAAACTTCAATGGTAGATCCATATCCCGATTATCGACGTTTATCGTTTTCGTGAACATGTTTCTCTATTTGGAATTTCACACAGTCTAGCGTCGATACCCAGTGTTGCCGGTACCGAGTGAAACGCTTGCTTTGCTATCACAAATATAGGTGTATCATGATTATCAATATAGATCGTAGTACCGAAAGAAATGCACCATTTTTTGGAACGCTAGAATTCAGCGGTCGATAAATCGGTCAGTGATATTAGAACATAAACAAAATATGTTCAGTCAATGACACTGAGCATCAGATGTCTTTGCTAAAGCGATCGTATAGTAGTATCGAGCGATGTGAAGGATTTCATCCTCTCCGATTTCTAACGGTTCTTATCAGCCACCGTAAGCCGTTATCACTGAGGCCCCTGTACCCAACAGTACTACTGAGGTCCCGCACCTCACAATACCTGCGAATGTTAACATTCCACTGTTAGCCGCAAAAGCGTACCGGCCTTGATGACATTTTCCTTCTCACGCTCCTGATCGAATCTTATCAACCATTATCAGTTTGGATCACCCGCTATTAATGTCCCCGTCCCACTCTGCTAAACACTCATGAGTGTCAGCGCTCTTGGATCAACGCGAAAGGCGAAACGAATCTTACCATTTGCTTTCTCATGCTCCTTATCAAATCTTAACAACCATTTTCAGTTTGGTTCAGCCACCATCAATGTCCCCGTCCCATTCCGCACAACACTTGTGAATATGAACGCTCTAGGACCTATGCGAAAAGCAAAACGGATTTGGCGACCCTAGCCTTTTTACGCCCCTTATCGAATCTTATCAACCGTTATCAAGCTGGATCACCCACCAAATGTACCGTCCCATTCCGCAAAATATTACCATTACAGAATATCCAGAAGACCAGATAACCCACTGGGATAATCTGTGGTGATGAATACTGTTCAACCCAGTTGAGCAACCACGGACAATCAGTCAAGAATTTCTCAAGAGGAGCGAGATGAATGTCATGTAAATTTGAAAGTCGCTACCGGTGCAGAGGAATTTTGAGGAATACAACAAAAAGCTCAAGAAGCCGTAGACAAGAAAATTCGGGATGACTCTATTCGACCATAGAACGCAGAGAAGACGGCTACTATATTCGTCTCCCGTGGAAGAAGCACCACTTAGTACAACTGAACAATAAAGCATTGGCATACAAGTGCCTCAATAACGTATGAACGTATCTCAAAAATTACGAGTAACTGCCAGATCAATACCATAACACCTTCCATCAATTAGTCAAGAACAGCTAGGAGAGGCGGTGGGAGCAACAGAAGCTTAAACACCACTTCGAGGCAACGGCCGTACTAGCCATTGCCGACAAGAGGATCGACAAACTGAAAAAAATCATGGACGAAATAAAATATGAGGTAGCTGAAGCCGAAAAGTGCGGAAAGAAGAGAAAAAGGCACGCCGTAGAAAGAAGGTCCTCTCCTTCGGGATCCAGACTCACCCGCAGAACCCCAGGGATGTGGCGATTCAAGGACAAGCAGAGTCATGGCAGATCCTCCGCCAAAGGCGAATCTACAATGAAGATTCGGAAGAAATATCGGCAAAAGTCAAGGTCATTTCTGGCGGAGAATATCTGATACAGCTGATCCATGAATGTGTCGATAGGAAGGACGAACAAGAGGAAGAACACGAGAAGGAGATACCGAAGACTTACAAGAAAACAAAGATGCACGTGCTGAAGCAAGAGCAGCAACACAGCAGCAACACTTCAAGAGAGACATAACAATTTAGTAAAGACTCAAAAACTTTTCCTGCCCTGTACCACCGCCAATATTTCACGACATGACGTCGTAACCGGTTCCGCCTATTCTTCTGTGAGTTACTTGGCCTACGTTAGCGTGAATGCTTCAGCATACCTTGAGATGGATCAAAGAGATTATCTTTGACCCTCTTCTTGAGCTCATGATGGATTCCCATCACAAGGGGCGTAGCTAAGGATTTCCATCACAAGGCGCGTAGCTAAAATTCGCAGAGCTATGGACACATTCTAATTAAAATTTCTCAGATACAATTTTCAGTTCAACGCTGCCGAATCCTAACATGAGAGATACCAAAATGATCATGGGTTCATGTTCTCCTCGAATACGAGGGTATATTCACTTTTGCCTCGAAAGTCACAATCGAAGTGGACAGTTTACGACTCCGTAGCGTCGAAGAGAATCGCCCGCAGTACTTTGAGGCAAAATTTGCGAAAATCTCGAAAATTGTGTCGAAGGAGAAAAGAAAAAAGAAGGTTTGACACCCACATTCTCCTTGAGCAGGGCTTCCTACTGGTACCTTTTTCAAATTTATGGAAAATTTCGAAGTTATTGCAAAAAGACGGAAAAATCATGGGGTTTCCGTTTATTGGTCGATTGGCCATGAAATATTGGGTTGGGGAATAAGTTCCCGCGGTTTTTTTAACCCCGTTTTTCACATTGTTTCCTTCATTTTTCGGTGAAGCTTATATACGCCTTCGATAGAGATTTTTTGATCTACAAAATGCCACTATCTGTTTTTCGATTACTTTGACTACCTAATATTTATGAGGTTTGGAAACGAAGTAAGCTGAAGGCAAAAATTGAGAGATGCTCTTTCATGTGGAAGGGATATCAATTTCAGCCTGAGCCTAGGGAGGGAAAGGAGCTTCGACGTTGACGCAAAGTTGCGTCTCCCCCCCCCCCCGACTTTATTTGACCCACCGTTTTTCTTTCGTTCATAAAATTCATGGATGTCATTCTGTCCGTTTCTCTTTCGTTCATCAATCTTTTGTTTTTTCCCATCCCATTCCATTCTCTTTCCTTGTGCAAAAGAAAATGGGATGGGATCTCTTCCCCTGGGGTGGGAGAGAAAGGGAGGAGGGGAGGGCATTTAGTTCTCCACCTTTCGATCAAAAAAAGTTCTTTTGGGGTGGGAAGGAGGGAGGGAAAGCGTTCTCTTCGCCACGCGAAGCTGTTTTTGATAAAAACTGTGTGAACTTCAAAAAAACCTTTAATGATAAGCAACAGATTGTAGCAAATTGAAAACTAGCAATAACCGACGTAAAGGAGGGGGGTCTTATTGAGACCCCCTTCTGGGGAGGGGTCATATTTTTTGAAAACTTTCCTCATCTGGACGCTTGACCCTGCTTGCGGAATCCAGAATAGATGAGCTTGCGCTCTAGATTTGGAGGTAGTTTAGGTATGAGCTTCATAGGAAGCGAAGAATTCATCAGTGACGATAAAATCTGCCAAATGCAAGGGTCTGTGTACCTAATAATAGTGAAGGATGTAGACAAAAATAGTTGGGATAGTTCATAATTCAGCGCTTTAACCCACTCAAGTTGATCCTGGAACGTGCCTTCAAGTGGTGAGGCTGATGGGAATAGTGCCCAATTTCCGCAAGACAATATACAATGGTCTCATGGTGGATTCCGAAGAAATTCGACGATGATGATATTCTCCTTACAGGGATTGAACATTATCAAATAGATGACTGATAGACGACATTCATAGGTGTTATGAGTCTTGAGACAGGAACATTATGGTGGGTGACCCTCATCGAAAACGGTTGATAGGATTTGACAAGGTAAATAGATGACTGATAGACGATATTTATAGGTGTTATGAGTCTTGAGACAGGGACATTATGGTGGATGACCCGCATTGAAAACGGTTGATAGATTTGATAGCGAGCGTAAAAAGGTCGGAGTCGTCGAATCTGTTTCGCTTTTCGCATTGATCCTGGAGCGCTAGCACTCATAGGTGTTAAGCAGGGTGGGACAGGAACTTTTAGTGTGAGTGATCTGAAGTGATAACGGTTGATAAGATTTGATATGGAGTATTAGGAAACAAACGTCGTCAAATTTGTTTCGCCTTTCGCGTTGATCCAAAAGCGCTGACATTCATAGGCACTTAGCAGCGTGTGCCAAGGACATTAATGGTGAGTAATCTAAATCGATAATGATCGATAAGATTTGATAATGAGCATGGGAAGGCGAATGCCCTCAAATTCCTTTTTCCTTTAGCATTGATCGAAGAGCGCTGACACTCATAAGTGTTTAGCAGGGTGGACCAGGGACATTAAAAATGGGTGACCCGCATTGATAACGTTTGATGAGATACGATAAGGAGCGTGAAATGGCTGGATTTATTGAGTCCGTTTCGATTTTTGCAAATCCTGGTGCGCCTAAAGCCGTAGGTGTTTAGCAGGGTGGGCCAGGAACTTCAATGGTGGGTGGTCCAAATTGATATGGTTGATAAGATTTGATAATGATTATGAGAAGACAAGTGTCGTCAAATTCGTTTCGCCTTGTTTTTCTTCCGCCAGCGCGGCCTTGTTCATTTCACTTCTTCGAGAAATACGAGCCTTCATCGGAAATGAGAGCAGCTCCTTCTCTGAGCTTTTGATTAATAGCTGTACAATTTAAGCAAAAAAAATAAAGTTAACACCTTGTTGGAAACTGTGCCTATTAGAGTTCTACAGAATCACGCTTTTTAAAACGCTTTCACAGCTGCAAGTTGCTGATTGTCATTAGAGCGCCGATGACGTTCTTATTCATCATTGCAACGAGAGTGGGCCAAAACTATTGAATCGGGTCAGGATCGCTGGAGTCCGCCACCGTCCCGCACCCTCGCACGCGATCAGCTCATAACGGAAGCAGCAGAGCATCTGACGCGCGCGTTAACAAAGTTCACGTGGCGCGGTTACTCATTTTTGATGGTCCTGCCCTGCATCCCGCACGCTACATGAAGTGACCACATCATTGTCGCGATAGAAAGATGATATAAAAAGGCGCAGCACTCCACGATAAAGTGTGAGTTATTGTGAGTACCACAGATCGTAGAGGTCCTGATTTACTCTTCAGTGAAGAAAAATGAAGTAAAACCCCCCACGAATGTCAAAAATAAAGATTCTGATCACACTCCTCGTACGAGTATTGGAGCCTAGAAACAAGTTTTGGCTCGATAATATCGCGCAAAGTCCCACCATATCACCTGTTTCTCCTTGACGAATTTGTCTTCGCTATTCAAATCGCTGTCTTGTCCTCTCTACCTCTTCTCTACCTCTTCGCTCCCCTTTCTACGCAGCCACGTTGGAAATTTGCTCCTCTTGCGTAGCTTGGTTGTGTTCAAGCTGGCTGAATGCTGTGAGGGTGCACCGTGAAGCCGCAAAAAGGGTGCAGCCTAGGAGTTATCCAAGGACCTACTCGTCCCAATGAACTAAACCACTAGCTTGATTATGGCTTAGTGCGCCTTTAAAGGAATCGTCCACGGAAAATGCGTTTTTGTGTTACCCATACGTTTATGTTGTTTTTGCCTAATGTGGGCCTCATGCAAAATTTCACGCGAAAAAATGTGAATCTGGCTGAGATACGGCACCACAAAGTGCGGTCCCAGTGGGCGGGGCCTAAGAGTAAAAGCCTCGTCCCGTAGTCCGCCGCCGTTGGGAACGAAGAGTGGAACTGTTTACGAAACTTTCTGCTCCTACAATGCGTCTCCGACCACTGCGGAGGACGGAACGAGGCTTTTCTCTTTGGCCCCTTCCACTGGCACCGCACTTTGTGGTGCTGTATCTCAGCCAGAGTCGCATTTTTTCGCGTGAAATTTTGCATGAGGCCCACACTAGGCAAATACAACATTAACGTATGGGTAACACGAAAACGCATTTTCCGTGGACGATACCTTTAAACGTAGTGCGCAGTGCAGTTTTCAGTGTACCAGATTCAACACATCCTGTTATCAGGGGAGGATGGCAGAGGAAAAGCCACCCCGTAATGCTGATGTCACCTCGGACTTAGTGGCGGGATGAATGCTGAACCTGGCTCGTTTTTGGGATGTTCTCCTAGGAACTGGACTTAATTTTGGTCAGTGTCATTTGCTAATAAAAATCTTATTTACAAGTGTAGGTCTTGCTGGAAGCTCTGTACAGTTTTGACACTCGTTCATAAGTCTCCCAGTTTCCACCTGTGTCTCGCGATTTTTTATTTTTGATAGTGTTCAACTCGAAGCACGCCAAATAGCACTTTTGTCATTTCTTCTGGAGATTGAATCTTCTGAAGCTCTTCAGAATATTGAAGGATTACAGAAGTTTGGCCCCGTCGTAGTACAACTCATTACGGGATTGAACTAATTAAAAGTGGTGTTATCTGCTTATGACGAAGGATACCACGACATGTTAGGAAAACTTGTAAACCACTGAACTGCAAGGATTTTTGGACCTAAACTTGGAGATGAGTTTGTAATCACTGAACTGAGTGATACAAAAGCTTTGTATGTAGGCGAAGCTGACCGAAGTATGGGTTATCAGAAGTAAGGCCGGCTCATACTTTGCGCACCGACGCCGTCACGCGCGTGACGGTGTCAAACTCACGCAACCATTTGCCCGCCGCAGGAGACGGCGTCCATGGATAATGCGGACCCAATCACACTACAGTATGGTGATTGTGGCCGATTCGAATCTTGGCGCTGTGCCAATACACGAAGCGGCCACGATCACCTTATTGGCATAGCGCCGAGATTCGAATCGGCCACAATCACCATACTGTAGTGTGACTGGGTCCGCATTATCTATGGACGCCGTCTCCTGCGGCGGGCAAATGGTTGCGTGAGTTTGACGGCGTCAAATCAACGCAGATGACGGCGTCGATTTGACCGCCACGCGCGTGACGGCGTCGGTGCGCAAAGTATGAAAGCGGCCTAACGAAAGCGGCTTTCACCGACTGATCCGACTGGCAAGCAATTAAAAACGAAAAAAATGAATGAAATAGGGGAAACCCGATGATAGGATTCATCAATAACAGACAAGCTATCCTGCAGGGTGTCATGACTCTGCAGTCATGATCACGAGGAAGCGGCTAGGTGCCTCTTGGTACCTGCGTTTCACAACGCCAGCATACACGCAATAACCGTTCAATGGTCAAGCAGGCACTTTTATGGCCATCTAACACAAAGTTTGTACCGCCCACAATTGGGGGTACAAATACCGCGTTTCGGGGAGGAGCAAGTCAGTTCAGTCCTGTTCAGTTCTGTTCACTTTAGTTTAGTCAACTCAGTCCCTCTTGCCGATTACTGACTTCTCCTCTCTCTCTCTCGCTCCGTTCAGGCTCTTTGCCCTACAAGCGGCCTTGCCGCACAAGACAAGACACGAACACGCCGGTGGACCTGCCACCTGTCCACAACTTACACATCCACACGACAACGAACAATGTTAACAAGTAATGCTATTGTAGGTAGCTATTATTGTAAAATAATTAGCTTCTGTATACTCATGTTGTATAATAAAGGAATTAAACTAAAGAGTTGTACGACAAACTACCACTGAATCAAAACATGGTGCATCGGCCATGTTGGAGAGACTACTGTAAAATCATTAGTGAGCAGCTCGACAAAGGCTTCGTGGAAGAAGCACCCCTCGCACAGGATTGTACCGGCCCAGTATACTATATACCCCATCAAGCGGTCATAAAAGCCTCAAGTGAAACAACCAAAACAAGGATCGTTTTAGACGCATCCTCGAAAATGAAAGGACAATTAAGTCTCAATGACGTCATACACCAAGGACCATTAATACTACCAAGCTTATGCGGTATCCTACTGAGAGCAAATCCCCCTTTAAATGGTACACCTAATTTTGCTGAGGAGCGAATCTACCTGACTCATTCAAATTAGCAAATTTAGCTGAGAAGCGAAATTTGTTAATTAGTATCGGGGTGTGTTGAGCTAATTTCCTGCGTTCTCTTGCCACATATCCTGTTCATAGCTAATGCAATGTTGTTAAATTGTTAAGTAACTCCGCTTTTAGGATTTGCGTTTCGCTGATAACAATGAGCCACGCGAGTACAACCAATGTTCGCGATACTTCCCTAATGTGGCAAGTGATCCATCCACCTTGCAAAACTCGCTAATTATGCAGTCGTCATTTCTGTGGAAATAAAAAGGGCAGCTATATGCACATCAACCATGTGACCCACTTTAACAGCCTCATGTTTCCCCACATTTCCATTGTTTCATAAATGTTCACCATGCATTCGCTTCATGCTTATTGTGAGAAAAACAATAAAAATAAATACAAAATGCCTCACAAATTGTTGTCGGCCGGGAGTGTGTGGTAATATTATTTGTTTTTAAATAAAAATGTATGATTTGTGGCTTTGAATTTGTGAATTGCATTGAGCTATAAAAGGTGCTTACCACATGTATGACCGCCAGTGGTTCAGTCCTTCTTCACAATCTCCTTCTGTCTTTAGAATGGTCTTTAAACCTTGCAACTTCTGTAAAACTCATAGACTTTGTGTTGGTTACCAGGGTTACAGTATTACTATAATGGCATGCTAAGAAGAGTAAACATTTCATTGAAGAGCAGATCATAAATTTGAACCAGTTATCACGAACGTGATTATAGAACTTGATGGCCATGCCTGCTGAGATTACGTAAACGTATAATTATTCAAACCTACCATTTCTCATTGTAGAACAAATATAATTGTAGAACAAAAAAATATGAATACAACACCGCTTCTAATTCATGGCGAATCGACCAATAAACGGAAACCCCATGATTTTTCCGTCTTTTTGCTATAACTTACTTCAAAATTTTCCATAAATTTGAAAAAGGTACCAGTAGGAAGCCCTGCTAAAGGAGAATGTGGGTGTCAAACCTTCTTTTTTCTTTTCTCCTTCGACACAATTTTCGAGACTTTCGCAAATTTTACCTCAAAGTACTGCGGGCGATTCTCCTCGACGCTGCGGAGTCGTAAACTCTCCACTTCGATTGTGACTTTCGAGGCAAAAGCGAATATACCCTTGTACTCGAGGAGAACATGAACCCATGATCATTTTGGTATCTCTCATGTTAGGATTCGGCAGCGTTAAACTGAAAATTGTATTTGAGAAATTTTTAATTGGAATGTGTCCATAGCTCTGCGATTTTTAGCTACGCCCCTCGTGATGGGAATCCATCATGAGCTCAAGAAGAGGGTCAAAGATAATCTCTTTGATCTATTTCAAGGTATGCAGAAGCATTCACGCTAACGTAGGCCAAGTAACTCATAGAAGAATAGGCGGAACCGGTTACGACGTCATGTCGTGAAATATTGGCGGTGGTACAGGGCAGAAAAAGCTTTTGAGTTTTTAATAAATTGTTATGTCTTTCATGAAGTGTTGCTGCTGTGTTGCTGCTCTTGCTTCAGCACGTGCATCTTTGTTTTCTTGTAAGTCTTCGGTATCTCCTTCTCGTGTTCTTCCTCTTGTTCGTCCTTCCTATCGGCACATTCATGGATCAGCTGTATCAGATATTCTCCGCCAGAAACGACCTTGACTTTTACCGATATTTCTTCCGATTCATTGTAGATTCGCTTTTGGCGGAGGATCTGCCATGACTCTGCTTGTCATTGAATCGCCACATCCCGGGGGTTCTGCGGGTGAGTCTGGATCCCGAAGGAGAGGACCCTCTTTCCACGGCGTGCCTTTTTCTCTTCTTTCCGCACTTTTCGGCTTCAGCTATCTCATATTTGGTTTCGTCCATGATTTTTTTTCAGTTTGTCGATCCTCTTGTCGGCAATGGCTAGTACGGCCGTTGCCTCGAAGTGGTGTCTATGTTTCTGTTGCTCCCACCGCCTCTCCAAGCTGTTCTTGACTAATTGATAGAAGGTGTTATGGTATTGATCTGGCAGTTACTCGTAATTTTTGAGATACGTTCATACGTTATTGAGGCACTTGTATGCCAATGCTTTATTGTTCAGTTGTACTAAGTGGTGCTCCTTCCACGGGAGACGAATATAGTAGCCGTCTTCTCTGCGTCTATGGTCGAATAGGGTCATCCCGAATTTTCTTGTCTACGGCTTCTTGAGCTTTTTGTTGTATTCCTCAAAATTCCTCTGCACCGGTAGCGACTTTCAAATTTACATGACATTCATCTCGCTCCTCTTGAGAAATTCTTGACTGATTGTCCGTGGTTGCTCAACTTGGTTGAACAGTATTCATCACCGCAGATTATCCCAGTGGGTTATCTGGTCTTCTGGATATTCTGTAATGGTAATATTTTGCGGAATGGGACGGGACCTTGATGGTCGGTGATCCAGCCTGATAACGGTTGATAAGATTCGATAAGGAGCGTAAAAAGGCTAGAGTCGCCAAATACGTTTTGCTTTTCGCATTGGTCCTAGAGCGTTCATATTCACAGGTGCTGTGCAGATTGGGACGGGGACTTTGATTGTGGCTGAACCAAACTGAAAATGGTTGTTAAGATTTGATAAGGAGCATGAGAAAGCAAATGTCGTCAGATTCGTTTCGCCCTTCGCGTTGATCCAAGAGCGCTGACACTCATGGGTGTTTAGCAGAGTGGGACGGGGACATTAATAGTGGGTGATCCAAACTGATAATGGTTGATAAGATTCGATTAGGAGCGTGAGAAGGAAAATGTCATCAAGGCCGGTACGCTTTTGCGGCTAACAGTGGAATGTTAACATTGGCAGGTATTGTTAGGTGCGGGACCTCAATGGTACTGTTGGGTAAAGGGCCTCAGTGATAACGGCTTACGGTGGCTGATAAGTACCGTTAGAAATCGGAGAGGATGAAATCCTTCACATCGCTCGATACTACTATACGATCGCTTTAGCAAAAGCATCTGATGCTCAGTGCCATTGACTAAACACATTTTGTATATGTTCTAATATCACTGACCGATTTATCGACCGCTGAATCCTAGCGTTCCAAAAAATGGTGCATTTCTTTCGATACTGCGATCTATATTGATAATCATGATACACCTATATTTGTGACAGCAAAGCAAGCGTTTCACTCGAAATCATTTTCTAATGCGGTACTGGCAACACTGGGTATCGACGCTAGACTATGTGAAATTCCAAATAGGGAAACATGTTCACGAAAACGATAAACGTCGATAATCGGGATATGGATCTACCATTAAAGTTTGGAATTAGATGCTCAGCAAGTGAACAATTTGTTACCAGTCGATGCAATCGAATGCAAAACTATCGATGTCCAAACTATTCAAACTCCCAATGATGACTTAAACCAGTTGGCTCGCGCACACCACTGCGCGCGATCGTGTCGATGACGTGCAAAACGGGTTCGATGCAAAGCGACTGAAGTATAATAACACCGAAATGCTTTTTCATCACCATCTTCTCTTCTTCTATCCAGATGAACACTCAGCTGAAAGCAGAGGAAAGGAAATTTCCACTCAACTCTATACACAACTGTGGTCGTGCCGATCAAACCCATTTTGCACAACATCACCATGAATAGCGCGCAGTAGTGTGGGCGATTCATGGCATGTTGTGCAAAATGGGCTTGGATATATAACACATGAATAACATGTAAATTACATAACAGAAATATACAACACACATTTATCACGCAATAACGACAATATACCGTATCATACCTGACTCCCGAAGTCACCTTCGCTTGGGCGACTGCCGACAGTCGGCTGACGTATTAGAGCCCCATCCGGCTGATATCACGTAGCCTTGTGGCTGACGGCGTCTCCCATGGGAATCCAACCGCGGCTGCTCCCAGTCGGGGAGCAGGGGCAGACACCGGTTAACTTTGTGCCAGCGCTCCACTACTCGGCAGCCAAGGTGCACCGCACCCCAGATACCGAGCAGCATCATGGCGTTGCCCGGTGAAAACCGACTGGCAGTCGGCAGCCGATCTCATATACCGGCTTCGACCACAGAGGGCGGGGACGCCGCATGTCGCTTGACGCGACAAGCGGCGCCGCAGCGCGGACGGACCGGGGAGCGCGGTGCCCCCGAAGCCATCGTCGCGGCGATCTGCGACAGCTAGAACGCGTGGCTCATCCTTGAAAAGGACCGATCAGCGTCAAAAATTTTATCTTGCATCTCATACTTTACCTCTTACTGTGGAATTGCATATAATTGCCTAGTGCACTAAAATGAATCAATGTTTGACCATGAGAGGTTCTGCCTGTGGATTAGAACCGAACTAGTTTTCCCTGAAAGTCATTGTGTATTACCGCGATTACATTCAATTACCGTTATCATTTCAAAAGAAAGTAGAACGTGTGGCGCCTTCAAAGAATGGTTCGACCGGTGTTTTCACTCTGCTACATATCTTTGATTTGTTATCTCTACGATGGACTTAGACTGTTTCTTTTTATTTCTACGATAGACTTAGTCAATCTTCTAGGTGGAAATGACAATCCGCTTTTTGGTGACTGCACTCTCCACAGTGCATATGCTTACTTCTGATAGTCTTCCTGGTTTTGAAACCTCATGCCAGATGAAGCCCGGTACTGCCTACTACTCTTGCACAACGTCTTTCAATATGACATATCAAGACGGCTGGGCAATTTTTGGCAAATACGGACGAGCCTACAAGGTGACAGCTATTACTGTGCTTTAAAGTTATCTTTTCCAAGCGGGAAGTGGTAAGGAAGATAGTACAAAAAATTTGTCGCTTTCTTAATGATCTAAAACCCCTTCATTGAACAAGCCCTAGCTGAGTAAATGAAATAGTAGCAAATCCAAGCGTGATGCAATAGCTAGGAACTTCGAGGAAATCGATGAATAGGCTGCTCCATTAAACCGATCGAAAATTTTCTGCAGAATTAACCTTCCTCCCTTTTCGTATGAGTTTCTTCGTGGCCTAAACCTGTTGTTCAAATTACAGTATTTGATAGAGTCCTGTAGCAATTCTCTGATGAAGTCGATTAACATCCCCCCTTTTCGTTCCGGGGCATAAAACTTTGTATGCCAACTAGTGAGAGTCTACATTGGAAAATTTATTTCATTAGCAATACAGTAATCTACGAGCCAGTATTAATGCTGTGTATATATTGAAAACATTTACGGTATCATTCCAAGATGGCAGAATAACCATCTACCGGCTGAATAGCGCGGACGAAGGGCTACAATTCTTCAATTTTCCTGTGAATACTAGTGGAAACAGTTGACTATTAGGTCTATGCAGAATAAATGGCCGAAACGTAATTGGCCATAACTTCGCTCCGTCACAACTTTATTTGTCGAAATAAAAACCATTCGAATCTACAGAATTTTGCCAACGATCTGGTAAGTAAAATATACCATCACGATCAAATTCTGGATTGCGAGAATCAATAAAGTCAAGAATGGCATTTTTATCGTGCATACTTTTTCTGCCGCAGGTTTGCATCGGGAACCCAGAAAAAGTGGTAATCCGTCAGAAAAAGGTCTGGGGAATAAGGGGGGTGAGGGAGAGGCTCGATAATTAACTACATCATTTTTTTACTGGGTGCGCAAAACAACGCAAAACCCCACAGTTCGCAAGTCACCCGGCAGAAACTGATCGAGACTCTCCCTCACCCCCTTATTCTTCAGACCTATCTTTGACGAATTACCACTTTTTCCCGGTTCTCGATGCAAAACTGGGTCAGAAGGAGTTCGCCGAAACGATGCATGTTGAAAATGCCATCGTTGACTTCATTAATTTTCGCAATCCTGAATTTGTTCATGATGGCATATTTTCTTTACCAGATCGTTGGCTAGGTTGAGTAGATTCGAATGGTTTTTATTTCGACAAATAAAGTTGTGTCTGAGCGAAGTTATGGCATTTGAAAAAAGTAGTCCGTTTTGGCCATTTATTCTGCATAGACCTAATATTTGGTAGCTACGAAAATTCTCGCTCTTCACGTGCACCAATTTTGGATGCAGCTATCTCGGAACAAACACATTATTGTAGACTAAACAAAAAATTAGTAGATGCCTGTTTGTAGTGACTGCACATTAATGATGAATTCAGAGGGCATGAGATTCGCTGTGGCCTTTTCAACATTGTAGTTTCGAAGCAGTGTCCTCGTGATAACTTCTCAGCATGCTTGAAACCGTGACGTTGTCAGGCAAAAGGTCACGCTTGAAACCGTGACGTTGTCAGGCGAAAGGTCACCCCTATATGATAGGCAAAATAGTTCCTTTACCCAAGCTATTAGCTGTCGGGAAAGTTCTTTCGTTTTTTAAAAAAGTTTTTTTCCCGCCGAACTGCTTTCTAGCAATTTCTTCCGTACATATACATTTAGTACAAGTTCACACGCATCTATAGGTATCATTGTCTTTCATCTCCCGGATAACCTTTTTCGGCGAAATAAATAAATCAAAGAGTACTCCGAAGACTTCTACTGTATGATTTCAAATATGGCTTCTCAGCAACCGAATACAGTCGTCGTATAATTGCTGCATTTGAGGAGGGTTTAATGTCTGAACTTGTGGCACAACTTTGGTTCAAATGTCTTTGAGAAAGCAACCACAGTGTCAAAGATTCTGACCGATCTGGACGCCCATCGGAAGTCGACAGCGAACGATTGCGAGTACTGGCTCGCAACACTATACTAACAGCAGACCTACACTGTGAGGAGCTGGATAGACTGGCCGCGAAAATCACAGAGAAACGTCGAAACCATGACACGATGCGTTTCTTGCACGATAATGGTCGCCCACATATTCAAAAGGTGACTTGCCAAAAAATTCTCGCGCTTGAATGGAAAGCGCTGCCCGTCCATCTGATAGCCCTGATTTGCTCCATCGGATTATCAACTTTTCCTTTACCCATCTAGCGCCATTCAAGGAAAAACCTTCGATAATGAAGATGACATGGAACGGTGGTTGTTCATCTTTTTTAAATGAAAGCCTGATCCGTTCTATGCGGATGGCATAGCAAACTTGCCTAAAAGGTTGCGAACATTGGTAGAACAAGATGGTTCACCTTGTTTCTTAGTATGCTCTGTGTTTTGTAATGAAGTGATGAAATGACTCGCTTCAAGGAACGAAAAAACTGTCCCGACAAACTAATATTTTAATTTCTAGAGAGTTTCTTGTGACTGAGACCTGACTGAGATCTGTCCTGAAAAGGAGGTAATCTTCCCCTGTACACCAGTGGATGGAGTTGAATCTACGCATTGATGAAGCTTGTGAAAATGCTTTCTGCAATGGTTCTCCGGATCAAGAAAAATGCGATGGGCATGAAAGGTGAAATAGTGACCGCAACTCTCGCTGCGTGCACCTTCGAGTTTGGAAATGTTCTAAAACCTGACCATGGTGCAACAGTTGAACAAAACTTGCCTGAAGCCTAAATTCCAACACTGTTTTACATCACAACCGTTCAGAAACAGCTCCTTTCTAACGCACGGGTGGTGGGCCCACCATACTTCGGAATCACGATTGCGTTCTTCCTTAACGCGTGCAGTACAACGTTTATCTGACCCCTCGTGAAGAATGAAAACTCTGGCTGAAAATTGGGTGTGTTCCCATGTTGTTGCCATAGTTGCCTTCGTCACTGCCAGCAATAATTCAGATTGGACATGCCAGCGCTTCACGGTGACGTCGTGCTGGCTTCTTTGGCTCTGCATGCTCCAGAAACTCTTACTTACGCCTCATTAATGGAAGTGCTTATGTGGTTCCGAGTCGAACTATGCATCTGCCCGCAGAATAAGCTGCATTATCTTAGTAACGACGGGCTGCAACCCTCGAGTGTGCCTTTATGACTAAACTGGTACTACCTTTGGAGAGAATAACGTTGCAGCCAGCCGCTTATACCATTTCATAAAACATGCCAAAAGCTAAAAAAATTTATATGATCTGATAAAGGTAGCTGCCCCTATTGCAAGATTCAAAAAGCAGTGAACGACCCAGGACATTTACCAGTTTCAAAGTTAGCGATATTCAAAAAGCGAAATTAGGTATGGCTAATGAATACTCTATGTACTTCAAATCGCTTCATTTGCAATGATGTCTAGTGCTCAACATCCATTACTCAGGCATTTCGAAACGAACAACCATGGAAAGAGGCAGAAAAGCTTTGCAACAAAGAAGGTGCGCATTTAGCGTCCATAACGAGTGCGGAGGAGAATGCATTTGTTCGTGGTAAGTATTTTTTGAAACCATCTCGAGAAGCTGTGCTGTCCCACATCCGTTTTTATTAAATCCGCCCAAACTATGAAGCGCTGATCCTTCCAAGCGCCGACGAAATCTTTCCATAAGCTGTCTGTTGTAAACTGTGTAAAAGTGAGAAATCACAAAACAAAAGCCTATCGAAAAACCAGCGAATTCATAGCATGATCAGCCCATAAAATATAGATCAAATTAAATGCAAAGCAGTAGCCACGAGTGAAGTTTGCTCTCAGTCTGCACTCTAACTAATTTCGATGGTTCCTTCAACAAAGCTGATCCTTCGCGGCTCACAAGCTCACAATCAAAAGTTCCTATCCTCCCGTTGGTCGTCAGAGGTTCTTGTTGTGAGTAATTTTGGCCCCGCTACGATTTGACGAGACATCGGCTGATCCATGGAAGTAGTCATTTCGGACTACTTCCTGCGGAAAGATGGTGGATGTTGTGTTTGAAGCTTTGCACTATTTTCACTGGTCCCATCGTCTTTTCGACGACGCTTGAATTACGCTGTTGGTATGAACACTTATTAACAACGCCCAAGCATTCGAGGCACATCAGAAGACGCGAGTGATCACAGAAACCAACAGCTCAGAAGAGTGAAGTTGCAGACGCTGCACATGCATGTCACCTCCTTTTATTCAGCTCTTAAGCTCGAACTGATGCAATGCTTATCAAAGCTAGGCAATGAGATGATCTTCTACTTTCCATCAAAGAATGAAGACTCAGCTGAGGCCATACTACAGATAACATGTGGCTCGCAAACGCATTAAAGGACAAGTGAAATCGTCATATGCTAGTGAAGAGAGACTGCGTATTGACAACTGATTACTGGAACCATATGAATCTTTCTACAAAATTTATTTGCTAACTACTCGTATACAAAATTTATTTGATATTCACTCATGAAGCAACATGTGCGACTTCCAATTAACTTTCTGCACACGGTGTTGCTTGATGTCAAGCTCCTTTGCCCCTTCTTACGTCAGCTCAGTTTGTATTAGACCATAAAAGTTGCTACGAAAGGCACGTGACTGCGCCATCTTTCGAGTGAACCACACGGTTGCATATAGAATATTTTTCACACAAAGATCTGAGAAAACGGTCGAGTTCAACGCAGAAAAAGGTGTTACTTGCTCATAGCTGAGAACCGTCATGGGCAGCTTCAAGCCTCCGCCGAGGATTCCTCCATATTTGATCCATTGAGAGAGGGTCGTAAACGTGAAGGTAGGTAGTGATCAATAGAATTTCGTAGGCTGAGGGTCCAAAGTGTAAAGAGGAGATGTGAACCCGACTAGGTGAGTTCAAGCCTAAAACTAATTTTTAATTCAGAAACTAATGTTGAATTAAACCTAAGATAAGTGCTCAAGACTATATTGTAGAGGAGAGCGTGAGGACATCGCAAAAGATGAACAAAGCCAAAGGAAGTTTCCTTGGTCTTCTTGGAATTGGACTGTGGACGAGGTGTCAAGTTCTGTAATCAAAAGCGCATAACCAATGCACTGGTGCGAGACGAGATACCTTGTTCACAATTTACAATTCCAGGACGACCGCGGACTAGTGATCTGTTATTCTGATAGATTATCGAAAAATGCATGGCCCCTCCCACACTGGGGCGGCCAACGCTTTTCGCCCTCCGTTGGTCTGCGGACACCGAAATCACATACAAAGAGACCTCCGACATTTACCGATTAGCCGCGAAAGGCGCTCTCTGAAAGGCGAATATGAAAACGTAGCTGATATGGGTTTCTTTCATATCTTACGACGAGTGCAAGCTCTTAAACTGGTGCCAGAGGGTCACTATATGAACCAGAAAAGCGTTTGTATTTGCTAAGAAGGTGAATGAAATGTCTATGTATCACGAACCTTGCAGCAAATACGGCCAAGACTAGTGGCCCTGTCGTCAGTCTCTCTAGAACAAGGATGTGTACTGAAGGCATTTCAAGCACAATGGATCTTTTTTCAAAAGAATCGTTTGAAAGTCCGTCACATCAACGGAAAAAAATCCTCGACTGACTTCACATTCTTGCTTTTCCGAGATATGATATGGTTTCAAGTAGTTGTTAGAAAGCGGCATCTTAGTAGATACCGAGCCGGAGACGGGCACTCAAAGTGATGTTCGAGGGAAGTTACGACAATTGAAGTGGAGCGTTCGAAGTTTTTTCGAACTTTTCTCGACTGATTCGCCTATAGGGAAGTGTGCATTCGTGAGGGAGATCAAGCGGTCAATAAATTAGGCTAAGGGATGTAAACCATAGAAATACCGGAAACACCAAGCATGTCATCGGAAGCTGTCTAAACAGTAGGTGATACCACTCTCGCAAAAGCAAGCTTGCTATTATATATTAGTGAATCGCAAGACAACACCACACATACAAAGAATCGATGAGCTTGACGATAGTCCTTTTCGAATCGATCAAGAAATTTTTCGTTTTATGTATATAACATACCGTTAGCCTGCACTCCGATTGCTCGAGGTAATCTTTCAAAGCAGAGTAGAAAAATAATAGGGAGTGAACGATAACTCGCCCTTTTCTAGTGTCTTAATTCACAGCTATTTTTACAGCTACGCTATCAATCAGTACGGCTGCTATATGTTGACAATCTTGGTGTGTTCGAAGAATCTGCCACCGTACATAAGGAGAGCCCGCAAGATCGGAGTTGGATTGGTCTTCAGTCTGCCTCTGCTCAATGTCCCCGTCGTCTCTATAACCCATCCGATAGGTCTTTCCAATAACTTCAATATCAGCAGGTGTATTCGTAATAAACTCAGAGGTTATCCCTATACTGTTATTCAACTGCACTAACCTTAGTAACTATTCACCCGTGTGGCAAAGAAGGCGTGTAAGAAAGGGACCACAACTGGTGCATCGGCCGGGAATTTGATGTGAGCTCCACTACATTCTTCTTCAATATCGGAGACAAGACGGCTATCATTATCGAGAAGACGAGCCTGCACTTTCACCGGGATATCAACCTCGACTGTTTCAATGTTTGCAAGCTCGCTCTGAATCTTGTTCAGTTGATCAATAGCCTCATTCGCTTTCTTACCAGTAACAGTGATGCGCTTCCCACCAGAATCGCCCTCCGGCAAGTCGATGCGAGTTTGGGTTTCCTCGCGAATTTCCTGATGGTAGCGCCACCTTTACCGATAATATTTTGTGGAGCTCCTGAATATGGGTACCACCGTTTGCTGATAGTTGCTTTCAATCAATTCCCTTGCAATCGAGTGCAGCTGTTTATAAACCTTATCAACCTTAGGCTTATCACCGCGAGTATTGATCACATCAGACTTTTTGTTCACAACGGAGAAAGAAAGGACAACGTTAGGATGAGCCTCGCAAATCTTTCCAATATTCTCGCCTTTCGTTCCGATAATCAACCTTTGTAGTCGCTGCTCTATGATGATATTTTTGGATTTTTCGTTCTCTATTTTCGAAAGATTGCGCGAATTTCTTCCACAGCCCTCTTCACACCTTCCTTTTTGCCATCAACGACGATTTCAACCGAGTTAGTCTGTTCGTTGGGAATGGGAATCTGCACACCCGTCTTGTCGCTGCTTTTGGAAATCAGGGCACCACCTCTACCGATAACATGCTTGTGCAAGGTTGGGTGCACCTTCACTTTTCCAATGGCCATCTCTTTTTCGAGACGTGCAACCTCTGCCGAGAGGACCTTAAAAGCAGCCTTGACTTCTTCTGGCGCTCCTTCGAGGAAAATGTTTCCAGAATCTTCAAATCGATTTGGACCTTACCGCGGTTAGGGACCAGACTCTGAAGATTACACCCTTTGGACCGATGAGGTGCTTGTGAAGTCAAGTTGGTGCCGGTAGCTACTGGGTGATCACAGAACTCGTTCTTCTATAAACAACTGCTAGGATCTCCTCTAAGAGTAATTGTGTCAGAGTTTTCATTCTGATTAAGGACCTCAACGGAAACTCCTGTTTCATTCAGAATAGTGTGCAGACCACATCGCTGTTGTCCAATAATAAAGCAATATTGGACGCCCGCAACTGCGCATTTTACAGACTTCACCGTAGCCTGCTTGTCTGCAACAATTACAGGAATCACTGCTGCAGCCTTATGCACACGTTCCTTTTCTCCAGTAATGACAATCACCTCATTGTTAGCTTGACTCGGTGGAATATTGATATTGGCACCTGTTTCTTGGGTGAGGCTGTCGTAAGTCTCATTAAATGATCCACGAATGAAAGGATAAAATATGCGAGGGCAAGCAATGTGCTCAGAAGCCAATTTGGACTCTCTTTCAGAGACAGACTTGATATAGGCCACGGCTTTCCCTATTCCTTCGCGAGGTCCTACGATTTTGATTGTCTGCGAGGGTGTATCCCTACTAGGGATGGTGATACGACAGGGTGGTTCCTTTCTTACACGCCTTCTTTGCCACGCGGGTGAATAGTTACTGAAGTTAGTGCAGTTGAATAACAGTATAGGGATAGCCTTCGAGTTTATTACGAATACACCTGCGGATATTGAAGTTAATGGAAAGGCTACTGGACGGGTTATTGAGACGACGGGGATATTGAGCAGAGGCAGACTAAGGACCAATCCAACTCCGATCTTGCGGGCTCTCCTGATATACGATGGCAGATTCTTCGAACACATCAAGATTGTCAACATATGGCAGCCGTACTGATTGATAGCGTAGCTATAATTTTATTAATTTTTGTTTCATCACAATTTTCTTTACAGATGTAATAAGGACAAGTTTGTTTTACAGATGTAATAAGGACAAGTTTCGGCATTACAAAATTTTATGGCCCCCTTAGCCAAACTTGGATCGGGGGCAGAAGGGAGGGTGGCTCGTGGAAGTGGACAGATGGATCGCGATGGAGCTATACGAGCTGGGATTTGGGTGAACCAGACAATAAAGGAGGAAAGGAGGATTGTCTACAGGTGTTTTTTGTTCGTTATTCTGGTTTGACTCATAGAGTAGGGACCATATTGGTGGCTTTAGAGCCTGTCACCAGAGGGTATCTGTAGGGTTTCCAAGAATTTTCGGTGAATTTTTTCGAAACTATTGGGTTGAGAAATAAGTTCCCGCCGTTCTTTTATTCTCTGTGTTTCCAACGTTCTTTTAACCCCCCCCCCCCCTTCGACGGAGTTTATGTACATATGTGTTCGATAGAGCTTTTTCTGCTCTACAAAACATGCTACTTTTTTTTTCGATTTCTTGGATTGCTCATTATCTCTGAGGTTCACAAATGAAGGCAAAGATTCGCACTTCCAGCAGTTACTCTTCTTCGTCTGCCATCGAGGTTAAAAAGTGTATGTGCATATGTTTTCGATAGCTCTACAAAACGTTTTATTTGTTTTTTATCCCTTGATTGTTTGTTATTTTCAAGGTATAGAAATGGAGTAACTTGTAGGGAAAAATCTGCACTTTTGGCGCATCGGGGTCCAAAGAAGCAACCCTTTCCACGTGAGAGGAAACTAAATGAGGGAAAAACATCTCTGAGTGGAGGTGGGCCTCCACTGAGTACCCCATTTCTAAGCCTCAGGAATATCAAGCTGTGAAATTGTTCAAACGTACTCCCTAGTAGCATCATCTTGTAGAGCGAAAAAGCTCTATCGATTACATATATAAATATTTTCTTCAATCTTAATTGTAGACGAGGAAGAGAAGAGTGCTGCATTCTTGAGTCTTAAAAACAGCAAAGAGTTGAGCAATTTGGATAAAAGGTAGTACCATTCTGTAAAGCTGAAAAAGCTCTATTGAAAATTCATACGCATAAATTTTATGATTTCGATGGCAGACGAGAAAGAGGAAGTGTCGAGAGTGCGAATTTTTGCTTCTGCTTACTTCATTTCAAAACCTCGTGAATGGAGGGCAATCGAAGGAATCGAAAAACAAAAAGCAGCGCTGTGTGGAGCAGAGAAAGCTCTGTTGTGAACATATATAAGCTTTGTCGAAAGAAGGAGGAAACAGTGTGAAAAACAGAGAAGAAAAAGACCCCGCGGTAAGCTTTGTCGAAAGAAGGAGGAAACAGTGTGAAAAACAGAGAAGAAAAAGACCCCGCGGAAACTTATTCCTCAATCTAATATTTAACACCAACAGCTATGCGCAGATTAGCATACATAGAACATACATATACAGAGCAGAGCAATAGTATTCACAGCCTCCTATTGTCGGCACATAAGCCCCTTTTCTCAGATGCTATAGCTCTCGAAGATTCAAACTGAATGAATGCCCATTCCAAGACCTCTTTCAAATTTGAGAGGAGAAATCCGCGCAGAGATATGCCTGTAATGTCATGGATTGGTTAGCCATCTGATCTTTATCGGGACCTCGTTCCACTAGGTTTGAGTCTGATGGATACGGAAAAGCCAGGAAGAAGGGCACAACGATAGCAGCACTGGTTTAGCTGGTCCTGCCTGCATGACCGCCATAAGTGATGAAGAACGGATGACGAAGCCTCCTCCATAAAGTCAAGTGGCAATAAGGTCCTATTCCTCGGGTTTCTGGTCCTTCAACCCCCTTAATATTTACACTACTGGCTTTCTTAACTTCTTAAATTTGTGTGCCAGAATCGGCCAAATTTACACGTAACGGTATCCTTGAAGCTTATCTTAAAGACAGACATTAAAGACACCGGGAGGAGGGCAATTTTGGCCTACGGTAACCACTTACAGTTCGCTTGTTTGCGGCAGTTGCACACCGATGCTTTACCATCACCCCGCGTGTGAATTTATGAGATTTCTCGATCAAAGACATCATTCTTTCTCTCTATCTCGCTTATTCTTCCTTTCATTGCTTTCATTAATTCACTTGTTTATTGCTGTCAGTAGTATTACTTCTTTCACATAAGCATGAATGAATGAAATACATCCTACGAGGCAACATATGACATTTCCCACGGCGAACTATTTGGGTAGGTGATGTTTTCAGTTTGCAATGATGCGAGATGCGAACAGAGACCACAACGGCTCTCCTTTTGACCCGAGTTCCGCTATCGAATACCTCTTTTGACTTCGTATGTACGTCTTAACATCATAATGAATGAAATGAAATTCGCCCTACGCGACATGAAATAGTGGCGTCGGTTTTTCAGCAGGCAATTCGAGCACTGAAGCGTGCAGATCGAGGGGATGCACGCGAGATTCGCCATAACATCCCAAGAGCGAACCCATTTATCTCGTCTGCACTGGAATGTTCATTTACAGAAGGCGATGCCTTCAAGAACGTTTTCCTTTCCTGTCGCCCCATCCCCTCGAATGTCTCCGAAATGTTCAAATCTTGCACGCAGTGGATCGCTTGCTAAGTCTCATTCACGGAGTAAAAACTCTGTCCCATGCAGATCCCCCAGATACGCTAGCGAGTACTATGCGATAGCGTTCACCAGAACTATTTCAGATTCGCACTGATCCACCTTATAACGAAAGTTGGAACGTTTATCCCTGTAACAAAATAGTAAGATACTTCGTATGTGAAAAGTGCTTCTTTTAACTCGTCGATAAAGATTATTTTTCGAGTGTTGCAAAGGTGAATTTGTAATAAAACTCCGATAGAAACAAACAGCTGCGTTATGTACCTCGCGCGTGACATGACTCTAATAATTGGAAGCACAAAACCGACAGCTTTGATAACTATCGACCGATGGCACTGAGGCTACCCTACACTTGGAAAATTTGTTACAAAGTGCTGGGTTAAGGGCAAAACTTGTGGTTTCGCACTGCACTCAATTCGCCACGAACACAATATCCTGCTTGTAGCTGCATCTTTTACCTGTCGATCGGTCACCAGGATCCGTGTTGTGTGTCATATGTACGCAGCGAATGATGTGTTCGGAGGTAATGGGACGGGTTCGCCCTCGGGGGGTGCCAATCAGCGTACTTTCGGTCAAGGTGTCTAGCGAACGTCTGCATCATCCGTGCAGTGAAAGAAGGGCGCAAGAGAGCGTCTTTGATCGAAGTCATATTCTTGCATTTTTGACAATTTCACACTGCTCCTCGTCTACTGTTGTACTACCTCGCATCTGGGTCAAGCCTGGCGTCGAGGAAAAGTGAAGAAAAATACAAACCTGGCACGACCCCCTCTACCCACCTCCTATCGGACGGCCTCCCCCACCAGTGACGGCGCGCAAGGCTGTTCTACTTGGGCCGTCTTCCACTCCTCTAGGTTGAAAATCAGTGCTACCTGAGACAAAGTATGATTATCGCATATATGTACGTGGCTATATCCCCACATTAGCCGGTGGGAGGCTTCATTTACTCAACTCCTCTCAAGTTCCATTTTGGAAAATGTTTGTGCATCGTTGCAGTGTGTTCGTGTGCGTTTGACCGAAATCGTTGCCCTTTCGTTCGCTAACTGTACTACTGTGGTCTAAACAAGAATAGCAAGTTGGGCTACAGAAAGAAAGGAAAAAAGAGTTATGAATATAGTTCTCTCGACAAGATAGCAATGTACAGAATCGATTAGATACTGTTCCTGTTTACTGACCACAATTTGAGATAAGAGCAATCAGTCTGGCTTGAAAAGTGAAGTACACGCATGACATCGGAGGAGTCTAGCCGCCGAACTTTGACCCAGTTCACAAGCTGAGGGAGTCATGGAGCAGCTTCTTTATGAGCACTGCCAGGACCTGAGTGTGCTGCCTCACTCCCAGTGTATTAGAGTCATTCAAATTCCTATTACTGTGAACGACGCAACAGAAATAAAGTGTCAAGGATATATGGTGACGGATGGGTGTAATACCCTGACACAACAGCAACTAGAGGTGGACGCAGAAGCAGCTTGCACAGTAGTATAGAAGTTCCGCGTCTGGTGTTTGAAGTTCTATCATGGGCCAGAGGAATAAGTAAGAAGGTAGGTATAAAGAAGAAGATAGGCTAGCCTTACCGCACAGTTTTTGTGACCAGAAGAAAAACTAATTACTTGTAGCACGGTGTGTGTTGCCTCATTAAGGCAAACCTTCAGAAGAGAACTTTATTGTTATAAAAATTAACGCTTGTATTTGTACTGCACCCCACTGTTTGGGTGCAGCTTACTTGGAGGAGGGGTGCTCATCTTGGCAATTACCAGAGGAGTGCGACTGGAATTAACGTGTGAACAGATGAGCAGGTATCTTCACAATGATCCAGAATGACAGGGGTGGAGGCACGGCCATGGTTTGGAAGTAAAGTCTTCGGGAGTATGTTGCTTCACCACAAAGAATTTGAGGTAGCCATGAAGAATCTGTTGCATAGGAAAGTTCATGAGGATCCAATGTACCTAAATGTGGGGCACTAGCGCAACGGTAAGTTTTTCCTCCAGCAGGACACGGGCTAAAAGCAGTGTGCATGTATTGAGCAAGAATGATTCCGATACATTCGGTTGCCTTTATCAGAGCGGTCAAGGGCCACAAGACCCATAAAGCAAATCCTGAGCCACAATAAGAGTTGTTTGAAAAGGACGTGCCAGAAAACGCTCAATTCAGAGAGGAACGTAAGCGATTTCTTCAGTCGATAATGAAGTCACATATTGGCACCATGCTTACGTGCTATCAGAGGATCACATAATGCAAGCGGTGAGCAATAAAGAATGGTTTCGGCGTTGATCTACTCAGGATTTACATTTGTTGTGGCGCTAGAGCGCATTTTCACGTCGCTGGGCCCGCTCAGACACCACCAATAGCAGCGCCCAACCAACCAAATCCCACCTGGCTTTGGACAACCCAAGTTCTAACTGGTGGTTACGGGGCGAAATAAGCATGCGAATTATCACGATAAGATTATGACAGTAGTTTAAATAGTGAAGACAACCATATCAGGATGAAAGGGATGAAATCGTTGAGCTTTGAGCGACACCATCAAGGAAAGTCTCGTTTCCAGAAAGTACTACGAGGACTGCAGCTTAGAAACGCTTTATTTTTAATGTTCTTGAAAATTCTCGCCGGTTTTTGCTTATCTGATGAGTGAATCACAGCCGTGTACCTTTTTTCAAGGGCACTAGAATATGAATAGCAATATAATGAGAGCTTTTACACGACCATATAAATCTTGCAAAAGATTTCGCCATGTTGCCGTCGCCCTCAATTGGCTTTTTGAGCGAAGTCGCATTCAAACACCGACACGATTTTCAGTAGAGCTTAAGTGCGGGACGCATCCGGAAAGGAAAATCGGCATCATAGTTCCGGGTCTTGCAGAAGTCAGCCGTGGCATGTCAATGAGGCTCTCCTTGGCCCCACTGTTATTTCATGCTACAAAATTCAAAGCAAGTTTGCTCAGCGAATCACGACCAGTATAAACTCGATTCCCATCAAAATCTCAATCATCAACACCTCCTTCGCACAGAATCCACCTTCGTTTGAAGAATAAATCTTAAAATAGCAGAAGAAGTGATCCAGGAATCGTGTCCTCCTGACTCACGGCTATCTCTCCGTATCGTCTTCCAGCCTCTGTTGGCTTGTTTGGTGTATGTTGGTATGTAGATTTAGGTGCGTGGCTCAAAAGACACCTATCGTTATATACATACACATAGCGCCTAAGGTTGTATTATAGGGCTAAGAACTCTTAAAAACTTTCGTTTGTGTATCCAAGCAAAGAATGGTAACAAGATCTCTCAAAATTCTATAATCATTTTGAATGGCAAAACTGACATTACAGAATAGGGGATGCGATTCATAAATAATGCACGTTAATGGACGATAATAGAAACTTCTTAGCACAAAGCCATTTGAGATTGTTCATTGTGACATCACTATTGCCAAGTCAAATTTCGGCAATACACTTCCAAAACGAACAGCCCTTCCCATTATCGAACCATTTCGAATAACTAACTATATCGTTTTCTTTGCGACAGCAGCGGTGCCGTGCTCTCTTTACACTGTGAATTCGCCCCGAGCTGCTTACGTAGCTTTTCACCCTTGGCGCTGTGTTGATTTGGAGTTTGCTCATTGAGCGTACGGAATTCAACCTCCACGTTTTTTTAAACCCATGCCACGGACGTTGTTTTGCCTCCTGGAACAAGACGAAATTCGCCCCTGTAAAGTAAACAACGCCTCTTCGTATACTACTGTCTTACGAGATAAAATCTGCTGTGAACAAAAAACTGTGAGAGGTCATTTCCAACCCATTAGATTGTGCGTATATTCAGGAGGCAATGTGATCGCCGGGATTCTTTTTCGAAGATGTTGTCCGGTAGAAAAAAAAATCCCAATGCGTGTGCACTGAAAACTCCGTTTATATACCCCGAGGATCCCTAGTACGCTTCCTGTACCTCCAAATGAATGAAATTCGCAGAGTTCTCAGAATGTTTCGAGTGCTATTCTGACCTAGTAGCCTGGAGAGTGAAGCTGTTCAGAATCGATTCACAAAATAGCACGGAGGCATGGTGTCTCGTGGACTTGTTCTTGTACTTTGTGCTCTTAGGTGGATGAAATCAAGGATGAAGCCCCGTTTCCGAGCTTTTTCGGGTGCTGTTCTGATTCAGTGATCTGAAGGATGAAAGCAGGATAGGAGAAATGAAAGAAAATTTCTCAGCCGAGAAGTGTCCTAAGCCCGCTTCTGCTGAGTGCGACGATTTTCCTGTTGATATGCCTTCCCAATGACTCGGCCTTCGGTGTCCCGTGTCTTCTTCTCGTCGCTCGCTTGAAAGATCGTCGTATACATTGTATACACTTCATTCATGAACGGTATGGAGGGTACTTGGCACTAGACCATTTCTCTCATAATGTGCGTGCCACGTCTATGAGTTGATCCAAAGTCGCTAGAGCGAACTCGTCTCTCCCAAATGAGCTTTTCAAATAAAGAGAAAACACGCGAGACACCCATATCCGGTTGCGACAAAGGAGGAAAGCTAGTCACGTACGGCGACCTCTCGCCGAGCCGTTTCTTTTGTGATGTGGTGTATTCCAAGGTGTAAGGAACATAATCAGGTTCCGAATCGCCGCAAGCGCTCTGTTACCTATTTCGGTCGTAAGTTGGTTGCTCGAGATAAGGAGGCTTGGCTTAATTCGAATATCCTTGGAATGTTCTAGAAAATCAGAATGTGAAAAGAATCCCATTAGATTCAGGCAAAATACTCATTTCCAGGATCATATTTTCTCCGGACCACTGGGAACTCACTTGATCGGAGCTCTTGTAATCACAGAGGTGCACCTTTCCATTTCTATTCCATTTCTATTCTCACTGAAACTACGAGCAAATGGTACAAATTTCCACAAGAATAAGTGAAGTGAGTCGGACTAAAAAGTATAAAGCACCCCCCCCCCCCCTCTTAGAGAATTTCCAAAATTCAAAATAGGGAACACGTGGTTCTCATGAGTAGAACAGGGAACTAGAGATCAGAAAGTGTTTATTGGCATAAACATGAGCCGATAGAGTTTCAGAAAAGCAAGGATTTCGAGGACAACAACATGAGAGAAGAGAAGAAGGAAAAAGCGATCATTGTCAGGGAATCATTTCAAGCAAAAAAGCCGAGGCGTCCCGGAAGTGGTAGGTTGGGCGTGAGAAATGACAGAAAATGGCAAAGCAGGATAAGAGCGTTAAAGAATATATCAGATGATAGGTTCATGAGGCCAAGTGGTGCAAAAAAGAGCTCAGCTCACAAAAAAGGCTCACATTCGTCAAATGTACAAAACATAGGAAAACGAAAAAAACAAAAGTATTGGTGCACAATATTCCCGAAACGTTCCTTGAGAAGGAAC